>JBAMBM010000098.1:3898159-5197546 GCA_037043425.1 Hirtodrosophila duncani
CAGAGCGTCTGACTGAGTTAGTGGCGTCCACTTTGGACGATCTCAGTGCTTAGTGGCATGTCAATGTTGCTAATGCGCCATGTAAGCCCCCACATCGGGCACAGGAGGCTTTAAGTTTGCCGTGTTGCCGCCGCAGGCCCACTTTTTGCGACTACTTGACTGTGTTATTAGGGCTATTACTCACACAGCTATTGAGGAAGCTGTGGCAAGCACACGCATCTAAGTTGTTTGGCCATGAAACACAGGAGAATGGACCACAATGACTCCGGAAGAGTTCGTTAGAAAGACTTCAGATAGTGCAGCAGGAGTAGTCCAATCCAGCTTTAAAACTTAGCCTTCGCTTCGTTCAAGGCATATGAAAATCTGTTCGCTCGTTTGCAAAGGATTAGATTTTTTCATATGCAGCACTGAAAGTGGTTGCCATGAGACCCACAGCTAAGGTGCTAATCAGTAACTATAACAGCAGGGATGTGGCGTCAGCTGTCAAGGCAACCTCTTGCTACAAATTAGCACTGCGGAGTCGCTTTGGTCCAGTCCAGTTCGGTCCCGACCGGTTGGGTCCGATCCGGCTCAGTTCAGTTCAGTTCGGTTCGGTTCAGTCTGGCCGCATCCGCAAAACTGGGCAAAGTAGAAATTCAAATTGCAAACTTTTTGCAACCACACTGCCACAGACTCTGACTCCAAGTCAGAGCTAGGCAGCCCACAGGCAACCGACCAACTGCCAACTGGCAACGAGCAACTTTTCATTAGCATTTGGTATAACAAATGCCCGAGCCACGCCCCTTACGCACATGCACGGCGCGGCAAGTGCATCCTGGTCCCAGGCTGCTCTAGAGCATTGTGAGCTGGACAAACATTTTCATTGGTTTTCTTGCGTTTGGGACATCGTGTCTTTTTTGGAGCGCGTCGAAAATGCATTTGCCAAGCGGCTGATGTTGATGGCCAACAACAACAACAACAACAACAACGACGTTGACGTTGACAGCAACACTGATAGGGATAGGTATTTGGATGGCAATAAGGATAGGGATACCAGCGATGTTCAAAGAAGGTGGACGATGATTATTCGGAGATTGTGTCTGAGAAAGTAGCAGCAGATTGAGATAGTTACTCCATGGGTGTTTAGGATGATATTTAGATAATAACTGGAAGAGTGCGATTCTAGAAGGACTTAGTGTTAGCTTGAATCGGTGAAAGGGAACTGGTTTGACTTTTGGAAATGAAAATGTCATCAAATATTTCTTATGTTCATCTTTAGATCATAGTCAAAGTCAGCTGAACTCAGCAGCCTCAGCTAGAGCTCTGGAAGTGTCCAGCTCTAGCATAAATTCATATCTCACGCTTTCATCTCTAATTTGCTTGCTCCGGCTGCTGGTTTTCGTGGATAAACGGCGTAATCCAGACGAAATGGAACTTTTCACATTTAACTGCAATGAAGGTAACGATAGTGCTGAGGAGGCAGAGCACAGCAGTGTAATGTGCCCCTCTTGATAATGAAAACTTAAATCATTGTTGGCAAAAAGTATGTTTTGACTAGCCAAATGCCCTAAGGGGAAGATCATCTATGGGTAGGAACGCTGTTGAATTTCATAAAGAGATATAATACATGTTAAGATTTGGCCTTTACTTCTTGCTGTTCAAAATGATACTATCGTATTTCTGCTGGAACCATTTCATTTCATCCTGATTTGTCAGGCGGTGCTGGAAGCCAAGCCAGCCGGACTTGCCTTTTCTGTGCGCCTGGACTTTCCAGACCAACGTAGAAGTCCCAACCCTAGATAACGATGGAAGAATCGTATTCGATGCCCAAAGCGATGTGTTCCTGGATATAGCCTGGATGTCGCATAAGAACGTAGAGCTCCAAACCATAGACAGCGATAGAGGGATCGTACTTGATGCTCAAATAGACGTGTTCCTGAATGCCAAAGCCAAAGTTACCAAGGGAGGAGAAGTTATTGCATCTTAACTCGTAGTCGCGTGCCTTCGAACCGCGCTCCAAGATCTCTTGGACCTTGGCCTTGGCGCAGTGCACGGCAATCGTGTCATGAAGGCTGGATTTGGATGTTTTCCAGTCAGTTGCTCTTGCACCTTAGCTGCACTGGTCAGGCTGCGACTAGATTCACCGTCGTAAAGGTTCAGGCAAATCATGCGGATATACAGATCCCTCAAGGGGTTCTTCTCTAAGTTGCGCTTGGTTTTAGATGTTTTCTTAGCAACGGCCGCCTTAATGGTATGTGGGAAAAGACCAATCACCGCATGCATTTGTTTGACCTCCTAAGCCTATAAGCCATTGAACTTTTCCTCTATCTTTGTATGAAATATACACAAATGAACTTATAAATTGAAGTCCTTACACTTTGATTTATACAAATCTCTAGAGATTTTCCGTTTAGATCATAATTTTCAGAACAAGTTAGGCAAACTTCACAAGTTTTCCAATGGACTTTTGCTCTTACAGAGCAAAGCGAAATGCAGCCGAGAATAGCATCTGGTGATGTTGCATCTGGCTTTGCTTCTGCCTGCCCCTGCCCCTGCAACTTCATTGGAGCAAAGTGTTTTCGTTTCGTTTTCGTGGTCCGTTGCGTGCCAAATCTATGCGAGCGTGCGACGGCCGCAAAAAGTTGCCTACGACAAGATGCCTGGGGCACAGTTGGAGGGTGTTGGTGGGTGTTGGATGGTTGGACTGGCCATTGCCTGCATCAACCTTTAGTAGCCTTTTGATGACTTTTCGTTGGTTGGACGAGACTGCCACTGCCTGCTTTTCTTGTTCTTGTTGTTGTTGTTGCTGCTGTAGCCGCAATTTTCTTGTTGTAGTAACACGCCCCATTGTTCTTGTAGTTGGTGCTGGTGTCGTTGATGGCGTTCAAATGAAAACTTTTCCAATTATTGCGGTGAGCCCCAACAAAAAAAGGAAAGAAAGGGAGAAGAAAAACGAAGGGAAAATAAAAGCAGAAAGAAGAAAAATCGAATCAACGCCAGACAAACAAGTAAATGAGCATCAAATCGAACTCGTGCTGGGCATAATGAGTTCTGAGTCTGAGCTCCCCCACAGACCGGAGGCCAACGCCCAGGTCATTAATCTAATTTGCCTTCTAATCTCGGCTCTGGATTTTAAAATGAATATATGACTGCAAGGTGTGGCTGTGTAACAACTACATCGATCAAATCATTTCGCAGCCTCAGCCTCAGCCTCTGATTGGGTCTGCCTTGGGCTTTGGGCTCTGCTGTGCCGTGCTGTTAATGATGATGACGTTCCTCATTCTCCGCAATTTCAATGGCGGCAAACACCAACAATGACACTTTGAGCCACCACACGCGCCATGACAATGCAATCGACAAACAATGCTCCACCGCCCCGCTTCGTTAATGCCCAAACCGGAAGTGACGCCATATTGTTTTTAGTGCTTTTGTCATTTACTGCCACTGCTGCGCCGCCTGTTTGCCCCTTGGCTGCCGCCTGATAATGACAATGCGGTTTGGTTTCTGCCCCCAAACTCTCTGATTAGTTCAGCATCCTTTCATACATACGCACCCGAAATATGCGAATCATTGACACAAATATACACTAACCTTGGTTTGCTGAGAAAATGGAATTATATTGGGATGATTCTGTAGGAGTAAATTTGTAAAAGATTCAAAAGGCTGGGAAATATTTGATGGCTTCAATTCAGAATATCAAAGTAGAACTTCAAATTAGTCAGGTCAATGGATATCTGGTACTGTTTGCTCTTTGCTATTCCTTGGTGTTTCAATCTTATATATATGCTCTTTGCTGCAAATGTTGTTTAACTAAAATCGCGTTGCAAATTGATTAATAATTGTCGTCATCGTCATTGGTCATGACTTTGTGTTATGCCAAAGTTTAATTAAACTTTAAGCGTTGCTCAGCTCAGCTCAGCTCAACTCCTACTCCAATACCTCATTTCCACTCACCCCCCCTCCTACTACTTGCAGCACCTTTTGGTGGCACACACACACACACACACACAGCATAGACGAGTATGTCGATTAATTACGCTTCTCTCTGGTGTTGCAAAGTTTAATTAGTTTCGCTTTTAATTGACAGTTGAAAAACTTTGACAGGCAGGCCAAAATGTGTGTATGTGGGTGTGGGTGTATGTGTGTATGTGTGTGTTTTGGTGAGTGTGAATTCTGCAAATGTATTGAAGGCCATTTGAGCTTCGATTTGTGAAGCAGGATTTCGTAGTGAAAAGCTAAGCTGAAATCATAATTGCAAATATCTGAGAATTCAATTCCTTCCAATCTGCATGCAATTCCTTCCCAAACTGATGGCCATATCAATCCCTGGCTGTCCATTACTCAAATCAGACCCTTACCTACTTAAAAAGTCAATGAAGGCAAGCAACCACACACACACACACACACACACACATGCATATGCCACATTATTTGCACTTTGTCTTAATTTTGGTTCCTGGCTAAAACACAAACCCAAATGCCAATCTGGTATCTTCAGTGCCCTCCCCCATAGTTAAGAGAATTGTGTTGGTAACTATTGTACTTTGGCTACAGTTCCTGCTGCCTTTCGCTTCGTCTGCTGCTGTCGGTTGCTGCTTTCTGCGTTTCTTTCTGCGTAAGTCAACAGTCGCAATGTTGTGTTAATGTTGCCCATACGTTCTGTTGTCCCTGTGCTTGTGCTTGTGTTTGTGCTTGTGTTTGTGTGTAAATGCCCTGTCATTTGTTGACCAAATAAGTACATGGCAAGCAATTTGTATTTGTTTCACTTTTGTGGACAACAAGTCTAGAGAGAGAGAGAGAGAGAGAGAGAGATAGAGAGAGAGCATTCAGTTCGCAGACAAAAACGAAAAAAGGACTCGACTAATTTCATATTAAAACATCGTTTTGCATGCAGGAACAGCCAGAGTCACAGCCAGAATGAGAAGCTGGACGTCTACACACACACACACACACACACACACACAGACACAATAGAGTCTGCTTCTTTGAAGCACTTCTAATGAATTTGATGAGCACAAATTCTTTGTCCTTGGGCGGTTATTGTCATTTGTATGTGTGTGTGTGTGTGTGTGTGTGTGTGTTAGTAGCTGGTGCACATTACACATGGACACTGTCCTCTTTCTCTTCCCCATCCTGGCTGGGCAATGCAATTAACATTTATGGCATTTTGTGGTGCCTCCGGCTTGAGTAATGGACCTGACCTGCTGCAGTCGAAAAGCTAAGACAAAATCAAAGCCCGCTTTGGTAATCCAATTTTTTGTTCAACTTTCTGCAGCTTCGATAATAAATTGTAAATAAATAGACAGCGAAAGTGAATCACAAATGAGCAGACTCACAGCAAACGGATTTGCTCAACGAAGCGCAGCCACAAAGTCAAAAAAAATACATATATATATATATATATATACATATAAGTATTACATAGAAAAGGGACAAAAAAGAAATGTTGAAAAAGCGAATTATCGAAAAAATTCCTTTGCTCATTATTGAGGCCAAAAGGAGCGGCCCATAAATTTATGTGTTGTCCTTTTTTCGTGCTTTTTCTTTGGATCAGGAAATTGGGCACACAATTTGGACGCCGCTCAAGCGTGCCTAATCAAAAGAGAAATTTCTTGACGATATAAATATATATTTCTATTTAGTTTACTTTACTTACTAACACATCTATATAAACTTACTAACATATGCATATAAGTGTATGTGTGTGAGTGTTGGTCTAGCCTTTGGAGAATGGAATAGGAGCCAGAACCTGAAATCGCCTATGAATGTGTGCTTATGGCATTTGTTTTGATTAAAGATGCGAAAACGTTGGTCAGATTCTTATTTAGGATTTTCTAGGCAGGAAATTTGTGTAATTGTGACTGAAAATTCGATGAACATGTATCGATAAGTCAAATTATCGATGTACAAATAACGATATTTCTATATATTGATATAAAAACCGACAACTATATATATCGATACTTATATATCGACAGCTTGGTTTATTGATATACATATATCGATAACTCAACATATATAAAAAATCATTATACCGATAAGCACGAATCGATTATTCAACATATCGATATACGCATATCAATAACTGAAAGGATGCCATATATCGAACTTGATATAGCGATATATGTATCGATAACTCAATATATCGAGAAATATATATTGAAAACTTAATGTATCGGTATACATTTATATTAGTATATCAATTAAATGATATACATATATCGGTAATGCAACGTATCGATAAATATATATCGACAACACAATATATCGATTAACAAATATATCAATATATGATAACTTAATGCATAACTAAACAAATATCGATAACTCAATATATCTATATTCCAAATCGATTATTATACTGTAAAATTTTCATGGCAATCGGCTCAATGAATGCAAAGATATGACGAATTTTCATTATTACCTATATGAGGGGGCTGTGCCAGTGCATTGCCAATTTTTCGCAATCGATATAAAGATCTTGACCTTCCCCTGGCCCAATTTAGTATACAGTAACACTTTCATGCCGATCGGTCAAATATTTTAGGCTCCTATAAAGTACAAACAGCCAATGCCGCCCGATCGACACATATTAAATTAGTCTCACTAATTTCTACTTTAAATTCCCGTTCAGTGATTTATGGCTCCCCTCCCCGCCCGGGCCCAAAACCTGGTTCCAGCTGTATATGCAATTTCAATCGGATTTCCTTTTCGCTTTTCGCTCTCAGTTGCGTATACTTAATGTTCGTTTCCCTGTTCTTACTTTATTTGGCTTTTATTTCAGCTCAGTTTGAGTTCATTCAGCTATAGATACAGCCGTAGCCACAGAACATCTCCGCCCTACTATATATGCCAACCATTCAGCTGGACTTTCGGCACGCATCATTATTATGCCATGCACAGTTATGTGGCCTGACCCAAAAATATGTAAAAAAGAGGCCGCGCAAAAATCCTTTTTTGGTATGGCAAATCGGAAAATCTTTCATATCCCCACCCTGACGCCACACAAAAATTCAACTTTCGTGTTGAATTTTTGAGTCTGCCTTTGGATTTCTTGTATGTGTGTGTGTGTGTGTGTGTGTGTGTGTTTGTCTCTGTATATTTTATGCTACCTAATGTCAAGTTAAGGCAGACCCAGGCAGAGGCATGGGCAGCTGGACGTGGACATGGACATGGACAGACTGGAAGGCTGGCAGCTCAATTTCGCTTTATGTTAATTTAAACATGTGCCGCTATGCGCATAAAATATGAACTCTCCTTGGCCCTTGAAGCTTCTGTTTCACTCGAAACGGTCATCCTCTCGCTTCCTGGCTTCCTCGTTTCTAACCTGAACTCGTTTGTGTTTGGCTTTTTTTCCTTGGAATTCTGTTTTTTTGTTGTTTTTGTTGGGGTCAACCTATTTTGTAATGTGTGTGTAAAGATTTTTCGTTTTTTTACTTTCACTCTTCATTAGAATGGGGGGCCGTGGCCAGGCTGGCCACATGTGAGTCCAAATTTGTTTCGCAATGGTTATAAGTCTGTTAGATCTCCTTTTGCTTGTTGATTTTCATGTTATTTTGATTTGGATTTGTATTGATTTGTGTTTTTCTTAACACACTTTCTGACATTGATGGTCAGACCTTAGTTGGGTCTATATAGGGGGTATTAACAGGTATTCTTTCTAGAACATGACACTGATTTAATCAGTGGTTTGTACTAAGAGAACTTGCTTAATTTGTGATAATTTTCTTACATTTATATTTTTGAGTTTCATCTTAGTTTTCAATCATAAATATCTAATCATAAGGTTATAAGAAGTATATTCCAAATGTGCTTAAGCTTCTTTATGTGCATTTCTATAGCTACTTATTAATCTTCGTTTCTTTCTACACTAACGCTCTATTCATACAACTAAGTAGGAGGGCAGTTCGACAAGTTCTTAGCCTGCAAAAGGAACAAAGGGGCGACTTATATCTCAGCATAGTCTCCTTTTAGCTTGATACATTTGACCCAACAATGCTTCAACTTCTTTAACCCATCTGGAAAACACGTTTCCTCGAGCTCTCAAAGGTAGGTCTGCCCGGCGAGTGATTTTTTGAAGTTTGGAAACAAAAAGAAGTTGCACAGGGCCAAATCTGCAGAATAATGTGGCTGGGTCAGCAATTTGTAGCTCAATTCTGTCTATTTGGCTGTGGTGACGGCGGAGGTTTGTGCCGGTGCATTGTCATGGCGGAAGAGCACTGTTTCTTTGTTAATTGGGGTCGTTTTTTCTATCATTCTGCGTCCAATCGATCCAATAATCCGGCATAGTAGAGACTTGAGACTGTTTGCCCTTCTAAAGATAGTCAATGTATATCACACAACACGCTGACCTCCTTTACGGCCCATAGGAAGGTCATCGCCTTCTTCGGAGCACATTCGCCGTGTGAAGTCAACTGTTTCGACTGTTCCTTTGTTTATCAATGGATCCATGTTTCGGTCATGAAACTCAGACAGAAACTCTTCATACAGCGGACTTTGGACAGCCTTAAACACTGCTCTGAAGTGATCTCACGGTTTTGCTTGTTGGCCGGAGTGAATAGATGCCGCATCCATCGCGCTGCAAGCCTTATCATGTCCATAATGTTCATTCAGGATATGATCCATGCGGTCTTTTAAGATGCCTACTCTGTTAGGTATCCCGTGCACCTTCAATGGGAGGTCTGCCGCTACGAGATAGTAGATTTTTGTCACGCTATCCTCCGTGGTGCCCAGTTTCGCTTCACTTACGTGTGGTTCTTCAAAAACCATCAAAGGAGAAGAGTCACCGCACACAGAATCAAAACACTCTTTGATTTCGCTGCTCCATTTCCCTTCCAAAAGGAAGTATCGAATCGCCGACCGATTCCATTTTTAGAAAATCCGTGGACACGCGCTGTCAAAACCAAAAGTACTAGTCAGATTCAGCTGAAATATTGACCTTCTACGGGAATCTACTAAACGAAAGTATATTTCTCTTATCGCCATCGGTCGGTATGGCTTAGTACTTATCGGACCGCTCTCGTATTCTATATTTAAAGCTTAGCTCTTTTATTTGCTTATGATTACAACAAGCTTTCTATATATATGAATATGCACATCGTTACATTTGTCAGCTTCAGCATTTCCACAGTTCCATAATCCTTATAATCATAATACTATTTCTACCAAATCCATACTCACACACATCGTGGCTCATTTTTGGGTCATTCTCCCAGTCCCAATCACAACTCCCACTCAATTCCTTTTCCATTTGTCGGTTAAATATGAGATTAGTGGGGATTCTCTCACTCTCTCTCTCACACTCTTTCTCTCTCTTTCTCTCTCTCTTTTAAGTGAAATTATGTTTGCTTACATGATTTTCGGTTGGCTCTCGTTTTCTTTCCTTTTTTTTTTCATTTGTTGGTTTGTGCGTTGCGAAATTTTCATCATTCTGCAGGGATGGCTGAGGGAGGGATGAGCCACACTTGTTGTTAGGATATGTGTGTATGTGTGTGTGTGTGTGTGTGTATGTGTGTCATTTAAGTAAATTGAAATGCGAGGGTCAGGACCTTTTAGATTATGCTTTTTTGTGCTTTTTTGTTTCACCTTATAAGCATTTTAATTAGATGCTTAGTGGAAAACATTTTTCCATTTTTGTATAGTTCTAGGTAAATGTTTTATTTTAATTAAAATTTTCAAACCAAATCGAATGGGAGTTGGATGGCTAAAGGAGCTTCTATAATTGCTATAAGATTAAATTCCTTTTTTCATAAAGAATTGTCCTTAACTAGTTTCAGTTTCGCTTTTCATTTGAAGTTGTAAAAAGCTAAAAATTGTGAGCATTAAGTGATGAACAGCCTAATATGATGAGATTGGAAATGTTGGCAAAGGAGATGGAGGTGGTCTACTCCACGCGCAAAGCAGAGGGAGACGATAAGGCAGCGCTATTTCATGCTATCCGATAGGAGAAGAAGGCTTTCCAGGTGGGACTCATTGACGAAAGGAAGTTGGATGCACAGGCTAATCCCTAAGCTGGAAGACTCTACAAAAAGGCGCATAGAAGAAGTTAATTATCACCTTTCGCAGTCCATGACAAGATATGGTATATACTGAGAATACTTACAAAGGTTCAAACAAGAGCAATTTGACCAATGTCGATTATGCCTTGAGTAAAAAGAGAATGCCCACGGTACAGGCAATCGGTTGGATCTATCCCACCTCAGGAGCAAATGAGAGAACACATCTTGGAAGTAAATTATAACTAGGAGGGGATCAGCCACCTCATAATAGGCATCTACAGCGATTTCAGAAGATGCGAAAACGCTAGGCTTGAAGCGGATAGTGCCTGAATAGGCAGCCGTTCCCCGCGAAGTAAAACTTTACAATGATTCAGCGGGGAGTAGGTTGTGTGCAGTTGGGTGGGATGAAAAAGAAGTTTAGGGTAAGCTTTAGCAGAGAATGGCTACGACGACGTCTTGGTTCTCAGCTGACTGTAAGAAACTATAACTTTGAATCAGTCAAGGAGTTCATGTACCTTTTCTCTGCTCTCAACAGCAACAATAATGTTTGGCGGGAGATTAGTACGTTCAGTAGCAACTTAAAAGAAGCACATTCTTCCGGCAATCTTTTATGGTGCTGATGCCTGGATAGAAAACACAAACAGATGCAGTTGCTCTTGGAGTGTTCGGGGGCATTCGATGAGCTTTATGAGCTGTACGACGAAATTGATATGGTCAGGCGAATGAGCACTAAGAGACTTCGGTAGGAAACTAGGAAAACCCCAGCTAGGAAAGTACTCGATGCGGAAGTTGGCGGACAACGGAGAAGAGGAAGACCCCGTATAGGTTGCAAGCCAACTGACATCACTTGGTTTTACCAATTGGAGGAGACGCGCAAAGCAGTAGGCAAGCCGTGCTTCAGGCAGAGACCCTGCGAATGCCACATTCTACTATACTTCTACCATCCTGTTGGTCAGAATTAGCCAGATCAAGCAAAACAGATGTGTTAGTAAGCTTTTATATGCCATACATCATCTGTACTGCCTAAAAGTCTCATCTCTGCCATCTGAAACTGGACTATAATAGATGCTTATTCAAATGTAAACTCAAAAAACAAATATTAGCTCTGCCTAGTTTGTTTTTTTTTGTAGCATTTATTTGCGAGTCATTGTGCGCGCTGTGCCTTTGGGACATTTATCAAAGCAATTGCCATAAATTTGCAAGTGCCCCAACAGATTAACAGTGAAATGGGCTTACACCATGCCACCTCGCGCAGTTGTTCTGCCAATTTGTGGCATACAAAATGCAAAATTAACTGCATTCGCTTCGCGTGGGGTGAACATTTGGTAGGCCATTTGACCCGCTTTCATTGCGCTTCGCCAACCGAATTGTGAACTGGCATTGGCCATGTGCGCCACTTAAAACTTTACCTCACACACACACAGACACACAATTGCTTAATGCGCCTAATTGTATTGGTAATGCGCATGAAAGCTATTGATTATGGATCGTACATATAGGAGGGCAGGGGAGGGGAGAAAACACAAATCTGTGACTCTGGCCTCTCTCATCTAACTGGGGCGCGCTGTGTGTGTGATTAGCTTTTACAAATTGCAACAATGTCATTTGTTACACAACTCCAACAACAGCAACAACAGCAACAACAATGGCAAGTGCATTTAATTTATTTGCCAAAACACGCAAAACAACGCATGACAATGAGTCCGCTGTTCGTGTTTGTTTTTGTGCGTGTGAGTGTGTGTGTGTGTGTGTGTGCATATTTTGGGTTATGGCCAAAAAACAAGCAAGTGTCAAAGCATGAATTATTTATTGGCAAAAAGAAAATAAAATTAAAAAAACAAGCAATTCAAATATATCGAAACATTAAGTGGAAAATTTCGCTGCTGTTCAACCTATTTAAGCAGTATTTTGTGATTTAGGTAAGAGTTCTAGATGTTATATATTTATATATAATGTTAATTCTTTATTAATTTGTACCAATTGTAGTGCAACTGAGTGTCCACAAGGCCGTTGCCAGTAGAGTAAAGTTGGTCTTTCACATGGCTTACGTTTTGCTTCACGTTTCCTCTGACACAAGCAGGGTAAATCCTTCCGATCCCAAGATATCAATGTCAAGATGGCCGATCAAGTCGATGAAAGTCTTAGGAAACTCTGAAGAAGCGTAGCTTCAAGAAGGTCCCCTTATGCGGTGTTCATTTGAATCAGTTGCTGGAAATGACCAACAACCACCTGGTGGATTTCGCAATCGTTGGCCTTGATTAACAAGCTGCGCAGGCCAAGAAGGAGGCGCCACCAAAAGAGAAGCTTGAAATTCTGAAGATTCATTTGATTAACATGATCCTAGTCCCCGATATGAGCAGCTAAATCAGTGGTGTGTACAATAACAAGGACTTAAGCCACTATTTGGGTGAACTCTCTTTGATCTGCAAAGCTCGTTAAGCACGGCAGACCCAGCCACAGCTCTCATTTCATTCCTCTGAAGTAAATGGAGTCATATGGTCAACATGGGTCACCTGTACATCTATTCTGGCTTAGCTTAAAGGCTCTTAGTGTACATATGGACAGAAAGACAGATAGAATATTATATTACTTAGCATATTCCTCTGCCTTAACATCAAGCGATTGAAAAGGATTGTTTCTAGGTGAACTTGATATTACCATTTCTATAAGTTTATAAGATATTTTTAAGTTCAAATAAGCTTCGTCTATTATTTATTCCAAATTCAACAGCAATTTCAAGAGTCTGCAATTACATAGAATAAACAAGAAAGGGCCTTGCCTCACGGCAAACAAAATGCCAGTCAAATAGACAAAAGACAGGCACCTGCTAAGGCAACGAAAGGCAACCTGCTAATCAACAGCTTGAACCCAAGCGGCTGCCATTTATCCCAAAGATTTGTCTATGTTTCCTTTATTTTTATTTGGGATATCAAATTAATCGATTTAATTGAAGACTTGCAAAGAAAGTTTCGACTACGTGAATATTTCATTCCATTTACAATTTATATGCAGCGGGGCAGGGCAAAACAATCAGCTGCAAGTTATTTATGCCTGATTGATGTTGCCGATCAGTTAGAAGTTGCAAGCTGCAAGTATCATCAGCTGCATCTGTACATAGCGTATATAAATTTCTCTACCCTTGCCACATTGTGGATAATTGAGTGAGGGCTGGCTGGCATTGTTGCTGCCCAAAAGGTTCTTAGTTGGGTGGCTCCACGTGCAAAATGTAAATAACTAAGCCGCTGGCACAGCACTGGCTGGAAATAGTTTTTTGCCAGCGAGTGAAGAGTAAACACATTTAGTTTGAGTGCAAATCGAGTTTGAATTTGCTTAAAGGTGCAACAGAGCCCCCACAGGAGCAGCGGTGTTGGCAGCTACACTAAGTTGCCTTGCCCGAGGAGAGCGAAAAAGAAATGCCAACAGATGGCAAATGGAGCTCGAGCAGCAACGGCAACTAACTAGATTTGCCAAATGCACTAAAGCGTAAGCAAAAATAAGAAATCCAACAGCAACAACATTTCCAACTGATGTCTGCAATAAGTTTAACTCCAAAAGGGAACTTCAGGTCGAGGCGGAATTGCTCTCTAGAAAAGGGAAATGGAAATACGAAATCATATATATGACATAGGAAAAGGGAAATTGGTGTAGAGTGTAGGAAAAACAATTTCAAGGACTAATTTTGATTAGTTTCCTACAAAAATATGCTAAGGTAAAGCCTTGTGGTCAGTTATTCTAGACAGCTGATCGAGGAGAGAGATATGAGATTGGAGACAACTGGCAATTCTGCGAACTTGCGAGCTTACATTGATCTGAATTGATGTGGTCTATAGCAAAATTATAGTTGCAACTAACATTTCAGTCTAACAGGATCTTTTACTAAGCTTTCTAAGGTTTCCTTTTAGATACATTCCTTATGAAAATGTCGCCTTACTACCCTTTAATACCCTGCCAGTATTTACTTTTCTAAAAATATAAATAAATGAAGAAAAAATCTAGCAATCCTGGCGTCACTTAGGTAAAACATCTCCTGTCCCCGTTAGTAAAGTGGGTCATGTCTCCTGTTTTCTCCATTTGTTTCTGCAAGAGATTCAATTAAATGTTCTGACAAAAATTATATTTCAACTGCAAGTCGAAAAAGTTTCCCTAAACAAAGTCAAACAAGTAAGAATGTTTTAGATGAATTTCCAACTATAAGATGCGCGTATTCAGTTTGTATTTTAGACTATTTTTGAGAGTCCCTGTACCTTGTTCATCGTCCCTCTGGAAACTTAGTTCGTTTCAATTGAAAAGAATTTTTTTTCTATTGATAGAATTGGAAGAATGGAAGTAGCTTAACTTGCCCATCTACAATCCTGTACCTTCTAGTCTGACCTCTCGATGCTCAATGGACGCGCTTGCGAGATAGCTTTATGGTTGGCTTCCAGTGTGTCCTGAATTGTTTATAAGATTCTCTTAGCTATTTGGGCTTATGTTTCTAATGTATCTGGATAGATAGCAGTGTTAGAAATGCTTCCTGTGCCTTGTTTATTCTTCTTTTCAAATGGAAATCGCACCAGAAATTGAATCCGTTTACATTGTAAAGACATTTCTGTGGATATGATTGAGGGATAGCACTCTCCTAGCTCTTTAGTTGTAGTCTATAGTCTGCCCTCTCGATGCTCAACTATTTCCGAAGCATGCGCTTGAGATGTAGCTTCTAGTCTGTCCTTAATTCATTCTAAGTCTCTCCTAGCTCTTTCATTTCAAGCTTCTATCCTATCTGGACAGATTACATGGTTAACTATTCGCTTCCTTTTGCCTATTGCACATACATCTCCTCAAACACAATATACTCTTCCCTCTACGAGTGCGGGTATAGAAATTATCTTGTGACAGACGTCGCAGTCTTGCCGCTGCAAGCAAACAAACTGAACAGAACAAATTTCATATGCCTTGGAGCAAACAGCAGCAGGTGGACGGGTGGGCGGGGAAACGAGTCCAAGGGGTGGGGGGTAGGTGGAGTTTAGGGTAAGTAGTTTCGAAACAGCTGCCCGAACTTATGACATGAAAATAATGTGGGCGAAACAATGAATTATGCACTTGGAAATAAGTTTGGCATAGAATTTGATGGGCGTTGAATGGGCTCCTGCCCCTATCCCGCCCCCCCCACCATGGATGGGACTTATGCATGTGCATTGCCGACAAAGCAAACTGGTGCAAATCACTCATAAATGGCCAAAACGGGCATCGCACTCGTGTGTTGGTGGTGGTGGAAAAGTTTCTGCTGCGCCCAGGCAATTTGCAAATAGACGCCACACGCGCGCGCTGCACCACGTCGCGTCTGCGGAGACAACAACAAATTTGGACTCATAAAATGTTTTGCAAAATGCGTGGGGCATGCCTCATAATAATTCATAAGCAACATTTGGCAGTGGCAGACCAGCGTGTGTGTGTGAGTGTGTGTGTGTGTGTGTGAGGCTGTGTGCCACAATAAACGCGTTAAGTTGAAAGTAATGCATCAACATGCATGGCCAGGGCCAGTAAGAATAATAAAAACAACAACAACAACAACAACAACAGGACTGAGCATCTCTACTCCATATGTTGCAGGATATTATGCATGTCTGCATCAGCGCGTCGAAAATCTGACAAGGATGGAGTAAAGTAAGTAAATGAAACTATCTTACAGCTGCAGCAGGAGCAGCAGCAGCAACTTAAGCAAATGGAGCCAAGCAGACGGCAAGGGAAACACATAATATAGTAAGAGTATATATGTATATAAGAGGGTGGTTTGATAGGTCATTGACTTTTTGCATAAGATAAAAGAGGATTTTATTTCTCCCTTTACTTTTTAGTTGCTTTTTTTTTCTTTCTTCCAATTAATTAGGTTTTCTCGAGGTTCTCAAATTAGGTGTTTGTTTTTATTGATGATTCCTTCATTTGACTCAAAACTCTGCAGAGATTTCTTCAGGTTGTGAAACAGAAAATTATCAGAAGGGTCTGAATCTAGAGAATATGCTAGAGAATATACCCAATGTATGGAAACTATGGTAACCACATAGGCGCTTATAGTCTAGTATGATCAAATGCGGCAGCAAGCGCGGTTAAAGCTATATGCCTATATTGACTTGGCTTGTCATGCTGATCAAGTATATATATGCTTTCTTCTATGCGTTAACCTCTGCAGGGTTGTAAGAAAACCACAAGGCCTTGTGGCTTCATCATTGCCGAAGCAATGCCATTCACTTTGAAATGATATACCAAAGGAAAGGTCCAGCCTGGAAGCGAACTTCTACATCCCAGTCCTCGTCATGATATTGTAGCAGTAAGTCAGCAGCACAACCATGTTAACTGCAATAGCAGCAGGGAACACAACCCTATCTACTCAATAGCCAATACACCAACCATACACATAGACTAAGCCCAAACTGGTACATACCATAAGCTAGGAAGAAAGCTAAAGCTAAAGAAGAATCAAAGTAAAGGCATTCTGTAGTAGACGGCGACCGAAACGGATGTGTCTTACTATGGTTTATGACTACAATACGTAGATAAACTTCTGTTCTTCTTGCACAAGCGGATCATCTTAAGCCTGCAATAGAACTACTAGATTTGGTTCTTGTTCCGCAAAGCCTTTATATCAATAGAAAAAGTATTCTATTGGTCCCTTTCCAAACACCTTTAAATCGCATCTACTTTTATTAGGCAAATCAAGGCCAACTATGCAAACATCATTACTTTTCTTTGGAAAAGTTCACACTTAGTTTTTTTCCATTGTTCATTAAAATTTTCATTTGCAAAACCGAAAATCATCATATATTTTATTTAATTAAAATTTTCCCAGAATTTTTGGCATTGAGAAAAAGTGAAAATTCATATATATACATATATATATACTATATGTATCTGCTGGTGAGCGAAAGTGAAATTATAATTAATAAATCGCTCATCATAGTCAACGCCAGCAGCCATACGGTTGTATATGTGTGCCATGTCCATGCCTCTTCCGCCCCCGCAGCGTAAATAAAATGCGTAAAATTTCCATAGCGCCTGCTGGCGGGCGTTTATGCATCAGATGTGTTATGAATTTCAATGCAGAGCGCCAAACGGCTGCAAAAAGTGAACTGAGAAGGAAGCGTGGACAGAGTGCGGAGCACACGCATCGATGTCTGACGATGACGCCGAATTGAGTGCGTTTTTATGTGCTCTGGCTCTGGCTGTGGCTGTTGCAAACATTTTCTTTTTTCTTCCTTTTTTTTTTGCGAAAGTAACGAACGACCAAACGAACCAGAGAATGTATGCACATATATATGTGCCGTACGTGTGCGTGAGAGTGTAAGTGTGTATGTGTGTGTGTGTGTGTGTGTGAGCGCAATGTTGAGTTCTTGACGCTCTGTCGCTGACATTTTACATTACATAAACGTATTTATGCAAATGTGTTGTGAGCCAGCATTGCTTCCCAGAGTATTTTGACGTCGTCGCTATTGCTGTTGTTGTTGTTGCTGTGTTGTTGTTACTGTTGTTGTTGTTGCTGTTGTTGTTGGCCAGTGCCAGACTCAGTCACCCATCTACCAATCAACCTTACCTTTTTCGTGCTCCCCAAATGATCCTTGCCATGCATAGCCTGGCTACATTAACACTCAGTAGCAAAAGTGTTCGAAAGGGCATATCAGTATACCAATGGATGAAATGGATGAAATTTTGATTGATCAATCTAAATTGAAAACTATCAAGGAGATAAGGCTTGTTAAGTCACATATATTTATTCTAAGAATATATAGAATTGATTTTTATATATATATATGCTATAAGATTGTAAGTTTGCTTAGTCTTGAATCCTAAGAACTTTTTCTGTACTTTTTCTGAGATTGGATGGTTTTCTAAGGGACAAACTATAGCAAAGCGTATCAACGGTTCAATCTAGAAAGAGAGTCATAGTTCTCTTTATCTAAGATCGTGTAACTGTAATGGTAGACTCGCTTAACATTGCTCTTAGCTGCTCACCCAGAAGAGTCTTTGTTTGCCCTTTTGGTTTCAACACATCATCAGAAAAGGCAGTTGCAGCTGGCCCAGCTTGTATATTAGCTTTTCCTTATAAGCTATTAATTTCATAGATTTGGTATAGTTGAAGTTATCCGACGATTTAAATTGAATTAAGTTATATATTAGTCATGGTATGTTCATTACAAAAGTAAGCTTAAACAGCAATTTTGCTCAACATTGAAATTTCTCAACAGAAACAAGTCCTTATAAGGGCTTATTTAAGGGCTTATAATAGCACGCTTAGCATTTTCCCAGCCCCATCAAAATCTCATCAAATATGTTAAGAAAACTATCTAGTTTATCCTCCAAATGAATCTTATACCTATCCTTTTTATCCTCATTTTGTCAAGCATTCGTTAGGGCATCTAAGTAGTCCAACTCTTTGTCAAAGCCTGCTATTAGCACCTACTGTTGACTGCTTTTTGGCTACACATTCACTTCATGTATTTGTATGTATTTGTGTGTTTGTAAATGTGTGCGTGTGTTTGGCTGTGTGCGTGTGTTTTTTTTGGTCGTGGCGCAATATTTGCATGCATTTTAAATGACTCGGATATCAATTTTGACATATCACTTGACAGCTTAAAAAGGTTTATGTGTTTATACAAACCAGCGATGCGAGCGAAAGGGATATGGCTAAAAGGGGGCGTGGCCCGCATGATGGTGCACACACACATACACATATATATATATATATATGTATACATTTTTTCCCTTTTGGCTTATAATAAAAATGCGTATTTTAAATTTATTGCTTCATTAAAGCTTAATACCCAGCGGCATGTATGTCGGTGTGTGTGTGCCTCTGAATGTGTATATGTATGCTGTGTGTTTGTGTGTGTGTGTGTCAGCTGAAATATTCAGCAGCGGGCTGTTATTTTTGCATTGTTTGAATGAGCCTCTTAAACATTGTTCTTGTTGCTTGTTTAATGCGGCTTAAAGCGGTCCAGCGAACATTCTTATATTGTCAAGGATTTGTTGTCTTCTTTTATGCCTTGGGCTCAAAAGTTTGCTTAATCAACAATCAGAACTTTAACAATGAATTGTGTTTAGTTGTAATAATATGATGTTTTGTAATAGGTGAATTATTCGAATGCTTAGAATGGCTTGCGAGTTACATTCTTGTCAACAACAGGCGGTGTTAAGTCTGTGGATTCCTCAAATACCAAAACAAATTTGCCATTTCAATTGAAGGGCCTGCAATTTCTGCCTTAGCTGTGTTTTGAAATGATCATTATTAAGTCAGAGGGTCAATTTTTCCAGGCATTGCAGGGATAGACTGCTGCGATGAGTGTTTTCCACTTGGTAAACTCTATGAGAAACTTTCGAAGAGGAGAGGAGAGGTAACATTGCATTGTCTCATGAAATAAGCTTAGGATGTGCTTCTAATAATGATACCAAAGTGTACCTTAAGAGTGCCTAATTTCGTCACTTCTAGTGTAGCAGCTCTTGCACTAGTTGGGGTGATGACTCCCTGTACTTAATAAGCATCTCCTCAGCTCTGTCAACCAGTGCAGAGTTAGAGATCGTTCTCTCGATTTGGTGGCGCAATGGCAAGCTGACGTCGAACTAGGCGATAAGTGGGATAGCGTTGTATCGTTTTGTTGTAGGTGTCAATGACGATAAGATGTTGCTGGTAGAAGCAGAACTAGCCTTGCTTTAATTGGTACTTAAATTACAGCAATACTCCCTTAAGAACTCACACTACTGATGCACTAGTGGTTGCTGTACATTGCTGCAGTACTCTGAATGATGCTGATATTATTCATTGCTCCACAATGACACCATATCAGTATGTACCTGTATTGCACCCGTGCGAAGCCTGCTGACGCACTGTTACTATCGCGGCTTTATGAACTTGCTTCACCATGAACACGTTTGAAATGGGGCTCAATGATTAGCTGACTCATATAAATAGCTCATATCTGCTGCTCAATTTTTGACTCACATTTTTCGGACATACAAACATGCAAAGCACAGACACACATACATATAGATACACAGTCAATTAGCTGCTTAAAAACTCAGAGAAAAGAAAGGAGAGGGAGATACCCTGCACCCTAGTTGAGCATTTCAACGACTCGACATCATGTCTGGCTTCGTATTTTTTGACACTATAAGACACTGGGTTTAAATATAAGAGACAAAGTAGCTACTACCCGGTAGCCAATATCACCTGCTCTCCAGCTACCTGCACTCTAGAGTAGGACAACAACTCGACCATTATAAACATCCAATAATAAGAGCCCCAAGACAGTGTAATAGCAGCTATTTTATTCAGTCTCTACACGGCAGATATTCCCAGCCCGAACTTGAATGAGAGGTGGAATACGGATTCGGATGAGATGATAATGGCTAAGTACGCTGATGATGCGGTAATTATGTCACGGCATAAGCCCCTGATGAGGCGGTTAACAAGCTTTAAGAAATGGCAGCTGCGGTGGCCAAAAGTTGTTGTATAACCATCAGCGCAGTGACACTTGCTGCAATGGTAGCGACACTCTGCAAGAGATCATGAAGAACCCCAACTATATTGGGCACCCCGATCACTCTCAAGGATCACTCGCATTGCGTCCTTATAGTTCACCTTGACAAGAAGCTCACTTATACACAGCATGTGACAGCGATTGGCTGGGAAATGTAAACAAGCTTGGCTGGCTTCTAAACGAGCAAAGCAAATTGGATCTAAAAAACAAGAAGATGATATACGAATATAGAGATCCTGTTCCAAAAACCCAGCTTAGAAGAATACAGGTTCTTTACAATAAGAAACTCGTGAAACTTTTGGCGTCTTGTGGTATGTGAGCAACAGGACTCTTCATAAGGCCCTGGGTGTCACACAAGTAGGAGATGAACTAAGCTCAACAGCTACAAAACACATTTGGCAGGCTTGAGGGAGCAACCTAATACTTTTGCTAGGGCTGTTCTCTACCCAATGAGGAGAAGAAGGCTAAAGAGCTGGAAAATTTGATGTCAAATTTAATTAACCTTCATCAATCTCATCTAGAATGCTCATACTGATCTCTAGGATACATATATATATACAAATTTGATATACATATTTCCTTTCCTGGAATTTTCCACTTTGAATTAGTCTCCTCAGAGTGATTGCAGATGCCTGATGATATCAAAAACTAAAAGAAATCCGGCAGGTGTCAGCATGTGGCTTCACTTGATCGGTTAACCGTAACATTTTCAAACACACACACACACGCCCGCCCTCCTCCTTAGAAGACAAACACGAAAAAGTTCATACATTTCTAATTACATGGCTTACATGGCTGCAATTCATTTAACTGTAAATAATAGAATACTCGTATGTAAGTGTGGGTAAGGCAAAACCAAAAAGCAAAAACAAAACCAAAAAGCAAAGGAACAAAGGAAATTGCTTATTAAAAAGGCAGCAGCAGCAGCCTATTTGGCCGCAACACGGGGCAGGATGAAATGTGAAATGTGGCTGCAACCGCAGATATTACTTATGGTCCGCCCGCGCAGGCAGCGACAAGGACAACGCGAGGAGCAGGCATCTAAATTGTCCTGGCTAGACAACAAACACCGCCAACGTCGACAGCTAACACGAAGGATGTGGCAAGGCAGCGGGAGAGCAAAAAAGGCTTGTTGCTTGTCTTGTCTTTGTGTGTGTGGGTGTGCGGGTGTGTGGGTGGGTGCGTGTGTGTGCGTGTGTCGTTTCTCTATGTCTGCGAAGCATGAAGAATATTTAAAAACATATTTACACCTTGTTTGCCTTGCCATATGCTTAATGAGCAAGCTGGCGGCAGGATATGCGGTAGATCGTCCTCAGCCTCAGCCTCAGCCCCAGCCTTAGTGGCAGGAAGCGCTGCAATTGTAATTCTTGTTAAATTAACACGCCGTTGCCAACTGTTGCCTGAATGCCTGCCTGCCTTCGAGGGCAAGGATGAGAGTGAGGGTGAAAATGAGGATGAGGATGAGGAGCTCGGCTTTTGTTGCAGGAAGTTGTCAAGTGGCACGACGGCATAAATTCAATTAGCAAAGTGGCCTCAAGTTGCCAGGCAAGTATAAAGTATGGGCCCAGGATAAGCATGTAGATGAGGATGAGCCTTTCACCCCATGTATAGGATGCTATTTGTATTTTTATATTTATTTTGTTGCTGCTCCGGTTGGGTTTTTTTGGCCTTTTTGACTCCACAATCAGCGCAGTGAAGCGCACATCCTGTCAGCCTGAATCATTGTCGAGACTGAGTCCGGGAAAATTCTTTCCGCTCTTGATTTAAACCGAAACTGAAATGCACACAAATAGATTTCGATTCCCGCCTTCCCGCACCCTCCGCCATGGCTTGTTTCTATTATTTTGTCAGCTTAGGATATGGGAAAAGCATGAGAATGAGGATCCTGGATTGCCTTTTTATATATGTATATACTTTTGTCCGCTTTAAGCAACTCAATTTCAGGTTGCCTGGCCATAATTTGATGCTTGCCATTGAAATGATGATGGCTTTGCGGAGGCAAGTGGCTGATTATCAGTTTGTTGCCTTTTGGCATTATGCGAGTTATACTTAAGTTGGCTCTGCCTGATTGTTGTTACCCTGGCGACCGACAACATCTTTCGATTTGCACCTGCAATCTACCTGAGGCTAACTAACAAAAATTGCTCACAAAATGCGCTTGCACTGAGTTCATATTCTGCTGATTTAATTTTTTATCCAGCAGCAAAAGGCCAAGCCAGCTTAAGCTCAAGCAGACCAGAGTTGAATATACCAAAGCAAAGATACTCTTTAGTAGTAGAATCAACAGTTTTGCTTAGTATTTTAGTTATAGTTAAGATCTTCCAGTGGAAAATTGTTCTGTTTTAAAATTGGTTCGAAAAGAATCGCAACGAAAACTCATTTCTCTTTTCCATTTCTTCATTTCAAATTCGAAGAGCATTCAGAATTCGTTGTTGTGCAAACTGTATGAAAATGTCTTATGTTTTCAGTAAGGAAAAACATCAACATTGCAATTTTCTTACCCTGACTGCCTCCTCTCCTTGTCTTCCCTACCCCTTTGCCATCACAGTTATCCATTGTCATTGCCTTGCCTTTGGATTACATGGTAGTAATTGACAACGTTGTTGTACTTGTTGTTTTTGATATTATTGTTGTTGTTGTTGCTTTTGGCTGGCATTGTGTATCGCTGCCACATTTACACTCTACCCACAACACCCCACTCCACCGCACCCCACCCCACAGGCCCTCCTTGAGCCACTAAAAGCAAGCCGCAACACAAAACTATTTTGTTCACGCAATCCGAAAATGTTTCGTTCTTGTTGCCATAGCTGTTGGCATTTGGCGTTACGTATACGCAACGTATGCCCGGGTTGCAATTTGCATTTGTATGCACATTGTTGCCGTTGAGTGTTGGGCGTTGGGCGTTGGGCGGCGGACGCCGGGCAGGGCGTGGTCGCTTGTAATTGCTTTAAACGTCATCATCGCTGCCTTTGGTTCTTGCTGTTGCTATTTGTTGTTGCTATTTGTTGTTGTTGTTGTTGTAGCTGTTATTGTTGTTTGCATTGCGCAAGTTTATTAAATTTTGCATATCATCTGAAGCCTTTGGGCTCTCGCTTTCCATCCCTGTCTGTCTCTTTCTCTCAATGGCTGTGATTTTCCAATCAAAATTCAATTCGAAATTAATGTAGCAAAATTTTGTTTGAAAACATGTACAATCCCTGGCTTGAGTTTGGCGTTTTGTGTAGACCAAAATCCCCAAAGAATTCAAAAATAAAACAGATTAAGAAACGGATCACAGCATGCAAACGCAAGTACAAGAGAAATCAGGAAGAATTGCAGCAGTTGGAATTGCGTAATCGTATCAAAGAGTTGGTGATCAAAGATCTGGAAAGACAGCTGGGGCGGGAGAGCAAGGCCATTGTTAGAAGGAAAAATAATAGATAAGTGAGAAGAGGAGGAATGGAATGATGCACAGAGCTTAAAATGAAGGGAGATAAAGGGAGGGGAAAGGAACTGAAATACCTTCAAAGTTGCCAACATATTCACGAACTTAACCCACATCAGATCGTCAAATTTGTTGTTTTGATAATTGGGGGGAAAAAAACATGGAGAAATAAAATTTAACTAAGATAATCGCAGTTGAAACTGTTGAATTGAGAAATCGGATCTGCAGATCCCATATTTGTCATAGCTTCTATAGTTCTATTGGATCATCCCGTTCAATTTTCGTGTATTTGATTCATATTAGATTAATTTAAACATTTTGAATCGAATTTTTTGTTCGACCACAATTGAGATCATTATTGGGAAGCCATAATAACATCATCGCTATACATCTTTAGCACACGTTTTGGTACATAAGATTAGAGATAAATACTTGTGTGGAAATATCGTGTTCTATATTCTTAACCCGCCAAGCAAATTGAACTGGAAGCCCTCCATTTGCTTATGCCTTGTTTTTTCTTTATTATCGAGAGTAGAAAACATCTCCAGATTGAACCCAACTTTACCATTGTTTCGGGCTTCTTCGGGCCTTAATCTGGGCGGGCTTCTGGAAACGCAGCAGAGCAGAGAAACGGTGGTGAGTCACATCCTGTGTCCCATCAGCAGGCTCTTTAGTTTCTTTAGCGAGCGTCGCGGAGTACCTTTGTAGTCAATATAGTGTTCTAAGCAGGACGCTGAGCATAATTGCGCTTCTTTAACATGGCAGAGAAGCCTTTATCTTTGGAAGCAGGCTCGACGGTAACTGTCTTCTTGTGCGCGATGCCATTGTAGCGGTAAGAGCTGCCATTGCTCAGATTGTTTTCTTCTGTGTCGAAGGGTTTCTTCATATCACGCTTCTTCAATAAGTGAGCGTTGTTGCTGCGAATGATCAACCAATTGAGGTGCGAAGAGGTTGCCTTCACTCGTCGTTGTGGTGTGTGTTTGTGTGTGAATGTGAGAATAATCCGCAAGCGACGCTTTTCTCGTTGAAAGAAGGGCATATTTTGTGTACACTCAGTATGCTGCTCATTGAGTCCCATTTCTTTTAAGCTTTCATACGCTAGGAGTAACTCTATATGGCTTCCTTAAGATTCTTTCCCAATATCACAATATTTGTGGGGAATTTAGTATAATTTCCATTCAGGATGGTAAGAGTGAAACGAACATAGTTGGCACTGATGAAACCACCCAAATATATTGTTGATGCATTATAATTTTTGTAGAATGGTTCCAAAACTAATGACAATACTGTTTATATTGACATCTTGCTATATATTTTAGATTTCTTTAAGAGAGAATTTGCTAGCGGACGTGGCATTTTTTTAAACAAATGAAGTTAACAAAACTAAAAAACAGAAAGATAATAATCAGCACAAATCCAGCCTTATAAGGGTACTCGTACCGCTGTTATCGCACAAAAACTTAAAGGTCATTCGTGCAGTTTCTTTTCGTTATTTTCCTTAATCTCTTCAACGTACATTATCCATCCATGCTTTTACAAAATTTACCCAAAATTTCTCTTGAAATTCTTAACCAATATCTTTCTAACACGAGATGATGATTGGGGAATGCTTTGTCCTGGTCAAGGAGCTGTTTTTATTACACTTCATTCAACTAAGATTTGTATTCAAATATAGCCATAATGAAATCCTTAAAGTTGAGCCATACATGGCCCATAAAATCAGGACAGCTAAAGCTGCGTTTGGCATTTATACATATATGTATATATATGCACACACACACACATACGTATGTTCTATATACTCATCCAAAGTATATACTTGTGCCAGAACGTGGAAAACTTTCACAGCATTAATAAATATTTACAAGCACGTCGCGTCCTTCCTGCTGGTCAGTTCAGTGTTCAGTGTTCGGTAGAGTTTTCTTTTTTGTTTTTGGCAATGAAATCAAATCAAATATGCGCGCTGACGCTTTATATCGCTATATATATTGTCTGTCCGTCGTTCGACTCCCGCCACCTTCATCGTCGCTTGCGTGCTCCCAAGAATTTAAATCATGCGCTCTTTTGGGCCCGACTTACACGCTACTTACAAGCCAAAGCGCCTATATGTATGCCCCATAAAAATGTGTGAGAAAGGCAAAACCGGAATGGAAAGGAATGGAATGGAATGGAATGCTCTCTGGCGGGCAGTTCTAGCTATTACGGCTCTGCTGGCTGGGACAGAACAGATAGATAGATAGAGACAGATAGCTGGCTGGCTGGCTGGCTAAAAAAAAAAAAAAGAAAATAAAGTTATTATTCAGGTTTTCGCCTACGCTTCGCCTTTCCATTTGCTCTTTGCTTTTTATGCACACGGAATTTTTATGAGTTAATTTAATTTATAGTTTTATTATTATGTTCAGCACATAATGCGTAATGACGGGCAGTGGGCGAGTCCTGGTCCTGGTGTCACAGGATGCTCGCCCTGACTAGCTGAAGGTTAAGCTCGACCTTTCGTGCAGTTTTCATTTCAAGTGCGAAGCTACACCAGCAGTTCTTACTCAGCTGCCCATCCCCCCCGCCCCAAGATCCTTGTGCTGCTCCTCCCAACGCCTTTGGCAATTGCATTAAGTTGAGTTTGCCCTCCCGCTGCCGGACAACTTGTAAACAACTCGAAATGGCGCATAAATTTAATTTAAACATTCTGCCCGCTGGAAAGTATGCTACGATTTTGCACTGTTGATTTATACGCTAATAAAAGCAATTTCAACTGAATGCCAAATGAAAGCTGCTTGAGCTCGCAATCGAGCTCTGGCTTGAGCTGCGAGTAACTGACAGAAGTGGAAGCGCAACTCCCCCCGCAACCACACCCCCCATCCGCCTGTCTTTGACATTGTAGACAAGCGTTTCAAGTGCTGCCATGAGAGGGCAAGCATTTTTGCAGTGTCGGCCATTTCGAGTTTGGAGTTGAAACTCAGACTTGGACGCGAATGCGAATGCGGACGCGGACTCTGACTCTGACTCAGACAACGACAACGACGGCCACTTGAACTTTTATTTACGCAGCAAATTTAATTATTTACCCCACAGTGGCAGTGGCTGAGAAGCTGGGGCAGCGGCAATTTGATCTTGGTCATGACTTGGTAGAAGTTGGCATCGTTTGTTTTGCCTAAGTTGCTTTGCTTGTTTTCAAGTCAACGGATTGCGATTTTAAATGTGAATGTAAATTGTAATAGAAGTGGGGCAGAATCAAGCTAAGCAGTATGATTTAACTTTCAGCTTCAAGAAGAGCTGAAAAATATCAGCTTAATGTGATATCGTAGATTATCTCTTAACGAACAAATATCAATTTAAAGCTATCAGCTCAGCTTCACAAGTTTGCATGTTGGGTTCAATTAGCGTGCGACCTCAAAGTGCGATTAGGCAGCAACCGCTAACTGCATTATGATCCAAACTGCATGCATGCTAAGGTCTGCCAACCAAAACCACACAAGCCTACGCCTAATAGACTTTGAGGCAACGTTTGCTAATCAATTGCAGACCCAAAGTATGCATTGGTATTATTTAGGGTTATGAGCGCATGCCTTTGGAATCGTGCGTTAGTCAAAGGCTAATGAGTTGAAATTGAACACATTGAAGCCGCAGTTGGTTATCAAATTTGTGTCATATCTCTGCTCTGCATGTAACCTTAACCCACTAATTAAAACTAAGTGGCAGGGCGTTGAAAAACGCTTTCGCCAGAAACCCCGATTAACCCAGCGACGCCCAATTATGTTTTAAGCTTAATTTTTTAGTGCCTCGCCCGCCCTTCCCTGCCTGGGTCTACAGCCAAGTAAAATTTTGACATTTTGACAGCGCGGCAAGTTTACAAGCGCACACTCACACCTCTACACGGGCACACACATGCGTACGCACATTACGCATACGACCTGGTTTTTGGGGCTTCAGTCTAATTTGTTTACGGGCAAAAATGTTAACTATGCCTGGCTATATGCGTATGTATATTAGAAAGTGAGACTGTGGTGAAGGTGAGGACAGGTTGAAGTTTTGCCTGGGGAGATTTGAGACAGGGGGCAAGGGCTCCTCATGCATAGAAAGATAGAAAACTGTATAAGAGCTGCCATAAAGTGTGGAGTTTTTGGCGCTTCTTTGGGGCTCATTATGCCCTTACGTTGGGGCCTTTGCATTTGTGGATATGATTTGCTTGACAGCTGATTCTGAGATCCTTAACAGCGTTAGAAAGAGAGAAAGAGATAGTGAGAGTATTCAATGTTTAGCATATGCTTTGACATTAGTGTGGATTTGTCTCCCAAATGCTGAATAGTTATATGTGTATGCTTATACATAGACAAATGAGGCCCGTATTACATACATACATACATGTATGTATACATTTACATATACATATACATCTACACATGTAGTTTTAGCTGTAGTTAGACATCTACACCGACTTCTCCTTTTGCTTTCACTGCCTGTGCCTGTGCGTGTGCGTGTAAATGTTGTAGAAAATGCCGCAAACGTGTGCGTGGCAAATTTGTAAAGTGCAAAATTTATGCATAATGTGTGAAAGCGTTACCCCTAACATGAAACCCAAAGCCCCACGCACCACTCCCCCCCATCACTCCCTTTATCCCAAACTCTCCACTCTTACACAAGTTCTGTCTGATGAGAACATGGAGCGGAGATGGCTTATAACAGTTGAGGCTTGAGTTTTGAAGGTGTTGCCACTTTTCAAGTGCCGCCCCAAAAAAAGCTTACATATGCCCTTACATCCTTCTATGTATAAGTGTGTTAGTGTGCGTGTGTGGGTGGGCGTTTAATTTTGCTCGCCAAAACTAAAATGTTTTTGGTAGCAACACATATAAACTTTGCCTCTTAGGCATAATTTTTTTGGCAGTCGCGCGCGCACTCTCATGCAAATATTTGACTCCACGACTTCCACTTGGCAAAATGGTGGCCAAAAGGTTAGTAAAATAACTTTATATGCGAAACAAAAGCCACACACACACACGCACACACGCACACATACGTGCACAAATGCAAATTGTAGTTTTGTGTTTGGTTTTTGGGTAAAATTCATTAAAGTTTATGTTTGCGTATGCTTCAAAAACACTTCCTCCAGGATCAACAAGCCAGACAGAGATGGCCTAGATACACAGCCACAGCGGAGGCTGAGACGGCAACAACAATGTCGATTTTCTGACTTTTGTAAAAGGCCTGGCGGCCTTTTTACGCTTAATGTGTTAAAACTAATTTGAATTTATTTGCATTCGTGTAAATTTTGCCAAGATGCCAAGGCAAACCAAAGAGGGGAAAGTAGAACGAAGAATGTCATGTCATGTTTCAGTCTGCTCAGTGAGTTCAAAGGGTTAATAAATAAATTACTTATACGTAGCACATAAATTTCAAGTGAGAGGAATCTATTGGCTTGAGGGGTGAGGGTGAATATGGTAATTCATTTCATTGGCAGCCATTTGCCATTAAATAAGCCAAATTATCCAAACGACTTCAGTAGAGCCCCAAAAAGTATGCTATGAAATCAACAAAAAGTTTTGCCATTTGCCTTAGAAATAAAGAAAAGCCAGCAAAAGAGCTAATAACATATGTTTTTGTTGTTTTCTAAGCGATTTCACTTGCTATGATGCGATAGAATTCTCAAATGCTTATTCAAAGTCCAGTTAAATATGTAATAAAGCAGGTATAATAAGGCTAGAAATGTGTTCAAAGAGGGAAAGTATTGGCATAATCGAAATAATTATCACACCAGCCACAAGCTGGCACATTTGAAATTGTTGTTACATAATTTACACAAAACAAAGAGAGAAAAAGGGTTCCCTTATGTCGTCCGGCTATGATTTGTAATAAATTGTAGTAAAAATCAAACTTTGAGCAGTTTGATTTAGTTTTATTTGCCTTAAATTAAAAGAAAATTTGGCAAAATGCTCAAACTGTATGGGCTGCTGACCTCTCTACTAGCGGTGTCTGTGTCCTCTGTGTGTGAAATTCACGGATTGTGGTTGATAAACGGGCAAGTTCAAGCGCGTTGCTATGACACCAACAAAGCGGAATGCAAGCCATCGTTTCCATTGATTTTGCACTGGCCAAAGTGGCTTCCAATGTGACAACTGTGGTGCATGACAAAGTTCTGGTCAATGAGATGCCCTCTCCTTTGGTTAATCCAGATGCCTGTGTCAACAGTGGCTGCAAATGTTCTTGGCTAAGGATGAAAACTATCGTTATATATCAACGTTGCCAGTGCTAAAGAGTTAAGCCAAGGTTTCGGTGCTGATTAAATGGAAACAGCAAGATCAGAACAATGTAGATATCGTCTGTGTGGAAATACCCAAAAGGATACAATTAATGGAAGAGGAATCAACATAATACAGTCGAAATAAGCGGGGTTCTCGACCCTGAAACTACTGCAATACTCACTCAACAACTCACACTTACGTTCAATCAATGCATGCCCTACTATTGCCTTATTAGTTGCGGTACATCGCTGCACATCTACACTTGTCTGCGAGGTAGATTGAGGGGCGACAGAGAGAGATCATGGGATCTTTCCAGCAATTAAGCATGCTAGCTCTGCCCATCTGTCACGTTCATGTTGGACTCGGGCTTCGAAATGAGTTCAGAAATCAGTTTAGAATGAACTTCTTCCCGCTGTCACTAGTCAGTTATTAGCGATGATTCTTCTAACATGCTGTTTGTAGTCATGCAGGGCTCTATGGCTTACTCACATATCCTTTGGTATATTCATTGCATGCAACGTGCAACTGCAACTCTCAAATACAAATAAAGCATATAAATTTCATTTAATTAAATATGAACTAGAATACTTTTTCGTGGCTTGCAAGCACATACAAATTGTGCAGGGAGCAAGGGGCAACAAGGACTTGTTGTACAAACAGGCCAACTAGTTAAAATGTGCGTGAGTGTGTGCGTGTCTGTGCCGGAGGCAAAGGCAAAAATGTTAGTGCAGGAGGCCGAAAATGGAGGCGTGACCCCAAACGACACAGACATTTAAGGCAAACCAATGGCACGCAACAACAACAGCAACAGCAACAGCAGCAACAACAACAACAACAACAACAAGCAGCAGGCCTGTTTCAGTTTCTGTATATTTAATTTCATTTGGCAACTTTGGTCGAGTGTCATTCGTTTGTTTCTGTTTTTTCATTTATTTATTTATTAAATCGAATTGAACAAATTGCAAAATTGTAAACATGCAATAAATTAAAGAACTTGCATATTTAATGGAATTTATATACATACATATATATATATATATATATGCATGTGCTTGCTCGTAACTCTGCCTGTGCTAATGAAATTCATGTAAATTATTTTCAACTACAAGATGGGCGTGGTCATATATCTGCAGTTTGTTGCCCTCCCATTAAAAGAGCTAAGGCATAGTGGCTGGTGGTGGAGGGATGATGATGGCGGGACTGCACAGACATATAGACTGTCTTAGACATTAGCTTATGGACAAGTCCAAGTCCATAAGGGCAACCGTTAACACCTTGCCACTGCTTGCCTGTGCCACGTTCACGTCCTCGTCGACCGACAACATTCACGTCCTAATGCCAAAGCTCAGAGCCATTGCCACAAACTGTGTCAGCAAAGACATTTTTGGCATACCCAGCACAGTTTCATGGCTGTTGGGGTGTGTGCACACACAGCAGGCGGATGCTGATGAAGGACTGACAATCGTTTGATTATATAATAAGTGAATCGTATAGAAATGATTTCCCAAAAGTGAAAGAATAACTTTCTATGCCAAGCCAGTTGAGTAAAAGTCGATGCGGTTGCAACACTTAGATGTATTTCTCTGATACACATATATAGCGTAAGATCATGGTCTATAACATGGTTTGGTGAAACCCCAATTTCGACTTGTGGCTGTGAAACCATCAACACCAAGATGCTGTCTGTTCGCCAACTTGAAAACCCAAAGCACACACAAAGGCATATATATATATAGTTGTGCTGGCAGGGGTGTCCCAGGGGGCTGGACCAGCGCATGACTGTCTCTCTCTCTCTTTCTCTGTCTGTCTGCCACATGTGTCTACATATATGCTTACGTATGTATGTGTATGTGTGTGTGTGTGTACTATATTTGTGCTATGTAAACGTGTTTTTTGACAGTAATAGTTTGTAATATAAATTCACACCAGCACGCCAACGCCAAACGCACAAAGGTAGCCCAACCCCTGTGTGCCCCTGCTGTTACTACTCTCTCCCCACCATACCCTCTGCGCCAGCTAACCCCTAATCCACACACAGACAACAAAGTATTTTGCTACGTGTAACAAAAAAGCCATTTAAGCATTTTGAGGTTGGCAAAGTCGGCTGCTGTTCCATCTTCTACTTTCTTACCTGCGGGAGGAGGATTTAACGAGTATAACCTCACAATTTTATAGCACACACTCCATGTGCGAACTGCTGCTGCTGCTACTGTTGTTGTATCCACAATCCCAAACCTGATCCCTTTTAATATATACTCAGTGTGGGGTGTGTTGCCTTGCCTTGCCTTGCCTTTTGGCCTCAACTTTTTATGACTTCAATGCGGCGCACAAAACAATTTTCTATAAATTAAACTAATAGAGCAGCGAGCAGTCCTTTTAGGTATTCCTATTGTTGTTGTTGTTGTTGCTGCTGCTGTTGCAATGTAATGCTACCAAATTATTAACATTCGATGCATTATTGAAAATGAAAGAGGCAAATAAATAAAGATTTGTCCAGCAATTGTGACCAGAATGTATCTATTATGGATTGTCCTGAAATTGTCCATAGAAATGAGTTGCAGAAGTTCATTGATTCGATTCCAAAGAAAATCCGGCTGGGAAATCAGAACGGGAAATATCACTGCTGAAGAACCTCAAGCATAAGAACGTTGTGCAGCTCTTCGATGTTGTTATATCTGGCAATAATCTAAAGGTGATTTTCTAGTACCCCAATATGGATCTCAAGAAACTGATGGACAAGAAGAAGGAGCTGATGAGAAGCTACATGCATCAGGTATTCGATGCGCTCAACTTCTGTCACACGGATCGGATTCTTCATTGCGCTCTGAGGCCACACAAACCTCAAGTGAACATGGAGTGCAATATAAAGCTAGCTGACTTTGATCTGGTGTGAGCCTTCACCGTTCTCATGCGAGCATACACCCAGAGAGATTCTGTTGGGCACCAAGTTTTACTACACCGGCGTGGACATTTGGAGCTTAGGCTGCATCTCTGCAGAGATGGTTATGCGACTGTCACTGTTTCCGGATGACAGCGAAATCGATCAATTGTACCGCATCTTTCGCACTCTGAGAATGCCCGATGAGACCAAGTGGCTAACACAGCTGCCCGACTTCAAGGCCAAGTTTCCCAAATGGGAGTCCTCCAATGTGCAATCTGCAATACGCAAACACGAGGTCCATGAGCTCATAATGTCCATGCTGCGCTGCGATCGCAACCTGCGAGAATCTGCTAATCTGCAGCATGTGAAGCACGCGGCAATCCCAGTGAGCTCCATTGAGACTCGCCCAGCTCGTCTAACGACTAACTTGTGATCTTCTGCTCTGTGGCATTGCTTAAGTGAAGATTAACCTCATCTCGAGCAGTTCAGCCTGTAACGTGTGCAAGTATATGATGATGGACTAACCAGCATCTACTCTTTCATCGTCGTCTATTTCAGCAAGCAATCATTCATATTCATTCATTCATGGATCATCTGGAAAGATTGGATCAATATTCCACATTCAGTGTCCTCACAGAACCCTTAAAAGGCAAGATTTCGATTGATAAAATCTCTATTGAGAAGAAATCACAGAAAACTAAGGAATTCTCTTGCAGTTAGAAGACGAATTCAACCGAGTGGTTCACCTGGTTCAGCAACTTTAGCTTCCATCATATTATAGATTTTCTTTCTTATCATCTTTCACCTTGGCTGACTGAACATTCCCATCCTGTCCTGACTCCGAATGGTTAAACGATTTCTGTTCGGGCTCGTGGACAATTGACATGGACATGGCTCTCCTTTGATTGCCATTCCTCTGCAGATTCTCCAGATATATATATATAGCTGCTGCTCATAGCTCCACTGTTGATGATGCACATTTCATGTTAATGCAATTAAGTTTTAATTGTTGAATTGTTGATCTTAACGCATGATTTCATATTTATGTGCATTAATGTGAATCGGCTTGGTCGCACTTCTCTTATGCTGCTGCTGCTGCTGCTGTTGTTGTTGTTGTTGCACCGTCGTCAATATATAATTGCGGCTGATAAGCCTGCCATTTAAATGTCGCATTTATTTGTAATTACATACATATTTCCCTATTATATCTTTCTTTTTTTTCTTTTTTTTTGCTGTAATTTTAAATCAACTTTTGATTAAAGTCGCTGACTCATATTCATTTTGTTGACACTTTTTTTGTATCTTCCGTACAAAATCCCAGCTTATAATTGGTTTATGTGGGTGGGTGAAAAATATGTTATTGTTCAGTTAAACTGATTTCATGTGTTCAGTTTTAAGTTATAACTGTTTTAGTTGGAGACTTCAGTGATGTCAGTGAGTGAGCAAAGGTTGGGCTTAGTTTCTTTAGCTGGCAATTGTGAAACAGACTTTCTGTTCCCTTCACCATTGTAACTCTAGTTAGGCCCCGTCGTGTGAATGCATATTAATTCTGTCATGAAGTTTGCAATGTTTAGAAGAAAGCATGACAGGGGGAGTCCATACAGACATGTTCATCCGACCGTCCTACGTTCTTCTATTCGTCTGTTTGAACCAAGATCGCAGAAGTCTTAAGAGCTACAGGGCTAAAATGTCTACCAGATGCTTCTTTGTTAACAAGCTGGTTAAGTTTGAGATTAATTCAGATCAGAAAACTATCATATTAGCTCCCATATAGCTGAATGATCACTTATTCGCATAACATTTCTGTTTTCACTCATATGAACGTTTAGGTGGATAACCAAATCCTGTTTCTATACATTTGAGGAGGTCATACGGTCGCTAGCTAGATCTAGTCGAAATCAGACAACTATATCATATAGCACCTATATAACAGATTGTTCCGGTTGAACACTAAGGAGCATAACTTTTCCATTTTTCATCTTAATCGAAGCAAATTCGATTTCCATCATTTTGAGGAGGCCCCGTTTCGTGTCAGCGCTCCTCGGCCAGTTGGGCGGTGTCTTAGTATCATTGTGGGGCCACTTGAACGTACTTTCGTATTCTTCATCAATGTCCCTTTACATATTAGATCTGGAGTATATACCAATTGCCGTATTTACTTTTCAGTTGCCCTGCAAGTTTTCCACTTCAATATTTAATAACAATTTCCACCTGCATTATTTAAAATGTTTTCTATTATGTTTTGCGTTTGGCGGTTCTTTTATAAATTCTCCTAGATGCTGGAATTTGTCATAAAACTAGCTCGTTTTTAATAAAAACTTGCCAGCACACACACAAACACACGCGCACACACGCAAACACACGCGCACACACACACAACACCAACTTTTCTCTCTGCCAAAGTAAGTTTTTTATGCCCTCGCAGAGGTTATTATCATTTTGTCATGATATTTGTAACGCAGAGAAGGAAGCAACTCCGACAACATATGGTATATATATTCTTGATCAGCGTGATCAGCCATGTCCGCCTGTCTGTCTGTGTGTTCGTGCGTCTCTTTCCAAACGAATTAGTTTCTCAGTTTTAAAAAAATTGCGTTGACATTTTTGCCATAGAAGTTTTTCTGCTGTAAGCTGCTCATATGTCAAAATCGTCCAGATTGGATAACTATATCATATAGCTACCGATTCGGAATGAACTCCTAATACAGCAAAACTGCTTGTTTCTTATCCAAATTGAGCCAAATTTGGTAAATGTCAGTTTTAGAAGCTTCTTCTTCTGTTGACCAAAGCTTATTCAGATCGGATTATTATATCATATAGCTCCCATATGGTTATAGGCTAGACAGGTTTACCGATTTGGCATGAACTCATAGTGCACCAAAATTGGTTGTTTTATTTGAATCAATCGCATCTGTCAGGGTATCTAAGCTTCGGTTCCACGAAGTTAGCCTTCCTTTCTTGTTCGTCCTTCGTTTTGTTTTTGCTCTCAGCTTGTCACCAGGCAAACCGTCACATACACACACACACACACACATTGATACGTATGTATGCATGTATGTATATGTATTTTTTGCGCCTTTGTTCCCTTTAGCCACATGCAACAAAGTCAAAGTTTTCAATCACACGTCAAACGTTGACTTGACTTGCCTTGCCTCATGACAAGCTGCTCATGTGCGAGCCAGAGGCGGAGGCAGAACCAGAGGCAGAGGCAGTGGCACGTCTCCTGTATGCTTTTTCGACAGTTGCCACATCTGGCTCATAAATGTAGGACTTCAAGAGCATTTCTGCCCAGCCCCATAACCATACCCATGCCCGCACCCTGTACCTCACTGTACCTCTGCGTTCTAGCTAACCGCAGCCGCATGTTAGAAAGTTTCGCCTGTCACAATTTATGTGTTTGAAAAGGCACACAAACTTCAAATTTTTGAGCATATTTCAGGCGAATGAAAGTGGTTTAGGTGGCGTTGAACGGTTAACTTTGAATTTTGTGGCCAAGTGTCGCAATTAACTGGCAAACACAAAATTTATTTCCCCAAAGCTTGATTTTTATTTCACTGAAAACATTTTAATGGTTTCCAACGGATTCTTGAAATATTTTAGATATCCTAGAACTCCACTTTGCATATATTGCGGCGAGAAATATATATATGAAATTTGCTCTAGCTGTGTAATATAAGAACAAGTTGAAGATGACCAAATAATTGTCTGCAAATGCAGTTGATTAAAAGTTGATTCAACTTACATCTGTTGTGGTCCATCTGGATGAACCCAGTGGCGCGTAGGTAGGTGGGCAGCAGGGAATGGTGGTAGCAAACATCAGAATTGTTGATAGACTGATAGACTACGGGACTGAAATCTACTTTGTATAGTCACCGAATCATCCAACTACAGCTTGAGAAACAGATCCCGCAGAGGACCCACAAGTGACATCTGAAAACCAGCAAAGCAGATGGCAAAGGATGAGTTGATAAAGTTAGGCAACAGTGGTATACCAAAGATCTCATTGATGCGCTCTCATGACACCTAATGGAGCACGATTTCTGCTGCCACCTTACCTTGGGTTATCCCAGAGGAATTCAGATATTAAACCAATCCAAAGCTATCCACGGCCTGTGATATGTCGATGCCTGCAAGGTTCTCACGCTTCTGCAGAAAAAGTTGTCCTACCTTCTCAACCTCACGGCAGGCGAGTTCGTTCCTTAATGCTTACATGATAACCTCTTTTCCAATGTCCCGCTGAACTGAGCAGGTTTAACTCTATATAATTTGCTGACCTGGCACTTGTGAGCTTTACACAATCTATTATGCATTCAAATTATATAGACTTGTTTGAGCTTCCTTAGACTAATTCTAAGCTTTGCTCCTGGTAAGGCATTTAGGTAATCATTATTTACATTACAACACGATTTGGCACGAACACTGAATACATGTAAATAAGTCATTCAACCTTGGGAGTGTACTTGATGTCAACATATAGCGATAAGCATAACAGATAACTATAATTTGTGCTGGTGGTCAATGATAGTCAAAAGGGAAGATCTAAGAGGGAAATTTTAGTGTGCTCAGAATGAGAAGTGTTTTGTATTTGTATTAACTATTAGTCCTGCATAAGGATGGCTCTTTGTAAGTAGTGTTTCATTAACATATTGCTCTCCTTCACTCTGACCGCTCCAACTTTTGGATCTGCTTCGCTTGTTAGATGTTAATGTGTAATACTCCACATGGGATACCTCCCAGATGTCATAGCTCTGAGTTGGCCATCAATTTTTAAGTACTCGAATGGATCGCATTTACATACTTGCCGAAAGGTCAACCATTTGGCTTTATTAGCAAATCATGATGACTTGCCCGTTGACTAATGCTGCTCTATCACTTTGGGCAGATCGTCAATAAACTATGATGACGCAGTCAGAAGTAGATTGGTAGAAGGCAGCTAAAACTTGGCTGAGAAGCAGCAGGTAGTTTGACCTCCTACTTCCAAGGGCAAGGGCTAGGGCAGAGTAAACTCCACAGTGCGAGAGCCCAGCCATCGCTGTAGATGAAGCCCTGCCGAATAGATTTAATACCCAAATCAGCACCACATAAAATGTGTCGAAAATGAGATTCATCCGCGATTAAGAGACTACACAATACTCCAAATTAGACAAATCTGTAGGCCGCCTCTGCGATGGCATAGCTCTGCGAATTCAATGAAATTTGAGACAGTATATGACCTTGGATATCATCTCTTCACTCACCGAATCGGCCATCATTTGTCCATAGTGGCAAATCAAGTAGACTAGACTTAATGCCGAGACAAGAAATAAGAACAGCTTAAGAAGTAGACCTGGCAGAATACCCAAGGTCATTTGAAAGCCCAGAAAGCAGATCACAAAAGATGACACCATAAAGTTGAGCAAGAGCGGCACACCAAAGATCTCATTGACTGCCGCAGCGAGTCTTAGCACACGCTCATGGTATCTCACAGTGCTGCCCAGAAATGCCTGGTCCTGCGGCCCTTTGCCGCTGGGCTGATGCTGCTCTATTGTCCTGGCCAGATAATCAAAGTGCATAACCACCTGGGTGACTACAGCAGTGAGGAGCAGATCAGTAGATATCTGGCCTGCTGCTGCAGTGTGGCCGCTAAAGTTTTGAATGAAGTGCAGAACATAATATGACCAATGTCCCTCCCAATCCCAAAGGCAGTAGATATCTCATAGTGTGATTATAAAGATGAGTTATTGCATAACAGCATACAGATTGAACGTCCAAATGAGCAGCATGTAGAGAGTGGCGTATGTATTGCTAATGCGTAAGCAAGATCAAACATAGCGCTCCGAAATGTGTATTCCCGCTGATCCTTCAGAGAGCTGGGATACAGCTGCTCCAATTCGGCCATCAATTGAGTCTTCTTTAACCATACAAAGGACATTTCACTCATGCCGACGGCGGCTAATCCCAAGTTCGACATGACACTATCAACATCGATAACATGAGGGGTTCCCGAGGACAAGTCAAGCGCCACATAGATCACCTAGAGAACTTATACTAAGTTTCACCACAGGCTGGCTTGCTTCGTGTCTTGTTCCGTTCTTGTATGGGGCTTAATGCCCACGCTTTTGTAGAAGAAGTTGGCATGCCTCATAATCCGGTCGATGTGCCTCATCGTTCCAAAGCGTGTTTGGGATGGTTTCCTAATCAAAACTTAACACTGAATGCATGTCGAGGTTCTCTGGGCAGCCTTTTATAGTCGCTGGCAGGGGACATATGCCAGCGGTACACAATATATTATGCATTGAAATTACTTCAAGTCACCTAATTCTAGGTCCTGCTTATGGTAATCATTAGATTGCCCTGGGCGAGCTTTGAATAATGAAGGAATAAAGCATGATTCTTAAGAAAAGTGACAGGTGATAAGCCATGACCAGGGGAAGATCAGAAACCCAGGGTGGAATCTCGATAGTTCGATAAGTAACAATATAATATCAGCCAAGAGAATGTGGAAGCCATGCATATATTGATATATATAATAAAATCAATATACAATGCTTGTGGCCTAGGCGTATACTAAGAAGCCATTTTTAAAAAGTTCTACTGCAAAACTTCTAGAAGCGCATCTCATATGTGTATAGATATGAGGGTAGATTTCCAACTGCTCCGCCTTTGCCTAGTATACCTTGAAGTAGTAGTTGGATTTTTGGAAAACCCCTCAAGTTAATCATGATCTACAATATTTACACACACAAATATGGATATATATCTATGGTGAACATCTGTGTATGTATGATTAGGGTAGATGTTCGTCTATGTAAATGTGTCGAAGCAGCTGCATAAATAATTAAAATTATGGCAAAAAATCAAACAAATCTGTTTTGCTTGCCATTTGGGTTGGAAAATCAACATCCCAATACGCCCACAAAAGGGTACACACGCACACATTTACACACACACACACACACACACATACACACACAGAGTTAACATTTGGCCAATCATCATTAACATTTTGCCCAAATTAGAGTTGAAACTAAAACAATTTTTGGCCTATTTGCCTTGCCTTTGCTTTGTCTTGTTTAGACCCTCCCCCGCTCCTTTCCCTGCCCTGTCAATGTCGATATTTAGTTTTTGGGGTTATTTTACGGTTCAACGAAATGAAAATAAATGGCAATGCAAACTGACGTACGAGTATAATACAATTTGCCCCACTGGCTGTTGTTGTTGTTGTTGTTATTTGATAATATTGAAATGAAAATGAATGTTGTGCGAGCGCATGTGTGTGTGTGTGTGCGTCTGTGTGTGTGTTGCTATGCTTCTTTTCATTGTTGTCGTTGGCATTCTTGTTGCTATTGTTGTTGAATTTTAATAAAATTACCTTTTTTGTGGTTGGGTTACATATGTCTGAGTGTGTGTGTGTGTGTGTGTGAGTGTTTGTGTGTGTGAGTGTTTGTGTATGTGTATATTTATGCGTGTATTTAACCCTTTACAATAAATGGCGTTGAAAGCCGCAGATGCAAAAATTTTTGCTTAACTCTCACACGGACGGACACAACACCCACACACACACACACAGACACACACAGACACACGCACACACACACACTGGCAAACACCAACAATTGATTAGCATATTCAATTTTAATTAGTGTTAAAACATATTTCAACAGAAAATTCCATTTTATTGTTTCACTTTTGGGCTGGCCTTTATTTGTTTTTGCTGCTGCTGTTGTTGTTACCATTGTTGTTGTTACCGTTGTTGTTGTTATTGTTATCGTTATTATTGTTGGTCTTGGCTTGGGTGAGAAACCATAAATAATGTTTACATTTTGATTGATAAATTTTATTGTTTAAACATAAAATTGTAATTTATATTTATATTTGAATTCGAATTGTTTTTTGGAGGCCAGTTGAATTGATATGCCTCTGCCTGTGTGTGTGTGTTTCGGTGTGTGTGTGTGTAAGCTAAAGGTTCAGTTTAAATGTTGTGATTTTAACATTGGATGACCATAAGCATATATACATGCCATATCTTTGGATTGATTTTGGGTGAAAGAGTTTGTTTTCGAGAGATATTTGCTAGAATTCTTGGCAGAACTTGATGGCGAAACTGGAGTAGAAAATTAGAAGAGGGAAAGGCTACCCCAAGCTTATATGGCATGGCCAAACTATAACAAGAATTTGGAAACTAAGCAGTCCTCTCCTTATACAGTTTCCTCAATGGAGGATTCTAAAGTGCATTTCTTACATTTCAACTGCGCCTCCACCTTTACTTCCCGACCAACTCCGAAACAGCAATAGGCGGCGAAGGTATCCTCTTCTAATCTGCCTCTCTGAGTTTAAGAAGTTAGTAATAGAGATAAAGTTTAAGAGATCATTGTAGTTAGAATGCTGATGCTGATGATAGATAGGAACACAATTTCTAGTAGTTTTACGAGGAACACAAAAGCCTACTTGAATATGAAGGGATGGGGATATTGGCGTCCCAATTCAAACCAAGAAGAGCAAACAGTAAAAACAGACTCCATGCCTTGAAATGGTTTGCTTAAGTACAGTCATAAATACACACACATATACAAGTACATACACATTCTATGAAAATCTGCTGTCAATACAAGTTTTGTGAGTGAGAATGTGTCTCTAACACAACGTTCTGCTCATTGCTTTTACCCCTTTCTCTCTCTATCTCAAACACAGTGCTTCTGCTATTTGGGCTTCTCTAAAGAGTTTTTACGGTAGTCTTATGCTATAGTTGTTCAATCCAGATGAAATTTGATCAGAAGACATCCAAGGTTTCTAAAACAGACGCCTACCAAATTTGGTTCATATGATAGATTGGTTCGATCCTGACGATTTGATGGTCAACTTACAGTCTTTGACTAAAGTTCAACTCGATAGCTTTTATACTGAGAGATGAGCTCTCATAGAAGGAGGCAGAGGGACAGACGGACCTGGCTTTGTTATGCTAATCAAGGCTATATACATTATAAGGTCGGAGATGCTCTTCCTTTTCTGCTTAACAAATATCGTGACAACATTATTTTAACCTCTGCAAGGGTATACAAATCAGAATCAGCTTCAATTTATGCTTGCTTGTGGCATGCTTCCATTTGTGTTCTGCATTCACAATGATATAATCATTCTCATACCAATTAAGGACAATTGTGGAATATCCACTTTCTCACTTTACATTTTTTTGGTTTCTCTCTCAGATTGGCAGGACAAATGCATTGAATATTTTTGGACACACATACATAAGTATATATAATAGTTCATATAAAAAGAGTCTGCGCTTTTTTGTCACTAGCTCGTTTTGATGTTCATATAACTGGTAACACTAATCTGATTGTGTTAATCGAGCACGTGTTGGAAAGGTCACATTTCAGGCTGAATTTTTTTGAAAAACAGCTTCGTGATTCGTTGATTGTGTTGAAAGTTATACTAATTTGAATATGAGTGAGATATCTGAAGAAATACCCTATGATGTTTTAATAGCATCCACAAAATGGAAGAAGGAAGCGTTTCCAACTAAATATATATTCTTCATTAGCATGATAAGGGGAATCGATATTACAATGTCCATCTGTCTGTCCCTTAAGCATTCCAAAATAGTTGTGCTGCTTACGGTGAGACTGCTGTGAATGAAGGACGGACCCAGGAGTGGTTTGCTCGATTTCGTTCTGAAAATTTCAATGTGAAAGATGCAACTCGCACTGGTTGACCTGTCACAGAAAAGGACGATGGCATTTTCCAGCTCATGCAGCAAGATCGTCACAGAAGCCATCAGAAGATAGCAGAGGCTCTAAACATCAACCCTAAGACAGTTTGGAATCATCTAAAGAGAGCAGGCTACTCAAAGAAGCTGGATGTTTGGGTGGAAATCTAATTGATTGAATAACCAGCAGGGAAAGGCAGCTGCAACGTACCGAAAGGGAACCATTTTTGAAGCGAGTCATTACGGAAGATGAAAATGGATCAAATAAGAGCATGCTCCACTCAATCGATCATGGTCAAAGTCCAGTGACCTTCCAAAATCATAGCCTGGGTTGACGAATAGCAAGATTATGTTGACTGTTTGGTGGGATTGGAAGGAACTTGTATATTTAGAGCTGCTAGAACGTGGCGAAACGATCAATTCGATCCTCTACTGCGGAGAATTCGATTGTTGGAATGAAAAAATCAAGAAAGACCTAACAGAATTGGCCAACGGAAAGGGAGTTGTCTTCCATCATGACAATGCTAGGCCACACACATCTTTGATGACTTGATACGAATTGAGGGAGCCTGGTTGGGTTTGGTGGGATTTGAACAGAATTGTCTATTGTGAGCTGCTAGAACGTAGAGAAACGGCCAATTCGATCATCTCTGTGGATAGCTTGACCGTTTGAATTTCATTCAAGAAAGAGTCCAGAGAAAGAGACCAGAATTGGCCAACAGCAGAGGAGTTGTCTTTCATCAAGACAATACTAATCCACACACAACTTTGATGACTCGGAACGAGTTGACTTAGCTTTGGTTGGGAAGCTTTGATGCTTTTACTATAACCCTATAGCCCACACCTTGCACCCCCTCTGACTACCTTGAATTTCGATCTCTGCAAAGCTCCTTTGATTGTAGAAAAGTTGTCCGACCGAAGAGCTCCTGAAAATCACCCATGGTATTATGAAGCTAACTGGAAAATAGCAAAAGATCATAGATAATAATGGCCCATATCTACTTGATTGAAATTGATTTTGAATAAGGAAAATGTTTGTTAAGAAATTCACTAGAAAACCAAACCAATATTATATCAATATGAAAAAAAATTACAAGCTCCTGCTCAGGCGGACATAAAATGCACTCGAATTGGAGCTCATCTACATATGCAAGTGTGAGTGCGTTGAAAGAACATTGAAAACCACTTAAGCAGCAGAATAGCAAAGGAAAAGGCAGCGAAACAGGATTCATATAAAATGGGATTTTATGTGCTCCTTGGCAAATCCTGCCTCTCGTTTCTTTTGCTGCTTATTTTTTTTTGGATAAATCTGCGCATAAAATATTGCCATAAGTAATATCGCTCTCTGGCTGGCATATTCGTTTTTCAGACCTATAAATCTTGTGGTTGACTCGAAATTCGAACATCTTCTGCATTTGATTCATGTTACGTTTTCTGAGTTCATTTTTTTGCCATATTTCAAGGTTTAAGCCGAGCAGCATTAGTCAGGCAATGGCATAATTAAAATTATAAATATTTAAATAGATTTTTTAAGTAATTTTCTTCGTATTTGCAGAGAAACCAATACGTACACATACACACATATACATATACGTATGTGTTCTTGCATGCAATATGAATTTGTGCGAAGTTGTTGTTGGTTTTGGTATTTGGATTGGTTAGTTGTCCTGGTTGTTGATCAAATATTATGTGCATAAACGTTATTTTAGGCAGACAACCAGGAAAGAGGACATTCGTAGAGTAGGGGTGGAGTAGGGCAGGGGCAGGGGCGGCTTCAGGCAATATTAGGTGCCATCATCAAAGCTTAGGTCAACAACAATAACAGATCAAACATGCACATGCACATGCAAACACAAATACAAGCACACACACACACACACACACACGCATACAAGCAGCCAGGACATTCCTCTTGTTGCTTATCTAAGTAAGTTAATATGCCATTTGAATGTTGTCCTTGTAGGTTTGACTTGACTTGACTTGTGTCCTCTTGTGTCCTCTCAGGCCTGGCAATGAATTTTAATTAATTAAAGTTGGTTTCCGGTACGCCCCCCCGTCCCCCTGCTCTATTCAACCACAATGATTTGAAATGTGCTTGGCTGCTTTACACATGTTCAACAATGTTTGCCAAGCAGCGGTCAGGCAAATACATATTTTGCCTATAATTTTCATATCCAAAATATGATATTATGGCTGCATTCAGCAGATAGTTTTGCCTGTTATATTTTAAGGTGAAAGAAGACTTTGTAATGTCTCTCTCTCCATTTCTCAGTCACTTGAAATCGCTTATTAGCATGTAAGACCTTGTTATGTCTCCAATAATAACTAATTCTCCATCTCTCTCTCTCTTTTCCAGTCACTTGAAATGACTCATCAGTATGCATTGCCTTGCTGAACGCATCCCTTGGTTGACAAAATCTCAATACACGTCTATAATAAATGTCAATGCTTGCGGTTGAATATCTAAATATGATTTTGAATGTGTAAGTGTGTTAACCATATTCTCTCACAGCTACTTGAAATACTCGTAATTAAAATTGTTTTCCAAGAAAATTCGCATAAAATGAACAAAGCAATAAGTAGGTTGAGGTTTCCGCATTTCATATGAACACATTTACGTATGCACTTACGTATGCCTATGTGATTGAGCTCAATGCAATGCTGGGTTCGTATTAGTTGGAAATTGCCCCTTGTACACAGTGTCGATATAGCCATGACCGTCCCTTTGTCTCTGGGTTCGTGTGTCGAAGATCTCAGACTTCTTATAAACTACATTACCTGAAATTTGTACCAGATGCTTTTAGCCTGGACTTGGTGTCGTGTGGGTCCACTTAAACATGCAGCGGATTGTACGTCAACATCCAGATATCTGAAATATTGAGGAGGCTGAAATGTTCACAAGTTAGAACTAATGGCATAGGTACACACTAAGGATCCATCGTTACCAACTTCCAACTGAACGTGGATCAAAATCAAGCTCAAAGGTTGTATGAAGTCATAGTAAAAGGGAGATAAATCATACTCTGATGACTGTCTTTGTTTTATAGTTGCAGGCTTGGGCTTAAGTTACAAAGTTTGATAAGGATATGATTCTGTCTTTTGGAATCTGCCGCATTCAAACGTTATAATCTCGTGCAAAACTTCATACAAAGATTCATCAATGTTGGCATACTTTGAAATTATCCAATTTCTGCACTTCATTTACTCACAAAACTTAAACGTTTACAGTAAAAATATATAAATATATATCGGTTATTTTTCCATTTAGTTTTCCTATTTCTTCTTCTTGGCTGCCTTGGATAAACGACGAGCTTTCTTGCGCTGCTCCTTGCGCCATTTGCGCCAATATTTCTGTATCTTTCGGGCTGCCCGATCCATCATAAAGACAACGATACGCTGAATACGCTCACGGCGCTCTTTCTCCTCCCGTCGCACCACAATATCCTTGTATATGGCCTCCACTTTGCGGTATTCAATCATTAACTCCTTGTACTCCTTCTTGGCCTCATCATAAGTTTCTAGTAGTTCCAAATTTTCGCGCATTTTTTCACCAATGGCCGAGTCATATTTCTTCTGCAGACCCTCGAGTTGCAGCAACAGTTTATTTCTTTGGAATGGAGGAAAGTGAAAATCGTAATATCTATAAGAAAAGGTTAATATTTTGCCTACTTTTCAGCTCGCGCTTCTCGCTCTTCTTCATAAAAATGTCTACTTTGCTTCTCGTAGTCTTCTTTGGCTTTCTCCAAAGCCTCCTTCAGATGAACGTTGTTCTGCATGCTGGCATGGAAATTCTTCTGCAAAATGCGTTGGCACGTGTCCCTAAAGAAAGGACTTGAAAAAAGGAACATTAATGCGAAAGAATATCACTTACGTTTCGGTCTGTATCATCTCATTCATTTGCCTTTTCTCTCTATCCAGACTTTGCTCTTGCTTTTGAAGATAAATCCCCTTGGCGGCCATTTTCCAGCGCAGCATTAGCTTACCCGAGTGGACCTTGGCCTTCATCCTATTTATGTTGTTCCTGATCGAGGCGTTTTCGTGGTACATCGTGTGCAGAGAATGCTCCTTGCTAAGCTCACTCTTCGCGGAGCGGTAAATGTGATGTTGTGCAATTTCCAAAAGCATCTGGAACGCTCGCAAGATCTTGCGATCCTGTTCGCTCATGTTTCGCTTGTGGCTGGGAAAGAACATGTGCATCTTGTAGTTACGGTGAAAGTAATCGATTAACTTGAGCATCTCGTGATCCATGGGCAGCTCGTCCAGCTCCGTCTGAACGTCGAGACGGCGGTGGAGTTCCTCCACCAATCCAATGGCCTGCATGTAGGGCGTGCCCAGTAGTCTACGTTTCAGATCGACCGGATCCTCCAGCAACTTGCTCATAAGCACTGAGATCTTGACCCGCTCCGTTGCCTCGGCCAGGCAACGCATGACACAATTGACCTGGGCGACGCGTAAGGCATTCTCCGATGGATCCAAGTTTTGGTTATTCTTTAGTCTATTGATTTGACTTTGGACGCTCATTATGTGGCAGCGTCTGCACTTCTAATGTGATATAGTATGATCCTAAGTAGCTCTCGTAGCAATGAAGTGTATATCTGTGATAGATTTCAAACTGATTTAAGAAGCAACGGGGTACACTTAGAACAATTTTCCCAAATATTTATCCATGACATTTTTTATACCATTCAATGTGCAGCACATAGCCAAGGTGCTCTGGAATGACACAGGAACAACGCGATCTCAATGCCAGAAACCCACCAAAGCGACGCCAGAGCTGCCGAAACGAATCTCTGCAGATATTTGCTTTGCTACCAAATGGATTGCATATTGCCGGCATGAGAATCACCATTGGTGAGGACCAAGGTGTATCTAGCCACCTCTACTGTTCTGTGGGTCGGATGAGAATACAACTCCACGCTAGAATGATGACTCTGCCCTCTATATTTGGCTACCACAGACACCACAATACTCCCACTATTAGTCCAACCTCAGTTGACAGCCTTGGATACTGTACAGCCCGTAACCTAAGCTTCTAGCGCATGGTGGCTAGGTCAAACGGGGGTCCAGCAAGAACCTGCAGTTTCACAGTTTACACTCTACGGCCTACCGAATGGCAGCCAAGGAGGATGAGCCTCTGGCAGGACTGAGGAGCCTCATGGCGACCACCTGTCTCAGCAGGGAATGGAATACAATAAGAAGCCCGCTAATAGACTCGAGAGAACCTGAGCAGTGCAACAATTGCAAAATACACCTGCCCATACTTGCCACCGAATGAGTCCTACATATCATAGTGTTTCTCAGTTGCTCTCTCTCAGTTATGAACGAAATAAGTGCAGGAAATGTAACAATGTGAATGGTATATAAGCTTCGGAAAGCCTTCATCTCTTGCTTTCTTAGTGTAACATACTTACACAAAGACAACACGTATTCTCTCCTCTGTATGTGTTGTAACTGCGCCTTACATAACATTGTTGCTGACCCAAGCCATCAGTAAGCTTCCTTCATAAGCGTGGTACATACATTCCAGGTTCCTTTGGCCAGCAAATACATTCCATGGCCCACTTTCAAGGCAAGTTCTTACAAATTCTTATGCTCATAGTTCTGGCTTTATGGCCAAACACTGAACGGCACCTAACAAAACATCCACACATTGACCTTTATGTACACAACGAAAAATTGAGAGTTTTCTCAACAAAATGGCGATGAGAAATATTTAAAGTTTTGTGGGCCCACAACATTGTTGTTATACAACGCACACACACATACACACGCACACGCAGATGGCAGGCAGCATCTAATTTCACTCAGGCGAAGGCGAGGCGAAGGCTATGCTTGGGCATCATCATAAACGTTTATTACGCCCATAAATAGGTGAGAAATTACTGTTTGTTTGCCTCAGCTCAGCTCAGCTTCAGGCTGCAATTTTGTTGCCCTTCGCGCTGTCTTTATTATTTCTTGCGGCTTTCTTTGTGTTTCGTTTCGTTTCGGTTTTTGGCATGTCAAAAGGTGAAGGCAGCCGTGCTGAGTGCTGAAATAGTTTTTCCCTATGCAACTTTCTTGCATCGAATATTGAACTCGGCTTTGACTTGGTCATTAAGCAGCAATTAAAATTTGCTTATGAGCAACAAAGTTGATATGAAATGCATTTTGCGATAAAGGGAAGAGGTGGTGTAGCATGTGAATGGCAACTGCAGTAGATTGTGCAATCAGGCGTGCAACGATTCCGGGTTTAATGAACCGAAGATCGAGTTTAATGTCGCTGCAAGACACAAGATTGCGGCTTAACCTTTAATCATAGTGCATTCTCTTACGGCTTTGTCATTCAGTGATGACATAAGTTTTTGTTTATAAGCTAATTAACCCTTTCTGCAGCGTACTTTTACATATTTGCAGCCATTTAAGAGATTTGCCAAATCATTTTGGTTCGGTTTTGCCAGCGTCAGCTTCAGGAACAGGCTGCACCACTCGTCACACTTAATTAGTTAAAAACGCTTCATTTCCATTTCGTCGCTAATGAACCAATTTAGCCAAGTCGAAGTCAGACTCCGAGGAATTCGGCTGATATAAATACCCAAGCATTAGTCGGCTGCCAGACCCGTGCTCCGTCTTCCAACTGGAGGACTCTGGGACCTCGTGAAGTGTGTGGGGCATGCGCTGCTCGCTTTTCTGGTCACATTTCGCGCCACATTTGCTCCAAAACATAGATTTTTTACCATACCAAAATGTGTTGAAGGGTATGTTGAGGGTGGCTAGGGGTCAGGAGGTGTGGGTGGATACTAGGAAGTGGACTTGACAAATGAGTGGTAATTTGTTGCGACGTAAATTTGAATGGAAACGCCTTGATTGCCACTTGAGACATTTGTGAGGCAACAGCTGCCAGTGAAAGGGATTTTTTTCCTTCTGCTCTTCCGTTTTGTGTCGCTGTCTCTGTCTGTCTTCATCTCCATTTCCCTCTCTCTCTCTCTGCCTGCAGGCTGGGGGCTCTTTTGGCTGCCGCCGAGCTACTCAATTTTTCCAACCAACGCCGGAAATGCAAATTATAATGATATATTGGCTGTGAAAAATTTGCGCGACAGCAGCTCAAAAAAAAAAAATAAAACTTAGAGGGAAGAGGAGGCAAGGAAGAAGCATGTAAGCTGCAGAAGATGGATATGTTGGGTATATTGGCTTGACTGGTCTGCTGGTTTTCGAGGAATGTCTGCCAGAGTCACAGCTTTGAAGATGGCATTATGAATTTCAGTTTTCTATGTGTTCTTTGATATATACGAGGTTAGAGATTGGATTGGTTAGGATTGGTTAGGATTGGCACATGTGTCCCAAACATATATTCACACTTTCAAATTCATAGCTTGCTTGGTTTGCTTTTCACAGATAAAAGGTTTAGATTTATTTTGTTGTTCTCGTAGCAAAATCGATAACCGAATCGTACTTTGTCCTGGAAACTTGAAAAGTCTCCTTACTTTTCGAACACATCTCGTATATTTTTGGGTTAATATAATACTTTCCTTAAGATATTTAGAGAAATAATTGAGAGCTGGCGTTCTTTTCCTTGCTATCTCAGCTGCAGAGCATGTTCAGAGCGTCTCAGTTCTTAGCTTAAATTCCTTTCACATTTTGCTTTTGCTTTTGTTTTGTTTTTTTTTTTGTTGTTCTTGACGTCGCCGTCGTGGCTTAGGATTACCGCTAACGGTAATAAATAGACCTGCCACGCGTGTGTAATTTAGCTGAGGCTGAGCGGCAGGGGGGCAGACAGCAAAGGACGAGCTTGGCGTTGGCATCAAGCGGCCGTTGACAGTAATGAAATTATGACAGTCCTAATAACAGAGGGGGAGTGAGAGAGAGAGAGAGAGTGGGGACCTCCCGACGAGCCATAGGCATAGCCGCAGCTTAAAGTTGCCTCCAAACTGCCAAATGTTCATCTTCGTTCAGTCAGCCATTCATTCATTCATTCCTTCATTTATTTTTTTCCAGCATGAAGCCTTGAAATATGATTAGCCCTGGCATTTACCTGGCAAAATGTGGAAACCCTTTTTGCTTCTGTTGTTGTCGTCGTCGTCGTCGTTGTTGTTCCCGCTGTTGTTGCTGCCTGTCTGTTGTTGTAATTAATTTTAATTAAAATTTTCGCTGATGAGGTGCTGTTGATTAGACTTAAAAGGCCTGCGAAATGGGCTGCTTTTGATAGCCCACCAAGTTGGTAGCCGCAGCGGCTGCTGCCGAGAGAGAACAAAAGCCAAATATGTTTTCTTTCTACTTTCTAATACGAATTATGATTGCAACGCTAAGCAGTCAATAAAAGGCCAGCTGAGCCAGTCGTAACTTCTAGTTGGCCCTGTCAAAACTTTGCATACGCACATAAAAGTACAGTAAGGACATTTGGCTGACTTGGCAAAATGGCAGGAATATGTGAAGAAGCGTTTTTGTCTTTTGCAGATGGCGTTCCCACGCATGCATAGAGCAGAGCAGGCTTACTAGGCAAATCGTAAAATATATACATACTATATATAGCTAGATATTGGTTAAGCAAGGCTAGCAGAGTTTGGAAAGTTGTCTAATGCTAATGGAGAGGATTAGGACTGATAAATACCATAAATACCCGCACTAGAGCAAGAGAACAGAACTGGAGTGAATATGCACGATTGCTGTAAACAATTTCCTTCGATCGCTTAGATTGTTTAGATCAAATCAGCCCTGTTCGGAATTAGTTCAATATTTCCAACAAATATCCGTTGTTAAATCAATCCGCTTGAAGACAGCTTAATAAACTCCAAAACTATCCCAATTTCTATATAGTTTTGTATCGATTTAAAGACTCAACAACATTGCATTGCTTTTGGATATTTGGACTCAGCTCCTCATGCTGCCCAAGCATATATATATATCTTTTAGTTGCTATTTGAAGGTGTTGGTAATCTAGGTAAGCTAAAATTCTCTCTCCAATATATAAGAGCACTCTAGTAATGCCAATAATTACCCACAATACTTTGCTTAGGCATTCCCATGTTAAGTTTTAGACTTATAAATCACATTTTAGTCATAGATTGTCTAAATATGCATGCAGCAGCATCTCCTATTATGTTACATTATTGTGATGATAGCGAGTTGATGATGAAGATTACGTTGAGGATTTGGTGAGGAGGCAGCTGCTTGCTGTGGCGGGCTGATGATAAAGTTACAACCACTCGCATTTTGTTTCAAGTGGCAGCTGAACAGCTTCGCCTAGAGCTGGGCTTCGGGTTCTGGTTCTGGTTCTGGCTCTGGCTCCTGCAAGAGGCAGCTCGCTGAGTGCTACTATAAATCACTGTGGGGCATTTTCTTTAGCTGCATAGCATCAGCAGAGGGCTTCAGTAACAGAGTACTTCTTTTTGTGTTTCTTCAACTCGTCCTCGTCCTCGCCGTCGTCGTTGCTGCTCATGTCTTTAGCTATTATTTCGCTTGACATTGCGCTTGTCTTTCATGTTGCTGGGCGTCCCAGTGCATTTGTGTCAGCCGAGCTGCGCATAAAGCAGCTGCTGCTGCTTCTGCTTCTGCTGCTGCCTGCCGCTGCTGCCTCTGGCTCTAAACCGACATTGAGTTACATGCAACAAACGTATTTTGACAAGTGAACATGCACAGGACGCAGGACACAGCCCAACTCGAGCTTCTGCTTTAGCTCAAGCCGAAACACACAAGCTTCACTCAGGGCACATGAAGGCGAAGGGCTCCTTTCATGTCCTGCATGGCAGCCCATCGTATGCAGCTACTTGCCATTCAAATTCACATTCATAAGCTGTCTATGTGTGTGTGTGTGTCTGTCTGTGTGGCTGTATGTGTGTGTTAGTACAACTGCTTAAATTACTCAATATTCGCGTTGTCTAATTTATGCATTTTGCCAAAGCGTAGTGGAAGTTCTGCCCACATTTCAGGCAAGGATTGATCAATCAGAATGTGCCCCAGGACTAAATCAACAACTAGAAAGTCCTGCCTACACAAATGTAAGTGCTATATCAAAAGTTTGTCAGTATTCAAATGAGTTTCTGGCAAACTGTCAGTGTGATAAATGACAACTTCTTAGATATATGCGAGTGAAGGTTAAAGGTCGACAATGAATATGGCCTTGTGTATGTGTGTGTGTGTAAGGATACTGCGTGGCCTTTTTTAATTATTTTAATTAACTAAATTTTAATTTAAACTAAATTTCAATATGAAGGTAGACTTCGTTTGCATTCAAATCATTTGAGAAAGAGCTTCATAGATGCAAATCCTTAGTTTATCCTGCTTGACAGTGCTTAACTTTAACCTTTGATTTCCTTCGTTTAAGCCAAAATCCCTTAGAGTCTTCTGGCCATTACATTTGGCCTTTGAGTATAGCTAATTAAGTCGAGCTAAATGCCATTATGACTAATTCAAGATAAATGAAAATGTCACAGAAGTCAGCCCACTTAATATGATACAAATATCACAAAACAACTGACAAAACAAACGAAACAGACAATGAGGCAGAATCAGAGAGACAGAGAGAGAGAGAGAGAGAGAGAAAGGGAAATAAGGAAATGTCAAGACAACAGTGGACTGTCAAGTTGATGGCAGGAATGGAAATTGAAATTGAAACTGTAAGATGAAACGGACGGATGGATGAACGGACTGAACTGAACTGAACTGAACTGAATGGCAAAACAAAGTCCAGCAAATGGCCAGTTAAGACTCGGCCAGGGAGTCACATTTCCAGCCAGTTGGCCAGCGGAGTGTGTGCTCTGGCCAGCCCCCTGGAGTAGTAGGCCCAGGCGGAGGAGGCCTTTAATTAAATTACGAGCGGCCAAAAGCAACTTTGATCCCTTTCAACATTCGCTGTCTATATCGTTCGCCATCTCTTTTTGACTTGCACAAAACTTGACTTGCGTTTGTAATTTCTTTTTCACTTTTCAAGGCAATTCATTTGGCCAGAACGTCAGAATTGGACCTTTTTTTTTAGCCCTGCCTCTGTTGGTGGTTTGTTTTTACTTTACTGTTTTTTTATCCACCTTTATGACAAACAAACTTTTCCGAAGCCAAGTGAAATTTCTTTCGGCAAAGCGAAAGTCAAACGGCATAAATAAATAGCAGTTCTGTCGAAGACACGAAATGGAAATGGAAATGGAAACGGAGATGGAAATGGAAATGCGAAAAGGAAATGTCAGTGTCTGCCACCTGGGTAACTTTTTAATTGCTGGTCTAATTAATAACCATGATGAGCAGTAATAGTGTCGTGTGTTCCACATAAATATCACCTATAGACTTTGACATTTCCCTCATTAGCATGCCGACATATTTTGGGTTTGGGTTTGCTTTTTTAAAGAATTTAAACCTTGGAGAGTTCTTGAAATGTAGAAATGAATATTTAAGATATCTTAGAGCAAAGTCTCTGCTCTTGATAGCTATCAAAATGCATCTTGATAACCATATCAAATGGTTTCACATGGATTCTTTGAATGTTGATGCTAAGCGGCCTTGGCTGAGCATAAGAATTGAAGTCAAGGAAACGTTTCGCCGTTAAGATGAAGTCGATAAAAACGCTTAAAAAGCTTTCATTTTAATTGACGCCATTCTAATGTTTCCAACAGTTTGTACTTAATGGCTAGGAAAACGTATTCAAGACGTATACTATAGCATATATAGATACGATATATATACAATGTTTGTTAATTGCCAAACTTTGGCTGATGATAATGCTGATAATGACGCTGAAGATATAGGATATGCTGGAAAAGTTACTTTTATGGGGCTGCCTTTGCTGCGGCCAGCTGGTCATAAAAGTACACACACACACACACACACACTCACACTTACATAGCCAAGGTCTGCATATTAAATTGCATGCAACAAGCTGTAGATGGAATGATGGAATTGAGCCTGCAACAGTAAGGGAGACACGAGCCGAAGCCAAAGGGCGTATGATTAACATAAAGCCAGGCACAGACAGTGTAAAGTAGCAAAAGGCTCAAAAAGCAAAGCTGATTGCAGCATTAAATGGGATTCGGGCCAACGAGCAGTGCGAGTATAACGAGTGACTTTCTTCTTAACCCCTTTCCATGTGTCCCCCCCCCCCCCCATTGGTTGCCTTGACTGCAGATCGAAGAGCACATGGCACATGGCACATGGCAAATGGACATTAACCACATGGCCCTACTTTCAACTTCAACCAACTTCAACTCCTTCAATTTCATTTCGTTCGTTTCGGCAGCCCTTTTTGTTTGCTATTTGCTTGTTGTTCCTTCTCGACACCTTTCCTTGTTTATTGAATGGCTTAAATCCAGAAAGGATTTTAAAATTTCATACCCTTTACGAGGGGGCTAGCTTTGATTTGTACTGAAAGAAACGAAGAATTATAAAGTTTCCATATGAAGAATGGATCCAAATAGGATTATTTGTAGGAAAAAGATGATGATGAACATACCCGTATAATAAGATCATATATCTCCTTGCTACTTTTATAGAAATTACATGAAATGGTTCTACTTTTATCTATAAACTTATGATTGCAGTTGATCTGGCTATGAATTTTCTTCATATTTCAATAAATTGTACTAAATATGTCCAATATTCTTCTATAATTCTGGATCCCTTCTTTCTCGATCATTTCCACCCCTGTAGGGCATCAACAAGTCGTCTATACCCACTGGAAACATGAGTACGAGAGCATCGGCTACTTGTTTTAATTTGCCCATTTTCAATTGCAGCGAATTGATTAAGGCTCTGCTTCCCGCTCAACCGACTTTTAAAGGTATGCAAAGCTGCACTTTAATATATATATGCCTGCGGTCCAGCTCCGGCTGCAGGCAGTGTGGAGGAGGGAGACCGAGGGAGGGTGGCGAAAAGAAATTTAAATAAAAAATTGCGCAAACGCCAAACATATAAAAGGCACATAAATCGAAATCTGTCACAAAGAACATGCGCAGCCAATAAATTTTCTTATCTCAATAGCAGAGACAAGCGCCAAGGAGGCGAAGTGGCGAGGCAAGGCGAGTTGCTGCCGCTGACATGGAGTGTAGGGGCAGCAGGCGTGGCCACCACTGCAATAGTCGAACATGTTGCATATGTAAATGCACCACCGACTGCCACTGCTGTGGTTGCCACCGATATCAACGTGTGTGTGTGTGTGTGTTGTGTGTGTGTGAGTGTGTGCTTTTGGCTTTCATCTGCTTCTGTATTTGTTTGCCTTTTTCTCCTTTGCTGCTGCTGCTGTTGCATTGCTGCGTAAATTGAAATTATTGCACTGGCGAGATGTGTAATTAATATTTCTCTTCGGTGTTTGAATATATGAAATACATTTCACATTTCATTGCTTCTTCGTTATATTGCATATTTCATACAAATAGTTTTCCCACTTTATGTTAAACCAATGAGGGCTATGATTAAGGGAGAAATCAGAAGTTGTGTTAACTCTTGAAAAACTTCACAATATAACAAAAACACATGGGAAAAGGTATATCACCTGGACTATGTTTAACAAATTGTGATGAATACATATTTCAGTGTTGTAAAATCCTTCAACAAACCAAAAACAGAGGACTTGTTTCAGCCTGGGCTGCTTCTAGCCTTGGGCTTCGCGTAAGAAACACCGCCACTTGGTATCGTGGTTCCACTTGAATGTGCAGCGCTTTGTCAGACAACGTCCCGATCCATTCAATACTTGGAGCTTTAAAATATACGGCCACACTATCGAAATTTTGTTGGCGGCATTGCACATTTCGATAAGGGGTAGACTGAGTCTATGTCAGTCCACTCTTTCGCCTAAAGAGCTACTCGTGGTACTTGAAAAGTTGGGAATTCTTAAATATCTATATAAGGTGGTAACTGCCGGGAGTCCCTGCAACTTTATTTAAGGACATATTTAGGCTTTCTCGAGCAGTACGCCTCGTAGCCCGTTTCAGGCTGTTTAGGTAACTTAATTTCCACGTGATTGGTATAATCAATGCAAACATTTTTGCAATTGCTTATGGAAGCAGCTTCTTCAGATGATTCCATACCAAAGAGCGAAATGCTGCATGAATTTTGAGTCGAAAGATTGACAATACAAAACATAGTTTGGGTAAACAATCATGGTCAGATGACGATGATTCTCTATAACAAGTATATGTAGACATTGACAGGGTATGGCAGGGAACTCTTTCAATAGTTTATTGATTCTTGCAAGAAAAAATGGCCATCTTGGTGACAGGATTCAATTGCACTTAAGTCTTCCACAAGAACGTACATATATATTCAGGGCGTTCATCATGGTCTTTGTCTGACGCGTTTATAGGCTCCACAATATATTAGCTTGGTGCTTTAGTTATCATCGTTGCATTCCAACTCATAAAGGACCATAATGGTTCCATAAAGATCGCAACTCATAAAGGTTAGAACCTTTGTTCAGTCCATTGCTGTTTTATGCTATGTTTGAGCATTTAAGTTAATTTGACAAAGAGAAAGAAAACATATCAATTAGGCTTTGTATTTATCACAATTATAACCATACATCACAAAAGGCTGGCTTCTATTTTGGATGAAGCTAAACTCTAATCTAATCGATGCTAAAAACAGTCAAAGGCATTATGTTAGCCGCACCATTAACTTTCTGTTTCAACATTAATATCACTTAATTATATATACAAATTCAATTCATTCTCCAAGCGGACCTCACACCACCTAAATTTGTGTTGAACAGAAACTTCTCTCTAGGAAAAGCAGTCCTATTCTTCTACAACCTCAAGTACCCCCCTTAAGTCTCTTCTTTGAATCAACTAAAAGAGTTTTTCTCTATTTTAAGTCTATCCAACGATCGTAGTCTCTCTCTCTCTCTCTTTACTCTAAGCCATAATAAACTGTAATTCATTTAATGTTGGCAAAGCCCATTTAACATAGCCTTCTTTTGACCTAATTACAACAAAAATAACAAATTTAATCAGACAGCCGCCGCACAGACAGACAGACAGACGCACACATAAACATTTTGAAATCCATAAATCATAAATCATAAATATAATTATGCAAATCTGTAAAACTATGGGCCTGGGCCAACTTGTGTTGGCTACATCAGCAGCATCATCATCATCATAGCCATCATCATCATTATAATCATTGGTGAAGCTAGGGAAAACTACACTCAACTCCAAGTTGGACTGCGGGCACGTGTTTGGCTTTAGCTTTAGTTTTGGGCTTCAGCTTGGCTCAAATCTACATAAGCTGGCTGGCAGCCAATTTTTGTTAAAGGCCTCTGTTCCCCCTCTCTCTCTATCTCTCTAACTAGCCAGGAAGCCAAGCCAAGCCAAGGCAAGCCAACCAGTTAGTCAGCCAGTCAAAAGAGGTCCAGGTCCAGGTCCTGGTCCAGCCAAGAAATACCCGTGGCTCGCACAAAAAAACACACAAGAATAATAGCCAGTTAAAAAAAATCTGTTTTGCCTAGATTTGCATGGAATTCTGCGTATTTTTGTTGCTCTGCCATTTTGCATAACTTGATACACAGACACACTCTCACACACACACACATACAAATGCGACTTTTGCAATGGCGCATTTAGTGAGCTTCACTTTTAGTTAGATGTCCGCCATCGTATGTATTTCAACTTTTTGGTTCGTTGAGTCTCAGTGATTTTGACAGCCAAACGAAACGTAACGCTTGTGGCTGACGGGGGGAGGGGTGAGGCTGAAGGAAAATATACCTAAAATTTTAGTGCGGAAAAGGCAAAAGCGAAATTCAGCTCGGCCGCACATACACACCTTAGTTGGCTGTCAAAAATGTGCCCCAAAGCATGAAATTTTCTACAATCCTTGGCAAAAGGGAAATCAGTTAAAATAAATATTTCCTGCTTGTGGAAAAGTAAGCGAAATTTTCAAATAGAAGGACTTGCTGTTATTTAAAAACTTTGTCACATCCATGAAGAACGTCAAAGTGTTTTCCAACTTAAACTGAACTTTCAGCTGCCACATTTTCCTTTCAGTTTTCCCGCTTCCCGACAATCGTAAGATGGTCAAGTGTGCTTAAGAATTCATTCAACAGTTTCTGTTGCTGTTGCTGTGGCTTATTTTGTCTTCATCATCTCTTTGTTTATTACATTTGCATATTATTTATTATTTATTTACATTCGCATATATATTTGATGACTTCCCTTTTGAGCGGAGCCTACGGTTCCGTTTCCTCCCCACGGGGCCAGTGCCAGTCCACCAAGGCGCAGATGCCTCTTTAGCTGTGTGTGCTTGTGCTTATTTCATTAGCTATTCTCCGAAAATGTATTTTGAACAAAATACAACAAAAATGTGTGTGTGTGTGTGTGTGTGTGTGTATAAAAAGTGAAACGAACGCCCAAAAATATGCTGTCGAAAACATGAGCAAGCAAGCAGGCGGGCGAACAGTAGAGCAGAGTCGGCGGCTAAAATGCTTTAACTACCGGAAATTCCTTTGTACTGCTTTTTTCAAGCTCATTTGTAGGCAACCACGCCCACGCCCAAGCCTCCTACAGTACGCCCACATTCACGCCCGCTCAATTTTTCGCTGTTGACAATTTTGGCGGTTGTTGTGGCAACACGTGACTTGAAAGCCAAAAGGAATACAACACAAAGCCAAAGCGAAAGCCAAAGCCAAAGCATGAAGCCAAGCAGCAAGTACAAGTCGAGTTCCTTTCTCCCATTCAACGATTGCGAATGCGCAAGAATGTTGCCCCTCGGGTCCGCACAGACAAGACCAGACCAGACCAGACCAGTCGAAAGATACTTTAAACCGACTTTTGTGAGTAAGTTAGCCCCCCCCAGTCCCGCCACCGATCGCCATTGAAATCAGTTTCAAAATAATTTGCCTCGAAATTCAATTTGTTATTTGTACTTTAGACATTGACGCTTCAATGGCTTTATTGTATAACATTTTCATTTACTTTTACGCTTAAGTAAATTATGCCATTAAGGCTCGTTATGATTTTGCCAGACTCCGCCTCCTTGCTCCTCCTTGCTCCTCTGGCAGCAGCCACTTCAACGGAAATGCAAGTGCAAAAGAAATTGCTTCAACACACACACGTCGTATACGCAATTGTCTTGAGTGTCACTTGAAAGCGATAGTGTAGAAGCTGCTCAGTTGGCTCCTGCTTGTTGCAGTTGCCTCACCATGTCCAAGAGGCCAATTCAAGCTGTTGCCATTGAGTTGAAGTTGTCAAGGCAGAGGAAAATCGCTTCTGGAGATTACAATATGATGCCACTTAAGGCCCGGCAAGCACTCAAACATCAAAAGAAACAAGGCCAATATAAGCCAACAGATTGTACTTTTAACAGTTCTAAAGGTCCTTGGCAAGACGTTCAGTAGGATATAAACAATTACAGGCTACAATTGCTTTGGTAATGTTCATTGCAATGCAAAAATATCACCAATATCACATTCTTAACTAAACCAAATGCTGCTTTAAGAAGAATTAGAGTACTTCCGTGTGTGTCAGCTATCTGAACCTTTTGCGGCTGACTCTGTTATATCTGAGTCGCAATTAACCCTTGTACATTCCATTTACAAACTACGACACTTTCTCGGACGAATTCGAATTTTTCCACCATTTCATTCTTCTAAAGAAGCCAGTGCAGGTACGCCAAGACGTCACATTCTTTTCATCACAGTCACAAGCAGAGATTCCTGTGTCCCTGGTTCCTCGCATTTCCAGCAGTTGCTGTTGCTAATGATGCCAAGTTCATCTGCTAGACAGTATCCTGTTAGAATTCCCATCATCAATCTGCAATCTTGTCCGGGAAGGCGTAGTACAGAACGATTAAGATTCTGTAGTTGTGGTGGTTGGCCATCTGCGATGGGACTTTTTATGCGAACGATTCTCTAGATTGCTTTGGAGAGATGCACACATCCTCTGTTCGATCATACGTTAGTGAAAAGCCTTCCTTAGCCAGAGCATCTGTTGCCTTGTTCCCTTCAATGCCTTGTTGACCTGGAACCCAGTAGATACCCAATGACATAGTCGTGCTTATTGTATCTAGTGCTTTTCTGCCTGCCAGGACATTTCTGGAACTGAAGGTCGATGAATGCATGGATCCTATCGCTATTGCTTCACTGTCCACGAAGATATTTACTTCTGGCTACGTTGGTTCTCATATTGTGCGTCTTCTGCAGAAGCTTTAATTCTGGCCAAGCCTTCTGAATGGAATATGCTTCAGTTCGTATAAGAGAATTATCTGAGGATGCATCCACGTCTTCACTCATCTGGGGATCCATCTGTAATTAGGTTTGCTGATTTTGCTCCATTTGCAGCTTTCCAGTCATCTGGGATCTTGCGTATTGTTGGTTTGGCGCTGAAGCAGATCCTTGGTAAAGTCAGACTGCTTGCCTGCCTATAGAGTTGTGAACCTAACCAAGTGCTTGCGTTGGTTCGTGTGTTGTGCGACTTCTGGAGAAGCTTTCTTTATGGCGAAGACCTTCGCCTGGAATATACTGCAGCTTGTAAGACAGCCTTACCAGAGGATCCTGTACAGTAAATGGATGCATTCACACCTTCACTCATCTGTAAATAGGTTGAGTTGCTGGTTTTGGCTCCATTGCAGCTTTTCAGTCATCTGAGCCCAAGCTTATGGTTGTTTTCGCTCTGAGGCAGATCCTTGGGTTCATGTTATCTGAGAGTCTGACTGTTTTACTACTTATGGAACCTATGAACCTAGCCTTGTTCACACTTTCTCTTACTCCAAATGTTGCTCAACCATTTTGTGGATATTTTCAACACCTGAAGAGCAACAATTCCTTAGGCAATCCTGAACTTTGAATTGAAAATAAGCCTGGCTGGCAAATGTCTAATTGCTTTCACAGGCCATCAGATATGTATGTTAAGAGTTATACAATTTCAATTTCCCTACATATTCCTTTACTTTCCTGTGTGTTCGAAATGTTCTGTTTTAAATATTTTAAAATTCCTGCTCTGTTTTCTTCTTTTTTTTTCAAATTTTATTTATTATTTATTGATTGGCAGTTTTTCTTCAGGGCTTGCGAATGATTACCACCTGCTGTGCGGGGCTAGATGAGAGGTCTCGCCTGCAGCCCGTCTAGACGGGAGTTAGGCTTGCTCTAAGCGCCAGCGGGTTGAGGGCTGTGTTTGATTTGCATTTCGTTAAGAGCCAAGCTGTGCATTGAACCAACCATTGAGCCAAAGTTCAAAATCAAACACACACCGCTTATCGTTTATCGTTTATCATCCCAGTGCCGATTTGATGAGCCAGTGCTAGGCCCGCTCCGTATGTGGCCAAGTTGTGCATATCAAATGATGTTTCAGCCATCGAAATTCTGTACTTTTAGCAACTAACAAATTGAGCAAACTGTTGGCTAAGCATTGAGGGTGACGGGGTGAGGGGGGTAGTTAGACAGCGCCAATGTACGCATAATTTATGGCTTCAATTGTCTAAAGGCTGTTGGGCTTTCTAGCTTGGACAAGGGAGATAACGAGTCACGTCAATTTTCGCTAATAAACTCAAGAAGGATTAATTTTGTGATTTATGATGCGAGACGCAGCTGGAACTGGAGCTGGAACTGGAGCTGTAGCTGTAGCTGGAGACGAGACGAGACAAGACAATGAATGACCACTGGAGATGGCTGGCAATGAGCAAAATTAACTTGTATCATACTTTTTCAGCTGACACTAATAGAAACATTAATTTTTCCAGGCTTTTAATTAACTTTTTATACAAAGTTTAATTCAAACATGTCCATTGAACTTTCATATATCAAAAATTCCATAAAATTGTACTTTAATGGATCTTTCAAATGATGTTAGAATACCACAAGGACTGTGAACTCTATATTTATATTTGAGAAGGATATAAAATAACTAACTTGAAAAGCCATTTGCATTTGCTTGTTCATTTAATTGGAAACAGAATGCGTTTTTTGCTGAACCTGAAAATTTGCGAGCAAAATAAGTTAACATATGAATTTACCTCTAAAACGTTTTAATTCAGCATTTTGCAGTGAATTCTGTGAATTTTGTGAATTTTGCTTTTGCGGTTGCTTTGCCGCAAAGTCAATAAGTTTTTGTATGAAAGCAACTGCGAATGCGAATACAATTCCAGAGGCAGCTCCTGAAAGCCGACTTTGTTCTGCTTTTTATGCCGTCAGACACAACTTTGCATGCAGCCATTTATGCTATCATGTATGAAATGGGGCGCCCACATATATAAAATCAAACATATATATATATATATATATATATGTGTGTGTGTGTACATACATATTTGTATTATAAAAGCAACCACAAAACAAGCTGTTAAAACAGCTGCCAGCAGTTCAGCTGAGCAAGTTGACTAAACTAAAGGCTGGTGGCGCAGGAGGGAGGCATAGGCAAAGGCAGATACAGAGGCAGAGGCAGCAGTGTGGCAGTGTGGCAATGGCAGTGGCAGGAAGAAAAGTTGCGCTACCCAGTCCTTGACTATAAAAATTGTTTGCTGAGGCATTAAATTGAATGAAAATTTATGATCTTTTCATATTTGCTTATGTGGCATGGCATGGCTTGGGATGGCATGAAAGGAACTGCGGCTCTTGCCAAGCCAATGCCTATGGCGAAAAGGAAAACCTGTATGCCATTTTAAGCACATCTGCTGGTACACATGAGCATATATATATATATATATTCGTGATATTTAAAACACAAAACAGCTTTAAAGTCCCTGCGCAAAATCAAACAAATTTCCCAAAGTCCACAAATCATCAATCAAATCAACACAACATATAGATCCCATAACTGACCTATGGTCGAAGTATCGGCGTACACAAGTGTCTATATAGTGTATCTATATTTGTACTGGCATCCGTGTAGGCAATTCATCATCCGCAATTGGCAAACAAACTGGACCAAGTGTAAAAAAGAAACGAAAGTCGGAAACAAACAAAAGTGGATCAGAGAGGATTGCCATCAAATGCTAATCATTGGCCAGCGTCGAAGTTAACAATGTGCAAATTGCTTTGTTTTGTTTTGGCTTTACTTTGCTTTTGTTTTCTTTGTCGTTTTTTTTTTGTTGTTCTTCATTTTACAGGTGACAACAAGAATAACATTGCGGAATGCCATGAATTTCTAACAAGGATGCCAGGCCACGTCTAAGCAACTCCGCTGTCCTGGGCTGCTGGCCTTGAAGGTCGCGCTTCTTGGTCTGCCTGAACAGTCTGAGTTTGGTAAGGAAGATTAATGATGTGAAGCAGCGTAGAGCATTAATATTGGCCACTCCGCCGATATGCTAAATGAGAGTACAATATAGCCAAGGCGTATATAATTTGTAGTTTGTCTGCTTGCGGCAAAGGACTATGAAATTTGCAATCTTGAAATGGGAGAGTAAGGGGAGACAAATGTATGGAAAGGCTAAGAATGGCAGAGGGATGGGGAAAATATGGAATAGAGTTGGACTGGAGAGGAGTTGAACTAGAGTAAATAGGGAACGTTTAGAAGTTTCCTTAGTATTTCCTATCATCTATAAGATATTTTGATAATCCTTGCCTCTATTAGCAGCGTGAACTTTGCTGCCAGCTGACTTCCTCCGCTCTTTCCTGATCTTTATCTATTTAGCATTAGATTTAAGTACAATAAGACCTGGACTTTCTGTCTCTTGGTCTGTTTCTTAGCCTGCCTGCCTATCCAGCATATCTGATCCTAATTTTCTATAGTTTATATGATATTTTGCTAATCCTTGCCTCTATAAGCAGCTTCAACTTTGCTGCCAGCTAACATCCCCCGCTCTTTCCAGATCTACAACGACACTTCCACTTGCTGTCTCTCGGTCCCTTTATTTGTCTGCCTGTCTACCTGCCTGTCCTCTATATCTGATCCTTACCTGTGTTTTAATAACTTATGAGCCAGCCAGGCTAGCTAGGCGACAAATCCAAAGAGTCTTGGCTGCGACCTTGGGCGTGCCAAAGCGTTTTTCAATTAAACAAATGGCAAATGGCTTCACAGCTTTTGTTTTCGTTCCTTCAGAAACAGACAGACAATCCGCATCTTTGACAGCTTTTGGCTTTGACATTAGGCAACAGTTAAAACAATTGACCAAGTTGCCTTTTCCCTTGCAACATTGTTTATTCTCCCACACTTGCCCATCCCATTTTGGCCTCGGGTCCGCTGTCTCCCCCTTTTTTCTTGATACTTTTTTCTTGCTGTCATCGTCCGCCTGCTGTCGCTCGTCCTGCATTCGTCCTGCATTCGTTTCAATTAAGCAAATCCCCTTAAGTGCCAAGGCATGTACGTGGCCGCCACTTTGTCAACACAGGCGTATGACTGTGATTGTGACTGTGTGTGTGCCTCGATATACTATCTCATACTCTGGCACAGTACATATGTCTGACTGCATTCTCGAGCTAAACAATTAAAGGCGTGCACTTGAAACGGGGTATTGCGTATACGCCATGTAGATAAGGCTGCAAAGCCAGGGATGTAGCCAGTGCAAGGCCTGCAGGTGGGCAACCAGTGCTGAGTATTTGAGGACATCTTTATGGCTTTGACTATTCGAATATGTGCAGGTTACTCAACATACACTGGGAGAAGAATAGGATGGAAATGGCAGCAGATCTGCTTAGATGAACTTGTTAGCATCAACATGGATAGACATATGTGTCCCTGAGAGGGCTTGAAAACTGCACAGTTTGCGGACACTTGAGTGTCCCCTACAGGCTTGTGTTTCTCATGTGTCTCTCTCTGTTACGATTTTCAAGAGACAAAATTTGATTCATCGCTTCGTAAGCTCAAAAAAGATGACCAAAAATAGTGTCAATTGAAGGTCTAGCTACTCCAGACTAGAGTTTCTACAGAGATAACTTAAACATCAATAGAAAGTTATCCACAAGAAAGGTAGCTCATCAGATCATAGGTAGCTCAGATCACTTGTTGACTTCAAACTAAGCCCATCCTCAATGTGATCTCTCATAGGTAGCTCAGTTCAATTGTTGACCTCAAACTAAGGCCATCTTCTTTCAGATTTTCCTCCCATAGTTGCTACATCTGCAATCCACCATGCTCTTTCAGATTCTTCTTTCATCTTCTTTCCCATTTTGCCTCCCATAGTTGCTTCATCTACAATCCACCATTCTCTGTGATCTTCCCCTAACTCTACGAACATTTCTCTAAACTCTTTTCGGCTGAGTGCATGCAAAGTGCAGTGGCAAATGCATAAAGTATAACTAAGCGCTGCGGATTTGATGATGTGACGTTGAGTAAAGATGATGGATTCATCAGCGTATGCAAAATGCTGTCACACGCTTTGTCGTTGAGTCGCCTACATCCCCACGTCCGCTGTATCCACAGCCCCCTCCCCACCCCGCAGCCACAGTCATAGCCTCATCCATATCTCCTCCTTGCGTTCCGTTTGGTTAGCTCTCCAATCCCCCCTAGCTGGCGGCAGTCAGTCAGACTGTATGCTCATCAACATCAACATTATAGTCAGGCAACGAAGCCATCGCCATCGCCATCGCCAACGCCAACGCCGACGCGATGATAAACGAACGTGATTTTGTTGTTGGCTTTCAGTCTTTTCTCTTTCTCTTTCTCTGGTCTGGCCAAAGCCGACAGCAGCTCGTCCCGTCCAATTGCATAAGTTTCAGTGTGCGGGCACATAATGAAAATTTCATGTAAATGAGCATGAAAAATCTTTTTCATTTCAGTCAGGCCAGGCAGGCAGACTGAGACTGAGACTGAGACAGCGGCAGAGACAGCGACAGCGACAGCCAGGAGACAAATGTCAGCTTATGAATTAAAATGCCTTATGATGCTGATTTTTTATCACGCAAATCTCTACTTGATGCTGCCTCTGTTGCTGCTGTTGTTGTTGCTGTTTTCTCTGCATAAAACTGACTGATAATTGTACATGATCTGCGGCGCTTTGTTGACAAATTATAGCCACATTGAGCACGAGTACACGAGGCATTACGGCCGTAGCAATGGCAATGGTAAAATGGTAAATGTCTTGTTCTGTCAAAGAAATTTATAAAACTGGACAAATGTTGACAATAATTTGCTACTTTTTCCTATTACGAGTATAAGATTTATGGTTTATTTGAAATTATATATGAGAATCCCCTTAGATTTTGTCAAACGATCGAGCTTGGTAAACCTCTACTTCAGCTGCCAAGGCTCAAATGGTGGAGGCTTGTGGCTGACACTCGAGCAGTCCTGTTAGGGCAACAAAGCACTTGATAATGAGCCTGACAACATGATAGCCTCGCCCACAGGCCCCCCTGCTGCCGACCCCCGTTGACCTTTGGGCAACAATTTAACCACTAATTACATGCAATAGCTGCCGAGGCGAGGCTGGCCACGCGTCACCTGGGGTCATAATTAGTGTAAGCAAATGTAGAAAAGAAATCTTAGACGAAAGTGTGAAAAGAAATGGCAACAAGCTGAGATGGAAAAGGTGCAAAAAAACAGAAAAGAAATAACACGAAAGGCAAAGGCAAAGCCAAGGCAGCAAAAGTAAAACGCAAACTGTTCGCCAAGTTGTGGTCAGGTCAGGTTGATGTCTTTCAGATGTTGCTGTTGTTGCCCCTGCTGTTGTTTCTGTTGTTGTTTCTCAGCAGCATCTTCACAGCGCATTTGCTGGCCAAAAGGTGTGAAAATTCAAACAGTTTTCTTACCATCTCTCTCTTTTTTTTATTCTTGCTCTGTTAGCATTTATCGCCTTGTCTATGCCCTGCTGTGCTTTGGCGAAACTGTAATTAAAATTAATTGGAGGCTCCGCTTGCGGTCAAACCGTGGCCGAGCGTCAAAAGGAAAAGCAAAATTTGCTAATGAATTTTACGCTCGCTTTAAAATTCACAGAGGCCTGAGACTTAAATTTAGCCAGCCGATGGCGATGCTGCTCCTGCTGCTTCTCTTGGTGTTGTTTACTTTATTTTGGAACTTGAACGAAAGCATCCCAAAAGCGCAGTAAAGAAAACAGTCAATAAATTGTTTACATGGCAAATTGATCCCCAGCGTGCATTAGATGAGAAAAAATGAGTTGACTTTGAGCGAAAAGAAACAACAAGGACAGCCAGAGCAGCCAGAGCAGCAGCAGAAACAACAGCCAGAGCAACAGCATTTGCCGCAGCTCTGGACATTTGAGCCATACATAAATATCGAGATCCTGGCTAAAGGAAGACAGCAGACCAACGTTTGGTTTTTGAAGTTCTTCTGAGTGTGAGCTTAGCATTAGTTTGAGAAAGTTCTCAGAAGCCAGGTTCTTTCTTGAACATTATCAAATCATGCAATTTCCATTGCCTACACTGCGTATGGGTAACATGAACTTCCTCAGCTGGTCCCAAAGTTAGCTCTCAGTTGTCACACATTGCCTGCACTTTGGTGCAATGTTTAATTAATCATCAATTAATGCTGGAAAACCGCAGCGGCATTAATTTCATACGCCGCGCTGCACATCCGACGATGCCGCAGGGCAGTTGGCAACCAGCAGCAGCATCAGATTATGCATCAGCCATCCGCCCTATGCTTTGATTACTCCATTATCGATTTCTTATTACTCTCAACTAGCACTCCATTGCATGTGTGTGTCTGTATGTGTGCTCTGGGAGTTTATGTTGTGTGTGTGTGGAAGTGTGTGAATGTGTTGTATTTGGCTACAATTAAGCCTTGCGCAAATAGACAAATTCGTGGTGGCAAAGTGCATTAACATTTAGCTCAAGCTAGGGAAAATGTTTGATTTCAACCTTTGGAGATATTAATGTGGATATGAATTTGGATTGAATTGGGAATAATGAAAAACTACTTTGATAACCGGACTTTCGCTTAAGTCATATTGATTTCACTTTTTACAACTTTATGTGAGGTTTATTGAGCAAATGAATGTCCAACAAATTTGCGGTCTTTTGACCAAAGCTAAAATGCTTCTTCAATTTGAGTTTTTTGACACGTGTCCTTGAAATTGCCGTTTGCTGAGCTCAAACTTGCACAGTGCTTCTACTTTTGCCCTTTCATTTCCTCGTCCTAGACGTGTTAGCTGATTTAGGGCTTCTATCATCAAGGTCACGTATGAGCGACATTCAACAGAAAGAATTGCAATGGAAATCTGTGTACTATAACACGCCGACTATTGTATATTCTTAGCAAATTTTCATATAAAATTACTTCAGCTTCGAAACACTTTTCAGTGTGTTCTCAAACTATAACAACGCACAGAAGGAAGCCTTTCCGGCTGTAAAAAGTATATGTATTCTTGATCAATATGACAAGGGGAAACGATATAACTGTTAGAAATAATAGTCTAGGCACTTTAATTTATAGATTCATTTGTGTAACTTAGTACAAAGATAGACAAAAACCCCACTAAGCCAGACTGATTTGCTTTTAGAAGCGTTCTTGAGGTGTTCTTTAAGGGTTCAACGTAAGATCCTGCAGATTGCTTCCAGTTGTAAGACCATTGACATTTCAACATCTTCTACACCTTTAATCAAGTAGGCCATGCATTTGTACCATAAAATTTTACAATTATGTCCAAACAAAGCTATATGTTGAAGTGTTTCCTAATGTAAAATACAAAAACTCCAGATAATTCCATGATAGTCTCCATTTATTTGCTATAATTCTTCTTATAAAAGCCTGCTCTCTTTAGATGATTCCAAACTGTCATATGGTTGATGCTTAGAGCCTTCGCTATCTCTTGACAGCTTCTAGGCTAGTCTTGATGCTTCAGTTGCACAATTTCATTGACTTTTCTGGGACAGGTCGACCAGGGCGAGTTTCACATCGAAATTTCCGGAAAAGAATCAAGCAAAGCACTCCTGTGTCCAGCCTTTACTCACAGAATTCTCACAGCACAAATATTTTAGCAGCTTTCCTCTTCTTATCAGAAGTTTTCTTCAGACATTTTACTCATATTCAAATTAGTATAGCTTTTAATACGATCATTGTTTTCACAAGAAAATGTAGCCTGAAATGTCACTTTCCAACAAGTGTATCATTGGCATAGTCAGATTAGTGTTACCAGATATATGACCTATTGTATATGCATACATTCTTATACAACTGTATAATTATCTGTCGTTTAACAATTACATAGGAAATTTTCAACCTCAATTCTGAGCCACTTGGAGTTGAAATATTCCTAAACAGCTTTTTTAATCTAATAAGTATGAAGATTTCAGAGGTCTATCTTTTATGGCTTTCACTGTGAGTTAATGCAGAATCAGTCAGCTAGTCACTACAATCAGTTTTATATATATACATCTATAGAGAATTCAGTCGCCTTATTAGTATTTGCTTGCAGCTTCCTACTTAGCCCCGTGGCATTAACTCTTAACTTTCAACGTCCATTGCATTTGTCCCCTGAGCTGGCATTTGCACTTGTCATCTGCACGCTGGCATGCTTTTAGAGCTTGTGTATTTGTGCAGGAGGGAGGGAGGGCGCGAACGCAGCTGGACAAAATAATGACAGAGTGCAAATAACTTTCCATTTGGCCAAAACTGGCCTTGAAATGCCAAGGAGTAGAAAAGTTTTAGCCGCGTTAAGTAGAACGATGAAGATTTTTGGACTTGGTGGGCCAGGGCGAAGATAGGTAGGAGTGGGCGTATCCACCCCTTGCTAACATTTTCGCATTCAGCGCTTAGGATATTTGTGTCATGGCATATTTTTGCCAAGTCGAGCTTGGGCGTTTCTTTTCACCTGGCATTCTTTTCGCTCGCTGCCATTCCCATTCTTGTTTGTAGCATGCCTCAGATGCTTACGGGTTGTTTCAGTTCCTGCAGCGACTTGGCCGCATATTTGCCTTAACTGCGCCCGCGCCCTCAGTCCCCCCAAACCGAAACAGTTGAAAGTTCCAAGAGCCGGCAATGCCGCACATATTTTTCTTGTGTTTTTATTTTAAGTTGGAAAAATATATTTCATATTTTACGTTTGCTTTGGAGGTAACAACCCCCCGGCCCCCGCTCAGCCCACACTTCTCTAAAGTAAATGTGGCGTATACGTAATATGTATTGCCGTAAAACGGTTTATGCGAAAGTTGTTGCACAACTGCCCTCTTTTGATTGGGCGGAGAAAAATGTAAAGAAAAGTTTTGAAAAAAAAATGAATTTTCTAATAGACATTTCAAGGTGAAAGAAAAGCTTGACAAGATTTAAGCGATATTAAAAGAATTTTGAATAAAAGTGGCAGGTTTTCTGGGTAGAAAATTGATTTCAGAATTCAGAATTTGCCAATTCAGTTGCATCAGCTTTACCACTTTCATTTGCCACACCTAAAACCCAAACAAAGTGGCCAAGCCAGATGGATGCTTCGTTCTCGTAGCGCAATAAAAGTCAAATGTGAACTAATAAGACAACTGGCGGATGCGGATATGCATATGGAAAACAACTGGTGCACAGCCATTCATAAGGACAAGTCCTAAACTTGCGCTTCTGTCTAATAGATCATTAGTTAGCTGTTGCTCTGCCACTCCGACTTTGGCAATGTTATTGGGATATTTATGGCATGCATAAATGTAATTTATGGGCCAACATTTGTCACAGGAGCTGGGCATGCTCATGTCCACCTCCACTCTCTTAGCTCATCTGTTGATATTAATTGTGCTGCTGCTGGAAGGACAGGAAAACTTGCCTTTAGTTGGAAAACATCAAGAACACACAAAAAAGGTATGAGAAGGCTGCAAAACTTTACAAACTGATGATGATTATGTTGATGGCTTCGTTGTCAGCGGCAATATTGCAGCGGCGTCGTCGATGACGTTGACAATGTCGAAGAAGCAAAAGGCAATGGGACAAGGAAAATGCAGAATAAAAACATTAACGAAGGTCCTATGCCCTGCAATGAGTCTACACCTTAGCAAATAATGCAATTTTGAGGGTTTCCAAAGATATGCAATGGCTTTCCATAACTTTCCAAGTGTTTAGACTCTATCGAGGACTCTTCAAGCTATATATCATGTGCCTCTTTATTAGATATTGTGATTTAGTACAGATAAGCCAAGATCAGGAAGCTGATGAACAAATATTTCCCAATCCTCTGAAGTTCTTCACCAAGCTGGGTCGCCTGGTGCGCGAGAGTAAGATCAAGTGCCTGGAAGAGATCTATCTGTACTGTGAAGCCCTTCACCAAGCTGGGTCGCCTGGTGCGCCTGGTGCGCGAGGGTAAGATCAAGTCCCTGGAGAAGCTCTATCTTTACTCTTTGCGCGAGGGTAAGATCAAGTCAATGAAGGACATCTATCTGTACTCGATGCCCAATAAAGAGTGTGAGATCATCGATATCTTCCTGGTTTTGGACCTGCGTGATGAGGTCTTGAGATTCATACCTGTGCAGAAGCAGACCCGTGCTGGCCAGCGTACCCGCTTCAAGGCGTTTGTCTCTATTGGCGACAACAATGGTCACATTGGTCTCAGAATTCAGAAGTCGTGGAGCCATTACCTTGATCTGTGGTGCTTGTGCGTCGTGGCTACTGGGGCAACAAGATCAGTAAGCTCCATAATGTGCCCTGCATTGCTACTGGCAAGTACGGTTCCGCCTCGCTGAGTCTGATCACGACTCCCCGTGGTACTGGCATTATGTCTGCCCCCTGCCCAAGAAGCTATACCTCTGCCTGTGGCTCCACTCTCACTCTGCGTAACTGCGGTAGCTAAGACTATCTATGCTGCTATTGCCAAGACATAGGCTTATATGACCCCAGATCTGAAGGATACTCCGTTTACTGCGGTACTCCAGGCATCCTCCGAATACTCCTCGAAGCCCCAACGGCTCGTCTGCACGCCGATGCTTTTCCATAAGTCTACTTCCTGTCGACTCCTCACTGATCTTAAGGCCAGTCAACAGTGGATCTGATTATGCACCCTTTAGATATTTGTCCAAGTGATATATATTACATAGTTTCCCATCAACCTTGTGGTCATGTTAGAGTCCTGCAAGGATGCTGTAAAAATGCAATATACCCGCACATCCTGTCAGCAAGTTGGTTAAGAAAATAATACATACATGGCTGATGGCTGATGGCTGATAAAGCAGCACGAGCGAACAAAGCGGCAAAGTCAAAGTGCAATGCAGCATAAAAAATGCAGCTATGCGTCGTGGCAGCAGTGGCTCCTCCAACGCCAACGCCAACTCCACAGCCACCTCCATCTCCATCTCCACCTCCGCCTTGGTCCTTGCTTGATCTTGCTGGCTGGGAGTGCATTGACAGCTGACAGCAAAGAGGCTGAGCCAGCCAAGTTGGCAGTTGTGCTGCTTCAAGTTATGCATACTTGTACGTGTGGGGCTGTAAGAGCATTCAGGGGTTGCTCCTTTTTTTTTTGTATATCCTTTTTTGTTGTGCTTTTATTGTTGTTGTTTGCCTGCTGCTACTGCTGCTGCTGCTGCTGTTGCTTTGCAAAATTGCTTGTTTACTTCAAAGCAAGCAATTCTGGCTGCATCAGCTGCGTCACGAGGCAAAACAATGCTGTCACTTGGGCATCTCTCTCTCCCTCTCCCTCTTGCACTCTCTTTCTGTTGCTGCCACTGCCAAACATAGCTGTCCCCGCACCACTTGGCACTGCAACAGCAGCAACAACAAAAGGGTGTGTGTTGAGTGCATTCTGACTGCAGTGCTTGAAGATTTTCAGCGCTTTCCCCCGTGCCGTTGGCGGATATTGCAAAGGAAATTGATTGAAAGTTGCGCACCATCTTAAAACAGTAATGGTAATGAGATTGTTTTTGCCTTGTATGTGCTTGTACATGCACTTGTACTTGCACTTGGAGGGAGGGCTGCCATTCATGTGAGTTGGCACAGCGACAGCGACAGCCAGCTGCTCATTTGCAGTGATGCGGAGATGTGGATAAAGGGCAACTCTCAGCTACGGCTAGTGTAATAATTATCAAAATTGATGCTTTCAGAGATTATACTGTTCTTGTTGTTGTTATTGTTGTTGTTTCAAGATGTCAAGTGTTGAATATATGCCTGATGAATACGGTTCAATGTGAAGTGAATGAGTTAGGCGAGTTCATAACAAATGGCCAGGAAATGGCAATGAATCGATTGGCTGGTCTGCTTTGATGTTGACATGTGAAAGTGGAAGTAACTTGAATTGTAGACTCTATAAGATCTATAGAAGCAATCCATAATAATATCTTCTGCAAGACTGTAAACTCCGAACTCATTCAGACTATAGAAGTTCATTCCACTTATGCCATGCTCAACAAAATATATACAAAGTTGTTTTAGTTTGCTCGCCTCATTTGACTCGTTAGGAAAGTTTGAGAACGTCAGGCAGCCATTTGGCAGAACTGGCCATTAAAAACCCATTCAAGGATATTTTGTACACTAACCATAAAAGCACAGCGACACAAAGCACACAGGGCACGAATGAAAAGCGCATTTAATTGAGCGAACATTTCAATTTTTAATTTGAAAATCAGTCGCTTGTAAATGGCGAAAGCCAAGCCAAAAACTGTAGCCGCAGCCACACAGTCCGGACTCTGACAATTTCGTGTGTTCGTCGTCGTCGTCGTCATCATGTCCTGGGTCCAACCAGGGTGGCCCATAAATTGCCACAGCGAAGCATAAAAGTTACCAGTGTAAGCTCCCCCCACCTCACTCCCCCAGCCAGCCAATGCAGGGACTACAAAAGTGACATATGAACATGGACTGATACCGAGACGGGTTCGAGTTCAGGCTGAGTCTGTGCTTAGTCTCTAAATGGTTATGTTTGTTGCAATATCTATACCCTGACAGAGAGTACATTAGCTGTTTTATAAGGAAATCAACTTGTTAATGAAGCCGTGGATGTGATTGAGAGGAACACTTACGTCGAGCAACGCTTTCATTAATCGGTATAAGTCGCTGAAATCTTTATTTGAAGCTTTTAATCAATAATTTGTACTTTTATCTGATATTATATCTACATCTGTGCTTCTACCACGTCTCTTAACACACATACAAACACACACAGACCTAAGAGCACAAATCGATATGTGTAATCTTGTTGCTTTTCAGTTTCAAACTGTTCTAAACCTGACATTGAAATAGCCAGACCCAAGTCAAACATGCGCAACTGCTCAGCTGGCTTGAAGCAAGCCATCCTGCAAATGATTGCGAGTGAACAGCAATGCTAGTAGAGATAAAGTAAATAAACAGCAGATGGCGATTCAAAGTTGCAAGTGGCCATACAAAGCAGGGCCGTACCATGGGCATCTTCTTCGCCGCAATATATACATATGCATACATAAAAGAGGGGTGACCTCCTTCTCTATATCATTACTATATCTTTACCTCGAAACAGCCAAATGTTGCAAGAATTTCAGTCGACATTTGTACATTTACCAAGCCTGAAATCTATTAGTCTTTGAACTTTCCTTCTATCCTCAAATATAGATAAGCAAATCAAGCTATAATTCTAAGAGCTTTCTGTGACCCACCCCTATATGGCTATATTCATTTCATCCCACACAATTAATCTCCGCTCCATCCTGTTCCCTCACAAACTTCTTTGGAAGTATAATTCCATTCTCCCACAAATTGTTAGGGCATACAAATATCTCCTTGCCTCAGAAGACTAGTTTTATATTCTTGTTCTTAATTTCAAGCGGCAATGTGACAAAGTAGCCTGGACAAAATGTCCAGCTGGAGTGAGGCAGGAAGGCAGGAAGCTGAAGCAAGATGAAGATGGTGAACTTGTCAAACATGACCATTGCCACTGCCAAGCCACAAATCTATGTGATGTCGTCTGTAATGTCAGCCCCCTGCTCTGTGTATTCCATTTCTTTAGATCTACGCTTCGCTGCACATGCAAACGTTTTGCCAAAAAAACAAAAAAAAGAATAGAAAACACAGAAAAGGAAATGTAAAGCCAGAGCCAAATGAGCAAAAGCAGAAGCAAAATGTAAGAAATTTTGTCAAATGTCTGTTTCTCTTCGTACACACTGATGATATATAGCTCATACGCCATGTTTGCGCCGACCCCCACCATCAGACTCAACTGTCGCTCGTCGACGTTCACGTCCACGTCCTTGTGCGTCCATTTGAGTGCACAATTTGAAAAGGCTACTTGGCTTCACCCTGGCTGGCCTTGAGGCGACAGTGGAGCTGGAGATTGCAGGGCAGATATATATATGAATATGATGGATCCAAATCATGAGTTTGTACTAGAGTTGGACTTGGAAGTAGACTGTGAAGGTGATGATTCAATTAAAGGGAATAATATCAGTATAGGCCACGCCATTGATAAAGATTATATAGAGTATAATAGAGTGGAATCATGATTGTTTTTGAAACGCTAAAGGAATCATTCATCATGGTCATTCATAATCTAATCATTCCAAAACAAAGGAATATTTGTACTAGGCGAAACCAAAAGTATTTGCAGCATATGCAATTGGTGCATTGTAGATATGGTGAGCAAATGCTCGAGGATTTAATCAAAACTACATTTCGAAACTTAACTTCGAAGATCGAGTAAGAGATAGAATTTGATAGCCAGCTAATTTTTGAATGTTCTCTGCTCTCTTGTCCTGCACATTGTTACTCTAGAGTCTGAATTCGCTCCAGTCCAGAGTGTAGGCAAGATAAATGGACCACTGTATGGTCGAAGACAAGACAAATAAGAAGGCAGACAAATAAAATGATTATCTCGTTCTATCTTCCACGTTTCTAAGGACTTACCGATTCGGCTCTCACTGCGATTTTCCTCTTTTCGGGTGACTCTCGCCTTGAATACCATCAAGTTTAGGTAATCAAAGTGTTCCTTAAATAAATGAATACAAGTCGGATAAGATCTCGAGTTGAATAGGCAACTAAACCTATTCTTCTAAAGAAATATGGTATATCATACAAATATGACTTGCCCAAGTAGATATTTGATCATCAATTAGATGATGACATCATCATAGGCCTACAGTGAATGTAGTCATTGCATGGCTCTAATAGATAAAGCTGATATGGCTCGTAAAGCTCAAAAGGATGAGAAATCTGCCCTAAATATGTTGATTTTGAAACATTGCAATGTATAAAAGCAAAATAAGCAAGAAAGAAAGGCTAGAAAGATCGGTTATATGATATAGTTGACCCATCTGGATGAATCTCAAACTTCACCAGCGTGAAAAAGGAGCATCTGGTACAAATTTCAGCTCTGTAGCTTTTAAGACTTCTGAGATCTTTAGTGTGAAGCAGACGCACACTCGGATGAACACTCATGGCTATATCAACTCTCCTTGTCCCTTATATAGTCAGAAACGCTTCCTCTAGACATTGCAAACTTCCTGATGCCAGCGAGTAGAGTTCTCTTAGAGTAGAGTTCTATTGCGTGGGAGAGGGTTTCCAATCGACAATCGTGAGCTATGAAAACAGAGGATGGTTTCTTTTCACAGCAGTCTAAAAATTAAGCAAGTCTTCTCTTTCCATCTCACAAGCTCCTTCACACTCCTTCACACACACAAATAACACAGCATGTTTATATATATTTTCTTTGAAATTTTTGGATTTATTCTGTTAGTTTCATTTCGTTTCTTGTTGAATTTATTGGTTTTATTGCAGTTTTATTCATTAAAGATCTTTGTATTCTTTTGCTTTTGGTTAGTTTTTCTCCTGTTGTTTGGTTTCTTTTTCTTGTTTTTTCTGGTTTTTTGGGAGTTTCTGCTTTAGGTGTGTATGCTTTGAGTGCTTAAATTGTAACATACATACATTCATATTCATAAAGTTGTAGTTTATATATATATATATATATCCGTATATATATATATATATGCGCTAGTATATTACATTGATTTAGATTTATGTTGGATTTGTTAATTAGATATTACATTAGTTAATTAGCTAGACTTAATTTTGGATTTTTGCAACTCGGCCAACATACACAGAGATATCTTATATAGATGTTTATACGTATGTATGTGTGAATTCTGTTTTGGTTTTTTATTTGAAGAAAAATCACTGTTGAAATTTGTTGTTGATGTTGCAGTTGTTGCTTGATTTGCAGCCACTTGGCGAATGACTTTTTAATATTGACCAACTTGTTATCATTTTTTGTAGCCGTATCTATATTATATTTATATATATATATATTTATATATATTTGTCACACAATTTAGCCTAGAGAATTGTTCATATTTTCCAAACACAAATATTAAGATTTAACAATAATTTACAGAGTGAGTGCAATAATTTTAATTTTGAGATTTTCTTTCTTTTTTTGTTTTTGTTTTTGTTTTTGCTTTTGCTTTTGTTAAACATTGATTTATACATTTAAGAAAAATACAATAATATAAATGCCATTTACACTTAAATTTTCTTAAAGATTCTGCTTAAATTGTTGTTCATTTACTTTTGCTAAACATTTTTGTTAATTTATTTTATAGTCTTTTGAGTTTTTTAGCTTTAAAATTGCAACATAATTTATATGCTTTCTTTTGTTTAGTTTTTTGTTTTTTTTTGATTTAAAAATAAAATTGTAAAATTGTATTTACTAATTTTCTTTGCTATATTTACATACACATGCATACTTAATTAATTGCAGCTAAGTTGTGTGTGTGTGGAAGTGTGTGTGTGTGAGTGTTCGTGTGATTAATTTTCCATATAATTGCCAAGAGTTTTGCTTTAATTTTTTGAGTGTTTCCCTTAAAGTTAGAATTGTTTTGAAATTTCTTACTTAAGATTTTAGTTAAATTGATGTCTATGAATATTGAGCTCAATTGCCATAAATTGCTGCTCTTCCTTCTCAATTGAAGTACGACTTAGGACTAGAAAACATTTACAAACATTTACAAATTGGCAAAAGTGTGGCTGACTGAGAGAAAATCTTGCATATTGAGTGAGTTTTCTATGAACTTGAATCAACTTGCTGTTCAGCTTGATGAGTGAATTTCTGTGTAATTGAAGTTCCTTTCAGCAAATCCTTGGAAGTTGTGCCAAATGCAACACAAATGTGAGACTAAGTGTGAGAGGCTCACAATGTTTGCAGTGCAAGGAAAGTAGAATTTTAAACCTCAATCAAAAATGTACCAGAATCTCTTCGAATAGGATGACTCAGACCAGTTTAAGATACACCTTTGTATCTAGTTCTTTCTTCTCTGATTCTAGCTCTTCCTCATGGCCAATCATAGTCTGTAAGGATCATCAGGATTGCACAACTAGATAGCTCTCATAAATTTGCCTTAAGCAACTTTCCTCCTTTTCTCTATTCAAACACATTTTCATTCAATTTCTACAATCTGACTTTTCTCGTTTCTCATTTAAGCTATTTCTGCTTTTGTTTTTCTTCTGAATATGACAAATGTTATACATTTGTTTTTATTTTAAATAAATTATAATTTGCGAAACTATGCTAAATTCATTCTGCCTATTTTCCCCAATAAAACCGCATTGATTTATGTCTATCAATTTGTGTTGCAGCTTTTCATTCAATTTGCCTGCTTTCAATATTTAATGACATTTATTTAAAACGGCAGCAAATTTAATTTTCGTGTTTTATCTATTTATTAAGTATTTTATAGTTTTGTTTTTGCTGTTGCTTTTTTGCATTTGTTCTGTTTGTTCTGTTTGTTCTGCTTGGTTTTTCTGCTTTAGTTTTCATAGTTTCAATTCATTTTGGCAACGCCTTAGCCTAGACACAAACCACAAAGAGCTGAGATACTTACTTGCGACTTCGACTAGGAGTAGGACTGAGTGAGAAGGATGCAACGTGTTTGACTTAGACGCAGCTCTCCTGCTGCGAATACATGAGCGGAGTGCGCACTGTGACAATCTCCCGGGAATAGGACTTACCCACTCCGGATAGGCCAGAAAGCGAGCTGCTGGGACTGGCCACGGCAGCCGTTGTGGAGGCCAGGCCACTCGAATTGCTGGAGACGAGCATCTGGCCATGGGCCAGCTGCTGCTGCTGCTGTTGCTGGACTTGCTGCTGATGCTGCTGGTAGGAGGGCGGCATGGGATGGGGATTGTGATGCAACTGCTGTGGCTGTTGCTGGTGATGATGCTGCTGCTGATGCTGCTGCTGCTGTTGCATCATTTGCATCTGCATCATGGAGGCCGAGTTGGGCGGCTGCTGTTGCTGGTGATGATTGTGCGGCAAGGTGTGATAGCCGCCCGGATGCGAGGGCAGCGTGTACATTTGCACCGTGCCCGGCGATACTGTCGAGGGTGTGCCATGCGAACCCGGCGACGAAATGCAGGCGGCCGTATCCACCTGAATAACTCCCATACCCACTCCGGCTGCTACACCGCCTCCGCCGCCGCCGCCGCCACGTGTCTTGAATGCATCGATTTGTGCGTATATCGTGGGCTCCTCAAAGTAATCGTAATCGTATGTGGGCGGCGGAGCATGCTGATGCGGATGCTGCATGCCGCCCGCATTGGGCTTGTGGCGCTGCAGTGTGGCCGTTGCCGGAATGTTGGGCAACATCTTGCGCATGCTGGAGCCATGTGGCAGGGTTCCACCCATAATTGGCTGCTGCTGCTGCTGCTGCTGTTGCTGTTGCTGTTGACCAGCAGCTGGCTGACTCTTCTTGCTGGAGCTGCTGCTGGCTGCGGCGCCATTCAGCGAGAGTTCCGCATAATGCAGCTCATCATCCTGAAATTGATAAGGCATACACACACACACACATACATATACAAATGATGTTAGATGAGAACAACGAGTTAGCCACTAAAATACAGGTTCGTTATAGAGTTGTTTGACTGTAATTAAAACTTTTGTTGGCCCTCAACTTGTTTGATGGCAGTTATTGGCCCGTATGTCCATTTGTCTATCCGCCTGGGCTTACCTTGTTACTTTGATAGGTGCCGCTGTCTGTCGAGTTGTTGCTGCCATTGCCAGAAATGCCACTGCCTCCGCACCACCCAACGCCAACGCCAACGCCACCGCCACTTCCACCAGCCCCAGCTCCACTGGCGGCTGTGGAGCCTGGCTTACAGCTGATTTCCACCTCGCTGGTTGTCGAAAGATGTCCCGATGGCGTTTGTGTTGCTGATTTTTGTTTATATTCCCCATCAACTAAAGCGAATAAGAGAGAGAGAGACAGAGAAAGAGAGAGAATTTTAGTTAGTCAAAAGTTTCAGCATTTTGTTGTTAAGTTCTCAAATTCTCAGCAGGGCAAAGTTTTCATCTGTCCGGTTCGCCCTGAAATCGACTGAAATCTGTTGATGATTTTCCCGGCTCAACTTTTCCTTCTATTTGTATACCCTTATCAGGCAGGTATCTACATCATGTGGTATATAATTTCTTGATCAGCAAGCCAAGACGAAACGATATAGCCATGTGCCGCTGAGTAAGCTGCTCCTATGCAAAAATCGTCAAAATCAGACCGCTATATCGTACAGCTTCCATATAAAGGACCTTCAGAAAAGGCACTTAAAAGGCAGACCTCAAGATAGATAACGCTAATGAATGAGTTCCTAGCATAAAAGAATGCAGGACTCACCATAGATGAAGCTAATGAAGCTATAGATGATGAATGAAGATGAATGAAGCTATAGATCAAGCTATAGATGAAGCTATAGATGAAGCTAATGATTGGAATTGAATCAAATTTCGTTGTCTGAATTAAAAAAGGTTTCAGTCCTTTGAATCAAGCCTCCTTCTCTTGTTCTTTCTTATCATATAACTAATTTCTTTAAGAGTATGTAAACTTCTGATACCCCAAGTTGGCTTTTCCCTCTTGTTTTAGCTCACTTTTTACGTCTTGAAAATTGCCTTACGTTACGTTAAGAAAATTGATTAAATTGTTGAGCTGCCGCCGCCGCTGCCGCTGCTGCCGCCGCTGCTGATGCTGATGCTGTCTTTTGAGCAGCTTGATTTCACATTGCTGCCATTCATCAAGTCCCCAACCCGTAGCAGAATCGAGTGAAACTGTTGGCCTCGCCTTAAAGTTAGCCCTGCCCGCTTTAAGACGCAACCTGGCAGCCCCATCAGCTAGGGGGCTCTCGACTCCAGACACATGAGCAAACAAAGGGGGGGTGCTGGTTGGCAGGCAGGCATAGGTAGGCCTGCAGCAATTAGCTGTCATTTAAATATTTCAGCAGCGACACAAAAATGCAGGCAGACACGGCTGGGAATGGGCTCGAGTGGGTAATGTGTAATGTGTGATGTTGTGTGTGCTGCATGTCCTGCTACTCTGACTCTACCTGACTGCCTGTCTGCCTGCCTGCCTGGTTGCCTGTCAAATGCATTTGCATGCCGAGCTGGGCCATAAATTGCCAGCCTAAAGTCCGCCGACAACATTTATCTTGGGGCAGATATGTATATGCGGATTACTTACCCTCATTGTATGGCACCACATCGGGATTCTTCTCATCGTACATCTCCTCCGAGTGACTCAATGGCAATGAGATTTTATCCTTAATTTGTAAATTGCCAGGACGTGAGAATTTGGCATTGGGATGGGCGAACTTCTGTTGCGCCTGATGCTTATGCGAGCGCAATTTCAAGGCGGCAATTGTGCCAATGCCAATGCAAACGATCGCCACCAGGATGCCCACAAAGATGCCGATTGATAATATGGGCGTCAGTTCAAAGTTGCTGCTGCCATTCGGTCCACTGCCCTTGTAGGAGGTCAATGCAACTGTAAGATAGAGAGAGAGAGAAATGTGAGATGATAATAAGCGAATAGGCTTCGGGAATAGATGGGGATAACAGATGTTGTGTTTGTTTATCAGCACGTTAATGAGCAATTAGATCATCAACATGGTCATTGAGAGACAATGGTTATAATGAGTAATCCCTATATTTATGGTTTGATCGTATAAGATTTGTGATTAGAGAAAATAACTGCTTAGTGGCGTAGTAAGAAGTGTAAGAAATTATCTGGCTAAGATTCGAGTGTTTCCCAAAAGTGTTATGCAACGATAGTAGAAAACAGCTCCACATTGATCCCTACTGAAACATTTATCTGGGCTTCTTAGCCTTAATGGAATGCAACAGAGCAGAGGCCCTGCGTTGAGCAGCCTTTGTCAGATCAGCAGGTTCTTTTCAGTTTCTTCAGCGAGTGTTTTGGACCATTTTCTTGTCAGAAATTTGAGCATATTTGCCCTTCTTTAGCACTTCAGTGAAGCCCATATCTTTAGCACGACGGCAACTGTCTTCTTGTGCACGATGCCACTGTAGCGTTAGGAGTCAGATTGTTTTGCTCTGTGCTGGAGGGTTTCTTCACATCACGATTCTTCAACAAGTGAGGGTTGTTCTGGCGAATGATCAACTAATTGAGGTGCAAATTGGCTGTTATCTCACGTCTTTGTATAAGTGAGACTAAGCCTCAAGCTCCGCGTTTTTCTCCTTGAAGAACACGCACATTTTGTGTACACTCATTTGTCGCCAAGCTGCTCATCTCTTTCCGATTTTTCTAAGCTTTTCCACGCTATGAGTAACTCCTTATGGTCTCTTTAAGATTATTTCCACAATATCATAATATCTGTGGGGCATTTAGTAAAATCTCTCTTGTTAATGAATGAAAGCTACAATGTTTCCATTGAGTATAGTAAGAGTGGAACGAACGTAGTGGGAACTGGTGAAACCATCCCAAAAGATATAGTTCATGCATTATACTTCTTGTACAATGGTATTATATACCGTTAATGAAACTCCTCTTGGTAAATATCGGCCTTAAAAGCTTATTTGGGCACAAATTTTGTGCTTTAGAGACCACATAAGCAAATTGCTTATCAAATGAGATCTTTCCCACCAAATTTTTCATTCCCAACTATCAAAATCGAATCATTGATTGTACCTTCTTTAATAGATTACAGAATTGAGATTCTGATGAAGTTCTTCAGCCTAATCTAACATATGCTTCATCGACCATTATAATCTACTTCACAGCATTCCTTCGCAAACTATCGCATAGCTTTCTCATTCTACATTTACCATTTTCCAAAAGTTTTTTAACGCTTTTCTGGTATATTTTGAATTCTTTGCTTTGCTTTGAATTATATTTCTGTCTTATATGCTCGATTAAGACCGTCTTTGTCTTAGCTTGTGGCTAAATCAGGGGCTGACATTGGTTTGTTTTTGTCAATCAAGATCTCTGTCTTTTATATGAAGCCCACCTGTCTCCCTTTTCCACTTTTTGGTATGTTTTGCAGAGAAAAGTGTTTCCAAAACTGATGACAATACTTTTTATTTAGATTATACTGATATATTATTAATTTATCTTTAGTTTTCCTTACGAAATTCGAGTTTCAGTAGAGTAATCTTACAGAATTTGCTTGCGAATTTGCTGTTCTATACGTTTCATTTTGTAAACGAATGACAGGACAACGAAGAAGTAAAAGCATCTTAGTCAGTTCATCTTTAAGATATACCAAATACTTTTAAACAATTACACCTTCAAGCTACCCCTGCAAGGGTATCTAATCGTTTCATATGTCCTGCCTTTCATTTCTTGTTGAACTCATTCTCTAGTCTTTGCTCCCTATTTGGCTAGCACTTTTCTTGCTGCTTCTCTTTTACTCTGCTCTGACTTTATGAAAAATTAAAATGTCGGCTCAAGTTGTTTACACAAAATGTGACGCTTGCCCCCCCACTGACCCCCCCATCTCCCTGCCCTGCCATACCGCAAGGCGGAGGAAGAAAAAACTCGTCTCAACTTTGCTTTACGGCATTTTGCCTTGGCTAATTAGTATTACAATTTTGCCTTTTGCTCGCTTGGGTTCGTTGGCTTACTCCCCTCCCCTCCCCCTCTGAGCTCTCAGCTCTTCCACCACCTTGACAATTCATTAATGCTAATCATTTAAATTTTTATTTTTTCGCTACTTTGTCGTCTGCATAATTTTTTTGCCTCCTCTCCTCTCCTTTTTTTTTGTTTCATATTTCGTTGAGAGGGAAAAGTTTTTGTGAGCTGGGAAATTTACAATTCATTGAGCAGTTTAGCGTAATTAAATTGCGAGGCGTCATAATAATAATACTAATAACGTTGGGGTACAATCTCTTGGACGTCAGTGATACACTAAAGCCAGGCGCAAGTCCAGGCCAACTTGTGCAATTCGCGACAGGAGAAAACTGGAGAGAGAGAGAGATGCGGAGAGAGAGAGAGGCTGCCTGATATTAGCATAAAAAATTCATAAAAAGTAAAACGCACGCCTCACATAAAATGCATTAAAAATTCATAAGACTCCCGCTAAACTGGACTCCATCACCACCAGGCTCTGTTTCCCAAGACCCCAAAGGTAATCCTTGATGTTATATAGTAAAGGTCTTTAACATTCTGGCCAGATTTTTGAATTTTCGAATTCATTCACAAGAAATCACACATGTTTGGCTTACCAGTTTGCTTTTCGGCCGCCTTCAAGGTGTAACCATCAACGGCAATGGCTTCACTGCGTCCACGTCCGTTTACCGCATAGATATAGATGCGAAAGAGGCGGCCCGCATCCAGACCCGTCACACTGAGCACCGCATACTTGGCACTGATGTTTGCCTGGAGTATGCCATTCTGTTGGTCGTAGATCTCCATGAGGAACCACTGACGCATGCCGCCATCAAAGCCTGCGAAACAATTCAAGGAAAACTTTCATTAAGATTTTGTTTCACAAAAGACTTTTCTAGATCTTAAAGATAATGAAATTCAATTAACATAAACCTAAAGCTTAATCTGCAAGATGGAAGAGCAATCTCTAATCTCTAAGCAATTGCATTTTTGTAATGTACCTAGGAGTTTGCATTGACAGCAGGCTTTGCCCCATGTGGAATATGCTACAACTAAGGCACAAGAAGGGGTCGTCGCTGTATCATTGCAGATGGCCTAAGCCAAGTCGTCGCGTCTCGCTGCACGGCATCGTCAAGGTGACCAAGCCTCTATGGAGCATCAACTTGGGCAGGCGCGTTGCACACCAAGTCACAATCTCAGCTTGAGCTACATATAGACTAAAGTCCTAAGTCCGTTTATGCTGTGGTTTCAGGACTGTATCAGAAGACGCAGAACTAGCGATAGCAGGAGCTCCGGCAGTAGAAAGCTGCATGAGTCAACGCGAGGTATGTCATCGACGGCCATGAAGAGAGTGGCAAGAGTCCAAGACAGGGCTGCGAGCTTAGCTAAGCATAGCATAGCATAGCATAGCATAGGAAGGGCTGCTGGACTTATAGGCTCATCCCATGCCTACAGAGTTGGATGGAGAGGCAACATGGGGAGATGAACTTCCACTTAACGCAGCTCTTGAGTGGCCTTAGATGTTTCGGGCATACCTTAACCAATTCGGACACAACGAGGCTACATGGTGTCCCAGGTTCCCGCGAGAAAGAAGAGAAGAGAGGTCTGTGTGAGTAAACGCGGGGTATGTCAACCACGGCCATGAAGAGAGTGGCAAGGGTCAAGCCAGGGCTGCTAGCAAAGCCAAATGGCAAGGGCGGTGGGATACATCCGAGAAGGGCCGCTGATCTTATAGGTTCATCCCAGGCCAACATGGAAAGGTAAACTAATATTTAGAGCAGTTCTTGAGTGGATATGGATGCTTTGGGCATACCTTCGCTTGTTCGGAAACGACCCGGCCACATGTTCTTCCAGTTGCCCCCACACTGTTGAGGATGAAGAGAACGTTTCGATTTATTGTTCCCTTTTCCAGCAAGAAAGAAAAGGTCTATAGGGGCGCTGCGAGGAGAGAATCTGTATAGAAGCTGTATAGAATCTGTTTAGAATCTGTATGCTGCTGCTATGAGTGAGGTAAAAGAGATCTATAGAAGCTATTTGGGGAGAGGATTACGGAGAGAATCTGTATAGACTACTTGTATAGACCAGAGCACACAGGTGTGGGACTTAATCTCTTCATGAGCAAACTTCGCAGCTGCCAGAGACTTAGACGTCTAACACTATACGCTCCGTGAGAGTGACTACATTATCATCTGCTGTGCTGCTGCTTTGTGAAACCTCGCTAGAATATCTAGAATCTTAACTGCAAACATTTCAATTTCTATTTATCCTCACACTCTGCCTAATAAACAGCTTAATGCTGTACTTAAATAATTAAAACTTGACATCCCTTTCGACCCGTCCCCTACACAAATACACACACATATTTGGAGTAATCTAAAGGCAACAATTTAAATGCCATTTAAGAACGCCACAATAGAGCTCTGGGCAACAACAAGCGGCTCTCCTATGCTGGCAACTTCAACTCCAAAACCCAAAAAAGAACCCACGCCAGCTCGAATAGCCAAAAGAGGCTGAAGTTCTTTCTCCTGCTGCTACTTTGGACCGCTCAAATGGCACTTCATTCAAGACACAAAAGCCGGCTTAAAACACTTGCAAAAAAATGTGAAAATATTTTGTGATAAAAGCGGCAGCTGGAAAAAGGTTTGAGACCTACAAGAAACTTGGTACTGGGAACTACTTGAGCGAGAAAGCCAGAAATTGTTGTGGAAAATGTTTTATATGCGGCTATGAATTTAGCTGGCATTGTTGTTGTTGTTGTTGCTGTTGTTGTTTCGGCCTGGCCAGGAGCAGAGGCCAGTTGCTCGCACAAAAGCTTCAAGGAAATAGAGTCAAAAGAATGTGCTTTGGCCTTTTCGCTTCAAAGGCGGCCTTTTGTAAGTGTGTAAGTGTGTGTGTGTGTGTGTGCGTGTGGGTGTGGGGGGAAGTTTTCTTTGTTTTCGTTGGCTTTCGTTCAGGCAGATACTCTGCCCATTTGCCCATTTTATAAGGCACTTTAAAACGTTTAGTTAATGAAATTTGCCGCAGCGTTGTTGTCGTCTCCAACGTCGTCGAAGGCGGCAACAAAAACTTCATTGTAATGGGTTAATTTTATTTACTTCGGTGGGGGGGGGGAGGAAAACACAATGGAAATTGCGCAAGTGGGGTAAAAATAATAAAGCAACAGCAACAACAGCAACACAACAGCAACAACAACAAAGCCTGGCAATGGCGAGCAAAATGTTATAAACTGAAATTTTATTATATTAAACCGACGCTTGATGAGTTTGGTTAGTTGCCTCAAGTCTTCAGCTCTGCCGCTGCCGCTGCCACTGCCACTGACTTGCTCCATTTTTTTGTTGCCGTGCTGCGTTTTGTTTTGTGTGGCGAAAGCAAGAAAGAAAGAAAGGCAAAGTTGCCCCCAAGCTGTCTGCCAGCAGCGCGCACATTCAATTCAATTCGAAGGCAACTCGACGTCGACTCGAGTTTGGCCAACAACTTGCGTGCTGGCTTATTAAAGGCGAAACGTGCAGCGACCGCATCTAAAGTTGAGTTATTATAAAACACCAGCCAAGGGGTATGGGAGCGATAAGGGGGGGCAACCAGAAGGGACGTTTGCCAGTCGTTTGCCTTAATGTAAAGTGCAATATAAAAAAGTATCGCCTCGTGTTGCTGCCGTTGCTGTTGCTGCTGCTGCTGCTGTTGTTGTTGTTGTACTTAAACAAGTTGCGTTCAAGTTTTAATGATGCTGATGACTATGATAATAATGTGGTGGCGCCACACTAAATTAGCCAGTGGTGTGGGGGATGCACTACATTGCCAAACAAAAGCCGTAACTTCAGCTTTAAGGCTATGCTGCATTGGGGTGCAGTCGTAATTATGTTAAGCATACGCCCTGTGGTATGTAAAGAAGTCTAACAGAAAGAGGGGGGAGAGAGGGGAACAGTATACGCGTTGGTTATGTAGCATCTTAGCTACTAAGGGCTGTTTCCATTTCTTCCAGTTAGAGCTAAACTTCAGTTCGCCTTAGATTCATCTGTCAAAGCCAAAGGGCAGGCAAAGGGAAGCTTAGCTCGAACTGAAAGATGTGATGACATAACTGGCCTAAGTTTTCCAGGTGTAAATATAGAAAACTATATGGAACATGTTGAACTTCCTTTCATCTATCTAAAGCATGAATCAATCAACCTAAACACAGTTAGAATTAAAGAGATTTCATCAACTCTAAATCAACATCTCTAAATATTTCATGAAATTTGTAGCAACTTAAGCATGTTTTGCCTCTGCAATGCATACTTTGTGCTCCACAGTTAATGCACATTTGTGTCGTAATTTAATTACACATCACGCATACGCGGCGTTGTGCGCAACCCTACAAAAAACTTTCCAGCCAGCCATTGAGGCCGCACTTGAGACAACATTTAGCACAACAATTGCTGGCAATTGCTAAAAACATTGCTGGCTTTAATGTTGCCAAGTATAACGATGATGATGTTGTGGAGGCGGTGGTGTAGGTGGGGAGGGGGAAAGCAACAAACAGTAACAGGAAAAAGCGCCATTAAGTATGCAGTTATTATGCGCTTTTTGTTGCACTTTCAGCAGCCGCCTCGTTATGCCTTTTGCCTTCTCTTTGCTTCGCTTCGCATTTGCTTTGCCCTCGAGATGATTTTTCGAGAGCTGCATAAATGCATCATAAACTCGACAGTTGCCGCTTGCAACAACCGCTGCTGCTGCTGCTACAACTGCAATTTGCGAGGACATTTTCTCTGTCTGCTAATATGAACTTTGAACTTAACCAGGAGCAGCAGCAGCGCACCCAAGCGCGCTCGGCGCAATTTGTGCTGCTTATTTTGCGCTTTGCTGCCATTTGCTGTCTCTGTTCCGCCAACGTTCTTACTCTCTCTCTCGCACGCTAGCAACCTTTCTAACTCAGTGTCTTTGCATTTTGAGTTGCGCATAAAATATGCGAATTGAATTTGTATTTAAAGTTCTTCCTTGCCAAAGTCGAAGAATTTACAACGCTCTCCGTTTCGTTTCGTTTCGTTTCGTTTCGTTCATTCGTTCGTTTATTTATATTTTCGCTCTCTTCTTTTTGTACTTGTGCATAACAAGCCGAAACATTTTGTACGAGCAAATTTGTGCTTAACTTTTAGCTGACTTTCCTCTTCTTTTTTTTATATATATATACCCTTCCTGGAAGAGGTTTAACTATGTGAGGCTGTTTGTCGGGCAAAGATTCTTGTGATTTTGATCAAAATCCGACGGTGAAGACTGAGCTGGGCTATGTGGTGGAGCTCACATTTGTGCCTTACGGCAATTCTCAGGCTCTGAGGTGACTTTCCAATGCCACCATGGATCCACCGAGTGATATAGCAACAAGGAGCACATCCAGGCTAGTTTGTGCCAGATTGAGTATACACGCGAGTCGCTGAAGCTGGACTTTATAAACTGCCTGATGAAGGCAGGCAAGTACTGGCCTTACACTGTCTACCCGGGTCAACCCGATAATCATATCAATAGCTGGGAGAACATCAAGACCTGCGAGAAAATATCACCGAAGGCAGTGTATTGCTGAGCAAGGCAGGCGAGACAACGCTGAAGTAGAAGGAGCCATTAACCCACCGTCTTCCCACCATTCTATTTAACAAGCAATTCGATAAGAAGGTCAACGAGCGTGCCCAGACAAACTTCATTGGAACCATTTGTCAGTTTGTCTCGGCTCCCCAGCCGTGTCTCTGTGTACGGCTTGGCCAGCTTAAGGGCCATCACCATCTTAAGCTCTCTGCTGGGCTTTCTTTAAACCTGACTCTTTATCTCTTATCACGAAGTGCAAATAGGTCATTTTCATTTGCTTTACCTTGAGTCGAATTTGAATGTCTTATTTCCCCGCATTGTTGTTGATCTTAGCTCATCTGAAACTCAAGTGGTTCAATTCTCAAGCTCGAACATATCTGAATATCTAACAGAAGATCCATCTAACACACACATTGGTAAAGACAACAAAGCGAAGTCTAAGCGACCGTTTAGTACCACCTATACGACTCCTTAATGATCCTAAACACAGCCTTTTTAGCTATAGTCAACCCCCTAGTTTGTAATATCAAAAATTGTATAAAAGGATATGTTATTGGATATAAAAATCAATTGATATTTGCCACTCAAACAGCAGCCCAAAGCAGGGTGTCCTAGCAGCGCTTGTCTGAACCTTACTCTTCTCACAATCTTCCAGTTTTCTCATTAATAGAACCCAAAGGAGGATATCATATCAGCATCTGTCTGATTCACTCTTTTTAACCTTTTCATCCCGTTCAAAAATCTACGTTTATATAACCCAAAGTAGGGTATCACATCAGCGTCTGTCTGTCTTCTGAACTTTCAATCTTCTCACTATTTTTGAGCTTTTTTCATCCTGCTCATCCTGCCTTTGGCTACCACTTCATCAGTTTATGCTGTTTTGCTTTATTTATTACCCAAAATTTAAACTGAAATTGCTTCGACTGCTGGTGGGGGCCTTTGAATTTTTTCGAGCAACAAATGTTTCACAATTTATCTAAAGCCTTTTATAGTAGTTGTGCAATGTGTGAGCATGTGTGTGTGTGTGTGTGTGTGTGGGTGTGTGTGTGTGTGTTCATCAAATATCTAGTTGTGTCCGATGTGTTTCCTTTTTAGTTTTATGCTTTCATTGCAGTTTTATTTTTTGGCCGTAACTTGAAGGAAGTTGCTGTGCTTTATGTGGCGGCCACTCCCATATAGCCAGAGATTTTTCTATATATTTATATAAATACATACATATATATATGTGTGTGTATATATATATATCGAAACATTCTGCTAGATGGCTGCCAAAGTGCACTTAAGTTGCTCATGTATTTTAAATGAGTCTGAAAAGCGTTGCAGGAAACACAACAAGGCGTACACAGCGAGCTGAGAGGTGGAGAGGGGGCAAAGAGTGAGAAGCTGCAAGAAGAGTTCATGAATATCCTGCCATATCCTGGTGGCCCGTTACCCCTGCTCGCCGCCGCCGCTCTGTGCTGCTCTGGGCTGGCCATTGGCCTTCCTTCTCTGTTGGCTTCCATTTTTGAGCCATTGATTGGCTCATCAGCAATTATAAAAGCCAGCAAATTGGCTGTGCAATTTTTGAAGCCACCTTTCATATGCTCCTGCCCCCACTCCCTGCCCAGCAATTGAAGCATAGACACCACCATATACTTATATATATATATATGCCATATATTACTCACCCTCAATGCAATAGACCTCCAATGAGTCAGACGTTTGATTGACCACGGTACAATTGGTTGGAGCTTCCGGTTTGCCAGCGGCTATCAAATGGAATACACAGGGATCCTTCTGTTGACCCACATTGTTGTCGGCCCAGCACATGATGGTGCCAAAGTCCATTTCCTGTAACAATTTAATGAGAATTGAAATTGTTTTGCTTTTCAAATATCGAAATTTTCAACACGTATTGAAGTTCTACTTCTGCAGGACTTTGATATCCTTTGTTGACCCATATTCTGCGCTATAAAGTTATATAATTAGGCATTAAAGAGTCAGTTATATGGTTTATTCCTGTTCGGAAAGATATGAACTTAATTCATTAAATCAGGACTAAAAACAACAAGGAAATTTTTGGATAATATTAAGCGTGGCGGTGGCGTATGCGCAATATGTGTGTGTCGGCAGCCGCTGATTGATTGATAGCAGCTGTCAATAAGTTTTTCATTAATATAATTTCGTGTCAATAAACACACACACACACACACACCCACACACACACCCACGCACACATACACAGATACAGCTTTTGGGGAACGCTGGCGTCAGGCAAATGGAGAGAAAGGCCTGACAGTAAAAACAAATGAAGCATTTTGCGGCTGCTTTCCTTTCCCTGTCGTTGTTGTTGTTATCGTTGTTGTTATCTCCCCTCTGTTGCCGCGCGTTTTTATTTGTGGTTTTGCGAACAGGCAGATCCCAATGGCAAAGGCCGTGGCCATGGCAAATGGACACTATGTTAACATGGCTTCAATGCATGCTTGGTTGATTATTGCCGCCTTGAGTATCCTGTATATCCTGCGATATGCTTGCTAAGTGGGCCGCCATTGTTTGTGCTGTTTGTATTTGTGTTTGTTTGCATTTTGTCAAATGTTGTGCTAATGAAATCCTCCCCTTCTGGCCCTTCTGGCTGCCTCAGCTCTCCACGGTCAAGTAAGCACAGGAATGACAACGTTGTTGTTGTTGCAACAGCAATTGATTTGTTTACTTTGCCAGAGAACTTGGCTTTCGTTTCTTCAAGTAGAACACACACACACACACACAGCTACCAAGTATTTACCGTTTTGGCCATGTCAGAGGCACTTAATCAGCGCTAGGCTCAGGCACAGGCACAGGCCGGGAATGAGACTTCAACTCAGCTCAGCTCAACTCATTAAAAATTGAAATCACTTTCTTTTGGTGCACAGCGTAAAATGTCAACGCAAATTGCAGCTTATTTATCAGTCAGTACGCGCACTCATGCTTCACTCCCGGCTACCCGAAACACCCCTTCTCCTTCTTCCAGCTAGACAAGCCAAAACCCGTGCGCGCTTGCCATTTTAATTAAAGTCAGTCGAAAGAAAACACAAAAAAAAAGAAGCAAAAGAAAAATTAACGACAGCAAAACTTTATCAAGTGGCTGACAAAATGTCTTTCAAGGAAAATGTCAAAAAAAAGTAAACGTGGAAAATCTAGATTGAAAAACTAATGTTAAACTAACTAAAACGAGACTTTGAACAAGAGTTTAAAGACATCTTAGATGCATCTTTCGAATGACAACAAGCCAAAGCCAAAGCTCGCTTTTAAGCAATCAACAAATAAACACACACATATGCATATGCATATCTGAGGTGGATCAAAGGTTATACACCACAACGTGTTCTATCTGATTGACAAGGCCCAGTGTCAAAGTCTTTTTCCCACTCAGACATTGTGTGCTGAAAATTGCTAAATTACGTACGAGCTTATGACATATTCAGGCAAAGTGTTTATGCAAATTTATGACATATTTATGGCAAATTTATGAAAATTAAAATATGTGAGAGACTCTGTGTTTGCATTCTATAAGGTGTTGGCACAACTTGGCATCTGCCAGCACTGCACATCAACACCTAAGTGTCTGTGTGTGTCGGTGTCTGTGTGTGTGTGTGCTGGATAAGAATAGAGCTGCTGCCATGACCGCAAGCAAAGGATACACCCACAAAGGACACACACACACACACACACAAACACATGCCTTCTACTTGAAGCATGCAATAATAAATTTACTCAGCACACGCAATATTTACTAAAATGCAAAAACATTTACGTAGCACAGTTTTTAGAGCTCTAGAAACTGCAACTGTCACAACTAGCTAGACCGCACAGTGGGCTGTTTACAGAGAATTTGTGCTCAAAATACAATCCTAATCAACATCTATGTATATATAAACATGTAGGTGTGTTGGTGTGTTTGTTTTGTGTGTCGGCTTATCCTTTGTGGACGCCTAAACTATTTGACCGATCGGCATGAAATGTTGACTGTATTTTAATCCTGGTTAAGGCAACGTCAAGCGCTATATATCGCATTGGAAAATGGTCGTGGGACCGCATCTTGATATAGGCAATAATGAAAATTGGTCATACTTTGCACCTATTGGATCGATTGTCATGAAATGATGTACAGCATAGCAATGTCGACCAGGGAAATGGCTTGGCACCACCAGCTTATGTCTGCGAACCGATTGCAATGAAATTTGTGCAGTGAACAAAGGCAAAGGGGAAAGTCGAGCACAATATCGGTTTGGAATAGCGATACGTTAATTAATCACATATGTATATCGATATACTGAGCTGTCGATATAAGCATAACTATATATATTAAGCTATGGATATAGGTATGTCGATATTTGGAGTTCATACATGTATACCGATATATTTTGTTGATAAACGTTCATGGATACATCGATATATTGAGTTTTTGATAAGTGTGTATCGATATATTGAGTTGATACATGTATATCAGTATGATTTGTTGATAAACGTAAATGGATGTATTTCGTTTTTGATATTTGTATATCGATATATTGAGATATTGATAACTGCATATCGATACATTGAGTTTCCGATATCTGTATATATATATATTGAGTTGTTGATTTTTATATATCGACATATTTTGTTGATAAACGTACATGGATATATTGAGTTATCGATATATGTATATCGATATATTGAGTTATCGATATATGTATATCAGTATATGTAGTTGTTGATAACTGTATATCACTATATTTAGTTATCGATATATGTATATCGATTTATTGAGTTGCTGATGTACATATTTCGATATATTGAGAAAGCACATTAACAAACATAGGTCTCAACAGGAGGAGGCGTAGCGTCGCACCCCTTGCCAGCTAGTTTCACATATTATTGTCCAACAAATTGACAAACAGAAAGATAATTTTCATTGACTTTGAATTCCTGAAAATATCTTTAAAATATCTGAAACCCATTCAACTATGAATTTCACTTAGATTCTTGCGTTTTCCAACCACTGTGTGATAGAGAATAATAACAACAGACTCGCAAGCCAAACAGCATGGAACAATAACAACAAAAACAATTGCAATTTGAGCAACATTTTCAATTTTTCGGTGTAGCTCTGCCTTGAGCTGAATTCCTGTTTTTACGCCTTCAGCTGCTTGGCAACAATTTATGCCCAACTATTTATAATCATTATTTTATTTTGTTGATATTGTTTTAATGCTGCTGAAACTGGGCGTAAATATTATTCCAGCTGCTCTATAGGCACAGACGGACGATAAAAAGAAAACAAGAGGAAAATATGTAAGCCGAAATATTCTGACAAGTGGTAGGAGCCGAGGAAAGGGGGGAGCTGATATTATGTGGAATATGCTCCCATTGAGGATGAGAGTTGAGAGTTGAGAGTCTCACCTTCTCGCTCTTCCATGCCTAACTATTTGCTTGACTTTGTTGATAGTCGCATAGACATGTTATTATTTATGCATTTTAATTAAAAATTTCAGCATTTAAGTGACATTTTAATGAGTTTTCGGACAGGATTTTATGTGAGCGAGTGTGTGTGTGTGAGAATGGTTGTGTGTCTGCAAGAATTTTCGATGGCAGCTGCGGAAATTGCTAGCAAAAAGCCAAATGACATGAAACCAGGCCAAAGAAACATATACTCTGGGAGATAGATATGTAGAGAGATAGAGAGAGAGGGAGAGAGAGAGAGAGAGAGAGAGGGAGTAGAGGAGCAATGGGTGCAAAGAAATGCCCAAGCACAAAACATGAAATTAATGAGCTGCTGCTGGCTCAGTCGTCTTTTGAGAAAAAGTCACAGAATTTACTCGTACTCTGAAAAAAGGAGGAAAAAATCAGCTGCAGACAAATGTTTGAATTTGAGAAACCCAGCTGGGGCGCTCTGACGGAAGCCGGAAACAGCATATATGACAACAGAACGGAAGGGATTTTTCATATTCAATTGAGCTAAATGATTTACGACCATGTCTGCGAGTGTGTGTGAGCAATCAGCCTGTGTATGTGTGTGTGTGTGTGTCTGCCTCTGTGTTAACGGAACTCATTTGAATGCCGTTTGACAAGCGAAATTTTTCGTTTGATCGCCAGTCAAGCAATTTGATTAGTTTTAAGCACTGCTGGGAGCATGGGGGAATGCGGCCTGGAACTGGTGACACTGGTTGGGTGACTCGCTAGAACCGCAACCTTTTAAACTGGGTCACCCAGAAAAAACGCAACCAATTCAATCCAAGCGAAACGAGACCAGACCAAACCATACCAAACCAGACCAAACCAAGTGGGTGCCATGACCAAAACTTAACAGCTATGATGAGTTTTTGTGGCCAAAATCGCAGCCTGACAGAGTGGGATATATGCTGCTGTTGTTGTTGTCAGCGCATTATGGCAGTCATGTCGGTTCAGGGACGCCGCAGCGCACCCTCCAAGCTTAATTTGCAATCGCCAAAACGAAATGAACAAATGTTTGCCAAGTTGCAAGTATACCCAAAGCTCAGCTTCTGTCATTATTGAGAAATGTCAACTAGATGACAACTGGATGGGATGGATGGGACAAGTTGCTTAACTTGAAATATCACATTAGTAGTCCATAATCCATTCGATCAAGGGATCAATTTAATAGGATGGTTAGTCAAAGCAGTCGCTGTGTTTCAAAATTATATTTATATTCTCTGTTGGTCTTATTGTTGCCGATCCTTGGATAACATGTTAAGAGAGAACGAATACAATTGAAAATTATAGAGGGACCGGAAACATTCAGAATGGGCTAAATCTGGAGAATATGTTGGTTGAGGTAGAAGTTCGTAGGATAATTTATGGATTCTTGCCAAGGTGACTAAGCAGGAGATTATAGTCGAGTGTGAGTCTGAGCGGTACCCAGCGGGGATAGCTTTTCTATGTCTAAATATTCTTGTAAACTTTGAAGTGTCTGCTCAGTTGTCAGGCCAACAGATTCAGCAACCTCAGGCACTTGCATTCTTTGATTGTTCAAAAGCATTCCATGGATCTTATCGACGATTTATAGCGTGGCGATGCCTTTTGAGCTATTGAAATGGATGTTGCATAGTCCCCATAGGGCTTATCAAGCCTTTGCTTGGTTTCAGTGATGGCATTTCTATGCAAAAATTAACTCCAAGTTCCTCAGATTGTCTCCTTTCAAAAGCTATCCAACGCCAACTAATTGATGCAGCCTGGTTAAACTTCCACAGATTTCCATTAACATATGTTAGTTGAGACACAATCAGTCTTATATTATAAGTTGCTACTCGGAAAATGCTTCGTAATTCACCTTTAATTCAAAGAAACTTTAGTTTCTCTTCAATCAGTCCAATCCATAGCTGGATTGATCAACCACACTATTAGAAACATATATCTTTCCTTTCCAACTCCAGCTTTGTTCTAAATATTTCTCTTAAATTTTATAACTTGTTTGCCAGTTCGTGCAATGACAATTTTCAATTCACATTTGACTTCTGTTTTTGGACGGCTCTGGACTGCACTGGGCCAATAAAAGTTTACACACTCGCTCCAGCTATGAGACCCAATCGCAGCTGGATGAAGCTCAAATGATGGCCAATTTGGCTGTTTGGAATTGCCAGGGTGGAGCCGGAGAGCATTGCCCAAAATGCAATCGCAATGGCTCAGTGACATTGGGCAATGACGATTGCCAATTTGTGCGGCAAATGTTGGAAAACTCATCTGGATTTGTGTGCAATGATAACTATTAGGGTAAATTGACGCTTTTTGCGTTCAACTGAAGTTGTTTTATGTTTTCGGATACAGCTAAGCCCAGACAGTTGCTGTTGTTGTTGCTGTTGTTGTTGTTGGGGCTGCTGCCATAACTGCTGCGGTCATGGCTTTTTAATTAGAAAGCCGGACTAATAGAATTTTTAATTAAAATTACTCGACGCTTACTGTTGGCCAATGGCTTTATGTCTGTGCTTCTCCTCGACTCAATGTGGGGCTGTTTCTGTACATTTCACTTGACAACGTGTCACGCACATGAGCCACCACAGCAATAGCAACAACAACGACTAAGTCGGCTGGCTGCCTATTAATTAAAATTTTGCCATTTAATATAGAGCTTTATGTGCCGTGGCAGCCACCCCGCCCCCGCCAAAGAAAAACTCCTGCTGCTCGCTAGGCAAATGTCAAATGTCAATAACAATTTCACTTCAAACAAAAGCAGGAAATTTTGTTATTAATATCGAGGGGAAAACTTTAATACTCTTTCTGCTAATATTCGAATATTCATTATGAAGAGAGTGTTATATTATGCATATATATTCTGATATACCCAATTCTGTTAGAGTATATAAAACCGTGAAATGAAAATTTAATATGCCAGCTAAAAATCAGCCCCCGCAAACAAACAAACAAAGCAAACAAAACTACTTAATATCAATCCCAGCTCCTACCTCACCTTATCAGAGTTTGCCTTGTTTAGAATGGAAAACCCAAATATCATATCATATCATATCACATTCATATCGCCTGACAGGCAGTTTGTCATGTGTCCATAATGTCATAGACCCCTACGCAGACTTCACTTCAACTTAATTGGGTCACGCAAATATCAATATATATCTGTAGGGAGGCATGCCTATATACTTTATATATATATATGCATGAGTATATGATTTGTACAATTTGACATTTGTCTACTTACCTTGACCGGCGTATAGGTGAGTGTGGAGCCCTGGGCGGAATGGGGCCGGAAGCCGCTCTGTGGCATATCGAAAGTCTCGCCGGTGTTGTTAAAGGACCACTTGAAGTTCTCGGGAGGTGGAAAGGCGTCCACTTCGCAAACGATTTCAGCCGCCTCGTTGCGGGCCACGCCATATATTTTCTTTTGATCGGGCCGGCAAATGGGTTTATCTGCAGGCCAGAAAGGGATGGCAAACCAGAAACCAAAAAGAAAGACAGAGAGGGAGAGTTAGAAACTTTCAGGCTTCAAGTGCATTTTGCTGTTCGCTTTTGGCATTCAACAAAATCAAACCGAATCAATAATTGCAAAATCGTAGGCTTGGATTTATTTTCCCCCCCACTACCGCTGCCGCTGCTGCTGCCGCTGCTGTTGCTGTGGAACAAACCGCACTCAAATCCCAAGTAGAAAAGTTTTTGCACCAAAGCCGAGAGTCCTGTTTGCAGTGTGTAGGATGCACTCTGTGTGCTGCCCAGGCCCAGGCTCAGTCTCAGCTTCCTTGTTGCCCATTCAAGCAACTAACTAAACAGCAACCGAAACAGCAACAGAAACTGAACAAAAAGTGGCCAAATGTTAAGTGAAAGAAAAACTTTGGGGCCGAGCGAAAACTTTCGGCCAAGCACCAGCAGAACTGAACAGAGAATTCAATTTCTTCTAATCCTTGGACAGGCAAATCTTTTCGTGCCGCTCAACTTGGGCGAAATAAAAAAAAGAAAAGAGAGAAAACAGTTCGCCACTGGGAAATGCAAGTGGAGAATTTATTGTTGCTATTTGACAACTGTCGATATTGTACGATGCGAAGGGGAATGGGAATGGAAAGGGCCAAAGCCGACAGCAAGCTGTAAACAAATTTCCAAAGGCCGGACAATACTTGTATGGCAGCAACAGCGATAGAGACAGAGACAGAGAAGGAGAGAGACTGGGCAGGAGCGATAGGAGGACAGGGAACGAGAGCGAGAGACAGTCAGGCGCAAAAGTGTGCAGCCACATTTTGGGTGACGAAAACGAAACGAAAAATGTTGCACCACAGGAAGAAACCAAACCAGGGGGGGCAGGGCAAGAGTTGCACTGTGCGGAAGTTTAACTTAAAACAAAAGCCAGTTTCAAACACAAAAAAAGTTTTAGCTGTGTGAAAAAAATAGAAGAAGAAAAACGATATCAGCGTCTGTTAACCAGACAGAGGAAATGGCACCGGAAACAAAAGCATAAGGCAACAATAAATGGAAATGGCAATGACAATGCGAATGGGAATGGGAATGAGGGTGAGAAGGCCGATTTGCCTGCTTAATTGCTCGAAAAAGGCAAACTAATTAGCCCAAGTTTTGTGGCAACTCAGCGTAAATTGTGCAGAAGATTTTTGAAGGTTTTCGCATAAACATGCTGATGAAAGACTTCACTGTCAACTGACCCAAAGGATTACTTATGCATGTGTAGGTCGTAAGCTGAGCCTCTTCTTCAGCACAAGAGAAAATGCCTTGGAAATGTCCACAAAAGGAAGGCTCACAAATGATGCTCCTCCTCGCTGATGCTCACCTGCATCTGGTGGCCACAAATTTAATTTGCACTTTCGCCGTGTGGAGAGCAGCTCATAACAAAACAAGGCATCCAAGTTTTCCAACCACAAAAGTGAGCTTTGCACTTGACCAAACAGCTGGTGCTGCGCTTCCACAAGCAAACCACTTCCAAAGCCATTTCCACTTCTAGTCCATACAAAGGGCATTCGAGCAGGACACAATAATGGGGCGTATACGCAATAAAAGTGCAAGAGGCCCGACCCGACCCGCACGAGCGAACAATGCAATGCTGCTGCTGCTGCCGCTGCTGCTGCTGCCGCTGCTGCTGCTGCCGCTGCTGCTGCTGCTTCTCTCCGCACGACTCTGGATATTGAAGCACTCAATAATGGTGGTTTTTTGTATGCCAAAGGTTCCCTTGCCAGCCAGCCAGTGGACAAAAGAGCATAGGACACGGGGCATAGGGCACAGGACCAGATGCTGGCTGGCCAGCAGAATGGCAATCAAAGAGCCAACGATGAGTGAGTCCAGGCCGAGAGTTCGATTTGGGTTTCACATTTGCCATTTTCATTTAATGCCTGCGAAATATATACGATAGTCGTGGCCTCTGCTATTCCAAAGGGAATGAATGAATGAAGGAGGAATGAATGGGACGGCGAAAGCCAACCATCAGTCACATATGAATTGCCCTGTGCACTAAATACTATCTATATTTCAAGAGCAGACTCATTAATATCATAAGATACTTTGATTTGGCAAGCCCTAATGATGCCCCAAGTAACGCTGACTCGCAATTATATATCAAATATCTCAACAATTGCAACTCTTGGGGCTGCCTTTATACTTACACATTACTTTCAGCTCGACAATATTGGAGTCGCCGTCGCCCTCCACATTCGAGGCGGTGCAGGTGTAATTGCCAGCCTGATGACGTGTGACACCCTGCAGAGCGAGATCTCCGCTGCTGACAATGACGCCGGCGCGCTGATTGTGTTGTATGATTTGATGCTGCAATTGACAGAAGCACAAACAGTCAGGAGATGAAAATAGGAAAGCGAACAACAGAAACAGAAACAGAAAAAAGAAAAAAGAAAAACAGAAAAGTCAAATGAAAATCCGTTATAATTAGAGACGTGGCTCGTAAAGCCAAAGTCAAGCTAATGAGCTTTTGTTTTGTTGTCATTCACACACGCACACTCACGCACACACACACACACACACATTATATGGTAGGACAAAGCCAATTAGAGCGATTTAAGCATAGCACAAAAGTGAGCATCCTTCGTATGTAAAAAGGACATGCAAATCCAATACAAGTGCTGCCAATTAGGCATAATTATAACTATTGAAGTCGAGGACAATGTGACATAAGCGGGGGTATGGTAAATATGGGTAGGCACAATCATCAAAGAGGGGTTTTTTCAATGATAATTATATTTAAAAGAGCAGTACAAACTATTGCACTTGTAGTTATTCTTGTGATTTTGAGTTGGAATTTTAAATGAGGAAGCAAAAATAGAAAGGTGAAACAAGTATGAAGCCTATAGTTGAATTCCGACCATAAGTTAACACTTTTTGATTTAACATCAACTATTTAAGGCAACTATAAGTCGCATGTAACATTATGCAACATATTTACAAGACAATTTGGCAAGCAGCCACAATGGTGATGGCAAGTTTTGACAACCTTCTTTTGAAGAATTTGGTAAACACATATTTACAACCCAGCAGAATGCTGTCTCTATCTCACATAGCAACGATAATGATGTGGCATGTATGCACTCTAGGTCTTATAGTCTCCTTTCATCAGCCCAGCAACAGCCTCAAATGCACACGGGCTAATCCAATCTGCGCTATTGTTTCTCTTCTGATGTGGCATTTTACTGCCCAACTCGCAGGAAAACTGCAGCAGAAGTGCAGAGAGCTCGTACAAGTCTTCGGACGCAGGGAAACCTCAACTGCTGTGGCTTACTGCAAGTGTAGCCGAGATCTGTTGAAGGTGAAAGGACGCCCGCTAGACCAAATTGAATCCAAAGTTCTGCAGTACAAATTCTGCTGCTCGGCAAGGAGAAATTCTCCGGCATAGACATCCGCCTTAACTAGCCTTGGTGCGCATGTTGCCCAGATCTATGTTATCTGTCAGTCTATTGCCAAGGCTCTAGTTGCCTTCTACCAGAAATATGTCGATCCAAGACATTCTGGCCCAATATGACAGAATCCCGCTGGTCAGTGACAAGCATCGCTGCGAGAACCAGAAGTTCGGCGGTCCAGGTGCCTGTGCTCGCTACCAGAAGTCGCGCAGTTAAGCATTCTGCTGCTTTTCAAATTGGTTGAGATATTTTTTAATACTTTCTCAGAGAGACAATTCATGTGGGAATAAAACGGCAGACTAAATCGACTTCCCTGTTGATGCTGATCAAGTCTATACATATTTATGGGGTCGGAAATGCTTCTTGTCACATACATATATACATACTAGAGTACGCATATAGAAATTAGTTTGCTTATTCCATAAATTTCATTTACTTTTCCACAAAATACAACTTCAAATTCTGTTTTCTGTATCTCTCTCTATATAAGTTTTTCACTTAGCCAAATAAAAACATTTACAAATTTAATTCCCATAAGTTTCAAGTTCCCTTCAAGCCACTTTCATTGCTTTCACTAAAGCCTCCGTACATGTTCTTAACCCAAAGCCTAAGCAGCGTCATCATTTTCTCAAGATTTGCCCTTTTGCTTGCTCATAAATGCTTGCTTAGTCGAGCCGCTTCATTAGAGCGCAGCACATTTTTCTTCTGGAAACGTGTTTGGCATTGGCAAATCTCAAAATCAGCCAATATTTACTTTAAGTTCTCACACACACACACACACACACAGGCGTACGGCCTACTCCTGATACTTGACCTCTTTTGGGCGGCTCTACTAGCTCAGCCATTTGCTGTTGCTGGCTGTTTGGGCTGCTTTTTCCCAATGCGCCGACACTCGACAACATTTTGACGCATTTCCCCAGAGCCTTGTGCCATTTAGCAGTAAAACAAATTCGCACTTTGGCGGCTGCTATTGAAACAAATACAAATACAAATACACACAAATACAAATACACAAATATGTATAAATGTACAATGTATTGTATAGATATATGAGTGCAGACAAAAGGCGAAAAGGCAAGCAGCAGAACAAAGCCTCAGCGACCTTAGCACAAATAGCAATACAAATATAAACGGCGCACACATGGACATACATTTGAGAATATGTGCAAATACACAAATACATATGTGCACTTACATATTTGAGAAACAATGCAACGCGACGAAGCCGCACTTTGATAATAGTGTTGCCTACTTTTGTGCGCCCCAAAGTCTTCAACTAGGCCACACGCAGCCAGCCAGCCAGCCACAGTATCCACTGTGCCATATTCACTGGGCCACAACAACACAACTGCACGTCCACATCGCGTCTTTTGTTTGGCCACAAAGTGTTAAGCTGTTATGGCTTGGCAAACAATGGTTATATATATATATATATACAGATATATACTACGAGCATGTGTACATGTGTTTTGGATAGCAACAATTACGAGTGACAATAGTCGGTCAGCTGAGCCCCGTCAGCTATTCCCTTCGACAATAATATTTGCTTAGACATTTGACATTTGGCGCATTGAATTCGAATTTGTAGCGCATACGACCTGTAAGCCATATATCATTGTGCCATTGTTGAGCTAAACATTGTATGAATATGTGTGATATGTGTATGATATTATGCATATTGAGTTAGCTTTGTAATGATAAATTAGTTGAAATGTTTCCATTTAGCTGATAAAAGTTAAACCTCGGTTAAAGCTCAATTTCTATGTTCTTGCAGAATCTCAGTTTTACCTAATCAAATGCAAATCAAATGCAAATGAAATGCAGATTCAGATTTGCCATCTACTAGTAGTAGACCCACTCCTTGGTCGCTAGATCAGTTATACATTTACAACGTGAATGGAATATAGGCATTGGCAAGCAGAGCTAGCCTTCTTTTCTTAATTTTCTTGTCTTCTTTCCCAGTGTTGTTTGCCTTAGTGGAACTTAGGGTTGTCTTTTGTCCACATAGAGATATCTACGTGAAATTTCTTACTAATTATTTCTTAAGTTTTTTGTTTTGTTTTAGCAAACTTTCTATATATAAATGTTTCCATTTAGCAAGCTCGTCTAAGCTTACAATTTGATTCGCTTATAATTGCTGATCAAAGTGTTATGGCATGATGATCGGCATGGCTTCTTTTCCAGTTCAATTCCCAAACATAAATTCCTCAAGCTCTCAACAACTCAGCATCAACTAACCTTCACACACTCCCACCTACAGTCGCCGACATCGTCCGACAGAGTCAACTCTGGCACTAAAATGTTTACCCACCATCAAAAAAAAAAAAGGAGTCAAGATGTACACACATAGCTGTGCGTCAAGGTCGCCAGTTGTTGTTGCTTTTTTGTACCCTCATTTGGGCCAAGCTGCCTTAATTCCCGCAGGGTTCAACTTAAATAGCCCCCAAAATTGTTGGCCAGCCATTTGTGCTGAGCTCAGCAGCGGCAACATGCATTGTTATTGCTGGCATAGTTGTTGCTGTTGCTGTTGCTGCTGCTGCTGTTGTTGTTGTTGTTGTTGTCATAAAACAAATAAAAATGTCACCAGGCACACAAAAGTAAATAAAGTTCAAGGTTGTTCAAGCACCAGCAACAGCAACAGCAGCAGCAGTAAAAACTAAAAAAATAAATGAAATAAAAATGTAAACAAAAAGGAATTGTTTTTGCCTGAGCCTGAGTGGGCGTTGCGGATTATTTCAAATAGTTTGAGGCACATCCGCTGCAGCTTTTCCGCTTCTCCGTTCTCCGTTTCATTTCTTGGCTTCGTTATCAAAACACCTCACCACACCTCAGTCCCGTCCCTCTCCAGCCAGGTTGATATTGTCTGCTTAACCCTTTTATGGGCCTTGCCTGGGGCCAAGCGTAAGGAAGACCAGTCGGCATGGGGCAGAATGGGTGTGTGGGGGCGAAGGGCATACACTCAATGCTAATGGCGCATTTTATACGCTGTCATTTTCTTTGTTCTGTGTGTGGATATGTGTGTGTGTGTGTGTGTGTGAGTGGCTGCCTTGACATGTTTGCTTGACACTTGCCGATCAAAGTGCGGCCACTGCTCCATTCCCTGCTGTCTGAGCTGGGCCAACTATAAATACCCAATTAGTGTGGTAAATTTATTTAATGGTTTTGTTTATTGCTCGGATTTTGATTTTGCACTTTTTGTTTGCTTTTATGGTAAGTAAATATTTGAAACGGCAAATACTTTGACAGTTTGACATTTTTATAATTTGCAAGGCAAATAAATATGTAATGGCATATGGCTAAGCTTTAGATCTTATCTAAGGAGCTCTAACTGGGAATGAATGAAAACAATATGCAATTCATGGAGGACATAGCTCATCTGTTTCACACCTTCTCTCTGAAAGATTTTTCTCTTATATCTAAACAATGCCATTCTAAGTGAGTCATGGATTAGCTCAATGGAAGAAACTGACAAGAGCTGGCCAACTAGCTATTCTTAGCTCTAAAAGAATGCATTTACCTGATGTATTAGCAAAACACGATGGTTCAGGTAGGCTTAGGTATGTGTGTGCCATAAGCATATTATTGCATTTGATACCACGAATCATGGTCAACACAGGAGGACCACAACAACTTTGACAGAGATAACTTGCTGGCTTCAACGGAGTCCCCCACTTCATATGCAGTCCTGCGATTCAAGTTGGCTTTCGATGTCTTCTGTAGGCGACTTCAACTTGAAAGGCAGCTACGAATTTCACCTCGTACATTCGAGGAGCTAGTGTACGTACTAAGGATGCCCTGTGGTGGCGGGACTCACGCCATTCGACTTGATGGGTTTGAAGATGAAGGAGCTGCGATTGCGGGCGGCCAACTGCAGGCCATTGGAAAGGCATAGTTATTATTTGCCTTCACAGAACTCTAAATTTATATATAAAATGCAAAATCTTTGCTTCAGCTAACTTTAAAGAAGTTTTGAGTTGGATGAGGAGGCATGGAGGCCAAGTTTTGCCTAACCCTTGAGTTTCTTATCAAATTTTCTGGTTATGTATGCCATTTTCGGCGGTTCTTTCATGCTACGAGAGGCCCCGATCCAGAATTGGCAGAAGCGATTCCAAAGATCGATGAAAGAGTGATGGACGCATAACTTATTCCAAGGGCAGAGGGTCACACATGACGCAGAGCATGTGGTTTTCGATTGTCTGGCGTTCTCAGGAGAAGGCGGCGACTTAAGCCTGCGCTTGGGGAGGAAGCCAGTCGCTTGTAACCTGGCGAATATCATGGTTGAGTCAAATGAAAGTTGGTCTGCGGTTGGCACCATGGTCACCATTATATTCGGCAAACTGCGTCGCTCAGAAAGACAGCGGAATGTCAATATAATATAGAAGAGAATCTAAGGTGAGCCTTTGAGCCCCCCCGGTGAAGTAATAACTCACTGGAGTACCACTGTGAAGAGGGTAGGGTGTACTGGTGACAGTTTAGAGTGGTTAAAGTCACCCACTTCATACGCAGTCCTGCGATTCAAGTTGGATTTCGATGCTTCTGTCACCTAGCCTATAACAAGAACAGAAACCAAAGAAATTGGATGCCAGCCACAAGTGTTCATACGTTGAGGTTGTTAAACCCAATGAATCTTATCAACATTTGCTTAAAGCTTTCTGGCTCCAACTGTGTTCTCAAGATAACAGCCAAATAGTATTGACCAGGTGGGATCGAGCGCTCTCATTACATTAGCAGCTCATTACTTTAGCTGCGTAAGACAAAGACGACCCAAATTGATGTACAAAATCCAAAAATTTATCAATAAAAAATCCGACTTAAAGCAGCACCCAAACCATTACAGAATACTATTGCTACTAGTTATTATTTGACTTCACAGAACTCTAAAATTTCCATACAAAATTCATGAAAATCCTGCTCCAACAAAAAGAAAACTTTAAAGATGTTTTCAGTTGGGGCCAAGGCGTGCGTCCAACTTTTGCCTAAGCCTTGATTTTCTAATCAAATTTTCTGGTTATGTTTGCTATTTTCTGCGGTTCTTCCACAGAAACTTATGGTACGTATAAGCAAGTGTGTTAAAGTGTGTGTGTGTGTGTGTGTGTATGTGTATGTGTATGTTTGGGTATTTAATAACTTTTGCTGCTGGCTGTAAATTTGAGCTCAAACGCTTGCCTTGCCTTGCCTTGCCTTGCCTTCACTTGGCTTGGCTTGGCTTGGCTTGGCTTGCGCTTGGCTTGCCTGAGTTCCGCTAGGCAACGTTGTCGTTTTCCATCAAAGTTACGGACAGTATTTACTGCTTGTTTGTTGCTGTTGCTGTTGTTGTTAATGAGCATGCAAAAGTTTTCCTCACACACACACACACACACACACACATGCTGGCAAATTAAATGGCAAGCCTGAGAGAAGTTTTGCCACTACTATTTTGTCTGCAAGTTTAATAAAACTAATTGTTAATTTAATTTGCCAGCTTGTCGTTAATTGTCGGCATGCATAATTGAATAAGAGCTGACTGACAAAAGGCACACCAGGGTTGGATTCAATCTCAGTGACGACGACAGTCTGCCATTGTTACTGTCATTGTTACATTTACATTTACATATATATATATATGTATTTGTATAGTTGAGAAGTTTAAGCAACATTTCATTGTCTTCATTCATCAACCGCAAAACAATTTCACAGACTCACACATAGAAATCTCTCAATTAATTGTGCATTTCAGCAAAAAACAATCAACCCAAAGATGCAACTAGATGAGGAAACCCATAAGAGGTGAAGAGAGGAGGGAAGCTACAAAAATGTTGATTTGACTTTTAATTGCATTTCAGGTTGCATAAATTGCAGCTGCTGCTGCTGCTGCTGGCCATTCATGGACTTTTAATGAAGGTCTGAGAAGGTCTAAGTTGATTTGACTTGAGTTGGCTTCTTGGCTGGCAGTCATGGCCTTGAACTCATTACGCATACGCCATGTGAGCGCACAGTTAGTCAAGTAAGTGTCAAGCTGTTTGCCGCTGTCTGTTTCGTTTTCGTTTTCGTTTTTGTTTGCCATTTTCATTTCCCTTTCATTTCCACTAAACTTTTATTGTTAGAACATTAGAAGAGAGGGACAGGGACAGGGACGGGTACGGACTTGTCATTGCCAGCTAACTAACTGTGTAGTTTGCTTGTTAGCCCAGACAGCTTGGACATGATGGTTGGCTGTTCATTGTTCATTTGAGCTTAGCTCGTTTGCATTTAACATAGATTTTTTTCAGAATTTTGTTGTTGTTGTTGTTATTTTGTCTTGTCAGACATAAACAATAGGTACGCTTAATGAGAGTTTTATTGAACATGCCAAGCACCAGCTCACCAGCTCCTCCTCTTCACATGCACCTTCATTTACTTTTTGTCTCTCATGTATAAACTTTCTAACTTTTATCGTCAAGTTCTCATTTTTGTCTTGCCTAACTTTTTGGCTGTCTGCCTGACTATCTCTGTATGCGTGGATGTGTATATGTGTGTGTGTGTCTTTGTAGTTGTTTATTTATTTATCATAAGTTGTTGTTGTTGCTGCTGTTATTGTTATTAGCTGGCTTCTTCTGCTTCGCTTGCTTTTTGTGTAATGAATTCAATTAGCATTCATATTATTCATACACTTGATTCGTTTCCTTTGCTGAATAACATTTATTTACTTGCCATTGTCGTTGTTATTGTTCTTGTTCTTCTTCTTCTGCCTGTTGTTATTCATGTTGCTGTTGTTGTTTATGCAAGAGTCAGGCCAAGTTATTTGTGCGACTTGTAAAACTAATAAACAAAAATAATTTGTCTTGTAAACTTTTTACCAGCAAAATCTACTCGCACTTCATTTGCGCAGCAAACCCACTTCGGGCCACTTGACTCAATTGCCTTCAAATAAATGGGCCAATAATTCAGTAAAACTGACCACTTAATTTCTGGTTTCAGCATAATGTAGTTAGGCCTTTTCTTCTTGGCCATCGATGAGTACAGAGAAAAGTGTACGGCTGCGCTAAGTGGAAGACATGCCAGTGTCTGGGGAATTGCCGGAAGTACTCGTAAAGTAATTCCCTCTCTCACACACACACACACACAGTCAAATGGAAAACTGAAACTTTTGCCTTGGCTAAGCGATGTTATAGAACATTTGAAGGTCAATAGATTATATACTGCTGATTCTAGAAAAACTGAGGGTCAGATGAAAAGCCAATGGGTGAATACATTTTTTAGATATTTTCTTAAATTTTAAATTTCTACTTAAATGCAAACAAAATTTTAGTTTCAACTAACAAATTTTGGTAAGAAATCTTCAGAGACAACTATCAACTACGAACAGCGCAGACGTTTTTGCGACACTCGGGGCCAATGCCTCGGCAACAAATTGGATTGGCATCTGCTGGAACGTTTACTGCCTTACCAAGACGGCTCAAACTTACTCGGTCAGGAGACTTCGAGTCTAAAGAAGGGCAATGTAGCGGAGAGTTTCAATCGCTATAAACTGAGCTGCATTAGCTTCAAACTGCCATGATATTTACGTCCAAACTTAGGAGCTTCCGAGATAAGTGATATCAGCTTTAGCTCTAGCAAATTTCGATATAGCAACAATCCAATTTCCATATCGACATTTACATACCCAACAGCTGACAATCCTTTCAGAGCTGACAACTAAGTTTGTCAGCCAAAATTAAGTTTGTACATGGCGGAATCCGTTCTCCACCTTCTCGCTCTCTTGCCATTTGTTCCCCCTTTAACAGATGTCTGCCTGTCCAGCGCCTTCAGCGTCTTCCAGCATGCGGGACTGCAGCAACCAAGAGCCATAGGTAGCCATCAAGCTTCTCTCAGTCGGCTGCATCGATCCTCGTCCATACTACAGCCGATCTATCATATGGATAACCTTTAGGGCCGATATTTATGACTTGCTTGGCAACAATTAAAGATGCACATAACGTCGCTCTACTAACCCTAACCTCATATGTTGTTCCCGCTCTGTTAAGCCGTGATAATATCAGCCAAATGAATCTAAATCAAAACTACTCCAAGGCTCCATATAAAAAGAGTAAATCACATCTATAAACATAGTAAAAACTCCGTTGCAAATATTAGAAAAAGTATTCTTGTGATGCAGCAAAGTCTATCTATTGTCTTCCATCCAGCTGTCTCTCATATCTTGGCATTCAATATCCTTCCATTTCATTCGCAATCCCACACACACACATCCACACTTCCACACAGCACCTTTCCAAAGGCAGAGACTTGATCTTCTGCTGTGTTACTTATTGTTTTGACTTACATTATGCTTCCAGACAACTTTATAAGCAGCAGGATTTGCATGAACTTTACACTCGAAATAAACATCATCGCCTTCTTCGATATCCTCCGGATTTAGATTTGAGCCAAGGTCCAGCTGTAACGTGGGCACAACTGCAAAATGGACAAAAGAAAGAGAGAAAGAAAAGTGAGAAGTGAGTTGGCTGTTGGCAGGAATAAGTATGGTGAGGATGTATGTATTTGGTAGTTCTACTTAGATATTAGGATTTGCATCTGCATTTGCTGCAAATCTGCTGCTCCCTGTTTTGTTTTAGTCTTCCAATCGAGCCTATCAAAGTGTTTGTTGTTTGGCTCTCTCTCTCGCTTCTATCTGTCCACCATAAAAAGTGGGTTAATCCTTGCTTATCTGTGATTAGTGTCGCTTCGTTTTCTTTGTCCTGCAACTCTTATTTGTCCTGCCTTTGCCTTTGCCTTTGCTTCTTATTATTATTTGATGCCATTGTTTTTGGCAGTTCGCTTTTGTTGTTTTTGCCTTGTAGTTTAGTCTTGGCCATGTGCTTCCTGTTTTTCTTGGCCACTTTTTACACTCGTAAGCAAAAGTTTTTCTTAAGCCGCTTTCGCCTTTTGCAAAGACTTGTTAATGAAAATTCGCAGAGCAAACGCGCAGCGGCTGCGCAGATAAACACAAAGGGGGAAGGTCTTTTCAACAGAAACGACCGCCCCCTCCACACTCTTTCCGACCTAAACCCCTTGCCGGGATTGCATAATTTAAAGACTTTTTGGCATGTGCTCAACAAGTTCATTAGCAATGACTTTAAGCCGGCTAAAATAAGGGAAAGAAAATAAAACAGGAAAAAGTACGACAAAAGTCGAAATTATAACGAGAAAATGTTGCTGAAGCAACTGAAGCCAAACTCGAACTCGGGTGCCAAGCTTCAGCCACACTGTTGCGGTTAGGATGGGCTTAAGTGGTAATAACTGTCACTGGCCAAGCTGGTCAGCTGCCTGGCTAATGCATTTTATGGCCCGAACACACACACACACACACACACGCACACAGTAGGAGACAGACCAACTGTTTGGCCAAAAGGCAAGACAAGAAAAAACATCCGAGCTTAGATGAATCATTGAATACCCTGAAAGAAAAGTAAGAAAGAGAACTCGAGACTAAGCTGAATTCTCAACTCTTTAACTTCTAGTTCAAACTAACTATGAATCCTTCAACTGAAATGAAGGTTAGTTGAACAGATTTAGGAGAAACACAGATGCCTGTCACCTTCAGGCTAGTCAAAGACAGCCTCAAAGTACTTTATGAACTTGCTGTGGTTAACAAGGCAAAACTTTCTTGGGTTCCTGAACATAAGGACATTGAAGGCAACGAATCTGCAGATGAACTTGCCAGAAATGGGTCCCCTGCACTATTATTACTCCCAGACTCATTCTGTGGCATTGGCCAAGCTTTTACTCCCAGAATAATATAGACCTCTGGAACTGTGACACTGGGAAAAACTCCCTGGACTTCGTTAAGCCTAGCTTTTGGCAGGACCGTCTAAGTCAGAGTCAGGCGAACTGGGGAACCTAAACAGATCATGTCTTCGCCTCATGGTGGGACACTTTCTACCACAAATTTCTACCAATCTTGTCTTCCAATTTCCTAGATCACAGCAAAATCTAAACACTCTCTACAAAGGGCATTCGCAAATTCGTAAGCAAGCCCCAAAAAACCCGTTACTGCAGATTAACTTAACGACTTTTGAGTGCCACTGCCACATTATGTTGCACAGAGTTTCGGATTCGAAACGAAACGAAACGAAACGAATCCGGAGACGGCGCTTGCAAAATCCTGTCTGCAGTTTCCATTGCTGCTGCAGGATACACTTTTTGGCCTCTGTGTGTGTGTGTGGGAAAACGAGCCCTGTCATTGTCTGTTGTGAAAAACTTTAACAACTGCTCGTTAGCAGGCCTTAAATTGATTCCACAAGCTTCCTGCTGCCGCTGCCTGGTCATATAAATTACATTAACTGCAAAAGTACGAGAGTCTATTGTTGCTGCAAGCACTGGAACTTCAGTTCAGTGCAAAAAAAATTGGCTTAGAGTCAAATTAATTGCAAATGGCGCAAATTGTTTACAACAAATTATGTGTGTGTGTGTGGCTGGAAAATTAGAGTTGATTTAGTACAAAATGCGGTGGCAGAAGAGTAACGATATGTTTGAGAAATGCCAAATGTGAGAATTTCAATTGCTCGCCTAAAAGTATGCTGTAAAAATTGAAGAATCTGGAACAGAAACTGTCCTAGTTTTGAAGCTGCTAACTTCAGCTCTTAAGCACACCTGAGTGCCTTTCCCTTTGCTTGGCTGCACAGCCATTGCATTTCCACACCTAGCCATAACTTTGCCAACTTTTCACACTGTGTCATCACTGGTGAAAACGCACCTAAATCAGAGTGAGGCCCACATAAATTCCACAGCCTTGACCGCCGCCGCCGTCTGGCAGGTGCAGTCGTAGCTGCCTTGGCTTTGCCAATTACAGAAATCTGCTGCATCATTATTTTTATGACGGATGTGAGTTTAATTTTAAGGCATTTCCTTTTAATTTAATTTTCCCTCTTGCTGATGGTGTGGAAAATGTAATTGTTTTTCGGGTCAAGGTGGCAAATAGAAAGAGAAGAAGATCAAGCCAGACGAGATAATTTTTTATGAAGCGAAATAATGAGAGAATTATTGGCAGCCCCAGTCACCGCACCGCTCCACCCTAGCTTGAATTTTGCAGCCACCGAAGTGCAGCAACTTTTGCTTCAATTATCCTTCAGCCAGGACCAGGGATATGGCAAAGACAAACAAGGCACGCGCTTAAAGAAGACACAAAATTGTCCCTTTTGCACATGGCAGAGCAAAGGAGCCAAAGAAAAGAAATCACAGGAAACTGGTTAGGGCAAACGGGTGGCGTGGGGCAACGGGGGGGCTCCGAAAATATTTTAAGCACGCTATAAACATGTAAATGAGCATGGAAATTGAAATTGTTATCTAATTTTTTATATCAGCGCAGCGAGCGAAGCGAATCACAGGGCTAGGGCGAAGCTTCCGTTCGCTGGCAGCCCAGCTTCAGCTTCAGCTGTTCAAAGGAGTAAAAGTTTCAATGGCAAATGGCGGGCGAATGGGGAGCGGGGCGAGACGAGGCAGCAAGCTTTTAGATAATAGACGTGCCAACTGTTTGCCGAAGACGATGACGACGTCGAGAAAGAGTCTCCAGTCTCGAGACTCGAGACTATTGAAACATAAAGGGGCCGCGTGCGGCATTCTTTGTGAGTGTAAGCCTTTGTGTGTGTGTGTGTGTGTGTGTGTGTGTGTAGGGTTAAGTCTTTGCCGCTGTCACTATATCTATCTATATGGCATGCATATAGCCATTCTGCTTTTTTAATATTTTCACCATAGAAATTTTATTAACAAACTTTGAGTGGGAGCGCGGCGCGCACATTGTTGACTTGGCCCATAAAGCAAACATTTGACAGTCGAGCCAAAAGCCAAAACATAAGAAAAAAGAGGAAAAACGTTAGAGAAAGAAGGAGAACAAGGCCGGAACTGAGCTGCTTGGACTGCCATGTCTATGGCATTTGTATGCAAAACAGTATTGATTCCGAGGACATGGGCGATAAGCGCTTGACATGGTTTATGGGCAACAGCTCTGGCTCGGAATTGGCACTGGAATTGGGCTAGGGCGCGATATGGCAACAGTCAGAGAGAGAGAGAGGCAGGGCCATAAAGCAGAAACGCTTGTCAAACATGCGTGTAATTACAAAAAGTCAACATAGTGGCCAAAAAGCACTCCAGCTGAGCTTAGATTTGGGGTTAGTTGAGGTTAGCTTGGATTGGTTTAGTGCACTTCTTTCCCAGTTTACCCAAGCCTCGATTATACAGGTCTATCAAGTTATACTTACAGAACACATTCAGCTTCATTGCCGTCTCCCTGATGCCATTGCGCACCAGCTCATTGGTGGCCCGGCAGGACAGGGCCTTGCCATGATCCGCTCTGGTCGGTGTGATGGTCAATATCGAAGTGCTGGCATTGCCATCGCCGGATACCTGTAAGTGGAAAGTGGCAATTGAATAATTGACTCACCTAGTCCTAGTCCCACTCACCTTTTGGCTGTGGCCGTGCAGCTCCAGGTTGCCCATCCACCAGGTGATCTTGGCCGGCGGCCTGGAACCAATTGCCTGGCACTCAATCTCATATTTGCGATCCGCCGACATCGGCTGATTGTTGAAACTGATTTCCACCAGCAGAGGACGCACTGCAAGCAGGATATGCATATTACTCGCGATTCCCATTGTTCAATTATTTATTTGCTTAAATGGCAGTTAAGGCTTTTCGCTGTCCTTGCTGTCCTTGCTGTTATTGTTGTTGTTGTTGTTTTTTTTTTTGTTTATTTATTTAAATTGTGTGTGAAAAATCGAAATCGAAATTGCAATGCAAATGACTGGCAATGCAATTAAAATTAATTGCAACAAATTACAATTGCAACATTCGCAAACAACAACAGCAACAGCAACAACAACAGCAACAGCGACAAGAGCGACACCAACAACAATGCGCCAGGGCAATCGATTTCAACCAATAATAATAAAAATAAATGTCAATAAAATGAAATAAGCAATTTTCTTTACACATTACCTATACATTTAAATATGAATTGAAAATTACGGAAAATAGATAAACGAATAAAAAGAGGTTAAAATAGCAAAACGCGAGGTTAGCTTCAGCAGTAACCGATGTAAGGCAGCAGCAGCAGCAGGAGATGTTTGATTGAAATCATTCGGATTCAGCTGTCGATTTGTATGAATTTGAGTCTGATTTTGTTCTCTGCGTCATCTAGGCATGATCTCTGATGATCTGGAATATAAATCTATCCCTGGTCAACCTGAACAGATGACTTTATAAGTAAATCTATTAGAGGTCAACCTCAACTGATGACTTTATAAGTAAATCTATCCCAGGTCAACCTCATCTGACGATTCTCTAACTAAATCTACCCCCGGTCAACCTGAACTGATAATTTCATAAGTAAATCTATTCCAGAGATCAACCTCAACTGATGATTCTCTAACTAAATCTATCACCGCTATCAACAGCTAAGGCCGAAGCCTTAAGGCCTTCCTAAGAGAGGCTTCAGCTGCTGAGTAGCATGCCTATCTGTGTTGATGCCTGAATATCATGACACTGTGCAGCATTTAGTTGTAGCCTGCTTTGTTTTTTGAACTTCGGTTGGCTTCTCCTTCATGGCTCGTCAAAAAACCAAAAACGAATTCGATTTGATCGGCATCAAGCAGCCTTGAGACTTTGTGTAAAGTGCAATAGCATAAGCCACAGGTACATAGGCTGCTCAGCATCTGAAGCCTCCTTTACACAGGGCATAACGCTCGACTACAGATTTTTTATATCCTTCTATATATATTCTTGATCTGTATGAAAAGGGGAATCGATAAAACCATGTCCGTCTGTCCGTCTCCGTATTTCAGCACAAAGATCTCAGAAGTCTTAAAAACTACAGAGCTGAAATTTTTATCAGATGCTATTTTGTTGTCTGCACGTTGGTTAAGTTCGAGTTTTATCCAGATCGGACAACTATATCATATAGCTACCATATAACCGATTGTTCCGGAATGAACAATTGGCATAACTTTTCTGTTTTTCATTCAAATAAAAACTAATACCTCTGTATTCCTTATATTAAGAGTAGATTACAATGTAAATGGTATGTTGTAGGCTTCGGCAAGACGAAGCTAGCCTTCCTTCCCTTCTTGTTTTAACTTTAAATTCAGGGAAAATTAGAAAAACCTTCTCATTACTCTTGTAATTAGTTCACTGATATAGTTGTATTTATTAGACATCGTTTGCCTTATTAATCATAATTTGAAGGAGAGGCAGTAATAATAATAAAAAGCTCCCATTTTGGGAAACCTATTCTAAGTTGAATTTTTCAAATTGAGTCATGAAACTCATGGATTTCTATGCAATTTGGCATCATTTGCCTGTGACCTAGTGTGAGTAATATCGAAAAAGCTATACCAAAAGCAGAAATAATTCAATTTTGACAAGAAGTGGTCCAGCTTCAGAAAAGTAGGCGGATTACTGGTGGGTTTTGAGTGTATTTTACTCAAGCTGGGGGCATGATAGCCCCTCTGTAAGTATTTCACTTTGAATTAAGAATTCGCTATTCCACTTAACACTTCTATATAAGATGTTTATCAACATGAATCTTTGACCAACTTCAGCCAACGTCAACCTATGTGAACATTATCTATATAGAAATATATTTGCATTACTTTACGTATATTTAAATTCAAACTCAAAAAACATTCCAATCACTTCAATTGACCCTTTTGATTTACAAAGTTGTAAAAAATATGAATAAATATATATAATAATGTGCAAATCTCTCTAAAATTAGTAATTAGTCTGATTATCAACTGGTTGAAAATTAATTTTCCATCTATTTGAGTAATTTTTCCACTTCCCATATAAATTTGGCCCGCCCGACAAATGGAAAATCGAATATCCATTGGCAAAACTCTCCTCTCCACCAGCTACATTATAATTAACGCCTTTACACACTGTCCTGCTCGAAATCATATTATTATTCCTGTAAATTATTCACATTCTCTGTTCTGCTTAGTAAATAAATTTCATATTATAAATACATAATAAATATTTGCTGAAATTAAAGCTGCAAATTTTTTATGTAAATAGCAAAGTTTGATCTCAAACCAATTTTCATGCCCCGCAATGCGCATTGTTCTTTCAGCCATTGTTGTTGTTGTTGTAACACTGTCTGCGGTTCCCCGCGTATTTTATGCATTAATTTAAAGTCCTGTCATTTCAGAGAAGCCAAAAATAAAAAACTGTTAGCCATCCACAACATTTTCATTTATTTAAGCCACATTTTTATATCTGTATATCTGGGCGTTATATACATGTCGTTTGCTTATGCTGAAACAATATTTTTATTGTTTTTTATTGGCACATAACACTTGTGTGTGGCTTGTTGTTGCACTTTAGTGTAATTCAATTAATTATGCGCATTTGCATTGAAAAATCATTTAAATGTTTAATTAAACGCACTACGGAATGCGGCAACGAGAACTCAATGCCAGAATGCGTAATTATGCCAGCGAATTTGTTTAAGCCAAATTGTTTAAATATTTCTTTAGTGACAATTATACATAGCTGGGTCAATTTAAGTAGAGAAGAGTTTGCCATGAGGTTGCCCGAGTGTGAACGAACTTAAAACTTGGTTTATGGCTGAAACATCTCAAGCTATGGAAAGATCTCAGGCCATCTTATCATAGCTCACGCCTACTCGCTGACAATCATCGTTATGAAGCCCACCCATAGCAGTAGCAGTTTACTTAAAGCGCTTCCTAGGCGGCTTAAGCTCACAACAACAGCTGTAATCGTCATCTAATTTGCAGAGCGTTCATTTAGTAAACATTTGGAATGAGAGGAATACAATTTCGTATTGACAATCATGCGACACATATCATTCCCAGCAAATTTTGTAGGATTCCAACGTCTCTTGTGAGATATGTATGACTCTCATATGTATGACTATGTTAAACTTGTGCCATCATGATGGGACGACACTAAATTCAGTCATTTCAGGGCTATAGCTTATAGTTTACAACCGCCAACACTTTGCGCTAAAAAGTAGACTACAATTTTTGTTCTTTATCAAACCATTCACAAAATGGTATATTGACTTTGGCTTGCAACGCATATAAGAGAAAGTGTTTTCGACTATGTATAAGCTTCATCAGCGTCACAAGGAGAGTCGATATAGCCATGACTGTCCCTCCGTGTTTCCGTGCTTCTGTTTCACCCTAAAGATCTCAGAAGTCTTAAAAGCTACAGAGCCGAAATTTTGGCCAGCTGCTTCATTTCTCTGCATTTCTAGTTTCATCCAGATCGGACAACTATATCATATAGCTCCCCTGTAACCAATCTTTCTGGAATGAACACTTGGTAGCATAACTTTTTGAGTTTTTAATTCAAATCAAACAAAATTCGGTTTGTAGCCATTTGGGGAGACCCTACGTGTGCTAGCCTGATCTGATCACGATCGGAGAGCTATATCATAAAGCTACCAAGCCAGCTTCCTCATCTTTTTGAGCTTTTCGAAGCACATCAGCTTTATCTATCAGGGTCCTGCCATGTCTACTTTCACTGTCGGCCAAACAATTGCCATACTAATAGAAATGACTCAAATTGGCATGCTTTAATATATCTTCGGAACAATAGGTGTAGTTGGTAAATCAGATTGAGGATTTATACCTCTCGTATTTGTTTATTTAACGAATACTTCGTTTACCTCAATTGGTCGTATTCAAGGAGAAGGAGACGATAAACCTCTATGGTATGGTAATTGACAAAGAGAGAATGAAAGCAAAGTGAAAGCCGAAGTGAGAGTCCATATTAACGTGCGCGATAAAGAGATATAGCCAATTGTTTGTCGGTGTCTGATTGCTCCCCTGTCTTCTCAACACAGAGTGCCCCCTTATCTTGTCTAGACTCTAGAGTAAGGACATGCACGACAACAGAGCATATAGACAAATTAGCTGGCTATCTCTTTCAATCTCACACACGAGCCTTGCACAAGCGAGCATTTGTATCCTTTGCACCAAATGTATTCGAATGATGCAAATACTTTTATTGGTTTCGACTACTTTAACTAATCGCTTGTTTTGGAAGGATTACAGTATGAAGGACCATTTGGTATATGATTCCTTTAGAGTTTTCAATGCAATGTCTCTATCATGCAGGTCTTTTTTTTATCTATCTCTAACTCTTTCCATGACCCGGCATGAAAGTGTGTGTAGATCAGCTGATGCCTTTGTTGTCCTTGATCTTTATGCGGCGAGTCGTGACATTACTAATGAACTTAATTGTTAATGTCCATAAAATTAGCTAATTGAGGTCATACTTATACGACATTCACATTTCGTTTTTTAACTATGTATCACGACACGCACCACGAACCCAAGAAGAGAAAACTTTACGCACGCAAAGTGAAAACAACTCACTCTCAGTGGCCTAACAGTTGTGTCCAGGGGTCTTAGGTGTAGTCCATTAATCCCTGGATAATATTTCTCAAGCTGGCTTAATTGGCATACCCTACTTCTACCCTACCAGATAAAGTCTCACAGAAAACAATCAGTGATGTTTTTGGCATCTTCGAAATGTCTCATAGAATTTGATGGCAGTGTTCACTTTTATGCATATGCGATAAGTGTGACAACACACACAGACACACAGGCGCACAGACACAGGTACGTGCAATCATGTTTAATAACATCAAGTATACGCATCGCCAGCTGTTGCCTCGAAAGTATGTTTACTTTTATTGGCCACACGGCCCAAGTAAGAATTGACAGCAATTGCTTTTCCTCCAACAGACGCGCCAAAGTGCCATAAAATTCTATGGCCAATCTTTGGCTGTTAGCGCAATGCCTTATAGGCCCGCATTGCCATTCCGCCGCATGAAGGAGTAGGCCAATAAAAAAATGGCCGCTGCCAAGACTTTAGATATTTATTTTGTCCCAATACATGGAATTATTAACGAACAGAACAGAAGAAGCAGTCCAAGGTCCAAGGGGCAGGCGGTTTACTTGGCCAAGCTAATGCCTAAATAATTGATTGCAATTTGAGTAGGCAGACAGGTGATTTTGATGTGGATTTAAGTTAATATAGATGAGTTCTGCTTGTGTGCCTTTACATAAAAACTAGACTCACAGCTGGAAGGTTGCGGAGATGAACTTTTATGGGAGTAAAAATGGAATCAGTCTAGGATAAACTCAATGAGCAAATGTTGAGCTTTATACATCTCTCTATAGCATATATTTTAGTTGCTTTGTTCTATATGAAACACAGGATTGTTTCATCTAGCATGTGTGATGATGATGATTAAGCGGACAATGCTAAGCGAAAGCTAATCACAAAAAAACCTTCCATTCTTCTTCCACATAATAATATCAATTGAATTTATTCATCAAAATGCAGCGCATCGAACTAATCAGGCTTAACGGATTTGCCATTCATTTATCAACTGCATACGCTGCTGATTCCCTTTCTTCTCATACTCCCGCTCCCCCCTCTAACATGCACACATGCAGCGCACAAATCTCTTGTCACACACACAAACACACACAAATTGGTTACAATTTAATTCAATTGAATTTCGCCAGCCCAACTCTCATGGCAAAGGCAAAAAGAAAATATTGTCACAAAATAATAAATCCGTTTGAAAATACAAACCCACACACACACACAAACACAAACACGCAAACAAACACCTACACATACAGAGAGATACATTTCGTATTGAATGCGTTAAACGCGCTGAATGTTTTGGCACACAATATGGCCATTGCAGCGTGAGATGGTGAGGCAAAAACATCTGTGGGAAGAACGATATGTTCAGGCTGCCGTTACGCACAACAAAATTTTACATTTATACCATTCACAAACAAATGCGAAGGTATATTCATTATGTCATGAAGCTTACAAAGAATAGAAGGAAGTGTTTCCGACCATATAAAGTATACATATTCTTGATTAGAATGACAAGGGGAGCTGATATATGGTATGTAAATGTTTCTATCCTTTTCAGTTCAAATATCTCCAAAGTCTAAAGGGCTGAAAAGTTGAAATTTAAACCAGCAACTTCTTATATCTGAAGGCTGCTTGAGTTTATATAGCTGCCATAGAACTATCTGCTTGAGAAACCACACTTAGTAGCATAACGAAAACAGTAAGTGCAGTTTAAGACGTATCAAATGACCTGACGAAACGTACACAAGAATGGGAGAGAGCCCCTGATAAATAAGGTGAAGATAAGGGGACCGTATTTGAGTATATATGCGTTTGCTAGCACAAATCAGAAGTGAGCTTAGCAAGCGCACAATGGCTGTATTGGCTCTCCTTACTTACTGCTATAAACGTGCTTGGTGTCCACAATACAGGTGTCACCAGGACCGCATTGTTTGCTCGTCGTGGAGTGAATTGTTACCCCAACAGCCCCCTCTCTTCATATTCAAGTAAGTTCTGCTAATAAACCTTCCATATCTATGGCTACTAGTTTGTTTCCTTTCATCGATACTAAGCGAGCGATCTTCAGGAAGGAAACCAATCGGAGCTTTGCAAAAGTTTGTATTATCATGCTGTGGAACAGGAACGAAATGGAATAGCCCGCTCACAGGTTAGAGATAACAAGCTTGTGCGAGAAAGAGAACATTTGATAAATGCTCCTGAGCACTTTACAAGCCAACGAAGCCTTTCATATCGGGGTGTGGAATGAAAACGGAATACAGAAACCCGCTCAAAAACTAGAGGGGAAAACCGAATGAACCGAATGGTGTGGAATGGGAACGGGCTACATGCTCGAGAGGACCCTCTTGGACTGCTGCCCACTATTCTCTATCAATAAGCCCTACACATCGTGGTGTCTCCCAATTACTAAACAAATCTATGAACAAAACAAACTGCAAGAAATCTTAAGTTAAACAACACCTTTGTTATATATTTACAATGTGAATGGATTATAGCCTTCCCTTCTTGTCGTAGCAGGAGACTTTTATAGATCATCTCATATAATGTCAATGTGAATGGTATATAAGTTTCGACATTGCCCTTCTTAGCTCTTCTTTCTTGTTTTATTCGAGGTTTATTTTTTCTACCGTGTTGTATTTTATTGTGCACACGGCCCTGGCCCAAATTGTTGCTGCATTATTTTTGTTATATTTGCATAAGCCATTTTATTATCTAGTTTCGAGCTCTATTTTTTATATTTTATATTTCGCTTTTAGTTTGTTGAAGCTGACCACTTTTTTGTCGTCATCGTCATTGTTGTTGTTGTTGTTGTTGTTGTTGCTGGTGTTGCTGTCCGGCTTTTATCTACGCAGCTATTTGTTAAAACTTTTATCGCCAACACGCTTAAACCGGTTGCTGGCAAAAACGGGTGAAATAAATAGAAATAAATAAAAATCAACTTTTGGCCAAACCAAAATTTTAGCACCACATTCAGCTTTGGCTCGAAACTCAATTTAAAGTGCTTTCAATCTTCAGCTCCTGCTACTCCTGCTCCTGCTACTGATGCTCCTGCGGCTGCTGTTATTTCGGTTTCAGTTTCTCAAATTTAAATCAAAAGTGGCATTAAAGTGCCAAGGAATGGAATGGAATGGAATGTCTTTGAGGGGGATTCAAGGGGGATGGCACCAGTACTCACGGTATAGCTCGATGGTTATATTGGTTGAAACATATTTCTTGTGGAAATTGCTGGCCTGACACGTGTAGACCGCATGTTGGTGGATGCGTGACAAGTTGCGCACAACCAATTTGCTGTTGATGGTGCCGTCGTATGTGTAATCGACAACGCTGTTCTGGAGCTGGCCATTCATCAGCCAGGTGACAGTTGGTGGCGGCGAACCTGCAAGGAGGCCAAGCAAAACCAAAAGGCGATGAGACACGAGAAGGAGAAGCAGACCAAAATACATTAATAGCAAGGGAGGGAGGGACGGTTTAAAGCTCTGGCATTTAAGATGGGGGGAAAAGTAACTTTAAAATGAAAATGATTAACGATTTTAGTAGAGAATATTCAAAGGGAACATTCCATTATAATATATACATATGTCTGTTGATGCTTTTCTTGAAATGAAAGAACTATCTTCGGACAACCGAAGCAAACAGATGTACATATGGCGCAGAGTTTGTATTGAAGTGTTCTTTGTGTGTTTCATTATCATATTTTGTAAATTTCCAAGGCTTTCTGGCTTGTATTTGTGATTACAAGATTACCTTACCTCTGTTAAACACAAATCTAAGCTATAGGCTCAAGGCTAAGCTCTCTTCTTAAGACACCAAAGGGCTAAATTGTTCATTAGCTGCTCTTAAAAGAAGACTTACAAAACATATGCTAGAGTTTTGGCACATTTCTATATATCCCAACCCATCAACGATTAGTTTACACTTCCTTTAATACATTTTTCTTTTCAATTTTTCATTTTCGCAGTGATTTTCCATTGATTTGTGAGCCTCATATTCTGTAGAGCTTGTTAGCCTCTAATTTAGTCCGGCATTATGCTACTTAACTAGAGATGCCATCATCATCATCATCATCATCATCGTCGTCGTCGTCGTCGTCATCGTGCGGCACTTAAATCAACACGCATTACTCATACGCAGCGTGTGGTACTTGGCCGCTTTTAACGACTTCAACTTAATCAAGCACTGAAATTAGCTTTTGTGTGCGTATATGAGCGCACATTAATTTAATAGCAGCGGTTGGTCTGAGCCAGCTAGCAAAAAAAAGGCCACACGACAACAGCCAAATAAGCATACACTGTGCGAAAATGAATTGCCGTAGGTAGGGTAGGAGTATGTGTGGGGGCCAGGGAGACTTGCGACTGGGAATTGTGTTTGCAATTGTTTTATGAAAGTTATGAAAATGTACACAACTCCAGGTGGGGAAGGGGGTGGCCTGGATATTCATCAAATTTAATGATTGAAATATATAATTTTTGAGAGGTTTGCAAAAAGGACATTCGCGACATTCGTTCGTAGAGTTTGCAAAGGCATAGTTATGGGTTCTTTTATACCCTTGCAGAGGGTGGAAGGAAGCATCTCCGATCACAGAAAGTATATATATATTCTTGATCATTATAACAAGCCGAGTCGATATAACTCTGTTTGCCTTTCCCTCTATATATCTCTCTGTGTCCCTCTCTCTTTCTGTCTGTGTGTCTCTCTGTCTGTCCCTCTGTTTCTATACAAACTAGTCTCTCAGTTAAGGCTTACCATAGGCTTATGACTGCCGGAAATCGAAGCACTAGAGGCTTTAGAGGCACAAAAGATCAACACTGCTCGCAGTGCTTCCCTCTCACCTTTTATAGTGGACTCTTCGTCTGAGAGTCCTGTCTCGTTTACCCTTTTTGGACGATACTCTCTTAGTTTTAGAGCTATCGACTTGAACTTTAGCTATCATCATAGGTTTCTTCCTGCAGTAAGCTGCTCATATGTTCATATGCTCATATTATTTTCCTTTTTTTCTTCGTTTTATTTAGCAAATTCAATTAATCCGCCGTGTTCTTTATTTATATATTTAGACTATTTATGATGGCCATAAACAACAACAGCAGCAGCGTAACTACAACAAAATAATGACAAGTAGATTTCTATTGCTTTTCCTATTGCCATTTCCATTTCCATTTGGATTTCCATTTCAATGGGCGGCAGGCAGGCGGCAGCCGGCAGACGCTGGTAAGTGCCATTAAATCCACCTGGAAATCTACTAAAACTAACTGACGACCTGAACTGCACTTGATACCTGTGAAAAATGCGACACCCATACAAATACAAACACAAACACACACACACACACTCTGAACATATACATGTACATGTACATGGCACTAAACGCACATTACTTTGATTAATAACTGCCATTTGGTTGAGTTTTATGTTGTTTATGAAAATATTTCACACACACACACACACACAAACACAGACCCACACTGAGCTATGCAAAGAATATGTTTTGTAGGTTTTGGGGTCGCCATTTTGTTGCCATCATATGTGTGCGCGTACATGTGTGCGTGCATGTGTGTGTGTTGAAGTAGATTAGCTGGCGGCTTAATGGTTGCCTCTGATTTATTAGCCTCCAGGCCAGACACAGCAAATCAAACCAAATCAAAAGGACTTTCAAGACAAACCATAACAACTGAGTGCCCCAAGTGTCCTGCTCCTAAGGCCATGTGCATGTTTTTCAAACATAAATTTCATGAAATTTGTTTACGAACTTTTGCTGAATTTGCCGTATGAAAATTTTAATTGGTCTTATTAAGCCCCTCTCCCCGGGCGCTGGCACACTGTGGCCATGTGTCTAGTTCATGATTTGGCCATTTTGGCTGAAGCTTTAAAGTGTTGGTCCAAGTTTTTAGGCCATGATTTGCTTGGCTTGGCTTGGCTTGGCTTGGCTTTGCTTTTAATGTCAACAATTCAGGCACACATAAACACACACAAACACACACAAACAACACATGTATGGCCACATATACAGCCTTGCCTTGCCTTGCCTTGTCCAACAGCTGACTTGCATTAAGTCTCAAAGTTTGCACTAGTTTTTCCTTTTTTTTTTTAATGCTGCTTTCCTAGTTTTTTGTGAGTGCTTTTCCATTTTTAGAGCAGTCCACAAAACGGGTTTTTGTGCCAGCGACATTAGCATTTCATTCTTCTTTTTTCCTCATTTTTACTTTTTATACTTTTGCCTTTGCCCCCCGCCCAGCGGGGCTTAATGAGCAGCAGCAGCATATAAATGCGTGCCAGTTTCTTTTAGCACTTTGACAGGAGACGAAAAAGCTTAACTTAAAGCCATACCAACACTCACTCACTCACTTATGCGCTTTTCAACACTTGGCTTTGCTTTGCTTTGCCATTGCTGCTGTTTACACACACACACACACACGTGTACAACTTGCAGTTGCCTTAGTTATGCAATGCTGAAATATTTGCTTGTTTAGTTTTGCATATCTTTGCATCTTTTGCATCTGCTTCAGTTTCAGCTTTAGCAGCCTTCTGCTGTACTTGCGAGTAGTACAAATGCACGCGAATACACACAGATACACACCCTCACACACACACCCACACATGCATATGAAGTAAGGGATAGCAGTGTAGAGTGCAAGAGAATAGAGAATGCAAACAAAGCACTTACAAAAAATAAAAGATATAACAACATTCCTAGTGGCTGCCTGCCTCGACTGCTGTTTGTTGTTATATAGCTCTTATTGTTGTTTCTGTTGCTGTTTCTGTTGCTGTTGTAGTTGCAGTTGCTGATGATACGAGTAGTTACGAAAAACAACACTGGCACATAAATATTTTTTATGCTGTTGTCTTCGCTCTACACTTTTTGTTTGCTGTCTCTGTATCTCTGGCTCTTGCTCTGTCTCTGGCTCTGTTTCTGTTGCTGCGTTTGTCCTCTGCTGTTTGGCATTTGGCTTTTTTGTATGACTGTGTGTCTTTGTGTGAGTGCCTGTGTGCCTGTATTGTACCAACCGAATGACCATTGAGAGGAAGCTGTAAAATAAATTTCAAGTGTGCCAACTTGAAGAGTTTTTGGAAGCCCAAAGAATGGAACAGCAGCAACTCGCCTTTAATCACTCTCTAATCCTCAATTGAGAGATCTATATGTATGTGTATATGCTGCACAAATACAAATATACATAAGCGGAGAGTTCATATGTTGCTCAATTGCTATTGAAGTTTAAGGATCAAAAATGCTGGAAAATTCTTTTCGTTTTAAGTAAAATTTCCAAAATGTCAAAATGTTAAGTCAAAAATTGTAATTTGAACCTTCTGATAGTCTAAAACGCTTGTTTCTAAGAGTCTGAAAGAGTCTAAGAGCAACCACAGACCCCTTTTGATTTTGAGATGATTATTGATGGATGGAAAATGGTATAGAAGTTTCATTCTGTACCTGAGACTTCAGCCATATGAACAGATTGAAGAGGCAAATGGAAGAATAGTTATATCTTCACTACAGAGACAAGAACTTTTCTTCTTAATACGGTCGCCATATCGTGAGCACCACGGCTTAAGCTTGAAGCAATGCAGATACTCAAGGATACAGCCAAGCCCACTCAGGAGTTGTATCAGGTGAAAATTGACCTGTCCAAACTTCCCACTCAGCCAAACATCCAGGTCTGGGAGAACCTTTTGTGTGTGGTTGAAGTATCCCATCTCGCCTGCCACGCTTTTGCTTCTTGCCTCATAATGCAGGTGCCTGTGTTGCATATGTGAGTCTTCTCCTCTAGTCAGTTCGTAGCTCTTAGATACGCAATGGATTTGTTATCACCAGCGCCTCCTCGTCCGAACTTGTACAGAAACAGCTGCAAAAGCTTATAGCGCTTAGTCGATGCCTCTCCTGTACAAGCTCACTTCTATGGTGCTGTGTGAGATTGGGACAACATAGAGTAAAATAGACCTGGTGATAACTTGTAAGAGCATCATAAGCTCCTGGTTGGGTCCTCGCGCAACTAACATGATTCACGTGAGGGCCCTTTCAGTGGATGCTGCCTTCTTGTTGGTTTGCTGTAAGTGATCTCTGAAGCTTATTCAGAATAACGCCTAGAATATGGATTGCCCTTGTCAAGATATGTATATACTATATACATATATATATATGCATAGACTCTCAGAATCAGTAGACATCTACCATTTGAATATCGCTCAAAAGACAATCAAACTGTAGCAAAGCACGTAAAAGTGCACAAACAACTATGTGAAAAGGGAGACAATAAGCAGCCAAAGTTCAAAGCTGAATATCGGAAGCCAGGCCGAAAGAACATGTGCCCAGAGGGGTACGATAAAGAAGAGGCAACTACTCAAAGCTGGCAGCTTAGTTATATGTTATGCATCCCCATGATAAGAGCATCACAGTACTGCAACTACTATTGCACTAGTATTGCTTGCGATGTTTGCGCCGTTGTATGAGTGATCGTTGGTGTGAGTTGTTGCGGTAGTTTGAGTGTCAATAAAAGCAAGGGCGATTCTGCTTCTGCCAGCGTTCGCTGATTATCATTTACACTTAGCGATTATCACAGTTCTGTTTGCTTACGAAGTCAGCTTGCCACTGCGCCTGCTAGACGAGAGAACGATCTCCCACTTAGCGCTAGTTGATGGAGCTGATTAGCTGCATATTTAATAGTGGGACTCACCGCCGCAACTAGTGTGAGCGCGGTAGACTATTTGGCACTCTTGCAGTACTCTGATGAGCATCATAAGAAGGGTTTGGGAAGAAGAAAAGGAACATATGGATAGCCTAGTGTGTTTTCATCGTGTGTTTTTATTTAATTAGGTGAAACCCTAACTCTGCTGTATGTGTATCATCATGTAAGATCTTGGGCGTTCCTTCTTTTCCTTGTAAACAGCCAACACCGAGACATTGGTCACTTTGACAACCTAGAAACGACGCCGTGACCTTTACCACCGAAACCAGCAATCAGGACCTCATCGTTCTCCTCAATGTAGTTCAAGCTACCGTCAAGGGTCACATTCTTAATGAGCTAGGAAAACCTTGCCTTTAAACATGTTTGTTAAGCAAATTGATCCTGTATAGATTTTCCATTATCTGAATATTAATGCAGCTTTAACAAAAACTGGCCTTTTGTCGAAGTCTGGAAAATGGCCGCCAAAAAGTGGCCATAAAATTGGCAAAGCAAGTCGCAATAAGTGAAAAATGAGCGAAAAATTATGCGAAACAGGCAACAGCAGCAAGTGAAACTCAACTCTACTCTACTCCACTCTACTCTATTTTACTCTACTGCTGCTCTACTGCCGCTCTACTGTTAGTTTTCTGGCCATTTTCTTTTGCAATTTTCCTTTTTGTGGTAAATAATTTTGTTGTCTGGGCTCCTTATTGTTGGGCTTCCGTGCTCAAAACAGAAAGAAATGTTATAAAAATGCACACAATTTTGTACAATAATAATAACAACAACATAGCAACGGCAACAACAGCAACAACAGCTACAGCAACAACAACATGTAGCACTTTGGGAAAAGCGGAAAACGCCTGCACTTCCGTTTGCCACACATTGAACCAATTTTAGTAGCACACTTTTGTTGTTGTCGCTGTTGTGGTTGTACTTGTTGTTGTTGCTGTTGCTGCTGCTGTTGTTGCTGTTGCTGCTGGCGCTTTTCACCAGAGACTTTTGGCCTTTCAATATGTGGCTATATGGAATTGTTGAAGGTGGCAGAAATTGCCGCGTGTAAAATTCATGACGTGCAAAAAGAAAACCCAACGTTGAATATTATGCATTAGCAGCCATACAGAAGACCCCTCCCCCCCTCAACAGCCACAGCAACTCCGACCCACTAAGCTGCTGGAAGCACAAATATTTTCTTTATGATTTCGCTGAGGAGGGGGGCGGGGTAGAGCAAGTTTTACAGCCCGCGCAGCCTGTGTTGCTTTATAACTTTATTTCCCTCATATTTTTTTTCAGTTGTTTTGTTCTTTTCGAGTTGGCGTGTCGTTCTCATTTGCAATTGCTAGTCCTCGCCTGACGCCTGCCGCCTCTGCTGCTGCTGCTGCTGCTGCTGCTGCAATAAAATTTACAGCTCCTTTGTCGATTTTGCACACCCTTAAGCCAAAAACTGGCAGGCAAGCCACTCCCACTCCCATTGCCATTTCCATTTCCATTTCCATCTCCATCTTTGACTTACTTCTGCTGATTGCACTTGTTTAAGTGCCAACTGTTTTCATTCATCTCTCTACTCCTTTCTTGTTTTAAGCCACAGAATTGCAATTTTTGTAATGGACATTGCATGTCCTGGCCAAGGACGGCCCTGAGCATGCGGTTAGGCTGGCCGTGCCTGAGCCGGAGCCGGGCACAGCCTGGCTGAGCATAATGCCAACATTTGCCTGTAATTTATTTCCGCCTTCTGTTTAAGATTTGAGAGTCAAGAGCTTGACACGTAATCGTGCGACTGTCAGAAGTTAAAGAATTGAAATGAACGAAATCAAATCAAGGGAGAGCTTGATCCTGACTGAAGTTTCTTGTTGAAGCATTTGAGGAAAGAGTTGATATCTGTGAAGAGATTCATTGAAATGACATGGCGTGTTCTCGATGGTAATTTACTATTGCCCCTCCACAGCCCTCCTGGTTATATCAATTGCCAACCAACATTCTGACCAACTAGCTGAACACTTACTTTGACCAACTGCCATGAGATTGCTACGCTCCAAACCAGTTTTGTGTGTGTTCCATGCCGTTCCGCTACGCTTTAGTCTCGTCCCCCCCATAAACCGCAACTGTATTCAGCAGTTCAACTCCTTGCTCCCCTTTTCCCTTTTCCCTTTTCCCCTATTTAACATGTGTATTCACATTTGTACTTGTACATTTTGCTTTCCCCTTGTTGGTTCCCCCCTTCTTTGCCCGTTTAATTGGCACATACAACATTTTGAGTGCCCAATTTCTTTTTTCTTGACAGTCAACGAGTTGAAACAGCCAGAAAGAGTCACAGAACGAAGCCAAAACCAGCAACGCCCAGTCAACTACTGCTGGCCAGTTAACAGTTACTCGTCAACAGTCACAAGTAACGAGTTGCTTTTGAAGTGCAGTTGGCTAAAGAGAGAGAGAGAGCCAGGGAGAGGGAGTGTGAGAGAGGGGGCCTGGTGATTTATTTTATGCCAACGTTGACATGTCAAACCATTCAAAGTGGTTTCGCTTCCGTTTGGCAAGAGAGTCCGCAGCGATAAAGCACGCGATTGTTGTTTGTGTGTTGGTATGTATGTGTGTGTGTGTGTATATGTGCAAGTGTGTATTAGCCATTGTTGTACTGTTGGCTTGAAACAGAAACAGCAGCTTAAGCTAAAGCCAAAGCCAAAGCCTCGGCAGGCAACGCTCGCTTTCTAGCCCATTTTTCAAAGCTTTTGCTTCAGTTTTTTTGGCTCAGCTGACTTTTTGGCGCTTCGTCTGTATATGTATCTGTGTGTGTGTGTGTATGTGTGCGTTGTTATGTTTGTTATTGTTTGCCAAGTTGTCGCCATTCACCAGACTTGAATTGAAAATCATTGTCAGCCCTGCCTTTTGACTACCTCCTGGCTTTGCTTACGTTCTTCTCCTTCCGCTTTTTGTTTAAATTTATTTGCTTAACATTTTGTGCTGGCCAAGCTGCTGAAACCAACCCCAACCCAATCCCTCCCTGCCATATCTTTAAGCCTTTTGTGTGTGTGTGTGTGTGTGTGTGTGAGTGTGTCTGCTCTGTTTGAGAAATCGACTTTTGCCTTCTTAAGCGCTTGCCAGAATTTCGCCTTCAATTGGCTCTTTGGTTTGTTTGACTTTTGTATTGTTGCTGCTATTGTTTTTCTTGTTGTTGTTGTTGTTGTTGTTGGTCTTTACAATTGAACTTTATTTACCTTATTTATTGTATTTGTTATTTAAGTACTGCCCTTTGTTTGGCAAAAAGTTTGTCCTGCCATTGTAATTGTTTTCATTTCTTCGTTGCGATTTTAATATTTGATAACTTTTGTGCCCGAAATTTATGCCAGAGCTTATAATAAACTATAACTATCGTTGCCAGGCTATAAACTTGATGGAATTTATTGAATTGTTTTCATAAACTTACCGCCATAGACAACACAGGTGACCTCCAGGCTGCCGCCTTCCTCATAGGGTCCCGCCCTGGAGTCGATGCGCAGGCGACGCTCATTGAATATGTTTGGCTGCAGCGGGGGAACTGCAAATATATATACATATATATATATATAGATATATGTGGAATCCAATCAATTAACTGGTTAACTAAGAGTTAAGCAGGCCGTAACCAATGCCAAAGCCCTGCTTAATACCGATAACTGACTCTGATTCTGACACTGAAACTGACTGGGCTTAACCTCAAAAATGATTGTTTTTCCACCGCAAATCACAAACAATTTAAATTTGTGCTTTATTTTTAAGGCCATTCTAATGGAAAATTGCCCCTATCAAAGGGAATGCAATATGCACATAAACACATTTATTTATAAACATAAATAAACATATATATCACACACATATATACATATATATGTGCATACGCATTTGCATAATAAATGGCAAGTTTTGCGGTTAACCAAAAAATCATTTCAGCTAATTTATGTTTCGACCCCGCGACAGCAAATAAATGTTAATTGCTTTTATAATCAAAACGCGCTGATACATAATGATTTATATATATATGTATGTGCATATATATATATATATATATCTATCCAGCAATGCATTCAAATGCGGTTTGTTAATTTAACATCAAGCTAATAAAAAGATAAACATGCAACAACTAATTGGAAATCAAATTATGAAAAAGTCGAAATGCAAAGGCTTAAATCATGTTTGGGTAGGTCAGTTTTTTGTTCCGGAATCTGTCAAATCGGTTCAAAGTAAATATAATGTTTGTGATTTTGAAATATTTAAAGCCAAACCAATTTGGCATTCTTCCTCTACAGCTGAATGCTGTTTATATATATTCATATATACAGAGGCGGGCCGATAAGTACTAGGAATACATAAGATATATGACAATTTTGTTAAAGTGGCGATCTCTCACTTCTCACTGATGCTCACTTCTTTACCACATCTGAAAAGTATGTCTTCTTGAGGTCTGTCAAGCGGGCTTCTTTGGCGGCGATGACCTCCTCATTCGACTCAAATTTTCGACCATAGAGTGACTTTTTCATGTTTGGAAACAAAGAGAAGTTATGCGGGTCAAAGTCAAGAGAATACTTTGGGTGGATCAGCAGTTCGTAGCCCAATTCGACCAATTTAGCTATGGCAAGGGCGGAGGTTTGAGCCAGGGCATTGTCATGATGAAAGAGCCGTTTTTTTCTATGCCAAATGGGGTCGTTCTTTCTGCATTTTGGCGTCTTATCGGTACATTCATTCGGCTAGTAGAGCCCTGGTGCGATGACTGTTTTACCCTTCTCCAAGTAGGCCATGTAGATCACACCTTGTGAATCCCAGCAACGATGGCCATCACCTTTACGGTCCTTAGGACAGTCTTGGCCTTCTTTGGAGCATATTCAGCATGTTAAAGTCACCTGTTTCGATTGTTCCTTTGTCTCTTCAGTATACCAAAGAATAGATGTTCCATCGACGGTCACGAAACGAAACAGAAACTTCTTTGGATTGCACTTAAACAGTGTCAAACTCAGCTTTGAAGTGGTCTCACGCTTGAGCTTGTTGGCCGGACTGGGTAGATGCGACACCTATCGCGCCGACAGCTTTCTTATGTCCAAAATTTCCTGCAGGATATCATCCAAGCAGTCTTTTGATATGCCTGCTGTCTTAACTATCTCGTGCACCTTCAACCAGCGGTCTGCCAAGACAAGATCATGGATTCTTGTCACATTATCCTCCATTGCAGCCTGGGCTTTGCGCTTAGCAAGCCCCGTGGATTAGTGTCGTGTGGGTTCACCTGAACGTGGAGCGTATGGTCACGATATTAGAATGGTATCCGTTTTCGGGTCACATGGGCATCAAAAAGAGACGTGCGACCTCGTTGCAACTCTTTAAATGGTTGCCATGGAAGGAGAAGAGTCAGCATATCCAACCGCTCTTTGATTTGGCTGCTCAATTTCCTTTCCAAAAACAAGATTCAAATCACCAACTGATATATCTCTTTGCCAGTTTTCTAAAATCCGCGGACAAGCCCGCTCTAAGTACTTATTGGACCGCCCTCGTATATTCTAAAGGGCAATCTACATTGTATTCCCTTCCCTTCCCTTTCCGCCCCTTCCCTTGTGTATTTTTTGCTATACGCACCAACAACTTCCAAATTGACATTGCTGTTTCTGGTCTGCGAGAGTTTGAAGTCCACGCGACATCGAAAGTTGCCAGCATCCTTTTCCTGTTGCGGGCGAGCGGCATGACAGAATTTCGAATTTCAATTACAAACTGTGCTGTCTATGCTGACATATCTGAGCCTTACCTTAACCGGATTTATAATCAATTCCGCTGGCTCCTGATGGGTGCGAAAGACAGCCCGATCCTCGAGCACCTCCTCGTCCCGCCAGTGCGATGGGGTGCCAGCATGGGCGCCACGTGTGTCGTAGCTGTCAGGAATACAAGAGGCCATATACAATTTAGTGTTAAAAAGGATGCAGAGGATGCCAAAACATCAGGCTCTGTCTGGTCTGGGCCACTCACCTGTAAATGGGCAAATTATTTTTATACCAAACGACGAGCAGCACTTTGTCATCGGGCAGACTGGAGCCAACATCGCATTTGATTTGCGCCGAGCTATTGACAAGCACTCGCAGGATCTCGCCATCTGCAGGAGGAGCAGAAAAATCAAATAAAATATAATAGAAACGAGTTGAGAAAACTTCAACGCAATGTTTTTGCCAGACGCTGGAGAAGCGAAGGAAGTTTCTTTTTCAATTTCTTGGCTCGAAGAGAAATCCATTTACTACCAAATTGATTTTCAAGTGGCTGCGGCAAAACAATTTGTCAAAAGTGTTCAACAATTTCAGAAGGACCCCGCCGCTTTATATTGCTAAAGAATTGTGTTTGCCAAAAAAGGATACAAGTACATCCATCTACTTGCAGTTTTGGCGGCATTCCAGATTTTTGAGAAGACATTTCTAAATATATATATACATATATATATTTATATATCTGCCATGGATTTATGGAGTTAATTAAAATAATTTTGTACAGATTTCAATGCCATGTGAGATTAGTATTTTGTTTTAACTAATCTTCTCTTTTTTTAAATTTTCACACACCATTTGGCTAAGCCCTGCAATGGCGATCGATAAGGGCGGCGGAAGCTGCTAAATAAATGTAAAAACAAATGAAGCTGAGGCAAGGCAATGTATTCGACTAGCAGATGCTCTGTAAGTTGGCCATAATTAAACAGTTTGATACATAAACAAGCCGATATATCGATATAGATCTCGCTTTGAAAGTCAAATTATCGATTTATATCGATACACCAGTAGAAATTAAGCATTTAGTATACCTATATGGTATCAAAACCATGATTTATCGATAAATATCGATATGTGAGTGCAAAATAATTGGTTCAATGTACAATAGCAACGAGCGCCACTCCAACTGGTGCTTAAATATGATATCAGAGGAAGTTTGAAAGCTATACGTGGGTATAAAAACCTTGATTTATCGATAAATATCGATATGTGAGTGCAAAATAATTGGTTCAATGTACAATTAGTGGTCAGGAGACTGTCAAAAACTATATTTGATGCATATATGTATGCTTATAGGTATGTATCGATACACTTTATCGATATATATCGACAGAATACATAGCTCAAAAGTAAATATGCATGCGTAGCTACGTACGCCAGGCCAGCTGGTGCTTAAATATGATATCATAAGAAGTTTAAAAGCTATATGTGGATATAAAAACCTCGACTTATCGATAAATATCGATATGTGAGTGCAAAATAATTGGTTCAATGTACAATTAGTGGCCAGGAGATTGTCAAAAACCATATTTCATTCATATATGTATGCTTATAGGTATATATCCATACACCTTATCGATATATATCGACAGAATACATAGCTCAAAAGTACTTATGAATGCGTAGCTAAGTCAGCCAGCTCAGCTACTGCTTCATATATGTTAAATATGTTGTTAAAGGCCTCACACAAGTTCAATCAAATTCATAAAGAATATCGCCCCAAATAGTGCTTTATGCTAGATGTTCTCTTCGTGTCGAGGCCTGATTGCAATCTGCTGGCTTACAGGATATCACAGAATCACAGCATTCAACCAGCAAAAACACAGAAACCGCAGTCCCACATAATGCGCCAAAAGCCGCCACACGTGTGTTTGTGGCCTTAGATTTAGCTAGAAAAGCGGGTGGTTGGCTGCGGGCGAGGGGGAACGTTGTGGCGCTTGTGATTACCCAGCCACATGTGGACTACAAAATGGCCGCCATTTTCGTGTTGTGGCTATGCGTCTCCCTCTCTCTGTGTGTGTGTGTGAGTGTGTATGTGTGTGTTTATGCGCTAAAGTGCACTTCGCATGGGAAAAAAGAGCCACATAGAGTTGCCACAATGGCCAGCAAATAGAAATAGTAATACCAACGACAACAACAACAACAACTTCTCCTTCTATTTCTTTTCTATGGCGAAAGCAAAAAAAAGAAATGCCTCAGGCCTGAACGCTTTTGTTTCTAATTTTGGACTTGTGTGCGCAAATGTTCTTCAAAATAGGCCTTCCCCTACTGCTCCTGCTCTTGCTCCTTCTCCTGCTCTTGCTCTTGCTTTTGCTGCTGCTTCTGCTTCTGCTACTGCCGTTAGGCATTTCCGTCACTTTGTCCACAAACGAGAGCCGACCACATGATAAATAATCGATAAATTATGTGGACACATGTTTAATCTAGCATGAAATGGAATCATTTCCCTTCAATTTGTTGTTAGCCAAGCCAACAACAACAACAAGAACAGCAAGAACAACAATAACAATAACAGGGGACAACAAAAAATACGATTTGAAACGAGACGAGCACACAACAGATGTGTTTTCTAACCATGGGAATGGCCTGGCTTGGCATGGGATGCGATGGAACCGAGGGGAATGGAATGGTGTGCGCTTTCTGGGGGGAGAGTTGGTCTGTTTAAATATAAATAATGGGAAAATTATAAATGCCAAGCTCCCGTGCATGTCTGCTGACTAGACACAGACACAGACACGCCCACAAATAGAGACGCACTCGATGGCAGGGGGGAGTGGGGCAACTTATAGTTTGACCACCAAAATGAAATATGATGGTGAACACAATGAGAGCTTTTCACACCGCCTGGAACAGAATTAAAAGCAGTGGCGTAGGCAAGAGGAGGGTGGGATGAGTGTGTTCAATGAATGTTCGATAGCAGCTCGATAGAACGCCACTGCTTGGAATAGAGAATCGTATCATGTTTCATTCAACCATCCACTTCCGGTAGCATGACACGCATTATATAATTAGCACCAATCGACATATGCGTACAACTGGCAATTCACCTGAGTCTAATTAGTTAAATATAGTGTATTTTACTTAATTACCCAAACAGGTGATTAGAAGGGAGAGGGAGAGAGTGAGCAAACTAGAGGAGAAGGTAGACTGCACTCAGATGGTTGAATGTGGGTGAGACTGTCACATTGTTGCGACATGAGTGGACTGTAGAATTGGGGTGGTTCAGTTAATTCGATGTTAATTCGATACAAGAGTGTGTTAGGATTCATAAGGAGATGGTCCAAAGCATTTAATGATCCTTTATGTATCTCTCCTTCGTCTAACACTTGACTATTGTTCTTGCGAGTGGAGTTCTCAGTACCTTATGTACCTGCATCAGTTAGAATCTGATAGAATCAGAAACCTTTTCTGTTGTTTGCTCTTTCGTGGTCTAATTGGCATCCAAATCTACGACTTTCATTCTACTCTAGTAGAGTTAAGATACTTGATCTGCCTTCACTATTAAATCGTAGGGTCTGTCACAATGTGATGTTTGTGCACCAACTGATCAGGGAGCATTTAGCTCGACTAAGCCTTACATTCACTAGGAACTGCCGATCTTTATGTCTGCTGATTGCAGTGAGAATCTATTCGTATGGAGAATCCTTATTAACGTGCAAGATACAAAGAGAGAACCAACTCATTTGCCTGCCTGTTGTTCTCCTATCTCGTCATCATATAGTTTCTCTGCTTCTTCTTGGCATGACCTTCTGAAGATCTCCGCTCCTTAAGAACTCCCTTAGGATCATCTATCGATTATAATAGAGATTAGTGAGCAACCACAAATTATCAAATTTAAGAGGAAGATGCTGCCGAGTCGGGGCTGTATGCCGAAGTCTAGAGCTATTCTTAATCATCTAATAGACACTAACATGGAGCCCAACTATGGCGAGGACATTCAAGACGCCATTCATCTGCTTACGAACATGACTCTCCATGCTCCACAGCTTGCGGCAGATGAGCATTAGCGAATGTCTTCTAACCTCTCCACAAGACCGCCTCTATTCGAGAGAGTCAGGAAACTTCTATATGCTAAAAGGCTGCTCAGAGGAGAGTATGCTACATATCATAGCCCAATAGTACAATATCAACAGTAAACTATGATAAAAACCCTTTCCCAACTTGATTCAGTGTACAAGATCTCCTCTTGCATTCCCTATCACCCTCCCCAACATGAAACATAGTATAAGTAAGTATTCGCATTAGTTTAACTTAAATGGACTGCTCCTCCAACGTAATTGTGGTTCTCCACACACACGCACCCACTAGCTTTTCAGTAATTACATTTGTTTAGCTTTTCTCCCTCAGGCCCGTGGCCGCCTCCACTTTGCTGCTTTATCTTTGCATTGAGAGAGAACTGACAATGGCCCACGACAATGACAATGATTCGCATCTGCTTCATGCTTCATACTTCTTTCTACAATTGTAACAATTGTTGCCATTGTTGTCTGCTTATATCTGTGTGTATGTGTGTATGTGTGTGTGTGTGTGTGTGCGAGTGTGGCTTTAATGTAATTGAACATTTTCTAATTGACACTTGTCACTGGCAACGACATTTTCAAAACTTAATTTTGACGCATTTACACATACATTTATTTCAATTTCCTTAACAACAAAAGAGGGTGAAGAGCACCAGGAGCCATACAATGGCAACTACAACACATACACACACACATACACGCACTTGCAGAAAGCAAATACAAACACAAACAAAGTTGTGACACAATGGGTGTCCTAGAGCCACCAACAATGGGGAAACAAAAACGAAACGAACGAAACGAAACGCGGCTTTGGCTTGGAATTTATTACAGCTGCTGCTGATGTGGGAGCGGAGGGGAGTGCAGGGGAGTTTGGTTAGTGCAGTTACCGCAAAGAAAAAGTACACACTTACACATGCACACACACACATACACGTGCAGAGACAAATGCAACAGCAGCCGCTTGGTCTGTGAAGAGGAGGGAGTTAGGACGGGCCAGACGAGCAGGTAAAGCAATGTGGCTATGTGGCCACGTAGTCCTTGGGAGTCCTGGCTGAATGGGCGGCGCAACTAAATACAAAAACCACGTGACAATGTTTTCGAACGAATACGAAAAGTGAGGCGAGTGGCTGGCAAGGCGAGGTGATTCGTGTCAGACATCAGACAGCTGGTTGGAGCAGGAGCAGGAGGATGAAGAACAAGGGACAGCCGGCAGGCACAGGCACAGGCAACTTTGTGTTCCTTTCACCACATGACAGAAAGAAGCCCGCATTGGAATGCACCAAGTTGTGAAGCTGTGAGCAAACACAACCCAGGCAGCGATGACATAAAAAAAAACGATATATACCAACTACAACTAGGCGTATGCTTGATATGGCAGGCATAGGTTAAAGTTCTAGCAAATTTAAGGCAATTCAATTGATATAAAATGATAAAATCAGTAGACTAGGAAAAACTTAAGAATTCACAATTAATTAATATATTTTTGGTTAAGTAAATCAGAGCATTTGAGTTGCAGCTCGTATGTGCCAAAGGTCACAGATAGAGGAAAGCTTATGGCTGCTACCCAGAAGCATAGCACTGAGCCAAGCCAAGCCAAACATTAATTGACAAAAACTGACTCTTGAACTCGAGCTTGCTAACTAAAAAACAATTACAAATAGAAAGGTCGCGGAGCCAGCAGACCAAAGGGATAGCTTTCGGCATCCTCGACCGCCTCACAGGCTGGACCAAAGAGCGAATAGGTGTCTTCATCCTCTTAGCCGCCCTCGTCAACCATGCGACCATCCCGGGAAATCTTTTAGCGCCACTCTTATACAGCCTTTTGTGGAGCAGCACGCTCTATTTTCCTCTCCAGCGGTATCATGACGCCATAGTACGTAGGCCATCTACGTCTTTCACCAGCTAAGCTCTTGTCTTGCGCGGCGGCAGTGGTGACTCCTGCTCAAACAGCTAGCGCATTTCAGGCAAGTCCTTGGCGGCGCCAAAGTATTTGTAGCCACGATTGTCAGGCACCTACCAACCCTCGGCATGGAACATTTTGGACCCATAGCTCCGGTAAAGAGGGCCGCTGAGGCAGGATATCTGCTTCTCCCTGTATGATTTCATCGTTGAGGTCGCGTATGCGGAATACACCCAGACCAGCATTCTAAATTTGGGCTACTTTCTTGGATATATCACGTATGATATCCAAGCGAAACTTCTCAGAGTTCTCGCAGATCATTGCACTCTGAGGCCAGGTAAGGCCGGCGTTCCTTTTACCCCGATTCAACTTCTTTGCCAACTCGCGAAGGTGCCAAAGTTGTCATTGCCTTTTCAGCATTTCTAATCCATTTTGTTTATGCTCTTCTGCTTACCAAAATGTTTAAACAAACAGTCGTACAGATGGTCAGCCGAACAGATGAACGGACATAGCTATATCGAATAGCCTCATCATGTTGATCGAAAGTATATATACCTAATATGTTAGGAAACACTTCCTTCTGTGCTTGGCAAACTTCATAACAAATATGCATTCATAATTTTTTGTAATTGTTATGAAAAGTGCAAAAAAAATTCAGTTAATTTCACAATAATAAATTTCCAATATGAATTCACACTATGGACAAATATTTTCCATTCAAATATATAGCTTTGTTTCACCTCAACATATTTAACATTTTGCCATAATTTGAATTTGATCTCCGCTGCCGCTGCGACCACACGGCAGCTGTGGAGCACTCTCTGCGCTTCGTTAAATATAATAACAAGGCGGCCATCAACGCGTAAACAACCATGTGCCACACCACTTTTAAAAATAATAAAATATAACCACACGGAAAATAAACACGGCCATAGTTCTACTATATATATATATATGGCAGTTTCCTACAACAAAAATATGTGTGCTGTGCTTGTGCAATATTGTGTCTGCCCCTGTTATCTGTGGCACAAATTGCAGGCTTCGTCAAATTGAAGCCAGCTCGGCAGCTGCATAACAATGATAATGTTGAAAGTTTCGCATTAGAAAAGTTTCGCCTCGTGTCACTCAAATTGAAGTTGAAGTCACTTATATATGAATATGACCACACTATGCGTATACTTAATATGGCAGCATGAAAACAAGCAAACGAAATAAACAAGAAATCAATTGTGGACAAGTTGAAATGAGCTGAACAACGCGTGGCCACCCACTGCAAGGGATTGACGTGCCACGTGCCTGGAAACGTTCGTTCTTAGCAGCTTGTTTAGCTCCGTGTAGCTGTAGCTCACGGACATCGTTAGCACAAATTGTTGTGGCAGGTAACAAAAGCTCTGATAATGCCGAACAGGCAGGGCAGAACAAACCCCAAGCAATCATCAAATCAGCCCAGCAAAAGCAATCTGGAAAGTATAAATGCGAAACTCTCCAAAGGGCAGCCAGGATGAAGTTCAAAAGGCAGCTAGTTAGCAAAAGTTCGCTTGATTAAATTCGAGTGCGACGTACCGTGTGCGATAAATCACAATTGGCTATGCTTATAAGGAAGATCGCGGCGACACGTGCAACTTCAAAAACGAAATGAAAAATTCCAAATAAAAACAGAAAAAAACAGAAAAAACAGGAAAAAGAGGAAAAGGTAGGTGGCCCGCCCGAAGTTGAGAGTAGAAAAAGTTTATTAAGCGTTCGTCTCGCCCGACTTTGGCCATAATTTCGTATTGGGCCTGCAATAAATTTGCTTTAATGTGCAATTTATGGGACACCATTTAATTAGTTTCAGTTGTGTTCAAATTGATGTTGACAGAGATTATTGGCGGGGCACGTATTCCAAGAGCTAAAGCCATAGCCAAGCCTGGAGGCCTCCAGCTAATGGCCCAAAGTTCTTCAAATTCTAACCAATCTCTTCGGTCGAGTTTATTTGTACGTGTCGTCTTGAGACTTGTTCCCGGCCATAGCCATAACTTCCGCTTTGCGCCCGCTGACCTCGTCAACATTTATCTAACGGTTAAATGCCTCCAAGCTTGCCTCCTCCGCCATATGTGTGAGTTTTTCCTGCTCATTGGCTGAAACTTTTCTTCCGTTTTTGGCAACAATTTATTGGTGTGCCTGCATGCGCCTGTGTGAGTCGGTGTGTCAGTGTGAAATTGTAGTTGTAGTTTTCCGTTGAGTTTGCGTTAGTTATGATTATGGCCGTGTTTATTGCTTAGTGCTGAAAAGCCTTTATCAAGATAAATTGCTGGAAAATTTTTATGCACTCCCAACACCGCCCATAACCCAGCCCGAAACGAGCGACACTTCTGCCTAATGTCTTGTGTGTGAATGTCGAATGTCGAATGTTAAATGTTGTATGGAAATGCTGAATGGAAATGCTGATTGTTAATGGCAAAATGAAGCATTTGTGGTAAAGGAAAGTCGTTAAACATTTACTGGCATGTGGAACACTTGACTAAATGAGTGAGTGCTCAGGGTGAGGGGAGGAGAGACTGGCTTGCCTGCCTGCAAGCTGGTAGCTAGCTGGCGAATCGATCGATATACACTTTACATTATTCTAATGAAAATTCGTGTAAAATGTGGTGAAACATTTAAAGCATGCAAAATGCTTTTCTACGGGTGGATAGGAAAGTTTTCTGGTGAGAATATATGATATATAGCCATTAGATATATTATTAAATACGTTTTTTATATGATGGCAAAAGGCCTATTCCAGTTTCTCATTTGATTGAGTCAAGCTCCAAGTTATAAAGTTTCTTTTGGAACAAAGATCAGCTGTAATCTAACACTCAAGCAAACCACTTAAGGTATTTTATCAAGCGAATCAGCTGGATAATTTCATCCAGGTTTATCAAAACTCTTGAGTGCACCTACTCAGGTCATTTGCATGCAAGTCGCTTGGCCATACAGCCTTCTGTTCAGTTCACTCTCTCTCTTCACCCTCAGTTTCAAAAGGGCCTGAAAAGAAGTGGAAACTATTACAACATGCAAATAATAATTGCGCTATTAAAAGTTGCATATTAAATGCGACACGATTACAACAACTGCACTAAGTTTTAGTGGCTTGCCAGCGAGGACGGGGTAGGGAATTCGTGGCTACGAAAAACAAGTTGGGAGAATGTGTATGCCGGCGCCAAACAGCAACACGAAAACAACAATACCAACAATACCATAAGGGCTGGCAAATACTTTAAAACATGATTTTACACAAACAACAACACGCACAGCGGCCATTAAATATATGTATGTGTGTGTGCCAGTATGTGTAGCAGTATGTGTTTTTTGGTCTACCAGCAGCAAAACCTTGGCACATAAATTATTCATTGATTAGCAACAAATGCCATTAAACATGCACCCAAAGTGCCTGCCTGCCTGCCAGCCAGCCAGCCTACCAAAGCAATTGAATAACGGCAATTGTGTCGCTTATGCGTGTGTGTGTGTGTGTGTGCGTGTGCCTGCATGTGTATGGGACGCACTTTAAACTGTCATTTGTAGTTTAGTGCATTCTGGAAATTGCCCTGTTTGCCCAAAACTCGCCGTTGCAGCAGCCTAAAAGCAGGCTATAAATTTCTACTACTGCTAATGCTTCTGCTGCTGCTACTGCTCCTGCTTCTGTTCCTAAATACTATTGCTATTGCTATCAAAGAGCAGTAGGCGCCTGTAAGTGCCCGCAATAGCAGCAGCCACGCCCACACACACACACACACATAATGAGTAATCAAGAAGCAGAAATGAAAATATTGCCTTGTCAGATGAAATTCCATAGAAATGTTTGCGGCTAACATAAATTTGCTTTGATCAATTCCAGCCAAAATATAGCTTAAGATGTTTGTCAAATTTAAGGTCAAAACTTGTAATTTGTTTAATTAAAAGCTAGATTTAGTGATATGCCAAAAATACATATTTGCTGGCCTTTTGGAATTATTATTATCATGGAGAGGTTTCTGTACCGCTAAGCCTCCAGTTCCACAAGTAGAGCAATGTATTATGGCTTAGACGTGGTCTTTCACTTCAATGTATGATTTATAAGTGTTGCCATGTATGACCAATTTGAACGGCTTACTGAACTGAGTACTCGTCTCCCTAGGGGCAGTCCCACAGCATCAGTGGTCTTGCCGTTGCCATCTCCGTTGAATGAATACATCGTGCAATGTAATCGAAAGCAAATCTCTGGCCCTTGTGGTGGCTGATCAACGCTTTTCTCATCTGATTGGTTTGGAACATATTCGGAGCATAGAGATCGTGCCAGTCCATGTGCGAGAATGGATCCGCAACCTTCTTTTTTCCACCTTAAGCTCTTTGGCTGGAGTATGAACATTCTTAGGAGATCGTTTCTTGCATTTGGTGTCTACAGAATCCTATAAACTGACCCTCCAGATTGACCTTGTGTACCCCCTCTCTGGCTGGAGTTCCAACACTCTGGGAAGCTTGTTTCTTGCATTTGGAGTACACAGAATGATGTACCGCTGATCCTCCAGTTGGATCTAATGTACCTAATATCTTGCTTGGAGTCAGAGCTAAGACGCTCTCTGGCTGGAGTGTAAACTCTCCCAGAAGCTTGTTTTTTTGCACTTGGAGTCTACAGAAGACTGTTAAAAGTCTAGTCAGAACTTCATTGAGGTTTTTCCCATGGGTTATTAAAAGCTTCAAACTCTTAAAGTTATATCTGCCAAGGAAAATCTTGGACTGTCTGTTTCCAGGTGTCTGAGTCCAGCTCAGCAGTCGGCTGGTCTTTTCCTCAGTTCTTTTTTATGATCGCTTATTCCACACTGAGTTTCAATTAGAGGTCTTGCCGCTTTAGTTCTAGCTAGGTTGTCTGCTGCTTTGTTTTCCGGTGTCTTGTTCTTCTGATAAGCCTATATTAGCCACCTAATTTATCTAGAGCCATTCTTACCCCTTTTACTAAACTAGGCGTCATCTTGCTGCTTCTCAGTGCCCTTATCGCTGCTTGACTGTCAGATAAGATATCAATCTCTTTTGTCAAAGGTTCATAGAGGAGCCTGAGATTCTTACAGTACCAGAAAATACTGGCAATAAAATCCATAACAAAAGCAAACTCTGCCAGCAATCCTTGCCAAGATTTGCAGCACAATTATAGCTAGAAAATCTACTTTAGATTTCCTTTGTTACTTTTTGTTAAATTCCCTGGCCATGTGAACCAATCTAGCCCTTATAAATTACATGTCCTTTGTGAAAGTTCAAAAATCTTTAAATGGCAATTAATCAATCAGAATCCAAAAAAAAAAACAAAAAAAAAAGAGAAAAACCGAAAGTGAAGAAACACAAACCGCAAATTTCATTTAAAAATGGCCAACAGCTGTTGCCACATTAGCCACAATAGAGTAAGGGTAAGGCTAGATGTGAGAGGGGGACACTACCAAGGTCCTTTTCACATTGAAAATGAAAATTGAAAAGGGCCCGAAATAACAGTTCAAAGTAGCCAACAGCTGCCGCTCCTCTGCTGTGGCTAAGCGCAAAATTAAGCAAATTAAAAGCGGCAGCGGCAGCTGTGTGTGAATGTGAGCATATGTAAGCTTAGCTCTCACCCTCCCTCTCTCCCCCTTTGTCTCTCTCTCTCTCTCTCTATGCGAATGGGTTAAAAACCGCCAGCCGCAACTCTCAGGGTCACCTATGTATATACGGGGGCAAAGAATTCAACTCGTTGCTGCTGATGTACAAAAAATTCCATTGAAAAATGTTCGCTTTGCTGACCATTTTCAGTTATTTCCACATGCAGAGCCAACAGCACAGCTTTCCACTCGCCACACGAAATCAGCGCCTGAAAGCCATTGATGTGCTACTTTTTGACGGAGCGTGAAAGGATTTAAATTAAAATTCAGAGCAAAAAGAGAGAGAAACACAAACAAACATGGAAATGAATACGAGGAATAACACTTAAAGTGCATTTATGGCTGTTGGAAGCATTCGACTGCCCACAAAAAGTATAAATCGTTGACATATTTCACAATGAAAGCAACTCTAATATGTTAACAGGATATTTATGGGGAGTTTTATAATTGAATTCCTAAGGAGAAGCCATAGACGATATGTCTGGTCAAGGCAACCTCAACTTGATTGAGCCGTGAGCTGTCATATTTGCTTACTTCTGCCAAAAATGCACATCAAAATAGCCATCACCATAGCCACACCAGCAAAGCCCTAGAGCCAGCCCCTACAGCAGCCTCCGACATTGCCTCCAGCCTGACTAAAATTGATTTCATGAATTTTACAAAAGATTGACCTATCATAACACTACATGGCCAGGGGCATCAGGGGCAGGGGTAACACCCCCCTCAATGGCTAACATTTATATGCGGCGTCTGCCTCTCAATTAACCTGCCTAACACTTTGTTCTCGGCCACAAAAACTGTGTCATGTTACAAAAATGTATGGAAAAACTATTTTTATTATTGCCAAAAGCAAATGCATCTCAATTCGCATATTAAGCATACGCCCTGGCATACCGTATGTAAAATTTGCATCCAACCAAACATTTTAATTGACTAGTTTTGTGGCCAGCAGCTAGCATTTTTATTGTTTGCAACAGCAAGAGGAAAATAATTCAGACAAAATTTTAGATTTCTGTTTAGTTTTTTCTCAACAAGAATTGGTTTAGTTATTGGCCTGAACACGTTTTGTGGTTTTAAAGTGAGAAAGACATGTTCTACGAGTGGCTTGAGCTGACCTGGCAGAAGCGATTTAACAGAGAGGCAGGAAAAGACAGACCAAAGCTAAAGCCAACAGGACAAAGTCAAGTTTGTACAAAAGGCAGAGACACAAGTTCAACGCTCCAAAAAAAGGACATAGGCAAGCCAGATATGCTATCTCTAAGTGTGTTTGTGTGTGTGTGTGTGTGTGTGTGTGTGTTTGTGTGTGTGTGGCTGTGTATTGTGTTTGTCTTTGGGCTTGCAGGCAAAAATTTGTTATCAGGCATTTTAATAATGGCCAGCTTAAAGTGTACGACAGGACGAAAACTGTTTGCCAAGCAAAATCATTAAAAATTCCCAACAGATCAGACAAGACAAGACACTGCCAGATTCCACAGACATAACATATACATGCAAAGTGATAGAAAGAGAGACGAATGTGCTTGTACAGGTACAGGACAAAAGGCAGACTTATAGACATAGTTGAGGCCAAATTAATACGTCTGCTGAAGGGACTAAAGGCAGCAGCCATACACTTGCTGGCTGACTAAGGTTACATAGGCGAAAGGACATCAATGGCATTAGGCGAACAAAACACACAAAAACGGAAATGACAGAGCATAAGACGAGACTCAGCTGGAAGTTGGAAAGACGTGTGGTTGATGTTCTTGTTGCTGCAGACTGTAGATGATGACGACGAACGTCACTCACAAGTAATTTACAAGCACTTGGCTAAAGAAAAACGTGCAATGCCAGCATATACTGTCTGTTGCTGCTCCTGCTCCTGCTGGGTTGATAATAAAGTGTGGCAGGATTTCAAGGAAAGGCATACATATACAGGCTAGAGGCAGATCCTATTTCCTTGATAGAGTCAGCAGAGCTCAGCTCTAAGTTGTCACTTAGTGGTTAGATTTGCTGCAAATGAAACTTACAGCTTGTGAGTGTCAGTTTAAACAAGATACTTATGCCTCCTCCACAGCTAACATCATTGGCTTGCACAGATTCCGATGGAAGAGGCAAACTAGCAAGGTCAACGAATGAAACTTAAAGTTCTTTAGTCCAACAATTGGCTAAAGTCAGTTCGAAGTTGCCAGTTCAATGCTAAAAAGGAAGCTAGAACAAAGGTAAAAACCGTACAAAAGACAGCCAGGCCAGACCTGTGAGGCATCTACAATGTAGAGCAGTTACATGGCAACTCGCTGGGGCAAAATCAAGCACAACCACAACAACAACAACAACAGGAACAATTTAATACACAAAAATAAGTGTGCTGGAAAATTTATTTCATCAATTTAGAAGTAAATTGTTTGGAGCGCACAGCACAGCACAGCACAGGACAGCAGAGCACAGCAGCAAATCCTGCCAAAAGCAGCAGCAACAGCAAAAATAACAACAGCACGTCTATAAACAGCTTAACCAACACAATCACACACACACAACCACACACACACACATACATAATGGAATGGAAGCTCAGCAAACATAAAATCAATAATGCTTTAATTTTCCATTTCTTTTCTTGCTTTGTTGTTGTTGGTAGCCCAAAAAACTAGGTAATGCCCGAAAGTATGCAATGATATTTACAAATCTTTCACACACAAAAAAAGTAGCCAACTTGAGCTGCATATTACGCATACGCCGCATGGCAAGCCAGACAGGCCAGAGTAGATAGCAAAGAGTTGAGCAGCAGCTTGTGGCCAGATAAACGCGTGCCATGGACTCTCTGGTACCTCCTTCCTCTCTCTCTCACTTTCCCTCTGTGTGCGTCCTGCTGAACCGCAAGAGCAGCAGCCGCCAACTACATGTGTAAATTACGAGTTTCGCACAAAAGCCCTAGATACTCGCATACTAAAGCACATAAGGGAAGCCTGCAGCGGGGGGCGGGACTGCATGCAACGTGCATGACTTGCCTGACACTTGCCCTTGCACAGATACACAGCGCGCTAACCAGAATATGCGCTCTCCAAAAGTGGCTAAAAGTGTACGTAAAAATGCATGATATATGGTAAATGTTTTGTGGCATTTTTGGCTTAGTTCTGCTGCTCTCCCTCTCCTCCTTTAGCTGTCTGTCTCTATCTCACTTTCTCTGAGCTGTGTGTGCTGTGTGCGTGTCTTGGCAGCTGGCATAGCTAGTACTTGTAGCCCTGGCTAAGTTGGCTATATCAGTATCTCGTAGCAAGCATAATGCATACAAATTGTGGCTTTTTGTGCCAGTGTGAAAGCGAACGAGAATGTGCCTGTGTGTGAGTGTGAGTGTGAGTGTGTATATGGAGCTGCATTGAACATGACACTTAACGATTGCCAGTGATAAGGGCAGCGCGTGGGGAGTGGTTAGGAGTGGAAGGACACCAGTTGTAGCAGTTAGAGTCGAATTTCAGTGGAAGTGAAAGTTGGATTTAAAGCTAAGAGCATTGTGGCATTGATTGCCAACTGAACCAGCTCCAGGACACACTCTAACCAGGCAAGCTGGTATATAATTGTAAAGGTAGGAGTTAAACGGTGTAGTAGCTAGAGAAATGAGCAGAGAATGGATAACACAATGCGAAACTTTTCTTGTATTAGCTTGAACTTGCAGCTCTCCTTCCGCTCTTACTATCATTTTCTATATATAATATTTAGTTAGATCTCGGTTTATATACGCATATTATCTGTGGATTTGCCAAATTTCATAGGGATCGGCAAATAATTGTAGACACAGCAGAGCACAGCAGAGCTCAATCTCAACATTGGTCAAGAAAGAAGAGTCTCCTAGGGAAGCACTAGTTCTAGTTAGCCATAATGCTATAAACGAACTTCTTGTCTAACAACATTGCAACATATTGCCAGCTCTTCATATCAAACTCTGCCTAATGAAACAGTATGTGAGAGAACTAAATAGAGAACCTGAATTTGGGAAGTTTATTTCAAGGAAATCTCCAAATCTGAGTTCAGAAAAGCCCACAGTAGGTAAATATTTGTGCACAAATTGTTGAAGGACCCTAGTTTTCATAGTTCAATGTCAGAAACTGAAAAGAAGGCATGGGCTGGGCTTCCTTTGTTCAGGTTATTCAAAATTTCTTGTGTAACAGAAAGGGAGATGATCATGTTGAGTGCTTTAAAGAGCAACCTGATAGCAACACGAGCACCAAACTACACTCCCTTCGAAGTCAAATATCTTCAACTAGAAAAATCTATCACTTTTAAGCTCAGAAATCTACATTAGCAGCAAAGATAGATACACTTGCCATATAAGGCTTAAAATCATTCCCTATTGAAGCTGTTCTAAGAGAATACGCATGTATTCCATGCGATCGCAATTCCCCAGATATATCCACAAACAGGAAACTCTATAACTTCTAAGCTCAGCAATCCTCACTAGCAACAAAGGAGCACACACTTGCCTTGGGTAATAGAAACCTTAACACTAAAATTGAATTATCTTTTGACCGAGGCGCAATTTAAAAATTACTCGCTTGGAAAATTCAATCAGCAGCAGTGAGGACACCTTGCAGCTTGTGTAAGTGTGTGTGTGTGTGTGGTTGGCAAGTAAATAAATAAAAAATAAAATAAAAATGGCAACAACAGGGGAGAGAAAAGCAAGCAAAAAAAAAAACAATTTGAGCTTCGCCTTTAAAAGGCAGGCAAAAATGCTTAAGATGCTTAGTTTCTTTCCTTCGTTTCAATTTCCACTGCCCCGGCAAGTTGAGGCCCAAAAAAAAAATGTATGTACGCAGTTCTCGTTTGTTTTCTCCATTTACTTTTTTTTTTTTGACCAAACTTCCCACAAAGGCTTCAAGGAATTTGTACAGCCTTCGCCTACGCCGTTGCCTGAATGCCTGCCTGCCTGCCTGAATGCCTGCTTGGGTTATGTTGACTCAGCTTTAAGCTGCTCAACTGAAGCGCGAAACGGCAAATTTGTGCTTGTTTTTTGCCTTGTACTGTTTGGGCCTTTGAGCGTCGCATTAGCGCCAGAAAGCAGGCTATGGGAAAATATAAGAAAAATCAAAATCGTTTTGCGGCCAAGGACAAGGGTGCAAGCGTTGCGCAGCCTAACTAAATAAGGATTGTGCTTAATGCCAGCGCGGGGTATTTGCCAAATGGGCAGCGGGGCGTGCGTAGGCGTTGCATGTTAACAGTTTTGTTAGTTTTTCATAACACCAACACGTGCAGCAGGCACGCAAATTCTGATAATTGTGAGCGGCATTCAAGGACAAACTGATAAGCTTCTGAATGCAAACTGATTTAAAAAAAGCAATTTAATAGAAGAAATCACAGATGCAAGAATTTAAAAGCTAGCAATATTTCCTCTCTGCGTTCTTTATACATTTGCCTCCCTTTCCCCTTTGAGCAGAATTTGTTTTCGTATATGAAAATTTCATAGAGTCGGGCTTAAGCGCACTTAATCCTGCTTATTTCTACCGCAACAACGGCCAGGCGCTCAAGTGTGTATTAAAGAGTGTGCGGCACATAAGTATATATAAGATGGGAACAAGAGCGTGGCAGCAACAGATTGGCAACTTTATTATACCCTGCCCAAATGTAAATAAGAAGATTATGGGGCTGTTGCCAAGTTGGTCCTGATCGAGCCTGATGAATTATAAGCTGGTTGTCTAATTGGTTATTTAAGGATGAAACAGAGTTTTGATTCTTTTCTTTCACAATTCACTTGCCCCAAAAATAGTGTATGCAAAATTTTGTACTTTATGCTTTTTTCAGGTGTGTGTGTGCTGCATTGTTAAGCTGCCGTTCATTTCTCAGTGCTCCACAAAAGTATGCTACAGATTTGCTCACGTGCACCCACACACAAACTCATTATAGAAGCAGCAGCGGCTGCGTCAGGTAATGGCTTTGTCTGTAAGTAGCTTGTGATTGAATTGAGCCAGCCAACAACCAGCCAGATCCAAATGGAACTCAAGCAATCTACCAACACATCTTATTTGTGGCTGCGAGCTGGCAATTGTCATCCTTGTGTGTGTGTGTGTGTGTGTGTGTGTGTGAATGTGAATGTATGTGAAATGAAAAATGAAATGAAATCAAAGCATTTAAAGCGCGACATGCGCTGACAGTGTAAGCGTTGTCGACGCCAACGCCAAGTCCTTTAGCTCTCCTTGCTTGCTGATAGCTCCACCCTTTTTTTCAATGGCCATGTGCATGTGTGTGTGTCTCTGTGTGCTTTTCATTTATGTATGTATGTGCAATACCATGTACAATGTGTATGCTCTTTGGCACTGCCATTGGATTAGCTGCTGATCCTTGTTATTTATGTGCCACACACATACACAGAGGGCACCCAAACGCATACACACAAACAGTGCAACCTTTTCAATTATTTTCGTTAACGTTGCTTGGATTTTCACCTCGTGTTGTTGAGTTTGGAGCTGTTTGCTTTTTGTGTGGTAGAAAAAAAAAGGGAGAACTCAGATTTCGTGTTTCAAAGGCAAACAAAAAGCAATGCATAAAACGAAAACAGGATTTCTAGAAAAATCCTTTTAAATATTTATGTTTTTTCGTTGTGCCAAACATTAGCCATAATTCCAGGAAAGGGATATTAAATAGATTATAAACCGCAGGCCATGGTAACGTGAGTTCGTTTTTCAAGATGTAAAAGTAATTCAAAGTATTGTCAACAGATATAGGAGGAAAGATGGGAGAATGGGTGCGTACTTGAATTGATGAATTGATACACCTTCAAGTGAAAATACCAAAATTTTGAGAAAAAAATTATTATAAATCACATGAATGAACCTATGGTAATATATATAAGAGCTCTAGATGAACATAATCAAAACCCTAAAGGAATCTTTTGAAGCAAATTTTAGGTAATTTAATTTAATTAGTGTAATGAAATCAATGAAATTTATTATAATGTAAAGCAGAATGTAAAAGCAGGTAACAATTAACATATATTTAATTACCTTATGCAGATGCACATGGAAATGTTATTAACATACGCTGCTGCTGCAGTCTTTGATCTGCACGTTATGGTCTCTCTCTCAGTAGAGAAGAATATAACAGCAGGTAACATACCATGTTCAAATAACATTTGCTTATTTACCTTATGCAGAAGCCCATGGCAAAGTTAACATATGCTGCTGCTGTCTTTGATCTGCACTGTTATGCTCTGTCAGTTGTGCTCATCTGCCTAACTCTAATAATATTAAGACTCTCTCTCTTACTCACTGTAATACAACTGTATATGTAAGCACAGCTTTGACAGAGAGCGTTATAATTGATATAATTGTTATACATATGCTCTTGGTTCTTTATTATTGTTATAATTGTTATAGATATGCTCTTGGTGCGTTGATTTTGTTATAATTGTCATGCCCATGCCCTTGGTGCATTATTACTGTTATAATTATTATACATATGCCCTTGGTGCGTTGTTATTGTTATAGTTGTTATACATATGCTCTTGGTGCGACCAGTACAAGCAAGTTGAATTGATGTTTGAATGAGCCACTGATAAACTTCTTGAGGAAAATTACCAGCCAGGCCAAAGAATCTACAAAGAATCCGAAGCCCGAGTACATATGCGCTTGGGAGGTAGAAAAAGAAGTCAAGCCTAATTGTGGTCGATTTGCCAGATGTAAATATTTACTTTAAATATAGAAAGGGCACTTTCCAAATTACAATTTTCTTGACAAATCAACAATTCAACGCACTTTCCAGCAGGCATGCACTCCTTGCAGATCTCTAACATATATTAAATTTAACAAATTATCTCAACTTAAATTCCCATGGCCTTCGCTCTGAAATCTACTCTAATTTCACTTATCTCCTTGTTTAGCCCACTTTTCCCTGTCTTTTCATCGCTAATGAAGTACATTCATAAGCCCATTCGCATGTCGCGTTAATGTGAATGACAAATACATCTGCACACACACACACTCTAACAATGACAATGACAATTACAATTATATATAGATGCATTCAACTTGCATTGGAAAGTGTGCCTATTTAGCGCCTAAAAGCAATTCGATGTAAACTATTTCCAAGGCACACAATAAATAAATGCACAGCTCTGCCATGCCATTAATGTCTTGCGTAAACAATTTTAATTTTCATGCTCTTTCCATGACCCCGCACTCCGCCCTACCAAAACTCGAACACCACACTACTGCAAGGCTTGGTGGAAAGTTTTGCATTTACAATTTACATTGCCGGGAGGAAAGGCTTTCTATGTACATGCAAACCATACTTGTGCCATTCGATAAGAGACGACAAACGATGGCGCTTGGAACTGAAACTGGTGGCAAATTATGGTAAAACATACAGCGACGGCGGCTAATAGCCCAGGCTCAAGCTGCTGGAGGGAAAGGGCTGGGGGCCAGCTCTGCATTTGAAACGAGGGCTCGGCATGCACGCCATGTCATGTCAGTGACAGTCAGGCAGACAGACTGGCAGACAGAGGCAGAGACAGCGACAGGGCAGGATAGTCAGTGAGTGAAACCCTCTGTCTGGGCTAGCATGCCGCGTCTAGGTCGTCGAACAGTGGAACCAGAATGGCTAGCTAAGAAAAGCTAACAGTGAACTGAGATAACGATCGATTTAAAGCTATCTATGAATGGATTTCCTTCATCCACATCCTTTATTCACATGTTCAGCCTGGTTACCCACTCTTCATAGCCTTCCGCCTCTTTCTTTGCAGCCATTTTCTAGACTTGCAAACAAATTCTACTTAAATTTCATTTGCTTTTACCACTGTGCCTCAAAAGTCCCTCTATAAATGTGTGTGTGCGCTGCAATGGTAATGGCAATTGGCAATGCAAGTGACAGTTTATGGTATGCAGGTGCAGGTTCTGGCATGCATTTTATTTGCTTTCGATTAGGGCAGCCCCGTTCCCCTATTCACCGCACCATGCCTCTGTGGTTGTCTTGTTTATGGTGACTAATTTCGTGTTAAGAAATTTGCAAAAAGGCCAACAGAGACACACAAGCACACACACACACACACACTCACGCTCACAGCCATTGATTGCTTATTAACATAAGGGTGAGAAGAAGAAGAAAGAATGGAGAAAGGAAGGAAGGAAAGGAAGGATTATAGTACCCACAAATCAAATTGTTGGCCCATTAGTCATGCTCGAACAATTTTTAATGTCTAGCCTAGGGCTTCCGGCATCAACATCAACCCGTACACCTGCATCAATCTGTGCCCCGTCTGGCCTGTCAGTGGCAGCTGTTTTCGATTCACATGTGACGACGGCGAGGCAAAGCGAGGGCGACGTTTGTGTCATGTCATGAACTTGAATTTTAAATGCCCAACCACAAGATTACATGCCTGCTGTTGTCCGTGGTCATTAAACGTCAGTTGCACAAAAAACACACACGCACTTCAACCCAAAAAATAGGGGTTCCCCGCATAATGGACGCTCATAACTGTCAAACTGACAGCTGCTGCCTAAAGCAGGTTTGGCTGTCATGCGTTGGCAGCTTCGGTTTGATTCCGCCATCAATTCCAGTTGAGGATTTCTTGGCAAGTCAGCAATGATGTCAGGTAGGCAGTCGCATTATATGGAAAATTGCAGTGGAAATTTCATTGGAAATCAAGAAAACTACTAAAAGATTCAACCTATCTTTGATTTAAATATAACATTTTCAGAGTAAATCGAAAGGGTTTAGAGCAGCGGAAGGAGCCTAATGGAAATTCCGGCTGTCATTGCTCATTAGACTTTCAGCGCAGCAACGGGATGCCATGTTATATCCCCCATTGATCAACTCCAACAAGAAGTGGAGATCAAACAGTTCCTTGGCAGCTGCCCCCCACTCATCTCAACCACTTGACCACCACACCACCAATGTCGGCAAGGGCCCAACCAGTCAGTCCTGACCAGTTAATCCAGTCGAGGCAGCTAACTTCCTCGGCTTGAGTAATGGAGCTCTCTCCCGAAACTAACAATCTACATGAGGTTCATCTTTACAAAGCTCTTATATGGTGCTGAAGCCTGGACAGTAAGCACATTCACAATGCAGCAGCTCTTGGGAATGCTTGAGATTATAATTCTTGGCAAGATCTTCGGTTCTATTTGCCTGGGCGATGCCTATCGTATTCGATGGAAAGATGATCTGTAAGAGCTGTACAGCGACATGGGCATGGCCAGGCGAATGAACGCTATAAGACTTCGGTGAGTGCGTCACGAAAGAAACTCCAGCTCTAATTGAACTCGATGCGGAAATGGAGAAGAAGAAGACCTCCTAAACGTTGGAAGGATCAAGTGACTGAAGCCCTGACCTCACTTGGTGTTAGCAATTGGAGGAGACGTGCAAAGCAAAGGCCCTTTGGAATGATGTCACACGACTCATTGAATGGCTTTATCAAAAATTATTTTCATTATATATACATATATATTCTTGTTCAACTTATTGACCATAAAAATAAAGGCCAAAAGTGTTGAAATCAAATTCGTGTCGCCTACAACCTGTGCAAGTTTCGGCCACTAAAAAGCGCTAAATCAACAGCAAAATATGCTGAAAATGCTCCAGCTTGATGATATTGTCACGTGCCATTCCATTTCAAGTCCTTAAGCCTTATAGTAAAGTATAAACAGACAACAGAGAGGGAAGCCTGAAGCAGCCACTATTGCAATGCTTTTTATGTTTGAGATGAATCATCAAAGAGACAGCTTCATGGTCTTAAGAACTGCCACAAAAAATCAGTTTAAATATGCTTTTGGGGGAGCCTTAATATACTCCCCTTTGACTTGTTGACAGTGTATTATCAAAGGAGCAATATGCTGGACACGTCACAGCTATCAGAGCGGTGAAAATATGTTGGCTCACATAAACATAATATTCGTTTTTTCTTTTCCTTTTTGTTAGCAAAATATGCTCTCCCAGCGTTCCATCATCAAATCAAGCTAAAAGCCCTGCCCAGGTGTATGTATGTTCGTTAGCTTGTTGTGAATGCGTATGTGTGTGTGCGGCACATGTAACAATGTTTGCATGGCCAGATTAAAAATTATGCTTTGTTTGCCAACTGTCAGCACAAAAAAATGGCAACAGCAGCCTCAGCAGCTACAGCTGCAGCAGCGACAAACTTTTTGGCCTGGCCTACAATGGCAACAACAACAAAAAAAAGAAGAAAATTCAAACAAAAGTTGGCCAAAAAGTTGGTCGGGCTTGTCTGTGTGTGTGTGTGTGCTGCCATACCTTGTGCCAGGGCCAAATGTGTGTCAGCTGACGGCCGTTTTAACTGCCAGCCACGCCCGCGCATCATAATAATTTCAGTTGTTGCTGTTGTTGTTGCAGTTGTTGTTGTGTTTTTTGTAACAATCAGCATTTTTCTTTATTTTCTGATTTCTTCTTCTTTTTTTCGCTTCTTTTTTTGTTAAACTTAAAGTTTATTTTGTAAACATGCCACTAAAAGTTTTCCACTTTGCTCTAAAACACTCAAACCGAATGCCAACACCAGTGACAACGTGTCTTGTGCTTGTTACCCCCCTGCCGCCATCCTGCTGCCTACTGCCACCCCCTCTGTCTAACCAAGACGTGCGCTGTATATATTTTTTTTGTGTTTTTTTAGTTAATTTAAAAAGTTTTTTCTTTGCTTTGGTTTTCCTTTTGGTTGATTGGCGGCAGTCAGAAAATTGGTAAACGATTCGTCGAAATGCTCTACAACATTTTGTAGTTTTGCGGTCTGTTTTACTTCTGTTGCTGATGCCGTCTCTGTGTCTGCCTCTGTCCTGGGAAATGTGACATTTGTGCGCCTTTTATTTTGTCAAGGTATTGCTTTTACAGTTTTTCGGTTGGTTTGGCTTGCCTTCCTTTGGGTTTGCCTCTCTGTTGCTCCGGCTCTGTCTCTGTCTCTGGCTGCAGCAACTCCAAATGTTTTGTTTATTTATGTGCTGTCACAGAAATTGAATTAGAAATTGCACGTTGTGGCAGCTGCCTCTGGCTGTAGTAGTTCGTGGCATTCATTTGCCAAGAGAATGAGTTATGTAATAGTTAATTGAAGGCCAATTTGATGAGGAATTTCATGATTTATGATTGATGCTGAAAATATAGACAGGAATTACCCCCGAAATGGTGCTCTTATCCAGCTTAAGTTAGATTTCCACATTCCTTCTTTAATTCTCTTCGCCTTTCAACACATTTCAAAAGGCCATTCAAATGCCAGCCACGCAAATGAAGCTACTTAATAAGTGGCTCACGTTGCCAGCAGCCGCCGCAAAAACCAAATTTCGAATCGTTTGGCTTAGCGGAAATTCGCGAAATAAAAATATCATTGCCTACATTTCGGCGCTTGCCGTTTTGCATTGCCAAAATGTGACCGAAAGCAGCCGCCTGGAACTGCACCGAAAGCTGCACGTTTTGTGCTCTTTAATTAGATTTCATTTAGCAGGCCAGCAAGCATCTGGCCCCGTACTCCACTCCTGTCGCCTGACCAGAGCCCTGTCTGCCCTCTGCCTGGCCGTGTTGACAAGTACTGAGCTCTGGCAGCCCAACGTCTGTGTGTGGCAGCTCACAACTTTTTGCGCATTTTGCGTGAAAAATGATGGGAAATAATTTGCCAACGATGCCACGATGCCATTACAGCTGGCAGGACTTGTGTAGCTAAAAGTGTAAGTGGGTGCCGTGCTCTCTCGGGTTCGAGTCCAGGACATGGACTTGCGTTTGACGTGGCCATTTTGCGCACCTAACCACGCCGAGGAAGCAAAGTTCGCCGCTCGGTTGAACGTGTTTACTCTTTGCTTTTGGCCCGTTTTTCGTGTGTATTTAGGTGAAATTTATTTTACTAATTATTATGTAAGCTCGCTGCTCGCTGCTCGCTGCCTGCTCGCACCAGCTAATGAAATTAAAGTGTTTCTAAAGTGTCTCTGGTCTCTGGTCTCTGGCATCTTTAATTACACTCATAAGTATGTGCAGCGCGGCGGTAACTGTAACTCATATTATTCATTCGCACAACAGTGCGCAATTGTGTGGCAAGTAAATTATTACTTTAATTGACATCCTGGAGTCCTTGAATACTTTCAATGAAAAGTTTAAGGTTTTCAGAGACAATAGAAAGAATTGACTTAGAAATGATTGCGGTTGCTTGCCTCAGGATGGTTTGCTGGACATAAATAGTCAGTTTGGAGGAATGGATGACTCTGGTGACTCTCAGTGTTGCCATCGATGTTCGAGTTCATGATACGAAGAATATGCTGGGACACAACTCTGGTATGACGAGCGACATTTTGTTCCTTTGCCAGCATTGGTTAACCACCGGCAAATGTTCTCCTCTCTGGATTCCCCCGCTGTCTTACAGCTTTCAACTTTCTCAGTATGTCGGAGTAACTGGTATCTTCTTTTGCACAGATTACAATAGCATACGTCCTCTCTGCCTTAGCAGCTTTGGGCTTCCTCTTTCTCTTGGTCACCTCTTGCCATTTTTCGCCTTTCTGCTTATGCCTTCCTCTGTGCCTCTCTCAGCTGGAGAAACCACATTTGGAAAGTCTTATAAGACTCGTCGTGGGCTTACTTCGCTTGGCCCCTTGCCCCTCTTAGTTTGCATAAACTTACAATTATGCTCAACTCAATGAAAAGACTTATGCAAAACCTTTCATTGGCAGGGATAAAACGTGACTAAGAGGCGCCACACCATTGATCAGGTAAGACGGTTCAAAACTGTTGAGACTTTGATGTAGAAAGCAAGTCCTAGTGGTACAATGGCTCATCCAAAAGGGATCATGTTGGAAATAAATTAACTTTTTGGTCAAAAAGTTATGTTTTCCCACCTAAAAGGACTCAGATTGTGATAGTACGAGCTGGACCTGCTGTTGGCTAAACTTAATTTTAGTTACATGTTTGTTTTATGTTGGTTTCTTTTTTATTTTCCACCTAAAATTCCCATAGGTTGTCTACAAAATGGGACAGCAAAAAATAAATTTAAATATATACAAGCATGCAGGAGCGTCATACATATATATTTATATAGCACTCTGGGGATAATCAACGAGAATGACAACAGCAGCAGCAGCAGCAGCAGCAGCAACAACAATAGCAACACGCGCCAGCAAAGCTAATGTAAAGTCCAACGCCGCAGACACATAAAAATGTGAATTTATGCATTTTTTAAGCAGCCAACAGCCAGATAGCCGGCACAAAAAACGCAGGTGACGCTTTTGTGGATTTGCGGCTGCCATTGGCATTTATTAACAACAACAACAACAATAACAATAAACCAACAACCTGGCTGGCGCACATGTCCCCAAAACAAAGTTCATAATGAAGTTGTTTCAAGTTGCATAATTTTATTTTTATTAATTTATAAAAATGTTCAAAAACTCAGCGAATGGAATTTTCTTTACATTTGCGAAAACCTGTTTAAAAAAGGTTTGAGGATTTCAGATTGAAACAACAATTGCAATGCCAACGTCAAGCCACAGCAAGTGGTTCAATCAAAATTGAGTTGTGAGAAAATTTAAAGCATTTTTGAATAGAAAATATTGTGAGAAAAACAAACCCTCAAACCAAATGCAGGCTTAATACCATCACTAATGCATTTGCCAGCTCTCAATGCTATAAATTTCATAGAAAGCTGTTATCCCAGCAGCCTGCACGCCTACTTAACATTTCTGCTATTTAACAGTGCATTTGGAGTGTATGAAAACTCCCCCCAGTGATCAAGTTTGTTTTCGAAAGAGAGACATCATTCTGCAATTGTGATTCCAATAGATAACAGCTGTTATCTCACCAGTGTGCGGGCCTACTTAACATTTCTGCTATTTAACAGTGCATTTGGGGTGTATGTAGACTCCCCCTAGTGATCATGTTTGTTTTCGAGAGAGAGACATCATTCTGCTATTGTGATTCCATTAGATAACAGCTCTTACCACGCCAGCCTGCGCCTACTTAACATTTCTGCTATTTAACAGTTCCTTAATTTAAAGACTTTTAACAATTAAGTTTTGGCCACAAAAAGTGGTCTGAGTATAAGTATCTCCTAGTTGGAATTTAGTTATCTCTGTTTTTGCACAGCCATAATGTCACGCAAAGGCAATTAAATACTTATATAATTAATGCATAATTTCTATAAATTTGTTTCACATTTCCTGGCAAAATAAAAAATTTAAAAAAAATCTATAATCATTTTAAAACAGATGTATAAAAATGTGTACAGCCAACACTTTTTTGCATTCAAAACGTCATAAATTAAAATGCCAGCAAAGTAAATAAAATGTTTAAATATAAATCCAAAAAGAAAATGATAAAAAAAAAGAAAACTTCAATTAAAATTGCACAATGCAAACATGAGAGAGCAGAGAATAAACAAACTGCATAAAATATTCACCAGCTTGTTTAAACAAAAGATACAATTTTAATAAATAATTTTTAATTAAACTGTTATTATTGAAAACAGACAGCCCGAAGGAGAGAGCACAGATATATCACAGGGGCAAGGGGGTCTGAAATATTTGCACTTCCATTCAAGTGAAAGTTAACCAGACATTATTAATTTGATATTTGAAAAGCAAAACGCAGGCGTACTCCTAGGTAAATATTTGGCCAAGAAATTGTGAACTTTCGCCTTCAGCAAATATGGCAAAATTATTAATAAGGATTTCTTTTTCTATTTCAAAAACTTACCCGGCTTGAATCCATCGCTATGCTCGTGTGCAGCCAGACATTGCAGGCCGGCCAGGCCGATGAGCAGGCAGAACATTAGCCAGCATGGGCTGATCCTTGTTCTTGTGATTGCCATTGTATTCGTTGATTTTGGACTGCAATTTTGTATGTCAATTGGCCAAATGTACGCCATATATATAACCGATGCACGATATGCACATATATGTATATAATATTCCGCTTCCGCTCAGCAGCTACAGTGGCATTAAAAATGCAAATACATTTGCTTGGCTTTGTGTAAACAACATTTTTAAATATGCACACACGCAGACACACTTACACTGAGTACACTAACACATGCACATAGCGCATATAAACCGTATGATTTGCTGGATGATTGCGTATGTGTGTGTGTGTGTGTGGAGTGTTTTTCGTGCGCTTGTCGTTTCTGGCTGTTACTTTTTATTTTTTACTTAATTAAAAACTTTCGGGCTGCACATAAATTCATTTTAATATTTACAAACGTTCGCCCTTCTTTTTGCGCACTGCGTTGTTGTTGTTGTTCTTGTTGTTGATTTTGTTGTTTCTCTTGTTGGCTTTCTTGGTTTTTTCTTGATGTTGTTTGAACAAGTTGCGTTGACTTTTTCGTCAAAACGCATAACCGTTAAAATGAATATTTAATACAATTTCGACAAACCTCGACCTCGTGGCTTTCCTCTGTTTGTATAGGTGTGAGTGTGTGTGTGCGTCTGTGTGTTTATAAATATTTAAAATTAAGCGCGCACGTGTTGCTCATTTCGCGCTCTTTTTAATGCTGCTTCCTGGCTCTGGTTCTGGCTCTGGCTGTGGCTCCTGCTCCTTGCTGCCTCGTCAGCTACAACTCGTCCTTGCCCCGCATTAAAATTTAATTTCAAATCCTTTTGCCGGGCCACACATGTTGACGCAGTGCCGTTCAGATTTTGGTTTTGAACACGATTCGCTGAAGCGTGAACTGCAATTAGAGCAAGAGTTGCAAAGATTCATGCGGTTAGTTTTGGGTTTTGAATTAGCACAGAAATTTTACTAAAATCTACATAGAATTTCCACACAGAAATATTTTCACAGAAATTCTCTCGGGATTTTAATTGCAAATTTTTCCATATTCGCCAGCTAAGTGGCTTAGCATTTTCTTTTTCTGCTGTTTCTTTTTTTTGTTTTCTCTTGCTTTTGGGTGCGAGCTAAGGGGGGGCTGTTGTCTATAAATAAATGCTCATTAATTTGGAAGCCCATTACATAATGCCAAATGCCAAGCTGACAGAGCAGCCAAAGCAGCCAAAAACTTGATGCCAATCAATAATGATAGATTAGCTTTGCGAGACTGCTGCGTGGATGAGAATGAGGATGAGATGAGGATGACTACGGGCATGCCAACAACGACTGAAGTATGCATGTATTTGTAAATGTGCGAATGTAGATGTTTAGTTGTGTATGTATTGGCCAAATCAATAGCTTAAGTTATGCAGAGCATATTAATTGTGAACACGTAGAGTGGCACATGTTATATCGTTAGCTTGTTGCCCTATAAATGGCTTGAGAATATAAGAGTTAAATCTTAAGTTTGGAGAATATAAATATTGAACCAAGTCTGTATAACTTTTATTTTCTATAATAAATTCTTAACTTAGGCTTAAAAGATAGCCATCTCCTTCTATGCCAAGTTCTCTAAAACTTCGTAAGCGTTGAAAGAAATTGTCTTAACAGCGCGTCACCCAATATACTCTGCTAACTAGCTCCGATCAAGCTGAACTTACATAATTCGAGCGGTGATAATGATAATGAGAGAGTAATGCCATAACTACAAAGAAATATAACTTACACAGCGACATAGCTTTACAGCGGCAGCGTAGTTTCCATTTGCAAAACATTCTGCTGAAGTGCGTAGAAACGAAATGAGATATTGACAAAAAAAAAAAAAAAGCAAGCCGTATGCTCTCGCAAACCGTTATAGCGCCGCGGCAGAGACTTCTCTTCTACATAGTAACTCTCTGTTCAAACCAACATCAAATATGTTCTGTTCGCGAGCAGACAATTTTGGCAACTACCTTGCTCACGGTTAAGCTGAGCTAATATATAGCTTGACTGAGCAACGATTGCATTAAGAGAGTACAGAATGTACTCAGAGAGCCCACAACACGACAGATCAAAGAGAGCGCAGCATACTATGTTAAGTTGAGCTTACATATCTAGACTGAGCGACGACATAACAGATCAAAGAGCGCTCACGATGAAGCTGAGCTTACACATCTTGACTGAGCAACGGCACAAAAGATCAAAGAGCGCAGCATTCTATGTTAAGCTCACCTTGCATATCTTGACTGAGCAACGGCTCCATTGTACGTATGTATGTACATTGAGTACAGAATGCAATGTCTGAGCCCACAACATAACAGATCAGAGAGAGTGCAGCATACTATGTTAATAACATTAGCATAGGCATATGACTGCAACATAATGTAAATAATAAAATGTTAATTGCCAATGGCTTTCAACATGCTGTTACAGTCTGCTTTAAATTATTAATATAAGATTATAAATTCAAACAATTTCTTTATATAAATTAAACTAAATTAATCTGCTCTTTCTATCGATGCAACAGTTTCTGTTTCTGCTATTCGAGAGACTCAAAAACATTGATGAATATTCAAAAATTCCTTCCACTCAGCGTAAAGTAATACAAACTTTCGACAAGCCCCAAAAATATATATATTAAAAGTTTTTGCACAGTTTATGTGTTATAACAAATATCTCCAAGTTGCCTAAAGAGTATTAAATTAAATAATATTGTACAATTGTTCCGAACCTTTACTTACAACCTTCAACCTACACAGACTACATAAGGAAGTTTTTCTAATATGCTCATTTGAGCTGTGCAGGGTATGACAAGCACGTGCGCTCTATAGATGTTGTACATCTATCTAGTGGAATTCATACATACATAAGTATGTAACCCATAGGCATACGCAATCGAAATGTCAATGTCTTGATGCCACAGCAGCTTATAGAGAGGTAGATAAGTATGTGTGTTGTATATAGCTGGAATCTCTCTCTGTCTCTCTACTTAAACCTCAGCAGCACATCGTGTCTGTTTCGCCATTAGCTTTGCTAACTAACGGTAATTGACAAAAGAGTCATGAAAACTTTGACTTGAAAGTTTTGCCACGTTTTTGTTTAACACGCAGCCAAACAAGCTGACAAACTTGTATGACAAGTGGAGTTGGAGTTGGAGTTGGAGCTGGCGTTGGTGTTGTAGGAGTAGCTAAAGTCCCATGGCCAGGACGCAGTTAGACTGTCTAGTTAGTTAGTTAGTTGGCTCGTTCATTGGTTGTTTCGTTGGTTGGTTAACTTGGCTGCTTGCCTGGATGCCTAACTGGCTGACTGGCTGACTGTCTGTTGAGGCCCTGTGCCAAGTTCTCTTCAAACTGGCTAAGTTTGCATTGGGTAATTAAGAGCTGTGGAAGTGTTTATTGAGAGATTGTCTACGATGGCTGGCTGCAGGGAGGCTGCAAATTCACCTTAAGTATGTATGGTTGTTTATGTATATGTGTTTGTATGAGCATAAGTATGTTGTGTAGTTAGTTAGTCATTCCAAGTTGGCAGGTGAAAAAGCTGAGCCGAAAAAGCGATTAGCAGCTGCTTATGTATGTGCTTAAGAGAGAGAGAGAGAAAGAGGGAGGGCAAAGACCAAGCATGAAGGACCTACAAAGTCAAACTGTTCAAGATTTGTTACATGTAATTGGAAATACTTAAGATGCATACATAAGATATGCTACTGCTGTGGATTGCCTCTCAGATATACTCTTCATCCAGCTATCTTAAATGGCTTTCACTGCAGATCTTGTATAGATTTCAGCTCCCTAGCTGGAACATCTAAGAAACACAACTAGTTAAAGTAGATCTTTCCAAATTACATCGACTTAACTTAATCTGGCTAACAACTGAATGCCTAAGTTGTTATTCAAACAATTCACTTGACCAGTTTTGTATCCTTTTGCCTGACTAATTCAAGACACATTAGCTAGTCATTGAACCCATTGCAAATGCATATTAAACAGTCAACAAATGATACATTCAGCAAATGTGGCAAAAACCCAGCCAACAATAACTACAACAACAAGGACTATAACAGCAACAACAGCAGCAGGAAAAGCAGCGAAACAAAAAACAGGACCAAAAACCAGTCAATTATGCCGACAATATGCACACATTTCCAAAACGATGGCAGCAAAACAAAAGCCATCGCAATAGCAACAAAAACAATAACAACAACAAAGCAAAACCAAACGATATTCATAAAACTATAGCGCTCCGGCAGCACTGTTTAACAATAATATAGCAGAGAGGGGGAAAAAACAAACAAACAAAAAACATAAAAACAAAACGAAAGGCGAGCAAAAAGTAAAGCGAATGGAAGAACTGGAACTAGTGCGGTGCTGGGGGGGATAGCAGGAGTTGCACGTGGCATAAACTGAAGTGGAATAGAGCGAAGTTAGTTGAATGTTTTTGCCGGCGGTAGATGATAGTTTTTGCTGTGCTGGATGGGAGTCGGAGTCGGAGTCGGAGTCCCGTTGCATTCCCGCTGGCAAGCCAACGCTCTCTGCTCTCTGTCGTGCTCGTGCACGTGCTTGTCCATGCCTTTGGGCGTTTAGCGCATAAATTGAGCGCAGCAATTTCATTTAAATGTGCACAATAAACTTAGTCCATGACCCCTCCAGGCGTTTCCTGACGCTGCACACACACACACACACACAGAGCTCCGTTCACCTTTGACACTGCTTGTCTGCGTCTCTTTCTGGCATAAGTCTGAGTGCCGTTTGCATGTCGTCTAAATTGTAAATCACATAAAATTTGCCAGCCGAATGCATAATGCAGGGCTAAGAAAAACCACCTGCAACTAGCAATAGCAATAGGAAAAGCACAAGGACACCCAACAAACATTTTGAAGTTTTGACATCAAACTCAAATAAATGAATGAAAATCGTGTTTATTATTTCGGGCTCTCAATGGAAAATGTTTGCATGGCACATAACAGCACACCCACACACACACACATGCACACTCTAAACGGTTTGGCAATTGAATTCAAATGAATTGCGGTTGAGTTTTATAACAAAGCCAAGTCAAAAGCATTGGCAAATGCAACAACAACAAACGGCAAAAGCAGTGAAAACTTCCACTAGCTGAAATATTCGTATTTATTTTTCCTTTTTGTGAAAAGTGTCTCCGTATACGAAATCAATAAGCTGATTGCTGGGTAAAGGGGAAGGGAGCAAGGCAAATAAACAATAAGAACAACATAAAGGTAATTTAGTCGCTTGACATGGTTTTCAAGCTGACAAACGTTTCATTTCATTTGGTTTCGTTTCGTTTGGTTTGGTTTCAGGTTGAGGTTTTCTTTGGCAAGTTCCTTTTTATATGTGTGCGTGTGTGTGTGTGTTGTTAGTTGGAGTTTGATTTGCATTTTAGCATGTGTGAGAGTGTGTGAGTGCAATTGGCAGAGCAAAGTAAAAGCCAGTGAAAGAGATAGTCGTTTGTAATGCAAATTAACACTGATTGAAAGGGCGCAGTTTTTGTGCAACAAATTTGTAGCATACTTTTTGGGGCCTCAAGGGAATATAATATGTGAACATGTGGGGCATATAGATATAGTTCTCCTCCTTGTTGTAAAACATTTTAACAGGCCAAAAGAATTCAAGAGACAATTAAGGATACTTGCAGGATAATACTTCTCTAACAATTGATTGATTTTGTTCACACTCCTATGGTCCTTGCCTTGGCAATGCACCCTCAATTAAAAGCCAGGCAAATTGAAACTGCATCCGACTGCATTCATGCATAGCAAGGAAATTTAAGAAACATTTTAAAACTTGTGTATTTTCCATATTTCATGTTTCATTTTTGCCCTGTCCACTTGCTCAACCCTCTCCCGCTTCTCTGTTCATCCTGATCTCAGCTTAAGCGAAAGAATAATGCCCAGCAGCAGCAGCAGCAGCAGCAGCAGCATCATCAAATGTTGCACCTGCAGCAGCTCCGATTTTATATATTGCTTTCCCTGGTTTTTGTTTTTTTTTTTTTGCTCTGCCTCAATTTCCGGACGAATGGCCGACAAGGCTTATCCGCTAGCAACCATCTCACCCACCCTCAACTTCCCCTCTTGCCCCCTGCACATTCATTTCAACTACACGCTTAAGTGAACTGCACTAAATAATATAAAATGTGGACCGAAAAAAGAAAACAGAGCAAAAAAAAAAGAAGAGGAACATTTTGAGTATTTTGCATTCGACATTTTCAATTTCATTTTTTCTCAACGTTTTTAATATTGAATAGTGCGCCGGGTGCGGTGGCAGGGGTGCAAAGGTGGGCGACCTAAATATTTGCATTGATGTTAAATTAAAAACCCCAAAAGTCAGCTACAAATGGTGTAAAAGCTGAAACGAAAAAAGATATATAGCATATTCAGCTAAATCAACAGAAGCCTATGGCAAAGGCAGACATTATGAGAATGGCGACAAACGACCGGAAGTGCACACACACACACAAACACAAAACATATGTATATGTGTGCCTGCATGTGTGGTGAAAAAAAATAGCTAACCAAATGGTTGGCTTTGGGCTGTGTCCTCGGCAGTGACTTCCTGCGGTTTAAATACCAGACCAGACCAGACCCAGGACTAGGCACAGGCCAGGCCAGGCCAGGAAAAAAGCCCCGTAAGCCAAACAAACGACAAACGCACGCAAATAGTGGGGACTGTGGTAGGAGGAGGGCAGCGCCTAGCCATATAATGAGCCAGCAGCTTTCAGCTTACCCATGGCCGTTGCTCATTTCCAGGTCGACATAATTTGTCCATAATTTGTCTGCGTCTTCCACACAGACAGCCATAGGCATACAGAATGGAAGGGGGGCCGGGGGTCAGCGGATGTAAAACGGAACTCATCGCACTGCCTATTCCTGGGGGGGGTTTATCTATCTCGCGCACTTAGAAGCTATTTATGTTGTTTTTATTTTTATATTCTGCGTGAAGCTCAGCTGTGTGTTCTCAATGTGGCTTTCGCCAGATTGAGTTGATTTTAATATAGACATGAATTCGCTCACTATGCCCCCCTCCCCCTCCCCCTCGACCATGCTTATTGGGTAGCTAATGGAGTAGGCAGCCCTGATAAGTGACATGCACATGGACAAACACGAACATGACACCAAAAACGGTTTGGTTTCGTTTCGGTTTTCGGCGTCACTTTCACTTTCTGCTTAATCGAAAGGTTTCGATGTTAACAACTTTTTCACACTCTTCACACACTCTGCTGCTTAGCAGTGAGTCTGTCTAAGTGTTTGTTTGTGGCTGTGTGTGTGTTTGTGTGATTAATTAAAAGAGACACGAGGCAATCATGTTGATTGTTTTCCCACTGATTGAATGATAGATTGATTGATTGAATTAATTGATTTTTGTCCGCAAATCGCATGCGAATCGAGTTGCTTTTGAGAGTTCTGTTCACTGAGAATTATAGAATTTTGAATTGTAGATTTGGGAACACATTTCTGATATTGGTTCCAGTCAAAGCAGTTTCTTGCTTTCAGATATCTGCTTGTTTTGATAGAAGATCGTTTTTGATTGATTCTGAATGTTCTTTCTTGATTCCAAAAACAATTTTTAGATTTTCTCTTTCTGTTAAGTCTGGTTTATTTGAGATTTGTAGAAATTGTCATCGATCCATCTAGAAAAATGTGTTTTCTCATCATCAAATTAATAGATTTTGTATAATATTAATTAGCCAAATGAAGCTGCAATGCAATGATATCACAGACATGTACTAAGACTTATGGCTGAAGTGAAAATTTCTACTACGATTTACTGTTAAAAATTCAGCAAATCGAATCGATTATTTGACCTATTCTCATCTTTTTAACAGAAAACTATACTTAGTTAAATTCTACGCTATGTAAATTTAGGCTTTTCCAATTGCAATTTCAAGCAAATTATTCTGAAATTGAAACAGTCTTAGTTGTGATATGATATTAGCCGTTTGCTTATTTTTCTTATTCTCTTGGTCTTATGACCAGCTGCATCTGGACACATCCCGTATCAGCTTCAGCTTAAATGTAGTCAATGGCCTGCCCTTGCCCAGGGGCCATCATATACTTTTCAAGACGCGTTGGCCTCGCTATACAATGTCCGATGTTAAATATAGGATACCAACTAAGCCTGTCCAATATGCCAGTGTGGCTCTATGTCCAAAGGGTGTAAAGCATGTCACCGATAGCCACAAATTTGTAAGCCATCGCAAACTTCATATATGACAGTTAAAATATCTTAAATTACTTGCAGTTTAGTGCCAACTGCCCTAAGGGACGCTATGGTCTCAACATGGATAGACGCAAGGCCAAAATTGTGTATCTGCACAATGAGATTCGTGGCCGTCTGATGGAACAGAAGCAGTTTAGACTGCCCAGAGCCGCTGCCTTGCCTTCCCTAGAGTGGGACACCGAGCTCTACAAGCTGGCTATGCGGTTGAACAACCAATGTCAGCTGAAAACTACGGGTCTGTGCGCCAACACGTATCGTTATCCGAAGGTCGCCGAGAGCACCCAAATGGCAAACCTCAGCGTGAAGAAACCAACGGTGGATGCTTTCAAGTTTTTTATAACATCTTGGTGGGATTCGTGCAAACTTTTCTTGCGAACGTATGTCACTCGCTTTCCGAAGGTGAACGCCACAAATACCATTTACAGGTGCGCCAACTTGATCAGTTCACGGGTAAGCCGTGTGGGATGCGGCATGTTAGCCGTTGATGGGGCACTCAAGGCGACACGATATTTCACCTGCCTATATAATCACCTTGTCCAGCCAGGCGAAAAGTTATACCAAACAACATTAACGAGAAAGGACCCAGAATACTTTGAAGGCATGGACGATGCTCCAGTTGAAATTGTTGATAATGATGATATATTGAAAATAAACTAATATAGAATCTGATATAGAATCATTTGTAATTGCAGAGAGTGTCTATCGCTGTTCCATTTATGGGAAATAAGGCTTTGCATCCAATAGAAATTATATATAGTCATCCGATTACAAAAATATTGATGTTAATTAATATCTTATCGTTTAGAAGCCCTTTTTTAACAGCAGGCGGCCTTGTTTAACAGCTGTAGGCTTAACAGCAGTCGCCCATGTCTAACGGCTGTAGGCTTAACAGCAGGCGGCCTTGTTTAACAGATGTAGGCTTAACAGCAGGCGGCCTTGTTTAACAGATGTAGGCTTAACAGCAGGCGGCCTTGTTTAACAGCTGTAGGTTTAACAGCAGGCGGCCAGGTTAACATATCCGGTATGTAACAATAAAGTTAGGTGTATCTTTAACATGTTATACTACACCATAATATTAAAAAATTTAATTTTCCAAAAAAAACTAGCCCTATTACCCATAGTGCAGGGGAAAATAGTGCTGTGCTGCTCTGCCTTCTGCTTAATTATAAATAAAATTACCATAAATTATATGTGTTTACCCTAAAAACAAAACAAACACACATACACAAAAAAAACAGCGTGTTTTCATTTGAATATATATTCATGATATTTTACATACTGTTTTTGTTGATGTTGCAGTTTGCTTTTAACGTCGCCTGTTGACATCGTGCAATGTGCGAAAACAACAACAATTAAATGCCAGGGCAAGCCAGGGAAAGAGCAGCAGCTGCACTGACAATAACTTTTGGTATTTGCAAGCTCACACCAGCACCAGCACCCGCACACACACACACAATACACACACAGTGGCAGATGGCAATACCTATGCAAACAGCAGCTGCCATTTGCCCACATAAGTATGCTGCACTTTCCTTCCTACTTTTTTTCCCTGCCGTGAAAACTTTGGCTCTGTAAGCGTGTGTATGCGTGTGTGCGGGTGTCTGTGTATACGTTTTGGCTGCATGTGCATGCAGCTGCTTACCGCTGCCGGCGCAGCCAGAGCCCATTTATAATTGAAAATGTTTTGTTTTAATTAACTCGAGTGAGTTTTTATAGGCATGGCTTTTCCGGAGTCCTGGAGGCCTCTGTGTTTATCTATTACCAGTTAACAGTCGTCGCTGTCTTTGAGGTTTGCTAGAGAGCTCAGACTGTCGCTGATTGTTCCAAGCATCGTTCGCAGCAACGTTCCCTTCAGTCGTTATTATTATTACGATGCGCTTTATTGTCACGCGGCACAAACTCAAAATGTTTGATGTGCTGGCGTCAAATTTATGTGTGTTTATGTAGGTGTGTGTGTATGGGTATGTTTACAGCACACAAGTGGCAAGAAACAAAAGCTCGACAATGGCAACAGCGGCACCGGAAATGACAACGGAAGCTGTGGCATGTGCGCCTGCTTATATGAAGACATAAACATAAAAGTGTTTTATAATAAAGCAAAGCGTGAAATAATTCACAGAGCAGGCACAAGGCACACACAAAAGACGCACACCTCCACTACCTCCGGACCAAAGACGGGCTGACAATTTTTATAGTCCTCCACGCACACACACACACACACACACAGGCACATACACAATCCGACAATAATGTTAAATAAAATATTGTTTATGGGCCGACATAATAAATGGCCAATGCCAACAGCAGCGACTCAGACTTGGACTCGTTGCGGCAATACAAATACCATCTAAGTCAACGTCCTCAGCCCCAACCTCTCACACAAACACACACACCCGCACACTTCAAACACCTAAGGCTGACACTACCATAACATAAAGCATCGAGTTGAATGGCAAGACAATTACAATAATGACAGATGTGCTGCGAATACGATTATCTACGAACTATTTGCCAAAGACATAAAGTGCATTTAGGGCCGACAATCATTGGTAAATAAAGTATTATATAATAGTTACATATTTGTATTTGCCATGATCAAACACATAACTAGGACAGGATAGGACAGGACAGGACTGGACGTCAGGTAGAAAACATTCCTGTAACGGCGAGTTATGTAACTGTTGTAGTGTATTTGCCTTGCCTTTTCTTTGTGCTTTGATAATAGCTAGCGACATATCATTTCTTAGCATTATACTTGGAAGTCTAAAGACTTCTTTTGGTAAATATAATTTAGGTAACTGATTACTTCTGAGTCAAGTCGTATTTGAATTGCTACTGAGGGCATTTCAACCATCATTCCGCTCATTGATAGCTCAGTGTCTTATGCTCTGGTCTAGCAGCTCAAGCACGTCTGCGTGAGTGTGTGGATTCAATCCTGGGTTGAACTTATGAACTTTTGGTTACCAGTTGAATACAATAGGACCAAGGACCATCTCCGCTGGGATCAAAACAATACTGGACAGGCTTAACACAATCCTGAACAGGCTTAATATGCTCTCTGACATAATTTCAATCAAAATCTGTGTTAAACCAATCCTTTTTACTCTTGATTTGACAAGATTCCCTATTTAATACTGTTCCTTACTTGATGTAATCCTTCTAATCTGGTTTGGGAATTCAAATTGCAAGTATGAATCCAGGAAAGCATCACCATGATTCAGATTAAGCTTATTCAGGCCTGTTTTTCTGCTATCTTTTGACAGCTTTGATCAATTTTGACCAGGCCAATAATGGATATAACAACGATGCGATATCTTTTAAGTTGAACCAAGTCACACACACACAAAGCCTAACTCCATAGAAGTTGCTTAACTAGTTTCAGAGTCTACCTTACACATAACACTCGATGGGATAATATATCCAACTCAAAAATCCACTGAACCTCTGATTTTCCATGACTTCCACAGATCGCCAGGAAACTACATTCTTGCTAGCCTTTGCAACTCTACTGCCAAGCATTCAACCCATACCTATAAACATCACAAAACTTTATCTCCTGCCCTTCTTCCCTAACCCCCCCTCCCTTCATACTTTTCATTATTTAAATAATTGTTTATTATTTAAGATGTTCTCATACTTTGACCAACTGACCCAGTTGTGGGGCTCAAACACAAGCTGACCCAACTTGACCCGGTCCCTGCCATGTCACATGTTAACTGTCAGACCCCTGGACAAGGGGCAAAGCTAAAAGGAAGGAACACCAATGAGAATACTGGAAATAAAAAGAAATAGTAGCACATTGTGACCGGGCGGGCAAATGTTAGGTTTTTAGTAAAAATTGCTAATTTATTATTTTGCGCATTTAAATATTTTAAGTGCCCCGCAGGAGTTGGACGGGACCCGCACATGCTCGCTTGCCTAAACTTGTGCAAGGACACTAAAAATTTGTCGCCAGTATATAACATGTTCTGTATAGCGTGTGTATGTGTGTGTGTGTGTCAGCTCTGCAGGAGCAGCCACGTTGGCAAGTTAATATAATTTTAATGAAAATTAACATGAAGCCTGGCACTTTTTGCCACGCTTTAATTTCCCAAAAGACGCGCCGCAGCACACACAACGCACGTGTGAGCGAAGGGGGGGATATGGTGAACAGGGCTGAGCTGAGCTGTGTGTTGGTGGGGTGTTGGCGGTGTTAGTGTTGGTTTATTGCACACACTGCTGCTAACTCAAACTATTAAGCGCATAGTTTGCCAGCCGAATGCCGCTTAAGGTTGCTTTCATTTTTATTTTCGCCCGCTTTCGCCTTCTCTTATACGTTTCTCCTCTCGCTCTCTGAATGCTTGCACGCTGTGTGACATAACTTTTAGATTTTAATTCTCTTACAGAAAAGGAGGGTCTTATAGATGTAAAGAATTCTTTATGGAAACTGAAGATCCCAATGGCAGCGCAGTCTGTTTTGTGATCTTTTATTGATCTGGAATCGTTATCGAAAGTAATTGTCGATAGGTTTACTATATTATTCCACAAATTGTCATCATTTACTAGCTAACTGAGCGTGCGTCGCTATGCCTCCTCCTGTTGATATATATTTGATGTTGTGCTAGAGATCATCAATGCTGTTCTGTGGTTTCTAGAAGTTTGTTTGGGGTGGCAGTGGAAGGTCAATAAATGTATCTATATATTCCGATATCAATATATATTCGTCTACCGATACTTCTCACAGTCTTATAGAGCATTCAAATATCGACTTGACTGACATACATACATATTTTGTGTGCTTTTTGTTGACTAATTCGTTGTCGCCGCTGCACGTTTAGAGAGCTATGAAAATGTGGTAGAGTAGAATGTGGAATGCGGAATGTGAATGCGGATGAGTGCGTTGTCGTGTTGGGATTTACGCAACTAATTTCACGTAGGCAAAATTAAAAGACTGCTACTGCTGCTGCCTGGGCGGCCTGACTTTGATTTATGTATAACACCAGCTCCCCAGGACCAGAGGCAGACTCACGCCCACGCCCATGCCCAGGCCCAGGCTCAGAATCAGAATCTAAGCCGAAACGGTAACTGAAACCTCTCTACGCGCGGTATAGAAGGACAGACGGCTTTGGCAACCATGAAGCCTTTGAAACTTGGTCCTTACACGGCAGCTCAAATGTTGTGTATGCCAAACACACACACACACACACACACTAACATGCATACAGTGACAAGAGCCTAAAGCCGCGGGGACCTCAGCAACAGTGGGCGCAACTTTTGGGGCCTCATCGACATCAAGTTTCAATATGTCGCTGCACTTTGCAGATTGTGCTTAGGTTTAACGTTTACAAGGATATACACGTAACAGTATGAGCTGTTTGACAGGCTCCGGCGAGCCTTGAAGCGACTTTGCTTTGGGAGTAAAACTTTAAAATGCTGCAAGAACAATGAAGTTGAGGTTGAGGTTGAACAGGCTTTTGATGTGACAATGTTGACGATGACGATTATGACCCCAAGGAATTGAATGTGACATAGCTATGAGGAGCAGAAGGAGAAGAAGAAAATGATGTAGAATTGCTGAAAGAGATTATGCAAATAAGATGACCTCATATTAAATGGTAAAAGTTGTATAGACTTCTGTTATTTTTCTCTCTACTAAATGGGAAAGACTTGATTTTAGACAAGACCACTAACAATGGCTTAGTGGTAGTCGTTTGTCAATCCATATTAACAATTACAATTAGGACTAATTTTTGATTTTGGCCAGAAGGCCATTAGTCTTATCTTGCCTAAGCCAAGGCAGACAATTGGCAGACAGCAAGCAAATACATAAACAAATTATGCCTGGCATCACGTTTTTATACCCTTCACAAAAGGGCAGCGCCGCAAAGTCATTTGTCAGGCTTTCTGGTTTCAAATGCCGTTGGGGATTCGGTAAGTACTCCCGGCCTGGCCAACGCCAAATCAAAGTGCCTGGCAATTAGTTAATACACAATTTGTGAGCTCAGCTTTGCTATCTGCAATCACCAATAAATAAATTACTTGACATTTGTCTGGTGCGTGTACACTGATATATATATATATATATTGTGCAGGCAACGCGAACATGTCAAGTATCCTGCTCTAGCTGGCCATAACAAGCCGACCAAGTGGCCTTAGCAGGACATCAAAATCAAATACAAATTGAAATAGAAATATAAATAGCATCCGTTGACTCTTTCCTCTGTCTAGAGAGCCGCCCAGCTTCAGCTACATCCGCAGCAAGTCCTTCTACTTGAAGCTGTTGCTGTTGCTGTTGCTGTTGCTGCCTGAATGTCTGCCAGCTCTACTGGTTTGTGTTTTTTATTGGCTTTGTCTGTCTTTATATCTGTCCCATCCTTACCTTGCCATTGCCAAATGCTGTTCCTTACTTTTACAGCTGCCAGCGACAAAACAATATCGATTTTTATTATATTTTGTTGCCAAACTGCGAGATGGCAATGTGCAGACAATGACTCTCAGTTTATTTGCCACGCAGGATAACAAATCGTTTGTTTAAACAGCAGCGGCTAAGCAAACGAATATGTGACCTCAAAATCTAGGCAGTTTATTGTGAGTTATAAATGTGCATAAAGGAGAAGATGCTGAAAAAATATTCCCAAAACTTGTATAAATTTACGAAGAGAATGCTGTGAGTGAAGGACGGACCCAGGAGAGGATTGCTCAAATTTCATTCTGCAAAATTTGAATGTGAAAGACTTGTCAATGAAAAGGTCGAACACATTTTGCAACTGATTAAGCACAGATGAAGTCAGGAGATAGCGGAGGCATTAAACATCAGCCATATGACAATTTGGAATCAGCTAAAGACAAGCAGGCTAAACAAAGAAGTGAAACATGAAGTAACACAAAGAAGACCGAAGAAGCATTAGTAAAACAATGCTGAAACGTAACGATGTTGAACCATTTTTAAAGCAAATCATTAAGGTCGATATAAATGGATAAAAATGAGAGCATGCCCAACCCAAGCAATCATGATCAAAGGCCAAAATCGAAGCCTGGATTGAAGGCAAGCGAGATTATGTTGAGTGTTTGGTGGGATTGGAAGGGATTTGTGTATTAAGAGCTGCTAGAACGTGGCGAAATGGTCAATTCAACTCTTCCTTTTAAAGGAAACAATCAAAAAAGAGCCAGCAGAATTGGCCAACAGAAAGGGAGCTGTCTTCCAACATGACAAGGCTAGGCCACATACATCTGTGATGACTCTGAACTAATTGATGGCTGAGAAGCTTCGCTGATAAACCACAGAATCTATACACCAATGGAATTAGGAAACTACCTTTAAAATGGCAAAAGATCATTGATAATAATGGCCCATATGTACTTGATTGAAGTGGATTTTGATTGAAGAAAGTGTTTCTTCAAAAAGATAGCAAAAAGTTGCTTAGATATGTTTACCCCATTAAAATATTCCCTTTCTAAAATGTTAATTTATCTTCCAGAATTCTCAACTGAAAATTTCTATTGAAATCTAATTTCAATACCAAAAAATAAATAATTCAATTAGAAATTTGCAACTTTTTGTAATTAAGCAAAGTTTTCATATTTTTGATGTTTCTTTCATTGATTTTGCAATTATGCAAAGCCTATTTCTGGTGAAGTTTTCTGCCCCCGACTCCAGCAACAGCCGCAGCCACAGCCGCAGCCATCCCCATCCCCCTCCCTCTCCCCCTCCCTCTTTATGTAATGCTCATTAAACTGAGAAATTCTGGAAATTATAATTTCAAGGGGATGTAAGCAGCTGCTGTCATGGCATTAGCTTTAACATCTTAAACCATTGTATAATTGGTTTGGTTTTAAGCAAAACTTGAGCGGGCCCCTAATGAGCGCCTACTACCAACCAGTTGGATAAGGAAACTTAAATCATATAAAAAATACATCTACATTTGTTTTGTTTTGGTTGTTTTTGTTGTTGCCTTTGTTGCTTGCAGCTGCTTTTGTCGTGTGTCAAAGCAGTTAAAGTGCCGCTGGGCAGAGCGATAGGCGCAAAGAAAAGAAATGGAGTAAGAAACGAAAGAAGATAAAGGCGGAAAGTAAGGCAAAAGGTGCTTGGCCGAAAGTTGCGCCTGCCTCTATTCGGGCTTAGGCGAGGCTATACTGTGATTGGGATTGGCCCACGTAGAGAAAAAGTGCCGACAACGTCAAAGCCTAACGTTATATCAAGTGGCAACGTCTGCCCTGCCCCCACCATGTGTCCTAGTAGCTGTCAGCTTTGCAATTGCCCCATGGCAGTAAATTTCTACGTTTTTGCTGTTGTTGTTGTTGTTGCTTCTCTTTGCACACACTCAAAATGTTAGCCCAGTTTTTTTTCGGCTTGCCGTATTGTTTTGTTTTGCACCTTTTCGACGACGCTGAGTGAGTGAAAATGGAGCACATGGAGCAGATTTAGACACGCTGATAAACAAGCTATAGAACTCTGACTCTCTCTTTCTCTGTGTGTGTGCGATAAAGTGTGTGTGTGAGTGTGTAAAAAGTGCCAGCCTAACCAATTTGTATGGCACACAGGCTAATGCGCTTTGATGCTGCCATGCTCGTGTGTGTGTGTGTGTGTGTGTGTTGGTGTGGGTGTGTATAAGTGGATGTGTGTGTGGGTGTGGGTGCACGTGTATGAATAAACCCCTTTTTCAATTTGCGCACTTGTTACAAATAGAAGCAGCAGCAGCAGAAGACAAGCTTGCAAAAGATTTCCCTATTCAGAAATGCTAGAAGCATTTCCTTTTGCCTGCCTGCCTTCGTTTCACACACACACACACACACACCCACACTTACACACATTAATCAAAGCCAAATAGCTGCCACTTTTGGCAAGAGATTCAAATTAATAGCCCAAAATATGTCACTTGATATGCGCCAAATCAATCAAAAACCAAGGCTAAAGTATTCCCACAATTCGAATCGATTCAGAGCCAATTTACCCCCACATCATATCAATATATCCATATGTAAGTATTATGGCCAACAGGAAATGGTATTTGGCATTTGGATAAGAAGGTCCACAGCTATCAAATAGCCTAAAATGTTTGACATCAACTGAAAAAGCGATGGCTGCTACACTGATCAAAAATCAGGCTCAAGTTTAACAGCTAAACCCTAAGACTATGCAGTAGATTTGGGGAGATCGCTGAGAGTTCTAGTTGTCTGCGAAAAAACCCATCTATATCCAAATTCAATTCAAGGCTACAGAGAAAAGCTTGAACAAGGCCTCTATACTGAGATTTGCGATAAAAATTGTTCTAAATATCAGTACTGTAAAGAAGTTCCTTAGCCGGGGTACATCTCTCAGTCCAGCCGAAGCCATTTACAGAGAAATTTGTGCCAACACAGCTGAAGCGAGAGTGGCAGCTATTATGGACGTAAAATTCATATAGAATCAGCAAATTCCTAACCTATCTAGTTCCCTAAGAGCTTCGCTACTCATTGAACACGATCCCCTCGGCCATCTTAGCTGCTACATACTAAACCTGACCCAATCCAGAACAAATGACACGCTCGTTTGTCAGGCACAGCTATTATGTGCGGACACCACACTACTGTGGTATTTGGACGCATGCGTGATGGTGATTTGGGCAGCGGCAGCTTGAAGATAAGCAAGATCAAAGCGAGCAAGATCAAGGCGATGGTGAAGTCGGCTGTTGCTGCTGTACACGAGGCGATGGCGAAGGCTCAGGCGAGGAGGTGGACTGGAAGACAGAGAAGTGATGGTGAATGTGTCGCACGATGCTGAGCTGAGACACTCAGTCCCCGGTGGGGTACTGCGTTGATCCTCTGTGGCACGTCTGCTTAATATCGGTCTCCGAAACCAAGCGAGCTTCCCGTTCTTCAGATCCTGGTTTCAGCCATGCTTCTTGTGCAGTTTTTTGTCCTCGAGGTTGATAAGCTTTTGTTGGCTCATCTTCATGTTGCTGTTGTGCTATTGCCGATCTCTTGTATTGCTTTGATGTTGATGAGCTGCTGTCGTTGCTGTTGCTATCAGCGTGTTGCTGGTCGTCGTGTTGCTGAGATGTTGCCGTTCGTATTACTTGGAATTTTTTGCGTTTGACCCCATTTCTCCTATACTATATCTAGCTATATCTCTATATCAGAGATGGTGATTAAAACTGCTCCGCTAACACACCAAGTTCACAAATTCGTAATGTTCAGTTCCTGCTTTCACGCAGGTTCGGTTAAGCAAAGCAATCATTGCGAGCTCAGAAGACGTTTCTGTCTACCCACACATAGGCAGCTTTGGACTTTTGTGGTAGCGTGTGTGTGCACATCACAGCTCTAAACATATATATTCTTACATTAAGAATGTACACCAATTGTGGGGAATGTACTTCCTCATTATTATTAGGTGCTTCACCAGTTAGAATTCCCATTCGTCTCTAGGTTTGAAGTGATAAGCTAGTTAATTATCCATAAAATTGGGCTGTTGAGCCAAAACACTTCTGATGAGAGAGCGTGACTAGTATAGAAACAATCTATAGATTGTCTGAAAAACTGATATTTATGGAATTTTTTATATTTTTTCAAATTCTTAAATAAAATGAACCATGAAATCTAAAGCTGTTGAAAAACAATCAATGTTTTTCCCTCACCTCTCGATCTGGAGCCTGCTAACCCAAAAAAAAGTTGAAAAACAAAATTTTAACAATTAACTGCAAGCCCACATTTAATATTTCTTGGTACACACACCGCAAGCCCCTCGCCATTATGATTGTCGTTCACTTAAGAGCTAACCAATACAAAAACGCTTCAAGTGCTCAGCTCTCAAACACACTTTGCCAGTCCCTAGCCTACATCCCGCCCCATTTGGCCCTACTTATTCGTCACACACACACACACATACACACACACACGCACGCAAGCAATCAACTTTATAAAACCTCCTGCTCCTGGCTGCTTCATCGATTACACACACTTATTTATGTATTTTCTTATATTCTGAGGCATTTTCATATTTTGTTTGATTTACGCCATATATATATATATATATATGATATAGTATATATATGTGGCTGTTGGCATTGCCTGCGGCTTATGATTATGCTTGTGTAACAGTTTCGAATGTCTTTTCTCTGTCTTTGAATTCATCCATACATATTTGCCGCTTTGGGCGTAATTTTATTAGGCCAATTAAGCTTTTGATGTGCTCAAGGATTTCCACAGAAAAATGGTAAATTAGACAGAATATCTTTTATGAATTATGTATGCGATTTGTTTTTTATATATATACTATATATATATATATATATATAATATTTAATGGCACGCTGCATTGCGTGTGTGCTTTGGGCTTTTGAGCAAGGATTTATAGTTATTGGTCTGAGATTTTAAATCAAATTTTCAAATGGTATTTCATTTGGAAAATCTAAATGAATTCCAAATGAAATGGCAACCGCAAATGGTTTTTGGGGGTCTTATACATATATGTATGTAGGTGTGGGTTTGTGTTTGCTTTTGTGTGTGTTTTATGGCATAACGATTAATTTTTACGCAAATGAAGAAAATCTCTTTGAAATCACAACTTTGTGGTAGAACTTAATTGAAAATATGAATGTGTATTTTGAATAATTTATAATGCAGATGTTTATTTAGTCGTTAACCAAATTTAAACTATGTATTCAAAGCAGATTTTTAAAGGAAATATATGCATTAATATAGTATAAATATCTACAGATAAGTTGCCTTAATTAACTGAAAGATAGAGATTTCTTTCTTTCTATAAATATAGAACAAGTTATGGTTTCCTATCGAAAGGTTCATAAGGAATTTTAACATTTTCTGTTAGTTAACATTTAAGCAAGTGCTCTCAATGTTGAGCATCAATAGCTTGGCTATGCAGTCAGCTAATTCGCTCTCGGTCAAAGCTTACAACTTGACTCAGCGGCAATAACATTAACAGTCTTATCAAGTACTAGAACAATGCAATGTAGATGAGCAGAATCTTGGGGCATGTACCATATGTAAATATGCATGTGAGCATATAACAGTGTAGATCAAACAGAGATGTTAAGAACATATATATGCAGTAGATAACAGTGCAGATCAAGCAAAATAGTTAATAACATATGTATGACAGCACTTAACAGTGCAGAACAAACAGAGATGTTAATAAGATGTGCATGAGAGCACATAACAGTGCAGATCAACCAGAGATGTTAATAATATTGGCATACGCATATCATCACTACATAATATAAATATGTTATAAAATGTTAATGCTAATGGAATATTGCAAGCTCTTACATTCTGCTTAACATTATTGGCTTCATATTATGAATTCAAAATAAATTCAAACAATTTCTTTATAAAACATAAACTAAACTAATCGATCTAACATTCCGTCCCCTTAGGATTCGGCTCTTAATGATGTGCGCATCCTGCCGTTGCTGCCCCTACACTTCCAGTGATTCATTTTTGTGGTGGCATATTGTCTAGAACGAGTCAACCTATTATCAGATTGGGTCCTCCAACCTTGATAGATTATCTAAGGAAAACATTATAAGACACAACGACTTATAAATTATAAATTTTCTGCCTTATTTTATGTGCATCAATTTATGTGTTCATATGTTTTGTTAGTTTTATACAAAAACCACTTGAATGAGATGCTTGTGCGGATATCAATATGACTTTTAGAAGACTGCTTAGTGAATATAACACACTACGAGGGTAGATTTTGATTTTATTTCTCAACAGGGCTAAGCAAGTTATACTTAGTCCAACGTTTCGCCAATTAGCTTATGCCTAGCAATCCAATAGACCTCCTCGTTTGACCTTAATATCTTATAGCAAAGCCATTTCTTAAGGTTTAAAAATAGAAAATAGTAGAAGGAGCCTAAATCTGGAGAATTTGCTAGGTGATTTAGCAGTTCGTAGCCCAATTTTCTTGATATGACGACCACACAGGCGATTATAATTAAAGTCGAGTGTGAGTGTTAGCGGAAACCAAGTCCAAGTCTAAATATTCATATAGAATGTGATAAACCTGCTCAGTTGTCAGGGCTGCAGAGTCAGCTACTCCAGACAATCGCATTCCATTAAGTTTATTAACGATTTATGGAGTGACCAGAACGTTAGGGTTACCTGATTCGATCAGTGTTGTATTTAAAGTTCTTACTCGACTGTTTTCATTCCAAAAAGAGAGAAAGGTTAACTTCAGACAACCCAAAAGACAAAAGGTAAAGCACTGATAGAACGACCCTCGTGTTGGGTACGTATGTACGCATGTGTGTACTATTTGTGTACTTAAGCTAAGCACTTGTTGTGGACCTTTTCCATAAAATGCTGAGCAGGAGCTCTGCCAGTGGAGGACCGATTGCAAATTGTGTTAGCCACCTGAACAATCCTCAAAGGCAAGGCAACTGTGTAAAGAAAACTATGATAGTATGCTAGCTAGCTACGCCTTATATATATATATGCTAGCATTAGGAATGGGAGCGTGTATTGCAATGATATCTATAGTTTTAACAGATAGCTATAGAAGCAAAAGCTGCTGTAATTGCTGGACCAATTCTGTGCTCACTTTACTTGCAATGAGCAGAGCATGGCATTGATATCAGTGAAGTTAAGTAATACAATCCAAAGATCACTAAGTCTTCCCCAAACTGTGTTCTTATATTTCGTGCCAGACTAGTTGTTGTCACGCTACCTTCTCTCTCTCTCTCTCTCTAAGTATCTCCTGGTTATATATACTACTAGCACAAGTATAAATATGATAAATCATCAGAGTTTCTGCTGCTTCTGTTATTCATGACAAATGACGCAGAGTAGCAGCAGGCCACACGTGCTTAGGCCCCTGAGATGTTTGCTCCAAATACTCGCACACACACACACACACACATTCACTTATACAATAATCGATGCGATTTGATGCACGCACACACACACTTGGCTGCATAGGAATTCATGTTATTTAGAGTAATGGCCCTACATCTAGGTACATATATACATATACATACATACATATGCATATATACAATGTAGTATGTGTATACATATATCAACATGTTTATGTCTAGTAAAATGTGTGGCATATAAATATTCATTTTTATGGCAAAGACACAAGGCCAAGAGGGCGAGGAGTGGCATGCAACCTCCACACTGCTGCTGCCTTTGCTAAAACTGTGTGTGTGTGTGTGTGTGTGAGTGTTTGCCTTTGCCTTACTGTTATTATTGTTGCTTATTGTGACGGAAGCGGAAGTGGAAGTGCTTAAAGTAAGCAGAAATCATAAACGAAAATCACGTAATGCTCGCAATCGGCGATGGTTTCGTGGTGGTGTGGCTATCCTGCTTGGCTTTGCTTTGCTTGGTGTGGCCCCACTTGATATGTCAGGCAGGCAGGCAGGCAGGCAGGCAGGCAGGCAGGCAGGCAGGCAGGCAGTCAGGTGTTGCTGCAATGATTTTCAATTTCACGCTTTGAAAGTCATGCGCTAATTTTGTTGTTTTACCATTTGGCACCCCGCCTCGACACGACACTTTCTGTCAATTCATTGTCATTTGCCAGCGATATACCTTGGCTCCGCCCCTGCCCTGCCGCTAATACTGCTGCTGTCATTAGTGACACAACCAAATTGTTCTAATTGAGACACAAGTGCGTCTTTGTCTCACACTTTTTTTAATTACACAATTTTCCATTTATATTGATTTGCCTGGCACACGGCTGCGGCAGCAGTAGATTTTCATTTCGACTAAGCTCTATGCTTCTGCTCTTCCTCCTCCACCTCTCGACCTCCACCAGCTGCCCAGTCAGGTGTTTCAAGCCGCTGGCACATGTTCAGGCATAAGAAAGAAGCCAACAACGAACTTGAACCTCTTGCTGGGGTATTTGACAAAGCCTCAATGTGCTGGCCTTGCCTTGCCACTGACGCCTCTGAGGGCATATTAACTAGCATATCACTCAAGGATCAGTCTTTCTCATGCAAATCCCTCTCTCCATATATGAGTGTGTGTGTGTGTGATTGTGAGTAAATATAAAAGTCACGTAACTGGCTGTCGCTTCCGGTTACTTGGCACACACACACACACACACATCGGCATAAACCTAAGCCCTCACATTAGCATTTGTTTGTGTATTAAGGCCTGCTTTGATTACGCCTTGATATTTTGTGACCATGTGAAGTAGAGGTAAAAACTTTTCCCAAGTTTTGGTTTAGTTTGCTTCTTTTTTTCTTTTGATTAGCAAAGTTTTCGCTTGAGCTTTCCCTTTTCATAGTGAGAAAGCATAGTGTGCGTGCGTTGTGTCGCTGCTGGTGAGAAAATGACTTTATTTCCAAGCATTATTGAAAATCGAAAAGAGGGCAACATTTACCTACACTGCAAGAAAAGCATAGATGCTGATGATCAGTGAAAACATTGAATTTCTAGCAGAGATGCCCTTTACATTCACACTGAAGGCAAACTAAATGTTTCGCACGTTTTTCATACCAAGCCCCAAAAAGTATGCTTTAAAATGTTATATATGTATAACAGTATGTTAGCATCTGTCTGAAATGTCTAGACAGCCCAGCATAACTGTTAATTAAGTGCACAACTTTTTAATGGCAATGTCCAACATAATTGTTCAGTGTCCTCATTTTGGCAAGGCAAAAGGAAATATGAAAAACATATATATATATATATATATGTAAAAGCAAATGTAAATAAAATTGAGCAACATCAAGAAATGCTCAATGCAAAGGACACACCACAGCCGCAGTCAAATGGCAAGGCAAATACGAGCACAAGGCAGAGCTGGTGAAGAGGAACTTCTTTTTTTTTGCCTGTGGCAAGACGGAAGAGCAGAGCAAATCGTCAACAGTCGACTGGCAACTTCTACTTCATTTTGATGGCGCGCTAAATTGCGCAAAAAAAGATAAATATATATATATATGTGTATATATAGAAGTATATAGACATAAAACGAATATCAAAAGGCAGCAACAGAAGGGCTCAGCATTACACACACCCACCCAGCCATGTATGCGTGTGTTGGCAACATTTTCATATGCTTATGCTTTGGCGAAAACTTTTGCCTGGCCTAAGCAAGTGGCCAGGGGAGGTAGCGGGGGGGTAGTGTCGGACGTGTTGGGTCGGTGACATGGAATGCGCTTTCAATTTCAGCCTCGTATTGTAAGGCATGTGCATGTGTGCGTGGCATGTGGCAAGTGGCGTGTGTGTATGTCTAGGAAATCTTAAAGCGCAGACAGGAAATATTTTGTTGCCTGTTTTTTAGCTGCTGTCATCATCATTATCATCAACATTACCATCATCATCATTATCATCATTATTATCTTTGTGGTTTCTTTGTTTGTTTGTGGAAATCCTTTTTTTAGCCACGCAGGTCCTTGCATGGCTTTGCTGCTGCATACTTTTAGGCTTTAGTTTTTTACTCTTGTGTGCGTGTGTTTGCTTTTAATAGTCGCCTGTTTGCTGTTTGTGGTGTGTGCTTTGCTCTTCAGGCCGTTGCATGCGTGACAGGCATACACGCACACACACACAGACACACTCACACACACACACACAAGACGCACAAGTTTGCGTGACTGCAAAATGATGCCAAAAAAATGAAAAAGAAAACGTTGCAAAACAAAGAATTGGAAAAAGCAATGGCTATAACAATGACAAATGCGCGATATGGCCTTGAAATTTTAGTAGTGGAAAAATTCCATATTAGGCGTATACTGATTAAAGAGTTAAGCTACTTGTCACGCCATACACAGGCCCCCCCTTCACCCCCGCATGTGCTACACAATCTCGCGGAGGTTAATCAAATGTTTGTCTGTTTGTTGTTTGTTTCGTGTCAGCTACACAAACAAATTTGCCAACATGTACAAGCATGTTAGATACTTTATCACTTCAGATATTTTTGCTGTTGCTGCTGCTGCTGCTGCTCCTGGTTATGGTGCTGCTGTTCCTGTCACTTGATGTATGCCTTTGCCTTGATTTCCATATTCCATATTTTGTGTTTTGTGTTTGCCCAAATGTCAAATGTGTCAAATAAATTTCCATATTTGTTTTGCTTTTTAGTTAATTGAATGTGTGCGGAGCTGTGCGTGTGTGCCATATGCTTTGTTGTTGCTATTGTTGTTGTTCATTATTTGCTCATTTCAGTTATAGTTTTTAAAAGATCTATATGTATATATACAATTATATATGTACGTACTCGCTTAAACATGTTTATTTAATATGCCATATGAATATTTAACACTTGCTGTTGAACTGCCTGCCATCGTTTTTTGTACACAAATAATTGTTGTTTAAATTGTTAATGGCAGTTTTGTGATAAATATTTAACAAACTGTGAATGCTAATGCTAAAGTAATGGAAATTTATGGACTGTATATGTGTGACAGCTATTTAGATCGATCGAGTTGTCGATGAAACTTTGGCTCCCAAAGGTCAATAGGCAAGGAAAGGTAAAAAACAAAATATTTCAAAATTATTTGGTTTCCCTCAAAAATGTATTTTGACAAACATGAAAACATATCAATAAATTGCTTCGTTTTTCAACATTATCTAAAGAAATTGTGGTCTTCCTTTAGCTTATTGGCAGTAACAATTAACAGTGGCATATTAACAGTGACAATTAACAGTGGCATATTAACAGTGACAATTAACAGTGGCATATTAACAGTAACAGCAGTAAACAGTAACAGCTTTAAATAACAATTTGTATGTAAAAAAGGAGACAAAGGTTGAATTTGGCTACCAAAACCTTATCTACCTTTGCAGAAATCTGTACTTTACTCAAAAAAAGATAGTTTAGTTTGGGTATCGGCTGCTAAGGTGGCTTATCTGGTCCCCGACCAGTACAAGTCTCAGGTCGCTTTGGATGGCAGTATTGGTGACGTACCAGGGTAGCCGGGAGGCACGCCGAGCTGCACGCGTTTGGACGACCCTTAGCCTGTCGAGCTGGCTCCTAGCGGCAGTGCCCCATACCTGGATGGCATAGGCCCAGGTAGGAGTAATAATGGCTTTGTTTAACAGACTCTTGGTTGACAACTGAAGCTTGCTTGAACGCAGGAGCCAGTCAGGCTTTTGGAGCTTCTTTAGGCACTTGGCTTTGACTGCTGAAATAAGGGCTCTCCATATTAGTTTGCTGTTCAGGTAGACACCCAAGTAGCAGTGAGAGCTGGCCGAATCTATATCAATGACTTTTTATCTATTTCAAATATGATTTGCGAGACACTCCCTTATACATACTTAGCAATTATTGCGTAAAAAGATTCACTTTATTCAAGCTTTGTAATGTCTCAGGGCCTAAACTATGGTGGACTTTTATTGGTATAAACTTTGTGTCAGATCATTTCATTAATGTATGTAATTCGAATGTTAGGGGCTCACATAACATAGCTCTCATAATGTCAGTCTGCAGTATGTTAACTAATAACATAATGTTAAGAACATTGCTAGTGCTAAGTCAACTGCTCCTCTCATTATGCTAATCTCACCCTCATGTATGTGAACTTGATATTAAGATATTATGCGCTCACATGAACGCCTACATTTGTCAATCAAATCACTGAGAACTTCTTTTCTGGAATTCAGTCGAGCTAATTCTTTTATACAGTTTCTATTGGTATCATTATGAGAATTAAGTTTCAAGAAGCTTAACAAAAAAACCAAAGAATTTATGTAAATTATTTTCCATAAATTTATGCAAATGATATGCCAAATATTAATATTAATTAGAAAATAAATTTCAAGCAAAGTATCAACAATTAGGTTTAATTACATCTCAGCTACTTTGATATATATTGAGGCAATAAATGTACTTCTGTGATTATATGCCGAAAATCATAAAACACTCATGCAGATAACATTTTCATAACCACACAATTTTCCACCATAACAACAAACACAACAGCAACAAAAACAGTAGTGGTAATAACTAGCACAGCTGCGATACGTAGCAATCTATTCATGCATTGTAGTTAGACATATACGGGCTTACATATACCATATACCGTATTGTGCACAGTTGGGTAGCAATTCACTCAACCAGTTTAATGAATAATTCAGGCAATGTTAGTGTAATGAAATTTGTAGGAAAGGTTTATTGCCCACACACACACACACACACTTCTACTTGACAAGGGTATGCAAATGAGTGGGCGCGGAGGAGTGTGGATTACCGTGTGAGTCAATCAAGCCCACATAATACAAGCAATTAAACTAAGTAGCGCATTTTAACATAAGTCCATAAATCAATACTGGCAAGGGAGCAGCTTTTAGCTGCACTTTAACTGCAGCCAGGATTCCGATTTCGATTCCGATTTCGATATGGGTTTATTAATTGTTGTTATTGGACAGCGGAGTGACAGGCAATTGGCAGGCAAACACAACTACGAGTTGGCTAAAATGCTATCATTTACACAAGCATTTCCCTTGAACTTCAAGCAAACAGCAAATTATAGTCATTTGGCTCTGGCATGATAATGAGCTCCGACAATCAAATGTAAATCGTGACCAACAACTTTTGGCCACTGGAGTTGTTTGTACTTAAGCGTGGCTAAGCTGCTGGCAAAGCAAGAAGTAGAAGCGGCTAAAAATTAAGCAAAGCTCTTAAGCAGCTCACTAAAGTATGCAACACAAATGGCGGCGATAGCGCCTGGACCAGAACCACCACAGGAGCTGTGCATAAAATGTAATAAAAAATGCAGCAGGCAGGCCAAGCGGATACGGAAATATGTAAGCAGCATGAATACGAAAGTTGCTCTAGCACTAGCACCAGCCCCAGCACTAGCTGAGCTGAACTGGCCAGAAGTTGCGCGTTTATTTCGTATACAAAGTACATATTTTACCTTAAACATAAAGCAATGGCTATTATTTTAAGTTAGCCACGCGCTTGCCAGCCAGCCAGCTGTTTGCGATGGCTGACTGGCTCGCTGGCTCGCTGGCTCGCTCGCTCGTTGGCTTGAATTTAATTTCAGTCTATTATGCGCACACAATGCCAACGGTAAAACGGTAAATGCAAAAGAACATGGGCAAAAAAATGAAATGAAAAAGCAAATAGGAAACGAAAAGGATAGACATTGCACAGCAAGCTACAGTTGGGATTGCCAGAAAGTTGAATACCCTGCTGAAAATTGGAAGAGAAAATCGTAAATTGCTTGACAAAGACGTCAACTCAAAGATAGCCAAGGAAATTGTTTTGTGAACTTTAATGATTTTGTTGATATTTTACCAAATAACAGAAGGCTTTCGCTTTGAGTAGCCAAATTCTTTGTGTTTAGTTATTCAAAGATCAGAGCTAGAACAGCTAAAGCTGCGCTTACATATTGAGAGAGCAATGGTTACATATAACACCAGAGAGCAGAGCATATATGAAGAGAATGATAACTGTTTTACTCTAGTAGAATTATTACTTCGTTCTATGCTGCAGGCCGTAACAGAGCTTGAACAAATGGAGCTGAGCTTACATATTGAGAAAGCAATGGATCGTATAACAGAGAGCAGAGCATATATCAAAGGCGTATGACAATGAGAGAATAAGATAACTGTTTTACTCCCGTACAATAGTAATTTGGATCTGTTTAAAAATTCAAAGATCAGCTTTGCTAGAGCATATATGAAGAGAATAATAACTGTTTTACTCTCTTACAATAATTACTTCGTTCTATGCTGCAGGCCGCAACAGAGCTTGTACAGATGCAGCTGCGCTTACATACCAAGAGGGCAGTGATTCGTATAACAGAGAGCAGAGCATGAATGAGCTAACTGTTTTACTCCGTTACAATAATAATTTCGTTCTGCTCGTTCAAAGATCAGGTGTGCTGCAAACCTTAGTAGAGCTAGAACAGCCGCAGCTGTGCTTACATATTGAGAGAGCAATGGCTTATGATAAAGCATTGGAGAGCAGAGCATATATCAAAGGCATATGACAATGTAAGAATGAGGTAACTGTTCTGAACGAGATAGAACAGCCGCAGCTGCGCTTATGTATATAGATATGTATTGCGAGAGCAATTGATACGTAAATCATTAGACAGCAGAGCTTACATATATCAAAGGTTTGACAATGAGAGCATAAGCTAACTGTTTTTCACCCGTACAATGGGCCGAATTAGATATTGGCTGTGAATAACAATAATTACAAATTAGATGTCATTTAAAAAAATGATTAACAAGCTTACTAAACTGATTAATACTATAACAAATTCGTTATAGCCCAGTTCTGGAAATTCAGTGGTAAACTTGAAGGATGAACGAAATCATTTTGATAGAGCTAGGTAATAAAATGCAATTTTTATATTTATTGCTATTCATTAAATTGTAATCCAATGAAAACAATCAGCTTAACTTGCTATGAAAGCGGGGATAATGCACAGTTTAAAGTTAATCCAAAAGAAAATATAGAGTAAATCCATTCTCAATCATAGTTTTCAAAGAAGTTTACACAAAAACGAAAACAAAAACCAACTGAAAAGTCAATTCATTTAACAACCTTGGCAAAAGATTATCATAGCCATTGATTAACATTTTCCTTTAAGCCAAGCTGAAAGGACATTGCTTAAAAGGAAGTATGTATAAATATGTATATATATTTGGACCGCGGTCAGTTGAGAACTTCAACAGCAAGGGCCTGCGGATTGCATTCCCTTTCCCGTGCTTTTGGATTCCTTGGTTGGGTTGGTTCAGATTTGGGTCGAGTTGAGCTGAATGAGCACACATTTTGCTGTGGTTGCCGATGCTGCTCGCAGCGCTCTACCTGCCCTGTTTTTATTAGTTTTTTTCTCCTTTTTTATGCTGCCGTTGCAGCAGCTGCTGTTTTTGTTATTTTTGTTGCCGGGGTCAACATTGAAAGTACATTAGCCTTTGCTAGCGAAACTAGAGCTAATTTCTGCTAAAGCCAGGCAGCTCTCGTTGTTGTTGCAGCGCCGTTGATTGGCCAGCTAGCAGAGCCAGTCTTTACGCATGGCTTCCCATTTCAAAACAATTTGTGCTAATTTTAAGCAATGACGACTTAATGTTTCTAATGGATGTGAAATTGAAGCAGCAGCAAAGATATATAGATAGATAGATGGAGATACAGAGAGAGAGAGAGAGAGAGAAAGGAAATAAAAAGCCAATGTAAAGGGAAACGCTGCACTCGAATGGCAGGATTAGGTTTGATTGAATCGGAAGCAGGAAATGCTAAGCAACGGACCAAACGAAGAAATACTTCAACAACGAGCTGAAAGCAAAAGCACAGCAAATAAAAACCAAGAAGACCTACTCGAACAGATCTTGTGTTGAAGTTGCTTCTGCCTCTGCTTCTGGCCTTCTAGAGTGCTTCATGGCTTCATCGGTATTGATTTCATTCAGCATTAGCTTTGATTTGTCTATGGGAAAGAATGAAGGCACTTCATTAAGAGTTCGTTGACGAAGCAACACGATTTGAAAATTTAAGAAATATGCTGGGATAGGAAGGCCATTTTATTGGACAATTTTTGGTAGAGAAGAAACCATTTTTTAAGGAATTAAATGGCAAAAAAGGAGGATTTTTAAGTACAAGAAATATTTACTTTATTCAATTTGTATGTTAAATATCATAAACTTTTCCATTTCTTTATTTTTGATTTGTTTCAAATTTCTGCAATAATTGCATAATGAATAATGATGAGTTTAAGTTATTAACTCAGAATCGGAGACTGCGAAACTTTAATGATTTTGACATTTTGTACATCTTCTTTAAGGGAAGCAGGAAAATTATTGTGCTAATCGTGTAAAGCAAACGCCCGTAGAGGCAAATCGTACCACATACTACTGCTAAATGGAATTTAAGTGCATATTCAGTTAAAGAAAGAAAGAAAATTCTATATCAAACTTGCAAACACACAAAATTTCAACGATTCTCGTTATATGAAAACTCTAAGTCAGAATTTCATTCAAATAAGCCTGACTGGCTCTGAGTTTGCATCTAAAAAATACAGATTGAAACTCAGAAACTCAGAAAGAGTCAGACTTATATGAGCTGGTATGACCTGAGCTGAGCTGGTATGGCCTAGGACTTGTGCTTGGGCTTTATTCTTTTCTGACTTTATTACGTATACGTAAATTTACTTTTTTTCTATAGATGTTTCTCAGCCATCAAGTGACTCGAGGAAATTTACAAGTCAAAATTCAAAATCATATGCACTTTTGTCACTACGAAAACGATTTATTCTATTTGAGCCTCATGATATTGAAATGAAAAGAAAACATAGACCTTTTTATAAGAATTCTTAAATAGAATGAATTCATTTACATTTAAATAATTTTGGTTTTATTAAGAAATTTGTGCAAAAATTAATATTTTCAGCTGTTTTACTGGAACTCTCATATAACATCACAGCCAAGTGAATGGGTTTTAAGCAATGCAGCATTAAAATTTACTATTACAAATTTGAAATTTCTATAGATCTAAGCAAATCCATGTGTGAACGCTTACATTTATTGGTCAATTTTATGTATTTTAGTATAAAGTTAGAGAAGAAGTTAAATTTCTGCTAGAATCATTTACTTATTGAATCATTTTTGAGGGTCAAACTGAAAGAGCCTGTTCTTTTATAAAGCGTCTGTAATCTAAATGCCTTTGAAATTGTTCTGTATCTTAGAGAAAAGCCAAATAAATTAAGCTAAAAAGAGCTAAAATAAAGCAAGAGTTCACACAAAGTTCTAGAGTTTCAAAGTCAAAGTAGAAGTCAAAGTTTCTAGAGTTTCTAGTGTCAAAAGCAATATGTTTGAACATTGAATTCATTAGTATATCAGCAAAACCAGTTGGTGATATGCAAAGAAGACCATGATCATATTGATGAAGTCAATATTCTGTTTCTTCAACCGCCACAAACTCTTCATCAGAGATCTTTTGCTAACAACTTCAAAGTCTCTTTAAAATTGTAAAAAATCCAAGTTATATTTGCTTGAAAACACAACATATATATGGATTTGGTCAGACAAGCCTGATGACAAAGTCTGTATTATCATATTATACTGATGAAGTCAAAGTTCTATGTCGACATCACAGATCTTTTGCTAGCAGAATTTCCCTTCTTTTCTTTGAAATTGTAAAAAATCCAAGTTATATTTGCTCAAATCACAATCCTGATGACGAGCTCTTTATGTTCAATTAAAAATTTAAAGCAAAACCAAACCGAAATGAATAAACATCCATCAAGCTTGGCAACTTCAACTCAAACCCAAGCCCAGAATTTCACAGTAAAATACAAATTTGGACAATTTGTATGGGAAACCAATAATAATATATTTCATTGACCAAAAGCTCATTAAAAAAAAAGACATTTATGTCTTAGCTGACTTTTTGGGCAAAAGAGGAGGCGTACTTCCAAGAATTACAAAGTTTCATCAATGGAATTTTTATATCAATCAGATATCTACACACTTTATAAGTATTTATACCAAAGAGAAGAGTCCTTTTAGGCTCAAATTTCCCCGCCTTACTTTTGATATGGTTTTTCCTTTGAATTCCCTTCGCGCATCACATTTGATGGCCATCATCAATTGTGTGTGTGTTTTGGACACCCAAAAAAATGTAATTCAAACCACACTGAAGCAGCAGAAGAACACAAAAGTAACATTGACAACTGTCTAGACGGTAATCGAAAACACACGTAGAACACCAAAAGTGCCGCCAATTTGAACAAGGCTTTTAGCTTACCCCTGCCATATGCCACAGGCTAATAGTTGGCAATTGGTAGTGGAATTGGAATTGGAATTGGAACTACAAGTGAAAGTCAATCAGGGGCCTTAAGCAGCTTTGATTACCAGCGACACCCTTTGCTCTTGCTTGAGGACAAACCCCTGCTGCAATGGCAGTCTCTGTGCGATTTGAAACCTGATTCTGATTAGTTGTCAAGCCCTTCAAGTGCTTCAAGTCGGTGTGTGTGTGTGTGTGTGTTTGAAATTTATTGTTTCAAGTTAAAGCCACTTGATGGATTATTTACTTATATCTCTGCTGTGCTTTGCTTTGATTTCCTCGGGTAATATGATATTCCACTTGACTTCTACAAAGGCAGCCGATTGTGATTTATTGACAAGAGCTTAGCAGAGACCCGATCCGGGACCGATCCGATGCTCATAAACTATTCAAATTAATTGTTAAACTTTGCACACGTGCTGTCACAGTCGCGTCGTCTCCATAAATCTGCGGTCCTTTTAGAGCCTGTCAGCGGCGAAAGTTTTCCTATGGCACAACAACACACACACAACACATATTAACATGCTGCATTAAACTTGCGCTCTCTAAAGTTGTGTGGCCCCAAAAAACTTTTCTGTGTTTGGTTGCTTTTGCTTTTGCTTGCGTATGTGTGGGTTTGTTGTTATTTAAGTTACGCATACGCCCAGGTTGCCCCAGTGCAAGCAAGGCCCTGGCAAGAGTGTGTATACTCTGTGTGTGTGTGTGTGTGTGTGTGTGTATGATTTATGGGCAAGTTGCTGGTTTTTTGTGGGTTTTTGTTTCTGTTCTTCTATTTTTTAAATAATTTAAGCTGCAAAAATCTGTGAGTCGGACTCTCAACGTAAGCCTGGCTATATGCCAAACCAAACCAAGTCAAGCCAAGGCAAGTCAAGTCGAACGGAATGCAAAAATTGTGTATGCAGCATGTTGACAATGGTGGCAACAAAGCGCATTTGGCAGACGCCTCCAGCACACACACATACGCAGAAGACGTGCTCAGCAAAAGTGAAATGGCTATAGCAAAGACACACTTTTGAGTTTGAGTTGTATATATATATATATATATATATATATTTGTGCCATATATATAAAAATAAAATGTAGGTTATGCACAGACAGCATTTTAATACGATTTTATGGCTTACTTTTTCTGCCCAGACACAGACACATTTCACAACTGAATCAGAGACAAACAAATGGCTGACAGAGCCTTCTCCGACTGACTGTCTGTCTGTCTGCCTGCCTGTCTGTCTCTCTGGCAGCAGTGCGTGTGGAAGTGTATTCCTTCGGTCTGCCCTTACAAATTATAAATGAAATGCCAAAGCTGTGTGCACACAAAACACAAAAATTTCTCATGTTTTTTGGAAATGATCAACAAAAGTAAATTGTCTCCTTGAGACATCTCCCAAGACAAAAGGGAAGACTATAATCCATTCACATTGTAAATATATAATAAAGGTATTGTTTAACTTGAGATTTCTTGCAGTTTGTTTTGTTTATAGATTTACTTGGCAAGTGAGAGAAAGCACTATGTGTAAGGCTTATTAGAAGGGAAGAGTGAGCTGCTGAATTTTGCAATTTACTTCTTTACTGCGGCTATAACATCCCGTTCCCTTTCTACACCACAATATGAAGCGCTTACTATCTTGCAGTATTTCTTCTTTACTTCTTTGTACAAGCGGGTCCTCTCGAGCGGGCTATGGCGTCCAGTTCCCTTTCTACACCACGGTAGGAAGCGCTCATTCGGCATGAAGGGAGGGCAGCAGTATTTTGCAATTTACTTCTTTTCTTCTTTTTCTTACAAAAGGATCCTCTCGAGCCTGTGAGCCTGCATCGCGTTCCACACCACGTACAAGCGGATCGTCTCTAGCTCTTGAGCAGGCTACTGCATTGAGTTCCCATTCCGCGGCATGAAATTGGAAGCTCTGGCTACGATGAGATCGCCTTGATCCTGTGTTATTACAGTGCTTTCGCGAGTTTGGGCTATGTAATGAGCATTGCTCTCTCTTAATTTAGTGGCTATAGTAGGCATGGTTGTTAAGGTTTAATATGTTAACAATTTGGCTCTCAACTTGATAATTCTTTTTATAATTTTTAGAACATTTTTCAACCAGCTTGAAAGAACATGCTTTGTCTTCAACTCATGTTCATTTTTCTCTATTGAAACAATATGCAGCTAAATGATTTGGTTGTCCAAACTGAATCCACACCAAATCCGGATCAAACTCAAACTGCACCAGTATATATATTTAAGAATCATTTGTTAAAAATGTAAACTCTTAAGGCCTCTGAGATCTCTTGGCTTAAACAAAAAGACGTGCAGATCTTAAACTTACTACAAACAGATCAGATCGTTATATGGCAGCCGATCTTTCAATCTCATAGCTTAATTTTTTACAACCCTAAGCGGCCTAAAGGCAACACAAGCTCTATAAAAGCCACATCAGTTGAACAACTGCTTGTTGCACTTGGTTCGACCTGCGCCTGAGAGTATGCAACACTTATCGCAGGCTCATACAAAATGTTTGCTTTTTTGATTCGAGTACGTACGTGCTATGAGCACACACACACCCCCTCACACACATGACTTATAAATTAACATATCCTATATATATGCTATATATATATATATATATGTATCCTATACTCTGGACTTACACAGTTGCCTGGTTGTATCCCTTTTTCCGTTGGCGTTCGCTTCGCTTCTTGGCGCGTGTATGTGAGCTGTGTTGTTGTGTTTTTTTACGGCCCTTGTAATAAAAGCAGCCCGAGGGTCTCACGTTCTTGTTCTTGTTGTTGCTGTTGCTGTTGCTGCTGCTGTTGTTATTATTGTGGCTGGTGCTGCTGTTGCTGCTGGCGTTGTTGCTGTTGTTGTTGTTGCTGTTGTTGTTTAGGGCGTGTAGGCATTGAGCAAGTTTTATGCAACAAAGGCAACGACAACATCATCAATGAGGCGCGGAAAGCGAAAAAAGGATCATTGCCAACGCGCCAAGGCAATTGAGCAAAGGCGAAAAAGGCCTGGGCTAAAGTATTTGGTGAATGCGTGGGGCTGCGAGCGGCATATAAATATATATATTTTTTGGCGCGCCTGGCCCGCGGGGCAGGCGGAGGCTTCTTTATTTAAAGTAGAACGAACTTTATGCGAGAGATGCGAGAACTTTATTTATGACTCAATAATGTGTATTTTGATTTATGCATTTATGTGGGCGCTTTACACGGCGCCGCAGAGTATGCTACACTCACACACACAACTCACACACACACTCGCACAGAGCACTCACTGGTGTTATTGTTGTTGTTGTTTTGTATTGTATTTGCCTGAAGCGCGTGCCAGGCGATTTGCATAACAACAGAACTTGGGTTGCGTTGGTGGAAGACACACAGAGATGTCATGCAGAATCCTTGCAATAATTTATCATAAATCATTCAACAATTAATGATTACAGATTCTCAAATATCAAATATCAAATATCAAACTGAATATCAATCACTGGCACAGTTTCAAACGGTTTGCACTGCCATGTTTGGTTGGGATTCTGCATCGATGGAATCCTTATTGGAGGAATCTCAGTATCAGTGGGACAAACGCGAATGCGAAACGATGCGCATTGACGGCGGCGGCGACGACGCTTCACAACGCGGCTGCGATTCTCACAACACGACGGAGCACGACAACTAAACAAATCCACGACCTTTTCAGTACTAAAGGCTAAAGCCTTGCCTTGCCTAGCCTCGCTTTACTTTGTCGTGCCGTGCCGTTCCGTTCCGCACCGTGCCATTCATTCGCATTCGTGGCATCGCCCCGAACCGACGACGACCACGACGGCGCCGACGAACTCACGCATTCGGCAATTGCCAAGACTTCGGCAACCAAGCGCAAGTTCGAAAAGCACGAACGCCAAGGACTACTACTACTATATATGACTGCTGCAACTACTACGCACAGGACGAGCGGTTGTGTGAGAGCTGCCAAAGCGGGGGGTGAAGGCTTAACTTGTAAGTGTGCCACGCGTTTACTCTGCGACTTGACGAAGCTTCAATGCTGCGCAGCAACAAGAGCATCAGGAGCAGAGGCTCCGAAGTCGAGATGAATGGGATGTGCTGAACCAGTATTCTGCAGCAGTAGTTGTTGTTGTTGTTTCGGGTGGATTGTGGCTGACATTGAGGTGGGCATGTGGAACGTAAGCTCGCAATGAGCGGGGAACAATTGAGTGAAAGTTTCAGGCAAAGATCTAACACAAAAGATGCCGGCATCTTAAAAAGAAATTCAAAAGTCGAGCGATAATGTGCAGTGGCTGGCAAGTCTATGCAGGTATTTGGATGCCTCAGTGTTGATCCTTCCCTAATGCATACATACCAGTCAGATCCAGTAGCACACTTTGGGATTCGGGCTTGCTGTATTCGAATGCAATGAAAATGAGAGCTTGCTGCGATGCCATACACCTGGATGGCGTGTCCCTACAGTGGGGCCAAGATCCATTTGTAGAAGGCAACTTTGTTTCTCTATTGAGGAGCCAACCCATCCTCTTTGCGCTGGCTTTGATCTGATAGGTGACTTCCAGGAAGGGAGTTCTCGACGTCAGACGGTGGTCTAAGGGAACTCCCAGGTATTTGTGGGCAGTATTGTGGCTTAGCAACGCGTCGAACAGGAAGAGTCCTGTGTAGCATCACTCCTTAGCGAGTACGTCACTGTGTCTGTCTGCAATCATGGCGATGTTCCCGCTACATGCCCAATTGCCAAGCTTCTTCATGATACTTTTAAGGCATATCAGTGGCTGAGTAGATGCAGGAGCTTCTTTCCAGGATAGCTGGATAACTGTTGACACGCAAAGAGGATGTCTCGACCCGTGGGCATATCAAGGGTAAATAGGATGTACAGGGTTCATCAAGCTAGCAACGGTACCCCCTTTACATAATCAGATTATTCTCTAACAAGTTGGTTAAAAACCCCACTGAAACTTTATAAAAACAAGGACTAGATCAAGATATAAGGCCCAACCAGCTACCGAATCTTGAGAAACCAAGAAAAACGACAAGATTTCTGCTATGCCTACAATTTCTTGTCAAGCAACATTAAGAATTTCTTCTAAACAAGATTTTCAAGAGGTTTTTTTTGAACTTCATTCTCATCAAATATCAAATAATGAACTATGATAACTTTGGCCTACCTCAATTAAGTAGAGAGTGTCTCTGTCTCTTAAACATTTTCAACACTTTCCAGCAAGCATATGTGTTGTGGAACTTATACGCTCTTGCCCAAGAACAAGAGTTTGTGTTCAATTTAAGAGTGTCAAGTGAAATGAAATTGCGCTGGCAAAGTTGGCAAAGAGGAAGCACAAATTATGTTGCAGTAATAAAACCAAGAAGTTGCAGTAGCAGGCCCAGATGTAACAAGAAAGTATGACAGAATTAGAAAAAAATATTAATATGTTCCAAATATTTCATAATAAATTTGAATTAGAATTTCTTAAGCAAAATGCAATTGATGCAAAAGTATACAAAGCTGTTGAACAGACTCAAGTCTTTTAATATTATTAAGTAAATCTTAAGTTAATATTCAGTTCATTTGGCTTTCATCAAGCTTTAAAGTAAAGCTTAACTCTACTCGGAATACATTTTTATTTTATGGCTTTTCAAACACATAAAACACAAAAGAAAACCCTAAAATGTAGTCAAACCCTAACAAACTTGTACCTACGACAATAGAGTGCGTGTAACATTACATGAATTGACGAACTGCTGACCGACCGACGACCAAAGCCGACAAGTTGTTCTTACTCTCTTCTAAGCCCAAGACCAGCTCTCTTCGATGCAAATGAAGAGCCTAAATTTTCGAACTCGCTCAGGCCTGCGCTTTGATGTTAACCAGATTTGTGGATGCCATCTGCTTGTGGATTTTAATTATTCAAAAACAAAAAGACAATGTCTTTGGAGCCACTCTCTAACGGTTTTACTCTTATACTCAAGCACACTCAAAGAAAGCTCAAAGCAAGAAAACTAACAGCAAAAGACACCTACAAAAATTACAATTGCAACAAGGCAAAATCTTATCAAATGTCATCAGCAAAGACAACACAAGGCACATTACCAGACGAAGTACAGACATATGTATGCAGGTATATGTGCAGATATATATATATATATATATATATGTATGTGTCTTTGGGCATAGTCAAAGTATGTCTTTTGAGTTTCCAGTTTCAGGCTGTTGCTCAGGCAATGGCATTCTTTGACTGTAAATTGCGCCAGCTAGAACATTAACTAAAACTACAAAATTCCATTCAACTCTCACACACAGACACACACACACACATACGCATATACTACTAACACCCAGGAAGCATTCGCCACAGCGTTGAGGTTGGCCTGGGATGGATTGGGCCTGGCCGGGTTGAGGAAAATCTCAACGCTCAACCGCTAAGCATGGCATTTCATCAGTCCAGGGAAGTTAAGCCAAGCCAGGCCAAAATCCAGCACAAAGCTAAGCTGAAAAGTGGAAACAACTTCATAGGGTAATGGGGAGTGCACGACTATGCAGGTATCCTGCTGCATCTACTGGCACTTAGAGTTACACTAGCTACAGTCATCTGACAACTCACCCTGCCTTAGTTACCCCTTGGATTACAGGGTACAGGCAATCCTCTCTAGGGCGAGTTAAGGAAGTGCCCTAAGTGCAGTGACCAAAATAGAAAGCACAGCCAGAAAGTATAGGGTGATGGCAGGACTCGGCTACGGCTGTACCAATCCTGGCGGATGTGGCGATGGTGTTGCACATGACTTTATAGCTTTTCTGTTAGTTTCGTGTGCGTGAGCGTGTGTGTGTGTGTGTGTGTGTCGGCGACAGTTTGGCCATAAAGCAAAAGTTGCATTAAATTTAAATCATGAGGCAGCCCAACGTCGGGCTGCGGCCGAGCGCCTGCCGTGCTGACAAGCTGACAAACATGCTGCAAAAAAAAAAAAACGTTACGGCTAAGCGCTGTTAAACATTTTGTCATTAAAAGTTGACTCTATGATGTAAGCAAAAGGAGTCCACACCACACCCGCTCTCAACAGGATGGCAAGGCATATCAAGAGCCCTTCAACTAAGCACCGCAATTAGCGTGCAAAAGGCAAATTTGAATGCGAATTCGATGGCGTTTGTAGGCAACAATTACATAATTAAACGCACTTTTGATGCATTGTCATAAAGGATCTATGTGTGCGGGTGCGTGTGTGTGTGGGTGTGGCCGCCTGGCAAGCCAACTAATTAATCAGTTGGCGTAATCAATGCTTAATGATGCAGAGCAGAGCAGCACAGCGGCATTTAAATGGCCTGTAATTAAATCAAACACTCAATTAAGCCCGACGACAAGTGGAAAACGAATTAGAGCCACTCTGAAGACACTCGGTGAGTGAGAATTAGTTCAATGATAAGCCAGGACAATGCATATGAAGTTGTTTATTCATCAATTTGCAAAACTTTACTGAAAATAAAAATCATTCAAAGTTTCGGTGAGACAGAACTCCCTTCATTAATTAAACAAAGCTCAGCCAGCCACAACACATCAAACTGGCCAAAAGAAGCAAGCCAACTGACCACACTTCTGCCACAAAGCAAGGGACTGTGGCATACTCCAAAGGACTGCCGACTTGGATCAGCATTAAAAACTTCTTACTTAATTATTAAGCAGGTATTGCAAAGTTATAGAAACAAGAATACGGAGTAGATGCTTTGCAGCTAGAAAGCAATGGCTTTCTGTTGGGGTTTTCTTTTACCTTGCTGTGGTCACATTTTTATACTCTTGCAGAGAGTGTTATGATTTTGTCACTACATTTGTAAGTTATAGAAGCATCTCGGACTCTAGGAAGTATATATTGATCAGCTGAGTTGACTCTGAGTGTCAAATTTTTGTCACAACAGGTCGAAACGTCAGCGTCCTTGAGGAGAGGATGAATGAACGCTTGCCACGGCATAAGTAGCACCTAGACCATAGAAACCTGTAGATATCTTTCCCTCAAATCCTCTGCTACGTGTCAACAGGGACAAAGGAAGTGAACCGGGTGCTCAATGTTCACATTAGTGGCCAGAGTATCTCCAGTGAGAAGAACGCCACTGAGAAGAACGCCACTGAGAAGAACGCCACTGAGAAGAATGACGTCACTTTCGACAGCCTTTGCTGTCGCTGTAAGGCAGCGGCAGAAAGCTTTATCCGGGAGCACCTGGCTAACAGATAAGGAGACGATAGTAACAACGTATAAACCGATTGGTTGTAACCTTATTGACTACGCCTTTTCAGTGTGGACGCCGACTATCAGCAAGGCACACTGGGGGAACCTGCAACGGTCAGCGCTGCGCCCAGCAACGTGATGACATACCATGGCACCTGTGGACCATCTTCATCAAGAGGTGGAGATGCTCCCTGTGAGTATGCACTCTGGGATGCTGACGAAGCAACTCCCCTTGTCGTACCAGTTGGCCCTCCATCCCAACCAGACCAGCCATGTCGTCAAGGACCGAACCGGTCAAATATGATCGCAGATGGGAGATGTACAAGGTGTGAGAAAGACGATGCTTCGCTATCTGCTGCTATTACTGAAGTAAATACGTGCTGGCAGCCTACACATTCATTTACGAAATGTGATAAGAGTCGGTCTACTTGCTTTTTCTTGGTTTTACAGTTCTGCAAGGGTATATAAAGTTCGGGTACCCGATGTTAGCCTTGCTCTCTAGTTAATATAAACAATTTGTTAATTGGATCTAAGAAATCTCTTAAAAGATAAGTTTTCATTCTTTGTTTATAGCAGGCCCAAATCTAAGTGCCATTTTCAAGTCAAATTGCCATTAATTAAAGCAGTTTTATGCCTTTATAAAGCGAAACCTTTCCAAATCAGATATCTGACTTTGTCGCCTCGGTGAACTCTAGCAGGTGCAGCTGAAGCTAAGCTAAACCAACAATTTCAGCTGAGTTGAAATGCTTGAAAATCTGTTGGATATTTAAAAATGAGTAATGTTTTTTCTACGAAGAAAGTGGAAAAGAAAAGAAAAGAAGATAAGGAGAAAAATAAGTACAACAAAGCAAACAGACAGACAATTCTTCCCACTTTTTGCAGATTTCCTCTTACATATATGCTAGAGTTGCTGTTTTCTAACATAATCACCTTCTCATCAGCTAAGAAAGAGGCGAATTTCGGATAGAATAATACTTATGTCTGCATGTATGTATGAATCTATGTATGTGAATAGCAAGAACAATGTAATTTTTAACTATGGCAAATCTATTGCAATCTACAAAAGCTGCTATGAGAGCTGTCCACGAATCGATTGCATTTTATCCATTCCATTTTTATAACTTGCGATACGACTTGATGGCTTTGTCGGTCATCCGAGGCATCTCTTGTTATTTTCAAGTGGAGATTTCGACTATGCAAACATCGGTTAGCAGCGTTACACAAGAATTTTTAATTTTCTAAACACGTTTTTCGGTTGGCAACGCAAGACAACAAAACAAAAAAGAAGAATTGCAAGCCAAAAAGAGGCAAAAAAAAGAGAACGAAACGAAGAAAATGTTTCGAGAAAAAAAACAAATAGAAAGTCGTGGACAACAACGAAAAAGTAACTACTGTAGTTTGTTTATGTTAAATGCACGTTGCATATGTGTGTGTGAGTGTGTGTTAGTGTGTGGGTGAGTATGTTGTGGGTGTTGTGGGAAACTTTAGCTTAGCAGCACGCGTGTCCTTGCTGCTGCACTTGCTGTGGCTTTTTCTTTTTTTTTTTGCTTTCGCTTTAAACAAAGACCACAGGCAGTGTGGCAGGTACCAGGACAGGGACAGCGGCGAGGGTTGAGGAAGGCAAGGGGTAGCTGTAGCTGCTGAACAAGGCTGACTGACAGCGAACTGCGAACTGAAACTTTGCGTTTTGCTTAAGTGACGACGTGCGACAAGCGGCGGCAGTTGGCCAAAAAACTTGCCAAGGCCTGAACTCCGCTGCCTGTCCTGTCCCTGTCCCTGTCCCTCTCCCTCTCCTGGCTGCTGACTGGACTTTTAATATTTAAGCAAGCTGCCAGGGACAGAGGGACAGGAAGGGGGCAGTGCCAGTGCCAATGCAGTTAGGCAGCCCAATGAGCGAATGGTCCTTAAAACAACAACAGCACGCATACAACTTGCTGTTGCACTGCAAGGACTTTGGCTATACCTCAGCAGGGATTGGGTTGGCTGGCTGACAGTGCACTCTGGATTGCCAACAAGAAGTTTGCCAGTTGTTGTTGCTGTTGCTGCTGTTGTTGTTTCTGTTGTTTTTAAGCAAAGTTGCCCCTTGGCCAACAGAGGCAGGGAGCAAAAATTGTCCTCTCGATTTCGCACACTTTTATGGCTCTGATGTGTGCGTGTGCGTGTGTGAGTGGTCCTGGGCAGGCTGGGTGGTGAAATAAATTTACAGCTTTGGCAGAAAAGTGACACAAAAACGAACAGTTTGCTAAGCAAAACTATGGCCAAAGTGAAACTTGCAGATGGCCCTTGTCCTGCCCAGAGAGGTGTTATATCATTCTCAAGTACATAGCCGCAAGTCTAATATTGTCAGTATTTTCCAAGACTGAAAATCATGTGGATATGATATCTTAAATGCAGTTTAAATGTAAATCAATAAATGTGAAGGAGACGGAAAACTAACAATGTGTTTTGAGATACAATGCTATAACTTAGAAGTCCTCAAGTTCTTTCTCTGTGAGCAAAGGCGCATAGTAGAACTGCTGAAGAGATGCTCAAGGGATACGCAAATGCGTGTACGTATTGTCAGGCAGCCTTTCCTGCAAAGTTGGTATATTCTTTAGAGTAATATATGGTTGGTCTGCTAGGCTGGCGTCCTACCCACCCGCATGCTTAGGTCGACGCGTTCCCTTGAGAACGCCGGACAATCGAAAACTATTTGTTCTGCGTCGTTTGTGACACTCTGCCCGATGCAATCCATAAAGACACATCCATAAACATCCTGTGTCCCATCAACAGTTGCATGAAATGGTTGTCATCTGTCCATGTTTCCTATGAATCCATCAGCTTATATTTGGAATAAGCTTATACGTCCATCGCCCTTTGGTCGATCTATCCTATCGCCCTTGCCACCTTTGGATCGTGGCTTCTCGTAGCATGGCTCTATGCCTTCCATTGATCTGCCCTCAATAGTGCTGCGACTGTGGACGCTTCATCTCCAATGAAATCAAGTTGAATGGCGTAAGTCTCGCCAGTACCATTGAAGCATCGTTCAGGCACAGCTCACCCTGAGTGCGCAAAGGCGCTGGACTGCACTAGCTCTTTGGGTGTGCGAGGTGCAATTCGTGAAGCTGCTTACACTGGAGCTCACCACGCCTGCAAGTAGTGTCCACCTTAGTTCTCGTGGTTTTCCTGTGTTGGCCATGATTCGTGCTAGCGCTGGGGCTGTCTTGCTTGCCTTTGCCTTATGTACCGCAGGTGCTATCTGAAACTCAGCCTGTGGTCGATCATAACTACAAGGATGAGTTTGCCTGAGCTGGCTCTGTTGTTAGGTTCATGGTGGCACTGTGTTTCGATCTGTTGTTGAACGGATGATATTTTTGGACCCTATGGGAGGCTTTGTGCTATTTGTGTGCGCTCAATGGTTTCTGAGGTAGGTCCTAAGCTGCAAGAAGACAGTTTTGGTCTGGTCTTTGGTTTTAAGACTGTGCTGGTTTTGGTCTTCCAATCGCTGTTAGCGGTCGTTGTTATCTCCGCAAAGGACTTTGCCTTCGAGCATTTGGGACAATGCCATTGGCTTTCTATATCTAATATGAGGGATGGCTCCTAGAAGTACTACAAACATATGACCTCCACCGCCAAATGCAAATCTTACCTTAAGAGTAAATAGAGCTCTTGACACACATACTTACAGAAGTAACTACGACAGAATTGTCATACTCCATCTGCACCCTAATGGCTCTGTTCATGTACAATTATTAAGCCACATTGATATCTTTCCATTATAACCTGATTGATAATATGAAATTGTATTCAATATTAATCCCCTCAGTGCCATAAGCCTTTTGATTCTTTAAGCTTGTTGCTGCAATTGATTAATCCTTTTCATCATTTGCCAAACTTGGCTGAAAGTGGGACGCAGGAAGGCGATCCCCTAAAGCCGACAGCATCGATAGTTTTCGACTTGTGCTTTTGTTTATCTTTCACTTCGTTCCGGCGCTACTTGTCGCGCCATAAAGCTCAAGAGTTCCTTACTTTTTGCTGAAGTTTTTACTAACTTGTTAAAGGACGGAGGAGGGTCTGGTGGCACTTCCGGGGCCAGGTTGTAAAAATGAAATTGTAAATTCTGAGCAAAAACAGCAACAACTACAACATCGAAAGCAAATAAACAAACATATGGCAAAGTGCTGATTTGTTGTTGTTCGTTTTCCGTTGTTTGCTCTGCAAAACTGTTACTTGTTTGTTCGGGTTACCTTCTCTGTTGTTGTTGTTGTTGTTGTTGTTGTGTTTGCTGTTGCTAAACACACAGACAAGAATAACACAGCGTAGATAGCTCGATTTTTCTGCTGGCTGCCGGATTCTAAATGCTATGCACAAAATTTATGCCAAGTGTATTTGTTTATACAAATTTAATGAATACACACATACGCGCGCCCCTCCCCTCCCCTCCGCTCGGCACCGCTTCTGTTTTTGCCACAGATAAAGATAGCAGATACGTGCTAGTATCTTTTCCATACATTCAAAATGTAGGAGAACATTTCTTGTTATTTCTACTTTTTTTCTTTTTTTTTGTTGGCTTGGAGTCTGTTGCTGAGCCTCAGCTCCTACGCTTTTGCATATGAGAGGCAGCTTGAGCTCCAATTGTTGCTGGAAATGCCAGCAGGCTTTCTCTGGCCATATTTTCCTGCATATGTAAATATTTTTTGGCAATTCTGGAAGTAAAAGTAAGACGAGCAAAGCAAAGTATTTGAGGAAAAGCCCTATGAAATGTTCCAACTGTTGGTTTGGCATTGGCAGCTGCGCTGATCCATAGTTAAAGAAATTAAAGAGATTTGTTTGCGAAAGCAAATGATTAAATGAGTTCCTAGTATAAAAGTTCTCAATGGTTTGATTTGTACAAAAGTAAGCCAAGCCCTTCATGTGGGCGGGTAACAAGGTGAGAGTGAGATTAACATAATGCGAGCAGTTTACATAAGAATATCAATGTACTTAACAGGCTGTTAGCAATCTGATTAACATACTGAAAAGATCTAACAGCTCCCGTAACCAACATGGTGAGAATTCAAGTTAACATAAACTAGAGTGAGATTAACATAATGAGGGCAGTTTACATAACAATATCAATGTACTTAACAGACTGTTAGCAATCTGATTAACATACTGAAATGATCTAACAACTCCCGTAACTAACATGGTGAGAATTCAAGTTCACATAAACTAGAGTGAGATTAACATAATGAGAACTGTTTACATAACAATATCAATGTACTTAACAGGCTCTTAGCTATCTGATTGACATACAGAAATGATCTAACAGCTCCCGTAACATAAACGAGCTCCCACAGCCTTTTTATAGACTATTAATTTCTTATAAATTTCAAACACCTGTTCCTCTTCTCTTTGATTTGTTATAGCCACTTTCTATTTGTAAATGTTTTCTCAAATTTCTTAGCCAATAAACACATATACACACCTCTATGGTCATCAGTAAATAAGGAGCCAATAATGTTCTCAACACAGCTCAAATGCAAACCCAATCAAAGAGGCAGCCGGCGCTCCCTTGACCACATTCACAAGGAAAACTAACACTAATTGGTGGAGAAAGTTAAGTTAGATTTAAAACGAGAAATTGCTCTCCCTCTCTCTCGCTCTCTCTTTTCCTGGGAGAGAGAAAGCCAACGAAACAATCTAACTAGTATTAACTGGGTACTAAAATCATTAAGGGTAAAGTTTTAATAGCCATTAAAAGAGCTATAATTAGCAGAGGAAGCATGAAACACAGAGTGACACAGAGTTGCGGAGATAAATGAATTGAAGATGCTGGCTCTATTGGCAAATATAACAAAATCACAAGATATATGTGTAAGGTCAAGCAAGACAAGCTTATGGGGGATATTCAATTTGATCAGTATGGCAAGCTTAATATATGAATATGCGTGCCAAATTATAATCTGGACATTAAATCATTTATATCAAGCCACGCTCAGTCAAATTTATACCCTGTATGTGTGGTATGAGGGTATATGAAAGAGTTTGCAGTGTATGTAACAAGCCGAAGGTAGCGTTTCAGACTGCATAAGGTATGTATATTCTTGGTCAACTTGACAAGCCGAGTCGATCTAGACATGTGAGTACCTCCACCTCCGTCTGGATGTATGAAAAACTAGATCTTGGATTATAAGAGATTTCAAATTCTACATGTTCTAGGTTAAAAGAATTCAACTAAAGCTCTGTTATATTTCTCTGGTTCCACCTGTTTTAGAGTACTCAGCGTGTATCTGTTGATCTCAATACAGGAATCATCAGGACCGCATTGAGTCTGGGATCCAAATAGCCTTCATATCCAAGTAGGCTTGTTATAATCAACCTTCCATTCTTAGAAAACTGTAGAATCATGCTTAATATTATCTTTAAACATAAGCTGATTAATAGTGAAATTGACTCTCCCAATTTGATGAGCCAAATCAAGTTTTCTTTCCCTCATTGAACTACTAGAAACTGCGCTCCTATCTATTTTCAGCATTTTAACTCAAACTATGTCTTGCAGGAACCTTTTCATGTTCTGTCTTCCAACTATAACAATCTCTTTAATGCAATTATCTACCCAGTTTATTATATTTTTTGCCACACCCACATCTTAGGGTGGCCCCCATATAAACCTACCGAACACTTTTGCGTTTTTATGTCAGCGATCTTAAGTTGTTCATTGAAATTCCACCAAATTTGGGGTTTATGTAACCTAGAGGCATCTACGTAAAGTGACCAAGTTGGATCCGCAACAGGCAACTATATCATCCAAATTAAACCTATCTTGGTTCGTATCCATCTAAAACTGCCATCTAAAACCAAACATCCATCTAAAACCAAATTTCATTCAGATCAGACAATTATATCTTAGGACCAACTTTTTCGGAATGACTACAAAATGTTAGCTTTTCATTCTAATCGAACTAAATTTGGTTTGTATTCATTTAAGGAGGCCACCAATCCGTTGACCAAAGTTTATTCAGATCCGGCCACTATATCATATAGCTGCCATAGAACCGATTTGATCAGAATGAACAAAAAATGTTTATATATCATCCAAATCAAACCCAAATTGGTTTCAATTCGTTTATAGATGCCCCGCGCTCACAGACAAAGTTTTCCTCAGATCTGACAACTATATCATATAGCCACCATAGAACCGATTTTATCGGAATGAACACAAAATGTTTGTTTTTCATCCAAATGGAACCAAATTTGCATCGCTTTTATTTTAGGGTATCTTACGTCTGTTGATCAAATGTGATTCAGATTGGTCAACTATATCATATAGCTCCCATAGCACCGATTTTCTCAGAATGAACACTTAGCTGGAAAAGTTATTTGCTTTTCTTTGAAATCAATCCCAACTCTGTTTTTAGCCATTTCTGGGCCTTCCCAAGTCCGTTGACCCAATTTGAACTATATGATATAGCAGCTCACTAGTTATAGGGAATGTAACTGACGATCAACCTCAACTGTGGCCTTCTTACTACGTCTCTGTTAAATATATCCTTTAATTGCCGCGCTCGACACTTGTAAGGCCTGGACAACTGAAACAATTCCATTAGCAATTGATTAAAGCGAACCAAAAAATAATACAATAAATGCCATAATTACAAAATTATAGCAATCTGTTTAACGAAGGGAGGCCCGGCCGCGCCCAGAAGCAGACTATGCAATCCTCACTTTTTTCCACTTACTTTGTTGCTATTTTTTGTGGTGGTCTTTAATGAATGCATGTCATGTACAGGCAGGGGCAGCAGGGGGAGCAGCAACGGCAACGGCAGCTTGTTGACCGCAACACTCAACAAAGGTAGCAGTTGTAGCAGGGGGGACGGCGGCAGGCAGAGAGAGAGAGAGACTTAAATATAATGTTGCATGCCAACAGGCGCAACAGCAGCTAGCATATCCAGCTGTGTGTGCGTGTGTGTGTGTGTGTAAGCATAAAACAAAATGCAATAAATATAAATGGAACTGACATAAATGCGCTATTTAAAATCTTTTATTTATCTGTTGCTTTTTTTGTAGCCTGTTTAAACAAAGGCCGCAATTAATTTGCCAACATCAAGGCGATTATACGGCCGAGGGCAAAACATAATGCAAGACACATACACATGTGAACAGGGGAGCGGCAGAGACAGGCAGACAAACAGACAGACAGACAGACAGACGGACAGACGGACAGACAGACGGACAGAGAGAGATAGCGGCCAGATCAGGAGAGCCAATAAGCATTTTAAATCGATGCACTTGCTGCAGCGCAACAATTAATGCGCATTAATGAATTATTAATTTGTGTGCGCACGCCCAAAAGTATGCAATTAAATTCTATTTGTTAATTTATGGCTGCAGCCAAATATGCATTGATTATGCAAATGGAATTGGAATTGGGATTGGGCATTGGTTTGGTGGCATGGTCATGCCAGTCGCACACGGATTTGTCCAGCAATGATAGCACGATTTTATCTCGCTATATAATTTACGCTCTTTTATGATCTATCAATATTTAATGGCATTTTTGATGCTCTGCCTGTGCCTTGAAGCAGCAGCATTGCGTTTAATTTATTATAATTAGAGTTAATCTTACATTTAATTGCATTTAATTGCCTCGACAGTATGCAAATGGCAGAAGTGTCAGAAGGAAAATGGCAACAGAAATACAACCAAAAGGTATATGTGCTTAGAGAGAAACTTAAATGGGGTCATCTGTTGCTGATAAATTACCATGAGGCTTCTTCATAACTATGAAATAGCTATGAAATTTTGATAGGAGAAGCGCTGGCACTTGTACTAAAATCAGGCATAGATGCATTGCCTGTTACTACGCGTCCTTACGATGCGGCCAAAGGAATGGATTATGAGCCCGTGGCGGCTTTGAAAGCTCCCACTAGCTGCTGACTGGTGTTTGGAGCAAGACCTTGGCCAACCCTAGTAAAAACACGCAGAACAAAGCTCTAATCTGTAAGGCAGTTTCTCAGGCCGGGGTACAGATGTCAGCCTGGCCAGAGTCACTTACAGCTCACATTAAGGCTTGAAGTTGGCCATCCGAATACGAGTTGTGAGCTAGCACAGGCAGGATGACCTTTCGGTTGGTCAGTTGGCTAGGCTAGCTACGTACTGGTCTTTAGAGGAAGACCTTGGCCAACCCGATGAAGAACACGCCGAACCTCTTATCTGAAAGAAAGCTTCTCTGGCCAGGGTACAGATCTCAGTCTGATCAGGTCTATTTACATCAAAACCTTAGGCTTGAACTTGGCCATCCGAATGCGAGTATTTCGCCAGGACAGGCAGAATGAATCATGAGCTGGTCAGTTGGTTTTGCAGAGCGCTGACAGGTGATGCTAGGGCTCCCATTTCAGGCTCTTGCGGCAAACGATACTTAACATCTCTAGCGCTTCTGGGGCACACGAAGCTAAGCTAAAAGGGGGCCGATAATAGGAGAGCCTGCCCGCAGAGCGATGTCTAGCGTGATCTCTGATGATCCCGAGCACCAAACACTAAGTAACTCGAACGATTTAATAGCTGGAGAGTGTTGTGTAAAGTTTGGTTGCTTAAGGTGGATCATCCTGCGGTTACTTAAGCTGGCAGTTAACCAAAGTTGGATGCCGTATGTCCGTCCAGATTGGCTTTATTATCGTCTTATAGATGAGCAATTTTGAACGGATGCCTAACCTGGACTTACAACTCATTGGTGCGCTTTCAACTTTTCCTCCACCTGCTTCCTTTTCTTTGGGAGATGGGCTCTCCAGGTCAATCTATTGCCGAGGGTTATACCCAGGAACTTTGGGGTAGATTTGTCAGAGATTTTGACTCCTCCCAAATGCCCAAGTTTACAGTTTCCTTGTCTTAGAGTAAAGATGCTGTAGACATCTGTAATCACCACTCGGCCAACATAAAGCAAACATCTTGCCAGGACTCATTACATCAAGCAAGTTTGCCCTTTTCTTAAGGAAACACCAGCTCATTTTAAACGGTTATTTTCGCTCTTCTGGATCTTGCCCAGGCGCTGGCTGGAACTTCAGGTTAAGTGCAAATGGCTGAGATGTTTGCGTATAAACAACTCTTAAAGCAGCCAGCCCACTTAACATCGTATAAAAACTGAAAGAAGCACCAATGCAGACACACACACACAGGCACACATTCCCACACATATTCAAGTGCACGGCCTGTCCTGTCCTGTCCTGGTCTGCCAGGAAGCAAGTGGAAGCCGACCCCGTACAGGCAACTGCTTTCCCATGAATTCAATCAATTTTAATGCAATTTAAATTGCATTCTCTTGTGAAAACAAACAATGCAACGCCTCCACACACACACACACACACACAGATATACAAACATGCACACTGTAAGAGAAGCAGGACTGCAGCCCATCTTGGCAGATATGTATGTACATGTGTGTCCCAGCATTGGCATGCGTTAATTGGTGGTCATGCGCAGGCCTGGATGCCACTGTAGGTAGAAACGCAGCCTGTTTATCCTTATCCATATCCTTTTACTTGTCCAGGCCTCAGACATTTGCTAGCATCTTCCACTGCCCGACACACATATTGTTTTAAATGCCACTTTGGGGCAAACACATGCTCCTGACGTAGTCCATGTGCAATACATATCGAACAGCAGTCGTTCAATACTCAGCTGCCACTTCATCAAAGAGCAACGGCTGCTGTTTGCATTGGCAGTAGAAATGGCAGCGGCTGCTGAAGCTCTTGTCCTTAACGAAATCGAAACTAGATTTGAGCGTATTCGAAACCTGAAACATCGCTTTTTGGGGGGCACATGAGCATCACATGTTGTGGTTATGATATCTTTGTAACAAGTTTCGTTTTCAGTGACTTCGACAGTGACTTAAGGAGAACCAATGAAACATTTGCGTTTACATTTTGAACCTATGAGAGAGCAACCCGTCAGAGATCAAGCTATAGAGACTTCATCGTTGAGGAGTCCACGTTTATTACCAATTCGTATTATCGAGTATATCATTAAGAATTTCTTGGTAATGAGGCCATCCTTCTTGGCTAGATGTGTCTGTGTGCAATGCAGTCATCGGATTCGCCCATGCAACGGCTTTCATCGCAAATGGAGTAAGTCTCAGGATCTACATCAACAATGCTCAATTTCACAGAGGCATGGTCCTTGGCGTGGATGATTCTGTTGGATGCCGAGCATTGGCGATGCACGGACAAATCATCGTTCTCATCAGAGTCGTTCTCTATTTCAGTATGTTTCTTGCGACCGTAGCTCGGCAATGAAGGCGCAAATGAGGGCCAGTTTTGTATGTAAAATCGTAACGAATTCCAACTCGTTGGAGATCACATTTTGCCTTCAGCATTTTCATGACAGACTTTCCCGAAAATGCAAACAGAAGGAGGCCAGCTTCGTTGAAAGGAAGAGACAGTCACCCTGGCTAAGCAGACGCATAACATTGGCTTAACAGAGGCAGAGATAGAGGCATCATTTACTTAACAGAGGCAGAGGCTTAACCCTGGATACGCAGACACTTAACATTGGCTTAACAGAGGCATAGATAGAGGCATCATTTACTTAACAGAGGCATAACAGCACGTTGATGCGTTTGCAATCAGCAAGTTCCAGATCTCAGCAACAAAAATAACTTCCAATCCCCATTTTCGCTTTATATGCACTTTCTATCATACCTATTTTATATTCCTTCCCCCTTTTTATCCTGTATATATCTTCTTCCATACTTTTTCTAACAGAATCTCATTATCACAGACTAAGAGAACATATAATAAGACCTATCAAAGTGAATCACTGCTGAACGTACTTCATATTCTATGAATTCCCTTAACTAATTCAAGACTTTTTTACTTTCACTTTCACAGAAAACTCTCCAACAATTGCTAATAAATTTAAATGGAAATTAATTCGAACTTTATAGATTTTTAGGCCTGTCGAAATGTTTAGAGTTTTCACTCACATCCACATTCACCCACAACGACATTAACATCAACATCGGCAGATTTGGCATTAACGGAATATGTATATACCAGAAATACCCGAAAACCGCACGCATTTTGGCATTTTGTGTAAACACGAAAATTCAGCAGGCCAAAAACAAAAAAAAATAAAGCCAAATAAAATCAACAAATAAAATGCAAGCCTGACAATTTGCTGATGGGGACGCCCGAGAAATAGATGAAAATTAATTTCCAATGTTTTGTCAATGTTTGGCGAATGTGCGTGTGTGCCTGTGTGTGTGTAAATTAAAATAATTTTAATTACGTTTGCGCATAAAATTGCAAATTGCTATGGCAACAACAGCAATAACAACAGCGTGTAATACAATGCCCCTGAAATTATGCAACGATTATAAGTACATGGATGCTTAGGGAATGCGAGGATGCGGAATCTGTAAGCCCAACCGAATGATTTTGGAAAATAATACTTCTAATCCTCCAACATTTTAGCAAATTGTTACATGTTCACGCCAATCGAATTGTGTGTGTGTGTGAGTGTGAGTGTGCGAACGAGATAGCCAGCCACATGTCAAAGGCGACAAAGCATAACGGACTTAATTGTCCGCATTAAAAATGGGATTGTGTAAAACAGTAAAAGGGATTGCACAAAAAACCAAATGCCGCATATAGATAGGAGCGCTAATAAGCTCTCAAACGTTTTTTAACATTTAATAAATTACATTTTTTGTAGAACAAGCTTAAATTTCAGTTCATGGTAAAACGGAAGCAAACGTGTGTAAATTGTGGCTCAATTGGAAATTTAATAAAACTGTTTTCTTTTTTTAGATATTTAGAATGGAGTGAAAGTTATAATTTACCTAAGCAGTTAGTCTAACTGAATGAATTGATATATATAAATAAATAAATAATAATAACAGCAAGGCAAACCCCAAACTGTCTTATGCAGGCTTCCTTTTTTTCAGTCTTCACAATTTGAATTCACATTGGATTAAACTGGAGTTTGGTAAGTTTCAGCACTTCTGATGATTGAGTCTGGCGGGTCATGAAATAGCTGTTAAGTCAGTCAAGTTTCTGTTTTGTTAGCAATTTTGTACTGTTGTCAAATATATAGAGAGCTGCGGCCGAAATCATGGGAACCAGCGGACTCCTAAAAGCATTTCAATGGCAGCTGAAATAACAAACTCCAACGTTATATCGCTCACTTAGGAACTTGAGCCCGCTAGTCCAAATAGTTGGAATATTAGAGGTTACTTCCCATGTCTCTCCGTCTCTTCCTATGTACGGTTAAATATGTACTTCTACAAATTAAGATGAGAATCTCAAATTTGAACACAAACTGTTAGTATTTTGGACTATCCAACACTTCCTTACAAACATGCTTACCATAGCCAACACCTCACTCAATTAAGAGCAAACCATACGCATCACAATTCCCAAATATGTGTAAGAGCTGGAATAACAACGAACAAGGCGATCACAATACAAGAAACCAACTCCAACATCGCCTTAGCTTCCGATTTCGTGCCGCCAGAACGGAAAGGAAATACAGTAACCCGCTCACGAGCTAGAAAGGACACGAAGTAACAAAGTAGGTTGAAAACACAAGAAGAGAGGATCTTCTTGTCGAATGAGCGCTTCATATTATGGTGTGGAAAGGTATGGAGATGTAATAGTCCGCTCACAAACTCGAGAGGTGCAAAATACTGCAGCCAGCTCTTCTTGCCGAATGAGCCCTACACTTCATGGTGTCTCGCAATTGCTGCTATGAACGAAATAAGTACCAGAAATAGTTAAATTACACCTTGGTTATACATTAACAAAGCAAATGGTAAGATTTTACTCTGCATTTCAGGTGATTTTTTTAAAGAAACTCCCTTGGAGGAGAGGCAGATCCCATAAACGATGCCAGGACCAGATGGACCAGCAGCCCTGGCATCACTTGGAGCAGACGAGCGCAGAACAGGGGACACAAGCAGAGATCCAGCCATCATTCAGAGACCACACACATATGATTTAAACAGTAATATGAAGCTTACACGCCTAGATGAAGCTCAACCTAAGCTGATCTTAATTCTCTATGGCTTGCAAAATTTCAATAGAAATTTTATGTATTTAGTTTAAATTTACCAGCAATTATTTATCTCAGTTTTATCTTTTAGTATAAGCAATTTAAATATGTGCATAACTCACAAGGAAAGGTACATATTGTATGTGTGTGTGTGTGTGTGTGTGAGTGTTTATTTTATTGCTATTTTTTTTTAGAGAAACTTGCATATTTTCAGGTAGCAGCCTGCATCCTTGAAAACGCCAACATACCAGCTCTGGCTCTGGCTCTGCATGTGGCCAACGACCGACAACTGCATATTTCATATACTATATACATATATCAACATGTATGTATGTATGTATGTATGTAGAGAAAAGCAAAAGAAAATACATATAAGGAAAATAAAAAAGAAAACGCTAAACAAAGAAAATAAAAGCGCCAAGCGCCGCACAGAAGCACAAAAAAAAATGGGCGCAAGGCAAAACTAAAAAAAAGAAATTTAAACAAAATGTATGAGCATGTTGGAGGTGGAGGAGGGGGGCGCTGGCATTATTTTGTATTACACTGCCGAACAACAACAACAACAACTGACCCCAGGAACACACAGCAACACACACAGCTCAGGCTTGTATTGCAATTTTTCAATTTCAAAAACAATTTTGCTCTGCCAACATACGTGTGGTCAAAGATAAGCTCTGTAAATATATATATATATGGAGAGAAGTATAAAAAAAATGGAACCCCAAAAAGAAGGCGCCATAAAAACCCAAAACGAAACCCAACCAAAGCCAACCACAGCTCAAGTAGCTACTACACCAGCTCAAAAATGGCCAAAAAGCCAGAAAGGCGGTCAAACATAAACGGAGAATGTTGCGGGAATAAGGCCAAAGCCTGAATACCCTTTTTTGTGGAGATTCCAACTCTTGGAATAGCTTTTAAGCATCAAGTAATTGCAAGAAACAAACTGTAAAAGAAAGGTCAATTCATTTCCAATAAATTTAATTCAAAAACTTGACAGATTTTTATGATATTTCAACAAATCACAAACCCACTTTGAGAGATGGAAAGCTGCCCTGAGGAGGGTATATAAAGTAGAAAAGTATAAATGTTTGGCTGATGCAAAGAAGAATGATCTGAGAGGTGTATGTTTATGGGGGTGAAGAGGGGACTGGCTTGACACACACAGCGGGACATTGCGCAAAATGAATTGCATTGTGAAGCATTTAGTGTTGAGATACAAGTGACCCGCTGGCTTGGAGACACAGCAGGGCGGCGGCGACGGCGACGAGCTACATATTCATAAGCAAGGCATCTATCTCTATTGAAAAGTTGGCTTTGGGCAACTTTATACATAGAATGTTATATATAGAAAACACAATAAAGTGTTGGCATGTCAAATCAAACTGTTTGCCAAACTAAGCCATTTTGCTAGGAAAGATTTTTATGGGAGAAGGACTAAGTTGAAAGATATTTATAATATTATTTTCTGGACAAGTTCATATTATGATTTTTGTAGCCCTTACAACAAATTTAATGTCTATTAATGTTCCCCAAACTTGTATGTACTCTGTATATGTTGAGTCGAAATTTAGTTGAATGACTTCCTTTGGTTCTGCCAAAACTCTCAAGGAAACAAAATAATATTAATGCAGCCTAAGAAATTTCAGTGTAAGGCAAGGCAAAGCGTCACTGGAAACATTGGCTTTTTGCTGGACTTGCTCGACAGTTAAATACCCTGTAACCTACTAAACTGCTATACTATATAACACACCTCTCCTGATCAACTTCGATCAACAAACTCAGGGCTTCCTTAAATGAGTACAAACTAAATTCAGTTCGATTTGGATGAAAAACTAACATTTTGGGTACATTCCCAAACAATTGGTTCTATGGGGGCTATATTATATAGCTGCCAGATCTGAATAAAGTTTAGTCAACAGAAGTGAAACCTCTTAAAACGAATATAAACCAAATTTGGTTCTATTTGAATGAAAAACTAACATGTTTAGGTAATTTTCAAAAAATCGGTTCTATGGAGGCTATATGATATAGTTCCCCGATCTGAATAAAGTTTGGTCAACTTACTTAGGGCCTCCTTAAATGATCACAAACCAAATTTGGTTTGATTTGGATGAAAAACTAACATTTTCTATCATTCCAAAGAAAGCGGTTCTATGAGCCAGACAGATGAACATGGCTAGATCGATTAGATTGGTTATGCTGATCAAGAATATATATACTTTATGGTGTTGAAAACGCTTCCTTCTGCCCCGTATTAGAATACATATTCAAGGACAAGCCTTTCCCTAAAACGAATCCTCAAATTGTTGCAATTTATGTAGCCTTGCAAATCAGAAACTTAGCAAGTTTCCCCTTAAACACCTCTGAAAGTGTAGTTCAAGCTGTCAAATATTTTATTTAAACTCAAAACTCAAACTCCCAGTGATAGCCACAACCATATGGAATACATATTTGCTGATTCTGGTTTAAGCTGTCAGCGATTTATCCATGCAGCTCTCATATCAATCTTGAACGATTCCAAATAGCTGGCAAATCAAGCCAACATCATGCGTGTGCTCAATCGGAAACATGAAAGCAGCACAAGAAGCCAATGCCAAACAAATTGTTGTGCATTTTGCACAAGGACAGCGTGAGCTTAAGCTGAGAATGCACTGCACAACTGTGAACGAAACGGATCGTAAAAACCAATGCCAAGATATAGCTGCCATGGCAACAACAAATGTAGCTACGACTTTGAACGGGTGTGGATGCGATAACAATTATTGTTGCAGCTGCAGCAGCTGTTGATAATGATGATGATGATGATGATGAAGTTGCCCCATGCGTCTGACTTCCAGATGACCTGACCGCATGCTCAACTGCAGCAGCAAAGGCGTCAAGCAACGTCAACTAAAGCCACTTTCAGTGTTTCTCAAGTGTATTAATGTTTTGCGGTTGACGCAATGCGTCGAAGTTATTATTGAGGGGGACATGTATGAGGAGAAGAAGAGGGGGCCGCTAGCCAAATCCTGCTGGCATACATTTAAGCGCGAAGAGTGACAGCCAAAATATGTGCTGTGATTGTGAAACGATGCGTATGTGTGATATGGATAACTGCTGAGCTGAACTGCAGTAAGCAAGCACTTTCAGTTCTTACTTAACTCTTCGATTAACATGCAATATCTAAGTCAACTTTGCTATATAATATAAAGAGAAGGCTATCTTTAAAGTTCACTGAAGCCTGAAGCTGATTCAAATTCCAACTCTGCCCTAAAGCTGAACGGCCAACGTAGCCACAGTGCGTATGTGTAATGTGTTATATTGCCTGCTGCTGCCAAGTAAATTGACAAAAGCTGCATTGGTATAAAGCCAATGCCACTCGAGGGCAGCAATAACAAAAACCGCAAAGCAAATCCCTAAGCCGCTATAACATTTCTCAAACGCTGCCATATATAGCAGCAGCAGCAGCAACAACAACAACAACAACAGCAGTGGAACCGGGGAAAAACCAAAGCAATTCTATGAGCTGGAGCCCAATCCGCGTAATCCGCTAACAGCGCCAGCCCCAGCCGATGCCGCAGCAGTCAAGAAAAGGCAAACAAAGGCTTAGCGAATGGGAGCTACAGTAAAAACAACAAAAACAACAAAAATAAACAGAAAATGCCAAATGCGAAATGCGCCCAAGCCAAAGGCAAATCAAAGCAAATGCAACACTCAATTGCTATTATCGGCAAAAACGCACCCAACAACAACAGCAACAACAGCAACAACAAAAGGAGTTGGAATGTGAAACTTATCTAAGGTCAGTCGAAGTCAATATACCCTGGCCGTGTACCAATTGAAATGAGGATAAAGGAGGGGAGGATAGAGTATTATAAGTAAAGTACTAACTCGAATGAGTTCCAAATAGCAAATGCTTAAGGTATGATGTACATATGTATGTATATAAGCTGAGCCCTTAATGTGGCCGTTAACATGGTGGGAATACGAGCTTACATGACTGAGAGTGAGATTAGCCTAATAAGAGCATTTACATTTACAGATAGTTTCTATCAGCACAACCAAAGGGGGATGCCCACCGGACTCATTTCCACAAAAACAATAAGATCGTCTGCCAAATGAACCTATTGGTTTGGTATCCGCTTGCTTTTGCACAGGCTGTTGGCGTTCCATAGGACAATATAGCGGCGAAGCATCTTCTCGATCATTGCCTCCAGTCAACCCATTCTAATGTTGACTTGACTTGGATCAAGGGGTGTAACTGGTTTCCTCCTCGAACGGTTTGGAGTGGGTGCTGTATAGGTTCGTGGAGTGCATCTTGGCTTCGGAGTTATTAGTTATTTGGACTTTTGGTAAACCTTGCAGCCTATGAATCGGCATGGTGACCCTTGCAGAGGGCACTGCATGCAGGGTCATAATCGGCTTTACTGCACTCGGATGAGATGTATCTTTGTATCTTTGGTATAAGATATTTACAGTGGAAAGGAAAGCGAAGGACCATTTTCCAGTTGGATGTTAGTTTGCTCGTTGAAATGCAGAGATCTGTCCAGATACATAACTAAATATATATATTTTCTGAAGATCATGAAGATGTTATGCTATTTTTCCTCATGTTGACATTACAGCATATGATCGAAGCACGGAATAAGAAGGCTTCGCATTCTTGCACCTTTTTATATAGCTTCCAGCTTAAAGTTTACTACTTTATTTTGTCAAAACCTCTTTGTATATTTTGGTGAACGTTGCCGAGGTTGCGCCAAAAACTATGCTACAGAAACGCGAACAAAGTGAAGGCACGAAAAGGCTTGTTGTTTGGCCAAGCAGAAATTAATATTTTGGGTATAAATTTACTTCATGTGCAAATCGTAAAGACTAATAATAAATATATAGAACTTTCTATAGAACTTTCTACATTGCTAAAGAGTTTGAGTAGAAATATCTTGAACAAGATGGGGAAAGTTGATCGTTCCTTTTTGGAGGCTTTTTGCTGCTGTTGGACATAACGGACATAACCAATTCTCCATATCCAATCACATAGCGACTAAGGACTACCAGGTGGAGTGAAATTGTATAATTCATTAGCTTTTCTATTAGTCCGTTTTATGTTCTTCCTAAAACAACAAATTCAAATATTCAAACACTTTCATAAAAACCATAATTCCCAGTACTTTACTCAGCTATATCATCTTTTCACCATCAATAAGAGAATGATTACTACCAGAGGCTTACTATGCAGATCAGGAGGTAGAAATTGATCTCTTTTACCATAAATATAATAGCGCCACAGCTCGTTCTCAGTGTTATAGGGTATCCCAACAACAAAACACAGAAAAACACAAACACTAAAGCATCCAAAGCTCGCTGCAATGCGTTGCTGGCGTTGCCTTGTGGAAAACCGTAAATTGCCTTTAGCGCTAAGAAAATACGCCAAATGAAAATGCAACTGGAAAAGCCAAAGGAACAATTGCATTGGTTTGGGAGTGCTAGAAAAAGTGCTGCCAGTACTCTGGCTGGATGGGTTTCTTTTTGATATTAAAAACCGCGTAATGGAGTGCAACTTATTGCATGTGCATTCTCTGGGAAGAGAGGCAGCTTGCAGCCGCGCTTTGTGTGTGCAAATGTGCGGAAATGCAATGAAAATGAAAATGAAATGAAAACCCAATGAAATGTTCGCTCTTGGCCAGCAATAAAAGCCCAAAACCAGCCACAAATGCACATTGATTTTGAAGGCAGCAAGCAGTGGATGCCTCTAGGCAAATATTCGGCTATTAGGATTAAGGATGGGGAAAAGAAATCAGGAAGGAAATGTATTTATATGGCAATTCAATGGAATGCATAGAAGCTCAATACAATTAAAATTTGATGCAGAATTTCATGAAATTCGAGAGCCAAAATTAAGCTTAAGGTGATATATGTTATAAGCCCTTCCTTTCAGTCAAAGGAATTAGTTAAAATTGCTAAAAAATCTTATAATTAGCTAGACGGAACTCCAGTTCAGCTGAGTCAGCTTTCAGCCCAAGAGACTTCCAACATTTCTTGACTTTAAACATGTGAAAAATATGAAAATGTTGTAAAATCTGGGTAAGTCTGACCAAAGTCTAGCAAACTCGCTTCATCTTGCCTTAACACTTATCCTCGTCGTAGTTGATATGCTTGAGCGCACATATGGAGCGGAACATCTAACTTATGCCTCCAAGCACGGACCACGTACAGGACTTAGGAGTTAGGACCAGGAGCCAACACACCTGCCGAAACACAGAGTTAAGCAGCTAGACGCTGGCTCATTTTTAATTTGAAAAAATTGTCAAGCATCAAAATACTTTTAGAGCTTGGCAAAACATAGATCCTTACCAACGCCACCAGGTACTTCCTCCCCTCCACACTACACCTCCTACCCTGCTTTAGGCAAACTCGCGTGCTGTGCGTGCAAAATAAATCAAATGAATTATGGAAGAAAATGCAAGCAGCAGATGAAAGTGTGAAAAAAAGTAAAGTAAGAGAAATGGCGGTTTGACGCCTAGACCGGCTCGTTCTTCTTCTTCTTCTTGTAGTTGTTGTACTTGTTGTGGCATGCTGTAGTTGTTGTTGTTGTTGTTATTGTTGCGTTTGCCCGTTAGCCTATTCATATGTGTGTGTACAAATTTTCGCTGGCAACGTTGCAAGCTTAACTTGCTTGAACACACACACACATATGGAAAGCTGGGGAAAAAGGAGTAACAGCCAGCATAAAAAGTAGCACCCAGCAGCAGCAACAACAACAATAACAACAACAGCAGCAACATCATACTTAATCAGCAAAAAATATTAATGGAGTTTTCATGTTTATAATGTCATTAGCTCACAAATGCTGCGGAAGCTGTGGTAGCTGCTGTGTTACTGCTGCTGTTGCTGTTGGTGTTGCTGTTGGTGTTGCTGTTGGTGTTGCTGTTGTTGCACATGTGCGCCGTGATTCTCTCTGCCACATATTTTGTGTGATTTTTATACTCTTGCGCTCAAATATGTGGCAAGAGTATATTCAAATTTTGTGCAGGTATTCAATTCAGATCATTTTGATTACATTTTGAAGAAACTAAATGAAGATAAGACAAGATAACATAAGATCTCAATCAGTCAAATGACTTCTTTGATCAGATTAGTTTTTCTTCTAATATTTATAAGCCAAAGCTGAAAGGTGTTGTGGAGTCTTAAGATTTCGAATCAGAACTGCCTGCTTTTATCAGCAACATCCCATTCCCCCCAGTTGTCAACAGTTGCAGCATGCTGTGCAAATGGATTCTCGACAGAAGCTGCGCTGCCACTGTTAAGCTACGTCGCTGTAGAGCAGCTTAGCAGACTAAGAATACATCAATAACATACCGCAATTAGCTTAACATACGGCAATTAACATACTGTAATTGAAATAACATAGTGCAATTTGCCTAATCTCCTGAGAGAGCCTGTTATGTTAGTGCTAACATTCTGTATAACTGATATTTAAATTAATCAAACATATGTACATTAATGTAATAGATTAACAGCTTCATTGAAATACTCATACTACCTCATCTGTATGTATACATAAAGTACTTTTGCTAATATAAATATTTGCTTGCTTGCAAATAACACTCTCACATCAATCGAAGAGAGTATCAAGCCATCGTTGATTGTCAGCTTACATGATTTCATTGGAGTATTTCTTCAGACTGTTTTTTTTTATACTGGATCTGCTCTTTATGCGCACACTGAGACAGCACAGCCATAAACATGCAGTCCACACTCACTCACAGACACAGGCATACACACACACACACACACACATATATGGTAGCATAGACATATCTATAAATGTGTGAACACTAATGTGCACATTATATGTTGAGGACATTATGCGAGAGCTGTGGCTGTAGCTGTAGCTGAAGCTGAAGCTAAAGGCTGATGTTGCCAGAAGCCAGAAGGGAGTTGGCGGAAATTCCACCAGCCAGACCCTAGCTAAATAACACAAAGAATCAGTATGAGTATGCTTTAGTCGTGGGGGGCGTAACCAGTTAGCTGGCAAGCAAACACATACACAGACATACACTAATGCACAAGCCCAGCAAGTAAAAACCCTTTAACTCATTTGTTTTGCTTAACACAACAGCAACAAGCAGCTGGATCAGACATTGGTTTGAGGGTGATAAAGGGCTAGAGAAGGGCATCAGGGTGGACTATAACAAAGGCTGGTGGTGTGTGTTCGTTGCTGAGTTGGAGGGGAAGTGCCACTGTTGCTGCTGTAAAATCAGAGGCGTGTGAAATAACGTTTAGCTTGACGTGCTGGCTCATACAGAAATGTGCGCCAACCCGCATCAAGATGGTAAAAAATATATGTTTATAATATGTCTAGCATTTATGGGTATGTATGTGTTGGTGAGCTGAAAATGCCCAGTGGAAAATTGGATATGGAATTGTTAAAGTTAACAGAGCAAAATATAATGGAGCTAAAAAATTATAACAGCAGAGCTGATATTGCCAAGGTAAAGTAAATGTTAAAGTTAACAGAGCGAAATATAATGGAGCTTAGATGTGATAAGAACAGAGCTGATATTGCCAAGGTAAAGTAAATGTTAAAGTGAACAGAGCGAAATGTAATGGATATTGCCAAGGTAAAGTAAATGTTAAAGTGAACAGAGCGAAATATAATGGAGCTTAGAAATGATAAGAGCAGAGCTGAATTGCCAAGGTAAAGTAAATGTTAAAGTTAACAGAGCAAAATGCAGTGGAACTGAAATATGATAAAAGCAGAGTTGATCCAGTCATATACGTCTGCCCGATTTTTTCAAAAGCTGTTTATATATTCAGATCGAACAACTATATCAAAGAACAAATTGCTATCATATGAACATTTTGTAAAGGAAAATATCTTAGCTTTTTATGGAGTTTCACATTTTTTTTAAACATTTCCAATTGACCCTTTTTCTTTTCCGCTCACATTGTTGTGCACTGAAATGTTAACATGTGGTTAGCTGCCATGTGGGTTCTCGCATATTTGTACTTGAACTATACATACTCACGCACACACACACAGATGAGATTGTAAGTATTATGAATAATATCAACTTAATGACTTGACACTTTTTTGTGGGTGTTTGTATGTGTGTACATTTGTGTGATTTTATGCGGCTGTTAATATTTTCATATAATTTCCACGCCACACACACACACACGCATAACATCTTAACATCTTCATTGTGCTTGTGTGTGTGTGAGTGCAAAAGAAATTGTCTGGCGTTACCAAAAAAATTGTTATACTCATTCATGAACCGAGCATATGGCCAAAGCCCAACCCTCCCAAAGAATGGGCTGGCCTCTCCTCTTTTCTACTTTATAATGATAACATTTTCATGTTTTACAACATTGTAATATTTGTTTAATGCGCTCAAAATGATTCCCCATAGAAAATATGAAAAGAGAAAAGCTGGAACCCCTAGGCCAACACACGACACAACACAGAATGCCACCATTTCAAAGACTTACAAGTTTTGGGTCCACTTTTTCTCATATATCACTGTATATCTTCTCCATTGTAAAGAACACAAAATCTTATATAACTTCAGTCTCTGTCATCTAAATGGAATTGAAATTAAAGCTCATATTTCTGTAAATTGCATTGCATTATTTAAGAGAGCCAGCTCAATCAGTGCCTGACCGGAAACGGAAGTGAAACGAACTTTTTACCAATGTAATTTCGTGACTGGAAAAACTTTTTGCCTACTACTGCAAGTGCAACTGCAACAGCCAGAAGGAGTGGGGGGAGTGGTAACGTTTATACCCGCGTTTAGTTCGCCCTTTGTTTGAGGCCAGCAAAGTTAGCGCATTTCATTTATTCATGCCTGCTTTTCTTGGACATTCTTTTTGTTGTCGCTTGCCTTCTCCTTTTCTCTGTCTCTCGCTCGCCCACTTCATTCGCGCTTTCAGTTGTTGTTGCTGTTGCGTTTCTCTTCACGCAGCATGTCCTGTGCTAAATGTAATTTTCCGTTGTTAAATCCTGTTTTTCAACAACTTTGCTCCAAAGTGCAACGGAAGTTCAACTTAAAAGCAACAACAACAACGCAAAAAATGTGGAAACAAAATAAGAAATGAGAAATAAAATAAAATTCTAAGTCCATTAATTCGAAGTTTATCAACGAAAATTGGATACACTTTTCATACTTTGCAAAACAAATTTAATAAATTTATTAATCAATTTATATATTGCCAGCTTATCCCATTGATCCTAAGTCAGTCAAAACAAAGACTTCATACATATAGATCAAATCCATTCAGGCTTTTCAGTGACCAAAATGAATAAATACATCAATTCCTTTAACTCAGGAAACATAACCTCATAGTTAGCTATTGTTAAGAGATGCAAAACTTTCCATAAAAGTTGAAATACCTTTTTTTAGGGTAAAACAGTTTCAACAAGCAAATAAATAAGTTGGTCTCCCATCATTCTGCAGCTTGTTTCTTGTTAGAACTGTGACATTTGAATGAATTTCGTTTTGGTCTTGGCATTTTAATTCAAACTATTTAATAGAAAATCTTACAGACACTGCAGCATTTCAACTTTAGAGAAACATATTCGACTCAAATTTCTGCCAGGCGAGTGAGTTTTTCATGTTTGGAAACAGAAATAAGTCAAAAGGGGGTGAAATATGGAGGAAACGAAGCCAAATTCAAGCAGCTTGGCTGTGGCGAAGGGGGAAGTGTGAGTCAATGCTTTGTCAGGGTGGAAGCGCACTTTCTTCTTCACCAAATGGGGCCGTTTTTCTGCAATTCGCCATCGAATTAACCTAATAATGTGGCATAGCATGTTTTGTCCTTCTCCAGGTAGTCGATGTAGATCACACCTTGTGGGTCCCTGAAAACGCTGGCCATCAACTTTACCGTCCATAGGAGAGTCTTCGCCTTATTTGGAGCACTTTCCCCTTGTGAAGTCAACTGTTTCGACTGTCCCTTTGTCTCTGGTGGGTACCAATGGATCCATGTTTCGTCAACGGTCATGAAACGACACAGATACTTCTTCGGAACCCCTGCGTTAGCATAGTGGAAAATCACTTTTTTCTTCACCAAGCGGGATCTTTTTTGTACAATTCACCGTCTTATGGGTCCATTAATTCGGCAAAGGAGAGTCCTGTGATACTGTTTTGCACTCCTCCAGGTAATCGAAGCAAATCACAACTTGTGAATCATAGAAACGCTGGCCATCTGGACAGTCTTCGCCTTCTACGGAGCACATTTGCCGGGTGATATATACTGCTTCGACTGTTCCTTGGTCTCTGCTGTATAAAAGTGGAACTATGTTTCGTCGACGGTTATGAAAAGATTCAGAAGCTTATTAGGACTGCTCTTAAATAGCATCAAACACTGCTCTGAGGTGGCCTCACGGTTGTGCTTATTGTCCGGAGTGAACGAACGTGTTGACAGCTTTTCCATGCCCAAAATTAGTTGCAGAATATGATCGTAGAGGTCTTTTGCTATGCCTACTGCCTAAGCTATCTCCTGCACCTTGAATTTGAGGTCTGCCAATACGAGATCGTGGACTCTTGTTACATTCTCACAGACGTAGCCGTTTTCAGGGCAACTGGGAGAGGCTCATCGAAAACCATCTTTGGACTACCTTGCAACTCGATCATTTCTGATGATCGTCATAGAAGGAAAAGAGTCACCAAGCGTTCCAAGCGCTCTATTATTTCCCTGCTCAATTTCCCTTCCAAAAACAAAAATCGAATCACCAACCGAATTCCCAGACAAGCCCGCTTCCACACGTGGTCAAAGAAAATCCACGAGTCTGATTCTGATTCCAAATTAAATAAGATATTTACAGAAAACAGACAAGTGACAGCCTTGCAATCGTAGAATTATAGCTCATTCACATTCTTTCAATTTCAATTTCCCAACCCAACAACTACCATTCTTTCCTATCCTATTTCCTTTCTTCAAAATACTTCACACAAGAGCCAGGCTACGCCTCACTAATTATAACTTCTTAAGTGCCAACACAAAAAGCATTTGCCATTTACATTTACTTTAATTAAGTTATGTCTTCTACCGCATCTGCCTCTGGTCTCTGGTCTCTGGCCAAGTGACAAATGTTTCATCAAAAGCCACGCCTACCAAAAAACACAAAAGACATGCTTACAGCAATGCTATGGCTGGCGGGTCATAGTTTTTAGGTATGTGTGTGTGTGTGTGTGTGTGTGTTTTGCAGGCACAAGTTGAGGCCCCGCCAACCCTTCCAACCGCACAAATAAATTTACAGCATTGCTTTTAGTTGTTTCGCTGCTGTTATTATTTTTATTGCTGTTGTTGTTGTTGCGCATTTGAAATGTACATAATAATTCACACGCTCTGGCTTCGTCCACACTCCCTGCCACTGCCACCGCTCCCTTTCACCCTTTAGCCAAAAAAGTAAAGTCATAAGAAAATGCATAAAACATGCCCGTGCCCGAAAACGTCGCCAACACTTCTTCAGCTTTCAGCTGCGGCAGCCCGGCTGGCCAGAAAAAACTTTTCTCATCATCAACCACAAACAAAGGCCAACAATAGACGCAACAGCAGCAGCAGCAGCAGCGGGGCAAAGAGCACAGCAGCGGCCGAGGCAAAGCAAAAAGCAAGCCCAAACATAAATTGCTCAAGGCTCGCCGTAGACGTTGAAGCCGATGCTGCTGCTGCTACTGCTGAGGCGATGGCAACACGAAATACAGGACCCACACTAAGCCACAAACAACTTTGCAGCAATTAAGCTTCGGGCTCTACGATTCGCCACCTCCAGCTTGCTGCCAGCCAGCCTGGTCTAGTCCTGCTCGCCCTCGCCATCGCCATCGCCCTATCTCAGTTGGACACAGAGCAAATAATTTTTAATTGTGCTGCACACAATGCTGTAAAATTAATTCATCTTTTTCACACTCAAATAAATTGCTGTTGACGCGACAACAACCAGACCTAGGCGGAAGTTCTTGTTGCTGTGTTGTTGTTGTCGTCGCCGTCGCCGTCGCCGTCGCTGCTCAAGAGCGTAAATAATTACATTTTCTTTGTGCTGTTGCCAAAAACGTTGCAATTGCAACCTCGACACGCCACCCTCAGCACTCCTCCTGTCAACTGCCAAAAAACAACAACAACAAGAAAAGGCAAGCAAGTTCTGTGCAATCATGGCTGGCTTACATGGCGCATACGTAACATAGCGCCTCAGCGCTTAAAATTGCAGTTCAAGTCGAAAATTTTTTGTTAAAAAATATTTACGCCCATTTCTTGTTGCAAAAGCAAACAAAACAATGCGCTATACAATTTATATTTAATTATGCGCAAATTAGTCGCACACACACAGGCACAGCGGCGATACACACACGCACGCAGCAGCAGCAGCAGCAGCAGTGGCAAAAACCGTAGCATACTTTGCTGCGCCAAGCTCGAAGTGTTGGCACATGACAAACACTCGCTTGTTTTTGTCCCCCAAATGTAGTTGTAGTTGTAGTAAAATAAATATGTGTGTGTGTGTGTGTGTGTGTGTGTGAATGCGGGTGCTGAATGAGTTACAGTTGAAAGCAGTTTTTTGTGTGCGATTTTCTTGTCGTTTACGCTAATTTCGTAAGAACTCTTGTTGCTCTTTTTATGCGGCAGCTGGGTGTTGCACAAGTTTCACAAGTTTACACATTATTTGCATGCTTCTAATTACCTTTTGTTAATGGCTCGGTCACATAGCTATAAGAAGAACTTCGAGGAGCCAATTAAATGATACTAGCCACAGCGTGGAAATTAAGTGAGAAATATTTAGACAAAAGGAAAACTTGCTCTGCGGCTAATCTCTCCAAGACTAACTTTGGGTTTCATATGGAGTGTTTTAAATAATTTGTTAGGACATTGATAAGGCATAGAAATGTGTATGTGGTGGTGGGTCAACTCTTAATAGCGTAGTAATCCTTATCGGTGAACTCTTGTGGGCCGCCTTAGAAGTCTAAGATTGATATATTCTGAAAGATCAGCTCGCACAGGTTCAAATTGTGATATCTAATCCTATGAGCACCAGCCGGCTCTCTTAGGATAATTTCCCAGATTTTCACCTGACCACTGAATATGATGCACACACAGGTTGGCTCTATGGGATCCTTGCTTGGTCTTCTGGCAATTTAAGGTTTGCTTATCGGAAAACAAGAATGTTAACTTGTTGTTTTTGCCAGTGAATGCCAAACTTGTGGGATGTACTAATTCTCTTGCTATGTTGGAATGATTTAGTTCCACCTCCCGGTTATACCGAGCTATAATACGGGCTGAGTAACCTACAGCAAGGACGGCTAACTAACAGACAGACGGCAGCTGCAACTAGCAACAGCAGCAACAGATTAAGGTGGGCGAACATTGCTAGTTGATAGTCCTCCAGAACCTTCCCAAAGTTGGCCTTGTAGTTGTTCCCAACGGCGGTCAGAGCCAAACCTGTGCAGGTCTTGCCGCGCACCAGTCATCCCAAGCGAGCCTTGCCCTTGACAATGCAGTAGGGCACACCCGTCTTGCGGCACAGAGCGGACAGGGGAACAACACCAGCTCCAAGGGATTCACATAGTGAGCAGTGAACACAATCTGGGCCTTCTTCTGTTCAACGAGCTTGGTGACAGTGTTGGTGCAGGCCGACACATAGCTGGGCTTCTTCTTGGGCTCAACATCCCTGCCTTTAGCCTTGGCTACTTCAAGCATTGCTTCTTGGCCAGCTGTGACTCGGGGTGGTACTTCTCGAGCAGCTTGAGCAGCTTCACAGCGGTGGTTTTGTCAAGGGTCTGACTGATCTGGTGAATTGGTGGCGGCTCTTTACGACGCTTCTGCAACACGGCCTTCTGGCGCTGGCCGCGAATGTACTTGGGCCAGCTGACGAAATGCGACAAATCGCCCTTTGGCTACACATTTTGGCCGTTGCTTTGTTGTCGTTGAAAGATCAATAGTGTAAAGTGGCCACGGAATGTCGAAGAGCATTTGAATAAGGAGCAGATTTGAGGGTCTACATATAGTTTCTCTGTGCTTGCTATTTGAAATTCAATCGAGCTCATTATTTTCTAACCGGGATCTTCATGAATAAGTTGTTTTGTTTAGGAAGTCTAAAGTCAGCTTTGGTTAGACATTAAGCAACAATTTTACTTATAAACCATACAAAAATATTATCTTCATAGTTCATATTGAATATGTTTCATATGGATTAGTTCTTTAGAGTAAGACTTTTTATAATGAATCAGCTCAGCTCATACTATAGATGAAACACATGCCTGTCCTGCTGGCTTCCTCCTTGTTTGTCTGCGACGTCCAGGCAACGCCAAGAGCCGACATTTACCTGCAACATTCAACACTTTGGCTTCACTTCACAAGCAGAACTCAGCGTAAACCTTCGCAGTCTTAGAGAAAAGTCTCAGCCAGATATCATAGCTGGATTTAAGGCCCACAACATCAGCTCATAGTGTGAGCATATCCATTTCAAATTAATTAAATTGCTGGCTCTAATGAAAAAGCTTCAATTAGAACAATTTTTATAAAGAATTGCTTAGCAACTTAACATTCAAACAAAATCACAAATCTATAATTAGGAATTCCATTTTAAGATTTTGAATAAAAGAAGATAAGAAAGAAGCCGCCTGCCATAGAGCACAGCAGCATGTTTCTCTCAATTTTGCCATTCTAAATATTTTCCATAAATATTTTCTATAAACATTTCAACACTTTCAACAAATTTCAAAACAACAGCAGCTGCCGGCGCAAACTTTTAAAGACTTGCAGCAATAAAACTAGCAGAGCAACCCTTAAAAGACAATCATGCTACACACCCCTTGCCCCAACAGTTGCACACTCATTAAACGCTGCACTGAGGCAGCGATATAGCATTTTCCTGCCCCAGCTCCCCCCCATGTAGCCCGCACAATTTATGGCGCTGCTGCTGCTGCTGCTGCTGCTGCTGCTGCAACTTGCATGCCATCATAATTAACTTGTTGTGCGCCCGAACCGTGTTGCATGGCCTGTGCAGGTTGCAGCAGCAGCAATAGCAGTGGCAGCCAAAGCTATTATTAGACGCTGCTATGACTACCCGTGATGGCGTGGCGAAAAGCATCTAAACAGCTGCATAGAGTTGATATCCTCTAAAGCACTGAAGCAGAGTTGCTTAGATGTATTAGTGCCCTGCATGAGAGGAATTAATATGCTAAAGGCATCATTCAGAGAGGAATCGTTAAGGCATTTGAAAGTTCCCTAAGAAGCTCGAGTTTGCATGAACGTGAGATAGACTAGGAAAATGGAATGCTATGGAAATCTTCCATGTTCATGATTGATTGTAAAAGAGAAAACTGTCAATGATGATGCACGGCTCCTATAGATATCATAATTATACATTCCCTCCGACATTATATGCCCAAATAAGTCTCAGAGCTATTGAAATCATAATCATACTATTCTATGTATATGCGAATGAAGGAATCCATATCATCATCTCACTAATATATCATCGATTCCTTCAAAGCTGACCCAACACTTTATTCCACCCACAAATATTCCATTCCAAAATTCAATTCCACACCATCATCGTAGTCCATCATGCATCCTCAGCTCTCAGCCTTATGTTAGCGTGTTGTAATTTATGAATGAAACACGTTAGGGGGCCAGCACCAAATGCTATGCAAATAGAGCCTCAGCTGCAGCCAGGAGGCAATTTTTAATTTGAACTCACTAACATACACACACACACACACACACCTACACGCACGCACACATGCACACTTAATGCCCGCCCGGCTTTTGGCGCAGAATGTGAGAATTATGTGAATGATGAAATTTACAAAACTGGCGTTGACAAAGGCGGGCAGGATCTTACGGTCTGACGAGGTCCTTTAACTGCATGTAAATTGTGAATTGGGTGCGCCCATTGCTAAATACAAACAACAACAGCAACAACAACAACAGCAGCAGCAAAAACAAACAACAACTGTGACTGAGTAAACACAACAACAACAACAACAACAACAAGAACAAGAACAACAAATATGACGCGACGACAAAACGCTTCAAATGTCTGTGACCTTTATGAGAGACGGGGGACGAGGGACAGCCGCTGTCGAAGATTGCTGTTGGAAAGGGTGTTTCTTCAAAGGCGTGACACCTGCCTTCAGTTTTGTGCAGACTCTTTTGGGAATTCTCTGTTGTGGAATATGTTTGCCTTGCAGACGCATTAAACAAATGAAAAAACCAAATTAAATAAACGATTGTTTTTGTTGATTTGCATGTTGTAGTTGTTGTTAATTCGTGAGTGATGTAGAAAAAACTAGAGAGGGGGGGAGAGATGAGGCACCCGCAAATTGTCGCATGTCAAGAGTCAATGTACGTGTGCCAAAAATGTTTGTTGTTGCTGTCACAGAATTGGTGTGAAGTGGCATGTGACAATCGTACGAAGGAATCTGAAAAGAGTTTACGGGATGGGATTGTCTACGAATGTCCACCAATTATTGTGAATAGTTTTCAGTAGTAAAAGGATACGATGAAATTGTGGATACTTGTGACTAATAAGACTTCTACCCTAAAACAGCACACCACAATAAGAGAGATACTAGCTGAAGATATATAAGATCACACGCATCGGGTTCTGTTTTCTTTTATAAATAATCAGCAAATCGTTCGAGGAAAAACATTGGCATTTCATTGGAGAAGGTCAAGCGGGTGATGTCTGCTGAGCCTCCTTGTTGTGGTGCTAATGTCGAGAAGGTTGATGGCATGGGTTCTAAAGAGCATGCAGAATCAATCCAGTCAGGCTCTGCTGAGTCTGCTGATTTCCTCCTGTACCAAAGGGACTTCGACTTCTTGGTGTATTTCCTCATTTAAGTGGAGAATGTATGCATTGGCTATGGTCCTAAGAGCCTTGTTTTCTTCTCTTTGAATGTGAGAGCAGTTGGACCAACTTGCATGGCCATAGATAGGGATTCCATACATCCGCATTGGCTTCATTATGACCTTGTATATAAGAAGTTTGCATCGCAGCCGCAGGGTGGATCTTCTGCCGATAAGTCAGAGGTACTTTTTCTATTTACCATTGATTTGCGCCTTGTTGGTAAGTAGGTGGATGCCCTCAAGTTAGCCTAGTGTCTAGTACCAGGCACAGGTACTTGGCTGTAGGGCTGCTTGGAACTGTCGTTCCGTCAAGCTGCACCGGAGGGCGCTCTCTTCTTCTCAGAGAAATCGTCGTTTGTGTTGACCCTTCGGGGTTGACCCTTATGTTCCTTCCAATGAACCAGTTGCTTAGTGTGTCAAGCTGTCGTTGGAGGGTGTCTGTGGCTTTCTAAGGAGAGACATCTGTGCAAAGGAAGGCCGTGTCGTCAGCGTACATGGCTGTGAGCAACCCACTTTCTTCAATGATCGGCATGTGAGCAGTGTAGATTGTACTTAGGATGGGATCTACTACATTTCCCTGGGTTACTCTGGCTCTGGCTTCTCTTATCCCTGATCTTTCTTCCCCGTACCTTCAAACGTTTCCAGGATCCTCTCTATGGCCTTGTTCAGGCGTGCCATGGCCTTCACTAAAGAAAAACTAGATATTTCTCCATTATTGTCGCCACAAGCAGACCATATCTTTCTCAACATCTTTGCAAGCCTTTCATAGAAATATCTCAACTTTACAGAATACAAAATCGTAAAGTAAAACTGTCACATTTCAACGAAGGTCGATCTTGTCACCTAGCTGCCATTTGACCCGCAATTAATATATGAACATAAACCTGCTCGCTCACATATAAAAAGCTAAAGGAAGAGAATGGGAAATCAGGTCCTGGAAATGTTTTTTATTTGCCACTCATGTCGACGGTCGACAAAGTGAAGTTCAACTAATACTGATTTATTTATATATTTATGTACGAGCATAAATGTTATCGCTGGCCAAACAATACAACAAAAAGCTGACAAGGACAGCGGCACGGACAACGAGAGCGAAGGACCTAAGGCAAAATGGTCATTTATAACGATTGCGTCGTCCGAACAGAAACTCAAACGGGAGCGGGTGTGGGGAGGTTCTTGGGGCATTACATAATCATCATCAAAGAGATAAAGCATAGCGGGGGAAGCAACAGAAAGTGGGGTGTTAGAGGAGCCCCTTGCCATCATGTAACCACACCCCATCTTCATACTTAAACTCATTCCCTAAGACATGCCAACATCCTTTTCACTTTTCATGTTGCATCATTTAATATGCGGCGCATTTTTACGCTTTATCTCAAGCGGGGGGGCGGGGGGAGGGGGGCAGTGGCTCCAAGTGTTTATCATCAATCAACGCACGGCCTGCTGCACACACACACATACACACACGTTCGCACACACACATGGTCATTTATGACTTTGCTCTCATGTCGGACTGGGACTGAACGATGGACTCCCTCTTGGCTCTTGTCTTGTCCGAGTCCGGAATTCTGAATGCTGAGTCTGTGTTTCGTCCTCCTTGCCTTCTGATTGATGAATCGCACATGTAAATTAATTTGCTGCCGCTTTCTTCATTTCTTTTTACTTGTCAGGCTTATTTGAGGGGGCCGGGCCGGCCCCGTTGGTGCAGCCTTTGTCTCAGGCTCAGTTCAGTTCAGTTCAGCTCTCGAGTGGTTCAGTAGCCGGCATTTGTAAGCCGCTTAATTGCTTTATTTCCCTTTTTACTCGTTTTCCTTTCCTTTTTTGCCTGCTGCCCCCTCCCCCCTCTCTTTTGCTTTTCCTGCTGGCTGCTTTCACAAATTCACTTCAATTGGCTTTTCCCTTGAATTTTGCGTTAAATGCCATTTGGCATGGGAATTGCCAAGAACTGAGGCGTTTCTATGTGTGAACTTGGGGTCATGTGAGGCTGTACTGTAGCTTTTTCATATAGCAGGGCAGAGTATTTTGATTAGGTATGTTTTTGTGTGATATTTTATAGAGGAGATATATCTTTTAAAGGCGGAACTAGATGATGGTTTATAGTAATTTCTCCAAGAACTTAAAGCTATTTGGTGAAAATAGGAAGGCATCGAGAAGGCTTTCTTTCATAGTGAAGAGCTTTCTTTCAATGCATACACAGAAGGTCTTCCAAACTGGGAAGAGACAAAGTAGAGTTATCCTTCACTCGCACTCATTTGCAAACAGCTAAACGCTTAACTGGAGTCTGGCTGGCTGCATTGGTTTGATATTTGTTTGTAAAAGAGGCGATTGGAAGAACACACAAATAAGGTTAAATTACAAGTGAAATGTTAATGAATTTAATGAAAGATTTCAGCTCCTCATACGATTAAAAGCAAATGAAGGCGCAACCAAGCTTAAACCTTAGCCACCAGTTAGGGTATGCCTTAGTCGACTCAATCGAAATGCCAACATGCTCGGCTTGTTATTTATTTTAGGCCCGCCTTTGATATATTTAAAAGCATTTATACAATTGCAAAAGAATTTCAGCGCCAAGCCGTCTCTTGTGAAGCAAGTGCGTGTGCAAGGGCTTCAATAGGATAAGTCCTCCTGCCCACACACATTTCGGTATGGGTTTATGGTACATTTAAGTTAATATGATTTACATTTGTTTTGTGGCTGTCAAACAAGAAGCAAAAGCAAAACAACTGCCATTAAAGATCAATCAAAAGCGTTTATCCTTGATTATTTGTCATTATCCTTTTTGAAGCCTAACCGCATCAGGCAACGACAACTGCGGCTTAATCAGTACATACAGACACAGCACACTCACACACATACCAACACACATTTACGAATGTTGTGGTGCGGGGGTGGTGGGTGTATGTGTATGTTGCGGCGCTGCTTTATTTATTTTGTACATTTCAAATGAGCGCTAATGCCAGCCCCAAGCCTTCGATAAAAACCCCGCCGCGCCTGCTCAACAAACGCGCGTGATAAATGACATTAATCCGCCGCATGTTCAGCGTTTCAAGTGGCAAAACCACCACAAAGCCCTGGCGCCTTGCCTCTGCCTCTGCCCCAACCCGCTGCCTGACCAGAGTACCTTTCATGCACAAACTATATTTGTTTTATTAATAGACCAAGATCCATTCAGCCATCCATCCATTCATTCATTCATTCATTCATTCAAAGTCTGCACAGCTGATAAGACAAGTGGCTTTGCTGCTTTGATATATAGTGAGAGACGCTCAGGTATATAATATATATATATATATATATTTATATATATATATATACAACCATTATACTCTGTGTCTGTCAGTCCTTCAGCCAGTTAGCCATGTGGGGCAGCTATTAATATTTATTAACTGCCTGAGCATGGAAATTCCTAAGCGCTCAAAAGTAGGCTATGATTATGAATGCGATTCTCATTCCAATCGAATTCAACAGAATTTCTCCAAGATTTTGGCTACGCGAAATGGCAGCGAAAGCGATTTTAAGTATCATAAGTATAAACCATATACATATAGCTTAAATTGATTTCACATAAACTCATGGCCAATCCCAAATGCGATGCCAGCCAGAGCCCCAAGAACAGCAGCAGCTCATAAGCTTCTTTATATGCTTGTCTTATTGTTTCTGCGCCTTTTGACAACTCTTCTTGTTGTTGTTGTTGCTGTTGTTGTTGTTGTCTTGGCAATCATTAATTTATCAATGTGCCAGAGGGGCCTTTGGGAGCCCATGAAAATTTTCAGCTCACGGATTTTTTATGTGCCTTTTTTATTATGATTATTTCTTTCTTTTCGATTTTTTTTTTCGTAGCACATATGTATGTATGAGGTCAGGGCGTGGGCTTTGCTTGTTGCTCCTCTTGGGCTGACTGACTGCCGGAATAAAGTCAAGAATCAAATGTTTTTGATATCGACTTTGACAGCTTCATGACAGCGCTCAATAAATTTTGATAACACTGCGCGCGTAGGCATCAGGAAAATTGAAAAGGCTCGACCAAGCCAAAGAAAAAAGGACCCTAAGCAAAAAAAGCAGGCAGCCAAAATCACAGCCCGCTGACACACGAGTTGAGGCACATAAAACGCCAGAAAGGAAAACTTGCTGACATTCAAAGCTGTCAGGTGTATAAATATTCCCCTGCCGTCCCAGTTGATGTTTGCAGAATAAGCCTTTGGGTGTTTATGGCGCACAACAATGCGTATACGCAATTGCCTGGCGGTAAATTACGTTGAATAATAAAAAGGGCAAGGGCAGCGCGGGGGCACTATGTGTAGAGGGAAGCCATGAAATCTTGTTTATGATCAATTAATATGCCCGCGCGCTCTAACAATGGCAACACAATGTGGCACAAACTAGCCGCAGTTGTGGAATTAGTCTGGCTTTAGCCAAAGCAAACGATAAGCCTGAATAATTCCCATCAATCACAAATTGCTGAAAATTAATTGAGTTTACAAATGGGGCGGCAAGGGAGGGTGGCCCGTAAATCTAAGCAGAAAAGCTTTGATTATGCAACATATCCTGTGATGGGGTAAATTGAAGCTGAATGATATACAGGGTAAAGAAGTAACTCTAAAGAAACTTCCAAGCTCGATTAGAAAGCATCGGCAGTTTACTTTAGAGGAATGGAATGAGAGCTGTGGGTGGCACCATTACCGCGTCTACCAAGCTTAACCGGCTTCTAGGTCAAAGAGAATTCATCCAAATAGTGGTCAATCATCTCAGGCTTGACCTCAACCTGGCTAAAGTCCTTGCCATTGATGGAGCCGGTCTTCTCGGGGTTAATGAACATGTTCCTCAAATGAGTCTTCACAATTGCTGGCTTCTCATTTAGTGGCGCCTCCTTCTTGGCCTTGCGCAGCCAACTCCACCAGCTGGTTGTTGGAAAATATCCCAGAAACTGATCCAAGTCAACACCGCATAAGGGGAACTTCTAGAAGGTACGCTAGTATTATAACACTGTTTCAGCAAAGCAAACATGATTGGGAGCTTACGCCTACGCTTGGCTTAGAAATTTTGGCCATAAAAGTCAGCTTGTAGGAAGAGAGAGAAAATGTACTGAAAGCACTTTCAAGAACCGCAATATCATAACACAGCCACTCTAGACTGAAGCATTACAAGCTCTGAATATTCCAACTGCTTACAGATTCTATATATGCATGTTTAATCTTTAGTATATATAGAATATATTATGATTACTGTGATTAAGTTCTACGAAATCCGATGGCATTTAGAACAAGTTAACATGAGGAACCTCAACAGCTACTTCTCCGAAAGATATATATAGCAGCTTCCATTTAAGCAAATCTGGAAGTTATTTTGAGTTGACCCGAATTAGCTTCACTTTCCATGGCTGTCCTTCATCCTGGCAGTGCTAATTGCCAGACGCAGCAGCAGCACCAACCACAGGAGTGTAAGATGTGTGCTGGTATAGGTCCTCCTTGGCTATTTTGTGAGCAGTAAGCCTTTCTTTGGTTATTTGTATATTGAGGAGCCTGTGAGCCTCATTCAGAGTCTTAAGTCCAATTGACTACTTGGCTATTTTTTGGGATATTTGTCTGCTTATTTGCCTGTGAGGCTCATTCAGAGTGCCTTATTCGTAGACTGTGAGTCCTTCATTGGCTATTTGTCTGCTTAGGAGCTTGTGAGCCTCCTCCATGTCTTAGTTATCTTATGGCTGAGCTGGTAAGCTAGAATCCCAAGAGCCTCCTCTTGTATTCTCTATAATCTTTAATAGAATCTTTTGTGGAGATCGTTGTGGTTAAAAGAGCACGCGAATTTCTATTATAATTGTGTATATAATATGCGATCAGGTAACATTTTGGTATCCTACCTTGCCCAGCCCAAGCCAACAACCATAGAAGCCGCAACCATCGCTTGATCCTTTAGTCGATACACTACCATCCACTCGTTCAACATTCGCACGTTTTGTGTGACAAGTGCCAACACCTACGCAGTCCTGGCAGTTTTACAAATTCTCTGTAAGCTCTTTATACAAATTCTCTGGCAAATTCATGGCGGGACTCAGATATAGTGGCCTATCTAACACAACTGAATCCCAACTCAAAGAGTAAAGGCGGTCTAAGACTGAGATTAGACTCATTTTTCCGAACTTTAAAGCATGTAAAGAATGGCCCTATGTCTTCCGGATTTGAAGTCCAAGATCGATTTGAAAGGCAAGAGTCTGTGCTCAATGGCATAGGACATTGGATTCCCTAAAGCAAACAGTACTTTTAGAATGGGCTCTGCTAACATTGAAGGAACTGCGGCGAGCCTTTGTCCACTTTGAAAATCTTAAAATTTTACTTATTATAACTTAAGCATTCTACTACAACTTCTGCACTAAAACTTCTCATCGCTGGTTTTTCATTTCAATTGATAATTTCCTCTCTTTCAGCTCCTTTTTGTTATCCTGCAAAAGCATTGCTGGACATTTAATCAATATAAGATGTAAACGGAGCTATCCTTGCAGGCAGATAGGGCCATCGATTATTCAAGGAATTCATGTTTATTAATTTCCCCATTGCCACTTACTTTAGATGTCAACTGATTTCAATGAAAGAAATTAATCAAATTTCATGCGATTTCAACTACCACATCCCTCCCCCCCTCTCAACTGCAGCTTGGCACTTCAAATAAGAACAGACAGTCGGGTAAACCAAATATCAAAACCAATCAAATGCCAGACATCAAAATGAAATCCAAACAGTAAGCCAAAGCGAGCTCAAATTTTATTTATTTATTGATAATTTGCAGCTCTGTCACACGCACACACTCACACACACACACACACACACACACACAGAGAAGCACTGGCATATTTTTACGCTTATTTAGGCGAATTTTGTTGAGGTTTTTGAGGCTTCACAAACACATTTGATGCGTTGTATAGCAAAAAATGCGATTTAACTTTGATTGATGACAAATGCGTAGCTGCTGCCTTTTGATCATTTTTGATAATGGTGACACAGACAGCCACTGACAGATATCCCCCTACCCCTCCCCCTCCGCCTCAGCAACTCTGCACTCTCCACTCTCGTCTAACATGAGTAAGGCGAAAAACGTTTATTCATTGCATTTAATGAAATATTTTCGCTTTAGATTGAGCCTTCACATATCTAGCTCTTAGCACACATGGCGTATGCGTAATATATGCAGATGTAATTTAATAGCTGTATAAAAAATATATAAAAATAATAAGAAACGTAGTGGTGGTGGTGGGGGGGACAACATCTTTATGCATAAATAAGTGCACGTAGCCAGAGTTTTACCTTGACGTTCTTCGCAAGTATGTGTAAGTGCATGTCAAATTTGATCGTTTACAAATGCTGCAAATATCCTGCCTCCGCGCTCCTTTGCTCGCATAATACTCTCGCAGACTATTTATGAATAATGTGCGTGAGTGTATGAGTTTCCACCGTTTCCCCGTCCATTTGCATGTTGTATTTATTTTGTATTTCTTTTAGTTGAAAATGGCAGCACGTCGTGAGTGAATTATTCACTTTGGGCGCCGTTTTTAACGTGCTTCAATGCGATGCGCTACTTTTTCTACGTCTTCTTTATTTTAAGGGTGTGCTAGGACTTATCTATGCTAGGCAAATGATGGAACTATTTATAGAAGGCAAGTTAATGCAAATCTCATGATTTATTATAATTTCCATGGATATTTTTAATGAGGTATATTTGTTTGAGTGCGGATTGCGACTGATTATTGATACGATATGCTTGACTTATCGATATATGTATATCGATATATTGAGTTTTGATCATGTTTATCGATATATTATGATATAGATGTATGTACATCAAAATATTGCACTGTCGATACGGTATATCGATATATTAAGTTTTTGATATTAGTTTATCGGTATACTGGGTTATCGATTAATATGTATATCGTTAATATATCGACTTATTTATTAATAAATAAGTTATTAATACATATATATCACTATATAGAGTTATCGATATATGTTTTATGTATATCAATATATTGAGATCGACATATGTTCTGTGTATATCGATAAACAGAGTTTTTTTAAATATTTATTATACGTATATCGCTATATGTTATTTGTATATCGATATATTGAGTTATCGATATATGCTATATGTATATCGATGTATTCAGTTATCGATACATGCTATATGTATGTCGATATACTGACTTATCAGTATATGTTTATCGATACGTTGAGTTGTTGATTTATGAGCACCGATTTCTTTAGTTATTGATACATGTCTATTGATATATTAAGATATATTTCTATAAACATAAATTTATCGATAGACGAATATATATTGATACATTTTATCGACGTTCTACCGCAACTCCAAAAGAAAACTACCAGAATATCTCAAAAACATCAACAAGAAACATCGATCAACAGCAGGAGGCGTAGCAACGCACACCGCTAGAGCTAGAGAATTGATTCAGCCAATTTAAGTTGGACCATTTCCAGCTGAGATCAGCTATAATCTTTCTACTCCATCTGCTTGTTCTTTGACCTTTAATTATTCCACAGTTTTCAAGCTTTCCTCGCCAACAGTAAACCGCATACAAAGTTCGAAGTAACCAAAGCATAGCTCAAATTTCGCACTTTCCTCATTCTCAGCAAAAACAACAACAACAACAACAACAGCACACACTAACAGCACACACATTACGTTAAGGAAATTATTCTTTTTCTAGCATTTTTACCTATACACATCCTTCTTGAGAATGTATGTAATACACGTTGAAAGAGTTGACAACTCGATTGCCGCCGAGCCACAGTACCAGTTTTTCAGTTTCTCCTCAACGCCCAAAGTCATTTATATGCAAGTCAAGCTTTTCCCAAACTTTATGTGAAAAATTGATGCCGCCAAAGGGATGGATGGAGGAGCAACAGGAACAGGTGGAGAGAGAGAGAGAGAGAGAGGGAGAGAGAAGTCGAAGACATGCACGTGCATGCACTTAAAAATGTGCCATGTGCGTTTTAATTTTTTGCCAAAATAGCTAAACATAATTTACAAAATGTACTTTTACCCCGAAAAGGTGAAAAGAGCAGAGAATGGTGGTAAGGAGGTGGGAAAGGGGCAAGAGATAACTGGGCATATAAGAAAAATTGTATGGCAATTACACGTGCTGTGCTGTGCTGTGCTGTGCTGCAAGCTGTAAGCCGTTGCTGCTGTGGCTCCGTCTGCCTGGACCGAATGATGCCAAAAATGATGCTCCATTAAAGTTGCCAAAAACATTTATGAGACCCAAACAAACAAGGATGATGATGCTACGAACGGCATGTGGGCAGATGCTCTAGGTGTTGCTGAAGCTGAAGCTGGACCCGGAGTTGAGACAGAAGCCACTCGACAGCGTGTGCCGACTATTAATCCCGATCTCGCACACATTTAACCCCTAAAAAGCAGACCCACAACGCTGGCGGCCCACGACTCACGAAACACTGAGCTGGCACCGGCATACGGTAAATTGTGCACATTTTGACACATCATTTGACACCGGGTGTCAAACTGTGCGTCCCAGGCAAAAATGAAAAGTTGCCCCTGTGAGGGAGTCAGCAGAGGAAGGGGGCGAAAAACCAGTAAAGGTGTTAAAAAGAAAGTTTCGCCATATATGACAAGTCGAAGTGGAAATACTCTAGTGCTCGCAAAGAACATCATCAATGTCCTGTTGTCCTTTTGCACTGCAATAGACACCTTTTTGCTTCCTAGTCTGGAGTTTCGTCTATCCTCAGGAAGGGTATCAAAAACAGCAAGAAGCAGCAGCATATCAAACTTATAGCAAATATGGAGCCACCTCCGCGTGGGAGTACGCCCAAACATCGAGCCAAGCTGCTTGCCACCAGCTTTTGGCACTCAACCTTTTGTCTCTCCTTGTTCTTCTACTTGTACTTGATAGTAACCTGGCCGGCGGCATCATTTTGGGTCAGCAAGCGGCGAAGCAAAGTTTCATCGTCGTCTGGTAAATTACATTTTATAAATAGCTGTAGTTTCCGCATTGGGATCGACCCCCCCTCCCCTCCTTCTCTTTGGCGTTTATTTTTGGGCCACGAATTTACAAGCTCTGCCTCTAAATTTCTGATGAGCAGCAAAGCCGGCAAGCACTTAATGAATATTTTCGCTGGGCTTACATAATTTTCTATGAATTTTCTAAAAATAATTAAACAACTTCGGGCTGAGTTGCCTGGGCAAGTGCAAAACAAAACCAAAAAACACACAGAGTATGTATGTAGTTGATTAAATTGCTTGTCGCCAAATAAAAATCTAATTTTATTAAAATATTTTTGCGTTAGGTGAAGCAATGAATTTGTGCTGGATGAAAGTGGAATCCAAGGGATTGAGGTTAACAAGATATTAGAAACTTATGCTTGGAAAGCCAAGCAGACTTAAAGTCACAGGTTCGAACTGATGGCAAGCTAATGATCTTTAATGTGTTTTTGCCTGCTTCCTTTACAAGCTACCAGAAGTTTCTGCGGTATTCTAGACTTTATTTTTGGAGTGGCGGTGAAACGTCGATAAGCTGAGTCGATATATTCTGATATCAATATATATTCGTCTATCTTTATGTGCAGCAGGTGGGAAGGACGAACTTCTCGTCTGCTACGGCAATGTAATGCAGGTGGTGTAACGCTGCTGGAGGGCAATCCCAAGCAGCAGAAGAAGATGACTTCAATGTTAGCAGGGCAAATCTCTGCGCAATGGCGAGATCACTCAAGAGATCAAGGTCCTGAGCCGCACCTATAGGCAGCTCGGCAGTGATAAGGTCATCGCTCTGGAGAGCCAACTACTGGATCGAGTGGCAGCCAGGAGAGACACTAGGCCAGTTACTAGGCCAATCCTCTCTTGCTGTATTTTAAACAATCCTGATGCTAGTTTCAAGTGTGATTTAAAAACCATTGATGATGATGACGAAGCCTACCAACTCAGCTGAGTAGATAGAACAGATCTGTAAGACACTATAGAACCAGAATATTCTACGGAGCCGCCTTCTTTCAGTCTCAAATATCTGAATTTCGATTACTTTCCGTGTCAAAATATCAAAGTCTCATCAATCGTAGATAGTTCATCTAGAAATCTCATCATATATAAGCCACAAAGTTTGCTTTTAAGATTAAACATTCAATTTATTTTATATATTTGTTTTCAAACTCAGCAGCAAAAGTTTTATAGAATTTTTTAAAGCCACTTTTCCACGAAAACCTACATCTGCAGCTCACCCACAGGCTGAGCCTGAGACTGCTGAAACTCTGGCAATTTGCTATTAACTGTTGCATACTTTACGAAGCTCCCATTGCCACACTGCTCTATGCTCTACAATTTTGCTTACCATGTGTGCAACAACAACAACAACAGCAGCAGAAACAACAACAACAACAACAAAGTGGTGCCAAGAATGCTGCTCATATTTCAAAAAAGTTATACACATGACCAAAAAAACGTTGATTTATTTAAAGTAAGCAAAAGTTATGCCAAAATGCGCGCCATAAGAATGCTGAATTATGTATGGCCAGCTCACCCGGTTCACATGGTTCAACTGGCTCTACAGACTCACCTGACTTAACTGGCACACCTGGGAAATAAGCAAACGCGCAGGCAGGCAGTCAGCCAGACAGGCAGGCAGGCAAGCAGGCAGGCAAAGTGGCCCGGGCACACAGAGTGAAAGTCAAAACATTGATTAATGCACTGGCCATATCATTTAATTAAGCCACATACATATCCATACCCATGCTGGCACTCGCATCACGGCGGAGCACTCAACGGACACACTTCATCATTAATCCGCCTGACCTACTTTGGGCGGCAATAATGGCTCAAGGCTCAAACCCTGGCTGGTGCAAATAGCACTGGGCGAAACAACGCGGCGTTGTTATTAGCGTTAAGTTGCCATCAATTTAAGTAAACTAATCTGGTGGCAGATTCCCTGTCCCTGACTCTGTCCCTTTCCCTGATAGCTTGCGATGCGATGCGTTGCGATGAGATGCGATGCGATGCAATGTTGTTGCTCTGCCGGATGCTGATGCGATGCCAAGCATAACATAAACATGTATTTGCACAGGTAGCAAGCCACAACTGCAGCCACGCCCTTAAACACACGTGTTGTATTGCGCCCTGTTAACATTTCTTTGCCATTTTCGTGATTGCAAGAGATTACAAGAGAGTGAGATGATGATAGCTTAGCTCCAGTCGATTAGTTATTTGTCTCTGCTTCAGAATATAAGATTCCAAACGCCAACTTCAAAAGATATCATTCACTTCTGTTAGATCTTTTCATAAATTGAATTGAATTTAAATATCAGTTATAATGTTAACTCTCACACATATCAGGCTGCCTCAGAATGTTAACCTAATTGCAGTCTGTTAACATACTGTAATCGCTTTGCCTTATGCTAATGTAATGGACATTACAGATATTGATGTATGCAGTCTTATGTGTATGTTAAGCTGCTGTTATGTGAAACTGTTCTCATTATGTTAACTTGAACTTTCAGTATGTTAAATGCCACATCAAGGAGCTTATTAAACTCGATAGGACTAAATCTTCCCAAGTTTCGATTTTCATGGATCTTATTCGATATCTCTTCATAAGCACGATACGTCACAGAAAATGTCTGCATGGCTGTATGCAAACAGACAACACATCACTGGCAACACAGCGACAATGGCTGCCCAAAATGAAGCAGCAACAAGAGCAACACTACAGCAACATGTCAGACATTTACCATCATGGCTTTGCCTAGCTCAGGGCGTGGCACACCGTTTCATATGAAAAGCTGCGAGGGCGTAACGCGATGCCAAAATTAACCCGCTAGAATCCAGAGTGGGCAAGCTGGACACGACACTGTAAATTGCATTGGAGCCGGCGGTGGCATCGTGGCATGGTGGCATGAGAATTTCTCCTCCAGCATCAACGGAGCAAAGCATTTAAGTTGATCCAATGACATCAAATTGACATTTTATGCGCCAATTTCAAAAATGGCGCTTTGGCACGTTATGGAACAACAAGGGCCGTAGCCCTGTCGTAATTATGCGGCCAGCGACAGGCGAACAGTTTAGTGAGTTGCACATATTGTTCATACTAGATGAGAGATGGTGGACGGATGAATGGATGGCATAGTTGCCGTTGGGCATTTAACTCTCTTTGTCTAGGTTAGGTTTTGCAACATGACAATAAAGCAGTTAAAGTGTTTAAAATTCTACATATATGACAAACTCCTTAAACTCCTTGATCTATAAATATATTCTTACAAGTTCCAACAAAACTATAACACCAATAATCAGAATCCAACTAAGAAAGAAATCAGTAATATGCCACTTTGCCAATGACTTTCCAGTCAACATTGGCCTTACACATGGCCCCGGGGTCCCCATGGTGGCCAAAGGGCAAATCCTCGCATAATTAGCAGCTGCCATTGGGCCACAGTCGCAGGCAGGCAGGCATCATTAGCAGCAGCTGTAGGAAGGCCAACTATTATTATGGCATTAATTTGTGGGCCAACGGCAGAACCCGAATGACTAGCAACAATTGCAAGAAGTAACAAAAAAAAAAGAAGAAAAGCAGAAAAAACACAGAAAAAGAAAATGAAAAGCAACTTTCCCCAGCGACTTGCCGGCAACAATCTAATAACAACATGTTGCCTCATATGTGAACATGTGTATGTCTGTGTGTGTGTGTCGTAATTACACGACACTTGACGCTAAGCAATTTGTTAGCAAAAACTGTCGCAACAATAAAAACTACCCGGAGCAGCCAGCAGCAGCAGTGGCAAAATAGTCAAACAAAAGTCAGAATTAAATAAAACTTAATGACAGCGAGCAAAGCAAGCAAGAAGAAGACAATGACAGCACCAAAAGAAAAGAAAAAGAAACAATAAATACAAAAACTGCAGAAGGAAAAACTCCCAGCAGCAGCAGCAGCAGCAGCAGCAGCGGGGCAACAAGGCAAAGGCAATGGCAAAGGCAATGGCAGAAGCCAAAGCTCAAATTGCAGGCCAAACGACCCCAGACCCCAAGCGCCGGCCATAACTATGCCTATCCCAATCCACAGTCACACAGCAGAGACACAAATGTCAACAGGCCCCCCCACGTCTTGACACAACCCAGGCACCAGTGGTAAATATTTCTCAATTGCAAGCAAGTATTATAATTTAGGCGAAGACTTTTGCTGGCAGCCCACTTTTTCTGTAATATTTCGCTTGAAGGCGAGCATGCCGCTGAGATGCGCTGACAATTGTAACCCAGTTTATCTATAATGAGTTAAGAATCATTATATTAATCGCTTGAGAAAATCCCAGACAAATGTTGTGATCTCTTTTGAGCATAGTTAAGCAATTATTGTCGACTTAAAGTTGATACGAAATATTTGTTAGAGCTGAGTTAGTGTGTGAGAGTGTGATTTCTTAAAAGCAAAGCAGCAAGCAGTGCGTCTACTTTTAACAGAAATGATGTTACCAAATCTCCTCTCTCTCTCTATCTTTCTGGTATGTTAAATTATCACAAGCTCAGATTTAATGTTAGCCAACAACAGCGTCCCATCGAAATGCATATGTATAATTCCCCTAGAGACCCCCTATATCCTAAAGAAAAGGCAGCTGGCAGGGGAAAAGCTGAAAGCGCACTACTGGCTAATGGTAAGTCGTGGTTAGGCATCCGTTCAAAGCTACTCATCTACAAGACGATAATAAAGCCAACTTTGGGAAACTGCCAGAATAAACAACCGGAGAATGATCCAGATATTCCAATGCTCACTTATACCAAGACAACCAAACCATACACAACACTCTTCAAATCCCACGAGTCAGCCAGGAGATTACCAGATGCAGCACCAACTACATAAGGAGGCTGCATCATCACGATAACAACCTTGCCATTGGTCTGTTAGACAACTGCAACACAACCAGAAGGCTACGAAGAACACATCCCTTAGATCTCCTCTGGGATCCAAGTATCTAACTAACTTATATGTATATAACTTATATGCTATATAATTCCAAAGCAGAGGTTTGCCGCTCGCTCATATTTTCATTCTCATATCTTTAGATGAAGAGGAAATTTCTGTTATATGAAGAAGTCCCAAATTACACGAATCTGCTATGAAGAACATGATGCCTGAGTTAAGTATTCCATTAAAATCAAATTCCATTTGCATGACATGCAAATATGTGAATGGGGGCATCCATTTGTACAAAAGCCTTGATCATGGCATTAGTGTATATGTGCGTGGATGACCTCTCGATACCAAACCAAATTTTGCACTACTTTAAAAGCATTCTATTCATTCCGATCCTTTAGCTGACGGATAACAATAATACCAATGAAGCTGGGATTGAATTTCGACCCTTGGGTGTTTCTAGTTATATGAAATGGTTCTTGCACTTACTAAATAGAAGAAGAATTACCAAATCCCAGATAGAAAGTTGCTATTCGTTTGCTTTCGAAATTCACTTGTTTTTAGAAATTTCTAAACTAAAATTCCTACTAAATGTGCCGCCCACTGTTTGCCTTGTGCCTGCTAGGCTTGTGTCTATGGCAGCTGCCAGGTGAAGGATGTGAATGCCTTTAGCACGCAAGATGCCACCATTTCAACCCAGTTTGGACTGCACTGCAGCAATGCCAAGCAGTCCAGTCTCTTTGCTGAGTTCCCCTGCGGCAAGGTGTTGCCCGTGGCCAAGGTGGGCAAGTATCAGATCAGCTGGGTGGAGGACATCAAGCAGGGCAGCAGCGGCAAAGTCCAAATACTGTTCTGTTCGATGAGGTTGGCTATACCAATGTGAGCAAGGCTCAACGTGATGGCGATAAGGTGTCATCGGTGAAATCGCGGCAAGACTGCCTACATGGGACCCTGGATTAAGGCCGAGCTGCTGGCTGCTGAGTTGCTCGCATTAGAAGCCTTATGTCGTTGGTGTCCTTGCGGCTTGTACCTCAACGTCCCGCTTATAGTATTTCTAATTTTCAGAGCCACACACGAAGAACAGAGTAGGGGAACTAGAAACTTTGTCCTGCTATCCTTGTTCTTAGACAAAACGTAGCTCAGAACACAAGAGGCTCCTTCAGCTGCTTGCTCATACATTTCCCTAAAGTTTTCATTATCCAAGTTAACTTTTAATTGGCCGCGCTACTTACAATTACGAGCAGCTCAAAAATTGTTGAAACACACACTCGCCCACTCTCCCACACACACACACACACACACAAGCACATTCAAATGTTCACAGAATAGATGGCAACAATTTCTACATTTTCTAACAACACATTGCTGCCGTCTCGCCTCGCCTCGCCTCGTCTCGTGTCGCCCCAGACTCACTAATAAGCCGACACGCCAAACTGGTTCGTTCAACATTCTTTTTATGGATCTTTGTCATATGGCGCCGAAAAGTCGGCAGTGGAAAAGTTTTTGCCACTCGAAAACTACATGCACTGCGAGTGACACGCGCATTTCACACATGTATAAACGTATAGAATAACCCATCACCCCATCCAAAGGCAACACTTCAGCCCACATTCCCGCCCCGCCCCGCCTGACTGCCTGACTTAACTATCACTAATATTGTTTTACAGTTTTTGCACTCGAGCATTTTTTGCTGCTCATGACGTTGATGAGTTGTTGCTGTCTGAGTGTCAGGCGACGCGCCAAACTTTAAACTACATGCCAACGCGCCACTAACTGCCTGCCACTATCCTGCCACCCAAATGGTGGGTGCCCCACTGCCACCCAAATGAAGTGGAGTTTAGATTTTGAGTAGCTGAGCTGTCGGCACATTAATTTGGACCTCCCTCACTCACGAGGGCGAGTATACTCCACTCCAGTCCACTAATCTGGAATCGGTGCTTGGTGCCTGCTTTGACAGCACTTCCGCTAAGCAAACCCACTTGACTGATACAAAGGTGTCAGGCTTTGTCCAAAATAGCAGCAACTACAACAAAGGCTAGTCTAGACTCCTGTGACAATCTAAAGGAAAAAAGCCTCAAGTGCCTGCCTCCTGCCTGCCTGCTTGCCTGTAGGACACGACAGCTCGACAGCCGACTTGACTCGACTCTCGTTGCCTGTCAACGTTGGCCAAGTGATAGTGAAATGAAGTGTTTTGCCAACGACAATCGGGCGGATCAGAAGTGGGAGTGTGCAAGTTGATTGGGGTTGGGCTTGGGGAAGACAATAAACTTGCTAAAGCACACACACACACACATAGACAACTGACATTCATCATTGGACAGTGGTTTTGTGGGCCACAGCATGCTGCATCGTTTTGGTTTTAAAAGTGCATTTTCCAAATTGTAAAGTGATTGACAACAACACCAAACACCGAACACGCAAAACACACAGTAACACAAGCTCAGCCTACGACAGAGCTAGAGCTGAGCACGAGTACAAGGCAGCAGCCTAAAAGCATGCTGCACTTCAACTCAACTCAAGCGGCCACTTTGTTGTTGGGCCTCCTCCTTCCCAAAGTCAGGTGTGGCCCGAAAAACTGAATCAAACTCAAGCATAGGCAAATCTAGCCAGGACACATCTAGCCGACGCGTCTATACACTGAAAATATATGAAAGAGACTGGACCTGACTATATTGCTAAGGTTTATTCTCCATCAATTGAGCTGCTATGGCCATAGAGATATTTCTTATCTTCTTATTGCATTCAGATCAGGGTCGAAACTTTCAATCGGAAGTTTTTCAAAGTTGCCTGAACGTTGCCATCTATAACCCTCTATATAACTAATAAACACGGCAAGAGTATAACAACTGTCTGCTGGTTATTCCAACTAGATAGCCTCAACATTTGCCTTTCCGGTTTGCCTGCCTGCCTGCCTGCCTGCCGCTTGTTGTTGTGAGTGATTGCATTGAGATTAGGCCAAGCAGCAGCAGCCATCAGAGGGCAACAGCAGGCGACGGAGCAAAGGTGAATAGAACGTCCAAATACTTCATGCAGATAAGGTTGCACTTTTGTAAATTCGTGCAGCAGCAGCTGAAGTAAGCGGCTCCTGTTGGTGTTGCAACCAAGTCAGCCGGCCTGGCCCTTAGCCCAGCCCGGCTCTGCTCTGCCCTGCCCTGGCTGCCAATTGTTGTCTTTAAAAATGCATTGACAAGTGGGTTTAGATATAAAGAGAAAAAAGAGAAAGGAAGAGCTTTATATATGCAATATGTAAAGGTGGTTGGTTTTAGAAGTTCCCACTATATTATAGACTTTCCCTTATGATGTTGATAGTATTTCTATAGTAGGCCAAATAATGTTTGGATGGCCAGGCCAATTCTATAGTCACGCCAATCAGGAAACACTTTTGCCATAAGTAGACAGTCTCAACCTTATCAACCTTGTCCAACTTTCAACTTTAAATGAACTCAAATCTTGTCTTTACTCCTACAACCGTTGGGTCCACCCTCGTATGCCCTGGCTGGGCTGACAAAAGTGCATTGAACTGCATTCACTTCGAAGTTCCGAGGCGGCCATTCAATTTACTTTTTTCCTACTTCCACCTCGTATGCACATCCCAGGTAACGCTCGCATCTCTCAGCTACTGGGCAACTGGGTCAACTGTACTTCACCTGAGCTGCTGCGCCAATTTGCTCAGTATGGCAGCAGTTTCAACTTAAAGCACAAGTATATATATATATATATATATATGTATAACTTAAAATCAAATATTTATTATAAAGCGGCCAAACGAGTGGCACAAGAAGAAGTGGTTGAAGAAGTGAAGTAAGTGGTAGGGGAGATGGGCGACAGGATTGAGGTGAGTATAATGAATACTTTCACTTGGCCACTGCCAATATGCCATCCCATTCCATTCCCCGTTACACATGGCGTATGAGCAATGTGACAAATGAAGCTGCTCATATTGAATTATTACATACATTTATGCAGCAGCAGCAGCAGCAGCAGTGGCAGTGGCAAGGGTAGCCAGCACACAGCGGGGCAAAGTTCATATATTTTTTTATATTTTGGCAACTGTGCGCCAGTTGTCAAGCCAGTAATGGTTACTGGCTACAGTAACTGTAACTGTAACAGTAACAGTAACTGTAACAGTAACTGTCGCACGTTGTCAAATGAAAAATGAACGCGACAATTATCGTAATTGGCCCCCGCAAAAAGGCTGCAGCTGCCAACTGAGAAGAGAAAGGGGCGTGAGGGACGTGCCTGGCTTTACCAACTTTTTCTATATAATATCCTTATAAATTATGTGTGTGCGTTTTTAAAGCTCAGCCCGGCAAAACAAGCACAAAACTAATTAACTAAATGAAAACTCAGTCAGGCCAAGAAATGCCACATAATTTATGACTTTGATGATGTCTACGCCATTGTATGTATATATATATATATATGTACATATTTCTCAACATCAAGGCTGATCAGAAAATGAAAACAACTAAGGCAAATCCCAACATCTTCTAAGGCAAAGTAAGTCTCGCCTAAGTAGAAACTCTTTTGTGAAACTCTAGCACCATGGCATTATATTGTTATTTTATGCGCGGCGGCGAGAAAAGGACTCAAGGACTGAAGGACGTACAAATGTTGCGCCCTGAGAACTATTTGCCATTTGCCAGGCACAAATACACATGCGAGTTTCGTTGCAAAATGCATTTCGTTCGTCCATTAGATAGTCCAAATTATTAGACAAAAGCAACCGCAAAAACCCCAAAAGCCAAGCCGAACCAAAATGGAGCCAAGACGGATAAAAAGCAAGCTGACTAGGCAGGTGCTCTACAATATGCAGAATTGCTTAAGGATCCTTTCTAAAGAAACCGAAAAAGGGTGAGTGAGAGAATAGGGTAAGCCTTAATAGGTGAAAGGAAGGCACTGCCACCAGTGCCTCTAATGCCATTCTATGAGAGAAGGGAATCAATTTCATTCATTCAAGTAGGATTTCATATACTTTCGATAGATTAGGGATTGGTTCGTCGAAAGGGCTGGAGCAACGGCCGGACAGTCAAGCAGTATGTGGGAAAGGATTCATCATCTTGCTGACCAAATTTACACTCAGTTTCAGATGATAACCCCATTTTCTGTGCCTAAACAAGTTGTGAGCCGTCCAGTGCCCCATTACAAGGCATAGACATGATCTGTTTAGGTTAGCCAGTTCACCTGATTTAGGTGGCCTTGCCAAAAGTATGGCTTGAAGAAGTCTAGGGAGGTTTTTCCAGTGTCTCAATTTCAGAGCCTGGAAGTGTTCTGTGAGTAAAAGCTTGTCCAGTGCCAGCAAATTGGGTAGCCATTATGGCTAGGTTGCTACATGGGTTGCGGATGTGGCGTCGTTGTCTCCGATGAGGAAGCTGAAACGGGTGATGTCTTCTGAGCCTCATTGTTGTGGTGCCATTGTCGAGCAGGTTGGGGCTATCCAGATGGCTTTCCTTAGTCTGCTGACCCAGGGGACACCAAGTTCTTCGTGTATTTCCTTATTTGAGTGGAGAATATGTCCATTGAAAATAGTCATAATAGCCTTGTTCTGTGCTTCGATGTCAGAGTAGTTGGTCCGACTTGTAGTGACGCAGATAGGGATTCCATACTCCACATTGGCTTCATGATGGCCTTGTATATAAGAAGTTTTCATCGCAGCCTCAGGGTGAATCTTCTGCCGATAAGCCAGAGGGGCGATGCCAAGCTGATACCATAGAATGACTCTGTGCTTACTAGTGGTGCAGAGGAGCCATTTCTGGGGAGTTCAGCTACAGTTTCCTTGCATTCAATGCCCTTATGTTGAGGAAGCTCAAAAAAGTGTGACCTTGCTGAACACAACAAGTTCTACCAGAACTTTGAAGCAGCCTGGAATAGAATCCCCCATGAAGAGAGAAACCTGATAGCAGCTTGACTCTCTGAGAATATAGACTTATAGTCAGATAAAATGCTGTGTTCAAATACGTTTCTTCTTCTTCAGTCATGGCAGATTTCCTCAAGATCAAGATCTTTTACAAGTCAAATGTTGGAAAGCAAAATCCTAGTCATATGTTCGTCTAACATACAAAGGCTCGCTAAAGTAATACTAACTCTTGTCAATCATTATCCTTTAAAAGTCAGATACACAGTTTCACTCTCTTTTCCAAATCAACTCCATGTTTCCCCCAATCCAACATATCATCTCACAAAGCCTCTCAACCAATTCATTTTTGTAGTGTATAAAAATTCCAAAAAAGGAAAACAAACGAAAAAGACAATGTTAGTTATATATATATATATATCTATATAAAATCCTTTTTGGCTGACTACTGTCAAGGTAGGACAATCCCAGTCGCAATTCCAGTTCGAGTCCAAGCCGCTGTCTTCCTTAGTCCCTGCCACAATCCCATCGACGGCTATGCAGCTGTTGCAAATTTTTATGGCGCGCGGACACGTCGTGGGCGTTGGCCACTAAAACTACGACAACTTTGCCTTGCCACATAAAAGTAGCACACCAACAACAACAACAGCAACAACAGCAACAGCAATTGTTAGTTTAAAGCGCATATAACTTTAATGCTTTTACCTTTATGTCTAGCACTTTTACTACCCAGGATCAGAGCCACAACCACAAACTACAACTATGGCAGACAATTTTTTGTTGCAAAGAAATTCCATTTTCGAGTTTGAGCAAGTCCGCCTCCACGGACGCCCCCCTCTGACTCGCCTCGCTTGGCCCTGTTGGCAGCTTAATTGAAAAATTCTAGAGTTCCTCACTTTGGCCATCATAATTGAAAATATTTTTGTGTTGAATTCTGTGGCCGAGGCTGAAGCTGAAAGCTGTGAAATCTAGGGAAGCTGCCAGAGCTGGCAAAGCCAAAGCTGTCGCCAAGCATTTCTATTGTATGGCCATTGGACTTTGGACTGGTTTCGGTGGTTTGTTACTCGCATTTGGCAATGACAGTTTATTTCGCTTCAAATTATGTATGAGGGAATGTGCATTGAGTTGAGATTTAAGAATAAAAACCAGAATGATTGGCGATTTACAGCGCAGAGTGTTAATGGGAAATGGCTATATAAATAAAAATATGTTTAAATAGGAAATTTAAGGGTTTCTGAAAAGGATTTTCATACACTAAGCATACTTATTGGAAGTGAAAGAGGCTTTGGTAAACATCTATATATGTGGAAATTGGCAAGGGATAAATGACAAGTCCCGGTTTTGTCTATTTAATTTAGTGTTGACTTAATAAGATCATATATGAAGATATGTCGAATAAGAAATAGGATTGATAAATGAATGATAAATGCACTAAGATAAGTGAATCTTAGCGCAGCACGTCTGAACTGGAGTAAGTGTCGTTTATAACTCCCGTCCTTCTTGTGTCGTCAATTTCGTCAACCTCGTGTGCGCTGATCACGCCATCTGTGGTCTCCTGTAGTGAACTAATCTAATTGCTTTTCCAAATGTACTTCGCAAATGCAAAGTTTATATTGATTTTATGTAGAACAGAACAAAATTGTGCTGCTGGAAACATCGCCGATGCTACTGCCGCTGCCGCTATTGATGCAGTTGTAGTTGTAGCCGATCTGCACATATGTAAAAAGATAACATGTAAGTAGAGGACAAACACAATTGAATAAAAGAGAGAGAGACGTCTTAGCAACCACGTCCAAGCAGAGTAAGATAGCTGCCTTGACTGGATTGATCCACAGGGCTTTCGGTGTGAGATGTATCGGGTGGAGGGGACACTGAGAAAGGTTCGCCGTGGTGTGGGGCTCGTTCAGGTATAGGTGGCAGAGGGCCGAAACACCGGGACTTACTCCAGCTATGTAACTGTTAAGATACATAGAGTACCCCGATCTCAGTGACTCGGTTGTGTCTCGGAAAAGTGTCTTCCACCTTATTTAGAGGCGGTGGTCTGCTTCTGAGCACAACATTGGCTGCATCTTTGTGGAGTGCCTCTGCCACGGACTCGGTGTGGATCGATTTTAAGCCAGCTCTGATGTCCCCAAAAGTGGCGTGATCCAACAGGCGGCTGATGATCGCCACCATTATCCTGAGGTCAGGTCTAACTGCCGACATTGGTGGTCTGGTGGCTGAGTGGTTGGGGTGAGTGGGCAGCTGGCACGCAAGGAGGAGCTGTTTGCTCAACACATCAAAGTGCTTACGCACAGGAGGCATCTCCATTTCTTGGTGGAGGTGTTCAACGTGGGCCATAACATGGCATTTTTCGTAGCTGTGCACAGCGCTATGTTCTGCAACTTCTCCCATTGTAACCTGCTAATGCAGGGAGTCAGCGCTGGGGAGGCGTAGTCGATAAGAGAATGACCAATGCTATTGATGCCGTTACGCCTGGAGTCGCTGCTTCTAACATCTTAGTAACAAGAACGAGAGTGAAAATAATGGAAGAAAGCTAATGTAGCTTTAGGATAAAGCAAACGAAGCTGCTTTTAAAGTTCCACCACTCACGAATGGAAGTCGGATCTATCTATTTATATAATTTGTGTCCCTTTGGTTTCAATCCTACTGGATCTCTAATTGATGCACGATTTACCTCCACGCTCTTCTGCTTTGCGAGCCTCTTCTCCAATTGGTAAAACCAAGTGATATCATTGGTTCAGTCACCTTCAGTCGTTGTCTTCTCCATTGTCCGCCAACTACAGCATCGAGTACTTTCCGAGCTAGAGTTTCTTCATCCCTACGTACGTATCCCTGACCCAGCCAGCGAAGTCTCATAGCGTTCACTGGCCTGACCATGTCGATGTCGCTCATACAGCTCATCGTTCCTTAGAATACGATAGGCATCGCCAACGCAAATGGAACCAAGGATCTTACCAAGAATTATAATCTCAAACATTCCCAAGAGCAGCAGCATTATGATTGTGTTTACTGTCCAGGCCTTGGCATCATATAAGAGCACCAGAAAGAAGAGCGTCACGTAAAGTGTTAGTCTTGTCTGTCGACAGAGAGAGAGACCTCTACAGTTCAATTACCTACAGAAACTATACAAGCACCTTGTCGCCGCTTAATCTCCAGGCTAACAGCAGAGCAGAGCCGAGTTATATGAACTCCTTGACAGATTCTAAGTCAAAGTTACCCCTGCAGTCAGCTGAGGATGAAAACCTCGCCGTCGCCATTCTCTGCTAGAGCAGGCCATAAACTTCAGTTTGCTTTGGCCAATTCGATCGCTCCAAAAGCACCTGTCATTGTCATACTAATTACACTTCCTCTTCTCACTTCCATCATACCCCTTCTTATGCAGAAACATAACAAACTGAGCTTAAACATTTCCCAAATAATCTTCAAAGACACTCAAACACATTCGCCCCTAACCAAATCTCACTTGAACTGCTTACCTTTGTATAATAAAAAGGAAAACTTGTCTTAGTTTTACTGTTAAACTAAAACTTATTATAAACTTGCGCGTGCTGCACTCCTCCACTCCTCCCTCGTCTACCGCCGCCACACATAATTGCTATCCATTTAAGCAACGCCCCTGCTGTTGCTACACTTCTTTGGCTTTGTTGTTTTTGATATTTATGACTCGACTCACGAGCACAAGGACGATGCCTAAAAAACCGACTCCTAGCCCAAAAGCCAGGCCAACCCCAAAAGCCACAAACAAGTTTAATGCACAACTTTTTAGATTTCCGTCATAATTTCTTTGCCTCGGCCTGATAAAGATTTGTGCATGTGTGTGCCAGTGAGTGGCGGAGGCGGAGGCGGAGAGCAGAGATAAAGCGGGCAAGGAGCTTGCATTACCACCATAATGCATCCAGCATAAAGCATATACTTTAGCCAACAATAAACTCAACTTTATGCACTTTCAATCCCGCCAACTTGTATGCACAGATTTAACTGCCGCTCTTTGGTCTACAGCCAAACAAACACCCATCCGCCCGCTACTGTCTTGTCTGCCTGCCTGCCTGCCTGCTCACAATCAATACTCTAACATTCAGAGAGCTGCCTAAACTTGCATGCATGTCCTGAAGTTTTGTTGAAATTCTAATGCAGCAAGGGTATATGAACTTCGCTTGCCGGAGTTGCCCAGTTATACATTTAAGAGCCTTCTTGTTTTTGGCATCTAATGGAGTTTCCTTTTGCACATACTACTGCCACTCGCACTTCGGGAGTTCATATGCAAAGTTTTCGTTCGTTTTCGTGACGATAAGCAGCACGAGAGAGGGCAATGCCAGTGGAGATGGGTCTGGAGATGGGTCTGGTGCTACACTAAAAAAGTAAAATTAAGTTCCAAAATCAGTCAAATTTTTATAGCATTTTCAACATGTCATTTTTAGTCATATTCAATTAAAGCGTTCATGATTTCCTTCCGATTTTATGAACATTTGGTTTTATATGGAAGCTATAATATGTTATAGTGGTTCGATCCTTACGATTCCTAAATATGAGACAAGCTTTCAGCAAAAAGAAGCCTAAGATGCAAATTACAAGACGATAGCTTCAAAACTGAGATTTTAGTTCGCATAGAAACAGATGGACAGACAAACAGGCAAACAGACTTGGCCAAATCTACTCGGCTTGTCATGCTGGTGAAGAATATATACTTTATGGTGTCAAAGATGCTTTCTTGATAATCAAAGAATGGTCTTGATGTATCCGAGAACGTTTCTATAACGATCCCAACGCATTCGAGAAGTGATAACAAATTCCCAAAACTTTTCTATAACGAAGAAGTAAGGGCAAGATTCCATTCTGAAATCGAGAAGATCGTTCATGATTTCAGAAAAAGTATGAAAAGTTGGCAGTATGAAGAAGCCGTGAAACTACGCACATGCATTGCTAAGAAATTGTTTAGACTTTCCCAAAATATGCGAACCTACGCAATCATGCTAGAAACTGGTTCTCCTCCAATTCTTGCCAAAACCTTGAGTCTGCACTTGAACTATATTAGAAAGATAATGGATTATGATTCCCACAGACTACCAAAAATTATGGCAAGTCATATGCTGCAAACTAGGAAACAGTGCTTTCTAGTGTGGAAGAGGTTAGCCAGGGAGTTGGATGCCCATTTCGTTTTCGAGAATCTGAGGAAGTAGAGAGAGAGAACCATGAATTGATGCTAGAGAGACTGAACATCATCGGGCAGAAAAATAGGCCAGGCAAAGCAAAGCACGGCGAATATACGGAATATTGGACCACTAGTTCAACTACAAAACGCAATCTCATCTATTTTCAGAGCTAGAAGTCACCTACTTCATCTAGACATCATCACCCCACAGAAACGCACAAGCGGAGGCATGCACCCTGTGTAACCAGCGTAAAAGATTCAACGATTCATTCAATTTCAATGCTGAATATCCAATCCTGTGAGAGTTTAGGCAATCGTACTGGAAGAGGAACAAGCTAAGTTTAGGAAAACTTCAATACATTCTAAAAGGCGAAAACTGGACAGAACTAGTCGGAGGCACAGAAATATAGAGAAGCGTCGAGGAAATCCCCAAATTTCGTACCGCATGTTTCTTTTGTCAGCACGCTGGTTAAGTTTGAATTTCATATATATCGCACAACTATATCATATAGCTCCCATATAACTGATTTTTCCGGAATGAACTCTTTGGAGCATAACTTTTCTGGTTTTCTTCCAAATCAAACCAAAGTCGGTTTGTATCCATTTTAAGGGGCCCCACGTTCACTGACCTAATCTGATCAAGATCAGAGAACTTTATCATATAGCTACCATATAACCGATTGTTCCAGAATGAACATAACTTTTATGTTTTTCATTCAATGTAAAACAAATTCGACTTGTATCCCCTGAATCTACTGCAGTCCCACCGACCACATTCGATCTACATCGGTTATATATTTACAATGTAAAGCTAGCCTTCCTCTCTTGTTTTGTATTGATTTTGGCACCTTTTGAACGATTGTTTTTTCCTAGTGTATGGCGGCGACTTCCTGGTTACGAAAATGTATGCATGCCACATAATTTTTGGGTTTATTATAGTTAGATATATAGTTTGCTCAGTTTGTTCTGCTCTGTGTTTTGGGCAAACTTGAATGCAATTCAATTAGATGTCCGTTTGGCTTTAAAGTGTGCGAGCGGGCGGCGGCAACAAATCACCAAAGAAAATCAAATAACTATAATTCACCTGGGCGAATTATCGCGATTGAGTTGCCTTCGCATCCTGGAGGGCGAAGCAAAGCACTTCGTCTGATTAATTTATTGAAATGCCCCGCGATGCGCAAAAGAATGAATGAATCAGGAGAAGTGAGAGCACGCACACAGAAAACAATAAGCGCAAAGAGTGAAAGACAAAAATCTTTGGCTCGCTGTCCTGACGAAGGACAATTGGCAAGAGGCGCAGGAACAGCTGCTTCAAATGCTGGTGCTGGTGCTGGTGCTGCCGTCGCCGTCGACGTTGCTGGTGCTTCCGTTCACTTTGCTTCCGTTCGAGATGCTTAAGTTGTGATAAACTAATAAAGCGAGAAACATTTGCAAAGGACTCTCGCATTGCCAGGATATTTGCTTTTTACAAGCTAACTGGCACCAACATAAAAATTCAAATTCAAATTGAAAATGAAAATGAAAACGCTGCAAATCGAAAAGCGAAGTCCCACAGATCAGGCCAAATAGATAATATAGCCTCAGGCCAAGGACCAACAGCAGCAGGAGTAGGACCAACCGACCCTTGTCAGAAAGAAGAGAGTTGTCAAGTTGTGCCTGTCCCTGCCGCCACCTTCGAGAGCTACCAGAGCTAGCAGAGCTAACAGCCAGGTGCCATAAATATGCCAGGCCAGGCAGCTTAAAGAGCCAGTCGTCAGCTAGTTTTCCACTTTTCCTTCCCTCTTGCCTCGCTGCCCTTTAGTTGGTAAATATTTAAGAGAGCCCACCTGCTGGCAGCAAAGACAAGGTGCAAAGTGTCGCCTTTAGCGAATGGCAATCTGTTTTGCATTAATTCATAAGCCGCTTGCGCCTGACAGGCACGGCCAGACCCAAGACTCCGCCTCCGCCTCAGCCTCCAACTACCAGCTCCAACTGTCTCCGGCGGCGGCCTTGTCAATATTTTGTATTATTTTTATCCCTCTTCCGTATTTTAATGCGTAGCTCACTTGCAGTGTGGCCATAACTTACACAAACGCCGCTGTTTGTACATCATTTGCCTTGCATTAAGCTCTCCAACTCGCCCTCATCCACGTCGCCTCGTCCACGTTGACGTCCACGTCCTCGTCCTTGTCCTTGTCAAGCCTGTGGCTCATCTTTAAGTGCAGTCGAGGTCGTTTGGAGGCGTGGACAGAGATTGGCGTAAAAGTTTACTTAGGCTCAATGCTTTTTAAGCAAAGTAGCTGCCGCCTGCTCGCCTGCCCTCTAGTTGTTATTGCTGACGGGTGTTAGGCTTTTAGTTGCTATCAACGAGTCGTATACTTAATGCGGATGCCAAACTAGTTGGCCTGCTTAATATTTTGTCAGTTTGCCAGCCAGTTTGCTAAGGGTCTTGCATAAGCCTGAAGAAAAATGTAGGCGTTAGCTTTTTGTTTGATTGTTTCTTGGCCATCTACTAGGTCTTTTCATTCGCCAAAATCAAACAAAATTAACTGTAAGTGCATGATTGTAAATAAAGGTCATGTTATAGGAAGGGCCATTTTCAAATCTATATGTTTATATTTATTGATTTATAACAAATCGTCAACATATGGCTTCACAGGGGCGAGCTAGTGAAATTAGAGCTTTACCATCTCCAGAGCTGCAGATTTGTCAACATGAAAGAATTAACTCGATTGAGGTCCAAATAGCAATCATAGATAAACTATATACTGTAGACCCACAACTCTGCTACGACATTCCATGGTCACTTTGATCCTCTCTTAAAATGTTCATAGGAGGCAGCACCATTGGTACGAAGACACTCAAAAGGTGCTTAGGAAAGTTTAACATTCGCTGTTAATTAACATTTAAGCAAACGGTCTCAATCTCTTGATATGTAAAATACCAATCAATGTTAGCAACTCACCTAACAGATTCATTAGAGTCCAATAACAGCATGTTAAGCCATGTCTCTCTACGCTAAGTTGCGCTCATGATGATAAAGCTAAGCTGATCTGAAATGACAGTACAAAGAAACGTTTAACATTCGCTGTTAATTAACATTTAAGCAAGCTCTCAATATTGCACATCTATTAATATGTAGTTTGTCTCTTGTGTGGCTTGAGGTGTTAATGTTAAGCCCTTCATGTGAGCGTTAACATAGTGAGAATTAAAATTTACACAAATGAGTCAGGTTAACATAATGAGAGCACATAATATCACAATATCCGTATACTTCACATACTGCTATTAGCTTACCACAGACTTCATTCTGATAAAAGCTGCTATGTCAAAATCTTCCATATTGGATTACTATAACAAATAGCTTCCATGTAACCGACCGATTAGAAATGAACTCTGGTGACTTATACTCGGGCGGCCAGAGCAGTGCCTAGCCAGCGGATAGCTCTGTGCGTGAAGGCGCGAATCTTCCAAGGGCGGCAAGGGTGCCTCAGGGACGTAGCAGTAGGAGACTCGAAGTATATAGGGCTAATTTGTCTCAAACTCCCATATAAATTTGTTTGAAGCGAGCCTCAAGAAGCTCAGTGCTAAGTCCAGCTTATATTTTGGGTCAAAACAAAAGTGCTTTGGCTGCACTTCAATTTCTTATATATTCCACCGCTTGGCTATAAAGATTTCAGGTGTATTTTGTACGCATACAGAGAGCTAAACGTTTTAACATAAAATACAACACAACTGCGATGAAATGAAAGTTTTGAAAATGGCCAACAATCTGGTGCAATCTAAAGCGCAGTTACCACAATCTTAACTCTATACAAACACTCCAAAGAGCAGCAAAACATCTTGGTCTAAGAACCAAAAGGCCACACACACACACATACACGGAAAACAATTTTAACAACTTGTTTATGCTGTCATTTGTTGCTTTTGTTGGCCAAAAATTTAACCAAATTGACTGCCAGCACTTCTTTTTTGTTATTTTTTTTTTATAAATTTTGCAGAGAAAGAAAACTCCCTAACTGCACTTGACTTGGTTCGCTTCGCCTTGGTTCGCCTCAGCCCACCTCACCTGCAATGTTGTCGACTGTCTAACATTTGCACAATGGCAAAACAACTTGCAAAACTGCGGAACAGTAAAAGCAACAGCAACAGCAACAGAAATTCATTTGGCAAACAAACGCAAATAAAACTTTTACATTTAACTGTGTAAATTTTAAAACAAATTTTTTATTCATTTCTGTTCTTTTTTCTTTTGCACTGTTACTCTCTGCTGTTATCCCTGGCCGTCACAACATCAATTTGTACAAAAAATAAGCACTGCCAACTTTTCTCCTACTCGCCGCGTTGCCTTTTTTCGCTTGCTTTGCTTTCTATAAACTGTTTTGCATATGTGTGCCTGTGTGTGCTTGTGTGTGGTTGTGTGTTTACGTGCGGAGGACAACATTGCAACATTAAAAAGTCACATTTCTGCTGATTTATTTTGTAATTCAAAGCAAACTTTTGCCCAAACCATTTCGTAAATGCAAAACGTGCGAGACAATGCCAGAGACATTTATGAGCCGTTTCGTTTCTTTCATGGGTTAAGCGTTTTTCACACACACACACACACATACACAGACGCACTCGAGATCGTTCTGTGTTTGCTAAAGAGGTTATTGCCAGTTGGGAATTGAAGTTACTTTTAGTTTTACATGTGCCAATCTGTCCCTGTACTAAGAACAAACAGCGCTGCAAAAGCAGTCAATGTTTTCTTCAATTTGCTCTTAAGCATTCATGGAAAGCGTGAAAAGCATGAAAAGCTACCAGATTTTAGGCACATTTCTGCTTAACATATTTCGTTTACATATTAAGTTTCCATTATATAAGGGTGGTAAACAAGAGAGGAAGCTAACTTTGGGTACCTGAGGCTTACGTACTAGGGACCAGCTTGATTGCATTCCTATACAAACTCTGACATCGATTTTGACCCACTTCCAAGTCAAGTTTACCAAAAAGAACAGCTTAGTAGGCTTCCAAGACATAAAATCTAATTGGTGTGAAAATTTAAGAGCTCTCAGACTTATGGCTTGGGCCGGATACAATTCCGAACCGACTATCCAATCGTTTAACCCCATAATGAGATGCTACTTTCTGGGCGTTACAAATATCGTCTCTCGAACTCTATTTTAGTCCGATTGTCCACACTTCCAGGTAAAAATAAGTAAGAACGCTACAGTAGAGCTTGCTCGATAATAAAATACCCTGTACCTAGTAAGCTGCTATATCATATAGCAGACCAATCCTGATTAAATTCGGTGGACGGACGCAAATGTGAGAGAAAGAAACAGAGCTCTGTAGCTTTTAAGACTTCTGAGATCTTTGTGTTGAAACAGACGGACGGACAGACAGACAGATATGGTTATGACGATTGCCTTTGTGATGCTGAAACGCTTCCTTCTATGCGTGGCAAGCTTCTTAACAAAAAGAATTTACCATTTTATGAATGGTGTAAAAATTTGTAGGTAAACAGGGTCTAATATAAACAACTATCTATTGAAGCACTGACATAGACTAGGCCATATCCTGTAGGACTATGGTTTAACAGCGCCATAAAGTAACTACACAGATAGATAGGTTCCACAGGCTTAGGAAAATGTTCCTTAGCTTTAAGAATAGTCCGCTTTAGCTCATATTTTAGGCAACGTTCTTGCCATTCTAGGTAACACTTTCTTCTATTGAAATCCTTGATGGTCAGGCAGCGGTCTGAAAGATCACTATTTGGATGTGGATGATACTTGTTTTTAACAGGACGCTGCAGTGCCTTATGCCATATTGCCATAGAAGAGACTTGCAGTATCAGTAAGAGTTTTGGTTAGCTTAAATTGAAGACACCCAAAAAGCTACACTTGCCTTACCATAATGTCCCTGTCCCAGCTGAACAAGAACATAACTAATTTTTGACGAATTTAATGGCTCTTTGATTTCACCCGACTGGCTGCAACACATGCACATTACCAAACAATTGCAGCCCCAATTAAAATCTCTTGTATTTTAATTAAAAAATGTTTGCAAATATTTCTGTTGAAGTTTTTGAAGCAACGCTCAACCCTTGTTGGAGAAACTTAGAATTCAGCTAACCAATGCGGTTTTTTATTTGTATTTTGCTGCTGCTCTTTCTTTCGCGGCGGTTCGCAAAAGTTTAAGTTTCGAATTTTTCCCTTTGGCCACAAAATGTGGCTGCAAGTGGAAGGCTGCAAGAGGAGCGGCGGCTGCCGAGCACAAACATTTTCTAATTAAATTTATTTGAGACCCTCACGCACTCGCTGTGCCGCGTGCTGTGCATTCAAAATGCGGAATGTGCGAATTATGGCGAACCCTTTGAATTGACTGTACTTGCGCTTGCACAGACCCTGCCATTTTCTCTTTTTTTTTCAGTTGTCGAATTAAAGCGTGAAGCATGCATGCATTGGCACAAACTATGCGTCTCGTCGTGTGTCTTCATCTGTGGCCTGCTTATGCGGCATCGATGACATTGTGTCTGTGTGTGTGTGTGTATATGTGTGTGGCATAAAGTAATTTCCGTCTTGCACAAGCAGAGCTTCCGTTGCGGCAAACGTGTGCCGAACTCTCTCTGACACTTGCTGCAAATGTCACCATGCGAGTGTGTATGAGTGTGTGTGTGTGTGTGTGTGTGTGCTGTATGCTTATGTGTGTGTCATCGCATTCATTTTTTCCATTTTTCGCTTCTCCCTTTTTCACACGCTAACATGGAAATAATCAAAATGTCGCATTGAGATTGAAAATCACTGCATTTGCCAACACTTCCGCTCAAGTGATGAGCAAGTTGTTGCCTCACCAGCGGCTGTGTATGAGTGTGTGTATGTATATGGGTGTGCGGATTTAACAGTCTGTTATCAACAAAATTGACAATAAGTTGCTGTTAAAGACAGCCGTAAGAGAAATGTGCCATGTAAGCAATTTTGATGACTGCTTTTTAGCCTGGCATTGAGTTTCACTTGTTTTTCTTTTCTTTTTTCTCTCCTGTTTTTTTTTCGTGTGTGTCAAGTGTGTGAGTGTGTGTGAGCCGAAGACATATACTCAATTTGGGTGGGGTGTTGCCTTTAAGGCGCGCAAATCCAACAGAAAAGTGATGAGCGAGCTGAAAGTTAAGCAGTTGAAAATCTAGAAAATTTACTCAGCTGCCATAGAGATTGCTGAGATTTTGACTAAAAAGTATATTAAATATTGAATTGGGGTTGCCAATCTGCCAATATCCGTGTTGTTTCATTAAATTCTATATATATATATATACTTATATTTGTTAGACATCTGGGAAATGGGATCTGCGTCCGTCATTTTTGGATCACAGACCAAAAGGGGCCACTATCTGCATGTTCTCGGATAGTCAAGCTGCTATTAGATCTCTCTTTTTGTGGTGACTCTCCTCCAGGCTAGTCAAATATTGCCTCAAAGTCCTTAAGGAACTTGCTGTGGGCAACAAGGACACACTCTCTTGGGACATAAGGGCATTGAAGGCAACGAATCTGCCGATGAACTCTTCAGAAGTGGCTCCTCTGCACCACTAGTTAGCCCAGAGCCATTCTGTGGCTTCAGCAGGGCATTGTACCTCTGGCTTATCGGCAGAAGATCCACCTTGAGGCTGCGATGCAAACATCTTATATACAAGGCCATAATGAAGCCAATGTGGACGTATGGAATCCCCATCTGGGGCACTGCAAGTCGGACCAACTGCCAAGGAGTGCAACAACTGCGGTGGCTAATCAACAGAAGATACACCATGTCACCCAGAGAAAAAAGAGCAGTCTATGGGCATTGTGTAGCCCCGATGTGGCTATACGGAGTGGGGATCGCCCCAAAATCCAGCTACAAACGTATCCAGAAACGAACCTTACGGCAGATAACCAACTGCCCATGATACGTGCGCGGCTCGACCCTTCATCGTGATCTCAATCTGCATACCGTGGAAGAGCAGATTTGACGGCACACCAGCAGATACAGTGACAGACTGTTGAATCACTGCAGTATGCTCGCAAGAGGACTACTCCCCGCCAGGCCTTTAAAGCGGCTGAAAAGATTGGGGTTTGCCAAGACAATTGGGCAACCATCGCAGTACGAGAATATTTGCAAGTTCTCATGCGAACAGCTTGATGTTTCGTCCTTATGTTTGAAAATAATTCTATGTCTGCTATCTATGGTCACCGGAGTGCAGTTTGTTGGGTAAAAAGTTATTCCATCGTGCCGAAGTTTCAGAAATTTTACAAATTGTAATAAAAAATGAAGCAAAATCTATTTTTCCTCCTTAACAATTTGCCAGCCTATTTGCTACCCGTGGCTGTTTCAAATGGCCAGCAATTGCTGATCTCACAACAAAAACTGCATCTAAATGAACTAATTTATTTTAAACCATAATCGACTAGCTGCCCTGGGAAGTGAAGGCTATTCACAGGAGTCGACAAAGTTGCCAAAGCATGAAATTGCAACATCAAAAAAACCAACCAGAGCCCCTAAAACTATAATACAATTTACTTAAAAATAGCACAAAGGACTACAGCTTCAGGAACTAGCACTAAACACACACACACACACGCACACACACGACTGATAGTGTCATATGTAAATTCTCCCCTGACGCCATTGACAAAGACACTTGACTGCAGAATACAAAAAAAAAACACACAAGCCAAACCCACACACGCACACAAAAAGTGAAGAGGAAAACCCCAAAGCGGTGCCTCACTTTAAACTCAATGTATACATTTAGGCGCAGGACACACAGCAGACTATAAATTGTAGCATACTTTTGGGCAGGCTTTCGAAAACTCTAAAACACACAACACACGCACACTTGTTCGTATTAAAAATAAACAACTAGCTATGGAAGCTACGACTTGGACTAGGCCATATCCTGTAGGACTGTAGGCTTAACAGCGCTGTAAAGTAACTAGAAAGATAGATAAGCTCCACGGAAATCTCTTACGGTTCGCAGTTTTTGCTGAATATGCGCTTACGGAAGCCGTAACCGGAAGGACTATGGCTTAACAGCGCTGTAAAGCAACCACGAAGATAGATAGGTTCCACAGAAGTCTCTTCTGCAGAGCAGCTTTTGCAGAATATCGGCTTGAGGCAACATGCTGTTTGCAATTATGTACTCTGTGACAGTGCTGTTAAATTGCTCTTAACAGAGACACAAAATGTTAAGAATGAAAGTGATGTTAATAGTTTCCATAATTTAAATGCTGTAGATCAACGAACTACAATTTCATTGAAACTAATTCCGCCACAATTGCTAATTATACGACATTATATAGATTTCCTTATCTAAAATGATCGCTATGAAAAGCTAACTTGCTGAAGACATAACAAAAACCAATGTCTTCCTTTTCTACAAGAAATCTTGTTAATTTTCAACTCCAGCCAATTCAATATACCCCAAAAGCCATTTATATGTAAAGGTCGCATAAAGCGAGTAAAAACTTATCTGGATGCCCTTTTTGGGGGTCTCAGAAGCCCGGCTGCTGCCGTTGCCTCTCTATCACTCTCTCTCTCGCTCTCTCTGCCACCGCTGCTGCTGTTGCAATGACCCTAATAACTGTCTACGGGCATGTTAAGTGTCAGCAGCGACATGGCCTGCCTGTCATGTACTGCCTACATGTGTGTGAGAGTGTCTCTCTGTTTGTGTGCGAGTGCGGCAATATATTGTCTATATTTCTTGTTGGCAAATAAAGCGACAAATAAATAAAACTGGCTAAAAAGTTGTTGAATGGAGAGGGCAAGCCCTGTGACAAAAAAAAAGAACAGATAAAGAGAGGGGAAAAGCAAGCAAATGTCAAATTGCGCCTAAAAGCAGACCGCAATATTTCTCACTCGCCCACCAGAGCAACTATTGCAAGCTATGATGCCTGTCCCCCTGTGCTTTACCCCTGCCCCTGCCTGGTTTTTGCATTTTTTGTGTGTTTTCGTTTCGGCGAACTTTTTCCATTTACTTTGGCTCATGCATTTTTCAAAGCACAAAACGGCAAATTGTTTCGCTCTCTGTTTCTGTTTCTCTGTTTCTCTGCTTCTGTTTCTCTTACCCGGCTGCTTTCTTCTTGCTTTGCCTTAAGTGTTATTTATCTTGGCTCCCACGACATTACTCCAGTTTGCCTCTCAAGTCGACTCGAGTTGAGTTCCGTTCTCCAGAGTCCTGGCATAATGTACGACTGGGACTGGCAACTTGGCAGGGGATATATGGGGGGTGGTGTAGGGGCTGGGGGGTTTCGCATTTCTGACTTGCCTTCGTCAACTGTCCGGTTGATCAAATATTAACTTTTGGAACCTCTTTTTGCATTCGCCTAACTCTAGGAATGCAGCCATCTGGCGAGTAATGGTAATTGTTAAAGTACGTTGCTTTTGTTCCTCTCTGGTTAATTGTATTTGCCAGCCCCAAAAAGTAGGCAATGGAACTTTCAACTACTTCTGTTGCAGTTTTTGGCAATTGACGAGGATTGCATTTAAGCCGAAAACCAAATCCAACACGTTTCTCTTGATGTCTGATCCTCAACCGCACAGTTTTTTTTTTGGCGCTATTGATGCAATGTCTGGCATCCTTTTTGTTAGGCTTTTGGGCCTTGAATTTGAGATACGGTCAGGTGGCGTCCCCTAACATTTGCATGGCACAAACGTTTCGATGTTGCTGCTGCTGCTGCTGTTTTGTTTGGTTTTGTTTGATTTTAGCCATGGCTTTATTTGGCTTAACGCTGAGCTGCCCTTTCAGCTCTCACATACTCTCTCTCTCCCCCACTGTGAGTAGGATTGGTTGTGAGTGAAAAGTGGTTTATATTTTAGTGTGAAATTGGTAAAATAGCAATTGTAGTAAAACAGCAAACTGAAACTGAAATTTCCACTTGAAATGTGTGGTCTTATTAATCGGTGCAACGATAGTAGAATATGTAAGCTTCGATCAACAGAATGCTTTATTACTCTATCTTTCTCTTTAGCATATCTAAAAGGCTGGCTATAAGGTGTGTGCATTGGCTAATCAATAGACAAGGTATTGATCCCTGCTTTCTGTTACCATTTACATGGGGATGTTCCCTGCTTACTGTTATTATAAATAAGGTTGTGTTCTCTATCTCAGACTTGCTATCTCAGACTAAGTAACACGCGTGTAATCAATAACGACATCCATTCAAAATTCCAATTCCTAGCACTCCCCATTCCTCTATCCTGACTTTCCCACAAGTTGAGATCTAAAACTCTCTCTCTCTCTCTCTCTCTCTCTCAGTCATATCGAACGTCGCCAGCTTAATCCTAGAGCTGCCAATTCTCACATGAAACATACTCAATCCCTGGGATTTGGCCATTATAGTTTATGACCAAAAAGCTGGCCCTCTCATATAAAAAGTAAATTACAGACCGAACGAGATGTTGAGTTTTACTGAAAGCCACAAGCAAAATCTAATAAATTTTATTACAACAAATGTCATAAAATTGTTATAGTATGTGTTTGTGTTTGTGTTTTGTGTGTGCGTGTGTAACGCGTTGTGAAATATTTTGTAATTTATGCGAAAATACGCATATTTAAGTCAAATGTAAATATTTAAGTTGCATGCGAAATTTGGTAAGCGCTGCTCGCCTGCTGATAGAGTCACAGGCACAGATACGAATAACGTTGAAATATAGCACGGTGAGGGCCGGCTATCAAATTCTAAAACCACAAAAAAGAATGCTGTCCTGCGCGATATACAATTCCTGTGCATACATATGTAGTATAATATCTATATGCGCTGTAAAACCTGGCCATATATTTATTTATTTATTTAACATAAAAACAAAGCGAAAACTTGAAAAACAAAACAAAGCAACAGTTTTAAGGCAAACAATGTCAAGTGTGTGTGTGTTTGTGTGTGTGTGTGTGTGTGTTTGGGTGCGTGTGAGCAGGGGAAGGAAACAAAAACAAATCCTATACAGCCATATCGGTGGCTGGCCTATGGTTTATGCTTCTTTTTTTCTTTGCTTTCCTGCATTTGCGTGAGTTTGTTTGTTTTTCGCTTTTTTTGGGCAGAAAACAAGATTCGGAACTCCGACTATAAGATGCTCGTACTCAGACCACTTCTTGTGAGCAAAACACTTTTATTGAGAGTCTTTAAATGATTAAAATGTTAAGTAAATGTTAATTAAATAACAGAACTATTAAATAGACGACGGCTGCTAAGATAACAGCTGTTATCTGTCTTACTCATTAACAAAGCATGTATGTGTGATGTGAGCTAGCGCTCAGCTCTCATTACGTCTATGGCAAAGTTGCCGACGGCCTGCCAGTGCTCTGCACTCTTCAGTATAGATAAATCTCGCCATCGAGATCTCAAATCCCAATTCCGGTTCGAGTTTTCGTCGCTGGGATTAGAATTTCGCGCAACTGAACATGAAATGTTGGGCATCTTCTGCCACACCTCGGCTACACCATGTGCAATCCCGCTGATGGCTCGTGACCAAAAGGGTGCAGGTAACTGAGAAAGCAGCCATGTCCGATAAGCGGTTGAGTCAGGTAGTAGCTTACCAGGCCATGCTTTCTAACAATGCAGGCTTGAAGATTGGAAATCAGACGGTTTGTCCACCGGCCATTGGTAGACCTATCCCACCGTTCCTGCCATCTCTGTAGTGTCTACCTTCTCGCTGCCTATCGTTTCTTCTTTTTAAAGGGCGGCGAAGCGTATCCCTAGTGTAATTTCTTGTATATAGTGGTGCGTTCGGCCTCTATCTAATCTATAACGTGGGCTGCATCGTCCGATACGTCGGAATGGACCCAAAATGCCACGACTATAGCTGGTCGATTGGAGCGCATTTAGCCAGACTGGAGCCGCATATAGATTTGTCGATCTTGTCTAGCTGGACAGTTGGATCCTTCTCCACTGTTTTGGGACTCTCTTAATGAGCATTACCCTTTGCTGATGCTTTTGTGCCGACATATTCCAGGTGCTCTGGCAAGCTCAGCCTTGTGTCAAGCGTGCCTGCCACACTAATGTGATTTGTCTCCACTTATTCAAGGATTTTGTCTATACTTCTTATCCCATCCTCATAAAATCCAACAGTTAAGTAGATAATATGCTTATACGTATACAAAGAGAGTTTCAACTAAAAGTTTATTTCGATTTGCGGTAAAATTTTAAACAAACTTTACTTTAAGGAGGCTAATTACCAAATTTGGTAGCTCTAGCTCAAGTGGTTAACGCTTCCTTTGCCTGTTACATGCTTCTACACGCATACAATATACTCGTTTACTCTTTATACAGTACGAATATAGAAATACTATCTGTTTTTTTTTATTGGTTTGTCTGTTTTGTTCTTTCTGCCTTCCTTTTTTGCTTTTTTCTTTTTTGGTCACTTCATTTTGATTTTGCTTAAATTTATGCAACTTTTATTTGTTGCTGCTGCTGCTGTTGCTGGTGGTGCTGCCGTGACAATATGCATATGCCACATTGAATTTTGTTGCTGCCATTGTCCAGGACTAAGCTGTAAAGTAAATCTTGAAATTTATACCAGCATTCCTGCTATTTGAAAAGCAAAACACCAAAAAAGATACCAAGAAGCTTTCCATTTTAAAGTGGCTAAGCTGTCTGCTCTATGCAAATAATTTACAATATTTTTTAGTTAATAGTTCAGAACTTTTATGTAGTTTGGTGAAAGAATTTTAGACAAATATTTTTCAAAATTCTATGATTGACTTTTTCTAATTTATCAGAGCATTCACATGAAGTCATGAATTTGGAAAAGCATGCAATGTCTTTGGAATAACACAGGAATAAAGCGAGAAACCAATTGAATCTTCTCAAACTAGCTTGCCTCATCGTGCCGCAGTAAGGAAAATGGTTCAGTAACTCAGACTACCGAGGGGTGCAGCCGCATAACGAGCAATATGAGTGGCGAAGACGATGAAAGAACTCGGACTCGCTCGCTCACTTTCAATGAAAGGAAAAAACTACAAGCTATAAACTATTCGCCCAAACTATTGCACCGATCGGTATGAAATTTTTTACTGGTTATGCAGCAGGTCCTTTGTTTGAATCCAGCGCATACTTCGGTGTCCTCTTGAGTGATGTCTCCCACCTCTTCTCACCAGGCATCGAATCAGGCTGTTGGAGTGGATTGCAAGCCCTAGTCCTGATGTTGTATGCGACTTCGAGGACTTGATTCCTGAATGTCAGCCGAAGGTCTAGAGTGACTCTCAAGTACTTATGTAGATGAGTAGCTCGTGGTATAGGAAAAGCTTCTATAAAACCACACAAATCAGTACTGAAGTACAAAACTGTTTACTCCCCCATTAAAGTAAAAGAATCGCGTCTTTTATGTAATTTCAATTTCACATATGTCAGATTCATACACGTACACACACACACACACACACACACACACGCTTGCTGGCAACATCCATATTGATGACATTTTCTGCAGTTGGCTGCGTCATTTATGAGGCTTTGCAAAATTGGTATTCGATGGTTTTACGCTTTTAGCCTGCGACAACTCCACTCCATTCTCACAAAGCTTAAGTAATTGATGTTTAGCTATGCTTAGCGTAGAACCCAGGTAATAAAGGCCAAAATGCAGTCAGCAAATGGTTATGCAGAGGACGCAGGCTGACGGCAGGGACGAGTGGGATTGACTGCAATGAAAATAAGGTGTAACCACAGCATCAATTGAAACTCAAGCTTCGAACGTTGCAACGCGTTGTACAAAATGCCCCAACGCATGCACACACACACACACACACTCACTCACTCTCACACACCTTTTCAATGTAGCTGCATGTTTGCATAGCCATGTGTGTGTGTGTGTGTGTGTTTGTGCAGTTTTCAATAAATCGTTGCAGCGGCCAAAACTAGGCAATGGCCGTGAGAGGAACATGTGTGCATGTGTGTGTGTAGCAGCGACTACGGCTTGGATAGATGGCCAAAACGTGCAGGTAACATGATTTTGAGCGAGTTTAAAGTGTGGGCAGCCGCAATCCGCAGAGCCCCAGCAATGGGAAAATGCACTTTTCAGTTAGCATTTTGCATTTTGGCAGCTTAAAGCGTTTTTCATTGCAATAACCTGAAACACTTTGTACATGTATGTGTGTGTGTGTGTGTGTGTGTATAGCCTGCAACTGCAATTGCTAACTAACTGTCAGCCCAGAACAGAAACAAGACAGATATATAGACAGACAGACCGACAGGCAGATGGAAGCTGGATAGATAGTTGCCTATAAGCTTGGCTAGTTAAATGCGTACATATGTGTGTGTATATGTATATATATATACTCCTACTATATCAACGTTGTATATATTGATGGTGAATCTAGTTTGGGACAGCCATTCGCAATGCACATCGAGTTCATCCATTCATTCAATCAATATTTAGCCGTTGAAAACGCGATTTGCGCGCATATTGCGCAAATAACAAATGAAAAGTGCACGAACGCCAGCTGCAAGCCCTAAAGATTTATCTTCACAAACACACACACACACAGAAACTTCTATGCAATGAGATTTTCATACTGTATGCAAGTATATGTTATGAGCCTTTTTGGTGGGCCAAACTAAATATGAAAATTATGGAAATGATGTAGACTTCATCAGGGTAGTTAAAGATTCTGGAAATGTTTTAAATTTATGAGAATTTAAAGGAATTCATATAATTTGTTAGTTAGTTTTCACTAGAGTAAAGATCTACCATGTTGTAGAAACACAGAATAGAAAGCCTGATACATATATGTACCTTGTGTAGCCCAAAGTTAACAGCGCCAGCTGTGAGGATCCCTTCTAACTAACGGACTGAGATTTAGGTACACCCCAATGCAAACTCCATAAGTAAAACATGTGCAAACATGTATTGCAGAAGCTGCGCTGCCCGCGTAAACCTACACTACATATGAATTCCACTCTCTAACAGAGCTAATGTGTTGTTGTTGGCAGATAACGTCAAAACTTAAAGATCTCTCTCGATGCAGTTCAGCTTATTATGTAGTTGGCTCTGTAGACGCCTCTTAATTTCGTAGTTCACTCTGCTACTGTGGCGCTCTTAAGGTAAGATCTGTTATGAAGTTGCATGATTTATGTTAAATATTTCTATGTTTTGCAGAAGCTGCGCTGCCTCTGTAAAGCTACGTCGCTGAAAGTATCCCTCTTCTAGTTCCCTTATGGTTATGAAGCAATACATATGAATTCCACCCGCTAACAGAGCTACTATGTTGTTGTTGGAACAAGCGGATAACGTCACCACTTAAAGAGCTTGCTCTGTTGATGCAGCTTAGCTTATTATGTAGTTGTCTCTGTAGACGCCTCTCAATATGGTAGCTCATTCTGCCACTGTTGCGCTGTTAAGATAAGATCTGTTATGAATTTACATGACATGTTATTTTCTAACGAAGGCAGATGTAGCCCAAACAGTAACATATCATATCATGTTCATAAAGTAACTCGAAGAGACTACGACGTCGCTGTTAAGCGTTAACAGAGGCAAAGCTGCTTTTGCGGAAATTCGGCTTACATTTTGAATTGTACAGTGGAGCGTAATGTGAATTCCACAGTGCAAGCCGCTGTAAAACCATCTGTGCGCCTGTTAATGCTTAACAGCTACGTCGTTATGGAGCCTGTGTCTCTTCTCATTACATTATGAACATGATATGTTACAGTTGGAAATGTGATACAAAATCTTACAAATGCAAAATGATTCTAAATACTTTCCAGCCATTATTAAATTTTAAATTTATCCCTTCACTAAACACTGCAGCGCAGTCAAACAATGTTCATATGCAGCTACTTTTTTTGCACTCAAATCCACAAATAGCTGTGGCGCTATTCAAACTAATAACTCAATTAATAACTCATTTCCACCATAAACAACAACAACAATAAAGGCAACTGCCACTGAAGACCATCAAGTGTAATTTGCTGCAAAAACTGCAAAAAAAAATACTACAAATCTCGTCCTTGTTCTGAAATACGCCTACAAAAAATTCTAGGCACACACACACACACACACACATTGACATAATTTGCTGGCATTGGCAACGTTTTATAAAAAGTAAATTAAATGACTTACCAGAAAGCACCCAAAAAAAGTAGCCTCTGCAATTTGATTACACACAAAAAACTGTGCCCAGTTGCAAAAACAACAACCACAGCAGCAGCAGCAGCATGAACAACACCAACAACTAGGCAAAGGCAAAAGCAACTGCAACGACAACGTTGTAATTCAATTTCACAGGCACAGGAAGTGCACACAAGCAGCAATAACAACAACAACAACAACAACAAGGCGAAAAGCAGAATTATATACAAAAAAAACGTAGCTACTAATGAAAGTAAAGTTGTCCTCCAAAGAGGAGGGCGACGTTGCAAGTGTTGGACATGACAACCAAACCAAAGGGAAAGCCAGAGCAACAAGAAAATTGAAAAGGACGCTTTTAGGCATTTAACAGCAAATTTAAATTCATTAAAAACAAAGCAATCAGACGGAGATCCAAACCAAACCCAAGCCAACCAGAGACAGATAAGTCCTGAGTGTAAGCAATGAAATTGTATTACGATTTCACAGACAAAATCTAAGTGGAGAAAGAGACAGGTAAAGGGAAAAGATAGAGAAGAAGTAAGAGAAGAAGTACCCGAGAGGAAGAAAACCAAGACCCATGCTTATAACATTTCATCAACTTGAAGGCTTCTTGTACTTGGGAACCAATCCAGGTAACTTTCTTGGCTTGGACGTGGTTCAGTCTCCAGATCCAACAGCACAAAATTGATAACTAAAACAAAATTTTGAAGCTGGCTGACTTTGCAGGTGTTTCATGGCCTGCCAGAGTCAATCATCACAAGTCTTGAAACTTAACAGCTCCAGCTGATGTCTGGCTACCCAATAATGTGAATTCCAATTGTGAAATCACTGAAAAAAACGGTAGCCTGCCTAAAATAGTGGCTGCCTAAATAATTGCCTACTTTTACTTCCTTTTTTGATAACTTGAAAATTGTTTAAAAATCCAGCCGAATAACTGCACTATAAACAGTTAAGCCCCATCAATATATATATATAGAATGAATCGTGGAAACATTCGTAACATTCGTAAAGCTATTTCTTTTGCTCGATTTGAATCGTTTCAAGGTTTTCGACAGCCTTCTTTGTCAAGCTGTTCTTGAACTTAACGATGCGGCCTGCTGTGGGCACAATTATGGAAAGAACTGCAAACAGTTTATCCGCTGTGGTTGTTACACAATTGTGGCTAGATATTCGAGTGGCGCTGACTGTGTTTGTCAAGTGGCAAATGCGTTTACCTTCAGCGACAGGAGACAAACAAATTGACTAGGTGAGGGCAGGGGTGGGGTGGGGAGCTGAAGGGCAACTAAGTGTTTGTCGAACGCGAAATGTTGGCAGCAATTGTCGATAAATCATTACAGGCCAAATGGTTGACTTGTTTGTCATTTTGTTTGTTTGCCTGGATGTGGGTGTGAGTGTGTGTGTGTGTGTGTGCCATATTTACACGAACACACACAGGCACACATGCAGTGGCTGACACTTGAATAAACATAAATGCATGGCGCTTATGTAAAAAGCACCCAACGGGGGCACTTATCAACCGAACTGAACCAAAACCATGGAGAGCATTGTCTGGGCGCTCTTCTTCCACTGAATGCCCCCAGGCTGTCGGCATGAGTGATTGCTGGCTTCTGCATGTGTGTGTGTGTGTGTGTGTGTGTGCGTGCGAGCGGTGTATCCAGTGGTTGAAGGTGTGGGTGTGGTGGTGTTAGTGTGAATAGTACAGCTTCAAATACATGGCCAACCGCCTGCCCGCCCGCCCGCCTGTCATACGATACTTTGACAACTTTTGCTTAGCTTTTCACCAGAAGATAGACAACTAGTGTGGGTGGGAAAGATATAGACAGACTAAAGAGAGACAGAGAGAGAGAGGCAGACTGAGAGATAGAGCTTGGCAAAACATCATGACAATGGCATATGAGTGCGGCCAGAGGCGGGACACTGTGGCGAGGGGTATTGTACTGGGTGCGCCTTAGGCGCTATGTAAATTTCACAATTGTTCCTGCATGTGTATATGTTTTTGTGTGTGTGTGTGTTGCTGTTGTCTATCCTTGTGATTTGCTGTTAGTGGCTTGCCTTGCCTTAGCTTAGCTGTCAAACAGGTGTGTGCACAAAATAACTCAAGATCCAGCAGGCTACAGTGACAGCAACAATAACAGGACATCATCAAAGAACAACATGCAACAGTAAGCAGCAACAGCTACCTTAGCAAGGTATAGGCTGATATTAACTGTCTTGATTTAGCCATGTTTTGAACATGGAAAACATCAGAAAAGAAAAGCAAATCAACTAAGAAATGTAGGCGCAGTTCTATTGTTGTTAATAAAGATTCCATTTCGTTAATGTATCAGCTTGAATATAACAGTTATAATGGTATTGGTGGGTTACCAGTCTCCCTTAGAATGTTAATCTCATTACGTATGTTATGCTATTTACAGTATGTTAATTTATGCAGAGTTTGTTAATGTACTCTTAAGCTGCTAAGCTGCTATGATCTTGTTATGTTAAGCTGCTCTTTTTATGATAGCTTAGCTTAACTTGCATTCTCATTATGTTAATGTTCACACTGAAAGAGCTTAGATAACATTTGTTCAGGAATATATAAGAATACAGGCAATGTGAGACTCAAACAGACTAATTCTGGCATTTAGTAGGAAATTAAGTAGCATTTATGACCTCACAGCATGCATTTCGAGAACCTTTCATATAAAGTAGGGTGCTAATATTGGGGTCTTGAAATCTTCTAAGCCTAAGCGGCACCTTAGCCGTATACCAAACTAACCGAAACTATAGATAATCTTTACTTATTTGCAATACTCTGCATAATCATGTCTTTCAAAATGAAATTACACTTGTGTGAATTGATGATTATTGCCTGCAAATGTTGTTGGTTTTTGTACCTAGTCTCTGTGGGAGTTCTTAAATCAAATGAGTATTTATTAAAGTTAAGCAGAAAGTTCAACAAAATGGCAGCCAGAGTTGAGTTGTTGCCAACGCAAGCAGCTGAAAGATGCCCTGAAAGACGTGGGTGCTCTGTGGCTCAACCTCAACGCGTTTATGCCTGAATAAGCTCATGATTAATAGCTTGCCTTCGGCTCGGTGGCGTTGTAATGAGCGAAAAGGGAAGAGCCAAAGGGAAAGGGAAACGCAAGGCAGGGGAAGTACAAAAAGCACTGATATACAGAGAGGGGGGAGATGACCTTAAAGTACAGCAAGGCAAAGCAAAAGGCACCTTGACTTCTGTAGTTGTTGTTGTAGTTGTTATTGCAGTTCATAAACTGCGGAAGCATTAGCAAGAGGTTATTAAAAATCAGAGCTATATATAAGAGAGTATGTAGGTAGTGAAACTGAGATTGAAAAACCGAATGTAAAAAACACACATTTGGAAGCTTGAGAATGTGAACTCTTCGTACTAAAGGCTCTAAGTACGAGGCAGCAGCGTTGTCCTTATCCTTAACATTTCATAATCACCTTCAACTTTTCTTATCGAAGCAAGCGAATTCAAAAGTACAGCATAAGGTTATCACAGGTTCAGCAATCCGTTCTTAATTGCAGATTTCATCTAAAAAAGCAACCGCGGAGACATTAAAAGGACGACGCCCACTCGATTCCGCTCGAATATCTGTTGAAGTTCTGCTTGGCTTTGAGAGATTTATGCAAATATTGAAGGCGCCGCATAGCTTCACACATTGAGTGGGTACACCTTAATGCTTTTACCATTTTACCATATGACAAGAGGCAGAGCAGGCTACAGGATCAGCATCAGCATCAGCATCAACATAAACATGAGCCAAGCCAATGTACTGAGGCTGTTTTGCTTGTTGATTTTGCGTTTTCTGGTTTTCTGGGTTTTGTTTGCTTTGCCTTGGCGGCAGTTAATGTTACGTGTAAATGCGCATTTCCGTTTCCTGCGGCTGCCTTAGCCCTCACCACATATATACACCGCCATATCAGCATAATTTCAGGCACCGCCACTATACGACGTTTGTGAGGTTTCTGTCAAAAAGCCAAACGTTTGACAGGAAATTGTGGAAAAGGCATTTACCAGCCCCGTGTTTGCATTTGACTTGAAGAGAAATGGCAAATGGCAAATGGCAAACTTTAAGTTCTGTTTGTTTAGATTTTTCACAAAAGACAAAGGAGGGTGTCCACCCTTGCATGTCAATGTGCATTCCACATGCAATTATGCTTACACGTGTAATTCTAAAATCGAATCAAATTAATTATCTGCAAATATGCCTGAACAAACTGCCGCTGCCTGCAGCAAAAATCAAATGTAAACTGCAATAAAAATCAAATTAAAATTACAATAATGCACACGCACACACACACGCACACACTCACACGCTCGCTCGCACTCTGACATTTTTCATTTGTATAATTAAATTCAATAAGCTGAAAACGAACATGTTTAAGCCACATGGAATAATGCTAACCACCTAAATAGCCGCTAAAAATTGTAAAATAGTAAAATTGTAATAAAATCAGGCAGCCAGGCAGGCGGCAGCTCGTATTTGCATAACATTTGCAGTACATTTTCCACAACAACAGCAATAACAACAATCATTTTTATGACCCTCAAATGATCTGCAAACAAATTGTGCACAAATTTTATCACTTCCTCTGCAAACGTGGCTAGAAATATCGAAAAATCCTACAATTCTGGCCACCAATTTATTAACATAATAAAATTGCATTGCCCGAAAATTTGGGAATTTGCATGGAGGGTCATTATATCTGCTCCTAGCCAGGGTCCGGTCTCCGGTTTGCATGGATATGGAGTCTCATTTGGTTTTTGGCTTTACGCTTAATTGCAAGCGCTGGCGGTGATGCAATATCGGCTCATTGGCCATCATTTGAGGTTAATAAACCCATAGCCATGGGGAGTTTCCTATAGAAGGCAGCTTTCTGAGCTGAACATAATGAAATCAGGCAAAACTTTCATTGGAAGTAAGGTGTTTTGAGAGCTAAATTGCAACTGTTTTATTAAAAAAAGAAGAAAGGAAGGCTAGCTTCGTCTTGCCGAAGCTTATATAACATTCGCAGCAATCATTACCTCATGGCATTCAAGAGACCTGCAAGGCTTTGGACAAGCGTTAGGCTCTGCTGTGCATTTTGGCCGAGTCCTTCTATGAGCCGAACTATAAGAAGCTGGACGTGCACCAGATTCCATTGATCCGCCTTGAATCGCATAAGAAGTTGTGCGAATGGTCTGGCCTGTGCAAGATCTACAAAGAGGGAAAGATCCACAAGTTGTGCGGCTGCTCGGTGGTTGTCATCAAGGATTACGTTGAAGAAACCCCGCATTGGTTGTGGTCAAGAAACATCTCAGACAGAACTCATAAGAAGTTTGCGGTTCTGGAGTTCAAAAAGTGCTTAAGTTTTAAACATAAGGAACGCTTTCCCTTTAAGGTTTATGTATGCTTTAGAGTCCTGCAATAACTTCAATTACTCTCGACTGATTATGACTCCACATATGATTACTTTGGCAAGTCATATTCTACCATATTCATTCTGAAGAATAAGACCATATCTTGGCAATCAACATGAAATTGTATACGACTCATCTTCTTTCATTTAAGGAACGCTCTGATTACCCAAATTGTTGGTATTCGTTGTAGTAGGCGAACACTAAGGGGCTATCAGAGAAAATATCTGAACTGGCGGAGCTCATAAAGGAAGTACAGAGTTGAAAGGGTGGTTTGCCTAACGAACATTGTCGGAGAGTGAGATTAAGCGATGAGAAGAGAGAAATTTGAAGTTATTCTAGATCATCGGTCGTCAGGGCCCAAACATCTTTGGCTTTTTACACGTATGAGACCCGAAGCATGCCTATGACTTGTGAGCGTAAGGAAATTGTCATTCGCTGGACGTTTGCCGTCATAGACAAACTTTATACAGAGTCATAGCATAAGACTAATAAAGCAAGTCAAAGGAAGTAAATAAAAGAAAGATCGTGTTTAAACATGCATACATGTTTATATGAGACAGCACCAACGGTTTTTCAATGAGTAGGAAGAAATGGAAAGGTGCTTACGAAAGTTTAACATTCGCTGTTAATTAACATTTAAGCAAAAGCTCTCAATCTTTGTCATCTATCAATAGTTTGTCTATGCTGAGACTGATGAAAGCAGCACAGCAACAGCCGAAGCCAAAACAAGACCTCTTCTCTTCTCTCTTGTATACATATATTTATCGACCCCAACCTTATAAACAGTAGATAGAAGCTGCAAATGTATCGAGACGTTGACGTACAATGCGCTGCACGTTCAAGTGAACCCACACGACACCAAGCCTCGAGGCTTAATACAGGCGAAGCCCAGGCTAGAAGCATTATACAGTGACAAGATAGGAAAGCAGGCAGACATATTAGCTGGCTATCTCTTTCTATTTCACACCTTCTTGTGGAAGCTAATCTTCAAATGTATCCATGATTCCACTGCCCAATCATTTGTATTCATTGCAGTGAAACTGAGTTATTGGAGTGGAGTGAATATGCTGGAAATACTTTTGGCTTTGACATGATTACATCATGAGCGATCTTTTCATTTGTGATGAATGATTTTTGATGGCAATCATGCAGTTCTCTAATAGATACCTCATATGTACTATATACCATATGATCAGCTTAACTATTGATTGCCATCGCAGGGTATTCAATCGTCGTTGCATGGCCATGGCCTTCACTTTTCTTGCAGCTTTGTTTACTTTGGTTATGCATAATTCACGCCTAATTAATGTTGATAAATAAAGCAGATATGGTCAATTGGTAGACCCATACTAATATCGAACACACATATACATACACCTATCTATGCAAATCAGCAACGTTTATATGAGGCGATAGAGGGGTGTGGGTGTTTATATTCGTTCGGCAAACAAACAATTTGACTTGCTATTAAATATTATTTTCAATTTGCAAAGCATTTTGCTAATTTTATTTAATTGCATATTAATTTTCCATGTTGTGTGTGTGTTTGTGTGTTTGCGTATGAATGTGTCTGTATGTGTGTGTGTGTGTGGGCATATAATTTGTGGCATGCTTTTAGGCTGGAGTGCAGCATAAGGCGGCAGATAGGAGTACTAAAACACTCTTGCTTTCAGTGCCTGCTGGCAGGCAGAAGTTTCCTGTCTCGTGATTAATGTGCCGCAATAATGTTAGAGCCAGCTTTAAACCAAAGCCATCGACCAAAAGGGAAATGGCTTAAAAGAAACACACTCACATACGCACACATGCAACGCCCCATTCCTTGGGGCTGGCAAATATTTTTGTCTGCTCTCGCGCTACAAATATTTAACACACAATGGCAATGGCTGGCCGTTAATGGCTAAGGCCAGCATTGTGAATTTTCCACTTTTCACTTAAGTTTGCAACCATTTTCTTCCCGTTTTTTCTTTTTTTTTTCTCTTTCTCAGATTTTATTTTTATTTTAAACATAACAAACGATAAATTAGCACATGCCTGACAGCCTGCAGCTCTCTCTCTCTCTGGCTCCGGCTCCGGCTCTGGCTCTGTGGCCTGCCACACTAATTGCAAGTCGTATTTAAAATATATATAAATCAACTGCCTCCTGCTGATCCTTAAAGCACACACAAGTCCTCAAATGTGCTGCACTCCAGCAATTAATTATATGAAATTTTCAAATGGAAGAAAACTTTATGCTAAGACAAAAGTTACAATTGTTTATTGAAATTTAAGAATGCGACTGGTCCAAGGAGACATTTTTGTTGTTGCTGTTGTTGCTGTTGTTGCTGTTGTTGTTGTTGTTGTTGTGGCGACACTTATGTGACTAAAAGTTTTTACTAGCGAACTTTTTTGTCGCTATTTTCACATATTTTTAAGCATTTCTTATGGACATTTTATGCACACCATGGCGTATACGTACTGCAAGCACTGTTGATGATTTATGCTTGGGTCTTGGATGCTTTTAGTATGAGGAAACTGGTATAGCACTTGCTTAAACTTATGCTTAATCTGTAGAATAATAAATTTCATTTCAGTTAGATGAATATTTTGGATATTTCAATCACAACTGAGCATTGGCCACATATTGCAACTCTTTTCTTAAAACCTTTCATCGATTCACTTTTCTGCTTCAGCGCAGCATTTCACTGGAAATCTGTTAAGATTACTCGCCTGTTTCAACTCCAACTCCTTTGCCAACCAGCTTGTCAATGTCTTTCTATTAAGCTCACTCTTGCCTCTTTTCATCTGGCCCTCTCAAGATTTGTACTCCATATAAACATAAAGAGACACAGGCTCCACAGAAAACTCTGCCGCAGCTCAATTTCAGCCGAAATTCTGCTTGCGACGACATGATACTAGCAATTTCTTGTATTCCGGTTTGGTGTTATAAAAGACTCGATAAAGCGAATTTTAAACTTCAGCTAATTAGTTCTCCTACGAACGCTGGCGACCATTGGGAGGAGTCAGGCGGCCAGACAGCTGCTTGGCAGGCTCAACAATCTCCTTGCGCTTGTTCGCAATCTCGCTGCAGTAGACGCGATTCTGCATCAGCAGAACATCAAGTTCACGCACCATGTTTACAGGAATTTCTTAAGGCCAGTGGGCAGCATGTGGCGGGTGCGCTTGTTGAAACCATAACCGATGTTGAGCAACAGATATTGGCCCTGGAAGCGATAAGGTACTCTGATGTCAAAACCCTTGGGCTTGCCCCACATGTGCGATAGCTACGCCTAGCGATCCGACTGTTGGCTGATAAAGTGCTTGGTGCGCTTCTTAATGATCTGGGGCCTGTATACGATGTGAATAGTCATCTTGGAGCGCTACTTAAAAGAGCACGTCAACATATCATTTACTTTCTTTGCTCTACTGCAACATGTTGTTGCGATGCCTCTGTAAAGCTACCTCGCTCTGATATGATTAACATAGTTATGTTATGTTACAGCACTGTTAATAAATAACATAGTTATGTTATGTCACTGCAATGTTGATCAATAACTTTTGCTTATATAATTCTTTTAAAATTGTTAGATGTTTTATTGAAATCATTAGCTACGTGGTGATAATGATCTTAAGCATCCTCGTGCAGACGAGGCATTGGCTTCCACAAGAAGCCGGAGTATGCCTGATAGGGAGTGTAGCCCAAAGGCATCTCCTTCCATAAATCTTGGGTCAGATAAGCGTATGTCTTGGCAATAGCAGCATAGATAGCCTTTGGCGAAGTTCTCCAGAGTACCAGTGGAGCCATGGGCAGAGGTATAGCAATCCTCAATACCAACCATGGTCAAGAGCTTTTTGACAATAGCAGCATAGGTAGCCTTGGTAACATTACCCTGTGTGAGAGATGAGCCATGGACAGAATTATAGCAATGCTCAATACCAACCATGGTCAGGAGCTTCTTTGGCAGGCACAATGCTAGTACCACATGGAGCCGGGATCAGACGCACCAGCACGGAACAGCACTTGCCAGTAAGCTCGCAGGGCAAGGTATGGGGCTAGCTGACTTTGTTAAACCAGTAGCCACGAAGTACTAGCACCAAAGACAGCTTGGCCAGGATGATGGCTCCACGAATGGCGCTGACCACTTCCTTGCTGCACTTAACGGCCCAGACCAATGTGGCTGTTGTTGTCGCCAATGGTAGACTGCCCTCCACGGGTTTGCTTCTGCACAGGCATAATTTTCAAGAGCTCAATGTGCAGAGCCAAACCCAGGAAGAAATCGATGATCTGTAACTCTTTGATGGGCAACAAGTAGAGATAGATCTCCTACAGGGACTTGAGCTTGTCCTCGTGCACCAGGCGACCCAACTTGGTGACTGACAAACATTCCACGACCACCACTATAGCCAAAGCCACCACGAAATCCACTTCGGACTTGACTTTGAAGAAGACTTTGAAAGAGTTCTTATTCTTGAACATTTTGCCAGGGGCCGGAAAACAGTTATTTTTGTAATCGTCTTATATGATATTAATATGTTGCTCATGCTTGAATAATCAGCTTTAGTTAAGTTGATATTATTTGTCACATAAAATGTTCAATTCAAAATGACATCGATTACTGGGAAATCTGCAAACGGCCTTAATACCTTTGAGCTTTCCCTGCCTCCACAAGCCACTTGTATATATATTTTTTTGAGTGTTTCGACTTATGTATGTGTGAGCCGCTTATTGTCCTTGATTTTCAAAAAAGCTGTCAAATATTTGCCAACTTTTTTATGGGAAATATTTTAGCATCAGGCACAAGAACGTGACATTGAAAACTATAATCTGTAATCTGGCAAAAAAAAAAAAAAAGGAGCGAAATGCCTCTTACTTTTCGAGCGCAACATTTTATTGTCGAGCCATGATACTGTAAATCATAAGCCGCATTATAATACTGCCACACAGACACAAGCATAAATTGTATTTACACAACTATATGGCAGTGTTATCCGCGCATAAAGCAAACTGCATTGCATATCGCTGGGCGCGTAAGCTGGTGATTTATTTATTTACATTTTTGCCTTTGCGCTGCCAATAGAAGTCAGTTTATATGGCTGAATTTGTGCAGTTTTGGGCTTTGCATAAAAATATGCCAGAGATCTAAAACAAAAACAAAAGACAGCTGCACATTGACTTGACAAAAGTTGACCTTAAACTGCCTCAGCCTCTTGCCCAACCTCTCAGCCTATTAATAGGTTTCGCCACCCATATCAAGTGGCAAGTCATTATTCATGAGCGTTAAACATAACATAGCTAACCTGCAATTACTCTTCTTTCTATAGAGAGAGAGAGAGAGAGAGAGAGACAGAGTGAGAGTCAACTCATAAATATTGTATTGTATGAGGTATGAAATGAATTGAGGCGAGGCGAGGCGAGGCAGAAACTGTTCAGGCTGCAAAATTATATGCATTAAAGGAGTGATTATGCTGTCGAGACCCCGCCTGCCATTATAATAACTGTAAAAATGGCATAACACAAGCGACAAAAGCGAACTCCGCGTAGAAATATTACAAGTCAACGCCAGGATGGGCAGCCTTCAACCCACACACACACACACACAGGTATATGGCTCCTCGCTAAGTGCAAGTGAGGGAGTTTGGGGGATGGTGGCGGATGGGCAGGTGCACAAACTGGGCGTGGAGCTGAACTTCCGCTTAATGGTTACAGTTTTGCATGTGGCGAACCAACAGAGGGCGCCACTTTAATAATGTAACTTTAAATGTGGGTCATGAGGCGCTTTATGAAAGTCATTTCGTGGAGTTCTGTCGAGTTATTCTACCTTTTCTTGTTGCTGCTGGTGTTGCTGGTTGTTGTTATTACTGGCCAAAAAAGCGCCCTGTGGCAATTATTATACGAGGCCATATGTTGCCCAGTCCACTCGGAGTAAGGGACTCTACACGACTGAACTCAACTCTAAGAGTAGTGACAAGTGCAGGTGCATTTGGTTTCTGTTAAGCCCCGCCACTATGAGTATTTCGCTAGACCCTGCCTCCACCTTAGCCCGCTGCTTGTAACCCGTTAATGTGTTGCACTTAAAATTTATGCCATGAAATGGGCCAAGCAGACAACTTTAACTTGTTCATACATCTACCCTAAGAACATGGAAGATTTGAGGGGATATTCCTTTGGTTAAATTTCAGAGTATGTAAGCTGGTGATCTCCAATGGTCTATGTTAACAACGTTAAGATTTGGAGCTAGTCGGGAGTCTAATCGGTGTCCGATTTCTAGTTCTGGCTTTAAGCTTCTATTCCAGGTGCTCAGGCCAGATTCTTCTATGACAGATTGTGTCCAAAGAGGCGTCCGGAACACCTATCTTGAAACCCAAACTTTTCTACCTTAATCCTCCAACAATTTGGCCTGGACATAGCCGGAAACATCTTCTGATGTAGAATCTATGGCAAGTCTAAAAGTAAAGCCCATCTTCGACTATGGAAAACTAATAAGAGGCGCTCAGATAACATAATCCTCGCCAAGCTATCTACTCTTCTTTTGCCTTCATAAGGAGAAAAACCATTTCTGTTCCACTTTAGACTCCTCCTTTTGGTTCTATAGCTCTTTGTACCACAACTCCTATTCACTAGAGGGTATAACATAGTCAAGTTCCACATGAAGGCGAGCATTCTTGGCTTGTTTTTGTCAGTTTGGCAGAGTCTGTTTTTGTTGTGTGCGGTTTTCTTTTTTCTCCTTGTGTGTGTGTGTGTGTGTGTGTGTGTGTGTGTAATGGCTCCGTTTTAAGTGCTGAGGACAAACCACAGGACTTCACACGCCGGCATTGGTGCTCCAGCGCAACTCCTGCTCCTGCTCCTGCTCCAGATGCAGCTTCAGGTCCTGCTGCGTAGTTGCGGTCGACCGCCACAGGTGCAATATATAATTCCACCGCAATTTTAATTATGTGGGTAAGGAGCAACAGCAGAAGCAAAGTCTGTAATCGGCTGTATATTGCGGTCACACATGGCGTATGTGCAATCTTTAAGTTTGAATATAAAACGACAGAAGCAACAGACTTGCTAGTTTGATTGAGAAATGAGAAATGTATTGAAATTTTCGATAATTACAAGATTTGTGAATGAGAAATGTTAAGGTCGACAGAAGCAACTATTGTGAGGTAAAGAATAAGGAAACGATATCCTCAATCAGCACATCCTTTAGTGGTAATATTAGCTAGTTCGATTAGATCTCAGTCGAGCCACTCTTATGGACTAGATGGCAACTAAAACTCATATATTTGGCCAGGCAACCCTAATTAGAACTGAACGAATGGCCACTAAAACTCCAGAAAGCACACACTTATATAGCAACACTCATGTAAGCTATATTTGCCCAGACTTTTTTGCTTTATGCGAGTCGTAAAAACAGTGAGTAGTTTTAGGTTTTTATGACAGATATACACAAGTGCATAGCAAATGTTCCTTATGCTAAATATGAGATCGTTAAAACGCCATCAAGAAGTGCACTTTGTTCCTTCATTCCGCATGCAAACAACAAACGGGTGCTTCTCGCCTTACCGCTGCTCATAATAATCATAAGTAATCTAAATTCACAGTTATGCATGGCCTAGAGCTGTGTCTCAGTCTGCCGCACAAACTCTGCTGCTCACTGTAAACATGTGTGTGCATGTGCATGTGTGTGTGTGTTTGTGGTTCTGCTAGGCTTGAGTGCATTGTAAAGTGCATAATTTTATGGCATACTTTTTGGCTGCGCTTGTAAAAACGTATCGTGTTATGCCTTTGCTCTTATTGTTGTTGCTGTTGTTGTTGCTGTTGTTGTTGCTGTTGTTGCTGTTGTTGTTCTGTGTCTGTTTTCTTGGTCAAGTGTTTGTAGCACATGAATGGGAATGACTTTTGGCCGTGTACAATTTTGTAATTTACATTTATGGTTATTGTAATTGCCTTTGCAATTGGCCCCACACACGTATGCCAACCACCCACACCCACACACACACACATGCACATGCACTTACACCTCAACTGGCAGCGTATTTGTGGCTCATTATATATTTTGCCATTTACACTTTTAGGCGCATAAATATTGTTCTGCTCTCGTTTCATTTGTTTGTCATTAATTAACTTTTTCAATTTAATATTGTGGAAATTTTCATAAATATTTTCTTTAGATCAAATTCCAGTTTTTGTTTCAAATTTTTCCTTAACAAATTGACTAAAATTCTTTAATTTTTTGTGGCTGTTTTTTACTTGAATTAAAAACTTTAAGCAGATTGTGAAATTTGTGGTTTTAGTTGCTCAATTTAAACTTATAGCAGCGAGATTTATTATGCAGTAATCTCTTCTCCATACACATAACTAATTTCAAACTAAACGCCTAAACGTATGCTGCAATTTATCAAAGCTGAAAATATTTGCAAAAATGGCAGAGCTTTAACATTAAATGAAACTCCTCCACTTATCATAGCCCACAAAATTTATACGCACACAGTCAGAGCGCATTCTGGCTTGCCTTGACTCTGTCCTTTTTCAATTAACTCTACACATGCATAGATGCGTGTATGTATTTAAGCCATGACTTGACCCCAAAAAGATTTACTTGGCAATTTATTAAACAAATATTTACAAAATAAATTAGAAGAGAAAGACACAGACCACAAAACAAATGCACACCAAATGCAAAGCAAAAGGCTAAAAAAGGACATAAAAAAAGAGAAAGAGAGTGTTGGATAAGATGTGTGAGTACAGATAAGTGTTTAATTCAGCGCCTTTCATTGTATAAAATTCAAGCCGTCGCCTCAGTCATGAGCCATAGACAAACTATATAAAGACCCTCAACTCTTTGACATTCTGTGGGCACTTTTCCTGTCTTAAAATGTTCATATGAGACCATTGGTTTTTCAATGAGTACGAAAAACTGGAGAAATATTGAAAATACAATTGTTGGTGCTGCTACCTGAACCTGAGAAACCTCACGAAAACCCATCATCTTATAAGCCTAGTCTTATCGATTGGCAAAGAATTGGAGAAGCTCATCTGCTTCCGCCTGGAGTCAGCAATTGAAACAGCAGGCGGCCTTTTCCCTAATCAATTTGGTTTCCGGAAAGCAAAGTCAACCATAGACGCTTTGGAATGCCATCCAGGGCCCAAGGTGGAGGAGAGGGACCAAGAAATACTGTCTCATAGCCACGCTGAATGTCAAAACTGCATTTAACACAGCCAGGTGGGATAAAATACTGGAGGACGCGTCCGAAGATATCCGCTGGAGATAATTAGAAGCTTCTTCAGCGAAAGATTACTCCAGTACTCTGCGCTAGATGGTCTTAAAAGCCACCAAGTGTCCGCCGGCGTTCCTCAAGGAGCAGTTTTGTTTCCAATACTGTGGAACGTAATGTATATCGGAGATTTGCGGATAGTTCACCCGGCAGATACACACGTCATAGGCTTCGCTGACGATGTTGCTGTGGTCGTTGTCGGCAAGGAGGAAACGACCGAGGAAGCGTGCAACTGTAGCATCGGGAGAATCCACCACTAGTTGGCAGCGGCAGGCCTAGAGCTGGCAGCACACAAGACTGAAGCACTTCTTATCAGCAGCCGAAGAAAACTGGAAACTACAAGAATACTGGTAGGCAGCTACCCGATTGCCTCAAAACGGGCCATAAGATACCTTGCAGTTATAGTTGACACGAGGTGGTCCTTTCGAGAGCATATGGAAAAGTTTATTAGAAGGTGCTGAATCCTGTCGTGCTCTCTCCCGCAGAATGTTGAACACCCGAGGTTTAAAACAGCAGCGTAGCCGGCTACTCATGAGCGTAAACAGGGCTATCATCCTCTATGCAGCACCTATTTGAAGCAGAGCGATGGCGGTTCCAAGCTACAGCCAAGGCGTTTGCGCGACCTACCACCTAAGTATCATACGGGTCATCTGTGGCTTCCGAACCAGCAGCACTGGTTCTAGCAAGGATGCTTCCATTACAGGAATTAGTCAAGGAGGCGGAACAGATTCACGCTGCAGCCAGAACTCAAGTAGAAGCCCCCACTACACAAACTCACGCTATGTGAGACAGCACAGCATCACAAGGACGGAGGAACGTTGGGACCGGTCATCCATCAACTTATCCCAGACCTGGCAAAGTGGGTAAGTCGAAAACACACGGTGAATTCAATTTCCAACTAACGCAGCTCTTTTCTAGGCATGGTTGCTTTCAGAGCCACCTTAAAAGATTTGAACATGACCAAATGGATGAGTGTTCTTGGTGCGAAGGAGGCGCAGTAGAAAGCACGTACCACGTTATCTCCGAATGCGAGAGATATGCTTTTGGAGGAAGTCATGCATGGCCCTATCTAGGCCCTAGGCATGCTGGAGTCCAGTTAGAACTGGTAAGCAGCCAGTGCCTTCGCAGCGGCAGTCACCACGAAGCCCAATAGAACGAGGATGTAAATCTATATAGATAGCGCCAAGCCGCCTGCGAAGCTTTGATTAGCGGCTGTACCACAGGCAAATAGCGCTATCCTATCTATCTATCTACAAGAGGGATACTTTCCACACAAAACTCTGCCGCGGCGCAGTTTCTGCGGAATTCGGCTCATGACGGCATACACACTTCTGCAACATGTTTTGCAAACGGAGATTCTACTGTGCTGCCTCTGCAAAGCTAAGTCGCTGTGGGATGTAGCCCTCTTCTAGCTCCTTTATATTATAATATAATCTTGTAAAGTCAACTTATGTTAACGCCTATTGAAAGGACTTAAGCTTCCTTACTCTTCATTAAAAAACTATTTGCCAAATCTTTGTTTCTCCTAGAATTTCATGTCCTTTGTTAACAAAAGAGCATTGCCAACAAGACCATAACTTTCCACTCATCAAAGCATCCAAATTCATCCACATTTATACACTACAGTCATAGATAATTGCGACAAAAAAGAGCTATCCCACATCCATTGTATGTTATGATTCAATCAACAATTTCCATAATCAGGAATGAAAATCTGCTGAACTTTATTCGGAGCACACAAAATCGCGTATTTAATGATGAGAAATGCATTTTGTGGCTCTGGAATTGTGGGAATCGATTGCAATTTGGTATTCCGCAATGGAATGGAGTCAACCAGCGGGATATTAATGCGAAAAACGCAGCTGCTTATTAACAATAATTTCCCCAAATGTGTGGTTACGTTTAAGCCAACAAACGCCAAAAATGCGACGAAGCCTTTCTACCTCTCTCACTCACACACTCACACTATGTGTATAAACAGTTATTAACGTGTATGTCAAACACACACACACACACACACATACAATGAAAGCCAGGCATGAAGTGGCTGGGTTATATCTGTATAAATATTCCCCAAATGCGAATGCGAACGAAACAAACAATAACAACAACAACAACATCAATAATAATAATGGCAATGTGTATGAACAATGACAAATAGCTACAAGGGTATGCATATGTAGTTGTGTGGGTGTCTGTGTGTGTGTGTGTGTGTGTATTTGTGGATGCCTCATGTTGTGCTTTGGGCCACATTGTTGCTACTTGTGGCCTTTTGTTTGCGGCAATTAAATTAAACTTAACACTGACCATGGTCCAAAATTGTATCGAAAGTTGAGGCCCAATTGGCAGCGGCAGCAGCAGCAGCAGCTGCTGATATGGTAGGGCAGCCTTGGCAGTGAGGCAGGAGGGGGAAGGGGCGTGTTTTTATACAGACACCAGCTAATTATGTTAAGTTGATTAATGATGCCCCAGTGATTTAGTTGCTGCCAAAAAATGGGTAATTACATAAATGTGCAGGAATTTATTTTAATGTTGGGGTTGAACAATTGTGGATAACCATGGCCAAGCGACTGTGGCGACTGGCAGTGTGTCAATTCAAGGCTGTGGATAAAACAGTTCAATTGGTAGGGAAGCAGTCTACCAATTTAAACGGACTACATGATCCCTTTGATCCCCTTGTGTGAATGGCAAAACAATGATACACATGGAAAGCTACAATAGAAGGAAGCCAGCATCTCAACTTATGTACAGATGGATGCAAGATGGTTCAAGATGTGGCAGTAGCAGTATACTGAAAGGAACCTGATGAGATAAGGCTGTCATACAAAACTGCCAGATCATTGCATGATATTCCAGGCACAGTTTTTCATCATTAAGAAAGCTGTAGAACCCACTCAAGCAGATTGTTAATTTTCTTCGCTGACAGCCAAGCGGCGATAACATCCGTACTAACATCCACCATCAGTTCCAGAAATGTCGTGGCAGTCTAAGAAGCACTAGATACAACACCAAGCTCCAAGCACTGGATCCCTACTCTTCCTAGGTATCGAAGGGAACAAGGCGAAAGTCGCCAAGATGACAGAGTAAGTGCGCATCTCTCTTACAGCGCTTAATAGCGACCTGGAGATACCTGCACTCACCAGGTCCACGACACAACAGGACACTGTTTAGCTGAATTTGACTATCCTTTCCGAAGGCGAGTAGCTCCTTGTGTGCCTTTAAGCCGCCTCTACCAGCCAATGCAGGATCGCTCAGATGTCTTATGCTTGTCCGGACAAGGCGGGGTAAATGCAAATAAGTTGTTCCAAGGTTTCAGTTATGTCTGGTTTTTCGCATTTGATGTTGTTGGTAATGCTAAGATTAGCTACGTGTTTATCAGCAGTCCTATCTGTCCGTTTGTCCGTCTGTTTGAATGCGAACTAGTCTCTCAGTTTTTCGTCATAGGCTGCTGTAAACTGTTCATATATAAAAATGGTCAAGATCGGACAACTATATCACATAGCCCCCATATAACCGACCGACTTGGAATGTAATCTTAGTATACACTACTTTGTCTTTCATCCGAATTGAACCAAATAAGGAAGATGTCAGTATTAGATGCCCATACTTGTGCTGAAGAAATTTCATTAGGATCGGAACACTATATCATATAGCTCCCATATAAACGACCGATTCGGAATGAGTTCTTAGTTCAGCCACATTGGTTGTTTTTTACCCAAATTGAACCAAATTTGGTATATGTCAGTTTTTGAAGCCTCTACGTCTACTGACTAAAGTTGATCCAGATCAGATTACTATATCATATAGCTCCCATATAAACGACCGATCCGGAATGAGTTCTAAGTACAGCAAAATTTCTTGTCTTTTATCCAAATTGAACCAAATTTGGTATATGTCAGTCTTGGAAGTCTCTACATCTGCTGACCAAAGTTGATTTAGATCGAATCACTATATCGTATAGCTCCCATATGAACGACCGATTCTAAATGAGCTCTTAGTTCAGCAACATTGGTTATTTTTTACCCAAATTGAACCAAATTTGGTATATGTCAGACTTAGAGGCATCTACGCCTGCTGACTAAAGTTGATCTAGATCGGATCACTATATCATATAGCTCCCATATAACCTACCGATTCGGAAGGAATTCTAAGTACAGCAAAACTCGTTGTCTTTTATCCAAATTGAACCAAATTTGGTATATGTCAGACTTAGAGGCATCTACGCCTGCTGACCAAAGTTGATCTAGATGGGATTTCTATTTCATATAGCTCCCATATAACTAACCGATTCGGAATGAACTCTTATTTCTTAACCGAATTACACCATATTTGGAACATGCCAATCTTCTTCAACCGAACCTGCAAGGCTATGTCAGCTTCGCTTACTAAGTTAGCCTTCTTTTCCTGCTTTTCTTCTTAATCTAAGACAAGGCCAAGCACATCTATATTCTTTATAATTATAGCATCCAGCGTATATCTAATGCGATTCACTTTAAATACACTAATTTTCTTACTTTATCATTTGTCTTATTGTTTTGCTTTTAATTTGGAAATTTATGGCACTGCACTTTAGGCCATTTGTCTCTAGATTTATTGAACTGCATTAAATTTCCATTAACGCTAAAACAAAGCAAATAAAGCTCATGATACTTACATATATCTAATGTACATCTATATACTTATACCAAACGATACTCAGTCTCTGCTTATGTGGCTGAACTCTTTTATGGCCCGGCCCGCAAATGCAAATAAAGGCTCACAGACATGTAGACATGTAGAGAGAAGCAACAACTAACAACTGACAACAACAACAACAACTGACAACAACAACAGAAACAACTAACAACAGTTGACAAACAAAATTAGACAATTCACAGAAGCTCAAAAGCAAGTGCGGCGGCAAACGAATTTCAAGTAAATTTACACTGAATTGTGTCGCATAGATTTTTGTTTGAGTTTGCCAGTTGCCAGGCAAATATTTAAAGGGCTTAAAATGTTTTCAGCCAGCTTGATAATTGCATTGGCTTAATGCGCTCTAAAGTGAAATTAATTTCATACAAAACCAAACCAAACCAAACCAAACCAGAGAGCTAGGCCAAAAGACCAAAGACTTTCAAGAAGTAATCTGTGAGTAATCCCAGTTCTTCTTATTGATGATTGGAGAATTTGAGAATCACGGATTCTCCACCTGCTTATAGCGATTGCCCCTATGCGTTGCTTATCATCATGGCAAATGCAACTCGCACTGGAAACTGAGTTCGTTTAAAGTCAAAAGACTTTTCTGTTGTTATTGGAATACGTGTAGAAGCAGCTCATCTTGCCCCTTCAGGGTCTGCTTCTAGGTGCTCAACTGTTTTAGATACAAGCGCTAAAGAAGTAGCTATGCGATAGGCAGACACATACGAATTTCGCTGGTGAACCATGTGGTGATGCAAGGTTGCAGGGCTCTGAAATAGATCTTTCAAATTCCCTGTTGCCTTAACATTCTTGTGTGTGTTTATCAAACCCTAAGAGAAACTGGTTAAATGTCGATAAAAAAACAAGGTAAAAATGTTATCATGATGCATTTACATCTATTACTCGTCCTGCCTGATATCTGCATAAACCCAACTAAGTCTGTCTGTTAGTTGTTTCTATCACATATTAAATATACACACAGAGTCGAGTGTGGAAAAGTTATTGCATTAGTTTCTCCTCCAGGTGCTCGTGGCAGCCTTTAGACACTGCGTAGGGGACACGTTGCAACTTTAATTTAATCGCCATATAAAATATGCAGCAAATGGAAAATGTTGTTATTCAATTTGCCGGTGAATGAAGTGATGTGAGTGCACGAATACGAATACAAGTGGGGGGTGGAGGCGCTGGCATTGCCACTGGCCCACTTGAAATGAGTACCGTGTCGTGTTGGTTACTGCACAGCACAGCACTCTGCACCTAACAAACACCTCCTCCTCCTCCCGCTGCTGTTGATGGTGGCGGGTATCGTGCGCCATGGCCATAGCTACTCCGTTGAAGAGAAGCCGTCCATTCGTTGTACGGACGACATGTTTACGGCGGTGCGTGCGGCAAGTTGATGTGGGTTGATGCATGTGCTCCTCCAGCACACTCACTCTGGGGGTATTACAGTTTTCAAGTTCAAAACTTAGCTAAATCAAATTGTCGCTTTTAGCATGAAATTAATTACTTTTGGAATCAATTTAGAGATGCCAAAGGTATAATAGAAATTCCAACTATAAGATACTCATACTCAGACCACATTTTGTGTACAAAACATATCTTTTCAAAGTTCTTAGCATGAATGAATAGAATGTTAATAGAATTCTATTGCCATAACATCAACTGACAATGTTATGTACAAGTTAACAGCTGTTAAATAGGCTCGCATTTGATTATAATCACAACAGCAGAATGCTGTATCTCTTGCCCAGTCTCTAAGCGCTAGCTAAGCGTTCTTTATCTTTGACTCATTGAGTATCATGGGTAGTGGTCTCTGGAATAGTGTCAAAGAATGCTTCCATACAAGATTTGATGAACTACAAGCTTGACTTTTTGGGTACTGTGAGCAGCCATGAACATTTCGTGTCTCTAAATTTACCCTTTGGAACAGCCTACACGGTCATTTCAGCGCCCTGTAGTCCCATCCCAACATCACATCAAGCAGCAGCTAAAAACTTCATATGGATGCAGATCTAAGTCTAAATTTCGTCAACAACATTTCCTTATTGGCCTCGTCTTGGGTGATCTGGAACTGCACGGCATATAGCCTTGCCGCTGCCTTTGTAATCTTATGACTTCACTTGACTTGGACACGCGATATAATCATCCGAAGGCAAATTACATTGATTCAACAACATGATTCAACATGATTCAACAATTCTTCTCCGATAATAATGAATTTTAGGAAATTGGTAGGAAAATCGATTGTATTTCTAGGCAAATGACATTTTCTACAAGAAAAGAAACCAATAACATACAAATTTAAGGAACGGAAGGATATAACATTTTCTTCCTCTATTTATGCTAAACACATTCCACATGAAAGGGTATCGGAGCATCCGTTTTCGGGACATCGACTAGTAACATTTCATTCCTCCATTTTATTTTTATCCTGTTGACTGTGCTGCCAATGCAATTGAATGCAGCTTCGAATACACACACACACACTCACACACACACACACACATACACACATATGGGCGCATACTATTTGCAGGTCATATTGGTAAAAGCCGCTCACCTGGCCTCGCCTCGCCTCGCCGCAGCCACTCTCACCCACTTTTTGTGCCACAATAAACAGACGTGTTTTTTATAATGCATTTTTAATATAGCCTGCCCTAGCTGGCCGTTGCCGTTGCCTTTCCATTCCCAATCCATTTTTGTTGCTTCTCTTAAGCAGAGTTTAAAATTCATTTCATTTTCGTGCGAGTTAACGTTTTTTTCTCTTCGTTTCGTTTCGTTTCGTTTGGTTTCTCCTTTTGGATTTGTGCCTTCCATTTATTTATAAACAATCAGTTGGCCCCATTGAGTCGTGTAATATACACCAACCACAACAACAAAAGGTAGAAATAAATCATTTTGAATGATTTTAATATAAATACAACATTTTTTTAACGGATTTGTGTGAGTCCAAACATTTTATGTTGACTCAAATAACTCGGAAAAAATGCGAATTGCCGGATCTTTTTTAATAGATAACGCTGTTTCAATCAGGCTGCTGGTATGCCTTTAAGTATGCAATAATATTTAGCAGTTTGCAGATCAGAAATGCCAGCTCGAGGTCAAGTGAGTGAGGGAACGTCAATATCGTTTATCATTTAAGGCTCATTTTATATTAACAACCAAATTTGAAAAGCTTCCAAAGATGTAACAGAGCAATTGGGATTTAACAGAATTTTTTCTCAGATGTTTTGGCTTTTGGCCGGTCAGACAAAGCGGTGTCTTTCTGGGTAGCTACACTTTTTGTAAAACAAGCAGAAACCTTGAAACAAGAAGAGAGGAAGGCCAATTTCGATTATCCAAAACTATATGCCCTTGCAGAAATGTGTAATTGATAAGAAAGTATAACTTTATCCTGATCACCTTTCCTTCTTTTTCACATATACAACGGAATGCAAAGTGCATTAGTATCGCAGTATGAGATAATGCATTTTATAAGGAAGATATAAGATATAGTTGTCCAATCCTGATCAAATATAGTGGAGAGTAGCGGAGTATATACCAAAGAAGGTTTTGTGTTTCATTGAGATTTGGTCTGTTATATGGCAGCTATGTTTACGGCAGTTTACGGCCAATAGAACTGTTTGCTGAAACATCAAATCGACGACGTTTGGCTTGCTTGCTTGCGAATTGCTAAAGGAAAGCGAAGAGCTTTTCTTATATGTGTACTTTCCAAGACAAATCCTCTATAATGATGTTATGTTTCTTATGCTTCTCTAATTATAGTCGTATAAGTACTTAGCCTACGAAAGAAAAGCGAAAGTTTCAACGAATTCAGCTGTGGCGACGGCGGAGGCGTAAACCTGGGCATTGTGATGATGAAAGCGCACTTTTGTCTTCCCCAAATTGAATGGTTTTTCAGCAATTCGTAAAATTGGCGCAATAATTCGGCATAGTAGAGCCCTGTGGCTGTTTTGCCCTTCTCAAGGTAGTCAGTTTAGTAGCACCTTGTGATTCCCAGAAACGGTGAGGATAGTCTTTGCCTTCTTCGGTGCACGTTCGTCGCGTGAAGTTCTCTGTTTCGACTGTTCCTTGGTCTCTGGTATGTACCAGTGGCATCATGATTCGTCTAGGGTTATGAAACGACTCAGAAACTCCTTCAGATTGCGCTTAAACAGCGTCAAACACTGCTCTGATGAGGTCTCCCGATTGTGCTTGTTGTCCGGTCTGAGCAAGAGCGGCACTCATCTCGCCGATAGCCATCTCATGCCCAAAACTACACGCAGCAGATAGTCCACGCTATCTTTTGAGATGTCTCCTGTCTTAGCTGTCTTACGCTATCTTAATCCAAGGTCTGCCAATACGAGATCGTGGATTTTTGTCACTTCTAGTCAGATTCTGCTGAAATTTTGACAGTAGCCGTCTACGAGAATGTACTACACGATAGTAGCAACATTGGGCAGTAACCCCGCCCACCGTCTGACTTCAGGAAGTATATAAAGTCATCTTCTGAGAACATAAATCATTGATCTGATCTAGCATTCATTATAAAAGTATTCCCAACCAGCTCTGTTGCTGTTGCCATTTTGCATTCCCTCCAAACGCTTACCAATTGATAGACACACCATATAAAGGCAATCAACGAAGCAAACTCACAAAGACTTAACAGTACTCAGTCGGCGCAATTTGTAATTACAATTGAAATATCAAAAACATAATTAGCATAATAATGCTGCACATACCAAGAGGCATTTCCCCCTTACCTTAGAACATGCACACACGCACGCACACACACACACTGGCAAATGCCAAAGTGAATGAAAGGCATTTATGGCGGAGGAGTGAGTGAAATTTATTACACGCACACACACACACACACACACACACTCACTCATACCATATGCATTAGCGTTTTGGAATCAACTGCAGAGGGGAATTGCAAATGTGGGCTGGAGCGGGGCGGCAGCGCGTTGAGAAACTCAAACTGAAACTTGCTTTGCACATGAAACACTTTGGCACAAATTTGAATTTTATTTGCAACTTCCGTCGTTATATTGTTGAAAGGACTTGCAGTTGTATGGGTATGGGTGTGTGTGTAAGTGTAGCAGTGACGATGAAGTTGCATATTATTGTTAGCCTTGCGGCTATATAACGCAACTCAAAAGTTATAAATACATCAGGCAGCTAATGTGCCATTATTTCACATGAAAAGTATAAAATAAAATAGAACACCGCCGGCAACACAGCCACAGGCTCAAGTACAAAATGCAGCGGCTTTTGGAGAGGAGAGGAATGGTGCGATGATGATGATGATGATGATGACGCCAGCACGAAGTCCCCCTAATGTAGATGCATCCTTTGGCCTCGCTTTTCTATATATGTTTGCTTTTGGTAAATATGTTACTCAGGTAGAGATTTAAAGCCCTAGCAATAGCATGGAATCATGCTGACAAAGTCCGAAACTTGCCACGTATCAAATGAAATTTGCGACGCCCTTAATTTACAGCCTAAAATTCCATTTCACTGGGAAATTCTCAAAAATATTTATGCGCAAATAATGCATCCAAAAATATGTAATTAAGCAGAGAGCAAAATTGCGATATTCAAGGCTCGAATTCATTTTTGCTGCTCCATTTCCTGCAGCCAAATTGTTAATTAAAAACCATTGACCATGAACATGTTTACACACATTCACAGCGGCAGCAAACAGAATGTGTTGAAATAGCAAAGTAAAAATATTTACTCAAAATTAAATCGGAAACCATATTACAAGTTGACATACAATTCAGTTCAAAATTAACATTATTCTTTCAAATAATAAATATATTATTTTAATGAAATATTTACTATAGCCTTATGCCTGTTGGAGAGTCTGCTTTAGTTAATTGCTTGGATCAAAGTCCACAGTTACATTACAGTAATGTAAGAACCTCAACTTCCTTTCGCTGTTAAGTTCGGCAAACTCTCTCTCTCTCTCTCTCTCTCTCTCTCTGACTGATTAGAAGCCGTCGATTGCGCTAGCGATATCGATAATTTATGCAAGCTGTCTTTTCGTCTAACTGGCTTGGGTGGATGTAATGCTGTTAACCTTAACAGCATGTGCAAAGACAAGAACGAATCTGTTAAATTTAAATTTGCAGAGTGGCTCTCGTCTTCTAAAAAGCCTTCAAAAGTTGTGAGCGGTGAGAGTAGAGCAGCCTCTACTTTCTACTTCATTTTTTCACTCCCAAAGAAGCACAACAACGTCTTCTTTTTAAGGCTGATGCTCCGCTCTCTTTTGCATTTGCCGATTTTCCTTGTACTTCTGCTTAAACCGTTTTTGTAGCTGTTGCCAAAACTTTGCGTTCAGCTAAAACTTCTTTGCGGAAGGATCCAACTTGGACATAGTGAAACATATCCCTAAGTTGGATCCAACTAATGCCTTCTATTGCCAACTTTGAATAACTAGATTTTTTTAACATACAATCAGCAGCAGCTGTTACATTTACATACAGTATACATTTCCGAGAAACGTTATTTACTGTTTGTGCAATGTAATTGCATGTTTCTGCTAATACGTAAGCGTTCGATTGCTCAAGTGATATCGATAGCTATCTTTCGACTAACTGTCTAGAGGTGGAAGTAGTGCTGTTAAGTTTAACAGCATGTGCAAATACAAGAGCGCGGCTGTTAAATTCAAAGTTCCATCAAAATGCTTATCATCTAACGGGCCTGTAAAACTTGTGAGAGGTGAGAGTAGAGCAGCCTCGGCCATCAGTTACGGAAACAACATCGCTGTTAACTTCGAAAGCTGATAAAGTCGATCATATTGCTAGGATTTCATCACATGCTTTGATGTAGATGTCATACATATGTATAACGTTGCCCATATTCTCATGCATTTGTTGTTGCCAAATACACTCTAAATCCACCAAATAGCATTTGTCAGCTAACATTTGTTCACTTTCCATTCAATCGCATTCATTTCGGGATTTATAGACTCTTTTTTTTTAATAAAAATGTACCAAACTGCAATCGAACGAAGTATATCCTAACTAATAGTGCTTCATGTCTCTAAATAAACTAGAATTCTGTTTGCTGTCCTATTGCTCGCCGGCAATGAATTAAAAAATCACAGCTTTGTTGAGATTTTTTAATTAAATTTCTGCATATTTTGCTCGTTTATATGTTTTCACATACAAACGCAAAAAATAAATAAAAACACACTGCAGTGCAAAGGACATTTTGTTTATGGAGATGTTTGCCTTTTTTATTTCAAGCTTATAATTGAATTACAACGGCTTTCATACGAGTAAAAAGTTTTCTTTTTTCTTTTTTTGAGAATAATTTTCATGAACTGGACGCTAAAAACCCCCGTTGACAAATTGCTAATTGAGAGTGGGCGCTGCACAGAAGCCAGGCAAGGCGACCAGTGGGTGGGTGACAGGAGAGGGTGTGTGTGTGTGAGGGGGGGAGGAAGGGGTGGAGTAAACGTCCTCAATATGCAGTGACCTGTACGTGGCACGTTTGTTTGTCCAACATGCAGCAGCAGCGGCAGCAACACAACATGCAAGTGCATGGGGCTTTGATATTGCGGTAGTGGCGCCAAACGATAGGCTACGCTTTTTTCGGGGCCGAACTAAACTGATTTATATGCAAAATGCGGCCCGAAACAGTTTTTCAATTAAATTTCGTTTGAGTTGTCGTCGCGGATTTCCAATTTGAAGGCCTGCCAGATAATTTATTAGCATTAACATTAACCCCTGCTACTGCCCACCCCGCTGTGGCAGCAGACGCAGCACAAGCAACCACAAATACACGAGCCTCTTAGCCTCTCAGCTTTCATCAATCCCATAAAACGAATTGCTAAACCGAAATGTGACAAATTTGCTTTTCACTTTGTGAAATTAAAAACGCACCGCATAAAATATACGCACAAAATTTCATTCATCATCGCAAAATTTGTGTGCTCCAAAGAGGAGAATATCTGCTCTTTCGCTGAGTTTTGGGTATGTGAGAAAACTAGTTCAAGATGTGATGGTATGATGAAAGAATGTAGTAAATATTTTCTAATTTCCTAATTACATCATGGCTAAGTTCTTATAAGGATTAGTTTGTTAGGTCATTTCATTGAAGTCCAACAATCTAGCCGACGCGTATAAACACTGAATTAGTGTTGGGTAGCTCATGAGTGAGTGAGCCATATTTGGCCGGCTCTCCTAAGTGTGCTGTTAAATTTACCCAACACTAATCTGAATTGTATGGATGACGCCATATGCCTCTCTTTAGGATTCTCAAACATTTTAGCCAAATCTCTTCATATGACAAAATTTATTCCTAACCCTTTTCTTACTTTTCTATAATTTTTTTATTTTACGTTTAGTTATTGTAATCCAACTTGATTGTTCTCTTGCTGTGGCTTTTTCTTATTTGGTTTTTTAATTTATTTTATTCCCTAATTAGGCTTCGTAATTCAGTTGTCAAAGTCCTTGCGCAAATCGCACTGTTAAGTTGCCTTGATGTGACTATAAGAAATAAAGTTTACTCTATTTGTATGACCAAAGGCTCTTATTATCTTTTATATACATATTTATTTTTGGTTTATTATCGGTTATTTGAGTGGTCTTGGCATCTGTGGATTGCTAAGCTTTACTCCATTAGAGTACAAGTATACGAAAATGTAAGCTAAGCTCTTCATGTGGTCTTTAACATGGTGAGAATTCATGTTCACCTACATGAGAGTGAGATTAGCATATGTAAAGCAGTTGCCATAGCAATGTTGTTAGTTAACATACTATAGCTAGATTGAAAATATGAGAGTTATGTTATGTGAGTGCGAAATCATAGATAAACTACAATAGTAGATCGTCAACTAGGAATGGAGTTGCTTAAATGTTAACTAACAGCGAATGTTAAAATTCCGAAGGCGCTTTTGTGGTCACTGCTTCTGTCATTAGTTCTTATCTCATATGTATGTATATTGATCTCTGCAACTAGTAAAAGGTACATTCTGCAAAGGTGCGTATCTGCTCTCTTGGACTGTTAAGCTCTCTGTAAAATCTGAAAGCTGAACTGTTAAGCTGCTTTTGTGGTCGCAACTTCTGTCATTTTTTTTTATCCTAATATGTATGTATATTGATCTCTGCAACTATGTAAGGGCTCCACACTGCAAAGGTGCGTAACTGCTCTCTTGGACTGTTAAGCTCTCTGTAGAATTACATATGCAAATATGTAAGCTGAACTGTTAAGGTGTTTTGTCATTAGTTCATTTAGTAATGATCCATTGTATGAAAATTCTAGACTTATAGAGATGGATTTGAAAAAGAATTATACTAATATTAGAATATGTAATTACTTTAAGTAACATTCTTATGTTTTCTTTGTTTATTTCATACAGCTGCATCACATAAAACTATCAATTCAGAAACTCACCTATTTCAGACACATTTCTTGCTCACTTGCCCTTAGGCGAAATTATAAAATCTTCCTCATTTCCCTTTTGGTAGAGCGTTTAATATTCGTCTATATCACAAATGAATCTCATTTCTTGCATATTTTGTTTCTTGCTCTCCCTCTTGAATATTTTTCCTTCTTTTTGTTGGCTTCGCAAACTTAAATCCAAAGGCATTTGATATTGATTTACTTAAAAGGCAATATCAGTTTGCAAGGCAGCAACCCTTGGCACATCAACTTCTCCCCCTGCCTCCCAGCCTTAGACATATTGTAAAAATGCGAAAATTGTACAATGAAATACAATGAAAATTGAAGTGAAATTAAACTAAAGCCCAAAGGCGATAACATTAAAATTGGAATGTGAATGTGCCTGCCCCCACTCCAAAGCCAAATCCAAGTCCAACTCTGGCTCTGGCTCTGACTCTGACTCTGACTCTGACTCTGACTTGTTGGCATTCATTTTGTACACCATGGCTGGCGCAACTTTGGGACACTTAAGCGTCCTCGTCGTTGACAATGTCTGGCTGAGGCCGTAGCCTCCCCCTTGGCCCACTGTCCACATCCTAATGAGACAAAAATTGCGATTTGAATGCAAATAACTGCAGGGCTGCTTCAGACGGACAACAATTACTTGGCATTGAAGTGGATGTGGAGCTGGATGGACCAAGGAGAGTTGCTAGGACTGCAGAGTCATAAGAAGAAGGTTAACAGGGAGAATTTCTAATCAAATTGCAGGAATTTTTCAGGGAAATAGAAGACTTGGCCAAGCCTTTCACTGCCGCATAGGGTACCTCATAGTCGAGCAGTGATGCTTTTGGTTAGGGGTAGCTTTGTCAACGGCCATTTAAATTTAGAAAATAAAACGAACCAGATATTTTGGGCTTTGGCTTTGGTTTTGCACAGCCGCCAGTTGGCATTTTAATAAAGTTCTTCTAGGTGGCAGTTGCTCCTCTTCCAAGGCTTGGCAAAATATTTCCCAAATGCCTCGGCCAAAGGCAGGTGGCAGGTGGCACGAGGCAAGTGGAGGCTTGCTTGGCTGGCCAAGGTGTGTTTGCCTTTAATTAAATGCCAATAATTGAATCAATTTGCATTGAAATGTGAAAAATCTCTGGTATTTCGTATAATCAACTTCGACGACTGCAGGAATATTTCTCAGCGACACTGTGAATATTTGTGTAATATTAATTTAGCTATTTTGCTTAGCTATTTTCATAGCCCGAACCCAAATCTGTCCAGGGAATGTGGTCGAGTTGGGGACACAGTTCTCCTGCTGCTTATAGAACTTACCGGATGTCGGTGTAAATGGGAATGTGCTCAGAAAGTATGCCATGTTAATTTGATTTACTTGATGTTGCTTTTGTTGTTGTTGTTGTTGTTGCTGTTGTTGTTGTTGTTGTTGTTATTGTTGTTGTTGTTATTGCTATTGTTGTGGTTGTTGTCATTTCACTTCAATTACAGTTTGCTTCAGTTTCACTGTTTCTGTTGTGGCCGGTTTTTGGCATTTGGCTAAATGAATTTTCACTCAACAATTTCTTAGAGCTGAATATTTTCCATAATTTATTTCACACGAATTATATATATATATAAGTAGTTGTTGTTATTGTTGCTGTTGCTGTCACACACCTGACCTCGAAGTGACAAATTAATTGAACTGACATTTAAATGCAATTTCACTTGTTCTCTTTTTTATCATTTTGCGAAAATTGTATACTTTTTCAAGCATTTTAACTATAAGCAGAAGAAGTCCAAGCAAATTTTGTCGATTTGAATTTATGTGAACTTTATTGATATCATGGGGGTGCAGACAGTAGCTGGTAGTTCTCCATATTCGATTTCGAATGATGTCAGCTGATTATGCCTTGCCATTCAAACTAAACATGTTTGCCTAAGTCTATGCTCACTCAGTTGGGGAGAACTGTCTGAAAATTCAAGATTTGAGCTCAGCAAACACGCCTTCCTGCAAGTAAAGTCAAAAAAAGTATCGAAAATGAATGTGCTCAGTGTTAAAATATAATCTGAAGCTTGTAAACGGTTTGCTCTGATTTGGAATTTGTCCAATTTTGGAGCACTCTTTTACCCATGGCTGTTGTATCTGCCTAATTGCTCGCACAAATTTGTCTTCCAAGTCTTACAAAGTTCCTAGTTTAACCCAAATGTTAGCTTAAATAAGTCTATCATTCGTAAGGCTTGTCCAGCATGTGGCAAAATCCTGTTAAAGACACACATCTCCCATCAACAATCATGTCCCTATGGAGCTCCCTCAAAGGTAATGTTCTCCCCTTTCTCATTTAATGATTCATACTTATCGATCTTCAAGTCACATCATTACTTTCTAGACTTTCCTTTAACAATTCCCTTCTTTGTCATTATGTTGTCACGTTCGTCCTTCGCTCAAGCTCACAATTTTTGAGGGGCATCCAAAAACAGTTGTTTTGCCAGAAACAATTGCTGCTAAACTTAAACTGTTTATGCCAGATCATACTATGTGACATAAGCTTAGATTGCTAGATCTTTAGGCATTAGAGGGATCAGCATACATTCAATATCATATCTATATTTGGCCGCCAGAATGATTTGCTTGCTGTGATTACCTCATATGTTAGACAATTGCCTTAAAAATAGCTTGGTGCAACAAACTGTTGTTGAAATACAACCACTGTGACTCAAAGCACGTCTCTCACAATGATACAGTTGATGAATCATGAATATATAATTATGAATCCGTTTCAAAACGGCAATGGGCAGTATGGGTGTCTCAAGGCGAGTCAAAGCAAGCAAAAGTTGTTCTCAAATGAAGCCCTAAAGAGCAAATGGTCGCCTTCTTCATTTCGAAAATCGGACAAGAAGCTGCCTTACTATTATAAAAACTTAGGAAGATCCCCTCTGAATGGTATACAAATACTTCTTTTCCAGATATTTTTGAATAACTATGGAAAACCAACTGCCAAAAAGAGTTTGTCCTTCTGTCCTTCCTTTTTAACACAAAGATCTCAAAAGTCTTAAAATGTACAGAGCTGAACTTTTACCACATGCTTCTTTTGTCTGCACACTGGTTAAGTTATAGTTTCATTCAGATCAGACAACTACATCATATAGCTCTCATATAACCGATTGTTGCGGAATGAACACTGCCTGGTGGCTGGCTGGTGGCTGGCTGATGGCTTCAGTAAGACGAAACTACCCTTCCTTTCTTGTTCAGTCTTTACTTGGCGTTTAATGTCGCATATCTGCTCCTGATTATCCAGAAAAAGAAAGCCTCATATTCAAGGTTTTTGAAGCCAGAAGAGGCTGTTGAAGCCTTCTTATACCCTGAGCAATGTTCTCTATTTCAGAACGGGCTTTTGTTCTAACTTCTCAAACTCTCTCGGTTCCAGAACGATTTGGGCTCATTTTAATACCATTTTTTGGTGTCAATTCAAAGAACCTCAAGAACCTCAGTGCTCTTACGACATTTCAGTCACATTTTCATACCAGTCCAATCTCATTTTCAAACCCGTGTGGTCTCATTTTAAGGACCGCTTGGCATCATATTCAACATGCGAGAACTTAAGCTATGAAACATGGCAAGTCTAATTAGTGCTGAAGCTAAACCTCATACATATATATACCAAATATGAAGCACAAATCGGTTAGCTGTTCATGAACGTATTAGTATTAGCAGTCTCCTTATCTGCTGACCAAATTTGATCCAGATCGGACAACTATATAGTATACCTTTCATATAAAATGACAATGTCTCAATACAAATAGCAACGCAGTTCGTAATTACGCTGTAGCAGAGGGGAAATGAGCCTTAAAGTTAACAAATTCATTGACAATCAAAACAGCAGAATCCTATTTCTTTCTAACATTCACATATTTGATTCAGATCGGACAACCAATGCAAATAGTATTACTCTGTTTGTGAGAGCAGCAGAAGTGCAGCAGAAGGCGCCCATCCATTGATTAATTTTGATCGAGGATCCAGCTACAAATCCCTCCTTTCATATTAAGGTATATCTGCAAGGGTATGCCTGCTTCGGTTAGCCAAAGTTCGCCTTCTTCTCTTGTTAATTGGTCTATTTGATATATGCCAACACCGCTGGCATGTAGTTTATTTCATTTAAAATTCATTTCCTCATAATGTTGCTGAGCAAATCAAATTTTAGATTTCACGGCAGCTGATTATATGCATATGTTTTTATTTGCCCCATCAAATATTTATGGCATTTTTTTTTTTCCAACAGTTTCCTCCCTTTTTTAGGTATAAACCAAATGGAGCGTTGAATTGTCAGGTTATTTTGATTTGATTTAAAGTTAACATTTTAACAAGTTAACGGTCAATAAATGTGGCGCTGTTTTTTTGTAAATGTTTATGCAATTTGTATGCAAATTATTTGAATTTAATTAAAAACCTGCGTAAATTTTCACATTTTCAATTGTTAATTTATAGAAGTGCGTGTGTGTGCGTGTGCGTGTGCGTGTTTTTCCTTGTAAATTGAGCCACAACATTTGAGCAGGAGTTTTGCAATTACAATGCTAAATTGATTATGTGCAGCATTACGAAATGCAGTTCGGAAACGCCGACGAGCTTAATGCAACAATTTGATTGCGCAATCATAATTTGATTATGCTGCTTTTCCACGCATTAATTGTCTATTTATTTACACACAAAGTTAACAGAACATAAAATAGATACAAAAAAAAACGAAGAGAAAAACAAAAACGTGACACAACACATATTAAATTTATTAAACGAAAAAAAAGTGAAAATATTATGACGACTAAAATTAAGGTTTTTCCAATATCAATCAGTGTAATGTTTATTAAGGCCCCAAGCTGCGCAGCCTGTAAGAGGAAATGACCCAAATGCGTCCGAATACTCATTCACTATGAGTGTTGGAGCAGATTAATTTAGTTTTATAAGCAAATCTATCCAAATTCCTAAGAATTTTATGATAAAACTGACTGTAACAGCACTGACTGTAACATATCATTGGCCATTAACATTTCTATTATCTGCATTCTGTTGACCTTATGTGTGCTCTGTTAGCCATGTACATATTTTATCTGTACTGTTGGTACCGCTCTCGTTTATGGGTGCTCATCAGTTAACATTACTCTAACACTGGATAAGACTCACACTGTTATCTTATAAACAAGGCCACAATAAAGCCAATGTGGAATCCATATCTACGGAATCCATATCTGAGGCACTTCAAGTCGGACCAAATGCTCTCACATCCAAAAAGCACAGAACAAGGCTCTTAGGACCATATCCAATGCATATATTCTCCACTCAAATAAAGAAATACACCAAGAACTCGGAGTCCCTTGGGTAAAAAGGAAGTAAGCAGATTAACCAGAGCCTATCTGGACAGACTCAAAAATTTCTCAGTCCAGCTATGTAAACTCAGCTTTGATCAGCAGCAAACTGTTTATAACAGTTCTGGCTGCGACCAGAACATTTGTCTATTTATTTATATTGAAGTTAAGCCGCTGTTAAATCTTTCTTTCTTGTGGAATGTTATCTGCACTGTAGTACCGCTGTCGTTTTTGTATGTTACGTGTCATTACATTCTGCTAATCAGTATTACATTATTGCTATAACATATAACAGACTCTCTATGTTATCATTTCTCAGTCCAGCTATGTAAACTCACCTTTGATCGGTAGCAAACTGTTATAAAATACTCTCTGGCTGCGGCCAAACTTTACCAGTCTATTTATTGATATTGAAGTTAAGCCGCTGTTAAATCTATATTTCTTGTGAAATGTTAGCATACTGTTAAACCGAGTAACCGTCAAGAAAGCTCGACTGTAGCATTTTTATTTGTTAAAACTAAAATGTCGAATAACAGTTGCCGCTAACGAGCAACGCGTTTTCATTGTTGAATAATAAAGTGTTGGCATTATTAATAAATATTCTTCAATAATCAAAATGATGAAATTTAAACATCAAAACATTCTACTTACCCAACAACAATATAATCCCGTGTTGAGTGACAAAATTGCCGGATTTAAATGTAATAAGTACACGTAGGTTTCCTTCAAAGTAATACCATCAGTCTGAGTTCCAAGAAGTAGAGCTCCCCCGTCTTTCCACCACTACACAACGGCCATGAAAGAGTATTATGAAGCCAAAAGTAGACTAAGTTATGATCTACATTAAATTTTCACCAAAATTGGTTGTGTTTTCCAACCTAATCGGATTACCTCTAGGATGGCCCCATCGGTAGCGTTGGCTCTGCACTGCCGGAACCTAACTAACTCGTAAAGTTTAACTTTTATTTTCAAATAAATATAAATTACGCACACATCCGTTTCAAAAGTATTTGTGTTCTTTTTTTATTTTTATTTTCATGCCAGGAACACAAGCAGTTGCAAGGAGCTGCGCTCAAGTTTGTTGGCTGGCAGTTGGTCACGTTGGCATTCTGCTTTGTTGTGGCCAGCAGAAAGTCTCAGCTCAGCTTTGAGTTTTCCTTTTTTTCCATTTATTCAATAAAAAAAACGTATAAAAAAACTGCTTGGTTATAGAAAATTATATGCTCAACCGCAAGCTTTTGCTGTGGCTTCTTTTGCCAATAGACAGAGAAAAAGGTGTGGGTGGGGGATAGGGAGAGCTAGAGAGAATCAATCAGCTGGTTTGCTCAACCCTCTAACCCTCTGCCTGCTGCATTTCTGTAAAGTTCCAAAACAGGCAATGGAATCCTTCAGCTGTGTGTGTGCTGCCCGCAATTCGTGCGAACGTGTCTTAATAACAAAATTAACAGAATTGCAACATATTGTATGTGATGGTGATGATGATGATGGTCAGCGGTACAAGAGGGCCAGAGAGGTGTAGAGGGGTTGTGCATGCGTGCCTGTGTGGTTTGGTCTAATGCGAGAGTGCAAAAAAATGTGTGTGGAACAGATATGCTTGGACAATTTGTCAATGAAGAAATTTCCAAAGCCAACCAACACTCTGTGGAGCTTACTGAAAATAAGAAATTTGTTGAAAGTGCAACGTAGCCAACACAAATACATACATATCAGTATATGACAAAGGATACACTAATGTTGGTTGACAAAAATTGAGATTGAAAATGGATATTTTAATAGTGAAGGTGAACTTTTCAATTTACATGTTGTTAACATAACATGAAATGTAGCCACTTGAAACAATTACAGTTCTTTAACATAGTCTGAGTAGATTAGCATACTGAGATCTGCTAACTTAACATAATTAATTAACAGTTCGATTAATGAGCTTATGTGGAGTTCGGCTTACATTGTAAGTCGGAGTAGATTAACATTCTGACATCTACTAACATAACATAAATAATTAACAGTTCGATTAGTGAGCTGATGTGGAGTTCGGCTTACATTGTAAGTCGGAGTAGATTAGCATACTGAGATCTGCTAACTTAACATAATTAATTACCAGTTCGATTAGTCAGCTTATGTGGAGTTCTGCTAACATTGTAACTGATAACATTGATAACTGATAACTTTGTAATCAAAGTATGTAATCTAAATGACTAACAATGATCTACCAGCAACTTTCAATACGATTCATCAAAATTGAAAGCCTTTAAATGTCGAAATTTGGGCAGTGTAACCCACACAGGCGCACTGTGAACTTCAAACGTAAGTTCAAGCCCTTGGCACAGCTTGAGCTCAGCAGTGGGCATCATCAGGACAGCAGCAACAAAAAAACCATAATGAACCAAGGACTGTCCCGCACCCACACAAGCCAGCCAGGCCCCCCAAAAACCCGAATCCAGCCCACCAAGTTGCCAACTAGCGATGCGGATTGGGTACGTGGCAGTTGGAGTGGGTAAGAGCGTGCCAGGCAGTTAAACACACGAGTATATATATACATGTGTGACCAGCACAGCACAGCTTGGCCCAAGAGTTATATCATAGAAATCGTAATAGTTATATATACATTCATCCTTGTGCATATTACGTATGTGTCTGTGTACGTGCTCAAGTTTGCACGCTTGATTAAATTTGAGTCGGCCAACGTCCAAACCTGGCCAACAACAAGTGTAAGCCAAGTTGAAAGACAATCAGGCGGCAATTTAAAATCCTTTTCAGCCACGCCCACACTCACGCCCTTGCCCTGGTCCAGAGCAGACGCTGGACCACCTGCTGCTCGAGCTGGGGAGCTGTGGCAAAAACAGCTCCTTCTGCTTTAGTAACTTCTGCTCGATTAGTTTTGATTTGGTTATTTGGCATTAGGCATCTGCCCTGCTCCCTCACCCCACCACAATTCTCTCTGTTCCTTTGCTCATCCCTTTTTGCCATGGCCATTCTCATTCGCATGCTCACACTCATGCTCGTTCATTTTTCTCCATTGTTGACTCTCGGTTGGCCAAGCAAATAAACTAATTCGCAGGGTGTCTTGTGGAGCAGCTGTGCTGTGGCAGTGGGAGGATGGGACGGTGCCAAAACATGTGCTCGAGTTTTAATATAAAGTTAATCATTGTGCATTGTTGGGTTTGAGCAAGACAACCCGATTTACAATGCTGGTCGTTTGGTGGGCTTTGCGCGTGCTAAGAAGTTAAGGGAAGATGTTGGAGATGGTATGGAATTATTATACATGTTAGAACATTTTAGGAATGTACAAATGTATATCAGTTTGAATTTAAATAACAGTTATAATGTATGATAACATAATTGCAGAAAGTTATTATAATTTCAGTATGTTGATCTTATTGCCATATGTTACCTTAGAGTAACTAGAAGAGACACAGGTCCCGCAACGACTTGGCTGTTAAGCATTAACAGGGGCATGTTCATAGTTCAAGTTAACATAATGCTGTTTAACAATAAAAAGATCAGAGAGCAGCTTAACATATTCTGAGTACATCCATAAAGTGACTAGAAGTGACACGCTGTAAAGGCTGTCATAACATTGCTTTTGCTTTCAGCATCCGCTTTAAATTGTATAGTGGATTGCCAAGTGGATTCCAAAAGCAGCGCTGCTTCTGTTAACGTTTACAGTGAGCATGTATCTCTTCTAGTTACTTTACAGATGTACTTTTAATATGATAAGCTGCTCTCTGATCTTGTTATGTTAAACAGCATTATGTTAACTTGAACTATAAATATTTATTTTCATAACTAAACATACAAGGTTTATATAAACACACTTACGCACCTCCATTTAACTCAAATTGGCACCACTCAAACGTAATAATATGTACACAATCCATAGTTTTACTGACGTACGTGTGTCTGTTTGTTGGTCGCACATGGCGTATGCTTAATATCAGTTAGTGGCACGTTTTTATGTCAAAAGCAAAAGCCACCAATATTGGTGCCATTGGTTACGTGGCAAACTAACAAATCATTATCCAACCCCACAACCTCCCAAGTTTCCCTCCACCACGAACCAACGCCCGCCCCACCTCAACCCACTTGCTCCCAAGTGAAAAGTCGTAGTGCACCAATTCCAAAACTAATTTGACATGTAAACTGAGACCAACAGCGATTAAGACATTTAAAAGTTGGCCACAGGGGCTTGCTTGCAACGTGCTGGAGGCAGGTGCTGGCAATCTTTGCTCAGTCCACTCCCAGGGGTTCGGCAACCTCTATAATTTGACCAGAAACCAAAAGATAAAGGCTGCTCGACTGTGAGATACTCTATACTTTGTATGATGATGGCAAAAGTTGTGGCAAGCCATTAAGTCTAATTTCGCACAAGACTCAAATACTCGCCCCTACTTAGCAGCGGCGCAGGGGTACAACCTTTTGCTTGATCGTTTGTGGCGCGTGTTGAGTTGCACAGAATAAAGGGCCTTACACTTCCGCTAAATGTCGCTATTATTTAACAATTTTGTTTATGTATGCTTTTCATGCAGCCGGCTTGCTTCACAACCACTTCCCTTCCTCACGCTGCTCACCTAGGCAACACTTTTCTGTCAGTCAGCTTGGGGCAGCGCTCACCTACATCTATGAGTGGCACAGTGGCCGACATAGGTAAAGTGACAAGAGAAACATTTGGATTCCAATTGAAATTTAGGCAAGAAAATTTTGAAGATCTGCCACTGGCTAGTTAATCTTCCAGCTGAAGTTTGGAGGAACCAATTTAGCTGACATTTTCCATAAACGTTTAGTTTGAATGAAAATGTCTGATTAGCTAAGATACGTCTGTTTAAATCGTATTTGTTGAGCTACCAAAGAACTTGAGTTGAATTATCAGTTAATGTTAAGCCATAATGTAACTACAAAGAGAGACAGGTTCCACAGCAACGCATCTTTACAGAGGCAGCGCAGCTTCTGCCGAAGTTTGGTTTGAAAAAGAACTGCTTAGAAATGAAATGTTTACAAGAAAGTGCGAGTAACATAGTTTCGCAAGGCAATTTTCGGCAGAAACTGTGGATCTTGTCTCACTTTGTAGTTGCTCTTGTAGCATTCACATAACATAATTGCAGTATGTAAACTAATAACAGTGTGTTAATCTGTGTACAGTCGCTGGGTTCTCAGTAGAGCCCGTTGCTTGTCTCTTGTAGGGCACAGAATATTGGTGTTGTTATGTTAACTGCTCTCATTATGTTAATCTTACAATGTTTACAAGAAATTACGAGGGCAGAAACTGCGCCGCGACAAAGTTTTCTGTGGAAACTATCTCAATTTGCAGTTACTTTATGGTTAGGCACTCACATAACATAATTGCTGTATTTAAACTAAAACACTAAAACAGTGTGTTAATCTATGTACAGTCGCTGCGTTTTCAGTGGAATCTATGTCTTATGTAGGTACTCTATGGCACAGAGTATTGGTCTTGTTATGTTAACTGCTCTCATTATGTTAATCTTACTCTTATTTGCATGAACTAGAATTCTACCAATGAAAAAGCTCAGGTGACATTTGTAAATTTGACATGTTCGTTGTCCTATAAAACTCGTCTTTTCTATATAATTTTTGGTTTTGTACAAATATGTATGGCAACCACTGTACATGCACATTTTTATATGTGAAATATAATTTATGGTTACCCCTACTATGCCACCCCCTTCAGAAGGGTCCAAAAAGAAACTAAATTGTCGCCATCGCCGACGTCGTCTTTGGGGGATGTGTTGGCAACGCAAAGAAAAGAAGGAAAGCAATTATGGCTGACTTAACACTTCCGCTGCTTGTTACGAATTGCCGCCGCACCAGCTTAGACCTAAACCCAAAGCAGCCTGTCCCTTTCCCCATTCCAATCCAATCCCCATTCTCGACCAACCTCGAAAGCACTTGAGATTGTAATTTAACACGTGAGCTTTTTGTTCTTGCAATTATGATAACATTTTATTGAGTTTCGTTTTGTTTCATGTTTTTTTTTTTTTTGTTTAAAATTCACAAATCAAAATTTAAAATCATTTTTGGTTTTTTTGGTATTTTTATAAGAAAAAATGTTATACAAAAATATTCGCTTGTGAATGAAATATCATTATAAATCACCTTAAATCAAAGTGTTGATTGTGCTTTTGTGTGTGTGTAAACATATGTTAAAGCGTATTCGATAAAGCAAAGTATATTGATAAAGAAGGAAGGATGGAAATGGGAAATGAAAATAATAAATATTTGTTAAGATGACGCTGAAGAGAGAAATCCAACAGGAATTCATGGTAATATACATAGTTGAGATATCAGTTTGGGTATCGTATAAGTAAAGGCGGGTTCTGAGAGATTCTTTATGAACATTATAGATTTACGAGTAAGAAATGCACGTACACAGTTGAGGCTGCCTTTGAGAAACAAACTTATGCAAAAGGGGACAAATAAGAAGAACATATTTGGTAAACACAAACTAAGACAAGAATTCCCTAACAAAAGACCTTGAAAAAGTTGTTGAGGTGAAATTAAAGTGCTACTCACCTACTCACACCTCTGCTCACCAGTACAGCGGCACAATTAACCACATAAATATTAGTTGGGGTTCATTCTCTGGTGCTGAGTCATAGGTAAAAAAGTTCCACTAGAATTGGCTTTAAAGCAGCGGCACTACAACTTCTCTGTAGTAGTATGTGTGTGATCGTCCCTGATTTAAATAAATGACATACATACATATGCACCAATGATTCAGTACATCTAATTTCACTTTAACTTTCATCTCTATAGATAGCTAACTCTCATTGATCGTATATCATCATAGAGTTTGCCTGTCATTTTACCTCTAAATATTCGAACTCGAAGGCCAAAGAAAAACCTTGTAAAAATGTAAAAAAAACGTTTAACCAAAATAAATTCAGCTTCAAAGTCATGTAAATTTTCTCTTTGACTAATTTAAACTCTTCTATATAAATACGCATAGGTCTAGCTATATAATTTTATATCGTATATTATTTAATTTGGAGGACAAGGCGTTACGATTTCAAATTCGAAATGCCATAAGCTAGTCGACCTCATGATCATATGAGTTTGCACACCTTTCTTAAAGGTGTGAACACAAAATTGGTGTCTGTTTAAATGTGTGTTTCTATAAGTTTTCACAAATATTTGCCCTATTTGTTAAATATATGGCATGAGAAAGTTAGCAAAATCTTTGAATGAAATTTGAGCTTGATAACAGATGGCAGATGCTAAATATGAAGTGAACGAGTTCATACAAACTTATGCAAGACTTAGCATAAGCAACTGGTTTCCAAGGCAAATTTAGTTTGCTGTACAAATGTTAGTCCAAATATTTGCCAAGTTTGTGCAAATTATTTCTTTAGCAGTTTCAAAATGTATCAAAGAAATGTATGACAACAAATTTGCTCAAATCTTAAGCAAATTTTTCTTTGCTGCGCAAATGCTTAACCAAATATTTGCCAAGTTTTACATGAGAAGCTTACAAAATATTCAAACAAATTCCGGCAATTATTTTGTTTGTTGAAACCTTAAGCGAATTTATACAAATATTTGTCCAAATGTTTGTCAAGTTTACGCAAACTTACAATATTTTCATACAAATATAGGCAAATATTTTATTAATTTGCAAAAAACTTAAGCAAATTCTGTTCGTTGCACAAATGTTTGCCCAAATATATGACAAATTATATAATTTTACATTATTATAAAATTTTCAAACAAATCCAGGCAAATAATTTGCTGAAATCTTAAGCAAATTTTGTTTGCTGTACAAATATTTGTCCAAATATATGGCAAATTATATACATTTACATTATTATAAAATTTTCAAACAAATTCAGGCAAATACTTTGCCGAAATCTTAAGCAAATTTTGTTCGTTGCACAAATATTTGTCCAAATATGTGACAAATTACATACTTTTACATTATTATAAAATTTCCAAAACAAATTTTCTATGCTGCACAAATGTTTGTCCAAATTTATGACAAATTACAAAATGTTCAAACAAATTCAGGCAAATATTTGGCGTGTGTCAGCTAATTTGCTCAAATGATTTTGGATCATTGTCATTTTACTGACATAATATTTGGCTTAAAACTCTATCTATATATTTGTGCATATTCTGCTTTTGTTCGTTTTATATTCGAGTTGTTTTTGTGCTAAATTTGAGATACAAATTGAAGGCAAATAAATTTTGTCAAACATTTGCTTTGTCTTCTAATCTAATTTTTTTAAAAAAAAAGTTTGCCTTAGTAATGCTTTGATATTTGGTTTGTTTGACAAATATTTGTTAGCTAAGGCTGGCGGCTGTGCGCGATTCCACATGCGATTGCGATTCGAGTTGACTTCAACTCCAAGAAGTCATTCTATATATAGTGTCATATGATAAGTGTTATCGCTATAAAGTAAACCTGAAGCTGGACGTAACTGGGCGGCATGAACTGTGGAGGGGATGGACAACCAGGAGAGCTTCACTTTGGTGCATTGGCGGCGCTGCCAAAGAGCTCCTCGTAGGAGGGAGCTGCAAAGAGGACGGTTAGGAAAGGTTGGCACACTCTCATGAGCATTGCTACTTACGCAACTCCTGGGCGCCAGTTGGCTGACGCGGATGCAGGAACGAAGACGATGCCGAGGTGGAGGGCAGCTGGCTATAGCCACTGGCTTGAGGCGGGACTGCTGGTGGCGCAGCAGTTGCTCCAACTGCGGCTTGCGCTGCGGTGGCAGCTGGCGGACTGAGGGCCAGCATCGAGTATTGAGGTGATTCTGGCAACGGATACGGTGGCAAATGTGGCGGTGGATACGATTGGGCCATTAGGGGACTGGACGAGTAAGGCATGTAGGGCACATTGGAGCTGCTCCTGATGCTAGCACGATTTGCGGGGCTGCCGTACTGTGAGGATTGTGAGCCGGAAGTGTACGACAGCTCCACACCGCCCACCGCCGGACTGAGGGTGGCCGCCGAGGAGTCCGAGGTGGTGGAGTTGAGGGAGCTGCACTCACTGTACTGCGAGGAGTGCGAAGGAGAGCCAATGGAGGAGTCCAGCGACGGGTAAACTGGTAGGACGGCCGGCTCAAACGGATTACCGGTAACAGCCGGTGGCCCATCAGTGGGTCTGGGTGGGTGCGGCGGCTGCACGGAACCCTGCCTGGCCGAGGCATCCTGTGAATAAACTTTGAATGGGAGATTTAGCACCAGATTCTTGAAGAAGCCACGCAGCACAGCCTCGACTCGCAGCTCGTAGGCAATGGTAATGACACCGCTAAGCTGCTCATCCGTGGGCTGGGTCGCATCTGGCATAAGCAGCTCATGGGCGAAGCTGCGCTCGCTCTTCTTGTGCACCGAACCCGTCTCCTTGTTGGCAATCGCAATGCACTCCACCTTCTGCACGCGTAACGGCACATGGCTGTAGTAGGTGACGTACTGCAGCACAGTGAAGCGAAGCTTCTCCACATTCGTGGTGCTGTTATTCATCACCGTGACGCAAATCCTCAACGGCTCGCCGCGCACAGCGAAATCTTCAGGTAGCAGCGCCAGCATGGTGATGGGACGTGTGCCAAACAGGCTGATGGTTTTGGTGATTTGCTTCTCCAGTGGACTCGGATTGCTGCGATAGCTTGGGGGCAATGGCATATGCTTAACCACAGTAAACGGGATGGTGTGGCGCTCGTCAAATGTCCAGGGACGTTGGATGAGCACGCGCATCTTGTATTTGATGCTGCCATGGCTGCCCTTGAAGGTGGAGGGAAGCTGTCTGCCCAGAGCCACACAGAAAATGAATGTGTGCTCGCCCGGAGCCAGCTCCAGGCCACGTGGCTCAAAGTCCGGCAGGGCGGTTTCACTGTGCTCGTAGACTTCTTTGCTGGTGTAGAATAGGCTGCGCGTGTACTCATTGTTATTCGAATTTTTGCGTAAGATTTCTATCCACTTGCATTTGCCCTTGCCGGTTACTTGAATTTTTATGCCTGAAACAGGAAACGTAAAATTCAAATTTAACAAAATGCATAAGGGCGCCATCTGGCGTACATGTAACAAACATAACTTCAACATATAAAAGCGCCAACTGGAGTACATAACGTTAATGTCTGCTATTAACGCAAGAAATACATATGTAAAAGCGCCAACTATCGGGCGCAAAAATAGTGTTGTTTGCTGTTAACGCAATAAATGTTACTCACAACAACAGACCGATAACTGGTCGATAGCGATAAAACCAACCATCTTGGGGTCACATCAACTTGCATGTTAAATTTTTTTTCTTTTTATTCTTAATGTTTAACTCGTGAAACGGTAAGTAATAGATGCTCGCAGCACAGCCAACAGGCAACCAGCAACGTATTTTGCATAAAACAGAAGTGACCGCTACGAAGTCAGGCGTATTTCAAGCAGACGCAGTTTGCTATCAAGCTCGACATATTTTTCAGGACTCCACGCCTCTTTGTGAAAAGTCCTATGGCATAGATATATGTAGTGCAGATATATATACATATGAGCTGCTGGACTTGGATTGGACAAAATGAACCCCAATTATATAGCCAAGACACTGAGCTTTCACGGCCAGCCGCTGCAGAAGATCTGGGATGATGAGCGCGGCGTGGACGATTTGCGTCGAATGGGTCTCACGCAGCCCAATTACAATGTGTATCAGGAGCGCCAAAAGTACTTTACATTTCAAGAACGAGCCAAACGCTTGAAGGTTCATCAGTTCCTGGCGCGCAAGGCGACCGATTTGTTTGACAGGGAAATGGTCAGCAATGTGATGGAGGAAGCCGTGCTGGCCCAGGGTTTGTGATAAATGTCCCAGAGACACAGCGGATGACTTTAATCTGTTTCCATTTACAGGCAACACGTGTATAGTGTCGCAGCCACCGTACGAATTCTTCTTGCATGTGAAGGATAAGGATAAACGTAAGTCTTGGGCAGAGCGCATGGATGCCCTGAAGCCGGGCAATGTCATATATGCCTCTGTTATGAAGACGGCGATGAATCGACTGGTGGTGAGGCCGCTGTGCACAGCTGAGCCTCTGCATTACTATCTGGCTGATATTCCCATCAAGGTACGCCATGGACGCTTTAAGGCAATAATCAGGAAACCGATTTCATATGAACAAAACCAAACCATCTGTACCCTCTGCAGGCCAGCATGACCGTTGATCAATTGGGTCCGCTGCCTTTGGACAAGCAGGGGAATCCTCGTCAGTTTGCTGCCCATGATTTGATACTCTGCGAAATCTCAAATATATCGGCGGATGTGGAACGACTCTCGCTAACCATGGTGTCGATGGCAGGCGTAAAGCTCGGCCTATGCGATGTGGATGAGCTGCCTAAGTACTATAGGTATGGGTAGACCCGCCCTTATTCAGAGTCCAGGTTCTGTTATAGGCAATATTCTGTGTCCGACAGGGAAATCCATAATCTGGAGCATCCCTCCGCTGTGCACTATGAGGATCAGCTGACTGGCTCGCCGGAATTTCTGAATCCTAACTATGATGTCCTGTTCCAGATGAACGGACTGCAGCCCAATGAGAGTCTCACGCTGATGAGCCAACTCAAGGCGGGCTACGCCAAGTCGGAGTACGCGCCGGAGCTGCGACAGAAGCAGGCATCCCAATGGGCATTCCGGTAAGTGAAATTCAGTGTCCGTGTTATGCGTCATCATATGGGGATCGCTACTGTATGTTTTTGTATATGTATACGTTTGATCATCAGCTCCGTGGCTGATGGCATTGAGCACTTTAAGAATGGGCAGCAGGTCGAGGCCTTTCAATGCCTGAACAAGGCTCTGAACATTGATCCGCGCAATGTTGAGGGTTTGGTGGCGCGCGGGGCGCTCTACGCGAATCGCGGCAGCTTTGTGAAGGGTCTTGAAGACTTTGAGAAGGCCCTGACCTTGAATAAGTACCATGTGAATGCGCGTAAATATATGGGCGAGACATTGGTGGCCCTGGGACGCAGCTACGAGGAGGAGAACCGCATACCAGAAGCCATCAAGGCCTATGCCGATTGTCTGAATCTGTTGCCGCAGCATGAGCAGGCACGCCAATCGTTGGATGCACTGCAGCGGACTCCTGGCTCAGGGCACCAACTCACTTCGGAGCTGCTCAATTTACCGAATGCCCCTGTGCAAGTCATTTCCTCGGAAGGGGATGAATCCAGCTCATCCAGTGACAGCGAGGAGCAGTGTAAGTCACAGTGACATGTGTGTTCAGCATTGGCTACCCTCTCGATTAACCCATTCCCAATTTTAGCCAATAAGTTGCTCTCCAACCTAAGGAATCGACGACCCTCCTTTGCCGCGGGTACGGAGAAACTGGCCGTAATTGATGCCCAAAAGGCCAACGAGTTCAAACTGGACGAGGATGAGACCATGGTCAGTGTGCGCAAACTCTTGCGGGATGCCAACAAGCACAAGAAGGCCAAAAAGAAAGGCAGCAAAAAGAAGAAGGAGAAAAAGGGCAAGGAAAGGGATAAGAGGTCCAAATCAAAGCAAACCGATACGGCCGGAGGAGGAGAATCCACATTGGATACAGTGGAACTGCTCAAGAAGTTGGACTTTCAGGCGGCCTTCAGGTAAGAGCATGGAGGGAGGAGGTTGAGCAAGCAACAACATCCAAAATTTACAAATCTCTTGCATGTCTCTGACCCATTACTAGAAGTGCGGACAAGTAGGTTAACGGGAAGCCAGCCGCTTCCGCTTCTAACTGCGTATCAATCCTCTCATGCTTTCACAACTTTCTTGCAGACTCGTCAGCAGCTCGAGCAGTGAGGCTCAACTGAAGGCACAACTGCAAAGCTACTTTCAGCAAAAGGAGGAATCGCCTCCGCCGGCCCCACCCTCGATGCGCAAGCAGTCGCACGGGAAGAGCAGATCCAGATCCAGATCCACCTATGATTCAATGGGGCCCAGCACATCCAAGCATGCTGCAGCCGCTACTGCTACCAGCAGTACATATGAGGAACCCCCGCCAGCTCCCAAATTCCACCACCACCAGCAGAACCAGAAGTCGGCCCAGCCCTCGCAGCCACCAGCACAAAAACTATCGTTCCAAATCAAACGACCGAACCTACAAATGGACAAGTTTGGCTTAGTGCGCCTGGTCACTCCCCTGGATAAGGATAATGATAAGGATAAGCAGTATAAAAAGCCGCTAAGCATCACATCCCGTTCGCGAAGTCGCAGTCGTTCGCCTCGCAGACGCAAACGCGACACCCCTTCCCCTCCGGGCAGGCGTAAAAATAATCGCGGACCGCGCTCCAGGTCAAGCAGTCTCTCATCGCATCACTCCCGACGATCGAGGCGGCGTCGTTCGAGAAGCCGCAGTCGCACGCCCACACGATCTCGCTTTAGTCGTTCATCCAGAGGACATTTTCAGCGTTTTGGACGCCCACGACGCTCCTTCTCACGTTCCGTTTCGCGCTCTCGCAGCCGTTCCCGTAGCCGGCCACGTTCCCTCTCGCGCTCTCGCAGCCGTTCCCGTAGCCGACCACGTTCCTATGACCGGCGACGCACCCCCTCACCCTTTGTGCCACGACGGACTCCTTCACCCTTTGTGAAACGTCGTACTCCCTCACCATTTGTGCCGCGTCGCACGCCATCACCGGGTTCACGGCATCGCCGCACACGCTCCCGCTCGCGCAGCCAAAGTCCTCGTCGTTATCCGTATCAGAATCCACGCTTTCAGTCTCGAGGTTATATTCGTGGCCGAGGTCGTGGACGGGGACGCGGCAGATTCCAACCAACCTGGCTGCAACATGATAATCGCAGCGTGTCTCGAGCAGTGGCCATCGAACCAGCGAATGGCCGTGGACATAGTCGTAGTCCCAAGAGCCAAGCAGATGGTCCAACCATTGAGGAGGTCGACGAAATGATCAAGGAGGCACAAAAGGAACGCAAGCAGGGCATCATCGAAAGCGAAAAGAGCATTCCTAAAAAGACCAAGGCCAACACGCCCGCTCCCGGTGATGATTAATAAAATGGGCGAAACTTGATGAAATGTCACAGACCTTATATCTACCAAGATCCTATATGCACTATAATATAAGCAATTCCAAAATATAACAAACTGCGCCGAAGTTGATTATAAATAAAGCTGCTTTCGAAGCAAATGCAAATTATTTTGTTTCAATCATATTTATCAGTCAGTTGGACTGTATATAGGTTTTTTATATAATTTTATCATGATATATGTAAAGCATGAAAGGAAGCATCTTTGACCCGGTAAAGTAGATATATTCTTAATCAGCATGACAAGCTCAGTTGATATAGTTATGTCCGTCGTATCTGTCTGTGCGTTTGTTTATATGCGAACTAGTTTCTCAGTTTTAAAGCAATCGAAATTTTTACCATAGATTTATTTCTGGTTCACATCAGAGCACTATATCATATAACTGCCATATAACCTAACGATTCTGTACATGAAAGTTTGTGTATCAAAATGCACGCCCAAATTATGGGAAGGTAATTAGAAAGATGATTGCTTCGCTGTCTATTGCTGCAGCTGAAGGAAATACATTTTAGACTACTAAGTTTTCTTTCATTTTTATAGTTCTGCAAGGTTCGGATACCTGAAGTTAGCTTTCTATCTCTTGTTTAAGTTTCAGTTCTAGGATATTTTATGGTTTAGAACTTTTCTAAGCTTATTTTTATTCTATTTGGAAATTCTAATAAAAAGAAAAGTTGAACAAATACGCGTAATATTACTACAAAAAAAAACTTCGATTTGTGTTATAAATTTTAAGTAAAAGTGAAAGAAATGTGCGGAAATGATAAAAATTTATGTGCGTCAAAAACAAACGAATCCAGCTGCTTTTCTTGGCCTTTGGAAAAAGTTTCAGTGAAAAATTTAAAAGGAAATTAAAATCTATGACAGCGAAATGCGGCCACTATTGGCTTCAAAATATTCCCACATCTAATTTCTTAGGCTTCAAGCTAACCCTAAAATTTAATGTTTAAAACAATTATAATTTGAATACAATTTAAATATTTTTTGTATCTGTATAAATACAATTTCGTCATGGAATCCGACGGACTCCTAAAGTATTTAAATGGCAGCTGAAATCGAACAATCCAAAGTTCTTCGCTCACCCATGACCTTGAGGAGTTATTTTAATACAAGGTTGAAAAGATTTGGAGAAATGAATGTGAGAACACTTCTATTTTTAGGTGCGATAAAGTTCCTTTGTATAAAAATATAGAAAAGGTTCAATATATTCCTTTTTCAAAGCATTTCTGAAGGTCAAACAAAAGCCCCTGCCTGACAATTCTACATTTTCAGCGCCTGTAATCTAGTAGAATTTAAATTTTTCATGCCTCCTTGAAAAGAGCAAAGCAAACGAAAACTAAGGTGCTTTTCATTGTACCAAAGCTTAAGTTAAAGTGCAAATAAACTTCTTGTGTAAGCATCTTGTAAATATGTTCAATATATCATGTAAACTATAAGAAGTTCCGTTATCATGTTGATGAAAAGCAAATGTGTGAGAGTACCGTTAACTTTTAGTTCTCTACTCTTTGTAGACCCATGCAAGCTATTATAGTTTTGTAACGCAGAGAAGGTAGCATGCTATGTCCGTCTGTTTCTATGCGAATTTCTCTCTCAGTTTTGAAGCTATCTATTTGTAATTTTCACCATAACCTTGTTTTTGCTGTTAGCTGCTCAAGATCGGAGCACTATATCATATCATATCAGCTGCGATATAAAAACCTGTTTACAATTTGAGGCTAATTAAAAAGAAGATTGCTTCGCTGCATATTGCTATACGTTTTAGAAAACTACACACGTCTGCTCACGAAATGTTATAAGGATCGGGTTAATTAGCACTATTTTTTTATAGTTCTACAAGGATTTATAAAGTTCAAGTACCCGAAGTTAGTCCTCCTCTCCGAATTTTGCTTAATTTTCGAATGTAAAACCATTGAATCTTTATGGCATTGATGGTTTGCATTCATATTATAGGGATAATCTTAAGGAAACTTTGATTTTTTCCAAGCAGAACTTTGGCGGCGAATATGTGATAGTTGCATTAAATGTTTAGTTCAATTTATTAAGTTTAAAGACAAATTAAACAATTTTGTTCTTTATTTTCAAACTTTCCAAATGGTTTTCAAATTTCAATATTTTAAAATATAACGGCAACTCCAACCGAGTTCTAGTTCTAACTATGAAAATTTGAATAAAAAATAATACCACAATTACCCTGCGTGACCCACACCCACAAATTGATGAGAGCATGGGAGACGAATAGTGATAGGGAGAGAAGAGAGAGAATGCAAGCATTGCGCATTTGCGCTCATTTTACGCCGCTTGTGTTCTCTCTTGTTGTTATTGTTGGCACCGGCGACTGCTGTCAGTGTGAAAATCGTACGAGTGCGTCGTCAACAACAGCAAAAGCAACAACAACAAATCTGAAAAGCCAAATACAAGTTATCGAAGATAAAGCCAGCTCCGCCTCCTGCTCTGTTCATATTTGCCAAGCGGCAGCCGCCACAATCAGAAGCAGAAGCAACGGCAGTCTCCTGCGTTTCGATTTATATACACATATTTATTTTAGTGCATTAAATTTGTTGTTGTTGTTTTTTGAATAAAAGTGCAATTAGTAAGTGACCTAAAATTAGATGCAAATCGAGTCAAGCGAAATACTTGCACAAAATAAATAAACAAAACTATAAAGCCATAAAATAATAAAATCGCCGTGTAAGTGGTAAATGGGTAGAAAATAAAATTTAATTTTGAATTTCCCCCAATTTATTTACATAACCAAGTAAAACAAGAGCAAGTGCTGAAATTAAACATGTGTTTGACATTGGCAATGGCTTTTTAAAAGTGTTTTTTAAGTTTTATTAAACCTTAGTTGGACTTTGAACGATAAGCGCGGCAGTAAAAGCAAGAACATGAAGAGACAAAGAACCTTAAACTCGAGCCATGCTTGTTGTTTGTTGTTGCTGTAGTTGTTGTTGTTGTTGTTGTTCTCAGTACACTACACTTGTTGCCACGCGGCTTATGGCCACGCATATGCCGAATGATTTAAGGAAAGTGAGACGCAGACGGGGTGTTCAGGTGTCCAAATGAAATTAATCTTTCGACACAGCTAAGAGATTACAATTTCATACACTGTAGCTAAGGTACAAGGGATATTAAAGTTGTTACAGTGTAGGTAACAGGCAGAAGGAAGCGTTTTCGACCCCATAAAGTATATATATTCTTGATCAGCATGACAAAACATGTTGATCCAGCCATGTCCTTCTGTTTGTCCGGAGGTATGAATATCTAGATCTTGCAAACTATGTTATAGAGACTTCAAATAGGGATTTTTATCTATATTTTTGTATCTAATTAGAACCAAATTTGCTTTGCCTTTTCATTGAAATCAATCCAAGCTCGATTTGTACCCATTTTTGGACATTTCCAAGTCCATTGAACGAATTTGATCAGGATCGGTCTGCTACTATACCATATACCAGTTGGAATTACGCTTAAATATATTGAAAAATGTTCTCATTTTATATGATCGAATCAAAAAGCATTTACTTTTAATTTCAATTATAAAATTAAATATTTAAAATTTATTCCTATACAATAACTAATCTTATACCTTTTGTAATTTCTTGCAGCTTAAAATGTATACGAAAATATTTCGTGCTGTGATAATTGGAGCACCCGGTTCGGGTAAGGGCACCATTTCGGAGCGTATTGTGAAAACGTTTGGTTTTCTGCACATTTCGTCGGGCGACATTCTGCGCCAGAATATCATCAAAAACACGGATCTGGGAAAGAAGGCAAAGGGTTATATAGCCAATGGCCAGCTGGTGCCAGATGAGATTGTCACAAAAACAATGCTGGCACGTATCACCGAGGTGGGCAATAAGTCGTGGATAATCGATGGGTTTCCTCGCAATAGTTCGCAGGCGGAAATATTATCGACACGGGAGCAAATCGACGCCGTTATCAATCTGAACATTCCACACGATGTGATAATTGAGCGTGTGAAAAATCGTTGGATACACGCACCCTCCGGCCGAGTCTATAACATAGGCTTCGATGACCCGAAGGTGCCCGGCAAGGATGATGTGACGGGTGAGCCGCTGACCCAGCGCGAAGATGACAAGCCCGAGGTGGTGGCCAAACGTTTGCAGCTATATGACGAGCTCTTAGGCCCAGTTCTGGCCTGGTATGATAAACGTGGTCTGGTAACCAGTTTCAAGGGACGCGAAACGAAGGAGATTTGGCCACGCGTCGAACGTTTCCTTAAGGACAAAGTCAACAAGGGTTAGAGGAAGGAGCGAGTGTATTTGGAAACGGTTTTTATGCACAAAGCAAACAAATTGTTTACAAATGATGTGTTCAATTAAGGCGTAGACATACATAGATGTATGTCTCAAGCTGTGTGGATGGGATGTCTGTGTCTGAGAATGGGGAGGGAGTGGTATGTGGAAGCGCTGCCGGGGGTTGTCGTACTCACAGTGTGACTAATTAAATGTAATTGAAAAAGCCTTACAAATGTAAACATGTAAACGAAACTAACATAGTATGATTGTATGTCGGTATGTATTTTGATTTTGTCTTGTACAATTTGATAATAATAATTATATTGGTAATGATATCGAGGGTCCACTAAACTACCCCAACAACATTCCGGCTGATAAAAATGAATTGATTTGCTTTGCTTTCTATTTATATATATATATCTATATCTATGTATGTGTAATGTGTATTTAAGTGTATGTGCTCTGATAATAAAACGCTTTTTTATATGGATCATTGATAACGTTTAACTGTTTGACTTTGGGACATACTAAAAATCCAAAAGACACGCAAATACCCTTTACTGTGAATTGTAGCGCAATTGAACAGCAGAGAGCATGCACTCTCAACCACACACACACACACTCATAGTTGACAGCTGTCTCAAGCTCACTCACAAGCTTGTTTCAATACATATACACTGTATAATATACAGAGAGTCAGTTTGCCCGATTCTCTTCGTACACCTTTCCCCCTCACACCAACGCAAATTGAGCGAAGCGTTAGCATTTCCTGAAACAAATGCCCACAAGAATACCGAACAACAACAACAGCAACAACACAGAACATGCAAAGAGTGCGGTGCGAGAGTTCGAATGCTGGGCAATTCAATTCTTATCGATGAATGAAGCGTAAGTGCAAAAGCTAATTGAAAGGAATTCGCAAACAAATCGCAGGCCAAAAGAATCGGAGAATGGGAATGTGCATTTAATGGCACCAATCGAAAATGACTGTGCAATGTACATATTTGTTCTTGCTGTAGTTGTAGTTGTTGAATTGAAGAGCTTCTTTGTTTATGCCAATGCGACCATAACGAGTTCACAGAACAACAACTCCGACTGTTGACTAAGCAACAATAACAACGAAAACGAATTTAAACTCTGCGAGCTCTGAACTGACTCATGTCCACACATGAACATGATGCAAGACTCAGCTTTGCTAAATCTTACCAAGATATACAACCCATAATAAAAAAAAACAACAAACGCAACCACTTACCGCGAATTTTTGCACGTTTATTAACGTTCATCCAGATCTCTCCGCGTATTACTTCACCGGCAAAATATATTCGATCCGGATTGTCCAGTGTGATTCGTAAACGTTCGGTGTCCATGATGCACCGGCCGCTGCTCTCATTCAACACACTTGTCCAAAAATAATTACGTTGACATTAATACTGCAACAGCACTAACATTTGAAACGTTCGCGCTCTGCCCGCGCCTACCCGCCGCGCCCTTGACTATGTATGCAGATTTATATTACCACTACAACTAGCGGAGGCAGCGATTTCCACACACAGAACGAAAATGAAAGAGCTTTTCGCCTCGAGCAAGAATTTCCATCTCAATTGCTTAATATTTAGAGATCTGCAGACGTACAGTCTTTAGTTGAAGGTTGTCCTCAAGTCTATTCAATTAAATTCTGCTTGCACGGGAACTTTTAAATATTTAATTGAAAACTACGAAAACTGAGCGTTTTTTGGGTTTCGCTTTTGCTGTGTAGCTGTTGTTGTAATCGTAATCAGTGTTGGTTAAGTCAGCTGTTTGAGTTTTGGTGCTGGAAAACGCCAATCATCAAAACATCACTAAATCTGTATTTTTATGCCACAATTGATAGTATTTATTTTTAAGCGCAATTCCAATCAACGTGAATACCAAAAAATACCAATCTGGGCATGTTAAGTTGCCGTTCTTGCTTTCTCCCGTTTCGGTTCGTGCAGCGGCGTTACAAATAAAATTGCACTAATCGTTTATATTAATTTAGGTGCTATTGTGTATTATAAACTGTTTTTACCGACAATCTAACAATATAAATTATTCATGTGTAAGAATAAGAAAACATAATCGCCTTAGCCTGGCTTCGGACGTATATAGCCGCCTAGCGGCGGCTAGAGAGCGTTCAAAATGTAAGTAAATTATTTAAAGCGTAACATAACAAAATGCATTATCATTATTAGCCTATAACTGTATTGTCCTATTTAACTAAAAATTCCAGCAGTTGCATTTCACACGCACGCCTTCCTTTTTTTTGCTCTTATCCTTTCTCGACTTTTCCATCGTTGAGCAACGTACAGACAGGCAAACTCGAAGAGCGCAAAACATATTTGCCGAATTTCGAACGCAAAGCGTAAACGTACAAAAACAAAGAACTTACACACACATTTTATCATCCACTACGTCATTAAAAGCTCATTGGTTAACATTTCCCCTCATGTTAATAACAGAGTTATCAGTACCATTCTCGTTGTACCACTGTTGCATTCCTGAACTGTAAAATCCACAACAGTATCGTTCGGAGTGCAACTTTAACAACAAGTGCTACTTAACAAAACCGCTCCATTTAAACTCAGTTTTTTTTCTATTTTTAGTTATTAAATTTAGCTTATTTGATAATTTTCATTTAATTAAATGATATACAATATCGCGGGCAAGCACATTTCAGGTATTCAGTATTTTTTAATCAAAGCATTCGGTATTTTCCTTCTTAAATTCGCCTGGTCATACCTGGTGCAATAAATAAATGTGTGTTATAAACACATACGATTTTTCCGTTATCGCGTGCAGTTGTATTGCGGCAAAATACAAGAAGCGAAATTTTATAGCCGTCGTGCGGGTTCCGGCCGAAGAAGTAGAAATCTGTTGCCCGCCTTTAATTTATTTATTTGTGTGCGTGAGTGATTGAATTTATTTCAATTTAAATTCGCCTCCCAAGTGTAAGTGTACGTATTCAGATGTGTGTGTGCGGACACTTTGATTCGGATTCTGATTGGATGGCTGCTGTAAACAGAAACAGTCAAGTGTAAATACCGCCGTCGCCGAAAGGCCAAATCCAAATCTAAATCCGAAACGCAATGCAAATACGAGAACAAAAAAGGCTGCACAAAAAAAAAGCCTACGGCCCGGCCCGGCCCGTCCATTGGTTGCCCCCTAGCAATAGCAATTGTGCGCTCTTGTTGTTTTGTTTATTCGATTTTTTTCTGGTCTATTCGTTGGGGCCGAGCCGCCACCCCACCCAACCATTTCCTTCGTCCCGAGTAGCATGCGATGCTGCCGTAAAGAGAGTCAAGTCAAAAGAGACGTCACATTCGCGCTAAATTTAGACAGCAAGGGCGCTAGCTTTTTGATGAGAAAACTGGCCTAGAAACGAACAGCATTTCAGCATTTTCTTTCATAATGAGCTCTCTCCTCGCCCCCTGCTTCCCATGAGATCGAGTTTTGTGTGTGTGCAGTGGGCAAATCTAAATCTCAACGGGTTTTTTTTTTCTTGTTGTTGCTTTGCTTTACTTTCTTCTTGGCCTACTAAGAGACAAAAAACTTGTATCCAGCTCACACATACACTTGCACATGGACGAAAGTTCTTTATACTCACTCACACGCACATTATTGAAATGCCTCTGCCTGGTTTTTTTTTTTATTTTTCATTTCATGTCATTTCTTGGCCTGATGTTTGTTCTTGGTTTGCTTTTTCTTTAGGTTTTGAAACGCGTCGGCCGCCGGCGCATTTGCCATTGCAACAGAACAACAACAACAACAACAAAAAGTTATACATGCATGTGATAGCGTGCCAGTGGCAGTGAGGTGAACCAAAAGAGGGCCCAAAAGAAAGTTAAAAGTGATTTTAAAACAAATATTTAAAGCATAACGGTAAAATAACTAAATGCAAAAATGAGTGCCAATAACGATATAAAGAACAGCAACAGCAGCTCTCTAGAAGAAGCAGCTGTTGCTGCGCCAATTACATTAGCAGAGGTCAATAACATCAGCAGCAGCAGCGTCAATAACACCACTGCCGCCGCCGCATCAACAGCATCATCATCGCCGGTTAATAGGCCGCTAAATGAAATGATTCGCGTTTGCCGTTGCTGTTGTAAACGTGATGTGGAATTACTTGGCCTATTCGAAGAAAAAACATCAACAACGCCCACAACAACACCAAAAAACTCGATGCGCCGACGTGCAACAACAACACAACAGCAACACCAGCAGCCTCATTATCAACGCAGAAATGATAATCCTGTGGAATATGCCCTAAGTGGAGCACACAGCAGTATGGATATTGTGCTCGAGGAAATGATTATTTGGATGCTTAATGTAAGTGAAACCTTCAACTACAACTGACTATCTATCTCCACCAACTATGTTGCAAGCTCTTCCGTCTTCCATTTTAGTTGCTTTGTGTTGTTTAATTTTTAATGTGATTTATTTATATGCCGCCACACTCGAACTTACAGAGCAAAGTGGCGAAGCAGGGCAGTGAAGGGGAATCTGGTTGAGTGCCAGACACAGCACAGACACGTGTTTCTCTGTATTTCACTTTGCCTGCCTGCCTGCCTGTGTGCCTGCCATATATTTTATTTGCTCTTTAATGCAAGTAAATAAATTAGATTGTCCGATTTGCCATTTGCAAGAGAATAACAACAGAAACAAAAACAACAATAACAACAACTAGAAAAGTGCATGCAATTTTTATGCTCGAGTCATCCCAAAAGGGTAAAATGTGTATGCTTATCGTGCGATATATGTCAATCTGTGACGTTTTTATGCAGAGGCTGAGTTGGGATTGCGATTGGGTTGAGAGTGGAGAACAAATGTAATGTCCAAATGATGTTCAATATGCTGAAATCCAACAAAAAGAAACTATTACAGAGTTGAAAAGTATCGTTCTTGGTTTTTATGGCAGGATTAGAGATGGGACCGTGATATTTGGGAGGATTTTAATGTAAAAGTCGAGAATTTCAGAGTTTCTGCTCTATCCCAAATTCCTTTTCTTTTATAAAATGGCAAATTAGGCACCAAAATTGTTAACAGTCACTTTGAAATGCTTAAAATGTCTGTGAAATATATGGAAGAATTCGAAGTTAAGCGAATACCACAAAAATATTGTGGATTTGTGTCTTAAAAATATGAAAATTTCGGGCGGGACTGCAGACCCAGGGGTAAATTTTGAAATTCCTGAGATTGGGCGGGCTGGAAAGAACAATTTTTGATCCGGATCGGGTCTGTACGAGGAGAAATGTGCAGAATTCTGCTTGATCGGCATCAAATTTGTTTCCTCATCCCATACCTAAGCTAGATAGTTTCCACTCACGACCCTAAAATGTTGAAAAGTTTTCTACATTCACATATTTTTCGGCGTTCTTTCATCAAGTTGATAAGATATGTTGAATCAGATATCATAACTTTTATCAAATCAAATCAATAAATACCAAGAGTTTGCCAAACTAGTTCTGTACGATGTACGATGATGAAAAATTCGACTCGATCGTTATGAAATTTGTTTCCTGAATTTATTTCTTTCATCAAATTATCAAATTGATAAGATATGTTCCAACAGATATTAAAACTTTTATCAAATCAAACCTAGAGTTTGCCAAACTAGTTCTGATACAAACATTTCAGTGCTTTTGATAGTTTTCAATAGGAATGATAACATTATTAAGAGTGTTTTTCCTTAATGACTTCTAGGAACTTCTTTTCAAACAAAATTTCCCATATTGTGTGTGGCAAGGTCTAACAAAAGTGTTATGTTTGGCAACTCCTTGGCTGTTGTTTTCTTTTCCCTGCAAGACATTTTGTTGATTATTTGCTATTCTTAACTATTATGGCACATTGCGTGTTGGAAGGCTTCCTGCTGCTGCTGCTACTGCTGCTGCTACTGCTGCTGTTGTTGTTGCTGGTGCGGCACATGTGTGTTTATTCTACGACCCATAAACACGCAGAGCAACTTGAGCTTTACCTTTCCTACATATTATATCATTGTAAGTGAGTGTGTGTGTATGTGTGTAGGGTAGGGTATGGCATAAGTTCGCTTTAATTGCCTGCACACCACCGCACACCGCCCCGCCACACGCTAAAAGTCAACGTTACTTTCCGGCCAATTACGGCACCCGCAAGTTCTTGAGCCGCCGATGACGACGTCGTCGGCCGTCAACAGACCCCCAATACATGTAGCCACCCATGCTATCCGGTCCAGCTTTGGCTTTGAATACGCCTGGCAACTTTTACTCTCTTGTAGCCACATTATTCATACTCATTACCAATAGAGTGCGGTGTGCGGCACAGCTCGACGAGGAGTCCAGTCGGCAAGTAGGTACAAAAAAACTGGTTTTCTTAAGAGGTGCGGGTCTACATGCGTCGGATTGTTGCTGCTTTTGAGATGTTTGTGTTGGTGTGTGCGTGTGTGTGGTGTGTGTGTGTGATTTGGCTTCTCAAGGTGGTGTTGCATGAAAAATAATTTGACCTTAAGTGCTTAGCTGAGCTTGGCTCTTGGTTGGTTCATTATACCATTTGACGGACTTGTAATTATTATTATTGTTTATTATTTATGGGGCAAAGTGTTATTGTTAATGGAAACCGAAACAAATTCGAAATAAGTATGCTGAAATTCAAATGCATTCCATTAGCTGGATTGGGTTCAACTTATGATAACACAAGAAGCAATATTTTTATAAGTAAAAGTAGGGGTTTGTTTGGATATGTTTGAATTTATCCTTCGATAAAGATAAACTAACTATAGAGGTACGCTTAGGTGATTTAAATTATGTTCATTGAGTGGAGAGAATATGTAAGATCAAGATCAGGTCTTCAGGTTTCGATGGAAATAAAGAACATCTATGGTGTTGCAGGTTTAGACTTGAAAAGAGGTTGAATAAACCAATTGAAACATATTTTTGAAAACTCTCTCTTTGTTTTATTTTCCTATTCTTCCCAGGAAAACCTTTTAATTGGTACCCATATCATGGGGGTTCATAAAAACTAACTAATTAGTCTTTAGAATGTCATCATAGCTAACCATATCTTCTTATTCCTCTCAGCGAACCCTTTCAATTGCTATCCATATCATGGGGGTGCATAAAAACTAACTAATCATTCTCTGACAGTCCGCCATATTGAATTTAGAATGGCATCATAGTAGCTAACCATATATTCATAATCTCCTCAACGAACCCTTTCAATTGTTACCCATATAATGGTGGACCTCACATGCTTTCTCATCCAAACCAAATATGCTAGCAAAATTTCAGCTCAATTGTTTGGGGAGCGCCGTCCTAAAACTCACTTAAATAAAAGCTTGCCTGTTACAAATCACATTCCTCATCTCTTAATCTCAATTTCAGAAGCTTTCAATCAGCGCGAATGTTTTTACAATCACAAAATCAACGACAAATTATTACAAATTTCACTTGGACTGTTGCCGTTTTACACATTTTGCTTTTTTATAAATAAAGCAAAGGCAATTAACTTCCTGGGGTTTATGGCCACACTAATTGCTCTACCATGTTTGTATAACAGTTAGCTTGAGATGTTTGTTTTTGCAAATGCAATTAAAACTGTTTATAAAATTAAAAGCAGCATGAGACTGGTGTAAACTGTTTTAGTTAATTGGCAAAACTATATAATTAAATGTATATATATAGTATTGTCATTCAATATGGATATACTTCAACCCCCCGTAAGTCAAGGTCAACCAGCACCAGCTCACGTTTGAAGAGCCTTCGATAGCCCTTATCAGTTTTCCTGCCCCACAAACAAATCAACCAATTCAATTTATGTTTTCGTTTCAACGAAATTGAAACGCTTATCAGAGCAATGTCATAAACGAAAAAAAACTTGAGAATTAAGGGCTAAAATAAAACCACAAACAGACAGATCGAAATGGCTTCTTCGAATTGTAAATGGATTTAAATTATAAATCCCCATGAACGAGTATATAGCTTACAGAATATCAGCTATATATATGGGCATCAGTTTGTTTCAAGTGCGGCGACACACAGAAATTTGTGGGTCAGGCCATTATTAGTCCGGGGTATGGAGCTTATCTGGTAACCATGTATATATATGTATATTATTGTATGTTTTATAGACGCCGTCGTTGTCAAGACAACCCCAACCCCAGCGGAACACATCTTGCGCCGCCCCTCTTGCCGCCGCACTTACTCTTATCGCCTAATCCCATAAATGGGCCACAGCGACCGGAGTCAAATGTTGAAACGCTGTATAAACATTTATATTTGTTGCCATTTCTTATTGTTTGTTTTCCTCAAAGGAAGGTATACAAATTGTTTATGTTTTTTGCCATTTTTGCATGTTTATTTGTTTATCAATCTTATGTGTCTATCCCTGTCCCCTGTTTGGCTAACAACGTTTACCCATTTTGCTCCAAAATTTATGGTTCGCTAGGCGTATCTCTATGGCAGAGTTTCACTTAATTCGAGCTAATCAGCAACAGCGAAATGATAATGCAATCTTCATTATGAATATGAAACTGATCATCATGATCATTTCATGTGTCGGTCGCATAAATTAATAAGCCATCATAAATAAAATAAGTGTATAAATATTAACAAAATTATATTTTCACATTCATTTGGCTCAGCTTGTCGCTGCGCTGCCTCATAATTTGTTGCGTCATGCAATTTACAGTTTAGTTTAGATGTCGTTTTGTGGTTGTTGTTGTTGTTGCTGATAATTTAAATGATAATAAGGTGAAATGTCGCGGCCAATGTGGCGACAAAGCTGCGTAAATACAAACAAACACACAGACACACATACACACACTTTACATACGAATGTTATGAATGATTCGATTGAGAGAGACAAACGTGTAGACGACATTCACCCGGAAGCTGTCTAAAATGTAGAGCTTTCATAGTATTACATTTGACTAAAGTGCTCTATAAACATCTGCAATAGATCTCTCAGTAGATAAGAATGTTTAAGCAGTTCTACAAACTGTGACAATTCCTAATTTGTTCAAGAAAAATTTGCTAAAGTTCTGATTTGATCAAAGGCGGCGCCATACGCTTTCTAATTAATTTGTATAAACTTCCCTTTAAAAATCCTACTTAGTCACGAGGGCAGCTTGATTACTTGGTGATTTAATAAGAAAATTTATAGAAAAAGCTATTTTGCAGCATTTTGTTTCTCAATTTCTTTTAGTTTTGCTTTTGATTTTAATAATAAATAGTCCAATATTATTATCAACCAGTCCTGCTCCCGAAAAGTAAAAGTAAATTGAATTGGAATTCCACTGGCACTTTGAATAGTTTGGATTCTTCGAACTTATGTCCTGATAGTGCTGTGACGCCAATAGACAGAACGATAAACATCAACAAATCGAAGTGGATTCAATCCACGGTCATTGTTTCTTTTTTAGGCACACTAAAAATTGGCTACAATTTGGTACAAAATAGTCTTAAATACATTTACACCTGAGGTATATCAATTAACTCTTAAAACTCTTCCCAATAAATTAGAAATTGACACAAAAATATATGTCTGTACATGGAATAACGAAAAAATAGGGAATTACTTTTGATTCCGCAAACTACAAGGTTAAACGTTTGAAACCGACCAAAAAGTAAACCGCATGATTCAAGAGGAAGTGGAAACGCCTGAATATTTTTCTCCTACGCCTTTTCTCCTTGCCTTTTCATCAGGGAATTTATTGTTTACAAACTAGCATTGTATTAGATTTGAAGACTTATTGTTTTGATCCTTAATTCTATGTTAGCATCAGTATTTCTTAGTCTATATTGTATTGATTCAGTCTGCGATTAATCAAGGTTGTTGTCCATCTTATGTGTTTTATCAATTGTCAATTTTGTTCCTTGATATTGTCCATCTCTATGGTTTTATTGGCTTGAACAAAATTCCCTGATAACCTTAGCTCGTAAATAAAATAAGTATTTCTTCAGTATATAGATTGTTCGATTCCCTAACTTTCAAGTCTACATAGGCGCCTTCTATCTCCTCTCCATATCAACAACTCTGACATTATCAAAATCAGCTGTGTCACCCCAATTTTGCTAGGTACTGCAATAAAGCCATTGACAGCTTTGCAATTTCAGTGTTTCCATCAAGTAATAGGTTTCTCGAAGGAATATAGTTTTTTTCACTAACCTAAATCTATTACCATCCGTCCATTCGTCCATCTATTTCACCACAAGGATCTCAGAAGTCTTAAAAGCTACAAAGCTGAAATTTTAAGCAGACGTTTATTTTGTCTGCACGCTGGCTAACTTCGAGTTTCATCCAGATCGGAGAACTATATCAAATAGCTACCATATAACCGATTGTTTCGGAATGAACACTTAGGAGCAAAACTTTTCTGTTTTTCATCCATATGAAACCAAATTCGGGTTGTATCTACTTGAGAAGGCCCCACGTCCGCATGACTTATCTGACCAAGATCGTACAACTATGTCGTATAGCCACCATATAGCTTTCTTTTCTTGTTTTTCTTACGATTTGGAAATGAGGGAGCTAATATTGATTTAGGCAGACAGTTTTTATAGCCTATTTCTGGATTTTTGGCTTGTCATGATCGAAGACCTTTGTTGGATTGTATCCTTTCCATTCTGATCTCATCATTTCCAAAGCAGCTCTTGCAAATGACACCGCGCAGAGCCTGCATGATATTTATCAAGTATTTCCTTGCTTTTGGTGATGTTTTTTATGCAAGATTTAGGAGTATTCATGGGTTACCACGCTGACAAATTGTCACTAGTCTAGATGTTAATTGCCAGGAAGTTATTGACTTATCAAACTGCCCTCGTTAGCCCCTTCAACTCTGGCTTTGTTTTGTCAACTACTTTCACCCAAGATGGCTTATCAAATGACTCTGTTTAACACTGCTGATTAACCCACCCCTAGCTGGAACCCTGGAAACCACTGTTTGTATATACAGACTTATGTATGAACGAAAAGCGAAGGGAACGAGCTCTTGCTTTTAATTAACCCCCAAGTTTTGGATGAACTGTAAAATGCCGTTTGGTTGTGTTGATCAGTGGGAGGGGATATGACCGAGCAAACAAACAATAAAAGTTGTGTGGTAAAAGGGCGGGGGCAGTGAGTGGGGTTGAGTGTTTTGTTAAATGAAAATTGTGAATTCAGAATCATGAATTGTGTGTTTTGTGGAAGTGCAATTTGAACGCTTCAATTAGGTGGCAGAAACAGAGCCACAAACATGCACGAAGCTGAGCGAATCGGCACGCACCAAGCTCATAAGAATTTCCAAGTATTTTGCAGCATATGATGGGATGTATGGGTGGGGGGAGGGAGATGGATGGAGATGTGATATGATGTGTAGAAGAGGGTAGCAAAATCTTCAAATGGTGTACGTGATGCCCGGCTGGCCGCGGTCCCTGTTTGGAAGATCTTAGCGTTGGCTTGGTTTTGGATTGGGATTCAATGTTGTTATTCGATTGAATTGACTGAAGTGAAGTGGAGTGGAGTGGAGTGAGTTGGATTGGGGGCGTTAACACAGCTGTCCAGACAGACATACAGACAGACAGAAGCATCCAGACGAACGGACGATGTCACGAACAGACGATGCTGCTAGTCTGGACGTTGGACGTAGTCCGTCCAATGTGCATTTTTCATTTATATTATTTTATGGTCGATTTATAAGGCGTTCCAATTTCGATTTAAGCTAGCCTTTGTTTGCACGCATTATTAACAAAACGCACGTGTGCTCAAAACCGAAATATCCCCCCCCTTGCAAAGGTGAAAGGTAAACAGAAAGAGGGAATATACTATATATATATATGCTAGATTGTGTTGGATTTAGAAAGCGGGGTGGTTTATTTCTGCTACTGCATTATTACTTCTATTTGTACAGATATATATTTATTTTTATTTCTCGCACTATATTATTTGGCAATTTTCTTCTTAAGCCCCGGCCGAGTGCGAGAGTGTGCTATTATATACTCGAGAAAATATTTCAACCCATTTTCCACGCTGTTACTTGCAACAAAGCATTAGTTTTTCCTTTCTTCTGTGCTTTGTGTTTCTGTTTCAAGGGGAAAAACGGTTTTGTAATTGCTGCTGGACGGACGGCCCCGGCCCGGCCAGTCATAAAATGCACTCGAGTTGTTGTTGTCGCTTTTGTTGCTGATGTTGAATGAATTCGTTTCCCACGTGCATAAGTTGTTGTTGTCGTTGTCGTTGGCCCATGTCCCACCGCTCACTTGTTGGCATTTTCTTTTCAGGTCGTTTCGTTTCTTATGCTCGCTCGCTCGTTACCCGACTTCGTCTACTTCATCTACTCTCCGTAGTAGTCCGTAGTACACGTTAGTTGTTGTTGTTGTTTATATTGATGTTGTTGTTATTGTTGTTGCTTTACGTTGGCCAGCAGCCAGCCGCCAGTTCAGGCTTGAATAGTCAAAGTAACTCCAACTCGCTTGCGCCTTCGCGTGTCTGCACCTCTTACAAACGCAAACGCTACTCTACATACCATGAACATACCCTACTCCACCGAGAGCCATAACAAATGGGCTATTATACAATTGTCATTGGTTTAACCATGAATCGGCACAAATCGAAATTCCATAAATCTTTGCTTCCCCCCTTCATTATATATAGTGTGAATTTTTGTGAATGTGTTTAAATAACATTTTTTTTGGACCCACAACTCTTGCACAGTAGCGACACACCGAAACACGTTACCCAAATTCAAGGAAATCGTTAAGTAAATATGGGAAAATTAAACCGTCATGCCTTCTTCTCACTAATCCATTCTCCAGGCTAACAACCAACTTGCACACACCTCTACATTCTCTACGCCTTTTTTTCTTCATCCACTTGGGCTCCGTTTCTTTCTTCTCTTTCCTCTCTCCAACTTTTTTGTTCATCAACTTCATCGCCTTCTTCTTGTGATCCTGTCCATTCCATTCTCCTTAGGCGGCTCATAAAAAATATTAATTAAAAAAGTGTTTCTTGCCTCGGGACTTAATCCCCAGACACTGCGGCGTGTAAGATGTGTGGCCGGCCAGCCTGGCCTGCCGTTGGATGCCCAAACTAAATGGTGTTATTTGTTTTCTGGCGATAATTGCTTCGAGGAGTGGTGCAGTGAACTACTCTGGCAGGGATTAAGAAGTGGTTAAGCCTAAAACGAGTCTGAATTGCCATAAAGAGGGACCTTTTTGATCGACTTATATATAGAACAGTTTCCGTTTGCACTCAAATCATGCAGTTTTGTGTTTAGGCTGCCATTTAGGCGCTTTCCTTTGATATATGCGGCTTAAAAAGCTCTTCCTTATAATTGGAGCAATCAAAAGTAATTCATTATGTTCTCCTTATGTCGATGCTTAACTCAATGGAAAGGGTTTTAGGTGTTAAATTATATAGCTAAGGTGTAAAAATGTAAAATGTAAATATGAGCTGAATGAATCCACTTCGTGTTGTTGTTACACAATTGGGAAATAGAGAAATAGACAGAGAGAGACGTCTAAGTAACCACTTCCAAGCCGTGACTCTGCCTCGGACTCGGTGTGGACCGATTTTAAAACTCACAGCAGTCAGGTCTACGTCCCGGGATCGACGCAGGAATATTCCCGCCCAATGACTGCCATTCTCCTAGTGCGGGAACTGTCGCGTTGTTGATGTTCATCGTCTTATCCTCGGCTGTGGCCACGGCATGATTGTATCCCTCTTCGAACATAACTTCGAAGAACTTATTCCATTGCAAACACCAATTCTAAGTGGAAGTGGAATGGCATAAGTTTTACTTTTCAAACCAAAGTAGGGAAAGGAAACAGACCTGATCTGATACATATTTTTCTCACAAATCATTGATGCCAGATCTTCAATTTCCAAATCCCCAATATCATTCATATAGTTTTTCCTAAAAGATATCACTTAAATAATGTACATATTCTACCCAAAGCGAATGCGAAATGAATAAATATAAATTCATCTTGATTTGCAAATTGTTTTGGCGTATGCGAATGTTCTTGTGATTGGAAAATCTACACAAATATACGAGTAAATATATATATATATCTATATATGAGCATTTGGCAAAGATCAATCAACAATTTATAAATTCAGAACAAAAAAAAATTCACAATAATTCAGGGCAAGGGCATGTAAACTTCGGTGGCACAAGACACACCTCCCCCTCACAGAAAATAGTGTGAGATAACCAATTGTTAGTTTTTGGTGTTGTTGTTGTTTTATATACATACTTACATTCATATATCTTGATATATATATATATATATACTTTTGTTGGAAGTTTCTCAGTTGCCAACATACTTAGCCGGTTGTGTGTTTGAAGTATGTAACATTGTTGCGGCTGTTGTTGTTGTTGTTGGTGTTGTTTTGGTAGCTATTGTTGTTGCTGTTGTTGTTGCTGTTGCTTTGTCTATTGGTTGTCTGTCTACTTTTTGCATTGGTTGCGCTCTATTTGACTTTTACTTTTCATTTGTCAGCATTTAAAATCAGCATTGTGAAGTCAGCGTGTGTTTGCCTTCCGTTTGATAATTTTACCTTTTCTTACTTTTATATTCCATATTGCCCCTTGCCTGCCTGTCCGCCTCTTCATATCACTTTGCCGAAAGGAAAGTAAAAGCAAAATATAAGCAAATATTATTATTGTAATTGTAATTTCATTGCGGGCGCAATATTGTTTTGCTAATGCACTAATTGCTATTTGGCCATTTGGCTCCCCGTGGGCTGCTCTGTCGACTTCCACCTAATATCTTTTAGCCATATTTTGAATGATTTCTCTTTGGCCAGCATTGTGTTTTTGCTCTTTTTATTGATGTAGATTTATGGTTATGAGGTTTAGCTGTAGGAGAAATTAGGCTACAACATAGTCCGGGCTTAACTGATCTGTGGCGGAGGGCTGCCACATCTATTGTGCCACATCTCTTGATATGCTGGCGCTGGTAGGCGATATGCCATGCCATAAAACAACAGACGCACTCTTAACATTTATGTGCAATCTTAATTAATTTGTTATGGCCATGTGCCATAAAATGAAATGGGGCTACCAAGACACTCCTTCCTCACTTCTCCTTGACAAGACGGCGATGACCTCACGCTTGGTTCCTGTTGAAAATCTGCTGAATTTGCGTTTAAAAAATGCATAAGAAATGAGCAGTGTCTTGTCTGCGTTGTGTTAGCTCAAGCCTACTGCCGTCGACTCCGATCACATTTTAAGCCACATTTATGACTGATGACGATGGAGGAAACTGTTGTCGCAACACATATGTATGTGATAACAAGCCAAAAGATTTCCTCGCTTCAAAAATTAAATTTTGCTGGTGTGTTGTGTTTGTTTGCCTTTGCCTTTTGCCGCATTGTATGTTAATCTGATTTAAGTTTGCTGCTGTCAGTTAATGCAAGTCACATTATATCCATCATACTTGGGATACATATGTACATCTCTGTGTAGCTGTGTAGCTCGCACAATGAAGCTCAATTGTGTGTGTGTGTGTGTGTGTATGCTGTGCCCCTTCTTAAGTTGCATTGAAGCGGAAGTGCTTCACTGATTCGCTCCTTGTGCAGCTGCTTATAACCCCCTTATTCAATTGGGCCATGTCAACCAATAGAGCACTTAAGTGTACTTATCAGCCATGTATATGGCACATGTACGGTTTGGCTTTTTAGCTAGCTAAGCTCTCTTAAGTGGGGCAGTTCAAGTACTTTTATTGTAACACGTTTTGTTTCATCGATTTCCAAATATATTACCTAGGGAGTTTGCTTGTAGTTCACTGAGCACATTCCATACAATTCTTCTAATTGTCAAATTAAAGCGAATGAGAATGCATCTGTAACTATTTCGATATTCAGCGAACTGCAAACACTCAGGAGCCGCAATTGTTGAGCATTTTGTTGTTTGTTGTCATAAAAAGTGCAGGCGAGCGCATCGCCAACTTATTAACAAGATCATTATCATCGCCATTACCATTGTCTCAACATATTCTTACTAAATCAACAGCTTGACATTAACCTAATTTGAACTAGCACAAATAACTGACAGGGAAATTAGTCTATGTGTGGCAGCGAAGCTTGGCTGCTCTCGACAATCTTACAAATCGGTTCTGCTTTGCTGAACTTGGTTACAATTTGTTGGATTCACAGTTTTATGGCCTCATTAGTAACTCAATTCGACTTCCTGGTTGTTGCCAGTGTTGCACTTGAGTCAGTAACCCATTCCATTTAGTGGGAGATCTACCAAAATCAACCAGCTGATGGACTGTCTGATCGTGATTATCTATTTCAATACGCTTATCTGATTTTTTATGGCTTTCACGCGGAGCGAATTCACAACGTGTTTATGACGACGATATTGGGTGCAAGAAGCAAACAGAAGAGAAACAATAAAATCAAAGAAATTCCACCAAAATGTTTATGTTTACTTACACTTGGAAAAATTGAGTATGAGCTTTATATGTATCTATATCAGATAGCATAAAGTAATGTTCGCACGAATAGATGCGTGCCTTCATATTGTGTTTAAGAATAAGCAAACATATCATTCTGCAGTAGCCGTCTCTCTCTGTCTACGCACGGTCATATGCAACTTTGGACCCTGATCTTTATTCAGCTCTTTATCCTGTGGGACTTTAGAAGAAGGCTCAGGTTAAACGGCAATATCTGGAAGGTGGAAATTTTCACACAAATCATAGCTAACCATCCGTTTTTGTCAAGTTGGGACTGCAAGTGGAACAACAACGAAGTCAAAGTTTGTATGGGACTGAGCAACAGCGCACAGGTCAATCTGCCATTGCTAGGAGGCTGAAATTCTCTTACAAATGCTAGCTTAAGGCGTAGGCGCGCACTAAGCACCCCTTTGTAGTCAAGTTGTAACTGCAACTGGATCAAAATCGATCTCAAAATTCGTATAGAAATTAGTTTCAGCAAGCAGCATTCATTCAATGAACGATATAAATACACACTCACAAGGTCTCTTCGGCAAATCATAAATATATATATACGAACGCGCCCCCTCAAGCTGGTATATTTATATATCTCTAGCAAACAGAAAAATCCTAAAATTATTAAGAATATTTTAATGAGATTTTATTACAATGCTAGCTAACCCGGCATGCGTCGCTACGTCGCCTTCTGGTGATCTATGTTTGTTGTCATATATGCGTATGTACACCTCGATAACTCGATATATCGATACCACAATCCTATATAACTATATCGATAAATGAATATATCGATACACATCCACATAAAGACCGTATCGACAACGCAATATATAAGTATGCATATATCGATAACTAAATATATCGACATTCCATTCCGATATTCATTAATCGACAAATATATCGATAAACATCGACACAAAGACAGTATCCACAGCGCAATATAGAAGTACGTTATATCTCGATAACTAAATATATCGATATACCAATCCGATATTCATTAATCGACAAATATATCGATAAACATCGACACAATTACCGTATCGCCCACTCAATATATAAGTACATATATATATCGATAACTCAATATATCGATATACCAATCCGAAATACAGCTCGACCTCCCCTGACCGATGTTAGCCTACTGTACGTATAAATTTCATGGCAATCTATTGAACTAATTTCAAAGATATGACGAGCTTTCAATATCTCTAATATAAGGGAGCGGTGGCGGCACTCCAATTTTTCCAAAGCGACAACCTTGACATACCCCTGGGCGATATTAGTATACAGTCGAAAATGTAGTCTTATCATTTATAATTTTCAAGTGTATTTCGAGATCCTACCCCACAGTACACAAAATTATGGAATTTGCTTGAATATGCTTCTTGTTTTAGGAAATAAAATATATTTAAAAATAGATTTGGAAAACTTTCGCAACGAGTTGACGAACCAGTGCCATCATAATTCTATTTTTATCGAATTCATTTCATTTCACACAGCACTACAAAATTTCCTTCTGGTTTCCTTTTTCGAGTGTACGCGCACGAAAAGAGACATTTATAGATTTCAGTGTCAGCTTGAATATCTACGAACGTAAACGAGTTCATTGCTAACTAATATCTAGAAGCGAAATTTCTTTTAGCCAAGTCACACTTCACACTTCATGTTTATTCAAAACGCCGCAGACCGCCCCGCCGGCCAGAGTTAAACTCTTAGTTTATTGAACTCGAACGACGAGAAACTGGGCAAACGGCCTGAAAGTTGCTGCGGCGCTTCTTTTAACGGCTAAAGTTTTGAATCAATGCAAAACACAACACAACCGCAAAGAAGAACCAAATCTCAGTCAAATACTTGGACAAGTTCCAAAAACAAATGGCGAAACCCAAAGCTTATTCTGGACTTTACTCATTTCCATTATGCAAATGACGTAGGTAGGTGGTGGTTGTTGTTCTTGTTGTTGTTGTTTTAGCCGGCAACAACAACTATGGCAAATAATAGCCGACCAACGGTAGCCACCAGCCTGCTGCTGCGTCATCGTTTCTTTAAAAAAGTCATCTGGTCAGTTAGGAATGCTCAATGAAACTCACATATGTCTGCCTCTATATATCTATAGATAGATATCATCTTCTGGCTGATTTACTTCCATGAACTGTTCCTTTGGCAGCCGCGGTTGCCAATGCGCGCCGCTGCTGATTGCGTTTCCAACAAAAATGAAAACTACAAACTTTCACTCGACATCATCCATTAGATACAATCTCATGAAGTTTCGGTTTCAGCGGAAATTTTTGTTGCTGCTGCCGAGGCTCGACGACGCTAATTTTGGCGTTTTGCTAAAACAGAAACTGTTGTTTGCATTTGGGGCTCTAGCACTTCGATGCGCCGCCACCTTCCTTCCCTTCCTCTGGCCTTATTATAAATAACTTAAAAATAAAGAAAACAGATCGCTTGTTTATTTATCTACGTCATGTTGTTGAAGGAACAGGCACCTGCCCCAATGTGTCGTGTGTTCTCGTTCGTGTTCTCGGAATATCTATCGTACATACAAAATTGTATTCTCGGCGTGGGCGAATGTTTATTGGAACTTATCGTGAAGAACATCTAGTATTTATGTTATACTGTTTATACTATTACTAAGATTACGAATCCAGCCCACGCGTCTATATTTTTCAATTTTCATTTCATTTATTGGCATTCATGGCTAATTTTAGAATGTGTGTCAAGCGAGATATCGAGATGGTACACAATGGTATATAATGGGTTAAGCTGAAACACAAAAGGCCAAGTTGTCGCTTGGGAAGTGCGAAGAAGTTTTCACACTTGCCGGACCGACGGCTCATTTGACACTGTTTGTCACGTTTTTTAAGACAACACTTTAGCAAATGTTTAACAGTTTGTAGATGCAATTAACAGATATGAGTTAAGACAAACATCTTTGAGCTGCAGAAGAAGATGACATTACATTTAAAGAGCGCTGCATTGAATTCCAACTAAAACAGTCGACGGCAAGCGTTAGTGTTATTTGTGTAGAGCAACAAGGTGGGAAACTGCAAACATATAGGGAAAACATGAGGGAAAAGCTAAGTTCGGCGGGTATCAGAGTCTATAGAACTATAGAAAGGAAGGAGAACTTAACGTTGACAATCATTTTGTAGTCTTCTGAAATGTATTTGCTTCAGCAGTAGCAATAAGCAGCGAAGCAATCTTCTTTCTAATTACCTTCATTACATTTTGTGCAAGCATTGTGATGCACAAACACACAAACTTTCATATAAATATACATACAACTCATTCGCATTCGAAGAAATCTGTTTGGGAGTGAGAGAGACCCAGCATTTTGCCTGTTTTACCTTTAGTGCAGGCTTGTTCTCTCGCTTTCACTCTCTCTTTCTGACAAACAGAGCTGGTACAAGTACTTGGCCTATATAGCTTCAATCGCAGACAGACAGACATGGCTATATCGCCTCAGCTTGTCATGCTGAGCAAGATTATATATACTATAATACCTTATGAAGTTGGTTATGCTTCCTTCTATGCATTATAAGCATCGTCATAAAATATAACCTTCTGCCAGGAAATGTTTTCGGCAATGGGAATTCGATTGCAGCTTAGCTTCAAGTCTTTTTCTACGCACACAATGAAATACCAAAATGTGTTTGTATTTTGTACCCTAAATTAAGTGTCTATTTCTTACATATTCATTTAAGTACACTTATTTTTTTATAGTTTCCCCCATTGTCAAGGAGGCCATCAAGGCCAAAGACTCACTTAATGTAAATACTTGATTTAATTTATCTGAATAATATTTGGTCAAAGATAAAATCGTAATACATATGTACATATATATATATTATGTATACATAAATAGTTGTTGGTTTTTCTTTGAACTTGCCAGAGCAACGATTCGCAAATCCCAATGTCAGTTGAGGATATGTTGCAACATTTTAAGCCCACGTAAAAACGAAACAAATTACAACTGGCAGCCGCAACGGTGGGAAATGCAGCAACGCAGCAGCAATGCCTTGCTTGCTTTGCTCTGAGGTCGGTTGGGTGGGCCGTGGCCGTTGCCGTTGCCGTTGCCGTAGCCGTAGCATTTGCTCATTACACAGATCATTTTGTCAGTTTTGGCTGCGAATCATTTTATTTTACTTTCTGCAAATGCCGAAAATAACCGAAAATAAAGCAGCGAAAATATGTTTAATTAATTTGGGATCCCGGCCAATCGTACATTAAATTTAGAAAATGCCCAAACGTAAAATGTACCACAAAAATGTTTATTTGGCTAAATGGGCAGCAGCCAGGCGAAAATAAACATAAACATAAACAACAAAGGAGCTGAGCTGAGCGCTACGCTACGCGTCTGGCATTATAATTAAATTGTGATTAATGTCAAACAATGCGCTCCCTCGCTCGCTCGCTCTCAGCTAAGTGTGTGGGGGGGAAACAGGTAAAAAATGAACAAGCTGAATGAAAGGTCGAAAATTAATGGCAGTCAAATTGTGCATTAATATTTAACATTGGAGATAAAAGCAACAATTTATGGCGTTAGTTGAGAGATCTTATTATGTCAGTGTGAAATTATTAATAAACTTTGTTAGGTTTTAAAACAGAAAATAAAAAATTAAATAAAAAATATATATGACAATTTGGTAGCTCAATCTAAACGATTTTGATTTGTGGTAAAAATATGGCTGGCATATGGAATATATAATTCCCTATATATAACAAGATTACGAGTATAAAAATGAATGTGTGTCCTTAGTAGACGCCTAAACTAGGATACCGATTGATATGAAATTTGTATAGTATAGTAATATTGTATCCCCTACCAGGGTAAGGTAAAGGTCTATTACTATATATCATTTGGGGAAATGGGCGTAGCACTGCCTCCTTATATAAGATATATTGGAAATTCATTATATCTTTGCACCGATTGCCTTGAAATTTGTACAGTAGACTAACATCGGCAAGGGAGAGATGGAGCTATATATCTGTTTTGAATGTCGATATATTGAGATCCTTATATGTATATTCATATATTGAGTTATCGCTACATGTGTGTCGATATATTAAGAAATCTTTTTATCTTCAAAAAGATATCAATGGACAGATATATATTGATACATTTATGGACGTTCTACCGCCCCTCCAAAAAACTTCATGAACACGACAGAAACTTCTGCTAGTTTGTAAAGCAAGAGAGCAACAAAAACACATTGAAAATTGCTATCACAACAAATAAAGATCCATGAGGAGGTGCAGCGACGCACGTAGTGTTAGCTAGTAATATATAGACAAAAGTCTGGGAAATTCCGTATTCTTAGGAAGACTTTTATTCCAAGTATAGCTTCTACTATTAGCTGCCCTTGCTGTGTAATATGTCTGTGTATCATAGAAACTTTATGGTTTGACCTGTAGGTTGATGCCCAATCAGCCAGGACAAAGATTTTATATATGTACTAGAAACCAGCGTTGTCCGGGCTTTCTTCTATATGCATGTGTGTGTAAGTGTGTCAAAGACGCTTGCCGGCTGGTTGGACGGACCATTTCTATAGAAATTTTAACTTCGATTTCAACCCACTTGCAGGTGAAAACATTGCAAAACGGTCTCTTAGTGTCCACTTAGGTCACAAAATCTAACAAGTGTGAAAGTTTTAGAGTCCGTTAGACCCTCTGCGTTCATTCTCAGTCAATCAGAATTAAGAGTTTTATACCAATTGATATGGATAGATAACGTTGAGTACAAAACAATTGAGGGTTGTCAACAACGTAGCCGATCTGAAGAGGCAGTTTCCATATTCGGGGGTAGCTGTTCTTGGGCTGGATGTATTCCCTCGTCGATTGAGAGTTGAGGTATGTGATGAATAGAGGACATGGGAATAGAGGTGTTACATATGAGTGTCTAGAAGAGAGTGGTGGGTTAGGGTTCAAGGTGGTACTCCTTTAGTAGAGCTTATGTATAAGATGAGTGCAACTTGAAAGTAAAAAAAGGATACCAACTTACTTGAGCTACAAAACAGTAAAGACCAAACAGTCCCTTTGCCATTTACTTTATGAAGTGTTCTATGAATTCATATCTGTGTGATCCACCAGAACCAAAGTACAAGTCCAAATATGAAAGAAAAAATAAATAAGGTTTGTACATCAGGCGTAGTTGAACATGACATGACGAACTTTGTAAATTCTTTAGGCAAATAACGTATAAGTTTAATATTAGCTTTCACTCTCTTGTTTCTTAAGATAAACATGTTTAAATTATCCAAATAGTAGCTAAATGTTTGCTAAACAAAACCAACATCATAAAATGCCAAAATAACATTTCACACCCTACTTATATGGGGGGGCGTTCTCGTTTTACTGATGCAAACTGTGCGTGTCGATTCATAAAGGTATATAAAGCGTTATGATGTGTGACAAATCCAGGGCGTCTGTCTGCAACGGGGTTAATCAAGTAAACAAACAAAGCCAACTCAAGCAGCTGGTCTACACAAACAACAGCAACAACACCCGGAAGGCGGCGGCACTTAACGCCTTTTGATTGTTTAATTTCTCAAATTGTTTTATGGATTTATCCTGCCAGTCTAAATGTTGGTTTCCTGGACTGAACGGACGGCTGTTCGGGACACACGCCCAATGAAATATTAATGTCGAGCGAGGGTGGCCAAAACACAGCAGCAACAGGAGAGCAAGCATCCCCTCTCCCCTCTCGGTAGAACATCAAAAGCAGGGAGCTTCATTTTTCACCGATTTTGACATTTTGCAGCCACCGAAGAGAAACGAGACCGACATCGAGAGCCAGAAACAATCAGCCAACCAAAGCACAGTAGACAACCGGCAAAGAGAGAGGGTGGAGCGGAATGGTTGTGGAATGTTTATGGGGCGGCTGCTATGCTGCGTGCTAATCCCCCCCACTTTTGTACGAGTACAGAGTCCAACCATCAAGCATCAGGACCAACGTTCGCTCACGCCCTGCGCATATTCCAATCAAATTAAGTAGAAAGCATTCGCATGGCCAATACCTTGGGCTTGGGCACACAGTTGAGCTTGAGCTTGAGCTTGAGCTCTTCCACACTGTTCCCAGATGCCCTGCAAAATGTGTATTCTAATTGCATTTTAACGATACATTGATTTGACTTTTTGCTGTCAACAGCAGCCGATAAAGAAACTACTTAATTTCCTATAGACGATGATTATATAACCATAATAATGATGAAAGTTTTCAGCTTGAACTGTGGGAAGTTTCAGCAAGCAAGTTCAAGACTGGGAGGGAAAGGGATAGAGGATAGAGACAGAAACATGCGGGACCTTTCAACTACTTAGGGGTAGCTGAAGCAGGTCCATTGTTCTCATGTTATATAATTGTTATTTTAATCTCTAGTTTATGGGAATTAGATTATTTTCCATAAGCTTGAGCATGAATCGGTTAAACTTATTTTTATGCAAATGCCAAAATAATGAATTGTACACGTGCAACTTGGCGGCTTAAAAGATTTTAACCCCTGAGAACAATATAGAACACGTTTTCCCCCTTTCGTTGATTTTAATTTCAACTGATTTGTTCAACTTCTACTTTCGAATCAATGGGGGTTATGCAATTTCTTGTAATCAATATGCCCGCTTTTCATATCCTGGCTTAAAATTCATGTTCACGCCTTTTCCGACAAACCATTTTCCTCCCCCCCCCATTGGCGGTCTGTTTTGTGTCATGTTAACGCCGCCACTGTTTCCCCTCTGGCAACTGCAACACTGTCATTGTGGCTTTTATTGCTCCGCCTATTAGCAGGCTGACGCACACCCACACCCACACAAAGAGAATGAGAGAGAGTATCAGCAGGAGCAGCAGCAGCAGCAACAGAATTCGCATCCTTTATTTCTGCCCAGCTGCTATTTTTGTCCTCCGTCCGCTGCAATTAAGCCAAATTGTCAAAGCCAACAAGTTCCACAAGTGGGTTGTTTGTTGTTGTTGTTGTTGTGACCACTCCAGGATTATGTGCGAAAAGGCAACAAAATGCTACACACGCCCACAAATCCTCAACAGAATTCCCCGTTGTCAACCCGAAGGGGGAGACTTTCATTACTCTGCAGGCTGAGTTTGAAAAAGTCCATATACGACCTTATGCATTATTCAGATGGCAAACCGGAAATCCTGAATATTGGGAAATTTGTCATCTTCCAACGTTGAGCAATGAAAGTTGGTACTTGGTTAGATTCGACCAGGATTTAAATCAATTTCAAAATACATCTATACAATGCACTGTTTACTCTACCAGTGTCTGTGTGTATGAAAGAAGACTTAGAAAGAAGAGAGAAGACTTAAGGTTCGCCTTGGGTTAGAATCAAAACAGCAGAATACTATCTCTCTCTCTTTCTCTTTCACTCACATAGCAACATAGCATAGTTAATGTTAGTAACATTATGTGTGCATGTATTCTGTGTCTACACAGAGTATCTCTTAGTCCATCAATAACTAATCTAAGTCTTGGGTTGGCTGTGGTGTTCTTCCCTGTGGCTGTGGCATGTTCTGCTCGTGGGGGACCGTCGGGGGCTCTGTCTAATTTGCTGTAGCTGTTGGGTTGCCCTGCTTGGCTATGATTTATTAACTCTGGCTTCCCTTTTTCTCGCCGGGCTGCTGGTAGCCGTTTATCTCTCCATCTCTGTCTCACGCAACTTGATTACTGTTCGGGGCGTCTGCTGTCTGCTGTGGCCTTTTTATGGCTACATTAGAGTCTGAAGTTGTTGCAAATGAAATGAAATGCCAGCCAGCCAGCAGCAACACTTTCCCGACCGCCCTCAACTTTAGTTGTTAATTAGTTAAACATTGTCGGCATTGTCAAAGCTAAGCTTCTGCCTGAGTCTAGCCTTGCCTTGTTGACTTTTCGTTTTAATTTTAATTTGTACAATTTTCAGATTTTCGGTGGACAAATGCCTGCCGCCTTCCCAGCTGGCTGTCTTGGGACGACTGGGGTGTATAAGAATTATCATCAAATATGTAAAATTTATGTTTGCATACAAGCGATTTATTATCTTTTCTCTCTCCTCTCACTCTCCCGACCAGCTTTATTTATGACCCATTGCTTTCTTGCAACAGTTTCAGTTATTACATTTTTTGTTCCTTCTCTTTTTTTTTTGTTTGTCTAACTCGACAAATGTTGTGTTGTTGTTGTTGTTTTGTCAGTTGTTTTTTTGTGCTGAAATTAACACAATTTTCATGTTTTTATTTTCTCAAAAATTAGAAAGTCCCCTGAGAAAGATTTGCAGCTTTAAATGGATCGAAATTGTCTTGGGTAATTGAATTGTTGGATGCAATTTGTGTCTGCAGATTGTTCTATAAATCTTAACGATAAGTTTTTGGGTATGCATTTGGGTAATATTCAAAAAGATTTCAAAGTGGTTTCAAGGCTTTCAGCTAATTCAAACTTTTGTTTCATATTTCTAAAGCGATTTTTTTTTAGGTCAACTTTGGAAATGTGCGTTTTCAGCTATTTCAATTACATTTAGGTAGTTTTTTAAGCATATTCTGCAAATGAAACTATAAAGTGAACTTTTTTACATATCAATTCCTCTGTATAAATTCTCATTACATTGTCAAGTTGATCAGATATTGAGATTATTGAACCAAAACAACAAAAGAAGTGAGGAAAGCTAGCTTTGGCATTGCCGAAACTTATATAGCAATTACATTGGGAATATATAAGGCAAGTAAGAACGCTGTAGTCGAAATTCCCACTATAACATATTAGTACTCAAACCACACTTTGTGGCCAGAACCCAGTTTTTGAGTCAAATCAGCAAATAAGGGGAAATGTCTTGTCATGGCATGCTCTCTTCGTTCTTCTCAGCTGAAACAAAAGTTTCCTTATCTATACGTACGTTCTGCATACAAAGTACATATTTACTTTTGTATTTAAATATCTGATCTAACTTTACAAAAATCCCCTTCATACTTATACTATATATATATATAGAATTGGAAGCTGTAATAAATCTGCGTCAATTCCTGGGTTTTTTTTCTTTCTTTTCCCCCTCTTAGATTGACGACAAATTGAGCATGTTTGTATTACGACGTTCTTTCGAAGATTGTGGCATCATCATCAGCTAATTACAATCTCATATTCTTGGGTGTCAATCAATTATAAACAAAATATAATATATATATATGGATATGGATATTAATATATTTTGATTCTATAACAAAAATATGTAGACAAGTTATCTCTTCTCGCAATTCTTTTGATAAGATTATAAATTTGGTGTGTTTGTGTTTTGCCTTTAGCCTCTATTAAGGGGCCTCAATTGTTATTTTTATTAGATGCGATGATTTCCGAGGGAAAAATGTACATTTTATTCGACTTATTCAGTGCATTTACGTCTATTTATATGCCCGATCAGATCGGATCAGAACGAATCGGATCGGATCGGATCGGATCGCGCGCTGTGGCCCGTTGGCTGGCGTGCTCTTGGATTCGTTATATTCAGCGCCTTTGCTCAACTTTGGCTGGCTTTGTGGCTGCTGAGGGGGGGTGGCATTACTTAATTGTCAATTTACACTTGACGTCGTCGCCAGTGTCTGCTGTCGTCTGTTGGGTCTTTGGGTTTGCACTTCCTCTCGGACCAGCCGACAGCGGGGCATGCTCTCTTTTATATGTACATATTTTCCACTTCTACCGCTGCTTGGGGCCGTTCGTTTATCAGTTATGCATGGTCGACAGTTTTTTTTCTTTTATGCATTCGATATGTTAAAAATTCGTGCCCTACCCGCCACCCGCTGCCGCTGCTACGATCTCCTCTCTCCTTGTCCGCCTGTTGATATTGTCAAGCTGTGCATAAATTTTCAGTTTCTTGTACAGTTTTACAGTTTTATGTCATTTTCGGAACTGGATCCGCTGTGGTCGGTCAGTTGCCAGTTAGAGTTATCCATAGGCCCCACCGCCTTCATCCACATGCATTGCTTACGCCGCATCTCTATACAAATCACGTTGTCTGGATTTCGATTTCTGCTGCGTCAATGTTTTGCGCTTTTCCTTCTCCTCACCTATGCAGCAGCAGCAGACCAATTTTGTCATTGTTGTCGTTTTATTTTCCCTTCGGTATTCGCTAACCTAACCATCGCCAACGCCGTGCTCTGAATGCCGAAAAATGTTAATTAATTATAATCAATCAAGATCTTGAACTTGCGTTTTCCAAGGGTGTCGCTAACAATGCCACTTTGCGCTTTCCCCACAGTTATATCATAAACTATTGTTAGTTCGTTTACTAACTAACTATATTTATAAGGCATCTGAAGACAGATATCCCCAACCGATTGAGCTAAGGCTTTGCTAACCACCTTTGGTTGGGATGATAAAGCAGGGTTACCCTCTCTTTCATACCATTCAACAAGAAATATGAATGTATATAAGGCTTGTCATGAAGTTTGTAACGCTAGAAAGGAAGAGTTTCCGACCATATAAAGTTTATATAATATTGATTTAGTATGACGAGGGGAATCGATATAGGAAAGTTCGTCCCTTTTTTTTAAACCCCAGATGTCTGAAGTCTTAAGAGCTACGGCACTGAAATGTTTACCAAATGCTTCTTTTTGTTTGCTTGCTGGTTAAGTTTAATATTCAGTCAGATCGGACAACTATATCACATAGCTACCATATAACCGATTGCTCCGGAATGAACACTTAGTAGCATAACTTTTCTTATTTTCATCCAAAGCAAACCAAATTCGGTTTGTAACCATTTGAGGAGGCCCCACGTCCGCTTGCCTGATCTTATCAAGATCGGATAACTATATCATATAGCTACCATATAACCGACTTTTCCAGAATAAACACTTGGGAACATAATTTTTCTGTTTTTCATCTAAATCAAACCAAATTTGGGTTGTATCCACTTCAGGAGGCCCCACCTCCGCTTGCCTGATCTTATCAAGATCGGATAACTATATCATATATCTGCCATATAACCGATTATTCCAGAATGAAGCCTTGGTAGCATAACTTTTCTTATTTTCCTCCAAATCAAACCAAATTCGTCTTGTATCGTCCCGAGTATCCACTATAGCCCCACGCCCACTAACTAGATTTGCCCTAGATCGGTTATATATTTACAATGTGAATGGTATATAAGCTTTGGCAAACCTTTTTCTCTGGTTTTGTTTTATTTTGTTTTCTCATCTTATTTTTTTTCAATTCAATTGCGGTTTTGTAGAGCTTTTTGGTAAATGCTGAGCATGCCAATGTTTTGTGCTTAGCTCTTAATTTCGCCGCATTGCTATCGCCGTCTTCCCTTCCCCTGTTACCCAGCCATGTCGCCGCTCTTGTGGCCACACGAGGCTTATATGAAATCGTTCATTTGGAAAACAAAGGCAGCAAATTATTTGCTCCAAATCACAATTGACGGTCTCGGCACTTGGCTTGCCACTTGGCTGCCAACACATCACATACTCATGCCTCCTCGAATGTTCCCACCCCCAAACCGCACGGGCGGGTGCCATAACTTTGGCTGGCTAACCATTGGCACCCATAGATCTTGGGTAAAGCTGCTCAACTGGCCATAAAATATGTTAGCGCATTTTTCAAGCACAGAGACAATGGCCTTCTTGTACGACGATATCCTTGCCCTTCCTTATTGTTGCAATTTCTGTAGTCCTTTTTCTTTTCCTGGGTATGATACATCTCTCTAATCATTCCCTTCCATTCCAGATCAAATGCAATGATGGTCTGCCGCAGGAGATTTGCCGCCAATGTATGGCGCAGTTTCTGATGGTCGCCAAGTTCCGGCGGAAGTGTTTGCGCGTGCAACAGCGACTGCAGGAACGCGCCTTGGAGTTGGCCGAACAGAATGCCGCAAGACTGGAGAAAACAAATCAGGAGGATTACATTCATCTGCCCAAGTCGCAAACCGAGCGCAAACGTCGTCTGGTACTGGAGAACGACCAACAAGAGCAGCAGCAGGCCCCGGAAAAGGTATCCAATGCGGAATCATTGGAAAAGGAGCAGCCAAAACATGTTAAGACTGAGGCAGAGCAGCTGCCCCCGCCAAAGATGCGACGTCTGCAGCTGCGTTTGCGCAAATTGCGTGCGTCAACCATATGCGCAGCCTCCAGTCAGGTGTTGGCACAGAAGGACGTTCGCGAGAAGATCAATGTGCCGTGGAAGACGAAAGCGGCCCGCAAGCAATTGTCCGAGACCTGGTCCCCTTGCTCAACTGGCTACTCTGCGTCGCCATGCTCGTTTTTGTCCGATCGGGAGGTAGAGATTAGGAGCGCCAGTACCACTAGCAATAGTTCCAGACAGTCAGACAGTGAGACAGTCACAGACGGTGGATCATCTGCCAGCAAGACGCCATCGGAGCAACTGAGTGATATATCGGTGGGGCCACTTTGCGGTTTTGAGGACGATAGCAATCCCTCATCAACGACTTCTGGGCCAGTGTCAGGCATGCGGTTGGCTGTCCGACGTGTGGGACGACCACGAAGTACTATCAATTATAATCCAGCCAAGCGGCTGAGGCGCTCAGTGGCCAAAACCGTAGAGCGTCGACGATCGAAGAGTGAGTCCAGCAAGGAGAATGAGAACCAAACACAGGCTGTCCAACAGGAGCGGGAGCTGGAGCAGGAGAAATTAAAGTCTGATGAGCAGCCAGAAGCTGCCAACAAGGAAATTTATCCAAAGCCGAAGGTGCAAGGCGATATCGTTCAGGGTGTGGGCACAGAGGAAATCACTGAATCAGCTGAATCGACGAGGGAAAGTACTTTGTCGTCGGAGACATTGGTTCCACAAACCACTTCAGATGAGAGTCAGCAAGGGTCGTCCGTTCTCTCAAACGAGACAGAGGAAGTCAATGCTAATGAGATGCCCTCAAGCAATGCAAAAGAGGTTCCCTTAATTGAGTTGACAGAAAGCTCAGCCATGGAAAATCCAGCAAAGAAACCAGAGATTGCCATGGATGAGACTGAAGGTGTTGAGATTTCCAGCTCAGATATCAAGAAACGCGAGATCCAGCTGCAATCCGAAGAGTTGACTTCATCAACAGAGGCCAGTGAGCAAACGCAGCCGGAACAGGAGTTGGAGATGTCAAAGGCATCTGAGCCGAAGTCAGAAATTGTAGTCAGCATACCACTGGAGGTCCTTAGCGATGATTTGCAGCGCAAACTGCGCATCGGCCAGGATGAGGATAAGCAGGAGCTGGAGCAACAGCCGCAACCCGCAGTTGCCAAGGACACGTCAAGTGATTCCTCCGACGATGTTAATAACAATGAGAATGGTGAGAATTTTCGCCAGAGTGCTACAGCAGATAGCTTCAATTCTGCTGTAGCACTCCAAACGTCCGAAATTGAAGCGCAGCCCAATGGAGGAGAGACAATAGCCCAAAGTGATCTGACGGAACAGCCAGTGCTGGTGGCGGAAACCCCGCCAGATGAAGCCAAACAGAAAGAGCAACCAGACGAGCAGCAAGCGATCGTTCTAGAAGAGGAGCTGGATGACATACCAATGGTACGCAGCAGCCAATCGGTGGCCATCACCGCCTCCACGCCCATGAACTTCCTAGCCGAATTCGAGAAACATTGCGAAAAGGCCCTGAAGCAGCCGAGGGAAGCCTTTACTCCCGCACCAACGCCACCGCCAGTGGATGAACTGAACGCCAAGCAGCAGTTGGAGGAGGAAATGAACGATGTGGAGAGCACACTGAATGGCATACTCAATGAGATGCAAGATCAGCACATGTATCCACCCGTCTGCCAGCACATGGATGAGTTTCTAACACCGGCCGACTATGCGCCCATAACCGAGCAAGAACCGAGCCCAACCTCACCTGCCAGCAATGCCTTTGAGACGCAGCCTACACATCAGCAACAGCAACAGCAGCAGCATTCCAAATCATCTGAGGGCGATCTCTTTGACAGCGCCAGCTTTACCAATGAGTTGATTGCCTTTCAAAACGATATACCCTGCTTTGAGAACATCGAGGTGGCACCGGAATCCTCGGCAGAGCAGCAGAGCCTGCAACTTGAGCTGACGCAGTTGCTCAATGAGCTGCAACCGCCAGCACCGGCTTTAGTCACTCCGTCACAGGAAACGGTGTCCATCAGCTATGAACAGCTCTATCAGCCAGTGGCGGCGAACTCCTCTGGCCAGGGCAAAGTGCAGCTCATCGCCATGGAGCCGCAGCAACCGCAACCGCAGCAGCAGCAGCAGCAGTGGCAACCAGCTCAGCCAGTCACACAGCTGCAATGGTCAGCTGTGGGTGGACTGGAAGCCATCAAATCAACGCCTCTGGAGAGTGTCGCTAGTCAATCGCCACCCGTCAATGCCACAACTACCACCACATACTATATCAATGCCAGCGATCTCTATCAGCATCAGCAGCCACAGCAGCAGGTTGAGACCTACACCATGCTGCAGTCGGCTCAGCTGGACACCAATGAGAACTATGTGGTAGAGCAGGCTAATCCTCAGCAATCGCAGCAGCCCATCATGATACTCATACAGCAGCAACCGGAACTGCAGCAGCCGGTGGCATCGGCCAGTAATCCTCAGCAGGCGCCGCTGCAAATCTATGGTGCGCCCATAAGCAATGATCTTCACGCCCTCCAGCAACAGCAGCAATCTCTCCACCACCAGAACCAAGTACAAAATCATGCAGTATTAGGATTGCAATCACCTTCATCCCACCCCGTACCTCATCCGCGAACTACTGCACCCATCTCCACCATTCCCACCAACCCCAAAGGTCGTCCGCCTTCGCTGAAGTGCCGCTTCTGCCAGAATGGACCACGCTTCTCCAGCAGCCTTGAATATAGCCGCCACATCATCGAACTGCATCCCGCCGTGGCGCCCTTCAACTGTCCCCATTGTCCGCTTGCCTTTGCCGGTCGCAGCAAACGCTCCCAGCACATACTCAGCCACCATGTTGTCCAGCAGTATCAGTGTGGTCAATGCACCCAAGTGTTTCCCGCTCAGCGTGCACTCGACTTGCACATACAACGCTTCCATATGCCCCACAACAATGGAGCAGCCGGAACAGTGGGCGCCGGGGCGGGTGTGCGTGTTGAGGAGGTCCAACTGCAGATGAATAACACAGAGCCCATGCGCTCGCCGTCAGGTGAGTAAGAAGCTTCCATTCAATGACGAAGCTAGCTAACATTAGCTCCATCTTCTCGTTGTCTTGCTATCAATGGTCAGTCCTGGAGCTGCCGACAATTACAACGACAATGCCACGCAAGACGCGCATCCTTTGCTGTCCTGACTGCGAAGATTGTTAGTATTATACAACCTCCTGGCCATCCTGGCAGCTACCATGATAAAGCTTTCTCTTTCCCTCTCTTGCAGGCCCCTCAGCCAATGGTCATCAGCATGGCGCTGCGGATGGAGCGGATGTGGTCCAACAGCAACATCAACAGTACGATGAACTGCAAGTGCCACCAATGGTGATGACGCCGCCTTCGACAGTTTCTTCCTTGCCATCGCCACAGCCGTTGAGCACGCCGCATGTAACGCTCGCCTCGCCGGAACAATCTGAGCCGGATTCAACGACCACGCTTCGGCAGTTCCGCAAACGCTGCCTGGCCAACGGCGTGCAGGCAGGCAGTCCCTGTCCCAGTCTGTCGCAGCCAGCCACACCCACGCCAGTGCCATCGCCGTCGCCCTCCTCGTCACCATCATCGTCAACCATGGAGCAGGCAGCTGCTCCAAACGCTGGACCTTGCACAAATGCGGCATCCACATCCCCCTGCTCGACGCGTGCCAGTCATCAGTGCATTTACTGTGAGGAGCGATTCACCAACGACATCGCTTTGCGTAAGCACCACCAGCTGGCCCATGGGGCACAGGCTGCCATGCCGTTCGTTTGCACGATCTGTAAGCGGGGCTATCGCATGCGCACGGCTCTGCAACGCCACATGGAGTCGCACGATGCCGAGGGCAGACCGTACGAGTGCAACTTTTGTCACGTGCGTTTCCCGCGTCCCTCGCAGCTAACGCTGCACAAGATCACCGTTCACCTGCTGTCCAAGCCGCACACCTGCGACGAGTGTGGCAAACAATTTGGTACGGAGAGCGCCCTAAAGACACACATTAAGTTTCACGGTGGTAAGTTTTGGGGTGGTGCGAATGCGGTTGCTAATTTGAGAGCGGATGGGATGGGATATGCTAGTGCTAGCTTGTTGTAGTGCCTATTGCTAACCGTATCTATATGTATATGTAATCTCGATCAAATCTAATTGTAAAAGTATATATAGCTGTATCCATATATCGTATATCGTAATCCCATACTAATCCCAAACAAAATATTATTATTAACAGTCTACACCACTGTGATTGTGTGCTCCAAAGGTAAAGTGAGATCATTGCGAGAGATAAACTGCAAGTGCCACGGAGATTGTTCTCACACGAACCATCTTTGTAGGCCATAAGCCGCACATTTTGCTTAGCTTTGTACTAACTCTAAAATGGAGCTTTAATCGCAATCACATGCATGGCCAAGGTCACGCTCACGATCACGAACACACAAGCACAATCAATCAGTATATCAGTGTGGATTCCTGATGGAACTGTAGTTATAGTAGAACATCACACAATTACACAATTTAGAAAAGGCAAAGCCAATTGTAGATGTACCCTTAGGAGTACGAAAGTTACTTTTTGTATTTATAAACTAACAGCTCAAAGGGTATCCAAGCCAGGGCTAACAGCCAGGATGGCTGTGATGTGTGTTTTTGGTGGGTTTACAAGGGCATCATCCACCATGCGCTACTGCGTCTGCGGAATGCCAGATTATGCGTGTCATTGTCATTGGATTCAATGGCTACCCTTGTTCTTCTCCTACCTGCTTTACTCTCATTGATTGTGTTCTATTCTAAAAGTAAACAGTTGCTCTTTGCAGCTATAAAACGCTATCGCCGTATTTGAAATCGTGCGACGGTCTTCCTTTTAGCTGCGCCTTGGTCTGCTGTTTGCTCATTACGAATTTGAACCATTGCATTGCCAATTCTTGGTGCACTATTGACCTTCCAAGTTTATAAAGTTTGCACAAAAACTTTCTTATCAATCAGTAATATATATAGTAGTATATGTGTGAATCTCCCAATTCATACACGTAGCTATGTTTTCTATATGTTTTGCACAAATTTCCAACTTGACTACCAAAAGTTGTTAGGTGTCAATCAGTGTTCCCCCTCAAAATCCTCTCATCAATGTTGTGTTCCACAACGGCACCTCTATGTTAGCGTTAAACTGCACTTTTTTTTATGTGTTTCTGTGTATGAGAAGTCGGGAAGTGATCGATCTGTCCATTCTTCATGCAAATCAGCTACAAAGGCCAACAAACCAAAATTTGTCTTATTGCAGAGAACGGGTTTCAGTGCGAGCTATGCGATCAGGCATTCGCGTATGTCAAAGACCTGCGCAAACATCGGCGCACCCACAATGAGGAGCTGTTTTACAAATGCGACTACTGTTCGCGCTCCTTTATGCATTTTAGCAATTTTCGCGGTAAAGTCTTTAAAGGATAACTAGCATAGTATGATACAATCTAACCGATTTTTAAGTAGAACTAGACCTAGAATCTTAGTGTAATAAAATACTCATAGCATTATTTGCCTGCTTGCATGGCCTAAGTGCACCCCAGTTTAAGTAAACATTTCTGTATTGAACAATCAGATATTAATATTTTCAACGATCTCTATGCACAGCTCATATGAACTCTCACTTGCCGCTGGGCGTGTTCCTAAATGAGGAGACGGCGGCCCTTATGCCCAGCCCCAGCAGTAATGTCACCGAGAAATTGGGAAATTCGCCCATGCCAAATGAAGAGACGAATTTCACGCCTTTGACGCCACTCAGCAGTCACAATGGTAGGGATGAGTGTCCCAGTTCGGTGGAAATGGATGCGGAGACAGCAACGGAAACAGGATCAGCCATGGAAACATTAACTTCAACACCATAACCCACGTGGCCGCTTTATTATTTAGTTTACAACAATTTCATGCCAACGTATACTTACAACACTTCAACGACAAATCCAAATCCTACGACTCCTTCCTATTACTATTGCTACTTTTAGCCATAACTTTTTTTTGATTGATTGAGATCAAATGGATAATACATAGATACTTAGTTAGAGAAACAATCCTGTCGGCGAGGAGGAGCAACAGTTGGATGGAACGATGGAACACCACAGTAGAGACTGCATACAATGCAAGAACGCACACACACACAGAGACAAATACACAGCAATTATCTATAGATAACTTAAGCCAGCACACATGACACACTTTTTAGGACCCTAAGAGTTAAGTTAGTTGTTAGTCTAGTTATTCATTGAATGATTGTATAAATGATGACTGTGGAACTACGATTAATTTGTGTAATTCGCTTTGGTTTCTAATTGCGAGGGCAGTCTAAAAAGTAGAAAACTAAATCGTTAGAATATAGCTATCTCACCTCGTAGAACCTATGAATATGCATGGGATTCCAGATATGTAAGCGTCAGAGAACTGCAGCGATGAAACGCAACTGCTAGCCAACTACTGGTACTATAATACGGTGAATAGTGGGGTGAGAAGTTGAGCGAGTATGGTCGTTTCAGTATCAATAAAAGCAAGGGTGTTTCTGCTACTGCAAGGATATCTGATTGGCATTGACAGCTATAAGAAAGCGATACAACGCTTATCATAACTCTCTTCGCTTACGACAATCAGCTTGCCATTGCGCCAGCAAAACGAGAGAACGGTCTGTAACTCAGTACTAGTTGACTGAGCTGAGTAGCTGCATATTTAGTAGGGCAACTAGTGCGGCCTCCGGTACACTAGTAGTGGCGAAAGTAGACAGTTCTCTGGTATGCATAGATAAACTACAGTAGCGCATTCTCAAGATTGAGAGCGCTTGCTTGAGAGCTAATGATAATGTTAAAATTTCATGCGCACTTTACATTTCTTTCACCATAAAGTAACTAGAAGCGCAGAGCAGCTAGAAAGCGACATAGGTTCCACAATGACGTCTCTGTTTAAGCGTTCACAGAGGCAGGATTGCTTTTGATGAATTGGATTGAAAAGTAGATTCCAAACTACAAGTCCAAAATCGCTGTGGCATCTTTTGCAGTGGAACCTGTGTCTCTGCTAGTTACCTTATGCTTTCACACACATTGAAGGAACAATAAAGGTCTTGTTCGATGTCAAAGAGATGTTAAGGGATTGTAGGAGAACATTCGAATAAGAGTGTGTACCAATGTATATTGTCTATGATGTCAGTACATATATCTCAATTAAACTCCAAAACTAAATCGAATTTCATAAAAATCAATAGAATTAAACAAATCGTTTTAAATTTTCTTAATTAGTTTTTAAGTTTGTCAAAAAACAACTGAGTGCTAACAGATGATCAAGAAGCAAGTGTTCTGTGTTAAGTATCAAACTTTTGGGACTACCCTCGTGTCATATTGTTTTGACGAGCAACTAATGAAAAGCAACAACAAAAACAACAATTAGTCTTTAAACAAAGAAAAACTGTAGCTAATTATAAGACCCCTAGAAATAAAATTGTAATATGTCGAACACAACTTCCTCTTAATTTTCATTTTATAATTAAGTTTTTAAATTGTATTTTCGAAATTTCGTTTCTATGAAGAAATCAGAAGATCAAGCTTTTATTTAATATTAATTTATAAAAGAAAAAAACTACAATCAAATAAACAAATGATGTTTTCGATCCATAACAAAACACGAGTTTCAATTTTATTGTTGCTGGAGGACTCTAATCGTAGTACCAATCCAGGAACAGCAGTGAGAAGGACATGACCAGCAGAAAGAACAAGGACCAGACGCGCAGACCTGCATTACGCTGGGTGGCCTGACGGATTTGCTCGTTGGCATCCTTCACATTCTCTGTGGTGCCAACCACAGCACTGACAATGCGCTCAATGTTGTTATGTTGCATGGCCACCTAGGACATTGTATGGTTAGGGTCGTAGTTTGTGTCTTCCATGTGGTCACTTACCTTTTCTGTGAATATGTCCTGCAGCTGGGCAATGTCCACCACATTCTTTTCGATCTGTTCGACCTCCTCGGAGATGCCTTGCAGAAAGTTATATATATGCACATTCTCAGCCTCAAATAGCTGCACATCCTCTGGGCTGAGCGCATCCTCATCGTCGGCCTGCTGTTGCTGTGCAGACAATTTAATGTCCTCATCGAGAGCCACCTGGGCTGTGCTGCTGGCGGTGGCCGGGGGCGGTCCTGCGGGACGACTGCGTTTGCGCGTTCGTGGCCTGTGCTGAGCTGCATCTACTGCCTTATTGTCCACCTGTCCATCAATGTTAACTGCTTCGTCGTCGTCGTCGTCCTCGTCTTCCTCCTCCCATTCAGCCCAGCCATCGTTGTTCCAATCACTGTCAGCTGCTACCGCTGGCTCTGACTCCTCGCTGGCCTGCCGCTTGGCCAGCTTACCACTTGTGGCGCCCGCCGGGCGCACTGGTATCTTTTTCTTATCCGACGCCAGCTTCAGCAGTCTGTAGGTCTCCAGCTCATGCTGAACGCGATACTTCTTTTGATCCAAGTATATCTGCTCAACGCTGTGGAGATAGCTTACCAGCAGATCCATCACAGCTTCGATGTGCTGGCGCTCTTGGGCTTTTCGCTTGGCGCTCTTCCACTCGCTGCGCATCTTAGCCAGGTGTTGTGTGTAGAAAGTCACAAATTTCTCTGACTCCCTATCGATCAGGTCGCGCTGGGCGTCCGTCATGTGGGTGGCGCTCTTCAAATGCTGTCCAATGCGCATGTAGGCTGTGCGATTCTCGATGAGTACATTGCGCAAAGTGGTGATCTTATTGCACACATCTTTCGCCTGTTTGGCAAACTCATCTCGAAGTCGTCCGGGTCCGACTTTGGCCGCTACCGATGTCGTGGTGGCTCGTTGCTTATCCTGTGGCTGTGGCTTGCCCTTGCCCGCAGCTGCCAGCTCAGACTTGCGCTGCAGGCGCAGCGTCATGACGCTGGCCTTAAAGTGCTGCGTTATGTCCATGTCCCAGCCAAAATTCAAAATTTGTAATTTCTTATTTCCACATCATCATCAAAACACTGTAAACACATCGTTGTGCAGCACTAGTTTAGCGATAACCGATACCGATAGTATAGGTGTTGCCGTTTAGTGTTGTGAAATGATATAATCGCTTGGTATTTTGTACACTTTATCGCGCCAATTCCTTCCAACCATATTGCTTATAACAAAATGCAGGCTTTTTTAAAAACAGGGAAAACTAGCTCCACCGCTGGTAGCAGTGCAGACAAGGCCCAGGGAGCAGCCACAGAGCGCCGTAAGCCGCCGGCTCCTTGGGTGGAGAAATAGTAAGTATTCATCCAAAAATTTAACCCCAAATTCTCACGGTGCAGTTTGTATTTAGCCGGCCGCGGAGCGTCGACGATGTTGTGGAGCAGTCGGAGGTGGTGTCGGTGTTGCGCAAATGTGTCGAAGGTGCCGATTTGCCAAACATGTTACTGTATGGACCGCCGGGCACGGGCAAAACAAGCACCATCCTGGCGGCAGCGCGTCAAATATTTGGCGATATGTACCGCGATCGCATCTTGGAGCTGAATGCCTCCGATGAGCGCGGTATCAATGTGGTGCGCACCAAGATCAAGAATTTCGCCCAGCTGACGGCCAGTGGCGTGCGTCCCGATGGACGGCCCTGTCCGCCTTTCAAGATTATCGTTTTGGATGAGGCGGATTCGATGACCCATGCGGCCCAGGCTGCCTTGCGCCGCACTATGGAGAAGGAGAGTCGCAGCACACGCTTCTGCCTGATCTGCAACTACGTGTCCCGCATAATTGCTCCTATCACCTCGCGTTGCACAAAGTTTCGCTTCAAGGCGTTGGGCGAGGAGCAGATAATTGCCCGCCTGCAGCACATCTGCGAGCTGGAGGGCGTCAAGATCGACCCGGAGGCTTACAAGTCCATAGTGAAGATATCCGGCGGCGATATGCGACGTGCTATAACCACTCTGCAGTCCTGCTATCGCCTCAAGGGCGCCGACCACACGATCAACACGGACGACTTGTTCGAAATGTCAGGCATTTTACCAGATTACTATTTAGAGGACTATCTGGAAGTCTGTCGCTCTGGCAACTATGAGCGCCTGGAGAAGTTTGTGCGCGAGTTTGGCTATTCAGCTTACAGTGTGGGCCAGATGCTGGACCAGTTTGTAGAGTACGTTGTGCACTGCGGCACTCTGACTGACCAGCAGAAGGCCGTTATATGCGATAAGCTAGGGGTAAGAGCTGCTCCAGAAACTGTGTGTATTGAGGCTGAACTCTGTTCTTTGCAGGAATGCTGTTATCGACTGCAGGACGGTGGCTCCGAGTACTTGCAGATCATGGATCTCGGCTGTGCCATCATTCTGGCTCTCAAGTAAAGCAGGAGTAGGAGGTTCCGGCGCATTCCCGATTCACCCACCTCATATGCTTCAAATTCAGTCACTTTCTTAGAGTATAAATAAAAACTTTAATTTAAGAAATATATTTGAGAACCTCTTAATTCGCTGCCATTTCAAATTCATCCTCTTCACGTTCGCGTTTGACAGCCACGCCCGCGCCGCCAGCTGCGGCGCCACTGCTACCACTTGCAATACTGCCGACAGCTGCAGCATCGGTGTCTACTTCCATTTTCATGTCGGCGACGCTGGCCTCTTGTTTCACCTCGACCGTGGAGCTCGTTTTCGTTGTGGTGAACTTGATGACCGGCTTTGGTATGGTAACCACCTGTTGCTTGGCCACCACTGTATGGGCGCGCTTCAGGCTATTGACACTGGACACAGGCTTGACTACCGTCTTCAGAGTGCGTGGCTCTAATGCTGACTTGGTCATCTTCTTGGGTTGATTTGTGGCGCGCAATTTATAATTGACGCCCGTCAGACAGTAGCGATCTGGGGGCAGGCGAAGACCACAGTGTGGCTTAACTGGCGGCAAGGGCATGGCGTTGCGCAGCTCGGCCATTTTGGCCAGCACATGACGGGACGGTGGTCCAGTGAAACTTTTGTCCAGCGTCATTTCTGTGGCCAGCCTCACATCATCCAAATCGATGGTTTTCTTGCGGGCATGATTAGCATATACTTTGGCGTCGTCCAATATGCAGGTGACATACCCTGAAAGATCAAGATTCGTTTGTGTTTGTTTAGCCTTCTATTGCGGTCGGCATTTCTGTTTGTGTTTTCATGGTTTGTGGGGGAGGTATAGACTTACGGAAAGTAAATTCGAGCAATTGATTGACCACGCGTGGCTCATACTCTTGTATGCCAAGCTCTTTGAGAATGGACATGATGACCTGAGCATCCTTGGGCACATGCTTGACTTGGGCACCAATTTTGGCTTTTTCAGCCTTTTCACTGCTCATTGTTAATAATTTACAAAACCAGAGAAAATTTGTCAGTATGACCGCAGCAGGAAATGTCAAAATACTGAAATACTAAAAACATACCAACTCTCGGATTGCAATAATGGGCATTAGGCAATCAGTGTTGGTAAACCTGGGTTGGAACCGCAAATGTTTAAGAATTTCAAAAAACTCGCTTTAATGACTAGTTTTTATTGAAAAACAATATACATATTTCGTATGGATCTGGTTTTGCTTGATATGCATTATTAAATTCAAAATAATTATATAATTATTCGTATATGTATATATAGATTATATATTATTTGTTTTTGATTTTTACACAGAAATGCACTTTGGTCGCATACAAAATTGATTTCTTACAGCTAAGCGCTTAAATTTAAAACTTAACGGTACAATTTTCTACACACACATACACGCACGTTGTGCAACAAGCAAATCAGACAATTTAGTTACATAATACATAACGTATACGTATAATAACAGTTATTAAACATTAGGCATAGGCATATACTCGGAACACTTAGTTTACAGTATTTTGCACGTCTGTGGCTTGGACTTTGGTTTCTTCTCCACAGCGCGAACCGCCTCCTCGAAGACCTGTGGCAAGTTGAGCTTCTTCTTAGCCGAACACTCTACCAGATTGTATGCGTGGATGTCTTTGCGCAATCGCCGGCCTTCCTGTGTGGTGACAAACTTCTCCGAATTGGGTATGCGCAGATCTAGCTTGGTGCCCACCAGCACTACGGGCACACTGTTGGAGAAGTGCCGAATCTCGGGCCACCATTTGCTTTTGATATTCTCAAAAGAGGCACGATTATTGATGGAATAGCACAATAGAAAACAGTTTGTCTGCGGGTAAGATACAAATCGTTTAGATAAGCATAGGGAGTATGTTGGGCGAGTCTACTCACATTTGGGTAACTCAATGGACGCAGTCTTTCGTAATCCTCCTGTCCGGCAGTGTCCCACAGCGTCAGATTGTAATCCATGTTATCCACGGATATGTTGCAGGCATGATTATCAAACACTGTTGGTATATATTCCTCGGGAAATTCGTTTTGTGTGTATGTTATCAGCAGACAGGTTTTGCCCACCATACCATCACCCACGACCGTTATTTTAAGTGGGCGCAGACTTTTCGACATGGCTGTAGTTGTGGATGTTGCTTCTTGTTGTTGATGTTGATAAAGCTGTTGTTGTTTTTGATTTGTTGTTTTTGTGAAACTGCAGAAAGCAAAAACCAGGCGTGAGCATGTGTATGTATATATGTATATGTATAAGGCAATGTGTGACAGTTTTGTGATATTTCAATTTGCCACCATTTGGTGGCATATGCTGTGGTTTATCTTGCGATGCGTTGTTTATCTTGCCACTGCCACTGCCACACCCACAACAACACATCACAACTTCACTCATATTATGTATTATGTAGGAGGCTTTCATCCTGTTGCAACCGGAAATCTTGCTGTGTGTGTGTGTGTGGGCGTTTATTACCCACCCTCCTTGTCAGCCACACTCAGCCACATAAACATACATAAACTGCTGATCCCAAAAGATCGCTGTTAAAGCTATATATATGTACATAAACTGCTGTTGTCAAACAGATCGCGCTGTTAAGGCTGATAAAGTTGGCACTTGAACTTCAAAATGAATAACTGTACATACTTATATATATATCTCTCTATATAATCTAATCGACAGCTAAAAAAGGCCACCCATAACCATAAAAGCAAAAAGCTTCACAATTTCATTCAATTTCAAGTGAAATTGCAGCTGTCCACATTCAGCACATTCTACAAAACATTTGCCCGGGCGACATGGAGATGGCCCGCAATTAACTAACAAATCAATTAAAGCTTTTATGATACAATTGATTCTGCGAAAAAAACAGACATTGTCATTGTCATTGACATTACTGGTTATTTCTTCTTATATAACAAACATAAATACACATAGTTAAGCCAGCTATTGCACTTTCACCATACCAACGACAACATGACAACATTTCGTTATTTCGTTTCATAAATTTTTCTTTTTTAATTAAAACTGGTTTCTTTGGCCCGAAAACGAGTTGGGCCAAAACCTAAACTAGATTTCCCTACAGCATCGCCATCATGCTCATTAGCCTTGGGCAGAATAGATCCACAGATCTCAGCTTCGTAGTCGAAATCTCTAATTTGCATCCAAGTTTACCGTTGGAGGCTGAATTTCTTGCGGTGTTTTCGTTTGCTTTTGTATCTTCGGAATACGCAGAAAACTCATACGAATTCTGAGAAACACAATCTGTGGCAGGTTATGAGTCATGCCAATCCAAACAGAAATCATTGTCAGTTTAGTTGGCAAACTCTTTATAATAATTATTATTATAAACGCAATTGTAGCCGTCACTGCGGGCGTGCGTGTGTGTTTGTTTTCCTGGCCTAGATCAACTGTGTATCGGATTCAAATGACTCATCGGAAAGGTTACAAGCCAACGGGGATCCAACGGGTGCTGGCGCCTGGTCTTGGCATCCATGCCCAAACCGGTTACTCACAATTCATCATCAACATGATCGTATATACCGTTCGGAGTAGCATGAGTTCATTTGAACTTTTAGGTCGCAGTCTTTAAACATTGTGGCCACGCGATGATCTTGGATCATGAACTTTGACTGGCTGCACGCTTTTGATATTGTTGCCAACAGCTGACGAGAAGCAGAGCAAGAGAAGCGATCCGTACAATTGAATTTAATTGTTATTGGAGGGAGGCCTTAGGCAGAGGTTAAGTGAGACGCTATTATGTTCTTCTACGAGGATATGAGTGCTAGAATTTTGTTATAGAAGGAAGAGAAGGAAGCATTTTCTATTATATTGAATCATTAGAAGGAAAAACGATCCTTTGTCTGCTTAGTTTGCTTACTAAAAAGCTATCCAAGCCGATCCAGGGAAAAGGAAGCGTTTCCGACCCCATAAAGCTTATATATTTTTGATGAGGATCAACAGCCGAGTTGATCTAGCCGCGTCCGTCTGTTCATCCGTAGACCTCTGGAACTGTATAAGCTGGAGTCACCAAATTTGGTATGAAGACTGCTCTGGTATACACGCAGATCAACTTTGTCTTAACTCAAGTCAACGAAAATCGATAAAAACTGAATATCTCCCACAATTTTTGAGACATTTAGTTGAAGAATCAGTTGTACTTGTCTTAGGAAAACTCAAATAATTTATACTCTAGACATTTCCCAGTACAAAACGTTCTTAAAACAAGAATCTAAGATTCTAGATTGTTTTCACCTTGGCACACCTGTTGGCTAACACCACACCGACTTTTCATTTACAAATCCCAGTGAATTTCCACTCAATGCCAAATATAACCATCGTCGATTCTTGGCAGACTTTGGCATTGCTTAAATCAGCTGTTAATCAGCTATAAATAGTCCGGGTAAGGGCACTTTCCTATTGAGCAAACTGTATATGAACTAAATAATTTGCACACAACACAGTTGTAGTCACTAAAACAGTACCCAAAATGCTGTTTTGTTTATAATAATTTAAAACGCCATCAGTAACACACTCATGCACACTCATGCACACACTCAAACTGAACCACACAAAAACAAAACAAAAGCAAAAGCAAAAGCAGGTGCTGTTTATTTAGTTTCTATATTGATTTCTGTTTTTGTTGTTATTCTTAATGTTGCTGTTGTTGTTGTTGTTGTTACTGTTTAATGGTCTGCGTGTTCCAACCGGTTGGGCATTGAAGTTTGTTTAAAAATTTTCCAAAAACTTGTTGCTATTTGAATATTCGCTTGTTTCTTTGGCCAAAAATCATGTTGTTGTTTTTTGGCTTTTTGCAAGCATGCGATGAGTTGGAGATTTATGTACGATAATTGTTGTTGTAGTTTTATGTAATTGTATACAAGATGTAATAACAACAACAACAACAGCAACAGCAAGAAACACAAAAACATTCAGAAGGAATTTGTAGATTTGAAAAACCAAAAACCGCGCGAGATGAAATGTGCCTCAAGACAGACTAAACCAAGTGAGAACGCTACATGTTGAGCATGCTGGATAGTGAAATACCCTGTACTTAACCAGCTGCTACATAATATAGTAGACCGCTCTTGAGTAACTTCTATAAACTGTGTAGAGAACTGCTAAGATGAATAGAAACCAAATTTGGTTTGATTAAGATGAAAAACGAACATTTTGTGTTCATTCCGAAAAAATCGGTTATATGGTAGCTATATGATATAGTTAGCCGCTACAGATTAAGTTTAATCAGTTGACATAGATGCCTCTAAGATACATAAGCCCCGAATTTGGTTCAATTGTTTAATTTGGAAGAAACCCAGAAAAGTTATGCTCCTAAATGTTCATTCCGGCACAATCGGTTATATGGTAGCTATATGATATAGTTCTTCGATCTGGATAAAACTCGAACTAAGCCAGCGTGCAGACAAAGGAAGCATCTGGTACAAATTTCAGCTCTGTAGACTTCTGAGATCTTTGTGAAACAGATGGGCGGACAAAGGGACAGGCGGATATGGTTATATCGATTCCTCTTGTCATGCTGATCAAGAATATATATACTATGCATTGCAAACTTACTGACAACATTAATATATATTAATGTTAATAGTATATGACGTAAACGACTTTTCCCTTGTGGCATTTCGTGTTATTTGTTATCATTTGATTTTATTCACGAGGGAGCCATGTGCAGCACTTGGTCGTTCAAGGTCTGGAATTGGAGTAACAAAGGGACAACGTGATCTTTATGCAGCGTAGGAAGAGCTTACGATATGGTGCAGCTTAATGGGAATTGGAAGCAGTAGCACGGCCCAAAGCTTTCCTTACTCACAGAGGCGAGATAAATGTTTCTTTAGGAAGCCGCTTAATTGCCTTAAAAATAAGGAATAACTTTTGAATAATATGGAAATTTTAACTTCACATATTTCGATCACAATTGGAAGTAAAAATAAGCTAATAAAGATATTAAAATATTAAGGAATTATCCATTTCTAGACATCTACCTAACCCGCTATCTTATACCTTTAGAAACTCTTAGAAATTCCAAAATTTAACTAAAACCTAGATCTACACTTTCCTTTATAAGTATGTATAGGGTAACCAAATGCCTTAAATAGAGTAGATTATCACAAAGGCAGATGCAATTGGGGGAATGTCTGGAGAGCACAGCTTTATGGTAATTAATACACATCACATAATAAATTATTTAAACATAATTGCGCCTTTTATAATGCACGAGAATGTCTGAGGAGAATATACAATGTGGAAGGCACAAACATATAGCACACACTATAATGTGTCTTTTGTTATCTGTTGTTGTTGTCGTTCTTGTTGTTATTCTTGTTGTTGTTGCTTTGTTGGCCTCTTGTAAACTTTACATATCAAGTTACGCCTTTATTGCCGGTTGGATGGAATAAAATTCTTGGAACACTCTTTGCCAATGCTTTTTTGTTGCAACCGCTTCTCTCACTCTCTTTTCATTGTGTTCTTTTCAATCCAAATTGCTTAATCCATCATATATAAATAAATATATATATATATATATTAACTTTCTTTGGTTTAATCAAGGCTTTGTGACTGCTCTATAGCCAGACATAAGGCAGCTGCCCGCGCCTTAGAGTCGCCTTATCAGTAGCTGGGTTTGTAATTGGAATTGGAATGGAAAATGGAAATGGAAATATGCATCATGCAGCTGTGGCTGCTGCTGTGTTCCCCTATATATAACTTCAATATACTATGTATATGATTATATAAACCACACACATATATATATATATCAGTTCATTCCTTATAAGAAAATATTGTCGTTTATTAAAGATTTAGTCGGGTTGCTCATGAGAGTGCAATGAGGCGTCCTTTATGTGATTTATGAACTAATTAGAGTCAGCGACATTGATACTTTATGGCTTCCAAATGAACTTGTGGGCCAGAGCTCATGTTACATTTATAATATAGAATGGTCAAATCAACCTCCCCCCTCCCACCACCTAAGCAAGAAATTCACTTTGAATTCAGTATTAAAAGTTGACTATTGCTGCCGAAGATGTTGACTTTTTGGGTTTCTCAGACGGGCTGGCCATTGATACCCTGTACCTATGGCATAATGGTATATTAAATTTGTTGCAATGTATGTAACAGGCAGAAGGAAGCGTTTCCTATCATATCGAGTATATATAGTCTTGATCAGAAAGGATGGCCCCATACATACCCATCGCCCCCACTTTAAATCTGCGATTTATGTTTCCTAGAGCAATGAACTTTAGTAGGAAAACTTCATTGCTTTTCATTGGAATCAATCCAAACTCGCTTTGTATACATTTTGTGCATTCCCAAGTCCATTGACCGGACCTGATCAGGATTGGTCTGCTATAGGATATAACAGCTTTCTAGGTAAAGGTGATGCTTTTGCAATTGTACAAATTCGATTCATTTTAAATTTTAATTTACTTGAAGCAGAGCGAAATATGATTAGAAGAAGATGTATATGAAAAATTGCTGAGGAGATGTTAGGGTGGAAAAGAGAGAAGCAAGGTATTGAGAATCCAAACCAGTTCGAATATATAAGATCTGGAGAATTCATTCAATTCTAGTTATTAAGTCTACTAGCTCATTAGAATATCAACTTTATTTTCTAGATTTATTGTAGAATTTCACCTTCAAGTTGAAGAATTTTCATATATATAATAGTATATATCATATTCATATTAGTCAAGCTTGTCTTGTTGGCAATTTTGCTAGAATTAACACAAATATGATCTGAATTATATATGATCTGAATTATATGTATAAAATTCTTTGCTCTGACTGAATAACTGAAGAACAACGCTTAGATCAAACCTGGATCAAAAGTTAGATAGCTGAAATTTTCACACAAGTTACAGTTTATAACATAAGCAAGCCGTTTTGCCAAGTTCCCAGTAAATATTATGTCAAAATCTAGGTCAAAGTTCTTATGGAAATAGTCCAATAAACAGGAGCTGCTAGAAGTTACTAAGAAGAAGAAAGCTAAGAAGTTGTTTTGGCAAATTCTGACTAAAAATAGTCTACAAATAGATTCCCAGCTTCTTATGGAAATTGTCCAGCCGCAGTTATATATATACATACACAAGTAGGCTCTATAGGGAGCACAACTTCGTCATATCATTGCATCTGCTGAAGTTTTGGTAAAAATTTGAATGAAAGTCTGATCTTATATCAAAGCTTTCTTGAGAAAAAGAAATTCCACCAGTTGAACTTGATAGTTTTCTATATATTTGCCAATCTCAACTTCTCGTACACTTTGTTCGACTTCTGATCTAGGAAAGTTAAAGCCAAAGTACATAAGCTACTCGAAACATAATCTAAGCGTACACATCTGCCATTGGGGGACAGACTTTCTGAGTGGCCTAGACTATATCTACATATACGTTTTTAGACATTTTGCGCAAAAAGTTATATACTAAGTGCATACATATGTGTGCGTGTGCGTGAGTGTGTTGATTTTTATGGCGCTCGCCTGTGTTTTCGTATTTATTAAACTGATTAGATAAGATATAATTGTATAGAAGTCAGCTCTCAAAGCGCGATAAGTACATTTCGAGCGCTTTCAAGTTGTTACCTAGCCGGGATATATATAATTATATATTCTGTTCACATATATAGAATCATACATTGGCTATATATGCTGCTATATTCGCGCATATGCTAAAATCGAGCACGGCTATGGCCTTAACGGGGTGGGGGGAGGCAGGGACACGGGCTGTCAATTAGCTTAATTAATTGAGGTTAATACAATATAACTATAATATTTATGGTGCCATAGGTCGCCGTCGCACAAATTGATATGTGATGCCACGATAATGATGATGGCGATTGAGATTGAGGGTCTTGGGGGTGGGGTTGGAACTGGCTGTGATTCCCTCTGGCACGTACTCAAATGCTTCCTGTGTGATAGCGCAGAGACCTTTAATGGCTATGTAACCATATCAATCTGTTGTTAACTAAAAATGGTAACGATGGCCCAAAAGAGCGCGACGAGACAAAGTCAACAGAGACGCTGCTAGAGAGGGAGAGACTGAGAGCAACAGCAGCAGTTAAATAGTGAGGGTGAGGGCGAGGGAACTGGAGCTGTTTGGCATTCCACAGCCAGAGGTAGCCAGAAAGGCTGCGGCTGCGGCTGCGGCTGGGTGGGGTTGTGGGGATAGCGTGACGTGAGCGCCATACAAAAGTGACTCAGGTGATAAAGAAACGATCACGAAACGAATTTCAAGTTGTAAAACAGCAAGAAAAACTGTTTCCAAAAACGTTGCTTTCCCCTGCTTTAAATTATGTCTATCTTCATCATCATGAGGATGTTTATCCAAAGATGTTTTTGTTCTTAAACACACGCACACACACACACCCACACGAAAACACAAAAACACAAGGTCACTAAGTGTTTTTTATATATATTTTTTATATTATATTATTAAGCTTTTATTATTTATCCACTTGCATTTGGAACACTTGCATTCGACACAGACACGTACTTATTGATACCAATACAAATATACGTACTTCTCGCAGTTTCGGTTTTATAATTTTATTGTTTTTTGGTCTTTGCAATAATCAATCGAGCGACACGTCTGGCGATGACGTCCGATGATCGCAAACGCAAACGGGGAACGTATACGTAGCGTAGATATTAGAGGCGCGGATATCCACAAACCAAAAACCAACCGATCGCTGGCGCATTCGACACGCAACTCAACCAGTTGAGCCACAATTCAACAGTCTCAACCTCTCCCAATGGTTGGTGGTTGCCTCAGCAGCAGCAGCAGAATAGCACAGTAGTTCGCATGACAAAATATAGCTAGAAAATTTGTTTTTCTTAAGTTTTTGTTAGCTAAACAAGAAAATGCTTTAAAAATGTGATAAGAATGTGGCCTGTTATGAAAACACGAAAACGAATGAGAACTCATAGTTATTGGGGTCCAAGTCATTCGTTGAGAAGATTCTAGCAGGCTTGAGGTCAAGAAAAGATGTTTGAGTAGCTGTCTAAAGCGATTATGTTTCGGTTGTACAATAGGAAACGTCGTCAGGACCAAGATCTAACTTCATTTTCATATTCTCTACAGAGGACTTTTGATTAAAGCTAATAAATTTGAAAATTTATATCAGATTCGAAGTATAAAGTAACTAGATAAAGAGACAGGTTCCACCTAAAACTCTGGAAGAGCGCAGAGTTGCTTTGCTCAACAATTTTGCTTGGAATCTCTTGTAAGCATCCCATATAGTTTCCACACACTTCTGCAACAGGTTTTGCCTGCCTCTTTCTGCTTACTTTATGTTCAAAGTGTCAATCACATTCCACTATGTTCCACAAAAAGTTCCACAACAAATTATTGCCAGCTAGTTTGTGAATTCATACCACTGTGCAGTGACTGTGGCTGCCCATCGACAGAGTATCAGTTCCAAGTATCTCACAGATACAAAAGAGAACCAAGGCAGCCGCACGTGACGACGTACCTACTCTTGAGTCACTTTGGAGTGCATGGTTATCAGCCAAGCAAAAGGGGTTCCTTCAGATACACACTGATAAGGCCGTCCAGAGTGGGGGCGGAAGAGGAAGGCAATATTGTAGGCGCAACTATCCGTAAAACGCACTCATTTCAAGCTATAATTAATATATTATTGTGGTTGGTTTTGGTTTGGTTTGTTGACACACCAACAACTTGGATAGTTTGTAGATAATGGATGACCAGTTCTCTGAGACTTAGAAAAAATACCCAGAATGACATTCGACTTAGTCACATTTATATCTTGGATTTGCAAATACATATATATTAAATGTTATTTAAATTTCACAAGAATTTGCTATCAAGAAGGATTGCCAAATCATTCTTAATTGGGGTAAAATTTTAATTCCGCTGGGAATTTTTATGCAAGCAAAGATAATATTTAGAAATCTATTTGCAGCTAAAGTACTTTTAATTAAGACAGTAATAAGTGCATGACCGTTGCCTTAACTTTTGATTTCAGACGAAGAGGATAACCCACTGTAGTCAAAGCATTCAAGTAACGCCTTAAATCCGCTTGCGTAGTCCAAGCTTGTTTGCACAAACTAGAAAAAAAGCTATTAGTTTTGGCCTACCGAAGCTTAAATACCATTCAAATTGTGTAGTAGTCCGATTGGTATCAAATTTAGTCGTGGGACACCAAATTGTTACTAACGAAATTCACTTTGATTTGAATGAAACACATACACTGCGCTGCACGTTCAAGTAGACCCACGATACCAAACCATGGGGCTTCTTACGCGCGAAGCCCAAGCTAGAAGCTACCACCTCCCACCCAACCTGGAGGAGGGGCGCAGCCGCATAACGAGCGACACGATTCGCGAAGACGGGGAAAATCGCGGACTCGCTCGCTCACTAAGATATGCTAACCAAATGGTTCTGGTAAGAATTTCAACCTAAAGCTTTTCAGATATCTAACCATATTGACTCCCCTCGACAAGCTGATCAAGAATATAAAGTAGGTCCATACCTTTAAACTTGCAAACTTCCTTATAAAATTAGTATACCCCTTAGTGAATGGCATAAAAAACAAGAGAGGAAGGCTGACTTCGGCTACCCGAACCTTACAATACCCTTGCGGATAACAAAGGATAGCTTTGTTAGTCGATCCTGATCAAATTTAATCAAGAGACGGACTTCATGCCCTTGCTTTGGGAGTTAGAAAGAGATAGTACTCTGCTGTTTTGATTGTTCGTTCTCCTTAGGGCTCATTCTCTCCCTCTCTCCCTCATTGCTGAGATTAATTGTAAAGAGACATTGTTATCTTATATGGAAAGTTTACGATATAGTTCATTAGCTTTAAAACAGAGAAACAAGTTCGCAGAGAATCAGACGGGCAGGCAGACGTATAGACAGGCCGACGGACATGGCTATATCGACTCTTCTTGTCATGCTGACCAACAGTATATATACTTTATGGAGTCGGAGATTCTTCCTTCTGTGTGTTACAAATATCGTGACAAAACTGTAATACCCCCTGGAAGGGTATGAAAAGCTGTCGCTGTCACAATGACCGAAATTAATCATGTGTGTGCGTGCTAAGCTTGTTGTAGTTTTTAACTGTAATTAAGTTTTGAGCCTACCCATAGATGGGCATATGAACTAGCCCGAGCCAAAAAAGTGTACAAAATATGTAGAACAGCGGCAAATAGCAAATGAATTCAATTGAGTCTGCAATTAAAGAGGCACATTACACTTATCATAATTACCACTGCAGTGGTCATTCCTTGAAAGGCAAAAACAAAAACAAAGGTTAATGCGTGGGCCCCGACCTTTGCCTCTGCCGCTGCCTCCGCCTCTTTGGCTGCGGGCCAAAGCAAAGAGAAATGCCGGAAAATTATGAATTAAGTTGTGTATATGTGTATGTGCATGAGGATACATATATGATTCCACTTTTCATGTATGTATCCTCATGCTGTAGAGCCAATTAGGTGTGCCATATGCGCCACATGTGTGTCAGTAGCAAGAGCAGGTGCAGCAGCGGCAAAGAACACTAACAGAAGCAGAATTCTCACTCGAGTGCCAGTGGCGGTTGCTCAAGGTCATAGAAAAATGTAAAAAGGGCTGAACTAAGCTTGCACTTTCATTATATGTTGCTACACTTACATCTACACACGCACACACACACACACACACACATCTGCTCGCACAGGCTGAAAGGAGCCAACGCAGACGAGATAATAATAATAATAATATTGCATGCATTTCCCGTTTCCGGTCGGCTTCGGGTTTGGGGATCGTACGCTATTTCTGAACAGCACTCATATTTTATTATATCTTATCTGGCAAAGGGAGAAGGAGGCGAAATGGAAATAGAGTGACAAAAACAAATATGATGAGCTCAAATTAAACGGATTCAGCTGAATATGCTGCGGCGAAATAGAAACAGATTATTTATATGGTTTTGTGTGCCTTCAAAATACATTTTAAATTCATATTAAAATAAGGTTAATATAGAACAAGAAGGGAAGACTATATATATAACCGATCTAGATCAAATCTGGCTGGTGGGCGTGGGCCTACAGTGCAGACAAAAGAAGTATCTGGTACAAAATTTCAGCTTTGTAGGCAGCTCTTAAGACTTCTGAGATCTCGAAGCTTAAACAAACGGACGGACATAGCTATACCGAGTTCCCTCGTCATGCTGTTCATGAATATATAACTTTATATAATATCTGTTATATTTGACTTATATATAAATATATACTGGACTTAGGGCTAAGCATAAACGAGATTGTTGCCGCATGCATCGGTATTTTGACTCACGATGCTGGATGCTGCACCTTAGTCGGTGTTGGCGTCTTTCTTGGCACCCATAAGGCTCGCATTGTTCTCGAAGCACTGCCATATGGTGCGGGCATCTGGTCGATCTTCGCTGAGAGAGTTGGTGCATAAGTAAAACAGCTCGACAATGCAATTGTAGTCGTCGCTCAGTTGGAATGCAACTGGCAGGGGCGGGCGAGTGCCTATGGCTTGCTCGATTTGGTTCAGCGAGTAGTCCGAGTCGGAGACGGTGTTGTCGTTGTCATCATCGAAATCCTCTTGGTTGTTCTGTTGAGTTGGTGCATTAGTCTGCTCTTCGTCCAGCGAGTCATCCGCAACTCGACTCCTATTGCCATTGCCATTGGCAGTGGTAGAGTCTGAGTAATTGAGCTGCCTGCGCTGTATCTTCTCTTTGTCGGTGACGTCCTGCGAGCTCTCCAACACCGCTGAATCGAGCTCAAGCGTGTGCGGCGGCACCAGGGCCAGCGTTTCGTAGATGATTAGTCCAAAGCTGAAAATGTCGGCTTTGCAATCAATAATCTCTACCTCGTCAATGATCTCGGGGGCTGACCAGAGCGACGTGCCCACATATTTCAGGCTGGGATTCTTATGGAAGTTGACTTCGCCATGTTCGTCCAGCGGCAAAGTGACCCCAAAGTCGCATATCTTACATATTTCAAAGTCGCCCTTGACCAGCACATTAAAAGACTTCAGATCGCCATGGAGTAGACGATGCTCTGTGTGGAGAAAGTCCAGTGCGTGAGCAATGTCTACAATCATTTTGAATGTTTGCCTGGCCGGCAGTGGGCCAAGGTCCTCATCATGCCGATCCTCCAGTATTGATCCCAGCGATGTACTGCACATCTCCAGGGCCAATGTGTCCACGCCCTCTGCCGATTTCACAATGCCACGGAAGCCAACAATATTGGGATGATGCAGTTTGCGAAGGACTTCCGCCTCGTGGACGATGCGCTCGTTGAACAGTGTGTCCTTGCTGGCGCGAGTTGTTTGGGTGATACGCTTGACCGCCCACGGCGAGCGTATCTGGCCCCGACGGGGTGACCGGTCTAGGCGATATACACTAACTCCCGTTCCATAGCCCAGGGTCTTGAGCATCGGTGATGGTGGTATGCATATTGGGGTGCTGCTATTTTGAACATTCTCCAAATGCTGGTTGCGAAGCTTGCGGCGTGGAGTTTCCATTTGTTAAACACCGAATTTCCTTAATATGTAACAATTCGCAGCAGCAGCAGGTCTCGCGTTTCCCGTTTAATTTAAAATTGGCAAAGTAAGGCGACGCGCATAAATGCGGGAGACTAGTGCTGGAAAATACTGAAAACTGGCACTGATAACTAATAAAATACCATTTTATCGAAATGCGAACCTATCGATATTTAATCAACAACCCTTCATAGTAAAGATAAGTTAATAAAAAGAAATTATTAAAGAAAACAATAAAAATGCCCGAAAGCGACGTGACCAAGATGAAAGTTGCCGACTTGAAGCGGGAGTTGAAGCTCCGGAACTTGCCCACGCACGGAAACAAAAACGAACTACAGGACCGATTGCAGACGGCTTTGCTGGAGGGAGACATCTCGTTGGAAGACAGTGCCATAACAGATGCCATTGACGACGATGTGTCTTTAACGGAGGACGAGCTACTGGGCGATGATCTGCTGAAGAGCCCTGTGAGCACGCCCGTTGGAACAGTGCCTGATTTGCTGCTACGCACCGAAGGCATCATAGAAGCTGCGTCTGCAACGGTGCTCGGAGTGGATGCAAGCACAACGGCCTTGCCGGCTAAGAAGATTGTTCTCAAGCGCAACAACTCACAGCAGCAGGTAACATCTGGAGTGGATGGTGCAGGCACAGCAACTGTAACGCCGCCAACCACATCCAAAGAAAATGCACTGCCAGCGACTGAAGCCGGAACAAAGACGCTACGCAAACCCATCGTCATTGGCGGTGGTGATGCGGCGAAGAGCAGTGGCATTAAGCCAGCCGACAAAAAGCTAAGCGAGCTCAGCGCCCAGGAGCGCTTAGAGTTGCGGGCCAAGAAATTTGGCATAGCGCCCGTTGCCACTAGTGCAACGCCAGCGGCTGCTAAAGCCGCTGTCAACAAGTCGTCAAGCGCCTCAATAGTGGCCAACAAGGGCAACAAGGAGACAGACGAGCAGCAGAAGGAGGCGTTAAAGCGTCGTGCGGAACGATTTGGCTGCGTGGTGCCCGAAAAGACGACCAAAACAAAGCCCGATGAGCGTCTGCAAAAGCGGAAGGAACGATTTGGCATTGCAGCAGCGGAGACCACCACTGCTGCCGCACCCGGTGGTGGGCCCGCCGCAAAGGACAGCGTCTACGCTGAGAAAGCGCGTGCTCGTTTGGAACGATTCAAGAGTGGACCGCAGCCGACGGTAGCAACGGAGTAAACCATTTTCAACCAGCACATACCATACGTACATATTTAACACTCACGTAGAAACTAATCATTTACTCATTGAAAAAAAGGACAACTAATACATTTATACAATACCTCTTGTGTATTAAAAACTATCCCTTGTTGAAGGGTCTGAAGGGGTCATATGCTGACGGTATCCGGCGACGGATTCGCATCATCTGTGTGCGATCAAGATAAGTATATGGGGTGGGCGCATGCCATTATGCTGTTCTCAATGCAGAGTACTGGCAGATCTCATAGATCCTCTGGTATAGCGACAGATACTTAAAGGAATGCTTGCCAATGGGCCAATGAGCCCTTCCACTGGCTCACACCCTGAATATGTGGAATGTTTTCAGTTTCCAGCACTTTCGTATGATATGAACAAGGAAGAACGTTGCCCTCATGAAATTTTACCACCCACATAAGAATTTCGAAATATTTTTAGAATTTTAAATAATTTGTTTATTGGAAATAATTTGTTGCTAACTTAGATATACGTCAGATTCTATGGAAATGGTTTCCAAGCTTGAAATAAATAATACTACATAATATCTGACTTATCAATAACTTATAAAGATTCAACCAAAAATCTTAACTCAGTCTCGAAAACATAAGGAAACATAATAATCTATGTCTGTCTACCATCTATAGCAATGTACAATTCCTAAGCTAATCTTTGAGTTTAGTCCACCTCCTCGACAGTGGGTCCACGATAGCCAGCACCTCCGAAGCCGCCTGCCTGCTGGCCACAGTTGCCTCCGGCTCCAGCCCCAGCTCCACTGCTGGCTGAATGCTGGTGCATTTTGGTCATAATCGGGGAGCAGTGCTGGGTGAGCTCTTGCAGCTTGTGCTCGAACTCTTCCTTGTCGGCGGTGGTGTTGGCGTCCAGCCACTTGATGATCTCGCTGCACTTCTCCAGTACAGAGGATTTGTCGCTTTCGCTTATCTTTCCATCAGCGGTGTTAGCCTGTTCGATGGCCTGCTTGACGTTGAAAACGTAGGACTCCAGGCTGTTTCTGGCCGAGATGCGCTGGCGCTGCTTCTCATCCTCGTCGGCATAGCGCTCGGCCTCATTCACCATGCGATCGATCTCCGCCTGGGAGAGGCGGCCCTTGTCGTTCTTGATTGTTATGTTCTTGGCCTTGCCCGTACTCATTTCCTTGGCGGTGACGTTGAGGATGCCATTGGCGTCCAGGTCAAAGGTGACCTCTATCTGGGGAACGCCTCTGGGTGCAGGTGGTATGCCCGAGAGATCGAAGGTGCCCAGGGCGTTGTTGTCGCGGGTCATCGCACGCTCGCCCTCGTAAACCTGGATGGAAACGCCTGGCTGATTGTCCGCATATGTAGAGAAGGTCTTGGTCTGCTTGCACGGGATGCGGCAGTTGCGCTCGATCAGCTTCGTCATCACTCCGCCGGCTGTTTCAATGCCCAGGGAGAGGGGCGCCACGTCCACCAGCAGAACATCCTGGATCTTGCCACTCTGGTCGCCGCTCAAGATGGCAGCCTGTACGGCTGCTCCGTAAGCAACCGCCTCGTCTGGATTGATGGAGAGGTTCAAGCTCTTGCCGCCGAAGAACTGCTGCAGCAGGCTCTGCACCTTGGGGATGCGGGTGGAGCCGCCGACGAGGACAATGTCGTGGATTTGCGATTTGTCCATTTTGGCATCATTCAGGGCCTTCTCTACAGGCTGCAGTGTGTTGCGGAACAGATCGGCGCACAGCTCTTCAAATCTGGCCCGGCTCACCTTGGTGTAGAAGTCCACGCCCTCGAAGAGGGCATCTATCTCTATGGTGGCCTCCGTGCTCGACGAGAGCGTTCGCTTAGCGCGTTCAGCCGCCGTGCGGAGGCGACGCAGTGCCCTGGGATTGGAGCGCAGATCCTGTTTGTACTTGCGCTTGAATTCGTCGGCCAGATGGGTCACCAATCGGTTGTCAAAGTCCTCGCCACCCAGATGTGTGTCTCCAGCCGTTGATCGCACCTCGAACAGGGAGCCCTCATCGATGGTGAGAATGGATACATCGAAGGTGCCGCCTCCCAGATCAAAGATCAGCACATTGCGCTCTCCCTTGAGATTCTTGTCCAGGCCGTAGGCCAGCGCCGCTGCAGTCGGCTCGTTGATGATTCTGAGCACGTTGAGGCCGGCTATGTGGCCGGCATCCTTCGTGGCCTGACGTTGCGAGTCGTTAAAGTAGGCCGGAACTGTGATGACTGCGTCTGTGATGCTTTGGCCCAGATACGCCTCGGCCGTCTCCTTCATCTTGACAAGAACCATTGAGCTGATTTCTTCTGGCGCGAATCGCTTCGCCTCGCCTTTGAACTCGACGCCAATCTTGGGTTTGCCGCCATCGCTGACCACCTTGAAGGGCCAATGCTTCATGTCTTCCGCAATCTTTGGATCGTCGTACTTGCGGCCAATCAGGCGCTTCGCATCGAAGACCGTGTTCTTGGGGTTCATGGCCACCTGGTTCTTGGCCGCATCTCCAATGAGACGCTCCGAGTCTGTGAACGCCACATAGCTGGGCGTCGTCCGGTTGCCCTGGTCATTCGCTATGATCTCTACCTTGCCGTGCTGGTACACACCCACGCAGGAGTATGTGGTGCCCAAATCAATACCGATAGCTGGCATTTTGTTACGATTTACCTTTAGCTGATTGTAGTTGTAGATGTTGTATTTGTGTATACAGATTTAGATAAATGTATCTTTCTCCTCTCTTTGTTTGGTTGTACTTTTATTTAAATTTGATTAATCTTTCAAATTTGTTTAAAATATAATTCACTTGATTTTAGCTTTGTTGTGTTTGCTTTTTTAGCAATTCGCTTGTTGGTTTGCTTTGCTTTTGTGATGTTTTCACTTTGCTTGCTTGAATTGAATTGAAGCAAAGAGAAATTGTCGGCTGTATTTATACTCCGGCACTGAGGTATGGAAATTTCTCGAAGAGCGAGACTCGAACAACCACCGAACGTCTCGATGTTTCTCGTGGGCTCGAAGAGGACAGCTATAGAGTGCGTGGTAAAGAGAATGAGAGCCAGCACAGTAATGTTTTGATTTTGTATGAAGAATTTTCTGGATGTCGAGAGAGCAATAACCAGAGCCAAAGTAATGAAAAGAACAACTGACCTACAGTTGCTATTGGTTTTGGTTTCTAGAATAGTCCTTTAGCTCAGTTGAAGTTCTTGAATTTGTTTATATTTCTATTTAGATTTGTTTAAATTTTAAATTGTTACACACGTACTCTAGTTCCTATTTATAAATCGGTGTCGAATTATGTATTTATATGTGCCGTTCTAATGATTTTAGACCATTCACAAAATGGTTTTAATATTTATTTATCGCTAGGGAAGTTCATTTAACCGTGTATGGCTGTCTCTAAAGTTGAATTTTGTATCATTCCCTTCTTATGCTGCACACTGTTTATATGTTTTATTCACCCAAATCGGACAACTATTTCATATATCTGCCATAGAGTCAGTCGGCCCCATGTGTTAATAATGTGAATGGTACAAGATTCGACAAGCCGAATCTACAATTTTATTGTCAATTAACGTTATTTACTCTGGTGACTCCTAAACTTTTACTACATCATAAAGTTCAAGTCTTTCCAATCTAATTTCGATTCCAATCGTTGTCTTCTCTTCATAGTTTGGTCAATTTAACATGTTATCTGATTATATGGTGTCATAGAAAACGTTACGATGTCAAATTTGTAGTAAATTTCTTGATGGGATCATCGAACTTTTATAATAACACACGCTATAGCCGGCAGGCTCGACAGTAAAGTTCCCTGTAGCTAATAAACTATTACATAATATATAAGACCGCTCTTGATCAACTTCTGTCAACGAACTTGGGAGCTCCTAAAATGGATACAAACTAAATTTGGTTCGGTTTGGATGAAAAACAAACATATATTTGACGTAGATGCGTCTAGGACACATAAGCCCAACATTTAGTTCACTTCCAATGAAAAACAATGAAGTTATGACATAAAAACACTAAAGTGGATTTGTATGTAAAAAGTGGGCGTGGCGGACATTTGTAGTAGCTTTAATATACCCTTGTACAGGGGTATACAAAGCTATAGCGACATAAACCGACGACGACCATATTTGCTTGCTTGTTTTCATTTTCAAGTTTCCATAATCAAATCGTAGAAAGACATTTATAAATACATAACAACAATTTAAAATAGAATCAGCTAAAAATAGAATCAAATAAAAATAGAATAAATTTGATAAACAAACTGAGCGACCCAGAATCAAAAGAAAGTTCGAGAAACCAAAACCCATCAAAGCTGTTGCGGTAGGTCAGTTGCTCTTTCCGTTACTTTGGCTCTGGTTATTGCTCTCACGACATCCAGAAAATTCTTCATGCAAAATCAAAACATTACTGTGCTGGCTCTCATTCTCTTTACCCGCACTCTATAGCTGTCCTCTTCGAGCCCACTAGAAACATCGAGACGTTCGGTGGTTGTTCGAGTCTCGCTCTTCGAGAAATTTCCATACCTCAGTGCCGGAGTATAAATACAGCCGACAATTTCTCTTTGCTTCAATTCAATTCAAGCAAGCAAAGTGAAAACATCACAAGAGCAAAGCAAAACAAAGCAAACCAACAGGCGAATTGCTAAAAAAGCAAACACAACAAAGCTAAAATCAAGTGAATTATATTTTAAACAAATTTGAAAGTTTAACCAAAGTTAAATAAAAGAACAACCAAACAAAGAGCGGAGAAAGATACATTTATCTAAATCTATATACACAAATACAACATCTACAACTACAATCAGCTAAAGGTAAATCGCAACAAAATGCCAGCTATCGGTATTGATTTGGGCACCACATACTCCTGCGTGGGTGTGTACCAGCACGGCAAGGTAGAGATCATAGCGAATGACCAGGGCAACCGGACGACGCCTAGCTATGTGGCGTTCACAGACTCGGAGCGCCTCATTGGAGATGCGGCCAAGAACCAGGTGGCCATGAACCCCAAGAACACGGTCTTCGATGCGAAGCGCCTGATTGGCCGCAAGTACGACGATCCCAAGATTGCGGAAGACATGAAGCATTGGCCCTTCAAGGTGGTCAGCGATGGCGGCAAACCCAAGATTGGCGTCGAGTTCAAAGGCGAGGCGAAGCGATTCGCGCCCGAAGAAATCAGCTCAATGGTTCTTGTCAAGATGAAGGAGACGGCCGAGGCGTATCTGGGCCAAAGCATCACAGACGCAGTCATCACAGTTCCGGCCTACTTTAACGACTCGCAACGTCAGGCCACCAAGGATGCCGGCCACATAGCCGGCCTCAACGTGCTCAGAATCATCAACGAGCCGACTGCAGCGGCGCTGGCCTACGGCCTGGACAAGAATCTCAAGGGAGAGCGCAATGTGCTGATCTTTGATCTGGGAGGCGGCACCTTCGATGTATCCATTCTCACCATCGATGAGGGCTCCCTGTTCGAGGTGCGATCAACGGCTGGAGACACACATCTGGGTGGCGAGGACTTTGACAACCGATTGGTGACCCATCTGGCCGACGAATTCAAGCGCAAGTACAAACGGGATCTGCGCTCCAATCCCAGGGCCCTGCGTCGCCTCCGCACGGCGGCTGAACGCGCTAAGCGAACGCTCTCGTCAAGCACGGAGGCCACCATAGAGATAGACGCCCTCTTCGAGGGAGTGGACTTCTACACCAAGGTGAGCCGGGCCAGATTTGAAGAGCTGTGCGCCGATCTGTTCCGCAACACACTGCAGCCTGTGGAGAAGGCCCTGAATGATGCCAAAATGGACAAATCGCAAATCCACGACATTGTCCTCGTCGGCGGCTCCACCCGCATCCCCAAGGTGCAGAGCCTGCTGCAGCAGTTCTTCGGCGGCAAGAGCTTGAACCTCTCCATTAATCCAGACGAGGCGGTTGCTTACGGAGCAGCCGTACAGGCTGCCATCTTGAGCGGCGACCAGAGTGGCAAGATCCAGGATGTTCTGCTGGTGGACGTGGCGCCCCTCTCACTGGGCATTGAAACAGCCGGCGGAGTGATGACGAAGCTGATCGAGCGCAACTGCCGCATCCCGTGCAAGCAGACCAAGACCTTCTCTACATATGCGGACAATCAGCCAGGCGTTTCCATCCAGGTTTACGAGGGCGAGCGTGCGATGACCCGCGACAACAACGCCCTGGGCACCTTCGATCTCTCGGGCATACCACCTGCACCCAGAGGCGTTCCCCAGATAGAGGTCACCTTTGATCTGGACGCCAATGGCATCCTCAACGTCACCGCCAAGGAAATGAGTACGGGCAAGGCCAAGAACATAACAATCAAGAACGACAAGGGCCGCCTCTCCCAGGCGGAGATCGATCGCATGGTGAATGAGGCCGAGCGCTATGCCGACGAGGATGAGAAGCAGCGCCAGCGCATCTCGGCCAGAAATAGCCTGGAGTCCTACGTTTTCAACGTCAAGCAGGCCATCGAACAGGCTAACACCGCTGATGGAAAGATAAGCGAAAGCGACAAATCCTCTGTACTGGAGAAGTGCAGCGAGATCATCAAGTGGCTGGACGCCAACACCACCGCCGACAAGGAAGAGTTCGAGCACAAGCTGCAAGAGCTCACCCAGCACTGCTCCCCGATTATGACCAAAATGCACCAGCAGTCAGCCAGCAGTGGAGCTGGGGCTGGAGCCGGAGGCAACTGTGGCCAGCAGGCAGGCGGCTTCGGAGGTGCTGGCTATGGTGGACCCACTGTCGAGGAGGTGGACTAAGCTCAAAGATTAGCTTAGGAATTGTACATTGCTATAGATGGTAGACATAGATAATTATGTTTCCTTATGTTTTCGAGACTGAGTTAAGATTTTTGGTTCAATCTTTATAAGTTATTGATAAGCCAGATATTATGTAGTATTATTTATTTCAAGCTTGGAAACCATTGCCATAGAATCTATGATATAGATCTAAGATAGCAACAAATTATTTCCAATAAACTATTCATTTATTTGAATATTTAAAAATATTTCGAGTGTTTTTCTTTTGAGTATGTTGAAGATTTGAAATCAGAGCTTTTCTGGAGCTTTCAGTGATTGCGATCTCTCAAAATTTTAGGGAAAACATGATAGTGAGCCATAAAACATCTTCAAGAATTGGAGATGAAAGTCAATGGCTTATCAAAGTATGGCTGTCTCGTAAATTGTGGGTAATCCTTGACTAAAGACAACAAATTGAAGAATATGCTTGATGGGGTAATGCAATGATTCCTCTAATACCTGTACCAGTACATAGTTGGTTAACATTGACCAGCTTGCAAAGTAGAAACATTTACTTATAGAAGAAAGGTTGCTTAAAGCAAGAAATGGATGGCCTCCATTACATATAGACAGACATCTGTATATGGCACTGTAGTTGAAAAAAACAATCAAAAATGCTAGACTAAATTACGGACTTGATTCTCTCTCGACGATCAGGCGCACATGGCACAAATTGGCCAGTATATATAAATTCCTGATTTAGCAATAACGCACAGGTCAAAGGGAAACGGCTGAAATTTTCCACCCAATTTATAGTTTATGGCCGTCTTTGTAAAACTTCCAACTGCAGGTATGCCAAAATCGAGGTTTATCCATTTGAAGCATCGTCGATGCATTGCTTGAGCGTGTTTTTTTTTTGGAGAAGTAAAAAAAGAGAACCCGCACAATTCCAGATAAAGTTTCAAGTCTGTATATATGTACCTGTATATAAACAAACAAACTACAAAAGAGGCTTAGTCTAAATGTGTTTTTTTAAAAAAAGAATATACACAATTAAAAATTAATTAAGAGTATGATGATGTTTTACAACAGTTTAAATATAACGCGATCTTAGAAATTAATTACAGTTGAGTTAAAAGGAAACGGCATTCTAAGTTACACACAGGTTTCTATATCGACGACGACTTCCAAGTCAATACTTAAAAAAATGTTAAAGTAAACAAAGAAGAAATGTTTGAATTAATTACTTTTTCTCTTTGTTTATAAATAAAGGAAGTTTTGGTTACTTTTAAAACAGAGACAAAGGAAAATATGATACGAGGCATTTTGTAATTCTTATAGATACACATTCTGCGTTTTTGAGGAGGAGGAGGAGGAGGAGGAGGATGCGGGGGACAATGGTGGGGGTGAGACAGTTTATGAATCTCATAAGTTTTGCAAAAATTGTAATAATTTCGTTTCGTAGTTTTTATTCGATTCCAAATTGCGCAACGAGTGGCGCTCCTCGGGGAACAGATGCAATGCATATGGCTTATTGGCCTTGTTCAAAGCGCTGATCAGTCGAGAGGTGTGATAGAAGTGTACATTCTCATCAATCAGTCCATGGATGATCAGCAGCCGATTATCCCTAGATGGGTGGGGAGAGAGAGAAGAAGATTATTATTAGTTAAGTTGGTTTCATAGCTTTGTAGTCATAAGCATCAGCCTTAAAGCTGCGTCTTTCTTCTTGAAAACAAAGTCAACGAGTGAACCAAACTTTCACCACGGTAATGTGTTCGTCCAAGTTACATAGAGAATCATCTGTTGAAAGAGAGGTTCGCCTTAGTCTAGATCGGAATAGGCATACATCCAAGACATAGCCACACTGAACAGAGCGAAGCCGGGGCGGATAGCCAGTCTATATATATAAAAATGAATAACATCAGGAGGAGTCGTAGCGACGCACGTCGGTTTAGTTAGCTTTATATAATTTTTGGTATCCAGAATTTGGGTACCTCGGAGTTGTGTGCAACAAAAGTAGAGTCATTGGCAATCGGTAGAAATTGCAACGGTCGTTCCATGGAGAGATAAGAAAAATTGACCATTGAAAGACCTTTTCCAGCCCGAAAAACTGCCAAAAATTTCACGATAATCGGCCATTCACCCTGTACACCTCTCTGTCTTATCACCAAATTTGGTCACCGAGAGGTGGTTTAATCTTTATGAAGATTGTTTTGAAAAACAATAACCATCACAGGTTGAAGCGTAATCTAAATTGTATTGGTATTGGTTATGGTTGTACTCACTGCTCGGGAAACGATTGTATATAGTTTAGCACCGATCCGGCCGTATAGCCTGCCTCGTTGTATTGCGGCAAATCCATATAGCGTTCCGTGTAACCAGTATCATAATACTCCCAATTGGTAACCGGTGCACCAGCAATGGCCACCTTAAACACTTCCGGATATTGCACCAGACCCATCAGACTCAGGTAACCACCTGCATGCGGATGAAGAAGATTACGTAACCGAATCCTTAATATTGATTAGTTGGACTCACCATAGGACCAGCCATGTATGGCCACACGTTCCATATCGATGTAGCCCAGTTGATCGGCTAGAATCCGCAGGGCGTCCACCTGGTCGGTAAGCTCCACCTGGCCCATGCGACCGCGTATGTGGCTCTCAAAGCGTATGCCCCGATGCCGCGAGCCGCGCGAATCGATGGAGACCACACAGTAACCCTGGGCGGCCAGCATATGCATCCTTAGCTGATGCTTGCCCTGCAGTCGAAGATGGTTAGGAACCTGAGCTAAGCCAAATTCACTACGATCGATCTCTGTGATCTCTGCTCACCTTGAAGGTATTGTTTACGGTTTGCACCTCGGGTCCGCCGTAGACATTCAGGACAGTGGGATACTTGACGCCGAGCTGGAACTTGTGCGGCTTGAAGACCATGGCAAAGACTATATCGCCCGATGGCAATTGGGGGCGATAGATTTGCGGGCAATAGTGTGGCTCCGGTTTGCCGCCCTCATTGAGATAGCCAACCAAGGAGATTTGAATGCCATTGACGCCACCATTCTGGCAGGTTTGAATCACTCGCATTACCTTGCAGCTGGGCAGCCGCTGGATGTTGCAGTAGACCAGCAGCATCAGTTGGCATTGCTGTGAAGGCAGAAACATACATATGGAAATTAATGTCCGTTTGTTTGTTTGTCGATCCCTTTAAAGGACCAATCGCTATGACATTTTTACAGTATATAGTTCTACTTACATCATCAAACTCCACCATGTAGGAGTAGCCGGGTTCCGTCAACAGGCGTATGTGTTCTGGTCGCTGAAGACTAACAACGTACAGGTGCTTCTCCAAGGGCGTGTCGCGCAGTCCCACAAAGTACACTAGCTGATTGGGCTTGTCCACCCACAGGTTGCGCGCCAAGACCTCCCATTCACCACTGGTCAGAGCCACTTTGTTCACAATGCGTGGCTGCAGGGCAGACGCCTCCACAAAACTGGGCTGCTGGGGAGATGCACCCAAGGCATCCCCCTGGCTGCCATTGAGATGATTGCTCAACAGCAGGCTAGATGTGACCAGGTATAAATGCCTGAATCCCGTCTCCTCAGAGGCCCACAGATAGGTGACACTCATATCGCTCAGCTCCAGGAAGTAAAGCAAATCATGCACATTAATCCAGCTCTCCGAGTGGTGCTCCGTGTAGATCACCTGTAGCGGCGTTATGGTGCGATTGTATGGACTACGCCAGCTGTGATCCCCAATGGAATCCGTTGGCGTCGACACTTGGCTGCTATAGGATTCGCAAAAGTTGTCCAGCGGTATTAGCATCAAGTCCAAACGTTGTTGCTTTCTATCCAGACCTTGTAGCCAAACACTGCAAAGATTGGATTAGCATCATTCATCCCATCTAGAGATTATCCCTTCTCTACTCACTAGTTGGCATCTGGCGTCCAGCCCACACGAACTATGTACTCCAGCCAGGGAAATACAGCTAGCAGGGAGTAGGGTAGGTCCTTGGTGCAGATCTCGCTGATTTGCAATGCCTCGTTGAGTACAAACTGGACGAGCTTGAGCTTGGACTTCGCATTGGTGGTGCCGGTGCGTGGGAAACGATACTCATCCACCTCGCCGGGCACAGCCGTCGACGAGGGAAACGTGTATACGGAGACATCCGTCTCATCCACCTCCTCGTAGACAATGCGATAGATACCATCGTCCGAATGGGGTTGCCACCAATAGCCCTGATATCGGCTGAACTCCTCTTGCATTACATAGGATGGCACTCCGGCACTGAGGGCATCATCGGCAAAGGAGCGACGTCCGTTGCTCGTGTAGGTGAGCCGCTTCTCGTGGCCACTGAGCGTGTGCGTTACCCAAATATCACAGTCACTGATGTAGGCAATCAGATCCGAGTTCTGTGGACAGATCTGTGGATCCAGAGCGCTCCACTGGGGAGAAGTGCGCAGCTGTGAGGGGAACAACAGGCCGGACTGTAAAGGAAACACGTGAAGAATTGGATTTGATTTGGTTAGAGATCATTGAAAATATATATCAAAGGGAAGGTCCACCCTACGTCCACCCCACCCAATCCAGATAAAATTCCATTCTATGCCTTGTAAACTTCATAACAAGATTGGGATTGTGCGCTACTCACATTATAGCCTGTGTCCAGACACTGATACAGATCGTTCAAGCAAGGGAATACCAGTTTACCACTGGGCTTGTGCAGCTCATAAGAGGTGATGCCCCAGGTGGGCAGACGCTTGCGTTCCTGCAGCAACTGGAACTCCTTGGCATATGGACTGGCAGTGCCACTGGTGCTGCCCACGCTGGGTATAGGCTGTTGGAGTAGCGGATGCCAGAGCAGTCTATGTGGATGGATGGATATAATGAATTTAAGAGGTACTCCTCTAAGAGATTCACATCATTGACCAACCTGGGCTTCTGAATCGAGCCAAATTGGAAGCCTGGCTGGCTGCCAGTGGGCGATGCTGGTCCGCTACTGTTACTGGGACTGCCGGGGCCGAGTCCAGGGCCCAGCTCGCCATCACCACCACCACCACCTCCGCCTGCCAGTTGATGGAGGGTAAGATGCTGCTCCTCCTGCTGGCTCATATTGATATCCGTGAATATGAGCGTTGTCTCCCAGGTCTGTGGCGGGGTGCTGAGAAAATAGCAGCGCGCTCGACCGTCGGAAAGCATGCGAAACTGGACATTGGTGGGCACCATGGTGGACAGATTGGACAGATCCTTGCGCATCTCTTGAACGATCATTTTGTTCTGCTCCCAGGTATTCGATGGCGTTGGCGCCGCTATATGCCCATCATTGTCGACATCATCATCATTATCCTCATCTTCCTCGCAGTCATCGCAGTCTTCGTCGTCCAAGCCGAGCCCGTGCGGCGGTGTACCGCTTATGGGCGAGCTGAGATGATTGGTGATGGCCGAGGCGGCAGCCGCCACCACCTCCGTGGTGGTGGCCGTCGCAGCCGCTGCCGCCGCCGTTATGGGCGATGTTATCGAATTGAGGGCGCTGCCTATTGAGGAGTAAAATGCATTAGCTGTGGTACCCAGCGAGCCCATGCTCGTAAGACTAGCAATCGAACCGGCGCCAATGCCCAAGCCTCCAATCGAGACGGAGTGCGTTGAGCCAGGCGTGCTGGCGGCACTCAGGCTCGTCCTATCCATGCTCATGCTCGTGCCGCCAGCCACGCTCACTGCCGTGGATACGCGCGCCGTGAAGCCATCGAGCAGGTTCACAAACGATGTGGCCGCCGCATTTGTTATGCTATGGCTCCGATGATGGCCACTGCCGCTGTTCCGGCTGCTGTTGTTTGCGTTGTGCGGGGGCTGCACTTGCTCGGTCGTTGTGTTAGATGTTTCTGTATTTGGGCCACCGCCAAGATTCACATTAAGCGATAATGGTGGACTGGGCGCCGATGGCAAGCGATTACGCGTTGAGGATTGGGTTTGAGTCCTGCTCCCATTACTATTGCCGTTGCTCTCCATGCTTTGGCTTTAGGCTCAGTTTGCAATGGCAGATGCAGTCTTCTTCCTCTGTCTCCGTTTCGTCGTCTCCTCTTTTAAAATTGACCCAAATAACAACCACGCACACACACACACACACTCACAAGCGCCACATATATTTGAAAATGTTGGTTGGCCTCTAGATTTTGGTTAATTTTTTGCGTTTGCTCACACGCGCACACACACACATATACATAAACACACACGCACTCACACGCTGGTTAGTTGTTGTTACTGCATTTGTTGTTGTTGTTGGGATTTTTTTTACCGTCTAGTCAGCTTTTGTTTTTAAGAGTGGGTGAGGGAGCAATTAAGTACTATTTTTAACTAAATGTCGCTGCCAGCGCTATGTTCTTTGTCCAGTTGAGTTGTCTTGTCTTTCGATATTCTACACTCATGCTGGCTCGGCTTTTCTTTCAAGCCCACAGTCGCTCCTCTTCGCCCCGTGTCCGTACGGTGTCGTGTGTCTTGTCTGTGAATTGTTGTTGTCGCTGTGTCTGCAAAAAAAAAAGTGAAAGTCGGATTCGGAACGCGTGTTTGGTAAAGGCGATTGTAGCTGTAACTTGCCGCAGCTACCTCATTAAATTATTCATTATTTATTAATGGTGCTGCTATTATTATGTAAATTCATGATCTGAATTGTTTTTATTATTTGGGTTTCAATTGCAATAAATTTCACTTCACTCTCTTCTGATAAACATCGATATACGCACACAAACATACACACATCGGATACCAATCGATTGCGATGTTTTTCAACTTGCGGCCAACGGTCACACTAGCGTTTTAAATTTTGTTATATATCATCGTCATCTGGTCTTATGGTAAATTCTTCAAATGTAAAATCTTCCCCTTCTGTAACAGGTCCAAAAATACATTTATCGATACGACTAGTTGGGCTGCCCGTGTACTGAAGCCAAAGGCGCATAACCTCGAAGGGATTCCGATATGCCTCAATTTCGCCTGCAACTGTTTGACGGCCTGTATTCTTTATCCAGCCACGAACACCCAATTTTTGTGCCCTACGGAGAGCATACTGTGCTGAGCGAATTACAAACATAAGTACAAGAAACTATAATAAATCCAGCTGCTTACCAAGCGAAATGCAACACCTGCAATTGAAAATTAACCTGGGATTAGCTTATACATGAACTGGTATATTTGCCAGGCCTGCTTCGAATGGTTTCGACTTTAAGTTTTCTTAAGACATTACTTGCAGTCTGATCACCAACTTTAGGGATTAGTAAATTTTTGTATAACAACAAAATTGTCCAATTTAATAATTCGAAACAGGTCTAACGTAACGTTTTTTGTTCGTGTCCGATCTACCTTGCACAATACCAAATACTTCAAACGTGGCTCGACAGATGATGACCTTAGGTGGATCAGCCTCTGGCACGGATGGTGGCTTCTCACTCTGTTTATCCTCTGATGGAGATCGCTTTTGAAAATCAACCTTTTGCGGCACATTTGGAGGCGGTGGTGGTGGAGGCGGCGGTGACGTTCTCTTCTTAGGCAGTTTCTTGGTTGTTTGTGTTGATTTATCCATATCGATACTGACCTTGATCGACTACTTTTTCCCGTATCAGTTCAAATCCACGTTGGTTGACTGTGCTGCGGATCCAGATATAAACGTTAGGCTTGAACAATATTTACGTATCTCATTGCTAATATACTAACAGGAAGTTGACGTACAAAGCGTAGTACTCTTAAGTGGACTCGCAACGACGCCAAGACAGACAGCATCAACCAAAGCTAACGGTCATTCTCAGATTTGAGGTCTCTGTCCAAGTTAATGTGAAAGGTAAATAATCAAATCGCTCATCTCTAAGAAGAGGTTAATAAACTATCGTAACTTTTGTTTTGTATCGTGAACACATCAAGGCATCAAATATCGTCACAAGGCAGAAACCTATCGATGCATGCTTTGCCTATCGACAACTCTACAGTCAACAAGAGCTAGCTAAAACGAAAATAAACAATTTTTGTAGTTTATAATTTTAACAATATCGGGAAGTCACAACACAAGATGAATACGTTATTTGCTAGTGTTTATATCAAGAATAAGCCTAGCGATATTTATCCGCTGCACAACATCGACTTGGATACACAGAATGTAGCCCATCTAAAGGAACTAATTGCCAAGGAGCTGCAATTCGAGGCCAGCGAACTAGGTGAGTAAATATTACGCACTTAAAAATGCATATAGTATATGAATATATACGCATATAGACCAGACTGCAAACTCATCATTATATATATGTATGTACGTTTGTTTACACGCAGAGATCTTCTACCAGGGTCAAATACTGAAAGACACACAGACTTTGGCCAGCGCCATGAAGCCGAACGATATGGTCCATTGTTTTCGCAAGATGAAGCAGTATACCCCATATGTGCCCCCAGCCGCCGCTGAGACTAATACAAAGCACATCCAGGAGATATTCTCGATGACGTCACATCTGCAGATAAGCGTGACATCTCGTTTTAATATACTTCAAAAGATTTTGGTCGAATATCCGGAATTTCGTCGCAATTTGGGTGCCCAGGCTTTGATACGCGACTCTGTCCTATTCAATATGCTGCATGAGCCAGTGGTGGTGCAGAATTTGATGCGCGATTATCCGCTAATCTGTGAAGCAGCTCCCTTCATCGTGGACACCATACGTAAGGAGTTGGCCCGTAATAGCAACACCACACCGTTTGCAGTTCAAGAGGAGGCTGCTTCGGAATCAACCACTTCGTCGGAGGAGGAGAACTCTCTGGGTGCTGGCAGTAGCAGCAGTGGCGGCAGTAGCAGCATCCAGGGCGCAGCCGCCAACCGGCGCGATGAGGCAGCCAATGTACGGCAGATCAGTCGCCAGCAGCTGGCCAACGCTTTGGCCAATGTGAGCTCCTTTAATTCGCTATCCAACATTGCCCAGCGCAATGCGGACGAGGCACAGCAGGGCGATGAGCGGCCAAGGACCACCTCGGCTCCGGCCACTGGCAGTAGTACCAGTGCCGCTGGTCCTGGAACTAGCGCCATATCATCAGAGCAATTCCAAAACGAACTCACCCGGGCTTTCCTGGCGCTGCAGCAACAGGCAGCATCGTCGTCTTCGCCGCTTGTCGAGGACATGGATGTGGACACGGCGGCCTCATCGCAGCCTTCTCTGGACAATCCAGATGCAGATGATGATGTGGATGACGATGACGCAGCAGCCGCGGATGATAGCGATGTCCTGCCGCGTTGCTATCGACGCCATCGCTTCACCGAACAGCTGCGCACCATGGCCGCCATGGGCTTCATCAATCACACCCAGAATGTCAACTTTTTGACCCTGGCCGATGGCAATGTTGAGCACGCCATCAATCTACTGATGCTCGGCATGAATTAAATAACAGCAGCAGTCATCCCCAACCGATCGAACTTATATAAGATATCCACTATATATACATATTTATTCCGCCAAATGATGAACTCTGCAGATGTTATGCAAATATACATACATACTTAAGCGATTTAGCATTAACTCTTTCCCGTTGCGTATTCGACTTATGCAAAAAAAATTAACTTGTAATACATTTAAATAAAAAATACAATTGTATATACGAGAAGGGCCGCATGTATTCGGGAATCCCCCGTCCGCCGTCGCCATAGCATCATTTAACATCCGGCATATCAAAAAATTGGAACTACTTAATTAAATAGTCTAACGCCTTGTCCTTATTGTTATCAAATTTCAAAAGCGCCGCCGAGATTTTTGTTTCATCAAAGCCGAGATCCATTAGCTCACCCAGGGGAATCAAATGCTCAATTATCTGGGGGAGAGAGAGAGAGAGAGAGCGTTATTTGCCTGCTGATATTGTATCTAGAGATTAACTTCTGTATCTTCGACTGATTACCAAGAGTGAGTTATCTTGAGCTTACCTTCTTATCATCAACGCCACACAGACCCACCACCTTGGCCACGCGCTCCAGTGGAAAGCCCATACGGCTAATGCGCTGGGCCAGTTTCTGTGCCGGGCCAGCCAGCTCCTGAAATATGTTGGCGTTCTCTGGCATTTGCAGCTGCTTCTGCTGTGGCAGTGCTAAAGTCAGCTGTTGCTGCTGCTCCTCATTGTGACTGTAGAGTCGGGTGCGGCGTTTCTCCGCCTGCTGTAACTCCGTTTTAAGCTCACGCAGTATGTCCGGAACGCTCTTCGATTTGGACTCAGCCTCTTGGGCCACAATGGTGGTCAAGACGTTCACATTGTTGGGCGTCGGGAAGTGGGTGGGCGTGCCATAGCCATGTAGATAGTTATGATTGTAATAAAGCTGCTGCTGTTGTTGCTGCTGGAGGGGATTAGCATGTGGATAATAATGCTGATTGTAGCCCATGTGATAGGTTTGGAGCTGCTGCTGCTGGGAGGCACTAAACATGGGTGTCGCTTGGGCCTGGTACATCGGCGCATATCTAATGGCTGGAATGTTGTCGGCCTGGACTTCATCATCACAGTGTGCATGGAAATTGACGCTGTCCAGCGTCGCTTTGGTTTCGGCCAGTGTTGTCACACTCAGTTCTGGCTGCTCCGCGGTGGGCTCTTTTGATTGCTCGCCCGGCTCCGGTTCCGCCTGCAGCTCCAACCCTGTTTGCCTTTCTCTTTCTCCTTCTTCCTCCGCCTCCGTCTCTTTATGGGTGGGCTTTTGGGTCAGCTGCGTCTGGTGCAACACCTGGGCGAGTATGTCCAAATCGTTCATTGTTTTTAGCTCAATGTTATCGAATGGCGTGGAGTTCATATTGTATTCAAAGTCAGCATAATTCAGGGAGCTATTCCGCTTGTGAAGCGTGACCGCTGGAGCAGTGGATGGTGCCGAAACGCTTAAGATTGTGGGTTGGAGTATGTTGTTGAAATTGCATGAGGTTGTTGACATTGACTTTGGTTCGAGTTTGACGGCCTCGCCGTTGTCAGGTGACTCATCGCCGTTAATTGACGTAGTTGCTGGGGCTTCGTTTGTCTGATCGACATCCACTGCCGCTTCCTCTTCCCCCTCTTCATCGCTATCGGAAGAGAAGTCCGCTGCACTGGGATAGTCAACAGCACCAAGCATTTCCTTTTGTTTGACCTCCAGCGCCCTTTGATGTTGCTGTCTGCGCTGCTCCTGCCGCTGTTGGCGTTCCTCCACCAGCTGTTGGCGCATTTGACGCCATCGTTGGGCCTTGCTTATTACACTGCGTTCCAATTGGAAGTCATATTGATAGTCCGGATCAACATCGGGGTCCTTGCAGTGGGCCAATTTGTTCACAATTGTTTGGGGCAATTGATAGACAGCCGGCGGAGGCTTATAGCGTTCCACTATCTTAACTGGCACATCCTCCATGTTAATGGGCCCCCAGGTGCGCGCATATACGTATAATTTTGTTAATTAATTATCTGCGACGCGTTTTTCTTACTCGTTTTTCTTTTGTTTTTATGCTTGTCTGCAATCAGCGAGTTATCGATAACAATAACAGCTGTGCAGCTTAGAGTAGGCGATATTTATGTTGATTTAGCTGAGAAGTCACAGTCGTGATTCAATATAGCCACTTTAAAAGTATTCAATTCAATTTAAAAGTTTTCAAGTTTGTCAATTTCAAAACTGGTGAGGTATCCTGGCCAAAAATGTGATTAGAGAATATTGCTTTTACTCCAAATCAAAATCCCATCTCTAATCACAATCACTGCTCCGTGAGCAAGACTCTCAAAAGTGCACTTCGATAGTTGTTAGTTTCGATAGTTTGTATCTTATAGCAGCAGCTGACTTAAAGGCGCTTCTTCGTCTTCACGCCGTTGAATTGTAGGTCTTCACGTGTTTAATGTGATAAAACAAAAAGTTTGCAGGACAAACATGAATATATGCCGTATTTGCATGAAGACCTCCACCACCCTTGTGGACATATTCAAGAAGCCAACCAATGGGGAGCCAAGTGTGGCGGAAATGATTAATGAATGCGCCGACTGCAAGGTCAATCCGGAGGACTCGTTGCCCAAAACTACATGTCAGGAGTGTAAGACCGCTGCCCAAGTTGCTTTCACATTTAAACGCCGCTGTGAGCAGAGCAATCGTCAGTTTTGCCTGCTTGGGCAGGAGCAAGCGCTGGGCAATGCCATGTGCATTGTGTACAACACCGACTATAATGAGCAGCAGCTGCAGGCCCAGAACAGGCCATTAGACGATAGTGTGGCCTTACCCATAGCTCTAGACAGTGTCAAAACAGAGGCAGAGTCGGGCCCTGATGAAATTGCAGACCAGCATGCGGCTGAGGACACCACCACGGAGGCAACAGAGGATCAGAGCAAGTACATCTGTCCGTTAAATAGTCAAGAGCTTGTGCAGGAGAGAGATTTGAATGAGCACAAGTGTTAAGATCACCAGGTAGTCAAAGAAGTCTATATGACCTTTTGTTTTCTATATGCCCTACAGGACCCACATCAACACTGACGAAAAGCCCTACAAGTGTCTTCAGTGCTTAAAAAACTTTTGCGGTAAATATAGCCTCCAGCGTCATATGCGGCTCCACACAGGCAAGGTACTGCATTGCGAATGGTGCCTTTCGGCTTTCCAGGAGCGGTGCCAGCTCAAACTACATCTGTTAAGGAAACATGGCAACAGAATGCAAAAGAAGATGCAAGCACAGCGAGAGCAGGAGGTACCTAAGCATCAGCGGCTGCAGCATTATGCAAGAGAGGAACAGCCGAAATCTCAGCCCGCAACAATGCAGCAGGAGCAGCACATTCAGCAGCAGCAGCAGCCAATTCAGGAACAGCAGATACTCAGGATACAGGTTGCAAGGCTTCAGCTTCCCAAGATTCCGGTGGCCAGACTGCAATTACCGAGGATACAGGTAGCCAAGCTGCAATTACCCAAGATTCAGCTACCCAAGCTACCCAAATATAACCTCCATGATAATAGTATGAAAACAGCTGTGTCTCCTGCCCGTGAACTACGAAATAGACCCGAGGCTGGGGCCTACAAGGAGCCGGAATCGGAAGAAAGCGAAACCGAGATTGCTTGCTTTAAAAAAATTAAGTTGGACACAAACTACATAAATGAGACCAGAGACAGAGACTACAATGGGAAAGATGAGAATGCCAAGCCTATCAAACGGAGCATGCGGCTAACCAAGCCAATATCAATGGGTCTTGGTATGCCAAAGTAAGTGAAGATCCCGTCATTCACACCCTGGCATATAAATATCTGTATATATATTCCCACAACAGGCGCCATCTTTGCGAAAATTGTGGCAAATCTTTTCGAAAACGGTGCCATCTCGTTGTCCACATGCGCGTGCACACTGGCGAACGGCCGTACAGGTGCCCATATTGTTCTCAGGCATTTACGCAAAAACACAGCATGACAATTCACATACGCTCTCATACGGGCGAGCGACCGTATAAGTGCACCCAATGTCCGCAAACCTTCAACCAGATCGATAACCTCAAGTGGCATCTCGGCAAGCACACTGGCGAGCGACCGTACAAGTGTGTGGAGTGCTCTAAAGCCTTTTTCACCAGAGGCGCCCTCAATCAGCATATGAACGCCCACACGGGGAAAAGGCCCTACAAATGCTCATACTGCCCCAAGGATTATTCGAAAAATAACAGCCTCAAGAGGCATTTGCGTAGCCATGTGGGTGATCTGTTCCAGTGTCAGATGTGCACGTCTGCATTTTCGGAAAACTATAGACTGAGCCGTCATGTGCGAGTGCGCCATGGCAACAATGACAAACAGGAAGTGGTGTCATAATTTTGGGCAAGCTTGAAGTGTTGTCTACATATTTGCAGAGAGATTATAATTTAGGGACGATGGAGTTTGAAGGCATTAAGAGAAAGCTATGTGGAAATGGCAAAGCCATTGCCTGGCCGAATTCTTGCCCAAGTAATGTATATATGTGAATATCAAAAGCAAATCAAATTCCCAAGCAATCCGAACGATGAAGTTTTTCTTTACAACCAAAACCAAAAAATATATTATTATATAAGTTCCACTCACTAAATTGTATTTACAATAAAATCAAGAAAGGAAGGCTAATCTGAGGCTTATATACCCTTGCAGATTCGGTTACAATTCGGTCAGCATATGTGGAGGCTTCTAAGGCTGGAACTTTAGTCAGTAGAGGCTTCTAAAACTGATATTTACCAATTTTTGGTTTAATTGGGATAAAAAACAACCACTTTTGCTGTACTAAGAGTTCATTCCAAATCGATCGGTTATATGGGAGTTATATGATATAGTGATCCGATCTGGACGATATTGGCATATAAGAAGAAGAAACTTACCATGTTCCCTCCAAATGCAAATTCAAATATCCACATTCAAAATTAATCGCGTTCGGCCTGCATTGCAACTATCGCATCGGTGTTCACAAATATCGCTGGTGCCAACACATATCTAACGAATTTCACAGCTGACAGAAGCCAAGCCAAGCTAAATTTTGATAGTTTTTCCAATGAATTGAGATGGATAATCTTCATTTGGAAGAGAATCAGTTGCTGCATGAAGTTAATACTTTGCTGGCATCACCAACATGTACCGAGATAAGCGACGACAACGCTTTAAAGTTGAACCAGGAACTGCAACGGCGTTTGGAGAAGATTCGTGTTCGGATTGTAGCATTGTTGGAGAGTGTGCGTGAGCGTTATATGATGAATGAGGAGATCCTAATACGCCGACTGAAGCCACGATCCCGCAATCAAACTTCCACGGAACCCATTAGCAACAGCGGAGCTGTGCTGCGGGGTGGAACCTTTCGCTTCAAGGGTAATTTGTTTTTTCGCGATGTGGATGGGCGGAGCTGTCCCAACAATGAGGACTACGAGCGTCGCTGCGCCACCGAAATGTTTCCCACCGACTTCGATATGCACTCGAAGCATGTGTGGACATTGATGGACAAGAAGAATATACTGATGGGCGTCAAACAGCAGCTGCTCGATCATGCGGAACTCAAGAAAAAGGCGCAGCAGCGCAAAAGGAAGGGTGGGTCCGGCAAGCAGCATAAATCTCAGGCTAAGCCCCCACCCGTCGAACGGCATGTGAACTCGCTGGCCAGGCTGTACGCGTCCGCTGACAGCGCGTTCCAAATTGATTGGAACCAGATTAGCTGCAACGACTTGGAGTACCGACATTCAGCCAGCAGCTGTGAGGCCATGTGGCTGGTATACCTGCATCCGCACGTCAAGCGTGACGCCTGGACCTCCGAGGAGGATGTGCTCTTGCTGGAGGCAGTCAAACGTAATCAGCAACAGGATTGGGAAACCATATCGGCTGCTGTGAGCAAACGCCCGGACTATCAGTGCTTTGTTCGTTTCCAAACCACGCACCGCGGTCAGTTAGAGCCTAATAGCACACACAGATGGACACAGGACGAAGACGAAAGACTGAAGAGCGCTGTACAGAAGTATACGATCAACAATATCATTAACTGGCAGCTGGTGCTCCAGCATTTCCCCGGCAAAGCCAAATCCACTGTGATCTGCCGATATACCTATGTGCTCCACCCCAGCATAAGTCATGGTGAGAACATTCATTGCCTGCTATTTTGGATTCCCTTTTAAACAGCTGCTTATATTATTGTAGAGCCTTTCACCACCAAGGAGGACATGATGCTCTTTGCCGCCGTTGAAGAGTACAGCGGCAAGTTCCATTGTTTTCCGCGAACCCTGTTTCCCAATCGATCTTTGGCTCAATTGCGAACCCGCTACCACAATGTGTTGGCGCAGCGCAACAAAACCGATTCCTGGACGGTGGCGGATGACTCCAAGCTGATGGAGTTTGTTGAAGAACATGGAGCCACACAATGGGTGAGCTGTGCCCAACATTTGGGCAACCATACGCGCACCAGCTGCCGGACACGGTTTCTGGTGATCAAGAAGTTTCTGGAACAGCATCCGGAGGCAACCGTTGAGGATTTCCCACGTCGCAGGTCAAACAAAATTACTCATGTGACGGCAGAGAATTGGACGCAGCGTTTGCAGGAATGGCAACAGAATCCCGAAACCATGCACGTCGTGAAGCCCAAGCTAGTCCCGCTGAAACGGAAATCCAAAAAGAAAAAACCGCCAGAGAAGTCCTATGTCGATACGTTGCGTGGTATGTCTCTGCAAATGTATGAGTATTTTAAATTTGGCTACAATCTGAGATTGCATGAGCCGTCCCTGCCCTCGCCACTGCCCAGAGATGACACCAATCTGAGACTGGTGGCCAATGGTCTGGTTTATAGACAGCCATCGTCAGGTGTGATAGTCCCTCTGGCTGCGAACTGCATGCCCCAAAAATTGCGTGAAACCTATGACTTAATGCTCCCAAGGTTACGGCCATCTTCGTCTGAGTCGCCCATTCATATGCCGCCCAACTGGTCCACCATGATGGGTTTTCGCGCCATCTGCATCTTGTCTTTCCATTCTCGTAATTCGGAGAACAAGAAACCGATCACCGTGGACTATGATGAGACTTTGCCAGCTGTCCAACTATTCCGGCAACGTTTGCGTTCGCTTTTCTATCGCACCACGCTGCTGAGCCGCCTGGAAACGCAAGTGTTCGAGGAGCTGCCAGCAGCTCTAACAGCACTTCCACGTCCGCCACCCAACAAGACAGAGCCGCCCAAGCTAACGCCTTCCCCTCAGCCGCAATTGAATTGGATCGACCGAAGGGAAGTGGCACGTCAACAATTGTCTAAAGTTAATGCTTTGCTAGCGGAGGGAGTGAAAAGGATCAAAACTGAGTCACTGAGCGATACAGAACAGCAGGGGATCAAGGAAGAGGTAATCGATGTAGAAGACGTAGAAGAGTTCTTTCACGACACAGAAATTAGTTAAAAACTTCGTGATACTATAAGCGAGTTGATTGCGATAATGGTGAAGTCATGCCTGTGGGCCGGACAAGGAGTCGAGATGTTAGCCAATAGAAATCTGAAATCCCTGCAGATTCCTGGACTAGCTGCGCCGCTTATATATAGTTTTGTGTTGCATATTGTGCCGATATATATGAAATCTTTATTGTCAAAAATTTTCCAATGTTGAAATATATATCGGTGCATCGTTTGGAATGCATTTTTTCAGTATACAAATATCTATTTATCAAATGTGATCGAATACCCGGGTAGGGTACAGATTGCTTGACGATTACCTATATGGGAGCTATATGTTATAGTGGCCCGATCTTTATTATTTAAACATAGGCTGTGAGCTGCTCTTACAGGGAAAATTGCGGTCGAAAATTGCTTCAAAACTGAGAGAGTAGTTCACATAGAAACAGACGGACATGGGCTGTATCGGCTCGGCTTATCATGCTGATTAAGACAAGGGTATAGAAATAAATGAATGTACACTCAGACGGTCAAAGAAAGGTCAAGGGTTATGTACCGTTTCTGACAAATGGGCGTGGCATTGCCACCGCATATGCAATAATAAAAATTCGTCATTAAATTTTAACAGTATCGTGATACGACCCGGAGAAAGTCGAGATATATCCGTGTGGAATATCGATACATTGAGTTATCCATATACTGGGCTGTCGTTATGTGTACATTGATATCTTGACATATCGATACTTGACTATAGATGGACGAATACATATTGAGATCGGTATATATCGATACATCTTATCAACGTTCCACCATCTCTCGAAAAAATCCAAGAATATCACAGAAACTTCTGAGTTTTGTAAAGTAAAACATCTAACTGCCAAGCACACACTATAGTAAACTTTTAAATGCAACGGAGGCAACAACAACGCCGTTTTAGAAACACTTACAACAAAGTGAACTTAAAATGACCATTGAAAATCTAGCTATCATTTACAATACGCATGCCTTTATAAGTTTATTTATATCGTATCGTATAATAATAGTTATATATGTATTACAATATCTAACAATAATTTATTAAGTTGTAGGTACATACATGTTACGTGTAATAGCAAAAAGAATTTGCACGAAATTGTCAAGCGTATTCCGCCTTAAATGCTTAAGAAACAAATTTTTAAATGAAATTTAAATTAAAAGAATAAATTATGTAAAAATATACGAGGGCAGATTGATAAGTAGTCATGGAAGGAGAATAACCACCTCTTCAAATCGAGTTTCAATTTGGTTTGAAACTGTGAGCTAATGCAATTTTGCAATCGCTTTCGTCGTTGCTTAAAACTGACAACGACTACGTCAGCCAGCTCTCGATTAGTCACGATTTCGTGTGACCGAAATGGTCAATTAGTATGAACGCGAGGAAGAGGACTGCCTAACAGAACACCCTCGAATAAGCTCCTCTCGTTTAAAAGACACGACTACTTATCAGATCACCCGCCTTATATATCTTCAATCAGCCATCGGATTGGTTTAACTAAGAATTAAGCTTGATCAAATGTCGCGAAATAACGCTTTTAACCATTATCGTGTATGTGTATTAACAATTCTTTGCAAGCATTTTAGCATAGGGTCTCTCTGAAATCTCTGCAATTGCCAGTTGCCAATATAATATATGACTCATATGAAAGCTTCACTCCATATCAGCGTTCATTGGAAGTTGCTAAAGTCCGTCTTCAGTTTGATAGTCGGCTTCTGCGGTTTGGCCAGCGAACCGCTGCGTTGCGCCTCGTTGGCCTTTTGGGCCAGATTAATTGACTGCTGCTGGCTGCGTATGGCCGCCTCCAGTTTCTGGCGCAGCTCTGGTGTGTGGCCCATCAACGCTTTAAATTCCTTGGGATATTTGGGACCAATCTTGAGTAGCCATTGCAGGGATTGCTCGTGCAATTGTCGCTGATATTTGGGCAACGTTCGCAGCTTCATGGGCTCCGCCAGATAACCAATTAGCACCGGGACTAGCAACGTCAGCATTTGTATGTCTGCGAAGGATTAACAAAGGTTTCATTAAAATACAAACTTAGCCAGAGTTGAACAAAGAAAACACAGCTATGTGGAATGGTATGGTTTTTGGGTCCAGGACTGCACACCACTCAACTCTAACAAAAACACAAATACTTCATACTCGACATCGACATGCAATTCGGATATATCTAAGAAACACTCAAAGCGTGAGATGTTGCGGCTAAAACTAGAATAATTGTTAGTTTTTTTGTACACATTTGTATGTATGTGTTTTATATGTATGTACGAGGGACGTCTAAAAAGAAAGACGTCTGAAAGACAAGCTTTAGTAAAAAGATTCCTATTTTCAATATTCAAGTCAAGTCGGTAGTGAGCGTTACAGAGAACTGCAAATTGATAGTTTACTCTTGATTACAGCTGAATATCTATATGCACACGCATTTACTTTTCATCATTGCCGACAACTTCAACATCGACGTCGAATAGTTGTTCGTAGTGACGATCTGGTATAGCCGAAAACTCAATTAGGATGACTAACGAAGGATACAGTCTATTCTCCTTCCTCCCTCTCTGGTTTCTTCGAGCAGCGACTGTCTAACATCTATTTACTTAGCCTTTTGGTTTCGTTATCCTCAATATTATTTGTACAAAGATGGAGAGAACAAGTTCAGTTGCTGCTAGAGTAATTTGGTTTTTTGAGATTCTTTTCCTGTATCCTTCCTGTATGAAGTATTCTATTCACCCATAGAAATGGCAAAATCCTTAGAGTTTTCTGTGACACTTCCTATAAGAATACTCCCTATAATAAGGTATCCATCCCAGTGATATTCTAATAGAGTTTGATTTTGAGTCTTTTATAACAAAGCTTGTCCTTCTATGATATGTCTGCGTACTAATTGAACTACCCTCGCATGTATTGTATATATGTATGTACATATTTAAATGTAAGTGTGTGCTATTTATAAAACATTGAAAGTGCAACACATGAAACGATTGTGAATTTGCTTTTAGACACAGAGGCGCAACTATTTACCTTGTAGCAAGTTCAAGTTTCCTAACGATTTTGTTTTTTTTTTTGTTTTTTTGTAATGATTGTGTGTATCGTTTTTATAGATGATGTATATAAGATATTCGTATGTATGGTATGGTCATGTGTAGTTTTAAACAATTGAAAAGAGAAGACAGAGAGAAAAAGAGCGGTAAATATGTATATAAAAAAACGTTACTATTACAAATGCGGACGCTTGCTTGAGTTTGTTGTGCGATGTTCCATTGCCAGGGAAAAGGACAGACAGAGACAAAGCAGGTCACATAGCACCCGACCTAACGGTATTATGCAAGGCGATGCAGATGTAAGACTTATTTAAGGGGGAGCACATGTCTATCATATCAGTATATATGTATGAATTGGTGTGAAACGAGTGGAAGTTTTGTTAGTTAACTAACGAGAGGGGGGATCTGATGAATCTGATCTGATATTAATAATGTTAGAAAACTATATTCTATGGGTGAATTTAAAGTGCTTTCTTATTATTTAATTATTTAAAGCAATAAGAGTGACCAGACCTGTTAGGGGAAATTAAAAGCGCTTGATGAAGGGAAAGATAGCAAGACCCTTAGACACACTGTTAGGTATGACTCTAGATGGACTAAAGAATGAGTCAGTTATTAGGTCGGAACTTCGAACAAAAACTAGTTCTCCTTGTTTGCTATAACTTCATAGTTTTTTGTTTTGTACCAGAGTTGTCTTTTATTTCTTTAGAGCTGACTCATTTTAGTGTGACCAGATACGCATATTCTTTTTTGTGTTAGCAAGCTCAAAGGCAGTGAGTAAGTGCGAAAAACTTGGATTGTATTTCCAAGAAATACAGTCAAGGGGACTCAAATCATGCTTAACCATATAAATGAGCAATTGAGAACGCGGAGGGGAAAGAAAGAACATGAAATTGACTAAAACTAAGGAGAGGGAAAGACTGCTTCCCAGGAGGGACTGATTTCTATTCCATTTTCATTCCAAGAGTAGTCTTATTTCATGGTTAGGTCACTTTTAATGCTCCCAAAGCAGCTCCAAATCACTTCCGATGGACTAAAACTAAACTGAACTACTGATAACCATTACCATCTTGGTTGTACTTACGGTGCTGCGGCTCTGCGAGCTCTATTAATTGCTCAACGGTCACAATGCTCTCGAGCGTCACCTGAAGCTCCAGTTCACTGGCCGGCGCCTTGCTGCAATCGGCATATAAGGATTCGATGATGCGCGGCGCCAAGGCATGAATGTATGGGGTGGCCGTCTTCAGTTCGGCCTGGGTAAAGATGGAGCGTGTCGTCTCGATGCACTGAAGCTTCACAGACAGATGCTCCGATTGCAAGCACTGGCGGAAGTGATTAATGCAAGGATATTGCAGCGATGGTGTGGACACCACAGAGGCGGGCGTGTGGAGTATGAAGACGGCTATGGCCAGCAGCATGGTAACCTCATCCACTTTGCGCTCCTCCACCTTGTCTCCGGCGGTCTTGGTTAGATCCACAATGGTGGCCAAGGCGCTCTGCAGGAGCTGCTGCCAATCTTTGGCGGTGTCCTCTGCTCGCGACCAGGTATGTTGACAGACGGACCGGAGGCACTGCAACGCCGCCTGAACGGCGCTGGTGTTGGCCAGAATGCTGCTGTCGATGGCCGATTTGTTCGCAATCTCCTTGATGATGCTGGTGGTCATGTAAAGGATGGTGGGCAAAATAGTCAAAGCACCACGAGGGCTGCACAGCTCCAGCAGCTGCTCGACGCACTGCAGCCCACTGGCCACCAGAAGGCCATTCTCATCGCCCAGCACTGAGAAGAAGGAAATGGAGGAGGAGTTATACTTGGCATAGTCCAGCTGGAGTCCAGTTTGCTTGCTGGGATTCATGCTGGGTATTTGACGGACAAACAGGCACAGGCACACCTCCAGCACAGCATAGACATGGGAGCTGCCCGGCTGGATGTTAGAGCCAGTTTCACCGCCTTCGCCCAGCAGTCCAGCCTCATCCTGGTTGGCATTGTCATCCCTGCGTCGCTGAAAGTCCTCGCGAGCCGCCTGTATGGTCTGTTTAAGGATCTCCACGCACAGCAGTTGAACCAACAGCTCATCTCTAGTCAAAATCTGCCGATGCAGCACATGGCACAGCTCGATGGTGAGGGCCCGATCCTTGATCAACTGCCGGCGCGCCCAATCCGAGTCGAAGATGCTGTGGAGGGATCTTAGGCAACTAACTATATTCTTCGGCTTATCCGAACTCCTCATGCTGCACAGCGCCTCCATGCATATGCCAAAGATCATGTGAAAGCGGTCGGCTGACAAGGATCCATGGGTGATGTGATTGTTATTGGACTCCGCTGAGACGCCACTGGAACTGGCCGACGTTGACGTTTCCTGGTGCCGGGCAAAGCCTTCATCTCTTAGCCAGAGGGCAGAGGCATACAGCAATGGCGGCCAGCTGCTCATGTAGTGAGGCTTGGACGAATTAATGGTGTCTGTGGTGTAGAAGGCGCCACCATCGTGGGGCAACTGCGATTGAAACTCCGCGGGGAGTAAGAGCAGGGCATGATCCTTCATCGCAGCCAGCCAATGTGTGGACAGATTATGCAGCTCCGGCTGCACCAAAGCCAGCAGACTCTCTCCCCGCGAGGACAAGCCTTCGTCGGCGCTCTCATTTTCCTCCAGCCCAGGAGAAGGATTTTGTGTTGCCAAAGAGAGCTGGGAGGCGGGCGCCTTAGAATTCGCCATCATGGCCACAATGTAGACCTCCGCCCAGGCCTTCAGTATGCTGAGTTTCTCCAGGGTAGCCATAGACTCGTTGTACAGCTGGGTGCTGTTTGTCCTTTCGTTGAGCTTGCTAAGGGAGCTGACCAGCAATTGATGAACCCGTCGCAGATCACTCAAATTTCTGGCCACGCCGGAGCCAATCCAAGCGGAGCACACCTCACAGGCGGCCGCTGTCACATGGGACGGGGTGTCCGGAGCAAAGGCCGGGCGTAGAGCGGCCCCAACCTGTGCCTGGAACTGTTCTAGCAGCAAGTGACCGGGGAACTCCGGCTCTGGAACATTGGCAAAACGATCAATGATCTCTTGGAGTGTGCGCAGCCCCTCCAAACGCAGCTGATCCGAATCGGAGGTGGCGGCCATGAATGACATGCGGATGAGCTCAGCCAGATGGAGGATCAAATAGTCCCCGCGGGACTTGATCAACTGCTGCTCCTTGGCCTGCAGCAGGTCAAAGTGCATGGCATTGGCCGCCTCGCAGCTGGAGATGATTCGGCGCACACACTGAGCTGCAAAGACGCGAGTGGGCCAACGCGGCTGGACGGCGGGATGCGTTGAGGTGTTCTCCTCCGCCCGGTACTCGGTGACATCGTCGGCATACTCTTCTTCTTCCTCCTCCTCCTCGTCATTGTTCTGTTTGCCTCCAGTATTATCCTTGTCACCATTTCCGCCAGCTGTTGCAGGATCATCGCTAGGAGGACCACTCTCCACGGCCACGGTAAGGACATTCTTGCAGAGACTCAACCAGGAGCTGAGATTATCAGCAGCCAGCATCTGCAGCATGGAGGTTAACGTATCATGAATATTCCTCATCATTTCCGCATCCGTTTCGGTGTCCAGCATGGAGAATAACAGTCCGGGCAACCCATACTCGGTGATCACCAAATCCGGACACTGCTCCGGATTGATGCTCTGGGCCAAGTCGCACACCTCCTTGGCCTCACGGTGGGCCAGCTGCCGGAGGCAGGCCACCGAAGCTTTGCGGAGAATGAAATAATTGCTGGCCAGCATTCTGACCAGCGTCGGCACCAGCGTCTCCAGCTGCAGGGATTTGCAGGCAAACAGATGCAATTGCTGCAGACATCCAATGGCCTCAGCCTGGACGAGGGGATCAGCATGCGACTGCAACAGGGCGGCGGCACAAAGGAACGAGCTGCGCATGCCACAGACGGCGGCATTGTTGTTGCCTTGGAGTTCCGGTCCCACGGTGGTGATCAAAGCATTCACCACCCGGCCCACACACTGATGCACATCGACATGGGCATGCGGCACCGTCAACAGCAGCTTCAGGGAGAGCGTCAATGTCGCCTCCACATAGCCACGAAACATGGGTCCTCCAGAATCCGCTATCTGGGCGAGGGCATACAGCGACCATACCTGCACCACCGGCGAAGCACTGTCCTGGCCCAGGGCCAGCAGAATGGACACACTGGTGCTAAGATGCTGCGATGAGCCCATCCCGCCCACATAGCGATGTAGGCAGCCCAGGGCATGCGAATGTCCCGTTCGCGTCACCACATCCCGTGCAGATTTCAGCTTATCAAAACTATTCTGAGCCAGCTCAGCGGTAAAATGGGAATCGGCGACCACCTGGGCCAATCGACCCAACGCCTCGCCTGCAGCACAGCGTATCGTCGAATTCGAGCTGGTCAGTGAGGCCACAATCAGATTGGTGGCACTCTTCTTTACATCCTCCTGGCCAATGGGCGTCTTGCTGTCTGTGAGATGCTTCAGGGCACACAACAGGGCCGTAAATATGTTCATTTGAACCGCCTCTTGGCGAGTGCTCTTCGCCTGCCGGATGCATTCCCCGAAGTGCTCGAGCATCTGCAGCCGATGCTTGTTGGCAACCTTCGGAAAGATGCTGCCGTACAGCATCACGGACATATCAATAACGGCCACACCCAGCGGCAGAGGTCCCGGGCATTGCTGGGCCTTGTTGATCAACTGAGTGCTGTGGGCATTTATCGATGTCGAACTGGTGCCGCCGACGACGCCGCCGCTGCCCGTGCTGGTCGTTGGAGAGCTGCTGTGCTGCACAGACCAACCGGGACGGTAGAGACAGCAGGCATCGTGTTCCAGTGCTCCAGAGCCAGCGGCGCTATTGGGCTGAAGCTAGGATAGATTAGAAAGGATAGATTAGTTAGCTAAAGTAAAGAGTGGAAAGTAGCAAGTGAAGTAAAAAGTAACATTTAACGAGCCAATCAATATTATAATAGCTTTCTCCTATATAATCTTAAAGATCTCAGCTTTATCGAGTTCGAGATGGGAGCGAGTCGGACAAGCGCGATACTAGATCTAGATACTAGATCGGCGTAACTCTCACTAACATGGAATGATTCTCAATTTCAGCCAAATCGATAGAGCCATTTCTTTGAGTCTGTCTGAGATTGCTTCATCGATCTGGCTTCTCATACTGATCTTGTAACTTGCGCCCATCTCTAGATCGATTTATGATCAGGATTAGCATATATCTAACGATAGTTCTTTGCATGCAAACACAAATTAATTGAAATTCCGAAATAAAATTCATATTGAAAAACATCAACAATCAATCCTTGGCGTTTTTTGGTGCAAGGGCAACACTTACATGCTCGCCATCGACTTTGCGATTGGGCTCCATCTGTTTTGGTGGTTATAGTTTTTGGTAAGGGGGAGAGAAATGTACATTAAACAGGACACACAAGAACACATTGCACACGACACACACACACACACAAAGACTTATGTAAAGGCACTAAGCATATATAAACTCAGAAGTGGGCATAGGAAGTGGGTGTATGATACATCCTTTATAAGTCCTCGTATATATGCTTAGTGATAAAAGTGCCTGTTCCATTTGTTCAATTACCTGATCCTCAATGGTGCGATGATTGGTTTCCTGCAGCCAAGTTCCCAGGATGATGGAATCATCGCCATGACATAGTGTCCGCAGCAGGGAGTTTGTGGTATTGGCCGCATTGTCGGCCAAAGTGAACTCCGAGACGAGCATGCGCAACAGGTGAGTGTAGGAGGCCTCCAGGGCAGTGGGCGGCAGCAGAGTGAGTGTCTCGAATAGACGTAGTCGCACCATGGCAGCCGGAGCCTTCAACTGTGTGCCATAGCTCTTGAGGACAGTGGCCAGACTGGAAGATGGAAATGATATAACCATCCGGCCAAATTAATATTTGAAATTTGTGGCTTACTTGACAAGCATGGCCAATGCGCTTTCGATTGGTGTGAGCAGGCGACGGGTGATGTCATCGGTGACCAGTTCCGGACAGTTGAGCAGAAAACTGTGCATCACGGATAGGGCGCCGGCTCGTCCTTCCAGTGTAACCTGCCAGGTGAAGGCATCGCCACGCGCCTTCTCCGACTCGAGTTCCTTGTTGGAGCGCGGGAAAGAGTTGCGCCACAGCAACAACATTCGCGGCAGCAGGCCTTTGACCACCGGCGAGCCGAGAGTCATGATGGCTCCAATCAGCAACCAGCCGGCCTGGGTACGATGCAGCGACATGCGGCTATTCTGGGAAGCGGAACGAAGCAGCTCCTCCGCACAATTGAAGACCACCTTGCCCTTGGTGTGTGGTATGCCCAATGGGGAGTAGCGCACGCTGCCCAAAATGGCCGCCAGGGCGCAGCTGTAGCCGGCAATGGCCTCTGGTGAGGATCGCATTTGCTCAATGGCCTCGATGAAACGATCGATGAGCGGTGTTATTTGTCCCGGCACTGCAATGCAGCAAGAGCGCAGGCACCAGGCGGCCGCAAGACGTGCGGCTGCACAAGGATGCACCAGGACGGCGCAGGTGGCATCAATGGCCTGCAGCGATTGATCTCCGAGCAGATTCTGGGCCGTTGTGCCCAGGCCTATCAGCAAAGAGCTCAATTCCTGCAAGGCACAGACCAACAAATGCTGGCTGAAGAGCGTCTCCTGGTTGGAATCCTTGGCATTCTCCGGGTTGAAGTCAATGGAGTTCATTTGCTTGGCCACCAGATGGATGAGCTCCTTACAGGCGGCGCTTTGCGCCTTCTCACCCAGCATCTTGCCAATGGTGGAGCGCAATATGAAATTGATGCACTTGCGCGAATAAACGGCATCCACATGCGAGCAGGCCGCCTTTGGATTGGCCACCAGGTCCAACACATGGGCCAGGAACGTGCCCAACTGTCGCTCCAGCCAAACGCTGCCCATGAACTGCACAAACACCACATAGGCATGGGTGACGCCCACGCGCACCTCGCGATTGACGCCAGAGCTGCCCTTGATGATCTCGCCAGTGCCCTTGAGGAAGGAGGCACCACCGCGCAGGAAACCCGACATAAGTATGCCCAACGCCTCGTCCAATGACACCATGCGCAGGCCACCGCTCTTGGCCGCCTGCTGGACAGCCGCCGCCACTGCCGCCTGTGCATGTGCAGCTTTCTTGTTGGTCGCCGCCTCGGCCAGCTGTTGGGTGAAGGCCAGCAATGTGCCCAACAGTTGAGCCACCGCACAGCGCACCTCGTAGTTACTGCCATCGAAGGCACGGAAGCACAGGGTGCCCAGACTCTCCAGCTCCGTCTGGTACAGGAACGGGGCACTGTAGATCATTTTGAGGATGCAGCGTGTCGCTGCCACCCGCACGGCCATCACCCGATCCAGCAGACAGTGCTTGGCCGCCTTGTAGATGTCCTTGTGGACATTTGCAATGGCCGTGCCCATCCCGGCACTGACCTTCTCCAGCGTATGCATGATTTCGATGCGAGCCTGCGACTCCGCATTCCTCAGCGTTCGTATGAGTATCTGCACGGTGTCCTCATAGGTGCGGCCCATCATGCGACCCAGCTTCTCGTACATGGAGCCCAGCACACAGATGGCGGCACTGTGGAACAATATGATATACTCTGTAGAGTTATGGTTATACTCAAGGCCAAGTACTTACAGCTTTGTGGGCAAATAGCTGGGCGAATCATCCTTATTCTTCAGTATATCATTGCAGGCATTCACCGTATCGAAGAGCATGAAGGTGTCGCCAACCGAGAACAATGTGGCCAGAGCGCTAGCAATCAGCTTCCGCATGGGCGGACCCGGAGCCCCTTGTATGCGCTCCGACAGCTGCTGCACCAGCTTCTTTTGGCTGGCCTTGATCTCATGCTTGGCCACATGCGGCAGAGATTTCTCCAGATAACGCAACCATTCCAGTTCAAATACCGGACGTTTATGCTCCGGCAGCTGTTTCAGCGCATCCTCGTTGAGGGTCAATGTGTGGGCCAGCTCCATTTCGTCGCTTGGCGATGAGGCGTCGTCTTCCTCTGTAACAGTACCCTTGCCCGTTGTCCCCTTGCCAGCAGCTGTGGATGAGTTGCCGTCGTCGTTGGTGTGTATGAATGATCTGCAAAATGGAATGGAATTTGAATTGTTTAATTAATTATACTATGTATATATATATGAATGTGTGAGTGTCTGTGTGTTTGTGTCTGTGTGTTTGTGCTTTATGATGGCGTGGGAATGATGATGAGCAGCCGTTTCTTGTGTACTGATGTAAGTGTGTTTGTATGTATGGGAATATGGACCCCCTTTTACTGTTCATCATTTTATATGGCTCCAATTTTTAGCTTATGTCGAACATCTGTGTCATCGATTAATATAAGCACGTATATATCATGATCATGAATGTATACATCTATGTAGGAGAATATGTAAAGATTGGTAGCTCGAATTTGGTAGCTCTAAAAGCCCACCCATAACCCAGCTCAAAAGGCTGCCTTTGAACGACTTCTTTATTTGCATCGCTCATCCTTCCTTTGTGTCCGACCATGACGAAAACATGAAACAAAGTGAAAGAATGCAGTCACTCCACACAGAAAGTTTCCAAGCATTCCAACGATTTGGATGCCAAATTCATTCTTTTCGCTCTGCATTTTCCTTCGCTCATTTCCACAGAATCCCGACACTGTCGAACTCTACTTCACTCACACTTATATTTCAGACAGACCCCTACTACATACTCTTGTAGTAGCGTGTACAACAACAAGGAAATACGTAACTCAATCCTGATCAAAAGGCATTTGCTCACCCACCATTACTTCTCGACAAAATCATCTGAAAAACGTATATGGCTATATTTTGGCTATAAACTTTATGGGGTTGTTGATGCTTCCTTCTTTTCGTTACAAATATCGCGATAAGGTTAAAATAGCCTCTGCGAGGGCATCACTTTCAAATGGATGGGCAAATGCTCAAAACTTTTCAGCTTAGAAAGCTTTAAAATCAAGAACGAACTTTGCAGTAAACAATCACTTCCATACAAGCTTTAACTTCGATTTTGGGCAGACTAGCAGGTGGTGTTTTCCAAAACCGATTCTTAGCGATTATAAAGCACCTTAAGAGAGTATTTTTCAGGGCTCTCTGATTATCTAGAAGATCTTCAACAATCATAGGAACACCTACTAAGACTGCTTCCACGGAAACTATGCATCACAAATTGCTATATAAAATATGATGACGAATTCTATATATATATATATCTGTATATATATATCTATGCATATCTCTGAGGCATCGATATACACACATATCGCTTGGCACGCATTTGACGGAAGCTTTAGCCATTGTACAACTAAACTTTGGCCTCGGTTGGGTGAAAGGAAAACCAGCAGCCGCCACCCACATTCAAACCATGAAATCGCATCCCAAATGTGATAAGTGTCGAGCTGTGCGTCGCCTTGGGACATGATAAAAAAAAAAATAAGAAAAAAAGAAGAACAAAATCAGGCCCGTTGACATACATAGCGACAAAGTCAAGTGGAGCCAAATTATGAATGCCCAAAACAAAGAGATGAAAGGCAAAGAAAGGGTAAGGGTGAGCCATGTAGTACTCATCATTATATGTCCGCCGGTTAGGGATAATTGGGTGTGTGTGAAGGGGCCATTGCCAAGACAATGGCATAAGGAATACAAAGGCGGTTCTTGAGAATGTCTTTGCCCATGCATGGAGTGTCTCGGCCCAGGCCTGGGCTTTTGTTTGCGGTCGCTGCGAGTGGCGAGCGCGTGTTGCACATACAAAATGTAATCCATATATGCAGAGCGGGGTACAGCAAATTGACGTCTGCAGGCTCGAGTTACATAAGACGGCTACCCTTACCTCTGCAGCCAGCTCCTGCCTCACACCAAAATGAGCCAGTGGGAGGGAGTTGAAGAAACGAGCGAGCTCTCAAGCAAAAGGAAACAAGTAAAACCTGTAAGGTGCAATGAAAAGCCACAGAGCAGAATGCCTTGTCAGGCACAGGCACAGGCACAGGGGGGGTGTTGGTGTTCAGATTCTGAAGCGGGTTGCTTTATTTGTTGTTGCTGGAAATACATATTGGTGGTGGGTTGAAGAAGTTGCAGTTTATTTACCTCCTTGCTTCATAGATAACTTTGCGCAGAAACTGCGGCGTGCGTGCAAAATTTAAGTTTTCCATTGTCTAGAGTTGGATTGCCCCAATATGTGGCAAATATTATAGCAGGCAAACTTTAATTTAAAAACTTTCTTTCTGCAATTTCGTTCATGCTGCAACACACTTTCACAGTCCACAGAAATCGATAAGTTTTCACATCACTTTCGCAGAAATTTATGAAGAGTTTAACATTCTCATTGTTTGATTCAATGTACAAAAGCAAAAAGAATCATCTCACTTTTTGAAGTTTTAATGGTGTAATATAGTTATATATGCTTATAAGGAATATTTTATTGTGAAGCTATAGCTTTAGTAAATCGCAAACACTTGCTACGCTCAGGAACGACAAACGGCAAGTGAAGCTGTCTGCTGCTGCTAGATTTTTCCTCAGCTTTCATTAGAGAGCGGCAGCGCACAGTGGGCGAAGCATGACATTTCACGGACATATATCAAACTCAATGTAATTTCAAAGACAATCAGAATCTCTTCAATGTGCGTATTTTCCGTGACAATATATGGTTTTAACCCTTTTAATTTTGTCGTTCTCTGATTGCCCGTCCAGATATTCGTCATACTTTTGCCATACTAAGGTACATTCGGAAAGAGACAGAACTGTGGTATTGATCGAACTTGGCTAACTCAACTGATAATAGCATTAAAACCGATATATTTATACCATATGTATATTGAAAACATTTCTTGTCATTGATATTAAATAAAATATTGTCTGCTTTGCCCACTGTGCATCGTGGTTGCAAAAAACTTACTCTCAGAGAAAACGAATGTACATGTCTCTCTTTTCTTCCTCTCTCTCTCCGGCTTCTGAACATTATGTGTGTGACTTTGTGCATGGATTTGTGTTTTTGTTGATGACGTTGTCGCAGCTGATATGATATGAATTAGGCTGTGTGAGGGTGGGGGACTGCAGCAAATAGGCAAGCCGGCTGTTATCGATAACACATTAACATACATCGACTGAGTTGTGAGTGGGCGGCACGCGGTATATCAAACTGTGTCAATGTGTCAAATGGCAGCTTGGCATAAACACGTAAATAGGAGTTTTGAGTTCCGTACGGGAAATGGTTGGCATAATATGGCTATATCTGTATATGTGGCTTTATTAGTTCTTAGTATATGAATGGACAAGACCTACTTAGTGCTAACTAAGGCAGAAACTGCATGCTGGGTATGTAGACCAATGCCTTCGAGGTTGCACTATTCGGATTGGCCAAATCTTTGATAATGCTCTGGACTCTAGCCACAACATCGCTGCGTTGTATATCGCCGCGATCCAGCATACGTTGGAACATTGTGTGCAGTTGCCTGGCGGAGGAGGCATTGGAGAGTTCAAAAAGCTGCTGCAGGAGATCCTCCGAGTAGCCCTCATACTTGCTCAGATTGGCGGCCTTGGCGTCACGCTTCAGCAGGTCGTAGACCAACAGAAAATCCACATATGGTTTAGTGGGCGGCACACGTTTCTTGCCAGCGGTCGATGTGCTGCTCCAGCGGTCCATGGCCGACTCAAAGTCAAAGGCGGCACGCCCATAGTTATCATCATAGAGGCGCAAAAAGTTATCCAGCGATTCTACATCGTTGGTGAAATCATCGTGCAATGCCTCTGTTTGTATGTCGCGTATCAGGGAGAGCGGCAGCCTATCGAAGTCCATGTCGTCACCAATCTCATTGAACAGCGCATGACCCTCAGGGATTTCCATAGAAGTTGCTGGCGGCGTGGGAGCAAACAAGGCAGGACCATGTGGTGACGTGGGTTTGGCTGTAGGCCGTTCAGTAGTTGAGGTTCGTTGCGGGGTCTCCCACCAACTCGGTGGCTGCCACCAGCCGCTCGTAGAACTCGCTGGACGGCGGGTTGTGCTGCTCGAAGTGGGCTTGCTAGGATTTGGCGGCGTTGGTGTAGTACTGGGCTCTACAGGAACTTCTGCACTGAAAGGTGGCTCTATGGTGGTGCTGGACAAAGGCTCGTACTGCAGCAAATCAATGTAGTAGGCCAGAGCTTGCATGGAGGCGGGCAGGTAGCTCGTTAGCAGGTTTGCCGTCTCCCCCGGTGCAGGGGAGAGCAGGGCAAGGACCTGCAGAAGCAGATGACTTTTCAACCAACTGCGCATTTTTAAATGTAGTTTGAAAACTGTTGTTTTTTTTTATGCGGAAACGTTTTGCTCATCCAAACGACAGTTTGACAACTGAAAGCTTTCTGGGAGATTGTCCAGCAGCCGCCAACGAGAAACTGAATCTGGTTTCCAAAATGGATGCTCAGGTTTTTGGCAAACTTGTTAAAAGAAAAGAACGGAGGCAGAGGCCACCGACCGCTTGTTGCGTCAATTTTGTAACCGTCGCGTCGCGTCCGAATCCGAAGAGAACTACTGTTCTTGGAAAGAGTGAAAGATGCTCAGAGCCAAAGACAATAAAAAACCAGTTTGGAAAGGTGCCTCATAAATATGCATTAGCATCAAGAAAACAAAACCTGAATTTTTGGCAAAAAAAAAATAAACACAAAAGAACTTACAATAAAAACAAATGCAAATGCATGCAAGTTTGAGAAGCACTGCAAGTTGCAAGAGCATTGATAAATGCAACAGCTGAGCAAAAGCGAAACCAACGGCAATTGTTGTCCAGCAGCAGCGGGCGAACCTGTTGTTGTACGTATGTATGTATGTCAATATTGTAGTTGTTGCCTAGCTAAGTTTTCGCTTTTTATCAGCAAGAGAGCAAGAATAAGCAGAAAAAAGAACAACAAAACGGTACAAGGTAAACGGGCCATCATCATCGCCAAGCAGCGAGCTGTATCAAAATTGTGTCACTGTTTATATGTATTTACATATACATATGCATTCACATATACGCTGCACAAAATACACGAGATTATACAGTTCTCACTCCGTTATCATAATTTCGGTAATTGTATTTAAATGTATTAAAAATTATTAAATTTCTATAATACATACTAGCCTGAGTTTTTCCCTTGAGCAATTTTAGTTGCCAACATTAAGAGCTGTTGTTAACCGTTATTGGTTTTTTAACCGTTACCAAAGCAGATATGTATATGTACACACATGCGCTAATTAACAGCAGACATTTGTTATTATTGTATTTGTTGACGCGTCAAAAATGTCAACGCTCATAATGATAATTATTAGTGTCTCTGCTTAATTGTCACATATTCATACACACTTAAATGACCAGCGGAGCACCTCACACCCACACACATACACACGCACTCGACACAAATGTTTGCATTGCACATCATTTGATTGTATTTCAATGCGTAACTCACCGCTAAACAATTTTATCATGCACTTATATACGCGAAACGTCAAAATCACATGGCTATTGCGCTATTAAATTGAATAAATTGCTACGTTTTTATAATTATTTACAATTTTGCTATGCATCGACTGAAAGTTGTTATTCTACGAAACATCGACGATATTTTTTAACATGAAAGGTCAATGTTATCCGATATATTTTGTTCGAAATTGTGTGTAATTCAAATACTAGCTCTGTTAATCTTTGAACCGATAGTGTGAATATATCGTTAATATTGATATTTTAATCGAGTTAATGTAATATCGTAGCAATAGCTGGGAACTCCAACTGAAGCAGAAATTCAAAATGAAGTTGTACCATTTCAGTCGAAATTACATATATAACAGAAACAGAGAAACGCAAAACTGAGAAAAAAAATATATATAATCAGCTTCAGCTCAAAATATGCCACAAACGTAAAATAAATATTTAAGAAGTTGCTGTTCACTTCTTGCTGTTCCTCATAGCCGTTGATTCGATATTTTAATAAAACGGCAGTTCGTGACTCGTGACAAGTTGGAGGTACACGTGCTGGAATATTGTTTTGGTTGTGTTTATCTTTGCTTAAACATTTTGCTTTATAATAAATTATTGTTTATTGTGCCTTAATACTACACACACGAATAACATGGCCAGAAGACCAGAACATGCAGCCCCACCAGAAATTGTATGATAAAAATAGATTTATATAAGTTCTAATAATCATGAATTGTATTTTTCTTGCTACAGTTTTATAACGAAGATGAGGCCAAGAAGTATTCCACAAAGTAAGTCGATTGATTAAAAGGTTAATAAATGTTTTGACTTACAATTTCGTTTTGCAGCACACGCATCATTGAGATCCAAGTGGAAATGGCAGAGCGTGCCTTGGAGTTGCTAGCTCTGCCGGAAGATGATGAAACCCGTCTAATTCTGGATATTGGCTGTGGCTCGGGTCTGTCGGGCAGCGTTCTGGAGGATAGCGATCACATGTGGCTGGGCATTGACATATCCAAGTCGATGCTGGACATTGCTGTAGAGCGCGAAGTGGCTGGTGATGTGATACTAGGTGATATGGGCGAAGGTATGCCCTTCAGGCCGGGCACCTTTGATGGAGCCATCTCCATTTCGGCCCTACAATGGTTGTGCAATGCCGACAAATCATATCACAATCCCCACAAGCGCTTGCAAAAGTTCTTCACCACACTGTTCTCCTGTCTGACCCGCACGGCCCGAGCTGTCTTCCAGTTCTATCCGGAGAACTCAGATCAGATTGAAATGATCACGTCACAGGCCATGAAGGCGGGCTTCTTCGGCGGCCTGGTGGTAGATTATCCCAATTCGGCCAAGGCCAAGAAATACTATTTGGTGCTGATGACAGGTGGAGCGGCTGAGCTGCCGCAGGCTTTGGGTAAGTACCATATATAAGCCTGAAAGAATTGGTTATCATTTGTACATCCCATTGCCAGGTTCGCCGGAGGAAGAACGTCGTGTCAACTATATAAAGAAGCGCGATGCCTGCCGCGAGGCGCGTGGCAAGGCGCCCAAGAAGTCGCGTGACTGGATCTTGGCTAAGAAGGAGCGCAGACGCCGCCAAGGACTAGAAACTCGTCCGGATACTAAGTACACGGCTCGCAAGCGTAGTGGCCGCTTCTGAATCCTTGTTTTCGGGCAAATAAAAAAGGACCGCCGTGGATAATGTATTTACAATACGCGTATTTATTTGAATCATTCTTAAGCTTAACACGAAACTATGCACAGTGGATTAGCCTCATCCTGTTACTAAGTGCTATCGCCGGTTGCGGCAGGCGACATCTGCTCCTTTTCCTGCTGCTGTTGCTGCTCAATTTTGTGCCTCAACTCTGCTTTTTGCTTAGGCGTGTCGTAGGAACTCTCGGCCACAAACATAAAATAGACGGCCAGGCCCGCAAAGATGAAGGCAAACATGACCATATCATTCTGGCCGGACAACCTTCCTTCTTCCTTTTGGTTCCTGAGGCGATTGTATTTGGCCTGGGCCATTTGGCGGCGCTCAAAGTTCTTGCCATAGTGAGATCGCGACCATTCATCAAAGTCATAGATAGGCGTACGGCCTTCAGCATCCGCAACTTTGGATTTCTTGAAGCGTGACTTGTAGAACTTGGTCTCGGCATCATCCTCCTCTACCTCTTCCGCCACATCGTGGGCATACTGTGCGCCAGCTGTGTGAACAATACCTTTGTCATAGAGTCGCCGCAGCCTGTAGTTGCCCAACACCTCGTAGGCCTGATTGATTTCCCGGAACTTTTTGGCCGCACTCTCGCTACCCTGATTTCTGTCCGGATGATAGATCAGGGACAACTTGTAGTAAGCGGCCTTAATCTCCGTCTGTGTGCACCGCTTGCTGATTCCAAGCACATCGTAGTGGTTCAACTGCCATTGCGTATACGTTGTATGCAGGCTCCGTGCTAAATGTTGACGCCACAGAAGCATGGCTTTTATTAGCAGGGAAATGCTTTCAGAATTGGTTTACTTTTATTTCTCTATTTGTTATATCACATTTTGTTTTACAAAACCAAAACAAACTGATGTTTTTGTGATTGGCAACAGCTGTTCACTGTAGTGTTGAGAATTCAAGTTCAAGTTCAGTTCAAGAATAAAAACTACACCAGTCCCTTTTCGACTAGTGAACTGATTCACTTCTTTACAAACACTTTAAAAATCAATACTCATTTGCCTTAGGAGAAAAGTCGCGGACTTATCAGTCAGAATTACATATGTATAATGATATTGTTCCTTTCTTTGATGAACTAATACCAATCCGAATATGTTCTTTCATAAATCACTAAATAAGTTAAGTTGTTCACACTAATGCTGCGCTCTTTTGAACGAGAACCGGTCTTGACTGGAACTGGAACGACACAAGCTGTGCACAGCTGTGTGTAGCCGTTTCCCAGCGAATAGCTAAACATGCTGTTGCTGCAACTATTTTGGGTTTTCTTTATTTAGAACGTTAACGTTTGCGCTCAGCCGTTGGCCGATAGAGATCGTGAAAACTCGGCAGAGAATTTTCTTGGAGCGTGTTTGTTTTTCGCGTTTGTGCCTGTGAGATTGTCAGTGTGTGTGTGTGGGGCATTTGAGATCGAGAAGTTTCCGTACACGAAAATTTAGGACAGGCGGCACGATAAAAGCGCATAAGAGACCCAAAAAGTGAGTCATTCATCGGAAAGGTCTTACCTTTGTATAATTTGAAGCATAAATTAACTTATTTCATTCAGAAAATTGTATAACCATGACGAATCCCACCAGTAATGAGGATGCCGCCAGCAGTCACAAGGATCAGGGCAATGAGGCTTTCAAGGCTTCGCAGTGGGCGGAGGCAGTGAAGCAGTACAGCACAGCCATCAAACTGGGCGCCAAGCACAAGGAGCTGCCTGTGTTCTATAAGAATCGTGCGGCGGCCTATCTAAAATTGGAGCAGCATGACAATGCCGTAGCCGACTGCACAGAATCGCTGCATCTGGCGCCGAATGATCCCAAAGCCCTGTTCCGGCGAGCGCAGGCCTATGACGCACTGCAGAAATACGAAGAGGCCTACAAGGATGCCACGGCTATGTTCAAGGTGGATCCGGCCAACAAGACAGTGCAACCCATGCTGCAGCGTTTGCATGTCATTGTGCAAGAGCGCGTGGCGCAGAATGCAAAGACCTCCACCAAGGTGAATCAGATGATGGAGATTGCATTTGACATAGCAGCGCCCGTGGATAAGCGCCGTTCGGCCGCCAACAATCTTGTGGTGCTGGCCAAGGAGCCGACGGGCGCGGAACTGCTTTACAAGGAACGGTGCGTCACCAAGATTGCGTCCCTCACCAAGGTGGAAAAGGATAAGGACATCTATGTGAATATGGTGCGTGTGGTGGCCGCTCTATGCGAGCACAGTGCGGACCGCACCAAGGGCGTGCTCACCGAACTGGGCGTGCCATGGTTTATGCGAGTGTTGGACCAAAAGCATGAGGAATGCGTTGCCACGGCGGAGTACTGTCTGCAGACCATTATCAATGCCCTGTCCGGGCTGACCAACAAGCTAAATGCGAAGCCAGACAAGGAGCTATGCTCCCGGCATAGCCGCGAGATCGACACTTTGCTCACCTGCTTGGTGTACAGCATCACGGATCGCACCATTTCCGGCCCGGCACGTGATGCTGTCATGGAGCTGCTCACCAGAAACGTACACTACACGGCCTTGGATTGGGCCGAGCGTCTGGTGGAGATTCGTGGCCTTTGTCGTCTGCTGGAGGTGTGCTCCGAGCTAGAGGATTACAAGTATGAGAGTGCCATGGACATAACCTCGTCGTCCAGTGCCATTGCGTCCGTGTGCTTGGCAAGAATCTACGAAAACATGTACTACGACGAGGCCAAGCAGCGTTTTGCGGATCAGATCGATGAGTTCATCAAGGATAAGCTACTGTCACCCGATATGGAGTCCAAGGTGCGCGTGACAGTGGCCATAACAGCACTGCTCAGTGGCCCCTTGGATGTGGGCAATCAGATTGTGGCCAGGGAGGGTGAGTGAAATTGCAGCTTCATCTTATTTATCAAAACTTTGTCCGATTTACTGTCCCAATCTGGCGGTCGAGGGGCGCTGTCGTGTAGCGATTAGGATCTGAATTTTTAAAACACAACATTTACTTCCCATTTCAGGCATACTGCAAATGATCCTGGCCATGGCCACGACGGATGATGAGCTACAACAGCGAGTGGCCTGCGAGTGTCTTATAGCGGCCTCCTCGAAGAAGGACAAGGCGAAGGCTTTGTGCGAACAGGGCGTGGACATACTCAAGCGTCTCTATCACTCAAAGAATGATGGCATACGGGTGCGTGCGCTGGTGGGTCTCTGCAAGCTGGGCAGCTATGGAGGTCAGGATGCGGCCATTCGTCCGTTTGGTGATGGCGCAGCCCTTAAGCTTGCCGAGGCTTGCCGTCGATTCCTCATCAAGCCGGGCAAGGACAAGGACATCCGTCGCTGGGCCGCCGATGGTCTGGCCTATCTCACCCTGGATGCCGAGTGCAAGGAGAAATTGATCGAGGACAAGGCCAGTATACATGCTTTAATGGATTTGGCCAAGACGGGTGGCCAGTCGTGCCTGTATGGCGTTGTGACCACCTTTGTGAATCTGTGCAATGCGTATGAGAAGCAGGAAATGCTGCCGGAGATGGTTGAGCTGGCGAAATTCGCTAAGCAACACATACCCGAAGAGCACGAGCTGGATGATGCAGATTTCATTAACAGTCGCATCATAGTGCTGGCCAATGAGGGCATCACCACTGCCCTCTGCAGTCTGGCCAAAACGGAGAGCCACAACTCGCAGGAGCTTATTGCCAGGGTCCTGAATGCGGTGTGCGGACTCCAGGAGCTGCGCGGCCGGGTTGTCCAGGAAGGTGGCGTCAAGACACTGCTACGTCTTGCCCTGCAGGGCACCGAAAAGGGCATGCGACATGCTAGTCAAGCCTTGGCCAGGATTGGCATCACCATCAATCCCGAAGTGGCCTTTAGTGGGCAACGCTCTCTGGATGTGATACGTCCGCTGCTCAATCTCCTGCTGCAGGATTGCACGGCCCTGGAGAACTTTGAGGCCCTGATGGCGCTGACCAATCTGGCCAGCATGAACGAGAGCGTGCGCCAGCGCATCATCAAGGAGCAGGGCCTATCCAAAATTGAGTTTTATCTAATGGAGGATCATATGTACCTGACGCGGGCTGCGGCCCAGTGCATCTGTAATTTGGTCATGTCGGATGATGTGGTGAAAATGTTTGAGGGCGAAAACGATCGCGTCAAGTTTCTGGCCCTGCTGGCCGAGGATGAGGACGAGGAAACTGCCATGGCCTGTGCCGGTGCCCTGGCCATGCTCACCTCCATCTCCGTCAAGTGCTGCGAGAAGATTCTGGCCATTGCCAGCTGGCTGGATGTGATGCACACCCTCATTGCCAATCCCAGTCCCGCCGTCCAGCATCGGGGTATCGTGGTTATCTTGAATATGATCAATGCGGGCCCAGATATAGCCAGGAAGCTCTTCGACACTGACATCATGGAGCTGCTCAGCGGCCTGGGCCAACTGCCAGATGAGTCGCGTGCCAAGGCCCGCGAGGTGGCCATACAGTGTCTGGCGGCGGCTGAGCGACATCGCATCATTGAGCGATCGGACGAGGCCGAGATACCCGATGTCTTCGAGGAGAGTGCCAGGATCACCGAGATTGTAGACGATTAGTGATTCTTTAAGAATGAGAACAGTTATTTATATGATCATTATATGATATCATATGATATTTCATCCCCTATTATATTTCTTTCATTGTTTAACAGTTATTTGGAACTGTAACTTTAACTTAAGCTTTTTAAAAAAGTGCAGACATATTTATTAAACTCATGACACATGTTTTCGATACACAAAACTACAAGGCTTTCCTTTATTATTTGTTGGTCAAGCTTCTTACTGTACGGAGGATGAGTCATCAAAAATTCACCTTGTGTGAGCTTGCATTTTCGAAGGTCTCATCATCATCGTCTTCAAGGGGCTCGCTCTTCACATCAATAGTGTGCATGTCTTCTCGGATTAACTGCATTTGCATTTGCGTCTAACTCAAAAATTTGCCCCTGCAAAAATATCGATAATCGATCGTTTGCTTATGTCACATGAAATATCGGATGATGTAAGTTTAAAATATCGCCTGGCTTGTGACTGTGACTCGATAGAAAAAGTTAGAAAAAAGCCAATTATTTGAACTTAATATCGGATGCAGCCCGCAAAAGTATGCTATTATGAAACAAAAACAACCAACACAAAGCAGCGGCAAGAAATATAGCTGCTATCTTTACCGTTGTTAAATGCTGTGAGATGCGGCGGAAATCAAAAAGTCCGAAAGACTTCTAATGTGTTTCAAACAATGCTCAATGTTTTCACAAACTCACGACTTAAAATGTAAAGTATATGTTGTATAAGCAAGCAGAAGTAAACAGAAGTTAACGCAAGTTTAATGTAACTTGATATTACATCAGCCAGAGACGCTGTCATTGCCCTGCGTACGAGGCGCAATCTATAGCTTAAGCCATTTTCCCTTGTACTGCCAAGATTTTGTCTTATCGCCCTTTCGGCTCACTCACTGCGTCCGGACGACCAAGTGTTTTATAAATTCGTATCTCTGTATCCATATGCTGGACTCATACACTGCGCCCGAACGACCAGGTGTTCACAAGGTCTTTTAAATAAGCAACATTATATTAATACTTTATTTGACAAATTATATGTTAATAGATGGATAATTGCAAGCAAACCTAACCTAATTATTCTTCCAAATTTGTGAACCATCTATTAGTCGCGGACACTTAAATCTTCTACAAATGAGCAGTAAAAGCGGAATCCGGCTTGCGGCACGCCCTTATGTGAATAGGTTCCATTAATCATGTAATCGCCAGTAGGTAAAGGAAGACGCAGTACATCCGGCCGGAGGTAAAGATCCTTAACAATAAGTGGGCCCTTGAAATTAATAATATTATTAAGGCTGCATTAAATAAGATTAACAGACTTACCACATATGGACACGTATGATTAAAGTTTGTAAATTCCTTCATTAACTTAAACAAAATGATAGCAGCCGGATTATATGGTCTCCTTAAGAAAGCACACACGTCAACGTCTATTTTGAAAAGCCAGGGCTTGTAACCATTTGCTCTTTTGAACACCTGTCCGTGGAAGGTGAGTGCGTCCACTGGATGCAATAAAGTGCTATTCATATTGAAGATCACCACATCGCGTTTCACTGCCTTCAAGCGACATTTGTGTATCCTAAACCAGGTTTCATTGTACGATTCACAAACGGCATTCGTGTACTTAAACACGGTGGCATTCTGAAAGTAAGGATATCAGTAAAGGACGATAATTGTGGTTTACTCACATTATAGTCCAACTGCAGAACCAAAATATTGGCCAATAAAGGCAACAAACAAAACAATCTGGTCCACATAGTGCTGTTGCCTCGATTGATCTCTGCTAAGGCATTGTAGTTCGGTAGTCATGGGGAGGATTTCAAGTTGAATAAACACAACAATTATAGAATGTCATGGTTCCATGGTACTCAACTTAGTTTATCGAAAAACTAATTATACCATATTTACTCTGATCCGATCAAGGGGCGTATAGTTAAGAAGGTAAGATATCTGAAGCGGTGTGCTACGACAAAACGACATAACTTTGCATTTACAACAATTGAGATTTAGTAAGTTCAAGAATCAAAGTCATCTTGCAGCCTAAAGTGGGAGGAAGAGTTGTTGAAGGAAAATATTTGATGTTATATGCAAATTCAAATGCAAATAATTATGGTTACTATCAAATTATATTCATGGTCTGATGTATCCGTTAATATTGTAATAATACCATCATCTACTTTGCGTATGAAAAAAAAGGATACCGTCTGTAGTCAACCGTATTGAATTGATCAATCATTGGTAGTTCTGGTTACATTTGGTAATAGTTTTCTAAGATCTTTCCGCATATATAAACCTAATAGTCTCACCGTTCCCAATCATCCATTATAATTTCATCCATTATAATATTCAACTATCATCATCAACTTCGTGTATGAAAACAAGAAAGAAAGGCTAGCTTAGGCTTGCCGAAGCTAATATACCATTCACCATGTAACCAATCTAGCTGAAATCTGATCGGCGGCCGTGAGGCTACAGTGGATGCAAGGTCTACAAGATATCGTTGTCTGATTTTGAACTGATCTGGTCAGGAATCTGGAATTTGGTTTGATTTGGATGAAAAACGGAAAAGTTCTGCTACTAAATGTTCATTTTGGAATAATCAGTTATATGGGAGTTATATGATATAGTCGCCTGATATGAACTTAACTTTAACTTTACTTGTAAATCAAAGAAAATTCTGCTACAAATTTCAACCCAGCAGCTTAAGACTTCTGAGATGGAAACAGACAGACGGAGGCACATAGCTATTTCGAGTCCCTCCATCAAGAATATATATAGTTTATATGGTCGAAAACAAACTTCATGTCAAAATTAATATACATTCATATTTTTTGCGAATGGCCTTAAAAGGACATCCTCTCCGATAAGCCGTATAATTGATCAAGCAGTTCTGGTTAAATTTTACCAGAAAATTCGTCTAATTTCTAGGCGGTTCCGCTTACATAAACCTGATAGTTTTTATCAAAGCAGTCACCGTGCCCAATCATCCATTATAATTTCATATAATTAAACAACATCCCCATTAATGAAAGCATTCAAATATTAACATTTAAATAGCTTACCCATCGAAGCGGATACATAAGTCATCCATATAGTCACTGGCTTACACATAAATGATTTGGCATGTTGGCTAGATTGTTCATTTTTGTGCCGCTCGTGGCCATTTTTTTGATGTTTCTCTTAAAACCGAATGTTAGTCAATAAAAGTCACAAAGTCTAAGTTGATATTGATTGATATATATATTTCTATATTTTCAGGACGCCATCGTTTTCAAGTTCACGAATGCCGTCTGTGAGTCGTACAATGAATCCTGGTTTGTGATACACCAATGTCGCCTGAAGGCAGTGAAACGCGATCGGGCGATCTTTAATTTCAATAGCACTATACTGCATCCAGTGGACTCAGTTACATTCCATGGACAGGCGTTCCAAAGAGCAAATGGTTACAAGCCCTGGCTCTTCAATATAACCTGCGAGGTGTGTGCCTTTTTGAACAAACCATATAATCCACTTGCTATATTGCTTTTTAAGCTAATAAGGGATTTTACAAATATAAATCACACGTGTCCATATGTGGTAAGTCTCCAAATCGTATTTACTTTAGCTTACACTTATTATTATGCATTTTTCAAGGGTCCAATAATTGTTAAGGGGCTTTACCTGAGACCGGAAGTACTGCGTCTTCCGTTGCCCACTGGCGAATACTTGTTCAATACAACCTATTCATTTAAAGGGACACCGCAGGCTGGACTGGCATTTTACTTTTCCTATGTAGAAGATTTGTAAGATTTCTATATATAGAATATAAAATTGTGCTTCAAAACCATGGTCAAAGTGTGTATGGAAAGGCCTTGCTTTGCTACAAAGTTCCTATACAAGCAGACGGTGCTTTTAAGGCTTTATAAGCTAGAAAGTTTCCATCTGCGTGTGGTATTTTGGTTGGGGTAGTGTATGAGCTTCCCTAATCTTAACTTACATCTGTAAATGAATATAGAAGCTATTAATATATATTCTATATAGCTGTCATATAACCAACTTGATCGCTTGGTGTGAGTATACCAACATTTTCCGATCTAATTTTCCATATCATTAACTACTCTATGAAGCGAAATGCAAATATGAATTTCGCTTCAATTGATTTATAGCATCATGACCAGCAAGTTGCATATTTTTGGGACGCTTTTGGTGGTCTTTCTTTCCATCAACTTAAACCAAAATGTTAGAAGTCAAAAGAAAGCTTAAAAGTGCAACCATTTCATTAACAACGTTATCCTTTTAGGATGCCGTCGTCTTCAAGTTTACGAACTTCATCTGTGAGTCCCACAACAAGTCTTGGTTTGTGATTAACAACTGTCGCCTGAAGGCCGTGCAACGCAACAGAGCAATTTTAAATTTTAATACGACCCTACTGCATCCTGTGCATGATATATTCGCCCACGTGCAAGTCTTCAAGAAGGCCAACGGCTATAGCCCCTGGCTCTTTAATGTCTCATTTAATTTGTGTCAATTTCTCAAACGCTCAAGAGACCCATTTCCTAAGCTGATGTATAAACTAGTGAAAGACTTCTCTAACGTAAATCACACCTGTCCCTATGAGGTGAGTCGTCATATAAATGTGATAGAAGTAACTTTCACCTTTCACATGTTCTTCCTCATCAGGGTGAAGTTGTTATCGATGGACTGTATCCTAGACCTGAAGTAATGCGTCTTTCATTTCCAACTGGCGATTACCTATTGAAACTGGTATTTAGATTTTATGATAGGACACAATTTATATTAAAATTTTATATAACATATGAAGAGGATTTGCTTAAGCAATAAATCTATGTGAACTTGAATGTTGTCTAGAATGTGTCTGATGACATCAGTAAAGTATTTCAACGAATGTTTAATATATAATATTTGATAGGAGCGTTTATATTGTAATTACAAATGATGAATACACAGGTGCGCACATGCCCATCGTTTGGGTCGTTTCTGCTCCAAATCAATATCACATCTGTCCATAAGTTCTGAAAAATTTAAGCCGTTGACCAACAGATCCACTTTGGCCCTCTTTAAAGCACGTTCATCCGGAGGAAAACACAGCTTGGACTGTCATTGGGTCTCTGGTGTGGAATCATGTATCCATGTTTCGTTTACGGTAACTTAAAGGTGGAAAATGTCGTCCGGATTGCTGTTGAGCATCGTCATACACTCCCCTCTTATGAATTGTGAGCAATCGCGGCACTTATCCCCCGTGCGGATGTCCAAATCTTTATGGAAAAAGTGCTGTACCTGCTCAGTTCTAATGCCTACAGAGTCAGCCATCATCCAACGTCGTCTTCTGGCTGTATCCTCACATTGGCAATATTGAATTGCTGTGATCCTTTGTGTGTGCCCATCGCTGATATGAAGTTATCCCAAATTCAAGAAGTCTGTGACTTAACAAGACCCTGCTCGTCCATTTGTCTGTCTAACTCTCCATATATATTCCTAAATATACAAAAACAAATACCTTACTACTCCTTTTCCACATAGCTTCATCTCTAATCTACCTTCCACCTCCATCTGCTTCTTCTCCATCTCATTGTTATTGCTGTTACTTTCATTGTGTATCATGGTCATATAGCCATAACAAGTCCATCAATTGCCACAGAGCCAGACAAGACACAATTACCTACTCTAATATGATATGTAGTCACATTCCGTATGCCGCTGACAAAGGCGCTGCTGCCGTTCCTGTCACATGGCCATCGCCCAATTGGGTTAATATCATTTTGTGCATTGTGTGTGGAAAAGTCTACCTCTCTCTCTCTCACTTGACTCTCTCGCCATTTCATCCTCAGCCAATGGCAATGGGTTCACAGGTTGCAAGTGGATTTTCCAAGTCATATGGGCTTAGAACAGGGCTGTAGATGCCGTTAATCCCAAGTCGTGTTAATAACTTAATGCCGAGATGCACTGCAGCAACAGCAGTGGCATCTGGCGAAGATCTACAGCTATTTTCCTTTGAAAAGCAAAATGAATTAACGCTACATTAATTTATTTAATCATATTTCATTGAAATTGAGCAATTTCAAAGGTGCCTCAGCAGGGAGTCGCCAAGTGGGAACGTGAACTGCTGCAGCTGGGAGGGAGCTGGTTGGCCTTAGCTACCGACAGACAGCAGCTCCAGCAGCAACCCCGTACTGCAATTATTTCTGCATTAGAAGTTCTTCAAAAGCTGTCGGCTAATGTCAGTTTAAGTGTTGCAATGAATGGAATACCCGACAGGCGGCTGCAATGTGGGAAAATGCCACAAAGTGGACGGCCATCTCAGCCAGATCTCAGCCACATCTCTAATAGCTGGTATAATTTGCACATTAACAATGCATGAAATGCGCCCCAAGTCCTTAAATGCAACGAACACAAGACGATCAATGTGGATCGGATCGCAAGCGAAATTAAATCAGTTGCAAAGCCCCAAAATGGCAACCCACGCAGCTCCATTGATCATGTGGAGGCCATAAACTGCAACTGCATGGGATTAGCTGATGTTTGTGGTGAGGTAGATGAGAGGGGGGGATGAAGTATAGAATTTATAAAACCAAATGCCAAAGACTATAAAAGGTATAGAGTTTTGAAACATTTTGGGATTAATCAATCAGTTGGAATCGAAATGTTTTACAAAGCTGATTTTGGGTATGTATTAAAAATTAGATTTCAGTATATACAGGGTGTTTTGTAGGGTGTTCCAGCACATAATTACATAATTTTAACACCTACAAATATATAAGGATATGTCAATTGTCTTCTTAAGAGTAAGTATACTGCTCTGGAAGAAGATTATGTTGAGAAATGGCAATGGAAATCTATCGTAGCTAGCTAGCTTTGTTCAAAGGGAGATTTCGAGTTGTAGGAAAGGTTAACGGCCTCAATGTCTCCACCTAGCTGCTTCTTTGAAATCTACTGAATCAAGAGGTGATTTCTAGACTTAGATCTTGGATTAGTTAAAAGTACAGAAACTCTTTCACCATCGGCCTGCAACTACAAACTACCTCTTCTGTTATCTTTGTATAACAACTATAATTTAGTATCGGTCACAGATTGCCTCCTACTTTCCCAAGTTGTCAACAAAACCACATTCCAGGCTAAGCAATTGCAATTAGTTGACAAAAGTGAAACCATCTATATAACATTTCTGCATATGATCTGATCTGTGTATGTTTCACAGCCTTCATAATCATCTTACATCAATCGATCGAACGAGCGAATGTTTGCATCCGTTCGCTGTTAAGATTACTTTGGACCACTTGCACTTTCATCGTCATTCTACTTGGACGACAACTTTCATCTTTTTGCGCTGCACTTTCGTTCAATCGGTCAAAGCAGTGTGGCTGCCCGTCTGCCATACCCATACCCATACCCGTTCCCACTCCGGCTCCGTCTCCTTCTTCGCCTTGGGCCATGGTAATTTGCATATTTTCCGCATGCGCAGACGAGAGCTGCATTGACTTCCCTCCGAGGCATACAGCGTTGCCTCGTTTTATTAAACAAAATATTGACATGAAAATCGGCTTTCGATTTTCATGCGAACGTGCGACAAATTGTGCGTCGCGCTGCTGCAGTTGCTCCATAAAACGAGATTAAATGGAAAGTGAAGTTGCGCATGCGCATGCGTCGCCAATCAAGCGAAGCATCGACTTGGGACCTGAGACTGGCCAACACATCTCTCACTCTCCCTCTCCATCTCCCTCTCTCATTCTATCTGTTCACATTAGTCTGGTCTTCGTCTCAGTTTGTTGTCGGCGCGTAATTAGGACAAAATGTCTAATGTTGACCAGGCCAAAAAGTAAATACAAGTTACCAGCGGCACGGCTTGAGTCTGTGTCTTTCGTGTCGTTTTTGGCTTACGCACTTTAATGATCATCACATATTGAGAAAATGCAGCAACTGGCTTATGATGGTCATGTTTGTTATTTGACTCAAACATCAGTTCATCTTCCACACACTTCTTCCATTTCCATTTCCATTTCTAAGCCGATTCCTATGGCAACTTGCACGCAACTTTTACCCAAAACGATGGAAAGTTCTTCCATATGTCAATGCTTTGATTTGATTAGCAAGTTGAAGAAGAGGTCGAGGTGTAGGGATAAAAGAGTATCATCATCATTCAATCAGACTTTGTTTTTGTTTTGTGTCTTTGGGAAAGTCTTCATGGATTGAAACTGAAAGTTGGGCTGGAACTTATGGATTATTGACTGAATGAATCGTCGTGCTCTCTTTAAGGCAATTTGCTGTTAATACGACTATGATAAATGGAAATGGAATGATTTATAAGCTGTGTGGGTAAGAAGTGCAAGTGAAATTGGATTGGACTAAAAGGTGTGAGCAGCATTGGGTCAAATTGTGCTTAATTGTCGTTTGTGAGATTGAGATTGAGGCTGATTCAGCTTGGGCTTCTCTAGGTTTGTACTGGTAAAGATCTTTGAAGTAGAGAAAGCTGTTCTCTTTGAAAGTCAAATAAGTAAATTTTGTAGAAACTGGGAGGGCTTAAAGTTGCCTTGGGAAAGCATTTACATTTATCCCCCAATGTCACAGAAAACAAAGTTCAACTTGATGTCGAAAATCGGGATTCACCTTGACCTTTGCTGATGATTTCTTACGGGCATGCAAAGTTGCCTGGCATTCTTTTCTCAGATAAATCGTTGACACATTGGTATTAGCCAAGCGATAACCAAAAGTATTTCTGAAAATAATTTTGCATATTTCTTACAAATTTGTGCAATACATAAATTTTTGCCTGGGAAAATGTGTAGATGGAAAGTTTTTCAATGGTTGCAAAGCATAAGGAAAACCAAACAATTAAGATCAAAAAACTGCAAGCTCAGCATAAAGAAAGCACTCAAAAGATGCTATGCAACTCACACAGACATATAAATTCATTTCATTTGCGTCGCTGTGAATCAATTTTCTTTAGCCTTAATGAGCGTTGTGAGTTTATAGTTTGAGAGTGACTGAGGCCTGACTAGCACCTTAGCATAGTTAGGTACCTATGTGTGTGTGGTCGCTGTCCTGACAAATGCCCTGTAATTGACATAACATAAACTTCTGTCTCTGATTAGCCTTTACCTCCTCATCGTCATCTTCGACTTGCCTCTTCTCAATCCACATTCTCATTCTCATGCTCTTCTTGGTTATTTTCTAGCTCCACATTCGATCGATTCAAAGGCATGTGGCAATCTTTTCAATTATTTCTTATCATCTGGCAAATGTCGAAGCCGTGGTGCTCATGCAACATTGTTGCAGCCAATGGTGCCTCCTGCCACATGCTTAGCATATTTTTCTACAAGTACTTGGCCCCTTCCTCGTCCTGGAGCTGAGTTATCTTAAGAGCCCAATGTTAGCCAATTGATATAAATTCCAAAATATTTACCTAAAGCAATGCTACAATTTCCTTGACTTTGACTTTTGTAGCTTTGAGTTGAATTTGTTATTGTTGTTGTTGTTGTTGTTGTTTTTGATAGCAAATGTTGCTGGCCAGCTTTTGGCAATTTTCAGCCTTTCAACGGTTTCCGTTGAAATTTTGTAGCCTTGGCAGTTGTTTGATTAATTACCATGGAAAATGCAACGGAAAATCGTTTTACAAGTTGTTATTTTTGTTTGTTGTTGTTGTTGTTGTTGTTTTTTATATGGTTTCGGGTTTTAGGATTTGTAAACGACTTTTGGGGGGAAACGCTGTTGACAAAATTTTGTAGGTTGGAAAGTTCGAAAGTTGAGAAAAAACGTGGGGAATTTGGAGAGCCATGAAATTCAGATGAAAGTTTGAAGTTTTCGAGTATTTTGGGAGTTTTGAGATTGTGAGGGCGTACTAAGGTGATATTTAGGAAAAATGTAACTAGAAGTGGGTCAACATTAAGGTAAGGTTCGCATGGAAATGCTACAAATTTTATATATTTATTTATTTGTATACTAAGTCTGCTGTTGTCAGTTCATCATAATCTTCTTCAGCGATGAAGCTCATTTTTAGCTTGATGACTTCGTTAAACTTTGACCTTGTTGATGAATAAATAAATCCACTGCATGTCACTGTCTGGACACTAGATCAGAATAAGGCCTTACCCTTTCCTTTTCTGTAAAATAAGAAGTCGAAATTCAAGAGTTTGCAGATTAAACCAACCAGAGAATGGTAACTTGTGATTGCAAGTGCGCTTATACCCGATCATGTTATGCAATTTGCGTTTTGTATACATATTCGACGTTCATATCGAAGCATTTCAACAAGCGTCCATCCTAATTGAACGTTCCGCAATGTGGAATAGGCAACTGGTTACTCCTGGTTATTACAGCTACCTTCTGATGTTGCCTTGTCTTCTCTGCCTAAGGCTCTCACTACCGTGCTCTATACTCCAGGTGCATTACCCTGTTTGCCGCTTTTGTTGTTCTTTTCTCAAACTAAGCATTGGCTAATTTCATGTTGTTGCAGTCAGCGTTGAAGTTTTAGGCAATGACAAAAAGAAATGCAAAGTTTTGAACTCTGAACTCAGTTTTGAACTCATAAATAAGCCACGATTTGTATCCAACCAACTTAGTGCAAAATAGGTAAACAAAGGTATATATTTGAAGTACTTATATGCCAGAACTCGTACACCCTTACACCCATAAATATTTGCCCGCATTTTGTCCTTTGCCAGGCCATTTATAATGAATATTTTGTCGGATATTCTGAAACTCGTATCTTCGATTTGCCTTTATTTATGTGGCAGACCCTTTTTATTTGCAAAACTTTAGCGCGTTTTATGGTGCGCTCATTAGATGCGAACACAGAGATTCAGATTGTTCGCGCTGTTGCCGCTCCTTTATGACGTCGACATGGCAATAATATCAAGAGACGCTAACAACGCGCACGGCTCATTATAATAGGCGGCACTTTATTTAAATGCGCGCACGGCACATCATTAACAAGGCAAACGAAGACTAAGACGAAGGCGAAGGATGAGGCTAGGCCCTGGCATTTTCATCGTCAACGGCATGGATGGAGGACGCTCAATGCGGCGGCTCTATTAGCGAACATAGACATTGGCTTTGGACCGCACGCACCGAGAGCAGCGAGAGCCGCCAAAGCGATTTCATAATATCTCAATTGATGCAGCGTTGCCTCGGAGTTGGGGGGCCAATGCCAATGCCCACCGTTGCCGTTGCTGTTGCCCAGCCACATGGCGCCTTAATTGGTTTCCTAGAATTTGCAGTGTGCGCCCTTCTTCAGCTCGCATCCATTCCCTATTCTCTTGTTTTCAAACTGCTGCTGCTGCTGCTGCTGCTGCTGATCTTCTTTGTGCGTTTGCCTATTGCCCGTTAATTAAGGTCGTCGTCATCGTCAGTGGCGTCGGACTGCGCTTTTGTGCGTTTGCAAATTATCCCGCAATTGGCGGCTAAAGGTGGTTATGGCGGGGGACACGGCACATGGAAAGAAGGGAAGAGCTGCCTTTAAACTGGTAATTGCGTGCAATGGCTTCAGGGGTCCAGTGCTTCTCAAACTGTGTAGCTACAGGCGAAGGCAATGCTTCTGGCCAGCCATGGTCCATGTCTGTGTTTTCATTTTCATTGGCAACGTTGGGGAATTGGAATTTTTAAAATGCCTTTATGGCCTGCATTCAAATGGGGCGGAAGTGTGTTTGGATAATGTCGAAAAGGCGTGGCAGGCGTCTCAAATTATGACAGCAACCAGTTATCAAATCAAACGGCTTTTAACCATCATAAGAATTGGCGAATCTTCAAGTTTATTCAACTCCCCGCAAGACTAAAATAAGAATAAAATCTATATACGAGGGCAGTACGATAAGTTCTTAGGGTATAGCCTCCTTTTAGCTCGATACATCTGACTATGCGATGGTCTAACTTTTGAATCCATACTTTTTCTCGAGGTCTACCGTGCGCTGACCTCCTCATTCGACCCAAATTTCTGACCAGCGATTGACTTTTTCAAGTTTGGAAACTGAAAGAAGTCGCACGGGGCCAAATCTGGAGAATACGATTGATGGCAGTTCGTGGCCTAATTCGACCAATTGGCTGTGGCGTAGGAGCAGGTGTGAGCCGGTGCGTTGTCATGGTGAAATCGGCCCAATAACTCGGTATACTGAAGTCCTGTTAGCGTTTTCTCCAGGTAGTCGATGTAGACCTTGTTCCGTTCCCAAGACCGCAACCTCAAGATGGCCGTTCAGTCGATGAAACTCTTAAGAAGAAGCGAACCTTCAAGAAGTTCACCTATCTTGGTGTCGACTTGGATCAGTCGTGGATATGCCCAACAACCGGCTGATGAACAACCGTGCTCGCAGGCGTTTCTCACGCGGTTTGATTTGATGCAGAAGCTGCGCAAGGCCAAGAAGAAGGCGCCACCAAATGAGAAGCCCAAAATTGTGAAGACTCATTTGAGGAACATGATTATTGTAAACGAGATGAAGGGCTCCATCATTGGTGTGTACAATGGCAAGGACTTTAGCCAGGTTAAGGTCAAGCCTGAGATGATTGGCCACTATTTGGATGAATTCTCTTTGACCTACAAGCCTGTTAAGCACATTAGACCCGGTATTGGTGCCACACACAGCTCTCGTTTTGTTCCTCTGAAGTAAACGGGGTCACATGGTCAACATGGGTTCCATGTACACTTGTCCTGGCCTGCTGAGGGCTGCCATAGCAGAACAAAATATAGGTTAGAGGGTACAGAAAATTATGGAGAAATCTGCGAAGAGCAGATGTTTTGTACACTCCCAGAGCTTCATTCTCTAAGAGCTTCCCAGAGCAATGCCGGATAAAACAGCTAATCCATAATATATAGAATTTGTTGCATTGAAATTTGATTGCAATATTCTTGATCTGTTCTTGAACTGATCAGTTTAAGTTGGCCAATTTGTTAGCGGATAATCAACACTCACCAAAGTTTATATTGGATGCCAAAGTTAGCCGCACACAATTAAACGCCCATTAAGACATCATTTGTGTGGCCAGTGGCCACATTGTATCTTTCGATCGTACAATCAATCAATCAGTCAATCAAAGCGCATCATAATCAACATCAAAACTCATACTATACATATGTCTAAATGTGTGTGTGTGCGAGCAAGTAGTTAATGCCAAATAGTTTTGTCTATCAATCTAATGATTTGTGTTGTGTGGCATCTCTCGGGCATTTCCATTTCCGCTCATCCTTGGCACAAATTTCAAATGAAATATGCGTTGCACACACGCATGCGCGCCTCTCAGCCGAGTAATTATCGCATTGGACATCAGATAGATGGCAAAAACCGTTTCGATTGTTTATGATTACAAATGTTTGTTGTTATTGGTTTTGCGCGCTTGAAATGAATCAACTTTCATAAGCAATTTTGGCCCATTGCTCATATCTGTGATTTATTTTGGCCAGCCTTCGCCCACAATGCGAATATCTCTTATAAAAGTGTGCACACATATGTGGCCGCAAAGTAGTTAATTACACGCGTGTATCTGTCAGATACAGATACAGATACAAACACATCTACATACAGGCAATCACTTACAAATGCTTGCGGCTAAGCAACAACAGCAACAACAGCAACAACAACAACAACAACAACCGCAACAAAGCTAATGAAAAGTTGGCAAACAAATTGGTGGCCCAACTTTGTGGCATTTATAGAGCTAAGCGAATTAAAATACAAAAAAATGAAATGGAAAATACGTAAGATATCATATGCCAAAAAAATAAATGCAAATTGCTTGAAAGAAACCTCAAAGCTAAACCTTTTTTCGTGGCGGTTCTTCTAGCCGATGGCAACATTTATAGCTGCCATATGTTCATAATTTTTACACAAAAATTATTAGCACTTTGTTATTTTCGGCTGTTACGCCTCTTTCTTGTACGCATTAGCACTAAATTCCGGCAACTCGGAGTGGCTAAGGCTCTCCTTGAAGCTGCCAGCTAAAGCTTGGCAACACTGTTGCGATGTTTGGCAACATGTTGCTAGCAACAAATGTGTCAACTTTTAAAGTTGTCGTTAAATGGAGAGATTGATAGGGATATTTAATGAAGTGGTATCACTTCTAGGGATTAGAAAGCTCTCCATGTGTGGTGTCCCAGAAAACTCTAGAGATTTTGATATTTCTATGTGTGAAAACTTTAATTAAGAGCTTGATTTGTTTAGCTTTTTATGAGAATATGGGAAAAATTCAACGTTTACTAGATATGAGGCCATGCCAAGGGCGTCGCCAAAGGGCTCCCGCCCCCTACAACTTGGTACAGAATACATTGATGTTGTCCCCACCACCCCTTTAAGACGAAGGTGGCTACGCGCTTGGGTTATGCACATCAACATATCCTCAGCGAACGCTTTCTTATCAAAGAGGAAAAGAATCTAGTAGCCATTGAACTTTTCCTCTATCTTTATACAATTCTACACAAATGAAGCTATAAATTGAACTGTTAACACATTCACTTCTCCAAATCTCTATAGATTTCTGTGACACCCCAAAAATGTGGGCCTGCCTGGAGTTAAGTAAAGCAGTTCCAACTCTGGTGACATTCAGAAAACTTATCGTCTATCAAATGGCCTTTAAGCCTTTGTTGGATATATAATTGAGTGATCTGTCAAGATCTAAGCAAAGCATACAAGAATATATATAGAGCGCCGGATCAATGCCCTTTAAACCTTAAAAGTTTTGTAACCTTGCACATGCTTCGCTTCGAAGATATTATGAAATATCTTTAAAATTTTCAAATATTTGATATGGCCTCCTAGGTATACAATTGCGATACAAGATTTGCCTTGGAATGAGGAAGTTTTACGGCATCTGCAGATTTTGCTGTCTTTCTCAAATGGCAGCTTCTTCCGCTTATGCCCTCGTCTCGGCATTTTTGTCATTTGCCGTTTCACACGTTGACCATTTTCCATTTTCGCTCCACGAACTCACTGCCGCTCGCTCATCCTAGCCCCACGTTTGACAGCATCGGCTGACCCAGGCTATGAACTCTGGCGTCAACTTCAACTCCAACAACAACAACTCAGGTGGGCTGACTGGCGGCTGCCTACATCTTCAACATTTTGTCGACTTTCCATGTGGCGCTTTTCACTTTCTTTGCCACGACGAAAGAAAAACTTGGCGCATGACAGGCGAATCTTCGTGGCTGGCAAATAGGGTGCAGGGAGGGGAGGAGAAAATAGCAAAAACGCAAATTGCCAGCGTGTGTCCCTGCGACTCGACTGGAGATGCTTCCTTGCAGCATCACGTAATTAACGTGCAAGTTGCCGCAGCCGCTGCCGCTGCCGCCGTGGCTGCTGTTGCTGGCGAAGCAAATGAGGAAATGAATATTGTCAGTGCGTTTCAGTCTGCGGCCTGGTTGATAAGCCACAGATACAGCGGCTGTTTGAGATATGTCATTGCACTCGCTTTGGTGCGGTTTTCTCAGACCACGACCTATGGGAGGGATCCTCTATCTGTGACTGATAAGCTGCATGTCAAGTTCGTGTCTTAAGTCATTTATTTTAAGGCAACGGCAGAGTTACGTTCAACCATTTTTCTGCCTTTTAGGTGAGCTTTTTGTTTGTTATGTGAGATGCGTATGGATTGATTCATACAAATCGGAGTACTATATCCTATAGCTTGCTTTCAGAATGAACATTCGGTAGGGCAAACTTTTATGCTTTTCATCGAAATTACGATATATATATTGCCCCTAGGAATGGTAAACCCCTTGGTGAAATAGGAATCAGGCATTTCACCATAGCACGAAGCCGGAGTGGATCTGAACTAAACTATATTGTATAAACCACCTTGTCATCAGGAAAAGGAATTGACTTTTGGAATTTGAAACAGGGATCTCATTACGTAATCTTTTGATAGACTGAAACTTGCCACATTTTGTATTCAATTACCCTGAGGCATTAGAACAAAGCCGTGGCTCTTCAATTGCACTCAATTTCCCTCACTCCCCCCCACCCTGTATTACCGCCGCCTTCCAATTTTGCCATTCCTTTAGCTTTTATTACAAATGTCAATTGCTCAGCTCATCCAGCTAAATGGAAGCTACGTGCTGCAATTTCAATGCCCCCAAGATAGACACTGAGACAGAGACAGAGACAGAGGCTTGGACCGCAAGTAAAAGTCAAGGTCTCTCCGCTCCACATTATCCCCCCCTCTGTTGCCTGGCTTGAATGTGGCGGCTGTGGCTCGCATGTGTGTTAATACTGAGCGCTTCGGTTTGATGTTCCCATACTATTTGGAGGCAGATGTAGATTAGAAACAAAAGCGCAACATAATAAGCAATAAATGCAAGTCTAAGACTCATTTGGAACGTGTTAAAATGATATCGCCCGGGTCTGCGTCTGGTTCGGTGCACCCATCGGACGGAGAGTGTCTTTAGACTTTAGCCGGAAGCGATGATGTTAAACAATGGAAATTAAAAAGCAAAAACCTATCTACACTCTTCTCTATATAGTCCAATGCCCATATGAGTGTTATGTCTAAATGCATCGCGTTACTCTGGAGCTTGAATCTGTTGGCTAATTTCTTGGTTTCTTGGAAGCGCTAATCAAAAGTTTAATGCCCAGCAAGGGAGAAAAGGGAGACTGCGGCTGAGTTGGCAAACGATGAGTGCAAGTGCAATGCAAAAAGCAAACAAAAATCGACAGCCGCCACAAAACGAACGGAGCGGAGTAAGTGCTCCCAAGTGCAACACAGCTCCAGTTCAGTTCAGTGCGGTTCGGTTCGGTTGAGTTTGGAGTGCGCCCAACAATTATGCAGCAAAATCCACTCGAGGCGTTGCCCGAACCGGCGCTGCCAAGTGATTCTAATGATGCTTCTAATGATACAGTCAAAAGCGAAGCGCACTTCGAGAGCTTCAGGCCCCAAACCGGAGACAGGCGACGGCGACGGTAGCAATTGCAACTTGGCGAACATTGGCCAAGCTCAGCCAGGCAGACACAGACACAGGCCATTCGTATGTGACCTTAACCCCTAAATGGAGCAGGTGATTTTAGCTGAGAGGAATGTGTGAGTCTTGTGATGACAGAGTTAAAGCAGGTGGGCTTAGTTAAGAGTGGATCAACATTTGGGAAGCTCTTGGATTTGATATTTACAAATCAGGGTTAAAAAATTAAGGAATCTTAGAGATCTGAATAGAATGCGATATAAATTTCGCAAATAAAGTAAAGTAAAGTCAGCCAAACTTAAATTCTTAAGAATATTTGAGGCCAGTTACAGTTTTAATTGTCTATGTGGTTACCTAAGGCACCAATTCAAACTTCTCTTAACGTTTTAGCTTCATAGCTTTAGTGGTTTGGCTGTGCGTTGTTCTGCAATCAGCATCATTATGAACTAGTTCTGTTATTCGCTAAAGAAAGTAAGAGAAACGTCTATAAGGTATGAAGAATAAAGCTAAAGAATGCGCAGGACTGAAATACAAGACATTTTCATTTGATGACACACGCATGATCGTTGTCTGGCTCAATATATTGATGACGTAAATGCTCAAAATGAACAGAAACTTGTATCCCTGGTTGTTTTGCTGTATGCATTTCATACCCTCTATCCCAGACAAAGGTTAAATAAATGTTCTAATGCTGAGATCTGACTAGCTGGCTGGCTGGCTGGCTGCCTGGCTTCTTCTTGTCCAACTCCTTACTCCTTGGCAGCGTTTTTCAGTTTTTCCGCTTTGATTTTGCGTTAATCTTGGCTTGCACCTGTTTGGTGCCACTGACTATTCTCCGTTCTTCTCCTGGCTGCCCTGCCCTGCCCCATCGTCGCCGACATCGTCGTCATCGTTGATGCCGTTGTTCAATTTTGCGTGCCGTTGCCGCCTCTGTTATTTTAACAATCTGCCATTTAAGCGTAAAAAATGTTGCCTCGTTTCGTGCCGCAGCGTTTTGGGCTATTTGATTTGGCAATCATGGCTAGATGGCGCTTTGCCAGTTCCAGTTGCAGTCGCAGTTGCTCCACGTACTGCAAACAGCCTATGCTTTTGCTTTGATTTGGTTTTGGATTGCCTGCCTTATGCCTGGGCGGCAACACGGCGGCATTGCGTTAGAGAGGCCTTTTTGGGCAGCAAATTTTCAGATTGGGCTGCGCTTTGTTTTTCCTTTTCTATTTCTTTTTTTTTTTTTTTTTTGTTCAACTATTCTATGTTGCTGGTGTTGTGTGTATGTGCCTTGGGACAGAATGAAGCAGAGATTAGTCAAGAGTGGGGATTGGCAAATTTTGTGAAACGGCAGCAAGAGTTGGGCTGCTCTTTTTATAGTGTTTATGATGAATTGGGCTAAACTTAGATTCAATTCTATGTATTACTAGCTGTTTTTCAGGGCATGACCAGGGTCTGACTGGATTTCTTTGAGGCAGAACAGTGCTTTTTCGGTAGTAGTCCTTCCCTGGCTTCTCCCTGCAAAGACTATCTGAGCTCTGTCTCTACTCCTGTTGCTTGTTGTTTATCAGCTTCATTTTGTATTACTTCTTGCACTGCTAATAGTCCTTGAGCACGTTGACTTATAGCAATATATATGATATAAGATGATAATATAAGTATATTTCACCTGCAAACTTAAACAATGTTGACAGGTTTTCTTCTAGTCAGCATTTAATGGCTTAAAGGCAATCGAAAATCTATAAGCAATTTCTTAGATCTATCTTGAAAGTGTGCTTATATTATCATCCTTTAGATTGCGAGATTTAGATGTATAAAGAGGTGTCATGAGAACATAATAGCTTTCTGTAAGCCTCACCAAAGACAGCCATCAGAAATCAATCTCTTGCCAACACCATCGGGTGGTCTGATAGACAAAGTCGATTATCGATAACAAGCGATACAAATTGCAACAGTAGGCATATGACAAAGTGGACATCATTGGTCATTAGTCAACAAAGTTTTTGCCAATGGCAAGGTAATCCACATCCACATCCACATCCACATCCACATCCACATCCACATCCACTGCGCGTTTTCCAGTTGTACCTCCATGCGATGAGTATATATTCTCCAGACTAGTTATGGACTCGAAACTTGTAAAGCAACTGGTTAAGTGGTAAGTATATATTTGATAATTGCTTTTGGGAGTATTGCTGCTGGGTAGCATTCGATGGTTGGTATAATTTTAACAGCAGCAACAACAAGAACAACAAGAACAACAAGAACCAAATCTGTGGCAATTGCGTAAATGATGTTCTAATACAACATCAATTACAAAGGCATACGTTAATGGCGTTCATATGAGACTAGACTGCAAGCTGTGGCCAGCAGGAGATGCCTTCGACATCCAGCTAGGTTTACGGCATTCACGCCTTGTTGTTGTGGTCGGCTCTAACTCTGGCTGTGTTGGCTCCTGCAACATATACTCCTCAGTCTCCACCTTGGCCTGTTGTATAGCTGTTATCGTTGTCGTTTGGCAGGCAGCAACCTGCAGAACATGTCTCCTTCGTCTTGCCGCCAGTTGCGTTGGTTTAGAGCAAAAATTTCATGCATGTTACTGCCGTTGCTGATGTTACGTACAACAGCAACAGCAGCAATAACAACAGTAACAACAGCAGCAGCAGCAACCGTAGCAACTGCAACAGCAACAACAACATCAACAACAACTGCAGCTAACAACCGTTTTACGCATGCGTGTGCTTCAGCCGCCTCAGTCAGTTGCACCTGCTGCCTCTTCCTGCTGTCTCACCCTCTGATCCTCCTTCAGTGCTTCAAGACTTTGCATTGCTTCAATTTATGTTTTAATTGTGGAAATTATGTGACATTTGTTGTTGTTGTTGTTTGTTGTTGTTACGGCAGTTGTATGCTTAGGCGGGCTCATCCAAGCCAGCGTCTGCTGTCATAACTTGTAAAGTTGTAATTAAACTGGAACTGGGGATCCTCATACTCCCGCCCCCTTAATGCAACCAACTCTCTTTGTATAGCTGCTTGCTTCTTGCCTCGTGGCATTTGTTGCCGCCCATGTCTATGGACTGAGACGGGGCAGTTGGTTAGTTGGAGAGTTGGAGCTGCCGTTGCAGTTGGGAGACGGAGACAGTTTGTGGGTTTTACGTTTGTTGTAAACATTTTACGGTTGTTTATTGCCAGCCAATTGATGTATGGGTGGTGCATATGACTTCCTAGCCAAGATCTAGACAGTCCGCCTGCCAGATTCATAGACAGTCGATGGATAAATTGCCACAATTAATAAAGACGGATGTAGAATTTATTGTTTTACTGAGATAAGATTAGTTGCAATTGTATAAAAGATATAAAGATAATCAAAGGGATTCGTAAATTATATAAATTAATTAGAAATAATTAAGTAATCTTTTGTAAAACAAATAGTTTCTGAATAAGAATGCGGTAGATAGAATTATGCGAATTTTAGCTTAAATTTAAGACAAGGATTGTCAGCCATAGCCTCAGGAGGCCGAACGCAATCGATTCTACATACCTGAAGTAGACTTTTCAGATCTTTTCAGATTTCCAGATATTTTAACTCCTTAGAAGAATTTCCTCTTAATACAATCTGTGCAGGGATGACTTTCTCAATGCAGTCGTTTGGTCTTTTGCTATCCATTTTATCGCACATCCTTTTGTTCTTATTCTTCACTATCTCTATATGATCTCACATACAAAGCCAGTTTGTTTGATTTGATCTTTACATTTGCCTAGCTTAGACCAGTCCGTCGGACAACGTAATTCGGACAGCAACAGCAAGAATAACAGAAATCCAATAAGTAGAACTTGGCAAATCGGTTTCATGAACTGCTAGGTTGAGTTTTGATAGGTTTCGATTGATTTCAGTGTCAGAGACGAAGTCTGTGATATAAGTAGTACATTCATAGATGGCTCTGGGTGATTACTTAACTGTAAGGATGTACCATAGGTTGGCGAACTAGACTCAGTCCATCCAGGGCTTCTTACAGAGAGTTTATAAGTTATCGGAACATGCTGGAAGAGATAATGGTTAGACTAGAAAGGTTTAGATGGGAGTGAAACTATGAGGGAGTTTCTGAACAGCATATGGAAGGAAAATCTATTGATTTCTGCCTTAAACTCTGAGTCAGTAATTCAAATATCATGTCCTGTCATTGAATTCATTTCAGTCTAAACAAGACTCTTCTAATCTAATGCCACACAGAGTAAACACCTCCACAAAAACCTAGAGTAACTTATTTACTTGCAATTAAAAACTAAAGGTCCATAAAACTCACCCAAAAGTAACAATTCCTAACTGCACTTTGATTGATTGTCTTCTTTTTTTTTTGGTTTTTGTTTTGTTGGCGTTGTTAACTATTACAAGTTTATGGCTGGGCTACAAACTTGAACTCGCATGACCTTAAAGCGCCAACCACAAACACAAGCAAGCAGAGAAGCAATAGCAACAGCAACACCCACAATGGCCATCAAACGGAGTAGCATCTCCCTCTCTCTCTGTCTCTCTTAATACTCTGTGTGCATTACGCATAAGGTGAGCTTTATGGAGTGTCTGCAATTGGTGTTTGTTGCCTAACTATAACGGTAAGATCATCACAGTTCTCAGCCACTGGACAAAACGGTCATCCACTTACAGAGGATCTCCTCCAATAAAAATTCAAAATGCCAACACGTAAAGCGATAAAGAGCAGAAACTATATTAGACTATCGCTAACGAAACGAAAACATAATTAAGACCTACATTTTTATGGAGCTCAAACTATAAAATTTATATAATTAAATTGCAGTTATAACAATAACAACTATAAGGTTCAGCTAAGCCAACAGAGTTCAAAGAGTTTTTCACTTCAACACAAAGAAAAAAAAATCAACTCTGGCCATGGCCAAAATGGGCTTATTTATAATTTTAGAAAAGAAAAGCGAAAATCCAATGGCAAACCTCTCCTGGCTATCGGAAGCTGGATATTTACAATAGCAAGGAAATGCTATAAGATGACAATGAAAATTTTATACCCTTACCAAAAGGTAAGGTCAAGTAAGATATTTGAAAGGCTTTGATAACGTAATTTCTGTTGATCAATTTCAAATATTTGTGATCAGCTTAATAAGTCGAGTGGATTTAACTATGTGAGCCTGTCTGTGTGTATGATTCTGTGTGAATTATTTCTCAGTTTTGAAGCTAATGATAATGCTAGTATCTGTTTTACTCTGCTGTCCCTGTCCACGTGTAAAATATGCTATAGATGTCATTGGATCTTCAGTTGTAAGAGTCCAAAAGAGCCGTTTCGGACACATGGCAAACGTTTGCTAAACTTCATACAGATGCCATAGGAATCACTACTCAGTGACCGTTTAGCACATATGTCCCTCTCCCTCTCCCTCTCTCTCTCTCCCTTAGATAAAAATTAAATGCCTATGTCTCCCATTACAACTCCAATGCTCAAGTTAAACGATTCTTAGTTAGGGTATGAAAAAAAACAATAACATCTGTTATTGTTGCTGCTGCCGACTGCAATTTCTCCATTGCCTTTGGTCACTTTTTCCTTTCTTTAGAGCTTGGCGAAAAATGAAACTTCCATAGTTGTTGTTGTCCGTCCAGCCGTCGCCGAGCACCCGGAAATCAATCAAAGTAAGGGCATTCCACTTCAACATCGATGCCAGCGATGCCATCAAATTGCAAAGTTCCATTGCTATTGTTTTTGTTGTTGTTGTTGTCAGCCACTTAAGGCAGCAGCAAAGATCAGCAGCAGCAACTGTAAGCCCCAAAATTGCCCTCTCTCCTTCTCTCTCTCTCACTCGTACTCATGTGCATGTGCGATCGTGCAGCAGGTGCCAAAAGCTTTGAGAGACTGTTGAGCGAAGCTTTTCAACTGTTGTTTTCGCTTGCGGTTTTTTGTGCCGGTCGTTGTTGTTGTTATTGCTGTGTTATATTCATTGATGAAAATTTTTATGGCGCGCAGTAGAGGGAGAGATATGGGGAGCTGGAGCTTAGACCGGCCTTTTGGCCATATAAATTCTCTCATTTCAAATTTCATTAATGATTGTCAAACTGTAGTTTTTGAGTTTGGTTAATTTGTGTGTTGAATAATTAATTCTTAAAGATAATAATTGTAAGCAAAATTACGCTAAAAAGTATTTAAATTACAAAACAATTTATTAAATTTTAGGATTTATTTAGATTTGATTTATCTTCTTCAAAAAGTCTTAAAAATTAGAATTCAAAAAACAATACAAAATAATTCTTAATGTAACATACAAAAACAATAAAACAGCACTTTCATAATTTTGTAATTAAATATTTTTATATAAATAAAAAAATATTAAAAAATTTTTTACTAAATATTTGCAAAATATAAACTTTATGGAAACTGGAAATGTTAGTTTTGAAACTGTAAATTACCAATGGATAGTTATAGAAATATCAACACCTGGATGTCAAGGCTTAGCATACCACTAATACCCCCTCCCACTGACCTACCTGATCCCGAGCCATGGCTTCATCTCGAAACTGGCTCCGCAGTGCTCAGAAATTTCGCGAATACCTAAGCAATAACAAACCCAAACTGCAACGGCAGCAACAGCTGTTTGTGTTACATTGCTCTCGCTGCCGCGCACTCTCTCAATCTCTTTGTAAGCCGCTCAGCAGCAGGTGCCACCACCACCACCACCACAAGCAACCGCCAGCACTACATCGTAACAAGTGCCGAAGCGAAGCTTTCGTCTGATGGTTGGCCGAAGCGACGACAGTTTGAAAAGCCGTTGCTGTTGACGAGCTTATTTTAAAATCGACTTTCGTGCGAGGCAGACGTGTTCGTGCTCTAAGAAATAAGCCAAGAAGACGCAGCTCTGAGCTTACAAATTGTAACTGCAACTTTGGCGCGATTCGCAGACAACAATCGAAGTGAAAAATTCATAAAGAAAAGCAAAGGAAAATAAAACAACAATACAGAAAAAAGTGCATGGCAAATTAAAAGAAAAAGTGGCGTGTGAAGCAAACGGCAACAACAAGTGCAACTTGCCACTGCAACTGCAACAATTGAAATTGTGAATTTTCTTTTACCGTTCAACAACAACAGCAACAAAAATAACAACAATAAGCAAAAGGGTGGCAAACTTGCACAGAGGCCCAAGCCAAGTGTGACAGACTCGAGAAGTAAGCGATACCTGAGACTGAGACTGAGACTTGAGCTTCAGTGTTGGAGATAGTGAGTGCTTGGGCAAGTGGACAGAGTCGCAGTTGCAGGCATAGCCATGTCGTCGTCATCGTCAGCTTCAGCAGGCAGCGCGAGCGCGATCGCGAAACTGGAGCAACACTCAAAGCCCATACTGAGTCCAACACGATCCCTTGACGAAGGTTTCGAAAGTGATCCGGATCGGGTTTCAACAGATTCAGAGCATCAAACAAGTGGAACTACCAACAGCAGCAGCAGCACCAACAATAACAATGCCAGCAAACTGGCCCAGCTCAGTTCGGCGGCCACGGGCGGCGCCCTGCACAGCAACAACACTGGCCACAACATGTCGGAGAAACCCACAACAACAGCAACAGGCACTGGCACCGGTCCCAGGGGTGTGGGTGTCGTGGGCGCCCTCAGTTTGGCTGCCCCCCAGTTGCAGCGGCGGGAATACTACAAGGAGCAATTGCATCATCATCTTGTGGGCCATAAGGCGAGGCCAGTACTGACGCAGGCAATGCAACAGCCGCAGCAACAACAACCACAGCAACAGCATCAGCAGCGCCTGCAATACCAGAAACAGCGCCAACCTCTGGTGGCCAGTGCCGCCTCCAGCATACACAATCATCGTCTGACCAATGGCGGTTCTGGTTCTAGCTCAGGTTCTGGAGCCGGCGGTTTCAGGCGTGGACGTCGCCTGCACATAACACCCAGCCAGCCAGCTCGAGCTGCTTTGCGTTCACATTCGGTGGATGCCATTGGCCGACATCGTCATGGCTACGATCCGAGCAGCCTAATCCTCAAGCACGATGGCAATGGCAATGTGAGTAGCTGCACCAGCTCCGCCACCAGCGCCAACAGTCGCATGCTCAACTATAAGCAGGCGACGGGCGCTGGTGGAGTGCCACCGGCTGGCACAGCAGCTGGACAGGCTTTGCTTGTTCAGCCCATATCGAGTGCCACATTGTCACCGTTGGTGGCCGCCGGTGTGGAGGTGGTGGATGCAGCCGGCTCATCGCCAGTGATTGCCTCGGCCACGCACAGTCTGTACACCTTCTATCCGGCCGAGGGTAATCTGCAGGTGTGGCAAACGGAATGCGGCGATCTTACATACAAGTCGTCCAGGAATATGCATCAGCTACACAAGGCACCAGTGTGCTGGACACAGTCCATACCCAGACAAGCCAGAAGGTAAGTGAAAATGAAAAATGCATTATTATTTTTATGATTTTTTAACCCTTTGTGGGCTATGGGGGTGATTTCCTAGACACTGTGGGGGAAATATGAAAAGAGATTGAATGTGAAAAAAAGTTCAGTTGATTAGTTGATTTAGTTTTTATTTAGTGGAATTTTGAACTATTTGATCTCTCACATTTAGGATATTATAATATTGAACTTTTGAAGAAAATGTTTTAGAAGAAAGTTCTTAACTCTTAGCTAACTCTATTAAATTTTTTGATACTTATAAATGTTACGTAAATACATATTAGAGATCCCAAGATCAGGAAAAAATCAAGTATTTCGCGCTTCAATCATGAATTTTCGTAATCAGAAGTCAAGTAAATTCGAGAAATCTCAATCAATTCAAGAAGTTTTGTACTTGAATTAAGGAATAAATTTAAGGAAGAAAGATCTACAACATTAATCTAATAGCAAACGATCAACTTACTTAATCATATATTGTGCAAATTGTAATATATACAAAACATCTAATTATGATTAATTTCTATAATTCGAATTCCCTCAAGTACTCCTTTTCAAATTTCCATTTCCATTTATCATTGCAAATTGGCAATGATAAATTCATAACATTATAACTGGCTACCAAGACCAAAAAACACTAATGGGTTAAAGGTTTTTGGTTTTTTTTTTAAATTCATTTTTGGACAAAAAGTCAATTGCCATTTCATCTTTGCTTACAGCAGAGTGAAAGTCTTTGGCAGCAACAACAAGCAGGCCATCAACCCAGCAGCAGCCGATGCGAGAGACAGAGCCAGAGCCAGCGCCACTGTTAAGTGGAGAGCTCTCTGAGCACATGTGTCATTTAACTTCACCCGCCGGCGTTGTAATTAAAATGCCTTTGAAACTGTAACGACCCCCAAACTATGTAAAATAGCCAATGCTTAACAGTGCCTGCACCTCAACAGACTGCAGACGCAGGAAACAATTTGAGTAGATCTGTATGCTGTTATGCTAGTTTTACATAAGCCCGGGCTAAGTGTGACCCAAAAATTAAACGCAAATTGCAATTTTCGTTATTTTTTTGGGGCCAACATTTCAGGCACATAAAGTTTGCCAATTTTGCGCATAAGACATTTTACATTATTTTCGGCCAGGCTTTGGCTTTGTGTTCGTTATTATTTTTGTGCCGACAAAGTGTGTGTTTGAAATGTTTAAAGGCTAATTTTTTACGACTCTTGCGCTGATTTTATGTGCAAACTTTAAATGATGTAAAACACAGAAAGAAATAAAAACTAAGAAAGAAATAAAATGAGCATGGGAGGGCGGGGCCCACAAATGAAGGAGCTCGACTTAAAATCAAACGAAATTGCCAGGGGGAAAAAAAAGTGAAAAGGTCAAAAATTAGTAAAAGTGGAGTGTGCGTTGTGATAGATGAAGTATACAAAATATATATACTTAGGGATTAGCTATTAACCCAAACCGTCTGGGTATTTAATTGGTCGTTTTGCTTTAAACTATTTCAACACCATTGATGGATTTCTCTATGGACAAATGGAGATTAGCTTGAAGTATTTATATGGAAATGATAGCAATTTGTGTTCAAAGGGAGAAGCTAAGGTGATGCTCAAATGTATAACAAGTTTCAGATGTTTTGTAAGTCAGGCTTCATATAGCTCAACAACTTCTGATGAACCAGAAATAGCCAATAGATGTGATTATATTGTTCTAAGTTCTAAGGTTTCTCTACATTCAATGATTCCATTCCATGTGGCTGAATTTCTTGATCTATTGCACTTTTTCTATGGAATAAGAGCTAAAGGTTTTCTGCTCTAAAAAATATATATTCAAATATTTCCTGAAATTATGTAAAAAGCGCAATATTACATTTTACTTTCAATTTTCGCTTTTTGATGTTGCAAAAACTCTCTCAAAGCAGCCAAGAAAAAATTCGTCATTGCATAAGCACACGCAAATATGTATGCTTTAGAGCCTTTTACTTTGACGAAGCACCGCCCACATTAAACATGCTAGGCTATAGTCTACCCCCACAAACACTGCAACCCCTTCCCCCTTCCCCCTCCTTCACCATCATCTACTTCATGCATGCTTCAAAACATGGGAAACATTTCAATTGCAAATGCAATTTGATAAGATGAAAAATCCGCGAATGCGTTTTCAATCAAACGACTTAGGCAACGAACTTGTTTTTAGTTCAACACACTTTCCAACACATTCACATGGAATTTATATACTATTTTGCATTAACTATGGCATTTAAAAACACATCTTGCCTCTGTATTGCAAATCAAATTGCATGATGAGCAAATATTTTTGACCAAAAAGTAAAAGTTTTATTTTGCCTGCAAAATTTATTTATATTGGTTGGGTTTTTTTTTTCTGCGCTCCCCCTCCCACTGTTTTATTGTAGTGTTTATGTGTCATATTTTTACACACTTTTGCTTTTCATGAGATGCCAGAGACATTAAATGGTTTGTATATGATCAAGTCGGAGGCTGTGTAGGTGTCACATCTCTTATGAAGCGCCGCTGATCATAGGAAAGTGTGTTTTTGGCGTGCGAAAGCTGGCAGTGAGTGTAGGGAAGATGTGGCATATGATGTGTTGTTAAAGGCACTTTTAAATGTTTTGACAATGCCGCACTTCCGTTTATGGAATCAGGGAACAAAGGGGTTGGCTTTTGTGTGTGTGTGTGTGTTGTTATGGGAATTAAGCACTTTTTGCTTTTAAGGTGATATTTTGTGAGCGTGTAATGGAAATTTTGTAATTGCTTGGCAATGCGGATGTAAATACGAACATGTAAGATGAATTAAGGATTGAATGAATGTATTCAAATAGGGTTGTCATTGTGAAATTAATATATAATACTTTTATTCGATTAATTTATTGAATAATTAGCTGAGAATGTAGAAGAAGAATCACTATTTATTTGGGTGGATATTGAAAAATTAGTCGCAAGTAACATATTTATAGCTGATAGTAACTTATATATCCAGCTAGAACATGAATATGATCTTTGCCCTGATTGAGGAACAACGCGCAGGTCAAATGGCCATAGCTACGATGCTGAAACTTTCATACAAGTTAGATTTTATGACACACTAAAGATCCATTTTTACCAAATTTCAACTGCAAGATTATCATCATCGAGAATCGGGGTCAACGGTTGTATGGAGACAAGCGGCAGACTATCGACATCTATGTTTAAACTCTCAGGACAAATCACACTCTGGTGGATGTCTTCAGGTTTTTAGGGCATGTTGACATAGATGGTGTTAGGGTGCCACAAATTCATAATCCTATGGTGTGGAAACAAAAAAAGAGTTTCTATATTTGTCTTGATTACAATAAATCACGGGTATCGCTGCTTGTATAGCATATATCTACATATATAACACGTAGGAATGTCTAGATATCAAAGCTCACCTCTTTCTGCTTGTGTTTTTATTGCTGTTGATGTTTTGGTTTGATTCTCTCCATCATTCCAGCATCCTCCATGACTTCTAAACGAATCTTACATCTTATAAAGCTATTTCCAGCATTTAAATGCATTTCCACACATATTTTCACATAGATTTCAAGTCACCTATGTGGAAATTGCAGCCTTGCAGGACTGTAATGCCCAAAAAGTCCCATAAAAACTATAAAAAATTATAAAAATTCACCTAAAACCCCAAATACAAGTTAAGACATTTGCCCATAAACTATGATTGCTTACCTTCTATTAATTTATGTCCAACTTAAGTCAATATCTTGGGGGCAATCTAACTTGAGAAACCAACTGAGAGCGCCCCAAGGCTATTCATTTTTTGTTTGGCTATATGTTTTTTGTGGGACAACTTCAACTCGATTGCGATTACGATTACGATGGCGATTACCATTAAGAAGCCCATAAATTTGTCACTTAATCGTATGCCTAAGCCTGACTACGTGTAGCTTGGCTTTTGTAAACAAAGCCGCTAATTGCTCTACCCTCTACCCTTTACGTACATAATTGTTGACTATTTATAATGGCCAACACACACACACACACACACTGACTAATGGCAAATTGTGGGCAAAAGATTGGCCAGTGGGCAGGGTTAAGTTTCTGATTGCTATTTGCCAATCACTTAGATACCAAAAACAAAATAAGCTTCAAGCCAATGCTGCTGATGAACATGTTGGCCATTTAGTTTGTGTTTTATATATATTTTTTTCTTTTTCAAGTTTTTGGCTGATTGCTCATCATGTGAGCAGAGATCTACTACAAATATGGCACCTAATTAAATGAAATAAAACAGCAAAAGGCAAAGGAAATCAACAAAAACAGAAGTAGAAGTAACAGGGAGAATTAACAATACGCAGAAAATACTCTTCCGTATTTGTTCATCATTTTTGGCAAAAAGCATAGTTTTGATGTCAATGTTTGTAACCAAAAATAGAACACAGAGGAAATGGCTTTTGTGGTCTGGCTAGACAAACAAAAGACTCAAGCAACGAACTTGGTTTTTTTACATAATGCTCTCAGCGCGTTGTGGTGTGTAAATATTGACAGCCTGCTAAAATTATTGTTTAACTTACATTTCTGTTGTTATTGTTGTCACACACGGGCTTGCATGTATGCAAAACAACTGTGTTGTATTGTCGTTTATGCAATATTTGTTTGAAAATCACAAATGAATCATTCATTTGTTTCACTTCGCTTGTTTGTTTGCTTTTGTTTGTGACGCACAAAATGTAAAAAACCAAACAAAATTGAGCTGTTTGAAAGTGTTTCAATGTCAGCTAAAGGTTGTGTGTAATTGATTTTTATAAAGTACATTTTTTGTGATTTACTTGAAAAGCGAGGGTAGGTCAATAAGTGTCTATGAAAGCTGACAGTGAGCAAGGTGAATTGTAAGAAGTTTATTGAAAAGTGAAAAAATTGAGGAATAATGGACTATTTTTTTATATTTTTTGGGCTTCGTTTGAAGAATATGTTTATAATTAGGAAATCATGATATAAATTATACTATTTGGTTTAATTAAATACATATTCTAGGCTTCAGTGGACTTTTATTTAGGTAAAGATTACTAAAGAACAAGAGGGAAAGGCTAACATCGGCTAACCGAAGCTTATATATACCCTTGCAGATTCGGTTGAAATTTGGTCAGCATAAGTGGAGGCTTCTAAGACTGAAACGTTTCAAATTGGCTTTAATTACGATACATTGGTTCGATCTGGATCAACAGAGGTCAGCAGACTCAGAGGCTTCTGAAACTGACATGTATAAAATTTGGTTCAATTTGGATGAAAAACAACTAATTTTGCTGTACTAAGAGTTCATTCTGAATCGTTCGGTTATATGGGAGCTATATAATATAGTGATATAGTGATATAGTAGTAGCGATCTAGACGATTTTGATTGCATTGATCCAATATTGGAAACGAATTTGCCTAGAATTTCATAGAAATTGCAAAGCAATCAAGACCTTAAAACTACGAACATTTGAGTAGAAATATTCAAGTAATTTTTGGGTTGTTGGTTTTGATTTTGATTAGATTTGTCCCCAGATACCTCATTCTTGTAGCCAATCATGAAGAACCATAAGCTATACCATAAGCTTTATATAGAATGAAGACAGTATCAGTCAGTATGTGGCATTAACAACTCTACTGGGTGCCTCTGCCTGATGCTTACACGCGGTTCTACTTTGCGCGCTTCTCCTCCAGTTGGTAACACCAAGTGATGTCTGGGCTATAGTCGCTTGAACCTTCCAACGTATCCGGCGTCTTGCTCTCCTTCGTTGTCCGCCAAACTACCGAATTGAGTAGTTTCCGAGCTGCAGTTTCTTCATCTATACGTACGACATGACACAGCCAGCGAAGTCTCTTAGTGTTCATTCGCCTGACCATGTGAATGTAGAAGCACAGCTCATACAGCTCATCGTTCCATACAAATACGAACACGATAGGTATCACCAAAGCAAACAAGACCGAAGATCTTGCTACGAATTTTGCTCTCGAACGCCCCAAGAGCAGCTGCATCTGATTGTGCTACTGCAGTTTCCTACAGTCAGCTCAGAAAGCAGATGTATATTTTCAGAGTCTTCCCAAACCCTTCTTAGAACCAAAATTGTTGAACAAATTCTATTCATCTCTTAAAATCTAAAGTTCTGTTGACAAAACAAGCTTCAATTCAACATGAATTTATAATCTTTTATAAAGATTTCTATATTTCTTAGAATACCCTCGCTTATACACTTTTGGCACCCACACTTGAGCCTCACTTTGACTATGAAGTACAATTTGTATTTATAAATCAACTAAGTCACTTTCAGTTTTTTGTGTTTTGTGTTTTGTTGGTTTTTTTGTGAGTGTCTCAATTGTTTTGTCTGCGACGTTTATTTGTTGTTGTTGTTGTTGTTTTTCTAACACCTTTTTCGGTCAGTTTTTGGAAACAAAAGAATTACGATCATGTGCTTCAATAGCATTCTAAACGTTAACGTAAACGTTTTTCATTATCTTGTTTCAAGTACTTACCCCATCCTCCCACCCCAACCCCCCTTCCGCCACTCCGCCAAGTAACCATAATTGAGTTGTCAATGACATCAGCCCGAAACCAGCCGGAAATGCAAGACAATGCCAACAAAAAAAACTGAATTCTCAGGCGGCAACGCATTTGCTATATAGGATTACCATATGCCGGTCTGTCACACAACTTTTGTTACATTTTTCCATTTACCAGTTTGTAGTTTTTTTTTGTTGGTATTTTGTTTTTAATTATGCGAAAAAAAACGACAACAAAAAACACACGACGACCCCCATTTGGCACTGAGTCAGCTGCGGCGTCAGTTGCAGTTCGAGTGTCGACACCTGCACAGAGCAAAGCAACCACCATCAAGCCACCACCCGGCTGGGTCACGGGCCAAAAATGTGAACTCAAATGTGAAGAGTTTAGGTCCAGTTCAGCTGAGTTCAGTTTTGGGCTTTAGTTGCGTTTGTTTGTGGCTTAAAATGTAATGAAATTCCCTTTCATGTCTCTGCGAGTGCGAGTCATGGTAATTAGCTTTGGAATAGTTGCCACATGGAATGGGTAGAGAGAGCATTGTGGTATGCAAAAATATTTGTAAGAATGTGATAAGGATGGGTGCTTAAGCGTCGATCGCTTGGGAATATCAAAAACCACAAACAATATGTTAGGGGTGAACACACTTCTCGTCATTTGAATAGGGCCAACGGCTAGCGACAGTGGAAATAAGTAATTTTTGAAGAATGAGTGGAATGATGAAGGCTCTGGTAGACATATAAGACTTTCTATTTATCATTTCTGAAATTTATTTCTCAAATATATTAAATTTTTTATACACTCTCAAAAATTTCTCTTTGCAATCAATGCGAGATGGCCTTGATAAGCCACACTATTTGTATCGTGAATGCGCCAGTTAAGGGCGAAATAATCGCTGCTCCATTAATAAAATCAAGATATTGGTAGACATCGGTAAAGGCGGTAACCGAAGCTCCCGGTCCCAATCCACAAGACCGGCTGCCAAAAGCACTTATGCCTACGAATTGACCTTCGCATATGAGCGGTCCGCCAGAATCGCCCTGACACTCGCTCGCCTCATAATCGCTAGGATCGCTGGCACAGATCGTACCCTTAAACGATAGACAGTGAGAGTCAAAGCGTAGAGTCAAATCCACATTGATCACCTCATCGGCCAAAAGTCCACCCACTAATATAGCTCCCCAGCCAATGGCGGTGCATTTCGTTCCAGCCGGCAAGGCAGCAGTGGGCAAGGGTAAAACATCCACGAACTGGCCATCCAAATGCAGCTTTTCCTTAAGTATCATAAGAGCTATGTCATATTCGAATAAGCCTGTTACAAATTGGGAATGTTTAATAAACTTTTTCACCCTCACTTCTTGGGTATTAATGGTCCGTAATAGACGGCGTGGTGATCCGGCGACAATAATATACGACCTTTCATGTATCTTTTTTCCATTCCGCGTAAAACCACAGTGCGCTGCTGTTAAGATTGTCGTCGATGAAATCACACCGCCACCGCAGAAATGATCATCGCCAAAAAACCTATGTTTCTTATGGTGTAAGCGTATGGAGACAATGTACTTGACCAATTCATTAGGTTCAGGACGATAGCCACCGGTGATTAGGTAGTTAAACCTGTCATCGCTATCATTGTTCCTTTTCTGAAGTGGACTAGAAGCAGGGATTAAGTTGGCGTTGGCATTTTCATTTGCGATTGTTTCATTGCCAGACGCTTGAGCACAGAGCACAGGGGCCCAGATGAGGGAACAACAAAATGGTAAAACTATTACGATAAACAAATTTAAATAGTACATTTTATAGCTAACATAGCTGAGATACGAATAGTTCTTAACTGACAGAAGGTACTCGAGTTACTTAATATAAGCTCTAGGTGTGAGATGTATTTCAGAATTGTATGCTTTGTGGTGTTTTTGATGAACTGAGGGCGATATACTTTTCTGATGTACTTTCGAGAGGGTTATTCACTCACTATTCTCTTATGGTGTTTGTTTGCTTATTCCCAGACCTGCTCCTTCTGCTTACAGGTTCATTCATCGAACTCTTATCCAGCAACAACAATTTCTTCATCTATTTCTTTCAGTTTCATTGAAAATATTTGTTATTACAAAAAGTTTCCCTCACAAAATACACACCCAGTCCGCTGCTTTAGTTAACAGTGTGACCAGTTTCTGCTGTTTCATGAAACCCACAGCTTTATCAGATCACAAATTGTTAAAAGAAAATGATCGATAAGTTGAAAAACGATTTGCAACCCAAAAATCGTATCCTCTCCATAACTAGACCTTACCTTATCAAGAAAATGTGTAGAGCGGCTTCAACTCTCTTAGTAAAAACAGAAATTTCCGAACATATTCTTATACACTTAACCTATATATCCGCTGTCTGTTCAATATAATCATCATCTGTTACAGCTCACTTCTAAGCTGACCCTAACTGACCGTAAAACCTCTAATATATATAGTTATATTCTAATTTCTTGACTTTTACTTTTGCTGCCTGCCCACATAGCACTAAATTGGCCGCCTGTCAAGAGCTTGTCTAAATCATTGGCTAATTTCCCTTTTAGTTTTTTGTTTAAAATGAAATACAAAAACCTAAAACCATAAATTCACTCATCTGTCTGGGCTTATTAACATATTTCGTGAGTTTCTGTAATTAAAAAAAGGCAAATCTTTTGCATTTTAGCTAAGAATTTCGCTAAATCTCTGGCCAGAGAAATGAAAGTTGCAAACGAGTTAGATTTTGACTCAACAAAATCTCACCACAACAAATATTTTAGTACTTCAATTAGGGCAATTGTAAAAGTATTTCATTATATTTATGATATATAGTTTTTATGAAGTTGGTAAATGAGGATTTGTTTTGGCAATAATTGATGTCTTTATAAGATATCACAAAGCTAGAAATTTATGAACAATCCTGCCACATTTTGCTGGGCCTCCATTAATTTTCTCAGTCTTCTCATTATTTCGTAGATTAAGGGCCTTATTATGAGTAATCCAAGTCAGTATTTTACTCAGATGTAGTAATAGGAACATAGCCTTGATATCAGTGTGTAAGACCTCCCCTTTTAGATAGATCTGAGGACAATAAATGTGCCTTAAAGAGACACGTGACATGCGAGCCTGTGTCCCTGTTGATGAATTTAACTCTTGCTGAACTGGCGTCAACAGTGCTCACGACGTGCCTCCAAGCATCCTCCACTCGGCAGTCTGGTGTGAATCCAATTTGCCATCTGCAGTTATCCACATCGTTCGTCCTGTTTACCATGATTTCCTCCAGCACCTTGACAAACGCTGGCAACAGGCAGATACCGCGATAAGATAAGAGGCAGGATCGCTCATGTTCTTATCAGGCTCTTTGAATAGAGCGACCACAACTGGCCGTTTCCACTCGCTGGGAAAGGGAGTTGAGAACATTTTCCTAATCTTAAAGAACAGTCCGGAAAGCCATTTGGCGCTATTCCTTGTTTTGAAAAGATAGTCGAATTCGTCGAAATATCCTCTTTATCTCATTGTTCAGGTGTTTCTGAGTTCTCTTCCGAAGCCAAGTTCGGCTTTTCTCGAATTTGAAAATGTTCTGAAACGTGGTCTCTGCTATGGTCATGCGTGAATCACGCCTCCAGATAGCATTAAGTACCTCAGAGTTATCTCTAGTTCGTATTATATTTCTCATCATTCCTCGCGCTGCGTCTACATTGAACCTTCATTGTAAGGGAGGCAAATCTCAGACTTTAATCTGGAAACTTGTCTCTAATCAAGCCTTCTACTACCCATGACCACGTTTTTCTAACACATTTTAAATTGAAATCGAAAATTCCTGTTTATAATATATAAACTGCTTAAATTTGTTTATGCCAAAAAATTCCTGTTTTCGTTTTTCATAAGCCATAAAAATTGATCAGCTTTTGTTGTCATGCAAATTATGAAATTTTATATGCAAATCTGTTTTTGGTCTTCTTCAAAATTCTCAAAATAAAACCAGCTTGATGGCTATTATTTATGAGACTCTTGCATGTGTGTGTGTGTGTGTGTGTGTGTCTATATTGCCAGCAACAACAATAATTTGTGAAACATGCCTCAGGTGTTGTTATTTCATTTTTTTCCCTGTGTCTTTTATTGGCATTTTCTTTCCAATTACCGCACAAACAAAACTTTTCTCTAATTTGCTGACAACGGACACGTAAACCCAAAAGTTTGCTGTCTCTCGAGTCTTTGCCTGAGCCTCGCATGTCACGGCCAAGTTCTAATCAAAACTCAACCTCAACTGGCCACATCCTACGTTCCACGGCCATTGATGCATTTGCTCTGATAAACGTCAGGCGATGTTGGTTTCGGTTTCAGGTTCGGCTTCAATTTTTTGTTTGTTGCAATTTTTTGGGCAGCACAAGAAATATTTTTTATAATTAATAACAATAACAATTGAAGCTCAGGTTGGAAGTGGTTTAGTTTTGGCTGCACCTAACGGTACTTACTGGATATGGAGCTACGATATCTATAGCAGGAAGGTGTTACAAACGTACACTTGAGAAATTATTTTAACAAGAGTAAGAACTTGTATAAAGCGAGGCCTAAGGACTGAGGGAAGAGCAATACACAGCCCAAGTCATAGGAGCTATGAGTCAAGTCACAGTTTATGGGGTAGGTGAGCACTAAGGTGATGTTTTTGAAAATTTAAATCGAAATTGGGTAAAAATCGGGCTGAAGATGTTGATAGAAAGGAAATTTGTCATGCATCCTTGCGATGGATGCGAACTAAGCAGCTGAAGGTGAGCATTAAGGGGAAGTTTTGCCAAATTTTAAGCTGAAGTGGGTCGTGTCAGTCTCAAAATTCAGATAGATTTTCATTTATTTGAGGTATTTACTTACTAAGCCACCATAGGTGAGCACTAAGGTGAAGTTTTTGAACCGCAATTGTGTCCAAATTCGTCTCAAAACTTAGATAGAAAGGAAACAGCCATTGAAATAGCCAATGTTATCTTCAGAAGTAACATATAATGATATATTTATGAGAGATCCTGCTCAGATGGGAGTTTCTATATAAGAGGATTCTTTGTCAGCCCATTGGCAAGCGTCTTCAACCTCTGGGATTGTTTGATTTTACAAATAGCAAATCGCATCGCAGTCAAGGATCTGTGCAAAAAGTTGTGTCCACAATTCTCACAGCAATAAATATTTTCATTAGCAGTAAATATTTTCAGTGTAGTTATTAGGTTTGTATTGTTATTTTTGGTTCCCTCAAATCTATGTGGTTCATCAAATTTGTAGGAATATTTTATTGCAAATTTCTTAGTTTTTTTTTTAATTGAATTTTTGATTGAACTTTTGCTGAGTGAGAAGATTTGTAAGCAATTCAGGAGAGTCATTATAAAAACTATATATATAGACCTAAGAGTTGAAATTACAAAAAGAATATAGTAAACACTTGGCTTCAATAGAAAGTAAATAACTACAATTTGATTTCAATCGATAATGTGCCTTTGATTAGCGATTAGTTCAGGTTCGTTCCCTAATTAAATTTTATGTATCACGCTAATTACATTTACATTCTAAACTCCAGCCCAAACACATGTTAAGCATCGACATCAACATCAACATCAGCATCACCATCACATCAACTGTGATTCCGATCAAACTTTTTCAAGGGCTTTAAACTTTAATTTCGCACTTCTTGGAATTTCACTATTTTAAGCACGAGTCCGAGTCCGTCTGAAACAAATTTGTAGAACGATTAAAAATAATTACAAATACGGGCTGCTGCTACACTTCATTGAAGTGAATTCAAATTGAATATAATAAAAATAAAATAAAATAATAAAAGGCAGCCAAGCAGGCAGGCAAGCGCAGGCAGGCAGCAACAAAGGAAACGTAGAGATCAAATTAAATTAAATTGCTATACAAATGCCGTTTTATAGATTTGCGTGCGTGCCAAAGAGAGTAAGAAGACGAAGTTTAAACGCTGAACAAATTAGCACTTAAACGACCACAACGAAATAGTAGACAAGAATCACAATGAATATAGTCAAAAAAAACACAGGATGAAAACCGAATATTATGTACACTTTGAAGTCAAAGAATCAGTGGGAATCCAGTAGATCCAGTAGAATCCAAACAGCATTGAGAAACTGGCTATTATATTTGGTTTGAGAGAACTGCAATTTGTGATCAACCCTTGAACAAATTATATCTTTGTGTCCAATGAATGGAATTTACATTTGCCTACAAAATCCTTGTTTATTTCTCAACATTTCAACGGAGTTAAGCTTCATTGTTCGCTTCGTAGGAATCATTCATTCAAGGCAAAATCAAAAAAGGAAAGCAGACGAATTTAGAGAGAGTGGGAGAGAGAGAGAGAGAGAGTGAACAATAACACCGCCCTACAATACAAACAGAGGAAGCAGAAGAACATGCCCAAATCGCCTCTTGCAGGCTGTCTCTCGTATCTGTCCTAATTAAGTGTTCGGCAACTGTTTACTGCTTGAGAGTAGAGGGAACATCCTCTCTCTTTATCTCAAATGAAGCGATGGCAAATGTTTAAGCTGATGATTTTGAACATTTAAGTTTTAGGCAATGATGAAAGTGATTGCAAATGAAGGCGTAAAATGAAATGAAGAATAACCACTGGTCTTCCAGTTCTCTTTTTGAGATGTTGCATATTATATGTACTAGGTAATATCACCTTTGTGAGATCCTGTCTTAATTTACCTTTCTCTTTCAAACTGAATCAACATCTGGAGCTCCATCAATATGCATTCGCGCTTTGCCGCTTTCTTCAATGACAACTTCAACTTCAAAGGGAGCTAGCCTATGATAAATGATCGAATGAAGCCTCTTTACGTATAGCTTACCTTCCCATTGGAATTCAAAAGCATTCCTGCTGTGCCTGACACATGCCATGACAAAATTAGTATACTCTCTCAAAGGGTATAAACACCAAAAGCTATTGTAAAGGCAGAACTAACCAAAAACATAAAAGGGAATGCTCAAGCTCAAGCTCAGGCGAACGCTTACGTTGTGGGAAGGCAACGACGAGTTCTGGAGAGACACACAATACAGTGATCCAGAGATTTAAGACTTTTTTTTCATTTAGAAAAGACAACGACGACATTTATGACTATGGAAATTACGCAATGCCCCTAACTCTATAGAACTAAAAGCGTCAGTTCTAAGATTCAACTAATTTATGTAAACGGAAATAGCAAAAAAATTAAAGAAAAAAAATACCACTCAGTTGCTTCATTTTAATTTCGAAAGTAGTCAAAAATGGAAAATAAAAACAAGAGTTCCTTGACTTTGTGGTTTCCACCCTGCCTTTAGGGGAATAGTATGGAGTACCATTCCCTGACAAGCCCAGCCCAGCCCAGCCCAGCCAAGCCATGCCATTCCATTCTAACTTGCCTAATTGTTTACTTATACTCATAGCTCAAAATTTGTTTTTCACACGCTACCCCAAAAACGTTTTTTTTTTTAAAACAGAAATCCAAATAAAACAGAGGAGGAGGAGAGCCCACGCAGAGTCCGAGTCCAAATCCAAATCCACACACTCTCAACGTACAAACTATAAAGTTGTTTGTTTTCGTCTGCTGCTCGCTGATTAAAATTAATTTACAATTTGCTTTTGATGAGATACATTTTTTGTTCCACGAGTAGCAATTTTTGTTGTTGTTGTTGTTATATTTGTTTTGTGTCTTCTGTCAGCCTTATAAATGAGTCGCCGGGCAGCAGAGGTGACAGACAGACAAAGTGGCGTGGGCGTAAAGTGGTTGAGAAGACGACGAGAGCTAAAAGGCATTAACAACTGTTGGAAGCATTTCAAATTGAGCGGCTTAATTTGGCATATCACATTAGGTGAATCGAAGCGGGCCTTCATATAGTAAATAGGGATTTCCCCTAGGCTTTTAATATCAATTTGAAATGTGTGTTTCATATTTGAAAGAGTTTAGATTTGAGAAAGAATGAAAAGAATGAATGAAAACACTGAAATATACTGATGCTTGTTCATCGACTTCTTTGAAAACTATTCATCTTCTTTATATGTAGGAAAGCGCTGTCTTTTGACTAATTGGATAAGAATCTATAACCTCTATGCCTAAGGGCTATTAGGCTGAAATTAGATGAGTATATGAGTACTAAGAAGCAGTATTGGAACAGTCCATCTGCAAATGTCTGTATGAAAGCCTAGAAAAGTATCAAGAAGAGAATCAGAACAAATATGAATGAAATTGATATAATTTGCTGTTCATAAAAGTAAAGGATAGATAAAAGATCTTCATGCATTGTTTGGAATATAGCTTATAAACTCTCAAATCTACCATCTAAAGGTAACATTTACCTTTGGCGATGGTAGCTCTTGTCCTTGTCAAAAGAAAGAAAGAAACCGAAACGTAATTTATTAACATAATTCATTTACTATCAATCTAACTTCTTTCCTTTGTTGGCATTACTTATATTTCTCAGAGTTCTATTTGTTTTAAAATATAAACTATCTCATCTGTTAACATAAGAATCTTGCGTACATTGATGCTGCTGCTATGTCAGCCAACTAACCCAGAAGCCCCATTCGCTGTTGGGCACCTTGTTGTGGCATTAGATGAAGCTGAAGCTGGTGGAAGAACCACGCGACACCCTCACAAATTTCGCTGACGTCGGCATATTTTCAACACCTGCCTGGGCCTTGTCTGTGGATGGCAACCTTTGTGCCACTTTGCCAGTTCCCAAAACTCACTTTTGTGTCACTGCAGATGCAGTTGCAGTTGCAATATTGCTGCTGCTCTGTTCACCTTTGTGGTAGATAAGCGCAACTATTTGCCAGCAAATGTTGTCGCTGTCTCCGCTGCCAGCTGCCACCGTCTCCATCTACCCCTCCTCCATCCATGTCGGCAGCATCTTCAGCGGCGATTCAGGAGAAGATTGTGTGCATGCATTAGAGCAAGTTAGGCGGCGGAGTTAGGCAGCAAATTAACTTGGCAGCCGCCAGACATACAGTTGCCAGATGGAGTGGAAATTATACACTAAAAGAAAAATTATATTATAAGAAATATATTTGTTCAGTTTTAGTTTGTTCTTAGAAGAAAATCATTGATAAAAAATTGTTTAAAATTCAAAAGTCGAGCAAATCGATAGAAGTGAGCTAGAGAGAAAGAGAGAGCATGCGATCCCTCTCCGCGTTTAGTGATGCTTTCCTCTGTGATGGTTGATCAGGGGAGGCTGGTACTTTGAGTCTGGGCTTTGCGTGGCTTGGTGACATTGCTAGGCCACTTGGAATGTTCTGCTTTGTACGTTCAACTATCAAAGTTGCCTTTTTACATACTTCTCGTATGACAATTTTTTCTCTCAGTGCAGATACAACTGCAGATATAGTTGAAGCTGGAGCTGAAGCTGAAGCTGGAGTTGGAGACTCGCGGGCCAAAGGCACACCGACTCCGGCTTAGACGCATTGCCGACTCGGCTTGGCTGGCTGCAAATATGCGAACTGCGCATCTTATTAAGAAAGAAAGTACTTTCTGTCAGGCAAAAAGGCAAGAGCTGGCTGGCTTTTGTTGTTATTGTTATTATTACTGCATTACTTGTTGCCTGTTTTCTACAGTTTTCAGTCAGTCAGTCAGTCAGTTGATGTTGTTGTTGCTGTTGCATTTTTTCTACTGTTGTTTATTACAATCTAGCCATATAATATGTAGTTTTTCAGTTTTCTTAGTTTGCATTTTCAAGTGCCGTGCGAACTTCAACTTGAGCTGTCTCACTTTATCTCAGCCACACAAGATGACTTCCCAGTTGCAGTCTACAGCTCCCAGCTCCCAAGAGTGCTGAAGTTGCAATTTTGAATTTGTCTCAACAACAATAACAACAACAACAACAACAACAAGTCTGCCTCCAAAACTTTAACTTGTTCAACTAGTTTCAACTATGAATTTGGTTTTTATGCTTGCATTTGTTTAATAATTCCAAATTCCAAAGTAAGGCAAACCAAATATGTACCAAGACGACAGACAGCCCAAGCTTTTTTTTTAATTGGTCTGCTCCATAATGAAATTAAATACAAATATTTCTTGTTATTGTTTTTTCTTTTCAATTTGTTAATTGCTTTGTTTTTTTTTGGTTTTCTAATTACAATAATTGTTCAACTATTTGAAAACTTTAAATGCAGTTAGACGCCACAAAAACTAGCTCAACATTTTGTTAACAAAAACTGAACTATGTCAAACACAAATTTAAGTTGGCTAACAAAGTTATATAGACAAAATGGTTAGGAGATGTATTCAGGAAAGACAAAGTTTCATTTCAGAAGAACTTTTCAGTGAACTCCACTTCTGAAAGTGATTCGCCTTTAGAAAACCTCAATTTACAAATTTGAATTCACATTCTATTCAATTCAGAAATGTCTTCAAATAAACTATAAATCAATTACTGAAATCCATCCAAATTTCTTAACAAAACTCTTGACAAAGTGTCAAATGGGCAGTACGAATAATGAACTCTAATTTCCCCAAAAAGCTAACATAAGATAAGGATAAGTTATTCACCTTCTAAATGACTTTTCTTTTTAACTTTTCAAAGTTCTTTGAATTGAAATTTCATACTAACACAACACAATATCATTTAGTCTTTTATTTCCGATTCACACTTGGTTTATTAAGTTATAAAAACGGTGGCTAATCATAAAGGCAGCCAAGCGAAATGATCAGCCTAATCATCACACACACTCACACTCCTCCGGTCACTGCCACTGTTTCCGTCAATATAAATCTCTATCTCTCTATCCATCCCATCCATCCATCCCATTCAGTTCCAGGCCCATGCACAGGTAGCTGCACAAACATCTTATACGTAGACAGGTCAGGTCTGCGGTCTGCCACTTTCCTATGATATAACATGTTTCGGTTTTAATTAAGTCACGCAAAATTTACGCCAATGTACATCGGCAGCAGCAGCTCTTCTATGAGTATTTTTTTTCTATTTCTACTTCTAATTAGCCAAGGGCCCACGGTTGGGTCTTGTCTGGGGGCCATATAATTACGTAAATAAGGAAGCGTCTGGAGAATTGGCTTTGATTAAGTCTCGAGGTGGGCTGGCTTAATTCGCGCTGACTTGGATTATGGCTTTGACGTTCAATGCGTAATTGGGCAGAGAGGCCTGGCTCCGGCTCCGGCTTTGCTTCCTTGCTGGCATAAAACTGCGGAAATGGCCGGCAGGCAGTGCCGAAAGGGAAATTTGCATTGCCTTAAACATTCAACTGCCAGATAATTTCATGTTTTATGCCAGTGTCTCTTTGCATTGGACATTGGCCTTTTCTCCGATTGGGTCTGGGCCTTTGCCTTTGCCTGGCTCGGGCTCTGGCTCTGGCTGTGGCTCTGGTTCGCTCGTCCAACTTGTTAATTAAAAATGAAAGTGTAAATAGTGGCGGGAAAACGCGTGCTATGAAAATGAATGTTTAGATAGTCGCCAACTAAAGTGTGTATCGATAATGAAATGACAAAGCCTTTCCTCCTACCCTTTGGCGCACCTTTGGGCATGCCAACACTCTTGATTTCCGCATCGCCGCTTGTCGTGTGCATTGGAGCGATGCAAATAGAGCTTGGGCTTGGGCTTGGGCTTGGGCTAGAGTTGAAGCTGGGAATAGGAGCTGTAGAAGAAGAAACTGAGGCTGACCACGTTCAATTATAATGGAAAGTGTTGTGTATGAAACTGAAAACATGGATGGGAAACAGATACAAAATAGATGAAGATAAAACACACTTTCAGACAGAGTTTCTATAAAGATTATAAGCCCTGATTTACGAAAATGTAGAAAGATAGCCATTAGAATTCAAAGGAACTCAATCTGATTATAAATTTCATCAAAACTATGTGAGTCTTCATTTGCCTTCAGCTCACAAACTCAGATTCATATTGCCCATCTCCATTTCCTTTTCTTTGTTGGAATTTCCCAACTTCTTTAGACTAACTAAAGCCATGGATAGTTTCTTATGCTTTACATAAAGAGATTCCTAAAGAGATTCCCACAATTTTATGCAATTGTTTTAATTAATCAATGAATTCAATGAAATCTTCCCTTTTCGTTTTCAATTCACTTTCCATTTGCAATTTTCATTAACATACTCGCCGTACTCTCTCTTTCTCTAAATGCAACTTGCTGTTGCTGCTGTTGTGTTGTTTCTTTACATCGACGATTTCTGTCGCTTGTAGCCGATTGAAGTTGGCAATAACAATAATTTCCTGTTGAAGAAAAATTGCAAGTCTGCTAATTTGCCGCATATAAACGGCGGGCAAATAATATACAATTAATTGCTAGTCGCAGTCATAGTTGGAGTTGGAGACGGAGACGCTGGAGTTGGAGTTGCAGTCAAAGTCCTAGTTGTTTGGCGGTCAAATTCAATGGCTGCCATTTAATGCAACATTGAACACACACACACACACACACATACACATAGATACTCAAAACAGAGACTCCAACTGGCTCTCTCATACACTGCAACCGATAACCAAGATCATCTTCAGTTTTAGTGGGCGCTGGAGCCTCGCATTCTGTATGCCTCTGCCTGGGTGCCTGGGCATGGGTCCAAGTCGCACGCAGATTTCTTACTGCTGCTGCTGATGCTGCTGCTGCCGGGCAATTTGGCGCTGTGATCGGCAAATTATGAAGTGCCAAGGAAGCCATTTAAACGATTTAATGGCACGCTGCGATAGCCAAACGAAGCGGCATCGAGAGCTCGTAAATAAACAGAGCAGCAGCAGCAAGACATGGACTTGAGACACATAGCTGGAGTCGCAGTCCAAATACCAGTCAGTATACGATGTTGTCAGGCGGAGGAGTGGGAGAAGGCCAGGCCCCAAGACCAAAATGATGTTGCCCCTTTGGTGGTCTCTCTTTGGGCAGGCCATAATTCACTGTGTTCTGAAATTAAAACAATAAAAACTTCAATTTCATAAGAAATATATAGAAAAAGTAGAAAAATCTTAGTGCAAACATTATGATATTATATCGAAAACTTGAAAAAAATGAAGATAATTTGTCATTAAAGAGAAGCCCAGGGTGAACATTTCGGGTGACATTTCTTCTTTCAGGTCTTGTTTATAATGATCTGTACAGAAATGTTTCAGGAAGACAGAAAAGTTTCAGAACCTTTTGGTCACATTTTCAGAATCTTTTGCTGACATTTTCAGAATCTTTTGGTCTCATTTTCACACCATTTGGTCTCGTTTTCAGATCCGTTGAGTCTCTTTTTAAGTTCTGGTTGGTCTCAATGTGCAGAACACTACCACTCCCCCTCTCAACAACCCAATAACTACTAAACTTCCAATCACAAAGGCAAGAACTCCCTCGGTCAACTTATTTAGGACAGCAATTCCCTGAATAGCAACAGCAAAATAATAGAAGTTTTAAAAGAGATGTTTATTACCTCCAATTCTTTTTAAAGTATCAACATTTTCTTTTAAATTGTATAATATATATTTACCTTCAACTCTGAACTGAGTTAAATGAAAGTAAAACTAATTTGAACCAAGTTGTTTATACAAATGAATGCAAATTTGAGGCCAACTCTCGCCTTCCCAAAATTGCAACAATGTTTTGGTTTGTAGTAGCGGAAGTTGTTAGTTATTGTATTTTGGTTATGTTTGCGATGAACTTGAAGAGCTGCTGCACAGTTCATGTTTCTTTTGAAGATTCACCAGACCAGATTCATCTCCATCTCCATCTCCATTTGCAGCGCAACGCAGTGACTCAGTCGTCGTCATCATTTGATTAATTTTTTCTGATTTCTTTGTTTGTTTGTTTGTCCGTCCGTCCGTCTGTCTGTTTGGTTTTTGTGTTGGAAAGTTGTGTTGCAAAGTGAAATCTGTGTTGTGTTTCATCTAGAGACACAGTTTGTCCATGCCGCATGCCCATGTAATTCCAATTCCAAATCCATTTTCCACGTCGCGTTCGCATTCTATTATTATTATCCAGCCATCTGTAGGGTCCCAGACTGCATGCCAAATCAATTGTCTCTCTATCTCTCTTTGATAATAACAATATTTGTGTACGAGCATATTTCTATTTCGGTTTCTTTTCGGCTCTATTTTCTATTTGTAAGTTTACGAAGTTTGTGTCAAGTATTTCCAATGGCCTGGCCTGGCCTGGCTCACGGGCTCGGCACGTGCACAAGCTGACAGTTGCTTTCCTTTCCAATACTGCTGTTGCTTCTGCTTCTGCTACTGCTTCTGCTGCTGCTGCTGCTGCTGCTGAGTGCTAAAAATCATCATCATCAGTTTCAGCTCCAATGCCGGCACCTTCCACCTGCCAGCCCCAACTTGGCTTACGCCCATTTTGCTACACTTTTTCTTTATGTGCCCCCACAGGCGCTAATTACGCAAGCACATAGTTAATATGGGGCTATGGAAATGAAAGCGTCACTCGCGCATCCAACAGATACAGATACAAATACAGATACAGATACAAAACTGATAAACAACACGAGCGCCTATCCAAACTCAAGAGTCAGCGTCTGCAGCCAGTGTAGGTTTCAGTTAGCGTTCGATTTTGTGTTTTCCTATGAAAATTAGTTATTAAGCGCATCGTAATTTAATTAACACCATTTGTGGTTCGCCTATTGGAAGCCAATGGAGGCTCGCTGGTTGCTGCCATTAAGGTGTATATCGGTTTAGTTGCTGGCTGAGTGACTGACGCACTAAATGCCAACCAAGTGTAAACATTTTGCAAAAAGAAGAAGCAAATATATTCTGCGAGTAGGCAAAGCTGCTTATTTTAAAGATGATTCTATGTAATGCTAAAGTTGTAGAATGCAGATTGAGGATTTTAATGATTATGAATCTAAATACATTTTAAATGTCAAAGTGATGAAGTAAATTTAACCACAGACTAAGAACTAAGATATTTGTATGTAGAAAACTAGGTAAATATGAGATCTTTTGGTTAAAAGAACCTTTCAAAAGTAGATTCATTATCAAACATTTATAAATGTATAACTTTGAATATTCCTAGGCATGAATATTTTAAGAAATAGCTTAGAATTCATACGACATTCATTTGGAATGCATAAACATTCATTTGCTATTCATTTCCTAATTATTTTGTAATTAAAGCTGGACACTAAGCTTCGATTAAAAGAGTTCTGTGGAGTGAGCACGAGAGTAATAATACAGAAAGAGAGCCCTGTAGCGGGACTCTAAGCATCCATTAGAAGCTTGCAGTGTAGTGAGTGGGTGACAGAGAATACAGAAAGAGAGCGCTGTAGCTGTGTAGTGATGGGGGTAACAGAGAATACAGAAAGAGAGCGCTGTAGCTGGACTCTAAGCATCCATTGGAAGCTTGATGTGTAGTGAGTGGGTGACAGAGAATACAGAAAGAGAGCACAGTAGACGAAACAATTGCCAGTCCTATTGCCTATTGTCATAGAGCAGAGTTCGGTACAAAATAGAGTCCCACTTAGGTTTGCGCTTGTGTGACAACATTTTGCACTGAACGCGCATTGCCGAAGCCCTTTGGTATATGCCTACTGTCTGACCCTAACGCTATATACAATAGATAGGAGCTTGAAACCTAATTTCATTGAGTGAGAGAGAGCGGTGTCAGAAATTTAAGATCACAGAGCCTATTTGCCATTCCCACGACCATGGCTGAACATCTTGTAGCAGCCAAAGGATGCCTGGGATGCTAGGGCATTGTAGATATTCACCCAGGCGGTGAAGGCGTGCAGACCGCCAGTAATGTAGTTGGTCTTTTCGAGGTCCTGGGTAAATGAGTAAACTAATTTGTTGGCAAAATTGAAGCATTGAATTATTCATCTGTTTTCTATTCTATTGATTTTCTATATTCTTTTAGAATGATGATAATGAATGATAACTGCAAAATCAGTTGTCCGCATAGTTTTCTAAATTTTGTAGTACAAAAAATTCCATATAACTTCCCGAAGTTCACAGCGTAATCCATCTTCGAATGATTTCACGCGACAGTTGCTTTGCGATTGACAATTTTCTTATGCTCATAAGAGCGAAACAGCTCAGACGATGTCAAATCAGAGCCAAACACTATAAGCTTATTTGCTTTTTCGATCTGCCTCTGTCTCTGTCTGTGTCTTTCTATGCAAACTGTTCTCTCTGTTTGAAAGCTTCTGAGCTTGTTTGCACTATAAGGTAGTCTTATGTATGTCAAGATCAGGAACGAACCATCATTTCCATTGCATACAACATTCACATAGGGCTCATTGTTAGCTTATGAATGTTGTTTTAGCTGTGAGTGGATCATCATTGTTCATGGAGAGGTTGCACTACATATTACCAAGCATTTATTTGATGAAGAATATTTAGTTTCACATTCATAATACATTGATAAATTCTTGATGAATCTTGCATCACTTATAAGCTCTTTGGCCTACTTCCATTTAATTACTACCTATATATGGCCACATTTTCAATCAAGTTTTCCATTTTAATGGTAAATTCTTCTACCAAAATAAATGAAATTGTATTTCAGGCGCCACTGAATGCACACCCACACACATATTCTACTCTTACTTACTTTAGTGCCACGGATAGTGAGATATCAAACTGATTACTCATACGACATGTTGCATTAGAAACATATAAATGCCTGCCAAACGAGGCTCAACGCTCAGCGTAACTAAAAATTATAGACTTAAGAGCACACACATACTTGAATTATAGTTTCAATTTGTTGCTCATTAAGCCGCCTCCTGCATTGCTTACAAGTGTTGATAAACATTTTGCCTAACTTCAGCTGTTGCTGTTGTTGTTGTTGTTATGCAAGCAGCACGCGCTAAGTCCAAAACGAAACCAAAAATAAAACAAAACCCAAATACATAGTTACGTTTAAGGTGGCTTTTCAGTCATTACTTGACTTGCCTTACATTACATTTTCCGCCGAGTATTGTTTTAAGCTATCCCAGTTAATATTAAGTGGTTTTGTTATTGTGGTTGTTTTTGTTGTAGTTGCGCTGGCATTGCATTTCCTCATGTTATGCATACACTTATAAGTTATAAGTGTAAGTGTAAGTGTACTCTCAGTGTAAGAGTGTAAGAGTGTCGAGTGTGCCTTTTATGATGAGCATTTCTCATTGCTATTGTTGCCCTTTTTTATGGGTTGTATAACAGGGTAAAAGTTGCAGTTGCCCTCCCCCCTCTTGCCGGCCCTTGCCAGCCCTTGCTCGGTCACGCCGATGAAAAGTGATCTTCCGGCTGGATCCTCAGCCACCTCAGCTGCAGCTTGGGCTTCAACTTTAAACCGCAGCGTGTTTCTCACGCACTTTAACACCATTTAGTTGATAACAATCGCAACTTTTCAGGTCTTTTCGTGCAATGCCACTTGCCACAGCCTCAGCCACAGCCTCACATTGCCACCAACATAAAAGCCAAGCCATATAGCTATAGCCACAGTTCAAGTTAAAGATGCATGTGGATTTGGACCTGCCTGCTTTCCCAACATCAACTCTTGGCTGCCAAAGATAAGCCAAGTCCAAAGCCAAAGCCAAAGCGAGCGGTGAAGGTGGCGCTGCTGGTCGGGCTGAATGACTAGCTTTGGCTCTGACTCTGACTCTGACTCTGGCTCTGGCTGGACCTCGCAACTGGTTACCGGAGCTGCAGCCGCAGCAGCAGCAGCAGCAGCAGTTGTAATAAAAATGCAGGAAAAAGTACACATCGAAGGAGAAAGTAAACGTCGCCGGTTGCAACGTTGAAATGTTGCAAAGAAAGCAGCGAGCCGACAAAAGGCAAAAAGGCAAAAGCAAGAAAAATCGTTTGGGGATTTTTTTTTTCTTCTCTCATTTCATTTTTTAATTTTTTTTATGTGGAGTTGGCTGTTTGAGGGTATGGAGAGGTGGGGGCAGGCTTGGCAGGTGAATGCATATAAGGGTTATACAAAGTTGCCCATAATTTGAAGGCAAAGATATGTGAAAAATGTATGCAAGTATGTGTTTATTATGATCAGCCGTATAAGCCTGAAGAAGTAAGTAAAAGCTAACAAGGCTGTTAGCCGGGTTGGTATCCGGATATCCGACTTTTATGTGATGTGATCCCTAAACCCTAAACCTAAGGTTGAAAGGGTCTTTTCGTGTTAATTTGCCAGATTGAAATACAAACAACCAGCTTTTGCTGTTTAAGTATATAAACGGGTGGGCGCCTCTTTTGGCTGCTGAAGTAGAAAGAAGGACAGAAACTTGGAGCTCAACGCTGACCTTTGTACATAGGAAGATGTCATTTGCAATCATAGTTTGTATTTAACTTCACTTGTAGGTATGTAAGTATGTTTAGTTCATCTTACAAAAGATTGAGATTTAAGGTTGCAAACACATTCAGATTGCCTGATCATGCTTGGACCTCCTTGATATGGGCATCAATTAGAAGGCTTTGCTGAGGATAATTCGAACAGATGGTTAGCTAAGTGACTTCATTCCAAAGTCTATAATATTCTATAATATTTGATTACTTAAGAGTTCCAACTTTTGATAATCCCAGCTCAATCATAACTCACCTGAGGCTCTTTCCTTCTGAAACTGCCTCCATTACAAATCCTGCACATACATACGTACGTACATATATGCATTTCCATTTCAAAATCAGTTAAGGTCGTATCCCTCTGTGTCTCTGCACGTTTTTGTTATTGTTGTTGTTCTGTTTGCTTCGTTGGGTTTGCTTCAGATTTGCAAATTACCAAACACATTCCTGGCAAATGTGGTATGAAATCAATAAAGTATTTGAAGCATTTGTGGCAGCGACAGCAGCTGTTGCTGCATCTCCATCTCCACCATAGTTTGCACTTTGCTTGGCTGCCACTTGTTGCACCTTTCTCCTTGCCGCAAATCGCAATTCGATACACACACGTATACATATATATATATATATCCACACACACTTACAATCACTTACATGATGATAAATTTCTGTAGCCATAACGGCCATACTATATGCCGCTATATGTTCAGCATGCACCACTTGACTCTTCTCCTCACCTCTCTCCTCCTCCTCCTCGTCGTCGTCATCCTAGCTGTGCAACTTATGCGCATAATTTTGCCTTGATTTCATTTTTCTCGCATGCGATTTTGGCGGCTTCAGCTTCAGCTTCGGCTTTTGGCTTTGGCTCGTTTTGTTCGTTGCGCGTATTTTTCAATTTCAAATGCCATGTGAATGCACCTGAGGAGTAGCCGCTGCCGCTTGGAGCTGCTGGAGCTGCTGGAACTGCTGGAACTGTTGGTATTGTTGGCACTGGCAGAGGGCGCTGGACGATGGACGATCGATTGCCTGGCCAGCTGGCTATTTATTACTTCACTCGGAATGCAAATGCCTTTGATTTTGTTTGCATGATTGTGCACCGAGAGGCGATCCTCATCCTCATACGTGGCACTGCAGGCACTCTCCCCTACTCCCCCCTCTCCATACATGTGCAATTGAAAGTTTAGGCGGAAAAGCAAAATTATGAAAATCGTTGTCGTCGTTCGGTAAAAGTTCATTGACTTCTCACCCATGTTGGATGTCGTCTTAGGCCTCGGCTATGTCTATATATCTGAACTGAACATGAACCGTTAAATGAGGCTAGAGAGCGCGTGCCTGGCCACAAACCAAAACCGAAAACCAGTTGCCGTTGCCGTTGCCAATCCATTGACAAGGTCACTTCCGTCACATGCTCCCGCGTCATCATCATAATCATCATCATCATCATCAACGTGGGTGTTATTCACCTTTAAGCCTTAATTGTTTGTCAAGGCAGCGCTCTAAGCTGTGGCCAACACTGAGGCTCAAAGCTGTCACAATTAGCGTATTTCTTTGCCTCTGAAAAGTGGGTCGACCTGTTTCTCCAAAACGCCGGTGCAGCCATCTAATGGTGTGCAATTTACTTTGACCTAACTTCAAATGGAATTGGAACTGGAGCTGGCGCTGGCGCTGGCGCTGGAGTTGGCGGCAAACTTTTCAAGTTTTGCCAACTGGAACTTTTGATGCTCGCCTTGGGCGATTTAACCAAAAACAGAAGAAAAAAATTGACAAGCCGGAGGCATAGAAACATTTGGCAGTTGGCAGGCGCCTTGAAATTGCTCGTATTGGCCAAACTGAGGTCGCCGAAAAGCACAAAACTAAAGATGAAGATGACAAAAACGCTGGCAATGACAATTATAATGAGACGGGGTGGAGGGGTAATGATTATATTTATGAATGTAGAGCAGTTTCTGTCGAAAATTCGACTAACCGTACTAACTGTACTAACTGTAACTCTTCTTGGCAGATATAGTATAGTAGATACGCTGATTTAGCATAGTTGATAATGTGGAACTCTTCTTGGCAGATATATATAGATACGCTGATTTAGCATAAATGATAATGTGGAACAAACTGGATGTTGGTGTGGGGGAGCATTTGTAGATTACGAGCGAAAGCTTCACAAACAAACTGACTGAGCAGTGAGGAGGATTCTGAGTAAGGTCTTGGTAAATTTCATGGAATTTCACAAATAGGTTTATAAACATATAGATGGATGACAAGTGCTTAGAAGCATGTGCTATTGATAGGTTTCGATGAGAGCAAGATATCACCCTTTGCAATCAAATTTGAAATCCAAAAGGAAGAAGTTTGTTCAAGGTGTCTAGTCAAAGATAATTTACTTATAGATTCTCAGCTTAATGGAGCAGTTTTGCTAGCTTCCTGTTAAGCTGATTGATAGAGGGATAGCAACAAGGAACAATGGCTTCAAAAAGATGAGAATAATGCTAGATTTTTTTCCTCAAATGACCTCACAAACATCCCCTCCAAATTAAACATCTTCTAGAACGTTATCTAAGTTATAGGTTGAGGACTTTCTTTGCAACATTTAAGGCATTGTCTGTTTTCAAGCAAGAGCATATTGAACCACTGCTGAAGTAATATAAAAACACCTGGCTAATGATTGTTAATTGTCTTCCTAAGAGTACATTTGTAAGCAATCGTTTACAGGCATCTTAAGAAGCTAATTACTTTCTATTATATTTAGAATTAGCCACTTTCTTTTGGCACTCAAATCAAGCAAAATATACTTAAAAGTTATGATAAATGGTTGGTGTTTTCTAAGCTCTTTTGAACACTAAATGTGTTAAGCTGCACAATATTTTATGGTCAAGGGACTAGGTTGAGCATCCACATTGTACAAGATTTGTAGTAGATAGGTGGAATTCGAACACTTGCACTGATGTTAGACATGGTAAACACCTCAAATTTTGCAAAAAATTTGCAATTAGGAGGAGAATTGGAATGCTAAATGGTAAAATAATGCTAAACCCTAATTGAATGTTAATCCACACCTTGATTGAGCTGGTGAAATCAGGAGTAATATGCTGGCCATCATATCGATTCCACCCAACTTATCAGGGATCTTAGCCAGCATAACAGATAAATCGAATAACCCAATCTCAAGTGCTGACGCTGTCGAGGAATGCAGTCCTGAGGAAGCCTCCACACGTTCATATGTCACGGCAACAAAGCAGCTATGTGAAGCTGAGCTTCTTAGCCTTCTGCGGGATAAGCTAATTGACATTCATCCAACCCAATTCAATTATCCCCAATCGCCAGCTGTTTAGCCTGGTTACACATTATCATAGCTTAAGATTATCGATGAATACCGTATATATATCTATAGTAAGTTTTCTTATGCTGATCTGAACAAGATTCCTAGTAAGTTTCTTCAGTAATTTCCGAAAAGATTGCACTGGAAGAAAGAACTTCTACTGCTTTATCATCATCATCATTTAGTTAGGCTCAATATTCACACATTCACACTTCTAATAATCCTGGTTCGAGTCCTGCTAAAGGCACTTTGATCATTTGAATACCAGCTGAGATACATAGCTTATAGAAGGCTTTCTCACCCCAAGCTCCTTTGTTAAAAGTCTCAAAGGCAATAACAGCGGGCAATAACATTTAAATCTAACTCTGATAAACATAATTTCAATCTTTAACTTTAATTATTTTTCTTTATTTTCCAGGTACGTATTGAAATGTTTTAAACAACAAGAACAACAAATTTGTCACTTGTAAGGCTGCTCTGCCTAATTGTTATGCTCGTGGGTAAGTCTAGGGCTATAAAGTTTCACTCAGTCGGCTGACTCATCCCTTTCGCCCTACCTCACTGTTCTAATGAGCGGCTTGAAAGATCTATAAAGATGTACCTAGCCTTGGGTTAAAGATTACCTGCGACAAAAGACACTTTAATTATACGCAATTTGAGCCAAGACATCAAAGATACAATTGTATCTGCGGTCTGGCAAAAGTTCATGACTTCATTTGAAAAACGAAAACGAAAACGCAAACGCCAAAGACAAAATTACGAAAATTTTTGCTTAGTTTCTTTACCTTCACTTTTTTTTTGGTAGGTTTTTACTTTTACTTGCGTATGATTCTCTGCAGAAATGCATAATTAAAATGAATGAATCAGAAAAAAGGGAAGGAGAAAAGTTTAAGTAGACTTGGCTAATTAACTTGTGCGGCGAAAGATGGGAGTTGATAATTAAAATTGGCAAAAAACGAAATTGTGGTTATAGAAATCAAAAGTTATTGTACAAAAAACTGAAGCATTTTTATTATTATTAATAATTTTTATTAAAAAAAATATATTAAATACTTTCAACATATTCATAAAACTTTCTCAAGTGTTTGGCACTCGATCAATGTGAAATGCGGCCGCCATAAAAGATACGCCGAAATAATTACAAAGCCAGAGCCGGAGAGCAGAGACAGCAGCAGCAGCAGATACGCAGAGAGGAGATCTCTCAGTTCAATAGCAAACAATAATTGTCAAACAATTTTGTTTTTTTGGTTTTTTTTGGAAAGTAAAAGTCTAAAAGTGCTCAACTGTCAACCTATGCGGTTGTTGTTTTTGTTGATGATAATAATAATGATGATTATGTTGTTGCGGCTGACGATGGGCCAACCTCTTTTTGAAGTTTGATATCTGAATATATGACTGTGATTGGATATACCATATAGGTAGGCAGTTTGCATTCAGGTCTTCGGTTTTGTTTGTCATGTAATCAAAATCACTCGCATGCATCAATTGTTCAATTAGTTTGTTCAATCGTGCAATCATGTGAGACTGCGACTGAGACTGAGACTGCGACTGAGACTGGAGATCGAGGCGGAGACCGTCTTGACCAGGCTATAGAGGCCAAGTGCTGGTTGTGGAGCCAGGCAAATGGACTCACATAACTGCCTTAGGGCATTTTATCTGTATAAATGAAAGGTTTGTTTTACTTAGCTATGTTTTTTTTTTTTTGTTCAATTTGATTGAAATTTATAGCAGGTGATAAGTTGTACACATATTGTAGGCACTTTCCAGCCAGCAAAGATTGCCAAGTTTTTCATGCATGAATAATGCCATAATGAGGGATTATGTAATGATTTAAGCCAGGCAACGTTTACAGCTTAATGTTTGTTTGTAAATATCTAACTAAAAGATTTTTGGGGATTTTTTTCTTAAGTATATTATATAGATATGTATAAAAGAAAGGGAACCTCACTTTGTGTATAGATTTTAGGCTTAGAACGAAGTTAAGATTTATAGAATGTACAAGAATATCTTATGGAAATCTGATTTCTATATGGAAAAGATACTAGATGGAGTGGAACTATAGCAGTAAAGGAACTACATTACACAGCCTGAAGCTACAGTAGAGAAGGAACTACTTTAGACAGCGTGGAACTAAAATGGTAAAGGAATTACATTCGTTTTCACTAAAGTTAGAAAGTAGAGATTGTCTCTTGAATCTCTTCATTTAAAAGAAGAAACAAATTTAAGCAAAGCTCAAGTATTCCTCTTCAATGGTAGAGCCTTTTCCTAAAGAGTTTTCTTCTCACAGGATTCAATCCTCAGCTTCTACAAATGAAGAATAGTCAGTTTTACATTATAAGCATCTGTTCTAAGCTGATCACATTTGTCTTTAACCCTTTATCTTGCAGCTAATCGCTGTCAAACCCTTTATCTTGAAGTTAATCTCTGTCACAAGGTGTCTATAAGTAGGCTTCTTGTCAAAGTGCAGACGAAGGCAGCAGATTGAAGCCTTGAGAGTGATTGGGGTGGCTAATATGATTGGGACTCTGCATGGTTTCTTGCAGAGTGTGTGTACTATTGTAGTAGATTTCTCCCAGCTGATGGTTTACACCACCTGTTAGACACCATGTAGCCACCGCATCTGCCATTACTCCCAGCTTCTTAAGCCCCTCGTCAAGGGTTTTATTTCATGACTTAATTGTCATAAACATCCTTCCAGCATCAGAACTTATGGAGACCAAAAATCCAACGATATGGTTTCAAAATGAATGCTGGATCAGAGTTATCACTGATATTATCTAATTAGCTGTGGAGTCTCAATGGTACAACCAATGCCTGGAGCTTTTGAGAGCATCCCAGGTGGAGACTGTGGTCAAGCAAGGTTTTCCTCGTGCCGTTCAAGGCAGCTTATGTAATTTTAAGTTGTATTCTTTACTAATTCTATCTTCCTTTCCATTTCTATCATATATCTCCCTAATTTTTAAGCTCTTCACACAATATTTTTCGTATTTCTCAAGTCAAATTGTCTAATTTGAAAATTTTAAACATTTTTGAAAAATTTAAATGAATCTTAAATTACCCAAAAATTGGCCAATTAACTGAACAAAGATGCAACCAAACAGCCAATTATATAAACAAATGTTGTTGTTGTTGTTCAACAAATTGTCAGGCTGTAGATAGATCATTATCATTATCAATATATCCATGACAGCTTGCATTTCCTGCCCACAAAGCTCATTAGGCCTTTGGGCTGCTGTTGGCCGGTGAATCTATCTGCGACTCCCACAACCATAAATCGAGATTGAAATGTCCATGTCCAGCGGCATGTGAGATATGCAACAAGTTTTGCATTCGTCGGCACAGCATGCCATAATTTGTGTGTGTGTGTGTGTGTGTGTGATGATCATGGGGATGTCTGCTGGTGTGGGTTAACAGGCAAAAGTACTTATGTATATTGTATTTTTATTTTTGTTGAAAGTGAAATTTTCTCGTCTTGGCCGCAAGCCAACGCCAACTGGATGCTGTGCCAACGAGCTTGACGCTGATGATGATGTTGATGAACAAACAAACAAGCCAAAGCCAAAGCCAAGCCAAGGCAAGGCAAACGAAGCAACAAACTTCAACTCCATCTCCATCTCCATCTACAGCTTCAACTTCAACACCAGCTCAAGCATGTGAGCCTCCCTCCCAACCGCCTTGGCTTGGCCCCACTTGACGACGCGACGTCTGTCAACGCGGCAAATGAAAGTGTTTGGCTTTTGACTGGTCTGGGTCTGGGTCTGAGTTTGAGGGGACTGGGACCGGGACTGGAGCTGGAGCTGCAGTGATGAAAAGGGGCGGTTGCTAGCTGTTAGATCGCGGGTGCCACTCATAAGTTTTATTACCACACACAAAAGCTCATGATTTTTCATATTTCTTTAAATACAAACAACAACAACAACATCAACAACAACAACAATAAAAGAAGAAAGTGCACAACTTGAGCGCTCTTGTCCAAGGGAGCTCGATTGGCTACACAAATCCCACGCTTTGAACTGCCATCGCCATCGCCATCTCTCCCCGCCAATCTCTGTGTGATATGAAAAACGTTCAGCAAATTAATTGGCAATTAAATGGTTTATTAATCGCATTGGATTTGCTCTTTTGAGGCAAGTTAATATATATATATATGTTTGTATATATGTTTATGCATACGAGATTAACAAAATATCAACAAAGTAAGAGAGTGCAAGCTGAAATGTGCCCTTGCTTAAAGAAAGTTTTGTGCGGCAGAAGTTCAAAGAAATGATTCTTAAAATAGAAATATGAATGGGAATGGGAACTCACAGAATTTAGAAAACTATTTGGAAATATTTGTAATGCAAATTATTTTTAGGTGTGGAAAGTTAAAGAGGGAAATAGGATATGGATTTTAAGAGACATTTCATTGTTTTTCTCAAGGGGAAGGAAGCCAGCATCGGGGAAGGCAAGCCTGTATATTATGATGAATTTAAACTAGGAAGCTGCTATTATAGTTATCATCATCATCGCTGTCAATGGCCACACCACGTCGGTCATACAACACCGTCGACTTGCTCTGTGGCATTTGAGCATTCAAGCTCTCTAGCATGCTGACGAATTGGGTGGGCATCGTCTAGTTTGCCACTCTTCTGACTCATCTGGACCATGCGTATAACCATGTTCTCGGGCATTTGAGCCTTCTGCTGACGAATTGGGCATCATCTAGTTTGCCAAGCTCCTGACTCATCCGGGCCATGTATAACCATGTTCTCGATCATTTGGGTCTTCTCTGGCTTCCTCACTGTCGGCTTCCTCTGTGGCATTTGAGTATGCAGACGAATTGGGCATCGCCTGGACTGCCATGCACCTGACCCTTCTGGACTATCCGTATAGCTATGTTCTCGAACATTTGAGCCTTCTCCTTCTTACTCATTTTTAATGTATTTAGGCGGGCAGGTGTAGTTCTGAATGCTTCATTTCTCCCTGATGTCCTGTTGTTTGAAAAGAGAGAGTGAGTGTGATTCAGAAACCTCATAAGTGGGTAAAGCTATGCAGCAGGTTTATAGGTTTATTTGTATGCCTTTGAGGTCAACCTTTGAGTTTACCTTTGAGGTAAACTGGAAGCCTTTGTATATTTCCCACTCGAAGACAGATAAACATTCCCTTAACCTCGAAGACAGCTAAACAAATGAAGCCCTAAATTGAATCTACAGAGCTTTCTGCGACACCTTTCATATCCTTATAATTCCATATAACAAATTTCATACCCTATTTCATACTATTCATGCCCAGAAAGTTCCCCAACTTCTCAGTTCCCTGTCTCAGACCTATGTCAATGCCAAGCCAACTGTTGCCACTTTCCTTTCGGCCTTTACGAACCCAGTAACAATTTCACAACTTTTCGCTTTTGCGGCGACCTGTTTAAGGCAACAAAAAAAGCCTAAGCTAAACTAAAAACTAGTGCGGAAAACCGTAGCCAATGCCGTATCCGTGGCCCATCGAATTAAGTATAGACTCTGTATAGACATAGAGCAGCAGTGCAATGATGTTGAGGCCTTTGGAAAATTACATACACACAGCTTTGCCAAGTGAAACAAATAGAACAAAACTTTTGCTTTCACCTTTGGCCGTTTTCAAGGCGGTCGTGGCAGATGCCAGCAACAACAATAACAACAATAACAACAACAATAGCAGCAACTGCTATAACAATTACAACAGCAACAACGACGACGACGACAGCCACTCAACGACAGTTCCGGGCAAACGTTTTGCATGTTTTTTTTATGCCAAATGCGGCATAGCTGTAATTGTGGGCCCTACCACAAAAACAAAAAAAAAAAACAACAACAATATCAATGGGGGAAGTCTCTGTGGCTCCAACTTAAAAATTTAGCGTTCAGAGATAAATGGAGCGTATAGACTTTAGCATCAAGCTTGACTTAGTTTATGGAGATATTTAATTTGATTATAGTAAAAATTCTGAATGATTCAGAAGCTTATTGCAGGCCAACTGCTTCAGCATGGAAAAGGTGTGTGTGTGTACCTTACACTGCGCCAAAATAGTATGTAATCACACTCTTAGTCTATGAGAATTGGCGCTATGAAACCCGCCTCCCAACACCTGGATTTCTAAGAACTACGCCAGCACCAGCTCAGATCAATTCAATGAGAACGTCCGCAATCAGTTGTTGTCATACCAAGGGCAGTGCGTTCATTTAGTAAGCAAGTATAAGAGAAATACAATTTCGAGTTCATCTAACAGTCAACTAACAAGAGTCATTTCCAATGAATGTAGTAGGACGCTAACGTCTCTTGTCAAAGTAGTCTTTTGTAGGACTAAACAAGGTTGTGCAATCATGATTAGTCGACAAAGATTGCAGTCATTCCAGGGCTTAAGTTTGTATTATCCAGACTGAACATTTCAGCTCCCAAGTAAACAGTCGGATAGACAGACTCATTCATTAAGGTTCTATAGTCTTGGCTTGCCAGACTGATCAAGAATATATACTTGATAGGGTTAGAGAAGCTTTATTCCTTCTTCACTGTGAATGGTATAAAAACTTCGTCATATGTAAACTAGTTTTCCCTATTTGCTGCATTCTGTCTTTCTTATTGTTGTTGTTTTTGCGTTGGCGTCTGGCGCTCAATTTGCATGCCAACAACAACAGCAACAACAAAAACAATAAGAGCAGCAGCAATAGCAACAGCAGCCATGCGAGGTTCTTGTTGTTGGAGTTAAAGCTGTTGGTGGAGTTGGAGGTGGCCAAGCAATTTGTTATTTGCCTTTTGCGGTGCGCGCTCTGCCATTTCAATTTGCGGCGTCTGCCCTACACGAGCTGTGAGCTGCGAGCTGCGGAGCTGTGAGCTGCACTTGAAGACACACAGAAGGAGAAGAAAACGGAGACGAAGACGGTATCAGTATCGTCGGCAGTATTTAGACCTAACCCAGTGACCAAATGAACCACATTTGCCGCTTTGCCGTTCGCAGTTTTGCCCGGCTAGATGTTACTATTTAGATATTCTAAACATGGCCCAGGCACAATGCTTTTTTTTTTTGCGCATCCGAAAGATTAGCAATGCTCAACGCAAACGCAATGCGAGTGCTTCCAATTCAAGAAAGTTTATCGCAGTACAACTTTCTTTGGCTAGAAAACTGTACGAGTGTTTTATTTGGATTTCTCACAAATGCCCTCCCTGACAGTTGGAAAGTTGCAACTTAAAGGGATTTCTTCTATTTGCCTGCATCTGCGTGTGCCAAAAAGCCACTCAATGTCATTTTAATTAGGTGGCCCAAACAAACAAACAAAAATCAACTAAGAAAACCGAAAGACTTAAGCAAGAAACTTAACACCAAACTTGCGTTTAAATTTTGCCTTAACCTTTGCCTAATCTTCGCATGCACTGTGCTACACAAATGTGTGCCAAAGCATTTACGTTTCGGTTTGTCTTCTTTTTCTTTTTGTTTTTTGTTGGTTTTTGAAAATATTTGAGCTTAGCCTAAGGCTGCCTGCCTGGTATAAAGGTTACGGGGCGATATGTAATGCGGTTGCCGTGAGTCAACTTTTGACCAAACTGAACTGGGGCTTAGTTAGTTGGGCAAGTTTAATTACAGCTTTAGTTGATATGCAATGGGTATTATAAAGCTTATAGAGCAGGCTAGGAATATCAAGATTTGAAGTGGCCTTCAATATGGAAATTATACAAAACTTGAAGCTTATGAATATGCAAAAAACAATAAAGTAAATAGAGATTTTATCTATAATTAAGCAGAGATAATGGAAGCATTAAATTAAACATTCATCACTTATATGACCTGATTTGTTTGCTTTACTATATATTATATAAGAAGGCTTGGTTTGGAAATGTCGGGCAAATAAATTAGTTTTCTTGCCCTCCTTAGAATTGTTGAACTTGGTCACACTGGTAGCAGTAACTCAGCTGATTTGGTGTTTATTTTGTCAGCTGTGGAGAGTAGAGAGAAAGAGATGGAGCTTTGTTGTGGATCAACAACAGGTTCTTGCTTTACAAACTGCCAGAAGTTTCTGTTTTATTCTAGAAGATCTTTTTGAAGCGGCGGTGGAACGTCTTATTTTCTTTTCATTTATAGCATAGCGTTATCTTAGTACTAAAAGTTTAAAAACTTATGAAGTAATGTACTAGTCTTGAGAAGAAGAAGCCTAAAACCGTAACCTATACGCATAAGGAGCAGTTCTCTAAAGAAGAGTCTTCTACATCAGACACTCAAAGCCTTTAAAAGTGGCCACTGAGAGCATCTTTTCTTACAAAAACTTATGCTCAAAATCAGTTATTCTTAAAGATGACTGAAAGTTGTCATTGTTCCAAACTTCTAAAACATTGAGATGTCATATACAAAATGCATGTTTTTGGGAGATTCAAACCATGAAAGAAAGACTACCAATAGCACACGAGTGAGATGCAAGACATACCACCTAGAACTTGCCCTCTTGTTTGCCCTGTCTCCAGATCTTCTTGTATTTAAATCAACTATTCTTTGTTTATTCTCATCAACATGCCTTTGACAACTCCCCACTTTTGCCTTGCAAAGGCAACTTTATACTAAAACTAAACTGGCACATCTTTAGTTCCAGCTCTCCATCATATAAGTGCATCAAAAATATCATCAAAATCCAAAGCAATCTTTAATTTAATAAAACTTCAGCTGCTGGTGCAAATGTGAAGGTTAAACTCGTCATCGTTGATTGGCAAAATTTTGTACGCTTGCCGTTTTAACTAATTTTTTAATTTACGTATTTATATCAAGAGTTTCAATTTACATCCATGTACATTTATACATATATATACATATATGTATACTTTTGTACATTTCCAAATGCAAACACGTTTAAAGATTGAAACGAACGAAAACTAGTTTTTAAGTTTAATTTGTACGCATTTTTTTGCTCTTGCTGTCGCTGCTGCGGTTGATCTGGCTGCTGTTGTTCCACCTCTGGCAATTTACAACTTGATAAGCAATATCCAGTTTTTTGACTGTTTTTGGCTAGTTTTAGGTTTTATTTATATATAGACAGACGTACAGGCGACTGACTGACTGTATTGATGATGATTTCTGAATATTTATGAAACAATTTTTATGGTTTTTACTAAATTTAGTGACTTTTATGTGATAATCAAATGATTTGTGTAGAGATAAAACCTAAGTAGTCTTTTTATGTTTTGCTGAATGAGTTATTTTTAGTGATTTTTCAAGGAGGAAAACAAGTGCAAGGTGAACGATGGGCAATTGGGCAGTTAGATGGGGACATTCACTTGGATTATAGATGAGGTGCCATGGAAATGTATAGAGATTTGGAGATATGGAATGTGGAGGCTTTGCATGAAGTTGTAGGAAGCAGTTAACCGATGCTCGATTTATCTATACTATATAGTTCGAGCGACCTTTCTGGGGGTCAGGCATAGACCAATTTATGCGGTTAAGGTGGAGATAATCTGTCAAGATGTTTGTGTTCTTTGTCAAGATAAGTAATTTTCTATGGGTGCTATTATAACCCCTTCCAGGGATGTTAATGCAGGTCTACCCCTTCTGGTTTCTTCTGGAGTCATGCAAAGGCCAATTTGGCTCTTAGTTTATCCGCTCAAGCTGGACCAATTGAGAATATCTTTAAAGATTTGTATGTACTTGTACTTGGCGAAGATGAGCAATTCTCTATGGGTGCTATTAAAGCCTATTAAATAAGTTCTGCTCAGAACAAGATTCTATTAACTTGAACCAAAACAAAGGAACTTGGGGAAGAAGAGTCTCTCCCACACCTTCATTCCAATTAGGGTTTTGGCATTGAGATGCACTTGAAACGCCCGAAATTTCAACATTTACCATGCCCCATATCAATCAGCCATTACATTTTACGGGAATCCTCTCAAAAATCCTATCAAAAGAAGGCTTCACCCATACAACTTTCCCTAGGTGTCTTATTATACCCGCATCTTGTGTAATTTATGTGCATTACTCATTGCCATTTTCGCACTTAATTGTCGACTCTTACATTTTGATGAGCTGTCAAAAATTTGCAATTATCAATTTGTATAATTTAACACGCCAAAAACAATGGAAAGCATTTACTTTGCTATTTTTGTTGTCTTTTTTTTTGTCAAGTTTCAAATCTCATTAAGTGCAACTAAAATATTTCGATTTGCTACCGTTAAAGTTGATTTTTTCTCGTAAATTTGTTGCTTATTACTAGTTTGTTAATGTTATTTAGCACGCGGTGTGTCACGTAATCGCCAAAAAAACAAAACAAAACGTTAAGTGGGGTTTTGGTAACTGGAAGCTGGAGCTGGAGCTGGAGCTGGAACTGAGGCTAATGACAAAACTTCATCAGCCTCAGCCTCAGCCGAAAGCCAAAGCTAAACGCAGTTGCAGTTTAACGAACTATGACGACAACAAAAACAACAAAAACAACAGCAGCAGCAACAACAACAACAACAACAACAACAACTACAACTATTTCAACGTTGCTTTCAACTTTAATATATTTTATAGTCATTGGAGTTGCGTTTCAAATTGAGTTAAAGTTTTTTGCGCAAGCCAAGCCAAGGCAAGATTTCATATTTAATGAGCATTTTATTTTCATTTCATAGTTTTCTTCTCTCACTCTCTCTCACCTGCGTAATTAAAACTTTTCGGTTAATACGTAATGCATGCATGTGTATATATATGATTTCTTAATTAAATTGTTGTATAAGTTAAAAAAAAAATAAGAAAATCACTTGTCAATTTGATGAGACACTGTGACTGAGGCAAATGAATTCATTTCATTTCGTTCATTCCCCCTGCCCTTGTCAGGCCGCAACTGATTCAACGTTGGGCGACCCAAATTGAAAAATTAATTAAAGTGCACGCCTTCTTTGATGTGGGCAGACATGCCACACCCACTTTTCACTAACTAACCGATCGATCGGTCCGATCTAACCAGGCTAACAATTGCACAGTTGGTCAAAGATACTGGCTGCGTTTTTTGGGCCTGGTCTCAGATGCTGTGATGCTGCTGCTTGGGTTGGTCCATGACCGCAAACAAGAATACCCCAAATGCCGGCCAGAGAAAGAACATTGCCTCACAGTTATAATAATATTAAGCATACGCCACCTACAACAGGTACAGCTACAGATGCAGGCTCTAGGCTAACTCCTCTTTGCTGTTGATGTTGCGTTGCGTTGTTTTTTTTGGTGGCCAACAAACAAAAATAATAATAACAATATTTTTCGTATAACAAAAGAAATCAACAACAGCAACAACTAGCCACATGCCCCAAGAGCAGCTATCAAGAGACAGAGAGAAAGAGAGAGAGACAGAGAGACAGAGAGACAGAGACGAATCGAGGCAAAAGACAGCTAACGAAAAACCAAACCCATTTTAACCGTTAAGCACATTTGACTAAATCTGCTACACATGGGCGGTAGATGCCTTTTTCACTTGCCAGGGCTAGAAGGGGATTACAAGTGTGGCGGGGAGGGGGAGGGGGACGAGTAGCAAATGCAATAGCTGCAGGAAATGCACAAAACATGCGCAAGCTTTTGCAATCTTCTAAGAATGAACTGGAATTGTTGGAGTTTTATTTTTTTTTTTGTTTTGTTTTAGAGTTTGGGCGATAGCAGATCGGCATGGTAACAACAATAGATAACAAGAATGGTTAAATGTATTTAAGCAGCTAGATGATAGTCAAATACTCTAACAAATGGTAAATATATAAGGGTTATGGAAGGCAAATCATATATATTAGGCTGATATATTAGGCTTAGCAATAGCGAAAAGTCATGATGATGATAAGGATGAGTTCATTAACAATCAATAGATTCAAATATGAAAGATTTTGCTGAAAACTAATGCATCTACAACATGTGATTGTTTGATGAGGACATAGACAACCTTTCCTGTTTGCAAAAGCATTTGATCTGGACATATTATTCCCTATTAAGCTTAGATTAAGCCCTTCAAATGGTAAGTTATAGTTGTAAGCCAAGCGTGGCTTCAAGAAGACTGTGCCACAGGCATGGGAAACCATGCAATTACCTTATAAATTATATTTTATTGATGTTTTAGTTATCAGAATTGTTGATGACTTAACTTTGGGGGTGTTTTTCAAGAAGAATTCTTTAATGATCCCACTTTTAAATGAGGAAAGTGAGCGCTAAAGTAATCCACTCCAGCTCACACGATAAGCTGCAATAGACACCAAAAAGCTGACTGTGTCGGAGCTATAAGGAATCAAAATCAATGCTATTTATTATATAAGTTTTATCTTAGTGAAGTAATTTATCATATTAGCTATCAAAATTGTTGGTGACTTAACTTTAGGGGTATTTCCTAAGACCAAATCTTCTATAAACCAACTTTCAAATGAGCAAAGTAACCCCTGTACAAACTTGTTCCTCCCAATGGGTAATACGAAATGCAAAAATGGTAACCAAAAACGCAGACTCATTCCATCACATTCAAAGAAAAGGAATAAACAACATGATCCGTATGCAATATATATGTTTTATAAGTTGTAAGGGAATTATCACTAGAGATTAGTTTATAGAGCTTAATATATGTTGTTAGAAATAAGAACCCGAGGAGTTCCATACGATCATAATTAGACTTACATTGTTGAAGGAAGAAAGTGACAAAGTTTCTAGTTCTGCTGCAAAGAGCAGAAATATAACATTTGGCTTATCTAGTCACGGCAACATGGCGTATGTGTAATACTACTTAAAGCCTCTGGTGAGCCCTAAATAGTTAGAAATACTTTTAAATTAACGTTTTCTAATTAGACATTGCTTTTTGGGACATTTTTTATTTATAAATGTTTTCAATTTAGCAGGCTTTAGGTCATTAGTCAGGGAAGAATGTTAATTGTTCTTCGGTTAAGCTCGCTTGTACTAGCATTCCAAGGAAAGATTCGCTTTTCGCACTTGTTTTTGTCAACAGCATAATAAAAATTCACAAGTATTAGAGAGGCTGGTATATCATATGGTTTCGGGAGCTGCCTAGTCCTTTTCTTCGCAAAAATTTAATTAAATACCAGATCATCACTTACTTTTCCTCTCTTTCTTATCCAAATATAGACTTCTCAAGCCACAACTATCCTCTAGACTTCCTTTGTATATTCACATTACATATGTACTACATTATATACTTACATAATCATAGTGAATCATAGTCAATAGTTGTCCATATGTATTTTTTTTTTGGTAAGTGTATATAAAAAGGTAGCACGATTGAACACAGGCGGCCACTTGTTGCTGCAGCAGGAAGCTGGCTCGGTAACTCAGCTGGCAACGAATACCAAAACAGCCCACATGCTGCACACACACACACATACAGCACACACACACATACAGCAAGCGAGTGAAAACAGTTAAGGCAACAACAACAACTGCAAAACTGAAAACTGCCAACTGGCAACAGGAAGACCTTAAACTTGGCCTCAACGGCAACATCGTGAAGCTAACCAACAGCAGCAGCAGCAGCAGCCGCAGCAGCAACAGCAACAACATTAACTGCTGCACAGTCAAACACACAATTCAATTTTATTTCATTTACTTTGTTGCTGTTTTTGTTGTTGTTGTCTCCGTTCGCTGTTTGGCTCGTTTGGCTTTTGCCAGGCCGTTGTTTTTATTCTTCTACACTAACATCAAGTATTATAAATTTCCCAATAAGTTTGTAAAAGCTTAAAGAGGTTTAAATCTTTAAAATATAATGAAATTAATAATATTACAGGTTTAATACAGATTTCAAGACTATTATTCAAGCCAGGGCTACGCTGAGACCTTAGGGTTTCTGTAATATTGCTCATACGTCAGGGAGGAACGATTTTGTCAAACCAAAACTTTTGTCGAAAGTTCACTCTATGCATTTCAGACTAGACTTGTAATACTGTCTTTGAACTAAGCTAGAAGAAGGTACAGATCTTCTCTTCTTCTCTTCTACTGAAGCACTTGGCAAATCACTTTTAACCTTCTCGGTTCTTTCATATCGTTTGATTTCCTATAACCCATTGCTGCATAGTTTGTTCTCTTGCCCTCGCTGTCCATATTGTCCCTTGAGCTGATTTACCTCCCAGTTGCATTCGTTCCCTCTCAGAGGAAAATTCATAGCACAACCTTTGTCTTTGTTCCACTAAGTCTTCTGCTCTACCAACTGCTGATGCTGGAAACGATGTGCAGGGCTCACCACAGCTCCTCCGTATATCCAGCTCAATGTACTAAAGCTTAAGCCAAGCCTCTTCCAAATCATCCAGCACCTACATTACTCAAGACCATTTGGAATCCATAGAGAGTTAAATAAACATATATCTGATATATATCGTATATCTGTAGAGTTAGCTCTAAACATCTGTCAAGTGTCTATTACTTGTGATTATATCTTCATTTACTGATCAAATTTCACAGACAATGCAAACCTTAATCTTCACCTGATCAATTACTATCGGCTACAATTATATACTTGACTTTATTGGAGTTTTCCATCTATGAGATACAAATTTCAAGATATCAATTATAACTATATTTATACTAAAGATTGTCTGACAATCATAAAACTCAGCCATCAAAATTACATCTGATATTTGCATCTAAAACTAACCCAAAACTAACATAAACAAATCCGTACACCCATGATTTCTTGTAAGCGTATGCCTTGTTCGTTTTATTGCAAATTCATTTTCTTAACTTTTTTTTATATATATATATATATATTTTTTGCCTTTTGTGTAGCTTGTGTGTGGGCTGATGCTGCTGCTGCGGCGGCGTTTGGCTGCTTCTCGTTGAAGCCGGATCGCAGTTGGATTGTTACAGAGTCAGATCTCCTCGAGCGCCAGGCACAGCCTCCTCATGAATGGGCAAGCCGTTGCTTCAGCTTCTAAGTCATTTTCTTCGCCAGGTTGTTGTTGTTGTTTTTGTTGTTTTTGTGAATTGGCGTAAAAATGTGTTGTGAGAACAAATGGTTGTTAACTTTTGCACATTGTTTTTTTTTTCTTTTTCTTTTTCTATTTTGTATGTTTTGGTTTTTGTTATTGTTGCAGTTGTATGTTTCTTTATTAGTTTTTGTGTTGATTTTGTCTTTGCTGCAGTTGTAGTTGTTGTTGTTGTTGTTGTTGCTGTTGATGCTGTTGGCGCGTTAAATTGCGTTTAACTGTTAAGCCGTTCGTTCATATGAACGACTGCAAGTTTGTTGCGCTTAAGTCTTTCGATTTTTATTGCCCATGCGAAGTTGTGGCGGCTTCATGCAGCTTATGAAATTTTTGTTAAGCCGCTGCTACTTCTTGTTGTTATTGTTGTTGTTGTTGTTGTTGTTGTTGCTGTAATAATAATAATCATGGTAAATATGTGAGTGAGTCGAGTCGAGTCAAGTCGAGTCGAGTTGCCGTTAGTGAGGGCTTCATGATATTTCCTCTTAGATTTGTATTTCTTTATTTTTTGGGTAGGGCGATGTATTTGATTTTGAAAAGGAGGTTAATAGGAATTTGTTGGCATACAGGTGGGGGAGAGTGGGGGGGGGGGCCTTATCAAATTAATGAAATGTCTGATTTGGGTAGCCGTTTAGGTGGGTGGGAAGCTGAGGGAGTGGGTAAGTTATAAGTTCATGCGATTGCCTTAAAGGCTAGTTGAGTTAAGGAGGACTCCTTTGTTTTGCTCTGATAGTTAATCAAATGAAAATGGCTTCCTTTTGTCATAGATGCTTGTTTGGTAAATGTCTGGATTAGCTGGTAAACAATCAAACATGACTTTTAGACATTTGTCTTCTAACAAATAATAATTTTGAATTGAAGAATTTTTCAATTTCTTGCTGAGTTCTTGACATTTATGAGGCAGACAGGCACCCTAACTAAGCTATTGTTAACCCTCGCAGTGTTTCTATATTGCTTTGATGTAACTATAATACCCCTATTATGACATCTTCATCCTAAACAACATCCACATTGAAAGCGAATCTGTTCAAACAAATTATTCAAAAGCTTTGTAATGCCTTGGCCACCCCATAACCTTGAAAAATCAATGCGAACATCCATTAGTTTGTCCATAAAAACATATTGTCAATTGAGAAGACATCATAAACCTATTTACATATTATGACATCAAAGATTTTCTTTTGTTTAGAACAAAAGCTTCGATTGTAGAATATATTTAAGAGCCATTAAACACAAACGACACACAAAGAGAGGGCCGCCGAAAAAGAGCACGTGTGAAGTGAAGACGAGACGAACAAATCGCAGCAGACCAAAAGTTGCCTTTCATATGCAAAAATCCATTTACTATTTTGATCGAAACTACAAAAACAACCAACTATATCAAAGACGAAGTCATAGTCAACTTTAGTTTTGGTTTTGTTTTTGTTTTTGTTTTTGTTTTTTTTTTTGGGATTGGCTGGCTAAACCAGATCTGTGAAGGTCAGCGCGTTTAGCACCTCAACAGCTCTCTGCCGTTTGCCTGGGGGAACAGATTTTGTGACTTCCTCTGTTGCGCGGTGTTGCGGCGTCCCCAAGCCTCTGGAGACGAGTTGGCTGTGGTGACAACGTCAACTTTAATTGCGTGTCAAGTACAACTTTGGCCAATAAATCTAAGCGGAATGTGAATGCAAATGCAGAAGTACACTTTCAAAAATGTTTTCTTAAAAAGGAAAATTTGATTATAATTTCAATATTTGGGATAATTTTATAAAAGATAAAAGATAAAAGATCAAGCAGGAAGTTCTGCCTTCAAAATTGTTTCCTGATTGACTGATTGGGGAACAAAGCACAGACCAAACCATAATAGCAAGGCACAGTTGAACACCAAGAAGTTGTTTTTTATGATTTAGCATCTGAAAGTCAATCAAAATCGAGGTAAAAGTTGTCATAGAAATCATTTGTTTATTGCAAAGTTCATGTACAAACAGGAAAACTTGTAAGGCCTTATAAGCTGCTTAGGTGGCGTTTGGTTTAGAGTCGTGGGTGGGCTTCGCTAAGCTTCTATGCTTCTGGAGTTTTAGTTTTGATCGTGATTGGACTTAAAAGCTGCATCTGTTGACACGCTGACAAATTTGAAGAGTTGTAGAGGAGCTAGATGAAACTCTAGTCAAGTGATTGCAAAACGCATCCCATTTCCTGGACTATTTCCATTAACTTTTTAATTTATTCATTTAAAACACTTAATTTGATTGCCAACACACACGTTTTCTGTGAGTGTGCTAGCTGCTATGAGGTAACGGCTAGAGCTAAGTAGTTGTTGAGGTTTTTGGGTACCTTTCTGGCTAGGCCCATAGCTGCAATTAGCGCAAACTCTCTCATGAGCAGGCAGCGTCTGGATTTATATTATTAGAAGACGTTTACAGTTATGGCCAACTGATTTGTGGCTGTCGCTGCCTTTCCTTTCTTACAACATTTAGTCAAAGTCACACCAGCAAAGTGAGTCGGCAAGCATCCATAGAGTCATTGCCAGAGTCAACGTCATCCAGCTTCCATCTCAGCCTGCATGGCTCTTCATCGTACACCACAGTTCGTGGTGTTGCCGGAGTAGGTTAATAGTGCCAAAATGCTGCGACGAGTCATTGCCAGCAAAACGGTGAGCCATTTCTTTTTTGTTTTTGTGGCCCAGACCCAGACAGTTGCACCCTTTCAATTCTAAGAGACAGACACAAATGGACAGTTTTTCTTTTTGCTTTTTGTTTTGTTTTTTGTTTTTTTTTTTTTCCTTGGGAGGCAGAGAGTCAGAGTCATGGAATATCATTATTATGCCAGGCCAGGAGGAGTGAGTTCAGGAATATTTATGCGGCATTATTATTTATTTTATTGACAGCAGTTTGCTTTTACACTCTGCTCCCTCCACAGCCAGAGCTGAAGCTGAAATCCCTGTGGTATATACTTACCTAAGGGAAAAGTTGTATGCATTTTGTTAGCAAGTCTGAAAGTAATGTGAATTTTCGATGTCAAATTTATAATCTTTCAAAAGAACATCTACATTGTTCTTAATAGTATTGGGAGTGTAAGGCGGAGTGGAGTACAGAAAACAGTTCGTCCTTGGAAGTAGAGTCTTTTCCTAGTTCCTAACTATTCACTTCTTCACTGGTCTTTGATCTGCTCCCTATCATATCTCTCTTCGATCTGTGTTGTCTCTCTAGCTATTACTTTGCTCCTCATTATCTGTTCTAAGGAAGCTTAGTAGGAAGCTCAAAAGTACAAGAAGTTAGTTGTCGAACTGCTGACCGTTCGTGAGATCATCGACTAATGCCTAATCTTCTGTGTGCCATTGTTTTGATGAAGAAGTTATGAAAAACAAACATGTAAAGCAAACATAATAAAACTCAAACATAGACATGTGTCTGCACACATTCAATAGAACTCGATGAAGTTCTGGGCAAACATTTCGGTTTCAAATAGAAGTCTCCTTATATATACATGTATATCTAGTAAGATCTTCTTATAAAATCCTATGATATATATAGTTATCTTGCACCACATTCAGCGCATTCAGCATTCGTATAAAGCATCACCTCCAACATCCTGCTCTGCTGTCTTACTTACTGCCCGCGCGATTGACTTGAATACTCAACTTCAAATGCTTTAATTTTCCCTCCCCTCCCCGTACCCACCGCCTTATAGAAATCTGTGAGGTGCGCGCACCCACAACTCGACTGCAAAATGTGTTCGAATGCTGCCCAAGTGCCAATAATTTCCAAACTGTTGCTGTCCAAGAACGTACCTTTTACTTTGCGCTAATAAATTGCCACTAAACGACTGCAAAGTTTGGACTCACTGCATCCCAAAAACCTGGAGCATTGGTGGAGCTGGGGTTTTTTGGGAGAGTTGGACAGCGACTGCTGTGTTGGTGCGCTACAATTGTTGCGCCATAATTTCCCATCAAATTTTTCACACTCGAAGCAACGGCGGCGACTGCGGTTGCGATAATCAAATATTTGACCTCTGCAGCAAATAAATTTCAATGCAATCGCAACACGGCAACAACAATAACAACAACAACAACAACTGCAACTAGAAGGCAACAACGTGAAAGCGCGCTGTCGACGTCGAAGCCAAAGTCGCTGTCGACGTTGCGTGTTAAACACAATTCAAAGTCTATAATTATTGTACAATTGCCAGAACCAACACGAGGCAGAGCCAGAGCCAGAGCCACAGCCAGAGCCGGAGTCAGAGTCAGAGTCAAAGCCTGCTGCAGTCGTCGGAGGCAGCTTCCCTAGTCCAAGCCCAAGTCCCCAACTCTTTTCTGTCTCTTCGTCTATCTCCTGGCTGTTTGGTTGTTTGGTTGGCAGCTGCGACTGCACATGGAACATGAAAATTGTAGCGTGTAGCTGCAAAAATTCCAAACACACATTCTAATTCCACATTCGCCTCGAAATCGCGACTCCCGACTCGCGCGCAACTCCCCATTCTCAAATACTCCAGCTCCATGTCCAGCTCTGCCACCCTCCCCTTTGTTGCACCTTCTTTCTTTCGCTTTGACACACTGGTGGCAGGGAGCTCTGCTGAAACTTTGGGAGATTGCTGCTATCTAAGCTATCTGCGGTTGTGCTCTTGCTCTGGCTCTGTGATTCAGTTTGGGCGCCTGAGAATCGCGCTTAACTGTTCTCGAAAAAGATCTTTGGCTGCAATTAATGCTTTGAGACGACGACGGCCACGAAATCTTGCTCTGCGGATGCCCTGTGTGTGTGTGTGTGTGTGTGCGTGTGAGTGTACTTTCATACCATGTTCCCAAAGGTAAACGGGGTATATTGTGTTTGTGCAATGATTAACGTTTTTATACAAAACTATTTAAGATCCAATTTTATTAGAGATTATTTTTCGTAAGAAGAAAGTATAGTTTTATATGGCCTAAAACTATTTTAGAGCTACTTTATAATTATATATCTCGATTGATTATTCGGCGTCAAAGTTAGTTAAAGGCTATAGCAAACGTAGTTAAAGATCTCTGATGATCTGAGCGGCGTGGCGGCACTCGAAACAGCTGTCAGACCAGCGGAGCTTTTCGCTTTCGAAGTTTTATGCTTTTGATAAGCAAGGGGAGAGGAGGCTCAATATTGGTTGTCCTTTGGACTTCAACTGTTACAGCTGCTGAGCAGGCAGTCAAAAATATTACTTAAGACCTTGAGCCAGCTAGCCAAGTAAGTTACAGATACATATGGCGCCTTTGCTTGTTAGCTAAAGCTGGCTCTAGCTGAAGTTTTTGTAAAAACTTATAGAAAAAAAGTAAAAACTTCGAAAAGTCAAGAATCAGTGACATTATAGGCAGATCTCTTTCATAAGCAAACATAAGCAATCGTATTCATTCATTCCCCCATTTTTCCCCACAATAACAGGGTACATCTTTGTCTGGCTTACAGCTTCGCAGCAATCTTTTGTTTTGCTTTGTCAAGGAAGCGGAAGCATTGCCCACGCCCACTTGTCGAGTCTAACTGCAGATCGGCATCGGTATCAGCATCAGATTCGGTACGGGGACGTGCCATACCGTCTTTTAGTGTAACGCCTCCACACACACAGACACACACACACTCTCTATGGCAAGCAGGAGAAGATCTTCTCAACAGATGGCGGCAATAGTTGAAAGTCTCTAATTGTAAACTGTTGTTCGCAGTTGCCTAACTGTTGCTTGTTATGCGCTTGTTTATTAACAATTTAACGCTCCACACCACTCCACGCCACACCGCTGCACCGCTGCACCGCCACACTGTTGTAGGAAATTTGTGGCAGAAGCCATTGCAGTTGCACGCCGTCTGCTTAGCTGCGGATCCCAGCTCCTTTCGGGCTTACAATTTTGGGGCGTTACTTATCAAAGGCCCCCGTAAACAAATTTATGCACTGTAAAGTGTTCTGGCAGCAACAGCTCCAACACCAACACCAACACCAGCTCCAGCTTCAGCTTCAGCTCTCCATCCAGACCATAAAGTTCACCGTTTTATGCGCTGACCGTTTGACCTTTAGCCATATGTTGTATGTTGCTTTCACAGCAGATCATATAACTGTCACACGGCCAGCGCCGTGTTGCATGAAAATGGGGAGGGCGTGTTGGGTGGCGTTGTTGCAAGTACAATGTAGCACTGCTATGGCCAAAAATCTCAACCATTTGGGGCGTTCCTGATGCTGAAGGTGGCTTTTGGGCATTTAAATTTTTGGACTTGTGGTGGGAATTTTCAGAAGACAGAACAAAAGACAGACCACTTTGCTAAGACAATGCGGTGGTGAGACAACAATGGAGCAGCAGAAATGGTTATGAAATCGATTTAGATCGATGCGAAAATAGATAAGCGAAACTTAACAAGATTGTCAAATGGCTTGCAGAAAACTCAAAGGTTTACCGGAAAACAGCAGAGTTTCGAAACAATTTTTGAAAATTTGTGGTCTAAAAAAGAACAAATTGCAGATTTCTAGATGGTTTTGGATGTTGAATTTCATTGTCCATAAGTAACTTAGAGAAGGAATCAACATTTGCTAGATTAAAGTACAAAGAGGACAGCCAAAGTTCAGACTGACCCTTAGATGTAAAAGTTTAGGCTGATCTTTAAGTACGAGACCCAAATGGCTTTTCCTTCAGAAATGATAATAATATTTAGCTGAATGTGTGAAAATGTATTACATAATCTTACCTATGATATTAATTTTCATTTCTATTTGTTTTTTTTTCAGGTAAGTGTCGTTTGTCCACAACGAAGTGCCACCTTCCTGGCTGCACTGCCCGCGGGGTTATGTAAGTTAACAAACTGTAAAACAAATTCAAACAAAAGGCAAACCAAATGAAACTAATACAAATAATTGGCCAGTTTTGTGGTGATTAGACCAACGCCCTAGCGGCTAAAACTAGACTAAAGTTAACCAAACAATGGCCAGACCCAGATCAGACCCAGGCACAGCCACAGCCACAGCCAGAGCTAGCGCTGGCACCAATTGCAATTTCAAATGTAAACGATTTTACGGGTATTTTCAGTTTAGTTTTCAGCCTGAGCCTCAGCTTGCATAAGTTTGCAATTTGAGCTTAAATAAGCCAGCGAAATAATAACGGCCAAACCTGGGCTAATGATGCGACATGTATGCCAACTCGTCTGAGGGGACGAGAGGGTGGGTGTCTGTGTGAGTGGAGAAATGCGTCACGCTTACCGTTAGCCTCCAATTGGAGGCAAACACGCACACGCACACACATACACACACACACACAGCCTTAGCCAGAGAGCTGGAGAAAACCCCTTGGGGGTCTACGTACTAGCCGCATCCCAAACGTCTGTCTATTGGCTTTCATGTTGTCTCCTCTCTCCCACGGCTGCCCAGCATGTGGTGCGCGGCGCGCTCCCTTTTTTGGCAAATTTGGTGCAGTGGCGGCGGCGGCGGCAGCGCCTTTCACAAAATCTAATCAGCAAACGGTGCTCGGCCTCTGCTTCAGCCTCAGCCTCATCGCATCGGGCAGCAATTTAGCCAAGCGCAAAATTAGCAACAAACTAAGCGCACTTGATTTACCGCCTGGGCGGCAGTAGGAGAGGGGGCGTGGTCCACTTGAAACACACATCTGTATACTTATGTGAAAATCTCAACATGGAAATCTTGTTAGTCGCCGTCTCCTCTCTGTGGCCATGGCATCCTGTGGGGCATTCTAATTGAAAATTCCTAACCTGGACAATGCACGTGTGTGTGTGTGTGTGTCAGTGTGTGAGATGGATGTGTGGTGGTGGCTGGCTGGCTGCTTTGGGCCACACGAAACACATCTTTGCCTGAGCAAATTTGATCGCATCTGTGCGCAATTAGCTGTCAATATTGCGCATACGCCACTTATGCAAAAACACAACAGAAGACACACAAAACCAACAAACTGATGGAGATGGACGCTGGACGCTGGACGGTGGACTAACTAACTGACTGACTCATTTGCCAAGTTTTGCAACACGCAACAAAAGTCAACAAAGCACGCAACAGCACAGCACAGTGGAACGAAGTAGGTGTAAAAACTGATCATTTGGGAAGGAGAGAAGACAAAGTAACAAATAGAATAGAACTCCTTTTAACTGCTTGTTTTCTTAGGAGACAGTGATGATACATTTGGTGGCAAACATTTGTCTTAACCTTTTGAATCCACCACAGGGCACTGTGCCAATCGATTGCATTGGTGTCGCATCATCATCAGTACAACCTGAATCGACACCTTTCGACCGAGCTACGCTTACCAAATTTATGTTTATGGAAACACACACACACACACACTCACATATACTTACCATCAAGTGCAGCAGCAGCACCACCAGCATCTGTTGGCCCAGTCAAATTCCATTTGCATAAAGATTTCAAGCCCAGAGTTAGAGCCGAAGAGACCAATATTTAGGCGCAGCAACTATTTATTTTGTCGTTTTTTTATTTTGTTGCGCGCTCCACATTTGGTGCGTTGGGCAATCGAGAAAAGCTGCCAGCCATGTGCCATGTGTGACACATATTTGGGAACAGGTGGCGACGCTGGCCATTGCCCATTGCCCAAGGCGGACGCAGTAGGCGCGTGAGTCAGCCAGAGCCAGAGCCAGAGCCTTTGTGGGGCGTTTCGTTTAGCTGCGACTTTTACAGCCTCCAAATTGTAGACGATTGCCCCAAAGCGCTCTTATGTTAGTTATGTTTATGCCACGGCACGCTCCGGGCATTTTGCACGAGCCCAAGTCCAAGTCTAAGCAATGTGAATGCAGTTGCAGTTGCAGTTGCAAGGAGGACGAGGCCTTGCAGGCGGCAGTAAAATGCCCGCAAAGGTAAATCAATGTAAAGTGTGTCAGCATCGGCGAGTGTGTGTTGTTAGGATGGAATCTGAATGGAAGTGTGGAAAAGCGCATAAATGCAACAGAGTATAAATATTGCTAATTGCGTATGTGTGTATATGTATAATTTTTTATAGTTTAGAAGGCCAAGTTACGATCTAGAGAGTACAATGTGCATCAAAGTCAGCAAAGTTGAGATGTAAATTTATCTCAGCTAGATTGGAGTTTGCTTCCAATGAAGTCATCGGTTTCAATGTTCAGAACTGAAAGCATTCACATTCCTTTGGCATGTGGAAAATTCAAATTATTCCTACTGCACCTCATAAAAAGATACATGATTTCCTTTCTCCTACTTCTTCAGGTTTCGATAGATCAAAGACTTCTAAAAATTATTAGTCTAGATTATTTGAAATATCGCCGCACATGCACAGACATGCAGACACTTAATGTTTCCCTTCTAAATCAAATCACAACAAACATTTAGAATCTTCTTGAAATATTCCAAACAGCAATTACTCCTATTCGTATTCTACGCACAGTAGATGGAAGATTTCTTCATCTTTGCGGTAGACTTCAAAAATCATCTTAAATCTATGTTAACATTGCACATAAATCTTTCACGGAATTTCACCCGCGCATGCCTCTGCCTGCCTCTTTACAGTTTTTATGACTTTAGAACCTTCCTTTGCCGTGGGTGGTCGGTTGGTCGGCATACTTATAAATGGGGTAGGCCAACCTGAGCCATGAGCCATAAGCGATCATAACTCAATAGACCAAGCTCATTAGCAGTACACGCAGCCCAGGGCTGGCCAAAACCGCAGCCATTAGAGTTGCCTACGACTTTGAGAGTCAAAGCCAAGTGCCAACATTTGCCTGAGAGCCCCAAAAAGAACACAAAACACACACACACACACACACACATGCACACACACATATTTGGTGCTACAGTAGCCTGAATTTGTTCAAGTTTTGAGCCCAACAGCGCACTCACACTACCCACACTGGGAGTCTATTAGAAGCATTCTAACTAATAGCGAGCGGGGAGGGCAGACCCATGAAATGGAACTCAATTTCCTTGCTGCTGCCCACGACGTAGTCATCTAGTCGATAGCGTTGCCAGCGTCGCCCCTGGTCACGTCAAGTTCAAACTTAAACTCAAACTCAAAGTCGAGACGTGCGCATAATGAGCGTTAAATTTGTGGCCCGCTTTCTTGGCTGGCTGCCTTTTTTTTGGGCAACTTCTAATCACCGGAGAACACGCTTCATTATTAGTTAAATTAGTCACAAAACGGTTTCCAAACATTGAACGGCTTCCAGCTTTAATTATTGCAAATTTTTTTTCTTCGTACCACAAAAGCGAAAGAAGAAAACCAACGAAAACTCATTTAGTTCTTGCCAGCCGGATGATGGACTTGAGAGATGGCTGAATGTGGGTCAGAATAAATTATTAAAGAAATGAATTATGCTGCCCAGTTGCAGTGCCAGGTTCAAGTCCTCAGACCTCTCCATCAGTACACAAAACCAATTCCCAAGCTGCCTTCCTCAGCTGCCTGCCTGCCTTTCACTGCTATCAATAAATTCTTTTATGCCCCTGCGATGGCTGCGATAAAGACAAACGGTCTGCCAATATGAATTAGCTAAGCGAATTGGCCATTTGGCAGTTGGTAAACAAGTCAGCAAAAGCTGGCCCAAGCCAAGCCAAGCCAGGCCAGGCCAAGCGAAGGCAAAGCAAAGCAAGAGCAATCCAAGAGGATGCCATGTTGTGCCTTGTCCAATATCATCATTATCATTAGCACAAGTTTTCGCCCAAACAACAGACAACAGGCTGTGTCAGTGGCAGTGGCAATAGCAATGGTGCAGCAGTAGAGGGGGGGGTTCAGGCAACGAGAACTGTAACAGTTGATAAATGTTAATGTTGATAGCCAGCACAAAATAAGTTAGAAACCAAAATCAGAAAAAGAAAGAAAGAAATTTATGAAGACTAAATTTAATAGGCGTAGCTGGGATACTCTTCATCAGATGGAAGACTCTTCAGTTTCTGCTTAGCAGTTATTCAGGCAGGAAGCAAGAAGGAAGTGTTTTCACATTCTTGAGACCACGAAGAAATCTAAAGCCTTAACCTAGTAGGAGAAGGAGGTCTGTGAACAAATATCAGAGGCAAATGTGCCAGATTAGGCACTCGTTGGTCTTTCTAGCTAAACTATGATTACATTAGAATGGCCATACAAATCCCTATATATAGCATATATAGTATATATATATAGTATACCACCTAGGTATTATCATAGTCCAGGTCCAGGCTGTTATACAGCTTCACATACCTTCATTGGCCAGGGTATACTTCTTAGATGGGCATTGGCTTCTTCCTGCTAACTGGAAGGTTAACAAAGTTCAGCTTGAAAATTCCATTCATTGGCTGGACTCATTGACGATGTCGTCGCTCTCCGGCTGGCTGGATGGCTGGCTGGTTGACTTGGGCTAGCTTTCAACACGCTTCGCCAATAAATTTGCAGCACTTGTTACGCTTTTAACGGTCCATAGCTCCACAACTGGAGACACACAGTGAGAGTGAGAGAGAGAGGAAGAGACCCCGCTCACTTTAAATTCCTTAGGCATTGGCATCGGGGTATAGGTATTACCGTTTGGCACGAGATCGAGGAGGGGAGCACTAGACAACGGGGTATCATGAGCAACTAAGATCTATTTTTGCTTAACAACAAATATTTTCTTGTCGATTTTTTTTGTTTTTTTCGGTTGCTATTGTCGATGCAGGAAACTAAAACTGCTGGCCATTAAAGGTAGCTCCCCCTCCCCCCGAAAACATACACACACAACAAAAACAGAGAAAAAAAACTTGTTGAAATTTTGCAGCCTCCCAATTGCAAACACAATAGATGTGGTTCTTACGATTAGGCTTGATTTAGCGAAGGTTAAGCAGCCGCCCAAGTGGACTTTATGGCCAAGCTTTTGCCTGGAATTTCCGCTGTTCGTGATGTTTTTCCGCTTTGATTTCTAGTTCACTTTTTCTACACATTTTCTTGATCGCATCGCCTTGTCACGCTTTAATATGTGAGCGCTACTGTGCAATTGAAGGAGAATTGTAATAGAAGGGGAAGGGGCGGAGGCTAGGGTTAAGTAATCTGTCAAATCATCTGGGCAAGACTGTCCAATGATTTGCATAAACATTTGGACAGATTGATGCCTTAGGCATGGTGTATGTGTGCTATTAGCCTAGAAAGCATCTACATTAACATCTCCGGCTCTCTTGCTTGATAATCATGATAATCTTTTTGGCAGATTTTGCTATTTTGTTTGTGTAATTACCAAGTTCTCGAAGAGCCCCAGCGATGCCAACCAATGCGATCCGCAGCGATGCGTCGACTTTGTGCTAATCACTTTAACATTTTGCTTTAACTATTTGTTTTTGTTGTTTGTTTTGCCGTAGCAACTGCTTTTTGACCCCCTTTTTTACATTGACAGACCGTTTGTCTACTATTTGTTTATGCTTTGTTGTTGCTGTAATTGTTATTGTTGTTGTTGTACATATTCTTGTGGTAATTATATTTGCCAAGTAACATTTACAGTTTGAAAGGCATTGCGTGTCTTTAATGATGGGTGATCTATGCGAATATGGCTGCTCCGAAAACATATGATTAGATTGAGAAGAAGAGTCACGCCACCGATTAGATATGTGATCTTAGTAGGAGACTTTTGGTTATGAAAATGATTTGGAAAGAGGCACCAGTATTTTAAAAGATATACGGTGTTATGAGGGATTCCACAGGGATCTGAATGTGATCCAAGCTAATTTTATTTCAAATTCTAAATTTAAAAGGAATTTGTGTGATCTTAGCAAAAGTAACTACGTTTGAATCTTGAAAGTATTACCTAAAGCGACCCAATATATTCGTTTGATAAAGTTTTATATGTAATCTGTCATATAAGATTGCGCTACCTTGCTGTCACAGAGACAGAGAGAGACCAAGTGAAAGATATGTAGTATATGGGGTTGCTCAAATCAAGACAGACGTTTAGTTGGCATTGCGAACAATTGGGGTCTTTGCATTGTCCGTAGCCTGGGTATATAGGCAAAGTGCCATTGGAACCACATTCCAAAGATAATACTACCACAAATTTACACATGCATAACCTGGAAAATGGTAAAGTTAGTGCTGTAAAAGCCTCCAGGAAATGCCAAAATAGTTCAATAACTTTTGATTTGATGCCAAGGAAATGTCCGTACAGCGGCTACATAAAGCTTTAATGGGGATATGCCCTCCGGCCAATCTGGAGAGGGTGGTTAACACACAAATTGAATTGAAGCTTGTCTTAGCAAAGCTCGGAAATTGCTCCCCCTGTCGAACTTTCCAGTGTCGCGTTCTCAGTAACGTTGACTTTTCCGACAGCAGCATACCCACGGCTGTGGCTGCCCTGCCAAGAGCTCTTATCGGCATTCCAAAGGCGAAGATGGTCTTTATTTCTAGACTACTACATCAGAAGATGTTTCCGCCTATGCTCAGCTAATTCTGCTTCATTTTCCTAAAGTATCTCTTAAATGTGTTTCTGTCTTTATCACTGCGTCTCCTCCACGTTTTGATATCTCTGTTTACTTGGATCATCTTAATGCTATTCCATCGAGCGCGTCAATGCTTTCTGATACTGATCAATTTTTGGATTTTGGTGATTTCAACATCTGTGATGTCACGGGGTCCTATGTGATCGACTCAGCCAGTTTGATACCTTCAAGGCAATTGTCCTTATCTCAACTTAATTTTGACCCTTTCAACTTAGAATCCACCAATTGTCCAAAACTACTTAAACTAGCAATTTCATTACAAAATTCTAAGCCTCAGCATGTATTACTAGACTAAACACATTTCATTTGATCTCTCAACATTTTCAATATAATTTTTAATATTTTCCTATCATTTCCTTAACCAGTTAAACTCCATTTCTGTTTCTTTTTATACTTTTAACTAATTCAAATTGCATAAATACATATATTTACATTTCTCAAACGACTCCCCGCCCTCCTGTTATATATTTTGTTATAAGCAACCGTGTCATTTTTTTGAATTGTGCATAAAAGCCAGATTCCAAATCACGACACTATCAATTAGAGTCACCCACAAGACAATTGTTTAAATACAAAATGGAAAATGGCATAAAAGAGCTACTCAAACTACCAAAAAATGTTAAGTCTGCGACTTGTAACTCGTTAGCGGGGCGTGTCTAGCGTTTATCATTTGCAGTTTCGCAACAAACAAACAACAAAAACCAAACTAAAAACTAAATAAACAAACAAACAAACAAACAAACAGACAATCCAACAAACAGGCTAACAAAAAGTTTTCAACTTTTCGTGCCCGTGGCGCTGAGATTACAACAATTGCTCCAATTTGTTTGCGTTTTGGGAACTTTCAAAGCACTTTTAATTATGCAAGTGGACAACACCCCACATAAAGGGTGTCTTTTAATTGATGGAAATCACATGACAAATGGAATACAAGAAGATAGGGTTTACCAATTTGCTAGATTGTCTGTTTATAAAGCGCTCAATTTCGCTTTGAAAACAAATGGAATTTCAAATCAAAGGCTGAAAATTTCCAACTCCCCCAAAACCAAGAAATATCTTAAAATTCTATGGAACTCTAACAAATATTTTTGCAGATTTCCACATTTAGTTTAAGCCTGAAATGTCAACATTTAAAATCTTTTGGGTCACCCTGTAAATATACCATTTGAGTATTATTTTCTTTATTTTTCTCCACCCAACTAATTTGCATGAAATTTCATTTAAATTTTAAACAAATCTCCGACTTAAGGTCAGCTTTTTTATAGTCATTTTTTTTGAAAGTGCAACTGCGTTTTGTCTAGAAATGTAATCGAATTGAGGCCAAGCTTAGGTATATATATATATATATATGTATCTTTTATAGGGTTTCGCCTCAAAAGGCATTATGGTTTGTCACACTGACTTATTTTTCAACCACTTGACCAACTGACGATGACAACTACTGACCACAAGACCCAAGATGCAAGACCAAGACCAAGTCTACAGCATACAGCTCAAAGCCCCATTTCTTGCCCCAATCTTCTTCAGGTTGCCCTCAAAGCTAGGCTGGATGATGGCTGGAGTGAGGTTGGAGTGAGGGCTCAACAGGTGTGTATGAGTATGTACATGGATGGCTAGATTACATGTTAGTAGGTGCAAGCAGACAAACAGATAGACAGACAGACAGACAAACAAACAGACCAACAGACAGACTGTTAGATAGATAGATGGCTGAGAGAACGACAACAACTTGGTTGACTCGTTTGCCATTTGCTGCTGTTGCAGTTGTTGCTGTTGCAGTTGTTGCTGTTGTTGCTGTTGCTTGGCTTCCTGCTCAGAAAGTCTAAATATGTCGCTAGGCTGTGTTGCCTTTCCCAAACAGTTTTGCGGTTTCTGCTTTACGTAAAGACGGAAAGTGTTTTTATACCCTAAAAGAGAGTATTACAATTGTATGATGAAGCCAGAATGGTATGTCCTAACGATATTATAGCCTGGGGGATCCCTTGGAATTGTGCTTTGTTAGTATTCCAGCATCTTCTAATATGCGGAGGCGAGTTGACTCTGTTGACTCTCTTGTATGGGCGAGAACTGCTATGGAAGTCTGTCCAACTATTTCGTTCGGAACGATTTGCTCAAGCTAAAAGCTAGCGAGCTAAAGAGGATTTCCTTAGAACATAAAAGCAATCTTGAACACTCAAACGATCATATACTTCTTGTTTCATTTGAACTGCAACATCCTTTGCTGCCATTACCTATAGCTTTATGGCTCTTGTGCCAAATTCACCTTCGAAATTCCCTCCAGACACTGCACTAACATTCATAGAACCACAAATTTCTTCTAGTCCATCTGTAAGGGTATAAAAACTTCGATCAGCTTGCTTCTTCCCTGTTTATTTCTCTTTGTCGACATCGAAACATGTCAGGGCGACACTTTGACCAAGTTGCAAATGCAGTTGCCTCTGCTGAAACTCTGTTTTTTTTATAGACAACTATACAACAGCAACGACAAGTATAACAACACCAGCAACTACAGCAACAACTCAATGCCAAAAGTGCAATGAAGAGTAAAGTCAGGGTTAACAACAGGTAGTCATAGTCAGTCGGGCTCGCCAGGCAGACCCAGAGACATTCAGACAGTTTGTTTAGCATTTTATAAAGTTTTTTTTTTTTTTGTTTTGTTTTGCCTGTGTGTGAGCAAAAGTTCAAGTTGGCTGGCTCAATATTTGCAAATGTTGAACTGCCAACACAGAAAAGGCGGGCGGCAAGCGGAAGCAGACGGGGCCCATTGAAAACTGTAAAGTAGGAAATGTAAAGATATTGTCTATTCAAGCACAATATATAGGAAGAAGTTGGTTTAAAGCTGCGATATTGAGAATAATTCATACAAATAATGAAATTAAACGAATTAAGCCTAGCTATGAGGATGACATCAATGGATGAACACATCTTTTGAGTCATTTTGTATGTGTTTTAAAATTATGTTAATAATATTCATAGAGATGATTCAATATACAGCTTCAAATATATAATAATAATAATGAAATCTGAATTATTGAAAGACTGAATGAGGAAAGTATAAAGAGTGAGAGGAATTTCATCGTCAAAGAGTTTTCTAAAAGTTCTATAATGAGGCGAGACTAGGCGAAAGAAGTGCAAGACATACTAACTTGCTCACACACGCATGATTGCTTGCTGGCTAGATACATTTCTGAGGTAGATACGGAGAATGAACAAAAAGTAGTACCCTTGAGAGCGTCAAAAACGGCAATACAGACTCAGTTATAGGGGAAGTTGAGACTATGCGAACCAAAGAAATGCAAGACAATCTCCCTTGCTTACACAAGCATGATCGTATGCTGGCTGACTTACCCTTGAGAGCGTACAAAAGGCAATACTGACTGAGTTATAAGGGAAGTTGAATGGGTAAATTAAATTTTGGAGGAATTTTCAAGTAGTAAATACAAGAGAAAACAAAGCCAACATTCTAATTTCGCTTCATTCTTCATAGTAATCGCTTTTCTAGTTTCATCCTGTTCAATCATAAATATACTTGGTAGAGAATATGTTCAAGTCTGGGAAATTCCGCCTCATATCTCTACATGCAACTTGTCTACTTATTTCCTTACATCTTAGAAAATTGCATCACCTGATTTTATCTAAGATCGTAACAATATATCGCCTTGCATAAATCAGGCCTAATCAAAAATCCATAATAAAAGCCATGTTAAATGTCAAACAGATCATAAAATATCCACTCAAAGCCAGCAGCAGTCCAATGTGAGCAAAATCGTAAAGCAAAAACTGAAGAAAACACACAACTTGTTAGAAATGATTACACATTAAAATTGTCATATTTATGCATATGTCAATGGCAGGAGATGATGATGATGATGATTCAGTGGCACTTAACACATTCACTTTGTAAGTGTAATCTCGATCTGGCCGCTCAACATAAACCAGGCATATGCTTCGAGAAATGTCGCCAGCCAGGCGAGCGAGTAAATGTTAATTGTGTTTTATTGACTTTTGATTTTCCTTCATGAATTTTCATTAGACAAAATGGTAAGGAAAATATCAAATAAATAAACTCGCGCCAGACTGGTGAACGTGGTGGTGGCTTCCTTATGGCAGCGGGCTTCCGCTTGGCCATAAAAAATTACTGATATTGACAGCTCCGACGATAGAGGTTGAGATTCAATGTTGACACAAGACTTTCAACTGCAACATACACACACATACATACTTTCAATTTCACTGCACACTTGACTGCACTTAGAGGCTTATCTCTCCTCTTTTTATTATATTTATAATTATGAACAATGTTTAACAACTTTTACTTCTTCCGTTGCCAAGATGCAACGCTTCAGATAAGCCCCAAGAATTGAGGGGCCACTTGGTGGAAGTGCGTCTCGTGGGCTGTGGGCCTTCCTTTGAAAGTGTTGGCTGAAAGCAACTTGCGGAAGTTGATTGGACTTACAACTTTTTTGGATAACAGATGAAAAAATATATAAATTTATATAGAAGGTCTCATAAGTGTGGCGTTAACAATTGCTTAGATACAACTAAGAGTTGAGTTTTGTATTGGCTTCATGCGGATATGCTGTAGTTAGCTTCACATTAAAAATATAACTTTAAGCAGGTGATATTAAGCAATTCAATGTTAACAATTATGTAATTTAAAGTTACATAATTTGTAATTCCCTTTTTTGGACTTCAATTTGAAGATAAAAGATCTGCTTTTCATGACAAAGGGAGTAGGTGCAACTGAGTGCTTCTATCCATCTATTTTGACATGCAGAGCTTAAAAGTCTCCAATGTTATAGAGCGAAATAGTCGTATTTATCAGATGTTTCTTATGTGTAAGTATGGTTCATCAGAATCAGACAATTGTACTATATATGTAGCTGCTATAGAACCAATTGCTCAGCATGAAAAATTAGTATGGAAAATTCTTTTTGCTTTTCATCCAAATCAAACCAAATCCCATATGTGTTCACTTTTGGATAGATTCTTCATCATATAACTGCTGTAGAAGCGGGCATATATTTACAAAATGAAGGATGTGTAAGGTGCGGCCAGCTCTTCTATATGGTCAACACCTATTTAGGCCCATGTAATAGTTCACCTTGGATAAGCAACATCAGCTCAGGCTCAGTTAACCCATAACTTTGACTCTGGCAGTTGTAGAAGGCTGAAGGAAGGAAAAGAGGATCACAATGTTTTAAGTTGAAGTAAGACTACGTTCTTAACGGGGGTCATATCAAGGTGTGGCAATGAAGTTCCAGGAATTCGTCAATAAAACAAACGCAAATGACATTGCTAGCCATATCCTATTTACAGTAGTCTCTCTCTTAAGTTTACACTAGAATTCCAGGGTTTTTCTCATGATGGAAGGCATCTTTGGTAGTCCTCCCAAGTTAACCTGTTTAGCACCATCACAGCTGTAGCTTGCGTGACCTCTATGCTGAGTTCTCGGACTTTATCCTGGGGAACAAGAAACCCTTGCAATGCTGCGGATATCAAAAACGAGATCCTTTAGTCGTAACTTGAACATTCTCGCTTTTGCTAGCCGCTCATCAGCCTTTGCTTCTCCCTGCTGGCTCAGTTTTTGGCTCTCGGATTCATATTCACATTTTCAGGTCTCAATCTCCAGTGACTACCCAATTCACAATATATTGCTTGTAATGAGATTCTCTCATTTTCATGCTGTCACTAAAGAAGTTGCCTTCAAATGGCCAAATGTTCTATTAACTTCAAACTGTATCTGGAACTTTAGAGATGTCCTCACCTTTCCTAGCTTTATATAACTTTATCTAAACTATAACTTTATCTAACTTCATCACACTTGCTGAGTATTAAGACTCTTCCTAAGAGTTCCTCTTTCATCACACAAAATCCATCATAAATCTCCAACAAAGTCCTCTGGCATCTATCATTTGGCTTATCTAACAGTATGCATCATTTGGGCCACAGTAGCTGCCATTGCCAAATGGCCAAATGCAGGCATCGGCTTCTTTAACGGCATCTAACACGCCTGAAATGGCCAACGCTTTGGGTCAGTAATTAAATCAAATCCCATGGAGCGTGGAGCATGGAGCATGGAGGGAGCGTGTCAGTGTCAGGCTAGTCGGCCTGGCTGTGACCATCTGGACACTGTGACTCTGGGCAATTGGCCAATTCATGGACTTTAATTACTTCATAAAAGAAGCGTTTCAGCTTTGGGCAAATGGCTTCATCTTCGTCTTCATCTTGGCCAGGTGCCCGTGCCCTTAACTGAAAAGCAGCATCACCAGCAACAGCAGCAACAACTTTATCTAACTGTTCTCTCTCTGATTTTTGCGCAAAACTCTTTGTTTGTAGTTGCTGTTGTTGTTGTTGTTGTTGTTGCTATTGTTTTGTTGTTGTTTATGGCATTTTGATAGCCAAGACGTGCGCATTATTATTGCTGTTATTGTTGCTTTTGTTATTGTTTAATGATAACCTTAAGGTGGACTTTTTTGTCATACCCTAGCAGATGAGTATTGGCATTTTGTCTTGAGTTTTGCTTTAAATCATAGAAGGGAATATATATATACATATGATATGACTTATATCATAGACTTCCCATTGAAATAAGCTGATGTAAGTAAGACTATAGTAAATATATAGAATTTATACTATATCATATACCTAAACCCTTCCTTTGCTCTCTAGAATTTGCATAATTTGTATCAATCTGATGCCACTTTAATGTTAGTCGATCTTCAGATTACTACCACACATATTTCCAAAGGGTATTTAATGCTCGGCTTGCTTCATATAACCAGTCTCTTGTATAGCTTGAAAATCTGTCCATTGCAGGCCTATTCCATTCATCTGGTCATTCATTTACTCCATTGTCTGACCATTTTCAAGGTTCGATCAACTTTTGTGGGGTCTGATGAGGCTCAGGCTCCGACTGTCTGTATTGTCTTCCGAATTCTATATAGAATCCAAATCTGACTGAGGCTTTCATTGCTTATTAATTGGAGTGTAAAAATTTGGATGCACGCTTCAACGCCTTTATTGGGCACTTAAAAAATATTTACACTCCATGCTTGGCAGCTGTGAGAGAGCCGGAGCCATTAATGGTCAGTGCTAATCATCATTCGCTTATCACAAATAACGCCCCGCTTAAATAAGCACAAAGATAGCTTTCTCTGCCCACTTTTTATATGTGGAAATTGCATGGCACTTGAACATTTTAATGATTTAATTGAATTATGAAATACCTTGGAGCTGCATTGAAGCGTTTGCGGTTTGAAAACTAAACTAAAACAAAAGACTTGGACAAGAAACTTGACTTAAGCAAACATTCAAAAGCTGAATCATTATGCTGAAAAAACAGCAAAGAAAAGTAAAAATGATATAGAAAATCTGGCATCAAAATTTAAAGAAATTTGTATACCCTTTACACATGCTTCTGAGGCGCATTTTATGGGAGTTTTCTTAGTAACTTTTGTGGCTTCTACACAGACAAGATGTCTCAAAATTAGTGATGAAATGAAACTCTTATGGAATAGAGCCTGGGATAAATAGCTTTCACATCACAGAGCCACTCTTTTGTCGACATTTCTTAGATTTCTTTCACCATAAATGTGGCAGTATTTTGTTGGGAAAGTTTTCGATTAACCCCAAAATCTCAAGATGTGCTCCTTCAATCTTCAATCGCTTAAACGAAAAAGGTAAGAGAGATATATAAAATCTGTGGATATCCTTAGCCAATATACAAATATATTCACAAAATTAGCTTCCATCAAATGTGGGATACAGTCCTGCTGATCATCCATTGCACATATTCATGGATCAATCACCTAAGAAATCAAGCTACCAATGCGATGGACGTGATCTACAGATTCTTACAGAGCTGATTTCCCTGTAGATGTGTGCGCACATGAACGCCACAGCCATTGGGACTGTTTGCTACATGGTTCACCTAGCCTAGCCCGATATAATTTCTCTGATTTCACTCTTCAAATCCTCAGCAGTATAAGTTATACTTACCCATTGGGTGTTCTTCCAAAACTAAGTCTCCCCTATCGACCTTCGAAGTTTAACACCTTCAAATTCTTCGCTTTAATATCCCACAAACTCTATAACGAAATCATAGTACCCCATTTTCTTAAGAGTATTATAAAATTTATAAACTTTTTAATAGAAATTGCGCAGAAAGCTGAAGCGTAGAAGAAAAATGAACAGAGAATGCTGTTTAGAAAGAAGGAAAAAAGAAAAAATAAAAAACAATTTGTAAATTGCTTCCGACAGCAAATTCAATAATAACAACGGCAGCAGCCAAAGCAACAACAAGGAAAACAACAACAGCAGCAACAGCAACAACAGCAGCAACAACAACAATGTTGGCAACTAATAGTTACTTTCAATCATTCATCATCGATTTCAATAAACAATTTCAATGGGCAGACTGAAAGGCAGACACAGACACAGCCGACACAGCCGACACAGCAGCCGGCGCAGCTTGGAGTAGAACGCACAATGGCAGCGACGGCACTTGCTACATGTTGTTGCTACCCCCCTTCTCTAGCCCCACTTCTACTTTCAGCTGCTACCAGCTCAACACTTTGTGAACGTGTGAAAGATTTGTTTCATATTCTGTGTGTGTATGTGTGTGTGTGGGGCAGTTGAACTTATGGCCAATGTCTGTCTGCATGACTGGTCGGAACAATCAGACAAACACCATTTTGTTGTTGCTTTTTGATGCTTTTTCAATTATAACTAAAAAAAATTCTATTGCAAATAAGCTTTTCTGCAATTGGAAAACATTGTGCCTGAGTCCTAAGTAAACCTTGACATTTTCATGGTTTGAACTGAAATTTTAGTTCTTAGACACGCCCCTGGCAGAAAATAAGATCTCAATAAATTTGATATCAATATTCTTTGACTAAATCCAAAACACGTTCTCAGGCCAAGACAAAAGGCGTCGTTTCTTGGTAAATGTCAAGAGTTAAGCATGCCTAATGATGCAATAAATATATGTTTACTTTTTTGCATGTGGCAGATGTTAGGAGCGAGGGTATGTCGATAAGTTTTCATTGTGATTTATGTAACAACAAGGCTTAGCTTTCTTTAAGTTTAAATTTTAAACCAACCATGAAATATGCTTTCGAAGGGGTTCTCTTTCGATGAGAACTCTGAGTCGAAGTGTCCACCTGAATAGGTGACAGGGAGGTACGGCGACCAGTGCTGATCTTATTGTCTCTATGATAGAAGTGCCTCGATTTCCTTCAAGTAGGATATGATGCACTTTCTTGTCGATTGACTTTGAGCTTAGGCAAGCTTGAGTCGTAGCCTGGCCACGGCCGGACAGTCGAGCAGAATGTGGGAAGAGGATTCTCAATCTTCCTGACAGAATCTTCACTCAGTTTCAGACTCAGTTTCACGCTTAAGCTATTTTTGACCCACCAAGAGATGTAGACATGATATATTTAGGTGGGTAACCACAACATCGCCAAGAGTTTGGCTTGACGAAGTCTACGGAGTGTTCCCAGGGTCGTAGCTTCAGAGTCGGCAACTGTTCTCTGACTAAAACTTGGCCAATGCCATGCTGACACCATATAATGGCTCTGGGCCTACCAATAGTACAGAGGAGTCATTTCTGGTGAGTTAATCTCCTGAATCTGTGCCACCAGATCGTTGAAAGTTTGGCTTGACTAAGTCTAGGGAGTTTTTCCAATATCTTAGTTCCAGAGCCCGCAACTGTTCTCTGAGTAAAGCTTGGCCGAAGCCATGCTGAAACCACAGAATGACTCTGGGACTACTATTAGTACAGAGGAGCCATTTCTGGCTAATTCACCTTCTGAATCAATGCCTTTAATGCCCATCAAAGTGTAGCCTTGTTGCCCACAGCAAATTCCTGAAGGACTTTGAGGCAGTCTTTGACTAGCCTGCAGAAGAGTCCCCACGAACCACCATATTTGATGCCATATTTAATAATTTCCTAATTTGTAGAATATTTTCCAAAATTCATATCCCAAAAATATCAAAAATATTCCATAAATTCTTTAGTCCAAAAGTTAAGGAAAATATTTGCTGGTAATGATGATTTTTCCACTACAAACACAATCTATTTGACTTAATGAAGACTTCTTGGACCTACCCTCGCAAAATTAAAGGCGACTTTAACACCATAAGCTGTTAGAACAAGCGACAATCACAACAGCAATAACAAGCTAAAATATGTCAATAAAATATACAAATTTTTGGTAGCTTTAAATTTTAGAAACCTGATTTGTAAGGTTTCCATGGTCCAGTGGCGCTCAAACTGTAGCTAATTAAGCCTGACATTAGTAACTTATAAGGGTGCTAAATATGGTAGAACACAAACAATTCGTTAGTCTCCCAATTCAACCATAAGATCATTAAGTCTGACTCATTTCATAAACACCCAAATTTGTTTTACAGTGTAACAGCACTGCACAGCACCTGTACTGCTGACTCTGCCCGAATTTGCACCTCAATCTTAGCCATCATTTTTGTCATACGCAAAAAAACAGAAACGAAAGAATACAAAAGACTTAGTTAACGAACTTGCACAGCTGACTGTCACTTTGGTTCTTGCTCGGCAGAACGAACAACATATATAATTGCTATATAAAAATTACTTTGCATTTGACTCAAAAATGAAGCAATTGGAGCTGGAGCTGGAGATGGAGATGGGGAGTGAGGAGGGATGGTATGACTACATGCAATGCGGATGTGAAACTGCGCTTGTGCGGCAGCGGCACTTCTTTTGTATTTATTTTTGCCACTTTCTGGGCAGCTGCTTAACATGCCACACAGGGGAATGCAACCCGGTAGATGCCACTGCCAGTGTGTTCGTGTTTGTTGGCAAAATATGTAATTATGTTAGAAGACAAGTGCACCTGAGACAGCTGTCGCTGCCACTGCCACTGTCTGCTGTCTGCTCTGATCTTCCAGTTCACCAACATCAGCCTCTAGTTTATGGCTTTGCTTTTGATTTGAATTTATTATGCAACGAATGGGTTTTTTTTGTTTTGTTTGTCTGCCTTCAGCTAAATGATAGATTTATGTCAGCTCTATTGACAAATTGTATTACCTGACATTTGCTTAAAGCTGATGGCTTTTTAGCAACTGCAATTGCCAATTGACATTGCAAAACATGCTGGCGAAAAACAAACAGAAAAGCAACCAAGCAACATGAACAACAGAGCCATTTGCTTGCCCAACACATTTGTCAAATATTTGACATCCTAATCGACCGCACAGTAACCAAATGTGCATTGAAATTTCCATAAATTTTAACAAATTAATAAACCAAATTGATTTGCAAGCATTTCTCGTGACAGTTCAAAGATTGCAACAAATTCAAAGTAAGTCAATTTTCTTTGTTAATTTTTTGCAAAATTTATGCTCAAAACTTGAAAAGCCATCAGGCGGCTGGGGCAAAACAAACAAAAGATTTTTGGTTAGATGAACGATGAGACGCTGCGGCTTGACTTGACTATGATTTATGGCTAAGTGCCCAAAATAAGATGTTTGAAATTATGTTTAAACCATATGACAGGCGCTGAGAATTGGGTCAAAATTAGCAAACATTTAAAGTAGACTATGACAAATCATTTTTTCTAAGCCAAAGAATTAGAAACACATTTAACATTTTAAAATAAATTAACACAGAATTTTAAACAGCTTCAAAGAAGGTCTTAGTCAGGGAACAGACGCAAGAGAGAGGCCAGGAAGAAGTTTGTGGCCACCTTTGTCTACACTAGAATTTGGTTTCTTGTTTTCAGAACGTTTTGACTTAGGAAACTTCTAGAGTTTTCATACTTAAGCTGCTCCAATCATTCATATCAGACTACTATATCATATACTCTTAGTACACCAACATTTGTTACTTTTTATACGAATTGTACCGAATTTGGATGACAGTTTTAGAAGCTTGCGAGTGTGCTGAATACTTTTCAACAATATCGGACATCTATATCATATAGCTTCCATACGATTAAAGCTAAGAACTATAAGCTAAGAATTTATGTATATTTGGATGAGGCGGGGCTTTCCCTCTGCGGTACGGCCGTAAAGCATTGCTTCGCAGAAGATTCGGCGCCGCCTAATCCATAGAGCGCCGCTCGCGCTCAGCTCTCCGCAAGTCGACCATTACGTCCATGGCAAATTTGCTGGCGGCCTGCCATTTCTCCGCACTCTTCAGCATGAAAGGATAAAGTGCGCCACAGAGATCTCGGATCCCAATTCGAGTTCCAGTTTGCGTCGCTGGGACGAGAATTTTGGGCATGTGAACATAACATGTTCGGCATCTTCCACCACACTTCGGCTACACCATGTCCATCCTCTGATGGCTCGTGTCCAAAACGGTCCAGGTATCTACGAAAGTAGCCCTGCCCGCTAAGAAGCTGAGTCAGGTAGTAGTGCTTTCTACCAATCCAGGCTTGGTGATTGGGGATGAGACGGTGTGTCCACCGGTCCTTGGTAGACTTATCCCACCGTTCCTGCCAGTTCGGCGGACTTTAGCAACGTTTTCGCCGACGCTCTTTAGTTTGTCATCCTGGCGGCGGGTGACCATGGCGTGGATATCGCTATAGGTTGCCTTCCCATTTGCGCTTATAATAAGTACGTCCGGCTTACTAGTGGCTTCCTTTTTCTGCTACCTATTTGTGTATGTATGTATGTATATATGAATGGACATGTTTGTATATGTGAATGTATGTGTATGGTGATTGTAGAAGCCTTCACCTTCCTTGATTAAATTTGATCGGGTTTTGGCTGCATTCCTTCTTATTGAAGTAAAAATTTCTGCAAGTTTAAGTAAGTTCCACAAGCGGTTATGTTCGTTTTACGAATTTCATAAGCTAAAGAACTAAAATTCTTGCTTCCAAAGTTAAGAAGACTTGATTTCAGTCCAAAACTTAGTTGATTTAGTCAATAACATTTTTGATTTAAGAATTTTTAGACTTCTAAAGAAGCTTTCGATTCAAGTTGTTTGATCGGGGTTGCCTTTTGAGAGCGTTTTAATCACGATTCAAGTAAGAAATTTCTAATTTTCCTAATTTAACCTATTATTAGCTAAATTTATTGTGAGTTTCTATTGTAATGCTGCTTTTCCCCTGCAACAGATGGCCAGACCTACCCTCATATGACTATTTCGATTGAGTTCAAGAATATAAGTGATTTCTGTTAAATAACTCAAAGGGGTTATATATTATATATATTCCCTATCAAAAGTTTAGTTTTTGCTTCTGCAAATAATTGGTCTCTCTCTAATATTGCTACAAATCAAATAGCATATCATATATATAACTATATACATTGTTTAATGAAATGCCTTTTAACTGATTCTCACATGCGATTTTCTCACACGCATTCCACACATGGGTGGCTGCTTGTTGATATTAAGATGTTTATAATATTGTAATTAATTATGATTTTTTGTTTGAATACTTCAAAAAACGCCACTTGAGGGTCTCTCAAAGTCAAAGCAAAGTTCAATGCCAAATACAAAACCAAACAAACAAAGCAAAGAAAAAGAAAAAGAAGAAACAAACAGAATGCCAAAACCTTACCTTATGCCTTTGTATTGCATTCAAAACTCATCAGCTTGGGTTTTCATTGGGCTGCTGATAAAGCTTAATTATATATACATAAACCGCAACAAAACAATGCAACAATAACAATAACAGCAACAGCAACAAAACCGAAACGAAAAGATCTGAAAAGCGCACTTTGAGAGGCAGCTGAGACTAGAGGGGGGGGCGACTTGATAATGATAATGAAAATGAAGAATTTGAGTTTGCCCAAATTCACACGGTTTTTGGGCCTACAAAAGTAAATGCGAGCATTGATGTTACTTGCAGATATGTTTGTATGTAAAAATCAGCATCATTGAAGGCATTTTAATGAATATCATTAAATGTTTTCCATTTATTTCGACTATGACCCACTAAATTTTAGATGTTCGCCGAGTTGCAGCGCTCTAAAAGCTGATCCATATCACAGTGAACTAACAGAAATAAATTGTGCCATAAAAAAAAACCATCATGATCAAGTGCCACTTTTGAAGTTCAGCCACTTTTGAAAAAATCCCACAAAATAAAAAGTATCAAAAAAATCTCATTTAGCACGGTTTATTTTTAATTTATTTATGCATTAACAGCGGCCTGTCTGTCGCTCAACTGACATACGCTGAATGCCAATTTTACTGAACAAACCAAAAAAAAAAAAAACAAAAAAAAATGAATTGACATTAAATTGTTGACATCATGAGGAAGTTAAGCACGAGTCTTATGCTAATTATGTTTCAGTTGTTCAATTTATTTCAGCTTTTTTTTAAACATTTTAAAGCAAGGCAAGGCTGCAGCAACTGCAAACGAGACCAAGCAACAAAAACAGCTGCTACAATTTCGAAGCTCAACCTTTTTTGTTGTCGTTGTTGTTGTTGTTGTTGTTGCTGTTTTACAGGGCTTGGAGATTGGCATCTAAGTTGTAAATTATATTGCCAAATAATTGGTATAATTAGCAATGCGAATCCGATCTATTGTATCTATAAAAACAAAACCAATTCAGCTTCAATTAGTTATTTGGGCTTTGGTTTTTATGGTTTACAAAAACAAGGTTTCCCACCTTGTGTACTTTGGTATAGTTTTCTTATCCAGGTTGATTATAAGTGAATCTTTACGCACTTGTTGTTAAGGATTTCAGTGTGAGAGCCAAAATTTAGACGTTTGTCAAGGGTTATACCATACTTAGCCTGCGATGGTTGGTCCAGAGTTACGGCTTGCAATTGTATAGGTGCAGTGAGGGTCAATGAGGGCCTTCAAGGTGTAGCAGGGATTGATGGTCTTTTGTGGATTGACCTTTAGATTTCATCAGCCAATGTGGTAAGGTACTCTTGGAGTCCACCTGCTGCTTCTGTGCGAGATTTACAGCTGTAAAGCAGTGCAATATCATCAGCGTAAGTAGCAAGTAAAGCCTTCCTGGGAACTGCCTTATGATACTCGCTAGGGCAGGGTAAATCTGCAGTATATATTGAGTAGAGCAGCGGGCCAAGGATACTGCCCTGAGGAACTCCAGTTCTTATATGGTAAGGAGCCGACTAGATGTTCCTGACCCTGACCATAAACCTCCGTTCTACCAAGTATGATCATAGAACTCCGTAGTATGGTGCTGGGAACAGCTATGTTGCATATCAATGAAGACAGCATTATAGCATTCTAGTTCGTCAACGGCCTGTAGGATGTGCTTTGCCAATCTGTGAAACTGCTCCTTTCGAAAGCCAAACTGGTGATCCGGCAGGATACGGCGCCCTTGATAATGTCACCTAGTCGATTGGCAACTGTAAAAGGCAAGGATTACTTAGTAGCCCTGTTCTTATAACATTTCGTCAACAAATGTGTAGGCTTCCGTAACGTATTTCCTTCAGCAATAGCAATAGGCAGCAAAACATCTCTTATTTCTAATTTGTTTCATAAATGAATAGAAATACATGTACATACAACACATACGCAGAAAGAGAGAGACGTGGCATTCTACCTATTTGACCATCAATGCAGGCATGTGCCTCTTTAACTCTCTATTCCGACCCATGGGGCTAGCATGTGCTACACCGCTTGTTTTGCCATCTACGGTACAAGGTTTTCCTTCATTTATATTCATTCATTGTTTTATATGACAGATATATGATATAGTGGTCCGTTTCACGATTTTTACATATAAGGGATTTATATAACCGCAAACAAACGGACAGACAGACAGAGAGACGGACTTGGCTATATCGACTCGGCTTGTCATCCTGATGAAGAATATGTACACTATATGGCCTCGGAGATGCCCTCACCAAGGGTATAAAGAATCGTTTATCTGCCTTATCTGTAGCAACATTCATTGTTTCTAATATGAACTTAGATTAGAGATGGGCAGAATCAGAAATCCTCTCCAACCTAATAGGGATTAAGTATTGTGCTCGTGAATAAAGTTCGGCCCTTGCTTTCATGTTGTATCGGTTAAGCAAAGCAATAATTCGGCGGTCAGCAGCCATCTCTGCCTAAACACACATATGCAGCTTTGAATGTTTGCAATAGTGTGTGTGTGCTGGCCTAAATATATCGTATATCTGTTGGAAAAACAATCTACGTGTTAGGACTTACACTTCCTCAGACAGCCAACACTTATCCTTAAGCAATTGTTCGACTGCTCTGCTATCTTTTAACTGCCTGTTTGAGGTATTTTTGATCGCTCAGTTTTATGGCATTCCTACTGTTCTAATGAGTTTATTTTGTTGCTTGTTGCCATGGATTAGAACCTTTAGAACCTCCTGGCAAAGTTCAATTCTTTGTATTTTCCATATGTGAAACTTGCATTACAAAGAAGCCTACCTCGAACCTATGAATCTATCTACTTTTACCTACAATATAAATTACAAGTTGCCTCCGCTAAGACAAGATGTCAAAATGATCATAAATTTCATACCAGATTACAAGTCATCTTCCATTTCTTACATCAACTTTTATAATTGAACTGCACCTTAGCGTGTCAGCTTGTGTTGTGCTTGTGTTTTCCCCTGTTTTACAATCAATCCGAGGGGCTAATAAACAATCATAATGAGCTGTTTTAACTTGAGCTCATTTGCATAATTGGTTATTTTTAGTTTTTTTGCACAAAAATTGGCAACAACAAAAACGTTGAAAATTATATATGTACTCGTTCGAACACAATATACTTTATTTGTGGACTTAAAAGTAGCCCAACAAACAGATCTCGACTGGCGTAAACAAATTGATTAGCGTCTGAGCATTGAAAATTGCAGCGGCGAATAAAATAAATCGAAAAATAAATATCATGCTCTGTGGATTATGAATAAATGTTGTTGAAAATACATTGTGGATGTGGATGTAAGGGTTTTTAAAGCAATTATAATATTGCAAGCCCAATTTCGGAGTCAGGCCAAGACAGGCCAAGGAAGGAGCTCGGATCTTGGGCTTGTTGCCAGGTTGTGGCTGTGAGCCGGCCGAACCTTTGTATGAAATGTAAATGGGGCGGGTGGATTTCAACACCGCTGCAGAGTTCGCAGTTGAGTGTGACTTGGCTTTGGCCGGAGTGTGTGCGTGTGGCAGGCACTCCTCCTCCTCGTATATTGTTGGTTATTTGTGAACGCTGTTCACACCTGACCAGGTCATCCAATACGATCACGGGCGCCTCTAAGTTTTGGCAAATAAAAAATAAATCAATTAGCAGGCTGACTAATCGACTGTGATCTTGTTTGTGGCTATTGCAGGTACATCACGCCAGCGGCGGCAGCTACCACGGCAGCCACAGCAGCATCAGCAACAACAACGGCCAATGGCATCTCCGCGGGTGGGACTAGTCTGGCGGTTTATCCCACGGCCACCGCGCAGGTGTACCGTTCAAACAATGGCATCGATGTGCTCGACTGTGCCGGCCTGGAGCATCACAATGCGGCTACAACAACAAGCGGCAGTGGCTTCTCCCAGCGTCTGCGTGAGCTGGCCGCCTCAGCGGGTTTGCTGTCCCTGAAACCACGTCAGCCACTGAAGCCCGTGATCAAGACACGCGGCTCACCAGGACCGGAATTTCCCAAAAAGGTCACCTTCAGCGCCTTTGCCACAGTTCAGGTGGTATGAGCTTGGACAGCATCTGGGGCGTGGCAGCTCTTTGTGGGGCGCAGGGCGCTTGAACAAGGTGAGACTTAATCCGCTTCAATCAAATGAAATCGTTCCTAATTCAACGTTTTCCTCTCTTCCAGATGAACCTGCTATGTTAAACGTTATTATTGTTGTTGTTAATTGTTGCTGTTGCTAAATGTTTAAATCTACTATGGGAACACGGAGTCTCTGGAGCAGTTAATGGCTGCAGCGCATCGATATGTTTTAAGTTTAACTTTAGAAGTTGTGCCATGTCTTTGGCTTGAAAATATGTTACAAAAAAATGGATATACAAGATATGTATATATATATAAAGGGTGTTCCAAAGTACACAAAGGAAATGGTTATAAGAATTTGTATTGGAAATTGTAGACAGAATAGGTTTATCAAAGAGATGGCAGAGATGGATTTGCATAAATGTTATGGAATTTCCTTGTGAAATCTCTAAATATTTCTCTTAGGCTAGCTTTAGACTTCATCTTTAAAATGCTCTTTGAGTAGCAGATACTACCTGATCAGTTCTGGTTACTAGAATCATCTCCTTGTCCATTCCTTTTACATCTTTGAACTTAGGCAATGATGATGATGCTAAATCGTATAAGCACTTTGTTTAATATTCTGCTACATAAAATACCTTTCTTATGTGAACGTTGGAACATCCTTTATACATATATATAAGCAAACATATACCAATTATGCCCCATAGCTGAAATACCTCAAATATCCCTTGAAACTTTTGTACTTATCAAAATTATGTTTTATCATACGCACCCTGATATTTTTTTGTTTTTTTCGTCTAAAACTTGAAAACTGTTTTTTTTCTGAAAGACTGACTTTTCTATTTCACAGTTCCTTTAACTATACATAACCCTCCCCCTCCTCACCATGTCTTACTATCATTTTCCTCACCTCAGCCAATCACCAACAGTATTTTTGTCAATATGAAACCATCTCTACCTATGTATATCTATATTCTTCCATATCCAGCTTTCCACTTATGTCTGCACCTCACTCATATACATATACAAAGACACACACACGCACACACCCATGCCCATACAAAAATTCTAATATTTTCTATTCAATTGTAAATATTTATGAATTTTTGTTTAACATTTTTTTTAACAAAAAACCGCCCCGTCACATATATATTATATAAATCTGATGTACCATAAAAATAAAGAAAATTTTTTGTATTTAAAAAATTTTATTTTTATAGAAAATGCAAAATAGTCATAAATATATATATATACATATATATATATATATATATTTGGCGTATAGACATATATGCATGTGTGTATTATGTAAGCCTTATTGTGTGTATTGTATGTACATAACTGTATATGTATCCGAATCTTGCATCTTAAATGTATGCAAATGTAATCGAACAAGAACATATATAGTATATATTTAAACTGCCCTTTGAGAGCGATGAGCACAAAATGTAAGCGCAAAATTGTATGTATTTAAAATATTTGATAAAAAATATCTTAAATTAAGTCTAATATTATTATGCATGACGAAATAAAGTATGAATAACAGAGAATATAAAGCCAACTCTTTTCTATATACCATATAAAACACTTTGTTCTGACTGACTTAGGATCAGTGCAGGGGTCGACTGGAAATAGGTAGGACGCTGAAATTTGTACACAAGCTGTAGTTCATGGTCTAGGCACGTACTAAGAATGCATTTTGCAATGGTGCAATTGTAAGTGGGCCCAAATGGAGGTCAAAAGTTGAATGGGGGATGGGGATGCAAGAAACTCTTCCAAAATATACACAATAGATTATCCTGCGGATTCTGTGTACAGAATAAATAGCACCAGTGTATGATGAAACTCCTAATATCCTCTCTTCAAAGACGCCAAATCTGACTGCTGTCTTAAAAAACTCAATCAAACCTACTGGAAAATCATTATATCTGGCAGTCAGGTTAGCAGACACTATTCATAATTTTAATAGTGAAAAACTATTCGAAATGGGGGCACATTTTTCCACTGGTATGGCAACGTTATGATTTACCATTTATCATTGGTCGCATTTCCCACGAAAAGATTTATGTATTTGCAATGCGCAATGTATATAAGCTTGCCAACCACTGATATAGTAAACAAACTGATCCCGTGCAAAGCGGCATAGGATTGAAAAAAGTTGTCGCACCTTATCTATATGTCGCCCTTATGAGGTAGAGCCGGCGTAAGCCTTTTAAATCTAATTATTTTGCGCATTTTGCTCTGCCTGGCCACACTAACGCCTTCTGGTCACACACGATCGCTCTCTTCACTTTCTGTTGCGCTCTCTCATGTCCGAGTGTAACTTGGTCACACTATAACTTAGTGTTATCGGTATATCGTTGCCAACCAGTAGTCGGTATTTTAAGTATCAGTATTTACTTCTTTCTTATGTATTGTAATGTTTACATTAAACGGTCACACTGCTGAATAGATTCCCGCCTTTTCTTGAACGCGGCGCAGTTTTCTCCTTTATTTATTTAATTTTTATTGTATTCCCGCTCCAGAATGTCCGACTCACCATGTAAGTAGCAAATATAACAATTTCAAAATATGACTTACTCTTGACTTAATGGCTGAATTTCAAACCAAGCAGCTGGGCCGCGTGCAAAACGACAGAAGATTGATAAAAATGGTCGATTTGCGGCGCTAGAGCGGCTGAGGCAACTGAAAGGCACTAAAAACAAATGCCAGGTAGAGGAGCAGGTGGATGATGTTTATGAGGTGGTGGACGAACGTGAATATGCCAAGCGGGCAGTGGAAAAATATGGCAGCGATTGGATTGAAGATGGTAAGTAGGGGGAAGAGAAGGTCAACAAAGATTTGAAATGGATGTGACTGGATATGTGGCTTCTTGTAGATGGAACTGGCTATGCGGAAGATGGTCGCGACTTCTTTGAAGATGAGGATGACTACTCTGATGGTGAAGGCGAAGCAGGCGCAGCCAAAAACAAGAAGAAGCCAGGAAATTCAACGAAGAGGCCTCGCGACAGCGACAAACCCGCCAAGGGGAAGGCGTCCATCCGGAATCTGTTTAGCAATGCGGTGCCAAAAAAGGCGGATGTGAAGAATAGTGTCAAAGATGATGATATACTGGCAGACATATTGGGTGAGCTGAAAGAGGATCCAGATGCCGGCCCAGCGACTTCAACCCAGCAGCGCGAAGAGCAGAAGATCATAGCACCAGCCAGAATGGTGGCTGCCTCCAAGAAAGCAGATGCCGCCGCTGCTAAAGAGTATATGAATAATTTTCTCAACAACATCAAAAAACAGGAACAGGAACGCAAACAGGCGGAAGCCAGCGGTGATGATGAAATGCTGGAGCGCATCTTGAAACCCAAAGCAACGATACCTAATGCAAAAGCCAAGCCAGCAGTGGCGCGGATAAAACAGGAGAAAAGAGAAGAACCAAAGGAGGAAACCCCAAGTGCTGTAGAGGAGGATAAGGAAGTGGATATGGATTACAGCTGTCTGGATGACGATGAGAATCAGTTTGAGGTGGACCCACCGCCGCCGCAGCAGCAGCAGAAAAAGCCAGCCACTCCCGTCAAAATCAAGAAGGCCACGGGTAACGAAGACGAGGATATGAGCAAGCTGATCAGCAACTGGCAATCCATCTGCCAAATGGATGATGATTTCGAAAAGTCTGCGCTGGCCAGCGAAGCGGATAGCGAATCCGCGTCGTCGCTCAGTGCCGATGAGCAGCTTCGATTCTGGTACTGGGAGGCCTGGGAGGATGCTCAAAAGCTGCCAGGAGAGGTGTTTCTCTTTGGACGCACACCCGATGGCAAGTCCATCTGCGCCAAAGTGCAAAACATAAATCGGGTGTTGTATCTGCTGCCCAGACAATATGTAAGTACACGAACGCAATACTATAAATCTTTGCCCAGGTTCTGTTTTAGATAGTTCTTCATACAAACTTACCTCTACCCCAATTCGCAGCTCCTCGATCCCATTACGAAGGAGCCAACCAAGCAAATGGTCACCGTTGCGGACATATACAAGGAGTTCAACTCGGACATTGCCAGCGATCTCAAGCTGGACACCTTCCGTTCGCGCAAGGTGAGCAAGAATTTTGCCAATCATGCAATTGGCATCGATGTGCCGCAGACCTGTGACTACCTGGAGGTCCACTACGATGGCCGCAAGCCGGCTCCCAACGTGACCAACAAAAAGTATAACTCCATAGCCCACATCTTTGGCTCCACCACCAATGCGTTGGAGCGTTTTCTATTGGATCGCAAGATCAAGGGTCCCTGCTGGTTGCAGCTGAACGGGTTCAAGGTCAATCCGGCGCCCATTAGCTGGTGCAAGTTGGATGTCACGGTTAGCGAACCGAAGCATGTGGAACTGGTGCAGGAGCAGGGCAAGCCGACGCCACCGCCTCCTATAACGCTGCTGGCGTTGAATGTGCGCACTTCCATGAATCCAAAGACAATGAAAAACGAGATCTGCATGATCTCGATGCTCACCCACAATCGTTTCCACATTGATAAGCCAGCGCCGCAGCGCGCCTTCAATCGACACATGTGCGCCCTCACACGTCCGGCCGTGTCCAACTGGCCCTTCGATCTGGACAGGCAGCTGGCCAAGTACAAGGACACCATCATCCACAAGCACAACTCGGAGAGAGCGCTGCTCAGTTGGTTCCTGGCGCAGTATCAGCAAATCGATGCGGATCTGATTGTCACCTTCGATGCCATGGATTGCCAACTGAATGTGATCACGGATCAAATTGTGGGTCTCAATATACCCCAATGGTCGCGCATGGGTCGGCTGCGCTTCACCAAATCCTTTGGCAAACGTCTGCTGGATCACTTTGTGGGTCGCATGGTGTGCGATGTGAAGCGTTCGGCGGAGGAATGCATTCGGGCCAGATCCTTTGATCTGCAGACGCTGTGTCAGCAGGTGCTGAAGTTGCAGGAATCGGAGCGTCTGGATGTCAATGCGGATGATCTGCTAGAGATGTACGAGAAAGGTGAGTTACAATTACTTCGCTATGTTCATCATGAGATAAAAAGTTTAAGCTTAAGTTGCTGCTCCAAGCCATAATTAACGACTGCTCCTTCTCCTCCTATTCCTTCTGCTCCTCCTGCTGTTTTAGGTGAAAACATCACCAAGCTCATCACGCTGACCATGCAGGATGCCTCCTATATGCTGCGGCTCATGTGCGAGCTCAACATTATGCCTCTGGCCCTGCAGATCACCAACATCTGTGGCAACACCATGACGCGCACTCTCCAAGGCGGCCGTTCTGAACGCAATGAGTTCCTCCTGCTGCATGCCTTCCATGAGAAGAACTACATAGTGCCGGACAAGAAACCCCAACGTCGTGGTGGCATAGCCGCTGCTGCCCCAGATGCCCTGGATGCCACAGAGACTGGTGACACCACAGCAACAGCGGGGGGAGCCCGGAAGAAGGCTGCCTATGCTGGTGGCTTGGTGCTGGAGCCCATGCGTGGCCTCTACGAGAAGTACATACTCCTAATGGACTTCAATTCGCTGTATCCCAGCATTATCCAGGAGTACAACATATGCTTCACCACAGTGCTGCAGCCGGCGTCGGGGGATACCGAACAGTTGCCTCTCTTGCCAGACTCCAGCTCGGAGCCGGGCATCTTGCCGCTGCAGCTGCGGCGGCTAGTGGAATCCCGCCGTGAAGTGAAGAAACTTATGGCTGTGCCAGATCTTTCACCCGAACTCCACATGCAATACCACATCCGGCAGATGGCCTTGAAGCTTACGGCCAATTCCATGTACGGTTGCCTGGGCTTTGCCCATTCCCGCTTCTATGCCCAGCATCTGGCTGCTTTGGTCACGCAGAAGGGTCGCGAGATCCTCACCAACACCCAGCAGCTGGTCCAGAAGCTCAACTATGATGTGGTCTATGGCGACACGGATTCGCTGATGATCAACACGAACATCACGGACTATGATCAGGTCTACAAGATTGGCCACAGCATCAAGCAGAGCGTGAACAAGATGTACAAGCAGCTGGAGCTGGACATCGATGGTGTCTTCTCCTGCCTGCTGTTGCTGAAGAAGAAGAAATATGCCGCCGTCAAGCTGAGCAAGAATGCCAAAGGTGTCCTACGACGCGAGCAGGAGCATAAGGGTCTCGATATAGTGCGTCGTGATTGGTCCCAGCTGGCTGTTATGGTGGGCAAGGCGGTGCTGGATGAGGTGCTGGCCGATAAGCCGCTGGAGGAGAAGCTGGATGCCGTCCATGCCCAGTTGGGACGGATTAAAGAACAGATTGGCCAGGCGGCAGTGCCACTGCCCCTGTACGTCATAACCAAGCAATTGACCCGGGCCCCCCAGGAGTATGCCAATAGCGCCTCCCTGCCCCATGTCCAAGTGGCGTTGCGCATGAATCGGGAACGCAATCGACGCTATAAGAAGGGCGACATGGTGGACTATGTGATCTGTGTGGATGGCAGCAACAATGCGGCCATGCAGCGGGCCTACCATCTGGATGAGCTCAAGGGCAACGAGAAACTGCAGCTGGACTCCAATTACTATTTGGCCCATCAGATACATCCGGTGGTGACGCGCATGGTGGAGGTATTGGAGGGCACCGATGCCAGCCGGATAGCTGAATGTTTGGGCATGGATGCCAGCAAGTTTAGGCAGAATGCGCAGCGGTAAGTGGGCCTCTAATAGGTGACCCATCAGAGATTCTGTTAACCATGTTCTCTCCTCAGCGTCCAGCGTGAGATCACAGAGCAATCGGAGGGTGAATCCCTGCTGAAGAGCACCCTGCAATTGTATCGTTTGTGCGAGCCTTTCCGCTTCAATTGCATCGGTTGCAAAACGGAGCAGCTGGTGGCCAGCGCATATCGCCCGGGTCCGCAGCACACTCACGTGCCCGTCCTTCAGCAGTGCTCCAACAACGAATGCCAAACCTCGCCACTCCAATATCTGATCAACATTAGGAACCATCTGCAGCTGGCCATGCGTGGCTATGTGCGACGCTTCTACAGGAATTGGCTGGTCTGCGATCATCCGGATTGCAACTACAACACGCGTAGCTATACACTCAACCGCGAGCTGCGTCGTCCCCTGTGTCCCAAGTGCAAAAGTGGCAGCCTCTTGAGGCAGTATTCGGAGCGGGATCTCTACAATCAGCTGTGCTATCTGCGATTCATGTTCGATCTCAGCAAACAGCAGCTCCAACCCAAACGTAAGTTCTACCACCAGTCATGGCTATCCTTGTATATTTATACCAATGTCCTTGCAGCTGTCCTAACGCCAGAGCTGGAGCAGGCTTATCAATTGCTGCATGAGACCGTGGAACAGCAGCTGCAGAGCTCTGCCTATGTGGTCATCTCGCTGGGCAAGATCTTTTCCCGCAGCCTGGCCTTGATGTCGCTGGTACCGCCCAAGCCCAAAGCAAGTGATGATGGTTATCTGGTGGCCAGCTCTCTGGCGGATGTCTAGGTTATACATAAATCCATTTATTTTAGCTCTGACCCTTCTTTTCAGCTTAAGTTTATATAAAGTCTTTGAGAAACTAGTTTTTAATTCCAATTAGAGATGGGATTGGGAGATTAGCAGAGCGGGATGGCTTATAAACCATATCTATCGTATGGGACGATGAGTTGTCCGATCTGGATAAAACTCGAACTTGACCTGGATACAAATTTCAGCTTTGTAGCTCTTAAGACATTTGAGATCTTGGGGGTTGAAACAGACGGACGGACGGCTATATCGACTCCCTTGTCGTGCTGATAAAGAATATATATACTTTATATAGTCGGAAAAGCTTCCGATATAATAAACTAACGGACTATTTCTGGCTTTTCAGATAATGGACAAATTAGTATATATATCGGGATCAATTTCCATTCCCTATCCCATCTCTAATGTCTCCTCCACAAACTGCCTTTCTGCATCTTCTCACGTTTCATTCATAAACTTCTCAAGTGGAAAATACCGAAAGGATTCATTGAATATATCCGTAAAGGCGCTGCTAACCAGCTCATTTATCATGGGCTTCACAAACGGCAAGCCCAGCTGCCACATGCTATTGATCACCCCATCCGCCAGCTGATTCAAGGACTGACCCTTCAGCAGATTGCCAATGTGCAGCTCCATGCCGCCAATGTGATCCACCTCCACATGGACCTTTAACAGCGATCCTGGTTCGCCCACGCGACGCACACTGGTGGTTTGACTAAAGAGGAGGCAGCTATTAAGCATTGTTTAGAATTCATTCACCAGGACCATAGTCTCACCTATAATCATACAGCGTCATATTCCAAAAGCCGCGTCGTTGCATATCCTTGCCCAGCATTTTGGCCGCAAATTCATATTGCCCCTCTAAACTCTTCTCGGGAAAGTATTGCGCATAGACAATTCGCTGACCTTCAATATCACGATGGAATTTGGTCACCTCAGAGCGCGACCAGCCGTACTCCGAGACATTGCGCAAGATAAGCTTAAAGCTGCCCAGGCCATGGGAGTCGCCCCGTCGCAGTTCAACGAATGGCGAGTAATGTGGATCAAAGGGCTTGATATTATAATCGGGCACACCTGATGGAGTTGTTGGAGAAGTCAAGCGGGCTTTAAACTGCATTGCTTAAGCTTATGTTCACCTGTGGTAAAGTAAGCCCTGAGATCGTTGAAAACCTGCCTCATGCATTCGTTGTAATCATCATCAGCGCTCTGGCTATGGCAACGACCCAGCAAGTGCTTGAGATCAGCATCCACATCTATTTGGTTGTAGGCTTGCGTTAGCGTTAGGCCAACTAAAAAAACTGAGCACAGTTTGAGTAACTCTATGTGACAGTTTGGGAGCCACTGTTGCGACATCTTAACAGTTACAGGGGCCAGCTAACGGGGCGAGGGCGTCGTGTTAACTTGAACTGCAAATAAGTGTGAATAAGTTATGTGCAAATAATTGTATTAGTCTGCTGCTGCTGCTGCTGTATTTGCCTGCTTTTGTTTATGTTTTTAATGTCCAAATTTGTTTAAAACTGTTTAACTGCGAAAAGCAAACAGCATTTGGCATTATAATTGTAATTGATTTCTATATCATTAGGGAGGTGGTTTGTTGAAAATATCGTAGTTTTTTCGAAGGCAGAAGCAAGGGTTTTAGAGTATATATATATATTCTTGATAAATAAGACAAGGGGAGTCATTATAATATGTCCTACTAGGTGTAGATCTATGGAACATTTGAGAGAAACAGACTTCAAAAGTTATAATTCTATATATCCGTACCCAGATAAAGTTTATAATTCGATTTGTCCATGCCTCTTTCTTAGCTTATCATACAAAACTATCTCCCACTTTTGCCTTTTTACTAGAACATTTTTATGTTTTCACTCACATTAGACCAAATTCGGAGTATATATATATATACATCCTAGAAGCATCTACCTTAGCTGAACAGATTCATTCGGAATAAACATTTGGAAGAAGAACATTTTTGCTTTTTAGCCAAATCGAACCATTTGAATAGCAGAGGCTCCCTGTCCTCAGACTAATTTCATTCACATCCGACTACAATAGTATATATTTCCCACAGAGCCGATTTTTTGTAAGAATGAACAATTGGAAGGAAAACTTATGATACGGTTCAGTCTACTATTTCATATAGAAATGGGCTTTACAGAGTATATAACTAAAGAGCAAGCTCGAATGTAGCTTTCTTGTTTCGTTTTTGGTTTTTAGTTTTTTCATTTTATTTTTCCATATATACTTTTCGCCTTTTTTAAAATTCTAAGAATTTTAAGATGTCTAGGGCTTCTTGAGGTTATCAAGCTGTTTTAGAATATTCGAAGTATAAACTTTAGGATGAAAAACCTGCATTCCCGAAGTAAAATCGAGGCCAAAGGTTTTCCAATTCAAATAGTCAATGCAAGCAAAGGAGCTAGTTCTAGACTGCTTCTACACTCAGACACAAGGTAAGCAAGGGACAATGACATGACTCAGTAGTAACCAAATACATAATTAGGATAAGTGCCACGGTGAGCGTGTGGGATGAGGCGAAGGGGGCAGGTTGTTCTCCTCTGTCTGTTTGTTTTGTTATAGCTCTGTTTCTGCGTTGAAATGCATTTGAAAACAGAAAAACAACGATCCATTCGAAAATTAGTTGGTAGAGGAAATAAACTTGCTAGGGATATATATTACTTTTACTACAAAGAAACCGCTAGTTCAAAGTTTATAGCAGCTAGACTCATAATTATAGGCTATCAAATGAGCAATTTTAATGCATTTTTTAAGTAAGCTCAGTCTCAGGCTCAGGCCAACTATATTTTGTGTAATCACTTTTGCACTTGACCTCTTTAATGTACGCAAACACAAATTTGTTCAGTTCATTGTGCATTGTAGTTACCTCTGTCATCAGTACAGATGGCAACAACAAAGAAGCATTTACACAAACTACATTAATGTTAAAAAGTTGCTCGAGCGCAACAATTGTAAACAAAAGACTTCAATAAGACACAAACTTGCAGACAACCGACAATATTAAAAGACAACTTTAATGTGGAGCCGCCTGTCATCATCGCTGCTGATAAAACTCAACATTAGCAATAACAAGACTATGCAACACTCGAGCAGCAACAGCAGAAACAACTGCCCAGAGTAGGTAAATGTTGTGAATTTTATGCAGTTGAGCGTCAAACGTTTGGCTAGCCAATGGTCAGTTTAAGTTTCGCTTTCAGTTAGTTACTAAGTTTAGTCAGTTAGTTGCTGCTGTTATTGCTGCCTGTGTTGCATTGGCGTTGTGCAACTGCTTTGGGTGCTCAGCTTGTGGGTGTGTGGCAACATTAACTTAGCACAAATATTTACATGTCTTCTTTATGATTGATTTTTTTATGGATTTTCTTTTAGACAACAAAATGACACTTTTGTCCAAAAATGTTTTCCTGATATTTGGGTCTCGCCTCCTTCGTATGCAATTCGCGTTTGTGTGACTTACAGTTAACTGTAAATACGCGACGAAAGCGTGTGATTCATACGAGCTCCAATGGGCAACTGAAGCTCAAGCCGAAGTCGAAAGAAATGTGAGCGGCGGAGCCAAGCGGCATTTGGATATTCGGGAGAGTTGAAGCTTTGAGTTTGGTTTTTAAGTAATTTTGCTCATGTCTATCATTTTTATCAAAGTCTGTACCATAATTGCCTTATTGGTAAGCGCAACAAACGCCTCAAAAGTTATAAATTATTGTTTGAAAAAATTCTTATAAAGTTATAAACAGGGCTGGACTGCAGGGGCTTGACTAGCTTTGGCTTTGGGGCTGCAGAGACTTCTGCTATGCCAAAGGAACTTCTTTTAGTGTTCTCTTAGTGCAAGTTCTTAGTTTACGTTTGATTTTGTATTCCATAAAATATGTTTTCGTGGCTATCAAAATGTGGATTTGGAAGACACAAAGAAACATAAAAGGAGATCTCTTCCTTAAAACACCTTTACCCCTGGCGGTATGTTTTTCTTTAACAAACGTGAATCCATGAATTCAGGCTAACTTCCGACAAAAGATATCCAGTTTAAGCCTTCCACTTGCGGAAGCACATTTATACCAAGTGTTTGCCAGTACAACTAGTTACATATGTTCCGGTTTTCACTTTTGTGATAGTTTGGCAGATGGCTGAACTCCTCTTGATTTCGGATACAAAGAGTAATTGTGCCTTGGGTCAAAGATAATGCACTTACATGATATATACTGTCTTTTCACATTGAAAACACTAATTAGCTTTCTGATTTCTTGAATATGGTTATCATATGGTTGGAATTTTATCTATAGCTTTAATCTTTAATCTATCATCTATAGATATTTGCATGAAGAAGGCATCTTCGACCCCTTAAAGTATATATATTCTAGATTAACATGACAAGCCGAGTGGATATAGCCATGATCTTCCGTCAATCGACTCCTATTTCTGTTCACGGGCTTATCGAGGAATAAAAAGAGAACAGAAAATAAGCAAATGCGCTTTAGAAGCCTACAAGTCCTTTGACTAAATTCCATAAAGATCTGGCATAGTAGTTCTCTTCCTTGCTATAGTTCTGCAAGGGTATATAAGTTTAGAATACCCTATATATATATATATATATATATCACTCATTCATTAAAATTCATTCATCAGCCAAGGAAATCAAATTCCAATTCCCTCCCATTTTTTTGGGTAAACATGAACACAATTAAATTGAGCTGAATCTAATTAGGCAATAACGTGATTATGATTATATTTCCAAAACATGTAGAGATATTCAAGTTCATGGTATTGAAAATGTGATTGTTGTTGTTGTACAATTTCTTATGTTGTCATGTTGTGCGTGCCAAAACTTGAGCGTATAACAATTAGCATAATTGTTAAGCCAAGATACTCGAAATGTTGGCCAAATTGAGTGGTTTGCAGATGTTGGTAGCGGTAATTACAAGGTTACCAGCAGCCGCATCAATCTCTTTTCGTTTTTTTTGTTTACCAACTTGACGCTTACAAGGTCAAAACTTACATTCAAAAAATGCGCGTTGGAAAGCTGGTATTAGTTTTTGTGGCTTATGCAACACTGCTTAAGCCCATTGTTGCCATCTGTTGGTGAGTAATTTTTTGGTGGTTCATGGTATTTTTATAGTATTTTATGGCTAACCTGTTGCGGTCACGTTTGTTTTGATAAACCAAATTAGTCACACATTCTGTATATTTATTTCAATTTGTTGTTAAATATGGAGGTGCCATTTAGCAAGGAGAATTTCCTGCTGCCGGAAATGAAATATGAATGTGAGTTTATGCTTAAATTACCAATGTCAAGATTTCAATTTCAACTATCGCTGTTGCCGGCGGCCCTTCCATATTTACCTTTGCAGATTTGGATCACACAGCGGATGTGCAGTAAGTCCAAACAGCAGCTAATTCTAATCTCAACCATGCCCATCTATATTGATCCACTCCCCTTTGCAGACTCCATGGCTGGGGCTCTACGCTGCAGGAGGCATTCGAACAATGCGGCGTTGCGATGTTCGGTTACATGACGGAATTGGATTATGTTTCCGTGGAGTCGTGCTACGAGCTTGAGGCGAAGGGTGATGATGTGGAGGGATTGCTGTTTCATTTCCTTGATGAGCTGCTCTTTCTGTTCTCCGCCGAACCGTTTTTGGTGTGCAAGAAACTGGAAATCACCAAATTCGATTTGGACAACTTTGAGCTGGTCTGTCGCTGCTATGGCGAACCCTTTGAACTCGGCAAACATCCGCAGGGCACCGAGGTGAAGGCAATCACATATTCGGCCATGCAAGTGGTCCAAGATGTGGAGCGCAGTCACTATGAAGTGTTTGTTATAATTGATATTTGAGGCGACGATGTGAACGGCAACGGTGCCGGTGATGACGACCTGGCGGGTTCCAGACGCCTTTGGAAAGGTATATGAAATGCTTTTTGACATTGTTATTGCTGTTGTGGTTGTGTTGTTGTTGTCAAGCAATTTGCATTCATGGTTTTCCAACCCCTTTTTTCAGTCTCAGTCTTTCAAGCTGCATATTGCTGCGCCGTCTTCGTCTTCATTAATCATAAATGAAATGCCAAAAAGAAAAAGGAAAAAAAATTAATACATAATCAGAATGCACAAAGCTGAGCCGAAAATTTTTGCAATCTCTTGAGCGGCTGCACCCCAACTCCAAGCCCTAGGAAGAACGACGCCTGTTGATGACTCGCCCAAAAAAATCATTCAATTGTGCTCCTGTTGTTGTTGTTGTTGTTGCTTCTGCAAATGCAATTAAGGCTCCGTGTGCTACCCCTTTTTTCTGCGGTCTTTGTGAATCTGCATTGTGCCCAATTCCCAGACGAAAAACTGATTGTCAGCAGCCATCGGTTCAATGCACTTTTCAGAGGCTCATAGGCCATAACCTTGCCCTTCGCTAGCTATAGAGTTCGATTCAATTTAAGTTAATTCTATTATAAGGCTATTGAAGATTAACAGGTGTTAGTTATCATCAGTTTAGGTTATCATCAGGGGTAGAGGAGAAATGGGGGAAACTAAAAAAAAACGAGAGTCTTCTCTCACTTGTTCTTAGGCAGAAACAGAGTCAGAGCCAAATGTCTATTCGAAATATAGTCCAACGATCCACGATAGATCATTCCCATGGCGGCTATATAATTAAGTACTGCCCAGATTTTCAGGTCTAGGTACATGATCCTATCTGCCGCATTAACAACGTATACCATCTTAATAATATGACCCTTGGATTCGTTCTCTTTAGATTCTGCGTTGAAATTTGATTCGATGTCGAATTTACAAATATATTCATCCCATCCTGCTTATGTGCCAGCCTATCCCGAAATTTTTAATAATTTCATATTTAAAAAATCTCACAAGGCCAGTACTACCATTATTGTTTTCGTTCCAGGTATAGCCTTCCCGACTACGTTTTGATTCTTATATAATTTCCTGAAGTTGTGCTTATAATAAGCTTATTTACATGTTCGTTAATTAATAGTAATGTTATACAAATATCTGTATTTGTTTATAAGGAAAATAATTAAAAACTAGTTATAAGAAAATACGCTTTGTTGAAAATGAAATTACAAATAACATATAAAGATGAGATCAGCCAAAAACAGCTAACTCGATTGGAGCTGTGATAAAAAGAAATATCTAAATAGACAAACTATATATAAGGGTCTATATAGTTCTTATTCAAATGCTTCAGAAATACCACTAATATGATTTAGTTAAACAAAATACTAAGAAAAATACAACAGCAAGGCAATTAGGGTTATAGTTTATGCGATAACCTAATTTGAAATCTCAATATCGTGTTTCGAAAGACTACTACATGGTAAGCAACAATTAAAACTCAATTAGCAGAGTAGGTCGCTATAATTAGGTCACATATATATATATATCAAATTTTCTGCCCACTCCAGATTAGGTTAAAGTAAACTACAATTAGACAATATATCCTGTATTCTTTTGATTTCGTAGTAAGCGCTCCCAAGTATCCACATTTTAACTTACCTACAAGCAAATATAATATATAAGCCACAAATCGAACAACTAAAGGGAATACCGACTAAATACACCTTTCACATCGTGTAAACATCAAAGCGTGAAAAATACTGCAAGCATATGTGGGAAAAAAATACCATCTTTGGAATTTCGTATGCCGGCTACTGTCACACTTAAGCATCAGCTGTTTGCTCAAAATGTAAACAACAACAAAAAATAAAACGCGCGCTCTACTCCTACGCATGTGTAAGTGCATATGCACCGATAGAAACAAAAGATAATTAACATAATCCATTGGCCAATATATGAGCTATAAATATATGTCTTATTTATTTGATAATATTCTCAAATAAAAATAATTCACAATGGTGGCTGATTAGCGCAAAAGCAACGCTGCGACAGGCTAAGAAAGTGTGTGTAAAAGAACAAACAAAGTATCAAAAGCGAAGCGGTGACACACACACACACACACACACACACACACAGCAACGGTAACTAATACATATGCGTATGTGTAGATTCAGCAAGTTGTTTCATTTCGCTTTTGATTTTTATACGCGACGCGTTTTGCGATGTCGATGTAAGGATTTTATTTTAGCTTAAATATAAATTAACTAATAACTGTCCGTGTGTAAATTATTGGTTATTGCAAGTGTAGTGCACAAAGTAAATGTTTGAGACCAACAACAAAGCCACAACGAATCTGTGGGAAGCAAAATAAAAACCGTACTTCGCCTATTTTATTGGTTTGCTCCTCTGTTGCTTCTCAATTTCGCCGCCGCGTAATATCGCCTCGCCTCCCTGCCTCTGGCCACCAACGCGCTCTCTCGTTCAGTTCATTCTGCAGCCACCAGCCGCCACCAATTGTCATGGTATTTGAAGAGGAAGCAGCATAAGCAAGCACATTGTGTGTGAAGAAGTCAGCAGCGTATTTCCCCATTTTAGACTGTGTTTTAAGCCTGGCCAGCAACAGCAAGATGTTTTAAACTAACAGCTATCGAAAGGTAATTTTCCAAGCTACAATTTGCGATCAAACTCAAAATGCTGGCATAACAAAAAGTGCATGAAAAACGTGGCGGAAAGCAGCACAAAAAAAATGTGGTAGGTAGTAAAGTAGAGAATGTGTGACATGTGTACATGTGTGTGTGTGTGTGTGTGTGAGGGGTGCTGCGCTGGGCATTTTCGGGCTAAAGCAATAGCAATGCCCACCAGCACTCACAACCCAGAGACGGAGACCCGACCCGATTCCTAAAAACCGAAACCCAACCCGGACCCGGCTGTTTTGTGGGCGTGCGCTCTCTGCCCGGCAGCCAAGACAAATGTCACCATGCCGGCCAACCAGCTGATGCAATAGCTGTGGTGGTGTAAGGTGTAGGTGGTGTTAGCGATGCCGGGGTGCACTTGGTGGCTGTGAGTTTGCCTGGAGCCAGCAAGTCATCCGTCATTGTTCATCCATTTTTGCCTAATGCGCATTTCTGTATAATTTTTGCATCTGATAATTTTCTTTTTTATATATATTGTTTTTTTCATGTTCGTTTCTGTTTGTATGGCAACACTGTTTTTGTCTTGCCTTAGTCCCACTCCCACTACTTCTGCCCCGCCTGTACAACTACCGTTGCATGGCAAGTAAGAGAATACGTGTGTGTGTGTGAGCTTACATTTTGTAGCTAACGGCTTTTCATAAACAAACTTCGATTCATTGGCCATTCGTACATGCCCTTCCACAGAGAAGAGTATCATAACTCTGTAGGGAAGTTTGCAACGAACGCGTTGCTGAAAACATAAAGAATCCATGTCAAGACAACTCGAATCAGAGTCAGCACAATGTTCAGCTATCTGAATTTTTGTTCTTATCAGATTTCCCACGTGCCTGAACGCTGTCAGCGTGTTTGATGAAAGAACAACTTGATCGCATAAGTAAATACTTTGTATTAAAGAAAATTTGCAATAATATATTGGAAGTTAAAGCTAAAAAGGTGTACTAAAACTTCACTCAAGGCCCATCGTGAAGAGTATAAAACCTTCGGTAAAGTTTACCTTTCTATTTGAGATGACGTCACACCTTCACATCTCACTTTGCCATAAACATTCTAATTTGTTCGGTTTTTATTTCAATTTCTATAACAATTTAAAACAACAAGAGACGCCAGCCATATGAGTATTACTGTTGCCTTAGGGAAATTTCAATTTTTGATAATAAATAATTTAATTTCTATGGCTTTTGTTTGCGCTGCCAGATTCCGGATTTGGTTGGAAATCGAATTTTGCTGATAAGCTCCAACTTTCAATATATGCTCCAGGTCAAACTTAAGAAAAAAACATACAACATTTATATTGAATGAGTAACCAATATGTTGTGTTCATTCCTAAAAAACATCGGGGTTATGGGGGCTATGTGATATAGTTGTTCAATCTGTATAAAAATTGGCCCCAATATCTCAAATTTGATTCAAATCCAATGAAAAACCAAAAAGCTATTCGTTTCCAAGATCTAGATTTTCATATAACCCAATAGATAGACGGGCATGACTAGATCGACTCTGATCAAGAATATGGGATCGGAAACTCTTCCTTCCGCCAGTTACATACAACTTCACCATACACTTCCCTTGCACCATATGTACAATGTATAAAAAATAGTTGTGAAACTTGATTTGTGTAAATTAATGGACGCCACGTAGCGTGCGTCATGTCTTCCATACAATAGCGATAAAATACTTTGACTGTTTAACAGTTGTTTTGCAAATTTGTTATATTTATATTTCTTTTAAAAATTTAACTGTGTTTCTTATAGGAAAATTCGCTGAGGAAGTCTAAATTTGAGCTATTTTTTCCTTCTGCTTTATAACAACATTGTATGATCAATTTTCTTTTTTTTTTGAATGTCATGGGAAAGTACACCCAAAACCCATTAGAGACTGTGTATAAGTGGAAGATATCTCACTTCAGACATATACAAAATATTAAGATAAGATTGCAGTTTGCTTGTGTCGTTCGTCACGTTTGCCCATATTTCGTTTACTTGCGATATTAAATGGCCACAAGTTGTGAGTTTCAATATCTATTCCATGCAATTGTTCTTTAAGCAGGTCAGTTTCCAGTTTCCTTAAGAGTTGTAAATTGAAATACAGCTTACAATTATGTACTAAGAAGTTGGTATTACTTATATGTATGTTTACATGTCATAAACAAGTGCATCTAAGTTTCGTCTAACAGAAAGAAGTTAGTTTTCCTAACATTGTTTTTGCTAAAATGTAAAAAAGAAAAGCCATTGCTTAACATGTAGCGTTCTTATCAGGCGTCTCAATTAACACAGTTTAAAGGAAACGCGGAAATGTTTGCCACCTGACTTATGCAAGTCCCCACATTCAACTGATAAAGGCTCGACGAGTTCGAGTTCATGTTTCACAAAAGCAAATCGCCTCTCTGGCATTTAACAATTTGGCATAAAGTTTGGCTTGGGTCAGCATTCTGAGGCGACGACAACGTCACATACATATATATATATACGAATTAGGTTTGATGACCTCCACAACATGGGCAATGATGATGATGGCCAGGCCAATGCTGCGTCATTGGTTTTCAATGTATTGGCTGGAATATACTCGTATACATACTCACTCGTACTTTCGAGTCTGCATTTTATTTTTGGTCACAATTCTACTCTCTGTCTTCGGCCTTCGGTTGATCGCGTCTTGGCCAGTGGCAGTCGCGACTTTATTAACCAGTTGCTGCCTTCTCTAAGCGCCTCTGTTCTTTATTTTACCTGTTTCCATATAAATGTTGGCTCTGAATGTGTATGTGTGGTGCTCTGTATACGGTTTATGTATATATATATATATAATACATATGTAGGAATTATATTACGGAAGCAATGATTTGTACTTTCAAAGTAAATAGTTTTCATCATCTGCTTATGGATTCAATATTGTCAACCTTTGTCGGCTGCGTATAGATTTTGATCTTTATAGATTACTTTATGAGGGCTGTCTATCCTATTTCCAGTGTAATAGTGAAAGATTGATGATGGTGTTAGTACTTTTCAGTTATCACGATCCTGCATACAGTTTTCCTTGCATGCAAACCATTTTGTGAAACATTTTTGTTCCTACGAAGGTGTTACCTCTAAAAAGAGCTTTTTGAATGTTTCTACAACCTCTTCTGGTGCTGGAAATAGTTGACCTTGATTGTCAAGAAGCAGAAGAAGTCATAAATTGCCAAGTCAGGGATTTAAGCTGTGGGTGACCTATGACTTCCATGTTGTGAGTGTCCAAAAGCTCTGTTGCTTTTGAGCAGATTTGTCATAATGAAGGTCTTTGAGGTTTGGTCTTACTCAATTCTCTGAGAGCTTATAGCAAACAACTGGTTATATACCTTCCAGCATTCACCATTATATGTTCCTAGAGCGACACATGGCAACTGTGCTAGTTTTTCTAATTAAAATCGACTATGATTTGCTTTCGCAGAACATTTTTAATTGCGTTTCGCTAGTTTTGGAACACCTATACAGTCTATTGCTGATTTGTTTCGGTCTTATATTCATATATTCAGGATTTGTCATTTGTTGGGGTGTCATAAACTGTATTTCTTCAACATTTCTGGGCGTCAGCTGATGTCCAGGGTCCAACAAAGGCCTAAACCTCACCCTATCTCACCTGACAATCTTGCTTTACAACTCGCATCAATTATTTCTGGAATGAAAACCGTTTTTTAACGACCTTCGCTCTGCAGCGAACAATGGCCACGAGTGAAATTGTTAATGCTTTATTCCATTTTTCTTCCGAGATGAATTGTACAAATCAATAACTAGTGTAACCGTACTACAAAAAGTTCTAGGTGCGCTTATGACAGAAAATAGCCAATTGAAGTAATATTGTTGTTTTAGCCGGCTCAACGTTAAGGAAAACCAAAAAGTCTCAGGGAAGTTTAGCGCTTACAGAGAAGATGTGAAAACGGCCCTAAAAGTGACATAGGCTGGAAATTCAAAAGGGCGCATCTGTTAGAGTTAAGTTTCATTTGAACCTCATCTTTCGATTGGTAAGAATAACAAGAAGTAACCAATATGAGCATGACTCGCGACTGCAGCTTTCTTCCCCACCTTTATAATCATATTCTTCACGGCCTGTGCACGACGAATAGTCACACATTTTTCAGTTACAATGACTGGTGAGAAATGTTGTTTTGAACTAAAATTCTGAATGAAATTGATAAGCTCCTAAAGCCTAGACCAATAAAAACAAAAACTGCTTGGTAATCACAAACCATCAGAAATTTACTGAGATCTGTATTATACTCAACGGTCTGGCAACGCCAAATTTACTGCTTACTCAATCGATCGTCCATCAAATTTTGATGATGACGATGGAGCAGCGTAGGTCGGGCGGGGGGCTGCTGGTGGCGGCGCACTTGCCCCAAGCAATACATTTTGCGTATGCGAGTATGTATCTTGGCCCTGGCTAATACATTTTAAGAGTTGAATTTAATTTCTTGATTGTCGTCGACTTCCATCGATCGTATCGTATCGTATCGGGTTTGGTATGTATTTTTTGTATGTTTTATCAAATTCGTGTGCGTGTTATTTTGTTGCTATTGTTGTTGCACTTTTATAACAGGGTGGCAGCAACAGCAACAACAGAAGCAAAGGAAGGGAATCGTATCGGGAGGCATGTCTCAAAGCACATATTTATGAAAATATTTAAGCGAAACGAGTTAAAAACGATTTCATTAATATCTTATTGTTGCTGATGTATATGTTATGCACGTTGTTCGTTATACTGCTGATGCTGCTGCTGCTGCTGCTGCTGTTGGTGTGCCTTTTGTTGTTAATTTGATCGTTTTGGGTTGCCGTTGCCTTTTGATACCCTACAATGAGAGAGTATTTCACTTTTTCCATGAACTATGAGATGATGAAAACTATAAGACTGTTATAGTCCAAGTTTCTATTCAGAAATTAGGTAAATATGGAAATTGTATAGCCTAGAAGTAGGCAATAAAATTTTATTTTTGTGAACTTTTGGAAAAGATCTATGATTTCGGTAATCCAAACATTATGGAATTTGTGAGATCAGTAGATGATAAGATCAGTAGATGACAGGTCACATAAGACCCTTTCGCTATTGTGAGCCTAAGAACGCTGTCATTTGCAAGACAAATATCCTACGAAGCTGTTCGAAGACGGGTTGCGCTGCGAAACTTAGGTGATATGAATTTATATTATATGGTTTAGGGAAGGTCTGTGGGTATTTGTGAGAAACCTTTGAAACAAACTTGATCTACACGTTCATCAGAAGGAATCGTCATACCACATTTGGGTGACTTTAGCTCTTTTAGTCTCCAAGATGTACGATCAGAAAGACATGAATTCTGTAGAAATTCCTTATGTTTTTAAATCCAAATCTAAAACTTGTTCGCTATGAGCATTTATAATGTAGAAAGTTCATCTTTAAAGGTCCTCTACATCTCATTGATAAAGTTGGGTTCAGTTGTCGAGAGGACAGATAACCCATCATGTCATATGAAGTAGTCATAGAAGCAAAAAGTTTACTACGAATCAGATTCATGTTCTTAAAAACAAGAACTTTACTACGAATCAGATTGATGTTCTTGAGAACAAAAAGTTTACTACGAATCAGATTGATGTTCTTGATAACAAGAAGTCTGACGCTGTAACCTTGTCGCAGAAGGTGCAGGTCCGAGAACAAATGACAGAAAAATGTCTGTTACTACAAGACCCTGAGGGACAGACACATTTAGTGATCCTACCTCCTTCATAATGCGATGGACAATGCATGACATAATCATATGTCTTTAATCAAGAAGTACTGATAGTCTTTGCCAGATGTGTAAGGTGGTTTACCGAGTAGATGAACCTCTCCATAAGCTTATACATGCAATCTCAGTTGTTAACATCATCGAGAAGATGTGAAAACGGGTCCAAGTATATCAATTTGTGAACATATTCTTTCATTACAATGAACATTTGAAAAGCTTCCGTTTCAGGACTTCCAGGAATTGATGGAGTGGATGGATTGATGTATATCTGGCAAAAGCATCAACTTGATTATAAAAACGTTTGTAAGAAGATTGAAAACGGATTTGTAATAAGTTCAGGAATGGTTTACAGGGGGCTTACGAATACATATGCCTAGAATCTACATGCTGAGATCAGTTTCAGATCAAGTTCTTAGCATATATCTTCCACAAGTGTATACAAAATTCGAGTTTCGATTAATCGAGAAGCTTTTCCTTTCTGGTTATTGTTGTTGTTCTTTCCACTCATTGTTGCTTCGCCTTGGCTCATTCGTTTTCATTTTTTTTCTTTATAAATTTTTTTGCTGCGCTCTCCTCTTGCCCGTTGGCCGTTTTTGTGTTGGTTGTGTTGTTGTTGTTGTTGTTGTTATTGTTGTTCTTGGCTGGTCCCTGCTATTTTTAAAATGCGCGAAAGCGACAAGAAGAAAGAAAGAAAAGGCAAAAACGTAGCTGGCGCAGCAACGCCATAGCCATCATTCTCATTGTTGTTTTGCGTTGTTGTTGTTGTTGCTGTTACTGCTGCGTTGGCTGCTGCGTTGGCCACCGCATCACAAGCACAAAAACAATAACAACAACAACAAGATGTGGAATATGGAATTTCTGGGCCCCCATTGCTGTCGCTGCCTGGCTGTTGTTGTTATTGTTTGTGCGTGCAAATTGGAGCAAAAAAAAAGCTAAATGGAACCGATATCTTACTCTAACCGAAGCATAGATACCCTTGCTGATGCATAGAATATATGAAGAGATAGTCAACTGAAAGCGTGATAGAACACTGCAGCTGCACTAGAGATCGCCAGCCATCACAGGAGGGCGCTATATCTTGCAATGATCGCCTCTAATTCCATTGGCCTGATCATTAATATGATAGCTCTATAATATAGTAGAGCGATCTGGACGATTCCTACATAAATATGCCTTTCTAAGTCAAGGACATTCTAAGACATACGCTGATATATAGAACATCTGACAGCAGCACCTAGTTGGCACTTGCAATGCCTGGTTTACTATGACGGACACGTGGTTTGGGTCAATTCTGTAATCATCTTCTTTCAACTGAAGGGGAACCCACTCGCATAGGAGCTGCTAAGGCGGTTTACTGTGGTGTAAGTTAGTCAAAATGAAGAAGGCAACGATCACAAGTCTTATATCGACGATCTTCTGATGGAATTCAAGTAGCTGGAAAGAAAGTGGCGTTCCATATCAAAGAGATTGGACGTTGTTAAATGTATTTTAGTCAACCATTCTTAATTCTCTTTGAAAACTTCCAGGAAAAGGGTATATAAAAATTGTGCACCAACTGCGCTGCCCACTTCAACATTTGGTAGCAACAGAGGCAGAGAATCGCAGACGCAGCGACATCGATTTCCTGCTGCAGAAAACGAGGCAGAGCTCCTCTCCAGCTCCCCAGTGCTGCTGCTGTCTGTCGCTGCTGTTCCAGTCATTCAGACAGACTTGTATGACAACTCATTTGTTGTTGTTGTTGTTGTCGTTGTGGGTGATGTCGTCACTTGATGACGCCGATGACAACAACACGACAACGTAGACACTTCATTCCACACACCCACACACACATACACATACGCATATACACACAGACTTTTCTCTCCAATTGGGTCACATTGGCATCTTTATTTGCAACATTTTTCCATTTCTTTCCTTTTTTTTTTGCTGTTGGAACCCGCAACTTTGCACTTCATTGATAAAATGATTAATCGGTTATGATTCATGTGGGTGTGTGCGTGGATAAGAGCAGAAATATACATATATGGACATGCATGTTAGGGGCTCATATACATACTATTACCATGTACTTTCCTCCTCCTCCCTCAGTCTTTCTCTCTCTTCTCGTATGTAAGTATGCCACCTAGACGGTGAAGCGTAAAGCGGATGTTTAAACGATTTATAAGCAGACTGTGCCAAACCGAACCCTGGGAATGCGAATAAACGAACTATCAGAGGCAACATTGTGGCTTGCCGTTTTTTATTTTTTTTTTGTATTTCTGATAAGCAAATGCGCATAGAGAGTTCAACATGGGTCACTACACCAGGGGTTTAAGCATAGGCAATGGAGTGCGGTCGAAAAACCACTTAGGGAAGTTTCGTATTTGATAAGGTTGCTGCACATAAAGAAAGCTAATATAAATATGTCGTTGAGCTTAGCAAATTATCAAGTTATACAATTCACATTGCAAATATATGACCGATCTAGATCAAATTTGGTGTGTTCATTATGGAACAATCGGTTATAGGGTAGCTATATGATATAGTTGTCTGATTTAGACCAGATCTGGTCAGCGGACGTTTGTCTTTCTCCATTGAATACAAGCCGAATTTGGTTTCAGTTGGGTAAAAAGCAGAAAAGTTATGCTACTAAGAGCTCATTCGAGAACAATCAGCTATATGGCGGCTATATGATATAGTTGTCCGATCTGACTGAATCTTGAACTCAAGCAGCGTGCAAACAAAAGAAAAATCTGGTAAATATTTCAGCTCTATATCTCCTCTGAGACTTTTGAGATCTCGAGGTTAAAAGACACAGAAAGACGGACGTAGCTATATCGAATCCCCTTGTCATGCTAATCTTACGACTTAGTAGGGCAGCTTTAAGATATATAACTGTAATCAGGATAACATTTGTTCAGTTGATGTGGAAGTGGACCTGAAATACCAACTGAACTTGGTTTGATTTGTATGAAAAACAAACAAGTTTCCTTTACTAAGTTTTCATTCTGGAACAATCAGTGTTATATGCTGTGATATATATATTCAATCCAAATGAATCAAACTTACAAACAGCGTGCAGAGATAGGTAGCACCTGGTAAAAGTCTCAGAAACTTTTGAGATGTCAAGATTTAGATTTAGATATATTTTTGAAATCTCTACAAAATATAAAACAAAGTCGCTTCCATCGCCTGTCTGTATCTTTGTACGCTTAGATATTAATATTGATGAGGTTTTTACTATCATTCAGATTATTTCTTAAAGATGACATAGATATAATGTACGAATGTGAATTTTTTCCCAAAAAGTTGGATTTGGTTGGCTTTCATTGCTAAAAATCTGGCTAAACTTTAAGAAATCAACTATGATTGAGTCCAATATAAAACACAACCTCAAACTTCATAATGTTAGAGTTATTCGCATATAAGAGAAGGATTGATTATAAATGAGTGTTTATAATTTGTGTAGGGAGACAAAGACAGTCATATTAATGCGGATATAGATCCGTAGCACAATGAATGCAAAAGGAGTACAACTGGTAATGATCAGTTGAGCTTCAGGCTCGTCTTAGCAGTGACCGGAATAGATTTTTATGCCAATTCGATAGCTGGGACCGGGATATGCATAGACTCCAGAAATTTTGAGAACGAGAGGCTCGCCCTTGACTTTTTCCCGGGGGAGGTATAGATTCCAGAGAGATAGAGAATCTTCCGTACACACAAACCAGCCTTGGGAAGCCGAGGCGGATCGGTAGTATGAAATCAATGCGTGATTCGGTTATTTAATGGAAATGTTCAGATTATTGTATAATCTTGCATAGGCAAGAACTCATACAACTCAAGTAAAAGTATGCTATTCTAAGGCCACATGTTTCCCTTTCTTTCGTTTCTAACCAAAGAACTTCTTCGAAATACCTTTAAGAGATCTCCCTCCTCACAGTTTTTTTAGTTAATTTCACCTTTGATCTTTAGACTTGCAACAACTTTCCCATGGGCCGTGCACAACTGCATCGCACCCCAAAAACAAAAGCAAACCCCTAATCATAATTCTGGGGCAATATTTTCATGACACTTTTATGGCATAAACCCAAAGAACAACCCTAGATAATTACACAAAAATTGATTTGATTTGATTATGCAACCACACATCTTGCAGCTGGTAGAAAATTTTCACTTAGGTTTTCTTTTTTGCTCTAGTAATTGCCTAATGCGCAAGGTATTATGTAAGCAGGGCGCCGCGAACCACCCGAAAAGAAAGTTGTGAAAATCGATTACGCGAGCAATTTATGTGACAGCCAGCCGAATGGGTCGAATGTATCTGACAGATACAGATACAAATGCCAATTCATTCAGCCTGGCAGCTGCGCTCATACAGAGGTTTAGCAAAAGTAAGTGAAACTGAAAGATCTTTTCATTCTCAATCTACCTTTTGCCTTGAGACAATGGCAAGAAATCGCAAAGTCGGCTGGAATGGTCGTCTTTCTCTTCTTCGCCAGCTGCCGCAGAAACATATTACACAAACGGATGGAACAATTCGGGACAAACGGCTTGCATCATGTTTGGGTAAATGATGAAGAGAGGGAGAGATAGCGAGATGAAGCGTGTTTACCTTGGCTGATCTTTTATAATCATGCACTGGGGAAAAATAACCACAAATTTATCAACAAAATAGAAGGCAACTCTGAAGGTTCTAAGCTTAGAAAGACTTCTAATGAGAGATCGTGGCGGGTCTTAAAAAGAAGGCAACTCTGAAGGTTCTAAGCTTAGAGAGACGCCAAGCTCCAAAATTTGAATTTTTGTTATCTTTACAGTTATTAAATGCAGAACAGCGACAGAAATCATGAAGTCCCATTGACCTCTAATGCATTTCAAAGGCTGCCTAAGAACTATCAACATATTTCGCTCATTTACGACCTTAAGCCTGCTGAACACAAAAAACTTACATCTCTTGTAATTCTTAAAGCTAATTTTAAAACGAATTTCCAAGTTCTAATACAATTTTCTCTGAGTGTACGAATCCCAAAAATGCTTATGCTGCAGTTCGTGCTCATAATTTATGCTCAGTTATTCTTATATACACACACACACCTGCCTGTTGTCATGCAGTTTTCCTTTAGTTTTTCCTTGCAGACATCTGCCGTTTTCCTCTCTTTTGGCTGCCCCATTTGGGTTCCTGTTGCTTCCTTCTTCGTATCTAGCATTTGGTTGTTGTTTTATAATTAAGCAAGCGCTTGTTTTTCCAATCCTCCTCCGTTTTTTATTGATTTCCATAATAATTTGTACCTTTTGCTTGCCAGCTGGAAGGAAAACAGGAAGAAAAACAGGTGGTTATTCAGGACCAAAGGCAAGTTGGAGTTTATTTACTTGCATACCTTAATTCATTCAACAATTCAACAACTCGTGTCTTTCATATCATATGCCACATATCCTAGTCCTTGCTATGACGCCCCACAATGGTTCGGCTTGCCAATTTATTACCTGTTGCCAGTTTTATGACCTCGGCTTTAAATCGACACACGTTTCGCATTGCCTGATTAGATTATATTGCCTTTTACACAGACACACACACACACACACACACACACAGATACAGAGGCACACCAGCAGTAGCAGGGGCCTAGCTGAAAGACGACCAAGGGATTATATATATAAAACATTGCAGAAACTTTATCAAATGATATCCTGGGGTGCGTTTGTATTAATGAGGCCTCCTACCATAAATTCCTGACTACGCCCATGTCCACCAGCCAAGCCAGAGGCATCTCGTATACATCCTATATAGGAACCAGGTCTGGTCTGGTTCTGTACTGCGTCTGTTCTGTGGACTGTGCCGCAAAGTTCAAAGCCAAAAACGGCTATTTTTACTGCTTGGCTGTTTTGGTGGCGTTTTGCGTGTTGTTATTGGACTTTGTTTTCTACACTGTAAATGTTTGGGTATAGTAAACATTTTAGAAAGGTTTGCAATTTATTAAAAATCCTCTAGAGATCACTATTTATGGCATGGACATTGTTAAAACTTAAAATAGCAAGGCTAATTCCTGCGATTAATTGTTCTAGGCCCCAAAAAGTATGCTATATAAAAATGTGAGTTGGAAATGGGTGGAGATTAAATGTGTATGGAAATGTATTCTCTTTAAATTATTACAAAAATCTAGGATATTTTTTAATTTATGTTTAATTATTTCAACAGGCTGCTTTATCTATCAGATGTTGTTTTGAGGTCGCTTTGTCCTCTTTTTGGAGTGTTGGAGTCTACTTTGTCTTCCTTTCGCTCTGTGTTTTGGTTACCTTTGGAAGTAGTCTTTGCCTAATTTTGTCTTTCATAGCTTCTTTCTGCATTTTTCTTTCACTTCTGCCCATATATCGTTTCTCTGTTCTCTCCACATATTATCGTTTTTTTTTTGATTTTGTCCTCTCCCCATATCCTCCATCCTTCAGATTCTCTCCTATCCTTTCTCTTTGCTCTCTTTTCTTCTGGACTTCTTTTCTTCCCTCTGAAGCTATAAAACGCGATGGCCGTGCTTGTTACGTTCCTTGTAAGAGCACGTTGCTCCCCTGCTTGCCCAATACGCATATGAAATGTTCTTTGTCTTTAGTGTTTACCCCTACTTAGAATTACTTGTCGCACTGCTGACATTCCGTGAGATCGCACGTTGCTCTGCAGCTTGCTCAATACGCATTTGGACCATTATATGCCTCAGTTAGGGCCAGTACTTCCTCGATTTGGTTTACTTGTCGCACTGCGAACATTCCGTGACATCGCACATTGTTCTGCTGCTTGCTCTATTCCCAATTAAAGCATTTCTTCTGTCTTTGCTGTTGCCTGTACATCCTCGGTTTGATTTGGAATTCAATTTGACGAAGCTTCTAAAGATCCTCAAAATAGATCTGACCTTCTGTGGGGCAGTAGTATATGGTGTAGGATGTGAAAACGTATTCTGTCTGGGGGAAGGATATTCCCATATTCGGTTCACTTGGATCATTTCATTTTGTGACTATTCATTCTTGTTGGTGTTTTTTCTTTTTTGTGGCTGTTATTGAGTGTTTTGCTGCTTCTTCTACATTTGCTGCGCTTTATGTATTTAATTTGCCGAGGAATCGCAGTTGGAGTTGAAGTTTGTACATTCTCTCTCCTCCTCCCCCGTTCTCCCCGTGGCAAGCTTGTCTGCAACCATAATTTGCGACTTCTCGGTAGTGTAATGGAATTCCATGTCCCCCAAGTTGTTGTTCTTTCAACGTCAACTTGCAACGATTCACTTAGTATCTTTGAGGAAGGAAGCAAGAGGGGTGAGCGGCGCAACATTGTGCTCGTGTGGTAAGAACAATTAAAATTGCATTAGTTTCTTTTTTTGTTTGTAAAATTTTCACTAACGAATTTTGACTTTCGCTTGTTGATTGCCCTGAGAGAATGCTCTTCTTTCTCTTTCCTTCTCCGCGTTCATGCCACCCGCACAGCTGTTGTAATTTGCAAAAAAAAAAAACGTAAACAACAACAATAACAACACAGCAAAAATGCACAAAGCTTGCCACACACACGCACACATTATAAAAACCCGTTCACAGACAGCGAGGGGAGCGCGAGGCAGCAGTAGCAGCAGAAACAACAACATGCCACCTCATTGTTGTTCTTGTTGTACGTCTGGCCCACTTGCTTTGGGGCCTGTTTCACGCTCTCACTCACTCACTCACTCTACACGCTACAGTCTCTCGCCATCTCTTTTTTCGATGCGCTCCACATGATTAGCGCTGGAACAACAACAATCGCAACGAAAGAGGAAAGAGGAAGAGAAAAAAAAACGAATACGTTGCAAATGAAAATAAAATTTACAAATTCCATTCATGAAATTTTGCTGCGTTGGCCGACGCGACATCGCCGCTCATGGAGAAGAAGAGGCTCCACTTTGCAAACACAGAGAGAGAGCAAGTTATTGGGCTTAAGGGGGAGAGTGGAGGGACTGTGGGCAGGCAGCAGAGACTGAGACATTCATCCTAAAACAACAACAATTGCAGCTTGGAGTGCTTTGCTTTGCTAGTTGCAACTTGTTTCGAGAGACGTGACGCCCCGCGAGACGAGACGAGACGAGCCGACGCAATGCCTCGTAAGCAGCCAAGCCGAAGCTCCCCAGTGGTCTGCTATGTGTTTCTGTGTGTGTGTGTGGCGCTCGCTCTCCTTTGGCACTTGCAGTTATATGTTTCCTTTTTTGTTGCTTTCGCTTTATTTCACCTTCTATTAAATGCAGGGTAAGAAAGGGTATGCTCGATTCTGCCTCTCTCTGCTAAGCTCGCGTTCTCAGAAGTAGTTTAACAAAGCCGAAATTTGTAACCAACTATATAGGACTGTTTCCGAATGAATATTGATAATGGGATAATACTCTGGCTATCTCGTTGTGATCACTACGATGTCACTGAGATAGTCCAATTGTTCCGATCAAATATATATTTTCTTTTATATTTCAAAGCAAATTTTTATAAAGATATTCTTGTGACACCAGCTAAAACTATATTTCATGTCCTTTGAAAATCCTCCACATATGAAAAGTATAGCCGTAACCCCACTTGGGGTTTCTTATACATGTAAAACGTTGCATTATAAAGGTAATCGCCAGTCGGCAATATCAGCCCCAACAGGTCGGGTCTCAGATAAAAGCCGCTGACTTCTTGGTAACCCTACGATAGAAATTGAATTTAAGAGATCTCTTGGTGATATTTGTTTACTTACCACATAGGGACATGGATGGGTTATTGTGGAAAAGTCCTTCACGAGGCTGAAAGCAATCTTAATAAATGGATCGGATTTCCGTCGTAAAAATCCACAGCCATCAATGGTCGTATTGAGGAGCCATGGCTTGTAGCCATTCGCTTTCTGAAAGAGCTGTGCGTGAAGTGTTAACTCATTTACTGGTTGCAATAGAGTTCCATTAAAATTGAACACCGCTTTGTTTCTTTCAACAGCCTTCAGGCGACAGTGGTATATCACCGCTAAGGACTTGTTGTAGTTCTCGCAGACCGCATTTGTGAATTTGAATATGACCGCATCCTGAAATTGTTTGCTAGTAAGGAAAGGTGCCTATTTGTGAAACCTTAAGATTCTCTACTTACATTGTAGCCAGCATTCAGAGTCAAAATAAGGCCCAAAAGCGAACCGGGAATATAAAGTCTGTTCAACAACATAATTCCAACTGATTGGTTTATTATTGAACGCAACGCTTATATCTTTGTTTCCGCTTCATAAACTCCATCATAATTTCATTTTAAACGTATTCTAAAAAGCTTTTAGTAAGCAACTATTAACTATTAGCAATTATAAATGATTGGATCTCAAAATTGGAAGGCGCTTATGTAATCCCAATTCCAAAATCTCTCTTTCGCTGTTGCTGAAGGTCACTAAAGGTTAAAAACAGGGCGCTCTGTTTGACATCCCAAGCCTAACTTCTGAAGCAAAAAGGTTTCAATATAACCGATAAACTGGCACTTTGCTTCCCTAGACGTGACGCCCCGCGAGACGAGACGAGCCGACGCAATGCCTCGTAAGCAGTCAAGCCGAAGCTCCCCAGTGGTCTGCTTTGTGTTTGTGTGTGTGTGTGGCGCTCGCTCTCCTTTGGCACTTGCAGTTATATGTTTCCTTTTTTGTTGCTTTCGCTTTATTTCACCTTCTATGCAGGGTAAGAAAGGGTATGTTCGATTCTGTCTCTCTCTTCTAAGATCGCATTCTCAGAAGTAGTTTCCGAATGAATATTGATAATGGGATAATATTTTGGCTATCTCGTTGTGATCACTACGATGTCACTGAGATATTCCATATTTATTTTCTTTTAGAGGCTGCCCCATAGCATCTTTTTCAGCTTAGGCCAGCACACCTATAGTCCCATGGTCCCATGCGATGTCACCTAACTTTGTGTTCTATCCTTACATCACAGTTCTAGAATAATGCTGTAAGTTTTGCTTGATATATTGGAAAACTTCTTATATTTGAGAGCAAATTTTTATAAAGATATTCTTGTGACACCAGCTAAAACTGTATTTCATGTCCTTTGAAAATCCTCCACATATGAAAAGTATACCCGTAACCCCACCTGGGGTTTCTTATACATGTAAAACGTTGCATTATAAAGGTAATCGCCAGTTGGCAATATCAGCCCCAACAGGTCGGGTCTCAGATAAAAGCCGCTGACTTCTTGGTAACCCTACGATAGAAATTGAATTTAAGAGATCTTTTGGTGATATATGTTTACTTACCACATAGGGACATGGATGGGTCATTGTGGAAAAGTCCTTCACGAGGCTGAAAACAATCTTAATAAATGGATCGGATTTCCGTCGTAAAAATCCACAGCCTTCAATGGTCGTATTGAGGAGCCATGGCTTGTAGCCATTCGCTTTCTGAAAGAGCTGTGCGTGAAGTGTTACCTCATTTACTGGCTGTAATAGAGTTAAATTAAAATTGAACACCACTTTGTTTCTTTGGACAGCCTTCAGGCGACAGTGGTATATCACCGCTAAGGACTTGTTGTAGTTCTCGCAGACCGCATTTGTGAATTTGAATATGACCGCATCCTGAAATTGTTTGCTAGTAAGGAAAGGTGCCTATTTGTGAAACCCTAAGATTCTCTACTTACATTGTAGCCAGCATTCAGAGTCAAAATAAGGCCCAAAAGCGAACCGGGAATATAAAGTCTGTTCAACAACATAATTGCAACTGATTGGTTTATTATTGAACGCAACGCTTATATCTTTGTTTCCGCTTCATAAACTCCATCATAATTTCATTTTAAACGTATTCTAAAAAGCTTTTAGTAAGCAATTATAAATGATTGGATCTCATAATTTGAAGGCGTTTATGAATTCCCAATTCCAAAATCTCTCTTTCGTTGTTGCTGAAGGTCACTAAAGGTTAAAAACAGGGCGCTATGTTTGACATCCCAAGCCTAACTTCTGAAGCAAAAAGGCTGCATATGGAATAAGATTTACCAACGTAATAAAGTCGCTACTTGTGGCGCACATTTCGGTCGTCTAGCTCTTAGGGTCAAGTGCTCAGAAATTTCATAGGGAGAGTATCACTAAGGCGAACCCGAAGCCAGCTCTGCTGAATTGTTGTTGGCTTTGGCTTGGGAATAATTCACCGGATATTTGGTGCTTGTTGCTGTTCTCTCCCTCTCTCTCTGTATCTCTTTCGTTCTCCCACTTGCACTGGATGCAACAATGTATGTTATGTCGCCCAGCTCCAACGACCAACCGATCTGACCCGACCCTTCGGTCTGCATGCTCTTTCAGCAAATTACAGGCAAAGTTGCGGTCGTAGATTGTTTTTACACACATTTTTATTATGCGCTCTGGTTTGGTTTATTATGCGGGTGCTGCAGCCTCCTCCTCCTCCTCCTCCTCCTCGAACACCACCACCCTCCCTCCCTCCGTCAATCCGAACCTCATCATGCTCGTTGTTTGCCCCTTTTACATTTTGCAGCAAAGCTTAGTTCGTAAAGCGCATCCGTTTCCTTTGCCTTTTTGACTTGACTTTAACGACTAAAAATGCAACTCATATGCTTATGCTTTGTTATTTTTACACATTTTATGTTTGTACATTGTCCAACAATAACAACAACAACAACAACAATAATACCAATAACACATGCTTGTGTAGTTGTTGTTGCTGTTGTTGTTGTCCCGGCAATCATGCCCCAAAGGCCGCAGCGTCATCATCAGTCGCCTCCTTTGGCTGGCGAAAAGTTCTCGGCGCATATTTATTACGAGGCAACGACGAGACGGTAGACGCGTCTATCCCACTCCTTACAGCACCAGTGCACTACTCTTCCAGCCCCCTTCTTGGCCCCCCCTTGTCTGACAATGTGCCGTCCTGCACTGCACTGCACTGGGCTGAGGCTCGATTTTCAAACGATTTCAATGGAATTCTTATAGTCAATGTGCGAAGCCGAGGCAGAGGCAAAGTGGAAATACATAAAACCTCAGACACGCATCTCGCCTCCTACTAGTGCATCCTTTGCCAGCACTTAGCTGTTTACAGCAATAACAACAGCAACAGTATTATCGCAGGCTCTCCTTAAAGGCGGCGGCGCATAATTTGTATAGATGTATGTATGTATGTATGTGTGTGTGTGTGTCTGTTTGTGTGTGTGTGAAGCGCTTGCCTCAATTTAGCATGTTTGCGCTTCTTTTAATTTGTATACCATTCATAGATATAATGGTATATTTCACCTTTCATTTTTGGAAATTCACACGAAATTATCCATTTTCCTGATCAGCATAACGAAGGGTGTCTATATAGCCCAATTCATCTGTGTCAATCTAGAGATCTTAGTAGTCTTGAAAGCTGCAAAGGTCTGCTTCAACCGTATTGGCGTTGCCCTCATCTACTGAATATCCTAAATGTGTATGGTATAAGAGCTTCGACCAGCTCAAGCTAAGTTCTTTTACTCAAACTTTGGAAAGAATCAAGCTTTGAACTATCAAAATCTGTAACTCATTCTTTATCTTAGTCCAATTAAGTATTCTCTATTGTTTACATATTCTTAATTTTAACAAAGTGATCCTTACGTAGAATAGTTGAGAATCCTTGATTGTTAGTCAAAGACATATTTAAATATTTTCATTCTCAAAGGAGATTGTTCTGACCAAAGCAGTTATAATTCAAGCAACTTTTGAGAGAGAAACTCATATATTTCATTCTGATCGATCATTCGACAGTCTGAGACACACATATTTCCTCTCTAAGCTGTCTCGAAGCTCCTAAACTTTAGTTCTTGACATAAAATCGACCTTAAAGAGTATTTCTGCGTTGTGGTTACATCCCTTTTGCTGCTTGGTTACTCTTCTTCATGTTTTTCTCTGTGTTTTGAATGCAAACGTCGCCGCCGTCGCCGTTGGCGGCGCATACCAACTCCACCTAGGCCCCCTCCCAATCCGCCCAGTCTGGTTTCCCAATGCACCTCGTGCCTTGTTGCCGGAGTTGTTTACGTTTTTGGTGCCCTTTTGGAGTTTGGCCGCCAAACCAACCATGTTGACGATGATGTTGTCGATGTGTTCGTTCGTATTGTGTGGACTGGTCGGTCTGGTCTGGTCTGGCTGTGTGCATTGGCCTGGTGCGTGCTTTTTCATTATACACACATTGCATTCTGTCGTTATCGCAGTTATATAACATTAGATAATGTCGCTACATGAATTGCGTCCTATAACTTTGTTAGATATCGCCCACACACCTTTAGATAATTTCAAAGAGCTTACTTCCATGCTTTCTTGCCTGTTATATCTCTATCAGTTTTCATTGCGGTTTTCTTTTTAGCTTGCTTCGTTTTTCACGTTCACATTTTGTCTCCTCTTTCCATATATATATATATATATATCTACGTATATGTTTGTTAAGGCCTTTACAGCTATTGTTGCATTTGTCGCATTTCTGTGGTTTTTGCAAATTCCTTGCCATCAAGTCTGGACAGGACATGCAAAGCATGCGTGCTGCCCCATTCCCCCCCTTCACAAATACAGCTTCAGCCACATCTTGTCGCCGTGTATGTAATGAATTCCTGCTTTGGGCTTTAACCTCAAATTGGCTTAACTTCATTTATTTCATTTGCCAAGTGAAATTTTTCATTTGCGGTTAAGTTTCGTGGTTGTTCTTGTTGTTTGTGTGTGAGGATTGGACATCCTCCATCCAAGACCCTCTCTGGAAATGTACACCGGAATGGTGGTCAGGACGCGCGAGCCATCCACACAGACTTAAGTCTTGGCGAGTTAATCGCCAGAGCTGGGAATTCGAAGATAAGTCAGACAACAAAGTAACAACGCATTCAGAGACCCTCTTTGTGGTGTTGGGTAGCCGGAGAAGGGGTACAGGGACGACAGGTACAGGTGCTTAAGTATATGAAATATGTGAGGCATGTCATAGAGATCTTTAAGTACACAAACGTATGACTTAGCAGACAGATATTTGAGGATTGCAATTGGATCGGTTAGTGAGAATGGAAAAATTTGGCATATTTCAAGCTGAGAATGTGTCTAGAATGAATTCTTCTAGAAGAATACAGCTCAAAGCCAGATATGAACATGTGTACAGAATCCTCAATCCATCACTTGAAAGAGAGAAGAGAGCCTTGGTTAACTGGTTCCTAAAACCAATTTGGTGAATTGAGCTGAAGGTAATGTCTAGTTATTCAGAGGATAAGGTTAATCTTCCCTTTAATATGACTTGCCAATGCCATATGTCTCTCAGACAACGCTGGCTCACTCTGGTCACACTGAAAATGTCAATTGAAGTTATTGAAGGATCGCTTAAAGGGGGCATAAACCTCCCTTTAAGTTAATGAATCGTATAACTAAAAGACTTTGCCAGATCTGAAATATGCAGATGATTCCCATGTTAAGTTTATACAAAAGCCAAAGTCTACCTTGTGATCTCGCAAACTCTGAATGTTAGATAAAGTGAAAGTTAGCTTCAACAAGAAAATATGATCTCATATTTCTTGCAGGTCTTTCACCTACACTAGTGGGTAGATCTTGTTATTGTATATTATTGCCTCAGCCTCAGTTCGAGCACGATATCAAAACAAAAGTCTTCAATTCCTGCCCAGTCACGCAGTTGAAGTTGCATTTAATGGTTGGGGGCGGTTGTGGGAAGGGCGGTGGAGCTCTCACAACCTTGAGACTGTTCAATATTCCACCACATAATTCGTGGTCGGCCAGCTGGAGTTTCATGAGTTTCACGCTCTCAACCAACTTCCAGGCCCGATGGCGGTGCAAGTGGACACCCGAGAGACAACGGCAGCCCTGAACAATGTTCGCTCGGTCGCTCCGCTCTACTAAAATTACGCCAAATTATGCTGAAATGCAATGGGAGCAATAAGTATGCGACGTATTTTTGCCTTTATTCATGTTGCTGTTGCTGTTGTTGTTGTTATTCTTTTTTGTTTTTGGGAAGCCATAGAGCTGCTCTGCCTACTTGACAGCCATTGGCCCAACGTAACGCCATTGCCCAGCCAGCAGAAGCCAGCAGCAGGCAGCGTATGCTTATCGGTCGTCCGACTGACTTCCATCTACGCGTAGTTTTTGGAGCATGCGCAAAAAGGACGCATCGTTTTGTTTTGTGGAGGCAGACGGATGAGGACACATTAAGCAGGAGGCATGAAATAATTTAGCAATGCTCCGCCAATGTTAACCTCTTTCTCTTCTCAGACACGCCACGGTTGTACGTGTGTATGGTATATGGCTGGCGATACGTACATATATTTATTGCATTTTAATGTGCCACTGAAATGTGATTTAATTGGCATTGTTGAATCCTGGCGGGGCCCAGTTCATCTGCACACTGATTCTGTTGAAACAAAACGACAAACAAAAGTAGAGAAACTTTAAATTCTTAGGAATTATTAAATGAACAGAATAAATGAAATTTCTCAATTATCTAGAAAATACATAGAAACTCACTTTTGTTCCCCTCCCTAACACTTTCCCTATTACGTCTTTAGGATTTCTCTGTCGTTGTTATTTCCCTATCTCTCTACTCATATCCCTTTTTTAGGGCTCTTTTCTCTTCTCTCTGATTTCTTCGTAGCGCAATCTACAATCTGCATTGTTCCTTCTTGCGGCACGTTGATCTGCTGTTTGCTCAACACGTCTACTGTCTTCTATATGAATTCTTTCTCTACCTGCTATCTATTCCCTATTAAGTCTCTACTGTTTCCTTCCATTTTCTTTCTCCGTCGCCCTCCTGTTCTCACAATCACACAATGAAGTTGCAAACCACTTTCTTCCTTCCAGCTGCAAGTTGCTCTGCTGTCTGCTCAATATGCATTTGAAAACCATTCCCTTCATTGCTCTTCCTTTCTTAAATTCTGTGGTTATATAAAAAATATCCCTTTCACAACATTTTCCATATATTTTTGTTCCATTTTCAATAATTTTTAAGCATGCGCTTCATACTCTGCTGCCGTTTCACTGTGCCATCCCCATCGCTAGACTTTGCACTACAAACTTGGTAGTTGTGCAAACGAGGAATCGATGGTCGCCCTTTGGTTGCCTGGGCGGCGGCATTGGCGTTGCATTGGTCTCCATAGTTCCTGCTTGGGCTTGGGTATGGGTATGGGTTGGATTTGCAAACAGAATTTCTTTAATTAAATTCATTCTCACAGTGTGTGCAACATGTGGCAGTTCAGCCAGCAGCAGCTAAATAGCGATATGGAATTGGAGTTGGAGGAATGCGAATGCGAATGCTGCAGAGGAGAGATACAGATTCAAACCAGACACACTCAGACTCCCCACTCGTGGCGGCGTTCCGTTGCGGTGCGTTGGGTTTGGTTGGGCTGTAAAACGTTGTGATGCGTTGAATGCGGCCACTGCCTTCTATTGCGTAGCCTGGCCAGAAAATTCCATGAGACTCTTTTGCTGACTTCACACAGCGTCTTCGCTTTGGTTCTGGTGTGGGGTGGTGCGGTGTGGTGTGGTGTGGTGTCTTCTCTACCTACGCGAGCCCTTTAAACTCTTGCGCCGCCGCCGCCGCCGTCGTCAAATCAGGTTTCGTTCGCTTGCCCACTCTGACAGACGCATAAATCGCTGGCGTTTTTAAAATACCCCAAACAGCGGTGACTCTGACTGCTCCCTGCTCCCAGGTTCGGCCAAGCTATCGGTTTGCATTTGCCATTTGCCCAGACGTTGGCATTGGCATCGCCATGCACAAAAAGTTATAAATGCCTCTCATATTTTTAACACCAAACATTTCTGGCTTTTGCCGCCCAGCACTAAAGTCGTCGATGTCGTCTCAAATATGATGATGATGATGATGGTCTGATCCTCGCCTGGCGGAAGCCTCTGGTTTGGTATTTTGTTTGATTTGACAACTTTGTTGGCTCTGCTTGTGTTTACCTGTGAACCTGAACAACTCTGACAATGATGATGATAACAATAATAATAATGTGGATGATAATGATGATGGGCTCTCAAAAGTTTGCTCTACATCTCAACAAGAATTTCAACCTAGTTTTGTTGATTTAGGTTTGCGTTTGCGTCGTCTCTGCCTTCTGCCTCCAGCAAAGGTATACGCCTTTCGGATTCAGCCAAAATGAAGATGAAGTTGGGCTGCTTCAAGCTTTATAAACAAAACTTTTGGGGTATGAGATGATGTGGAAAGAACGATACAGTTTTGGAAGATTCTTAGAACTTTAAGTAATTTGAATTAAGGGAATTTTTGGGTGGAGGACAGAAAATAGTCTAAGAAGTAAGTCAAAGTCAAAGTCATGGAGATGAGAAGTACAACAAAATGTTGGTAGTTACTGAGACATTGTTTCTTAGAAACTGCAAGTTCGTTAAACTTTGCTTAAGAAAAGTTAAGTCTATTCTAGCTCTTTCACTGATATAAGGGCTGACCTTTATATGTGTGGTCTAAGTCACTTTTATCCTTATTATGATCCTTGTTACCATTTCCAGGGCGCCAAAAAGGGCGTGTGTAAAGTAATGTTGAAGATATGTTGAAGAACTCAAATGGTTGCTTTGGAAGTAATATCACCTTGGCATCATCCTGTTCTCCTAGACCATATTCATTAGTTCAATTTAGGGTTTATCTTGACTAAGATTGAATTTTCAACAAAGCCACGGATTCGGGCATGAGTCCTATCACTGTAAAATGTAAATGCATTGTCTATATGTTTCATAGTTTACTGATTTTGTAAATAAATTTATATAATTTGGAAACGCCGGCGTGCACTCTGTTGTTGACTTTATGTATTCGAACTAAACAAAACTTCAAAATGTTTAGGTTATATTCAACCATACTCATTTAATGTTATATTGCTAATCATGTTTTCCTTTATCCTTTTTCTTACAGATTGGTTCTTTTATCTATTTATTTGTTGGTGAGTCTTTATCATCTATAAGTTATCCTCCCTAAGGGCTTTCTTTTGAGAGGTGTAGAGATATTTAAGAATCAAGCAATAAGAATCGTATCTCGGCAATGGTTTTGCCAATGTTTCAGAAAAGTTGTTCTGCAAAAGTTGTCCAATGTTGATGACTTGTAAACATAAACCTATGACCTTAACGTAAGGAAAATAATCCAAAGATTAAATCGCACCACCACCATGGCCCATAGATGACTAATGTCGAGAAGTAATGCTTATTTGACGGCACAGTATGGTTGTGGCTCTGTTGTTCTGTTAGAAAACTATGTCTTTAGATAACAATCCATTTCATTGGGGCAATCATGTCTTAAGAAGTATATCCCATCGATAGGAATAATGTAATGTAATTTGGCATGAAATATGACCAAAAAACTTCTCCAGTTAGTGGATCTTTCAGCATAAACTAGCTTTCTTCCTCTCTTTGAAAATGAAGATTTGTTGCCAAGCGCTAACAAGTCTCTTTGGTCTCTGAGACAAGGTGTTGTTGTTCTCCACCCTTTCCACACACACACACACACACATACTTACCATGTTGTACACCACATTAAAGTCGTTGCCACAAACAAGCGCTTGACAGTCCACTGAACCGTAGACAAGTTGAGGACAGAGCAACAAATACACAACAAGAACAACAACTAAACAAACAATATCAGAGGCAGCTTAACTTAAGGCCGGACAAATGAACTCAATCCACACCAGCACAAGGCGCTGGAGAAAAGTATCGCGGAGTACATCAAAGACACAACAAACCGAACCAGACACAAGTCCACAAATGGCCAAAGGACACATTTCAACGTTTGTTTGAATTGCAAATGTTGTCACACGGCCAAACCTCCGTACAGAAAAACTGGAGGAAAACTGGTTCTCAATCCTAGACCTGATCCCAACCATTCCATGCCATCCATATCTACAGCTGTGTGTTTAATGTAAAGTAAGTTTACAAATCAATTTCAACGGTAATTTCTCTTGTAAAAATTGTTTTCACAATTTGTTTGACATTCACTTGACATGTCGCCGCCGTTCCATGCATAAATATGCATGCTTAAAATGCATATCCTTGCCTGGCCCTGTCCTGATGAGGCGGCGACGACCCAAATTCTCTAACCAAATGCTAATTAATCCCACGAGTAAGTAAAGGGAAATAGGGGCGGGATTTTCAATGCTCCGATGATTTTCACACACACACAGACACACAATATTCACGCGTGTCGGGCAGGATTTAGGCAGGATTTCCCTGTTACCTGGCCTTTAACCCACTCCGTGTCCCAGCGCAGCGCACCGCATCGCTCGGCACCGATTCCCGATTTCAATCTCACGCATGTAATTGCATATTGCATCATGCCGCCTCTCCTGCTGCCCCCTTTTCTCGCCCGGAAGGCGATCGAATGTCGCCTTATCTAGCGCTGCCGAGCTCATAAATAAACTGTATTTTGATTTAGCAGTTTTTCTTTCACTAATCCGTTTTTTGGGCCTGGGCTTTGGGATATGTAATGGAAGCTGTACACTTGAAAAAATAGTACTAAATTATAGAAATGTTCACCGAAACTAAATATGGTGTGTTTATGTCTGTGTAGCATCTGTGCAAGTGTGCATCCCAATGAGCAACCAGAGGTCTTCACGACGTTGTGCATGAAATTAGTGTCAGAAAGTTGGTAACGCACTGAACGAGGTTTTAATGAGTAAATAATAAAGCATATATATATGATCAGCCGAATATTAGGGGGTCAGCGGTCAAGTCACTCTGTTTGGGTCCTAAAGCTACAGAGCTGAAATTTGTACTACATGTTTCTTATGTGAGTACGTTGTTTGTATGTTTGTTTCATTCGGATCGGACAACTATATTATATACCTCCCTTAGAAATTATTGATTCAGAATGAACATTAAGTAAGACAACTTTTTTGGTAATCATCCAATTCCATTCAATTTCAGTTTGTATACATTTTAGAAGGCCCACAGCTACTGGCCGATTTTGATTTAGATCGGACTACTATATCATATAGCCGCCATAGAAGTGCCCATCTGACGTGAGTAGTTGGGTCATGGCTGCGAATTTGTCATTGTCTCCAGTCGGTTCATTATAGTATTGGCTTGACTTGGATCAGAGGGTGTAGCTGTGGGCGGTACTTGGTTTCCTCCTCGAAGGGTGTTTGCAAAACTCATTGTTGAGTTGATGGAGTGGGTCTTGGCTTCGTAGACTTAATGCTCTGAGCAGCGGCATAGCCACCATCAGTTTCATCCATTTAAGAAAGCAAATATGATCACAATTATGTGTGGCTAAGGTTCGCTTTCATCATCCTTTTCCACCTTTTAGCAACGCCAATTCCTACACTTTCGATCGCTTCTTTTTGTCTGAGTGTAGAAGGCCGCTGGTTTCCTTGACACGCGCGATGCATCCTGGATTCAGATACAGCACTGGCGGGCGACTTAAAAGTCCGACCCTAAACCTAACCCAATAGCTATACAAAAAACGCCAGCTGTTGGCTTAATTTTATACAAAATTCCTACACACTGCAGCAACTGCACCAACAACAGCAACAACAACTGATTAGTTGTAAAATCAACCCCTCAACGCCTGTAATGCCGCCCGCCCCTGTTCCAAAGTCTGCTCTAATTTACAATGCTGCGTTTTTTTTAATGTTTGCTGTGCAAAAACACACACACACACACACATGCATATATTTCACCCCATTTGCAATTGCTCGTTACGTTTTTGGAATTCCCCCCGCGCTAGGGGTTGTTGCTACCGCTGCTACCGCTGCTGCTGCTGCTGCTGCTGTTGCTGATGTTTCCGCCGTGGCTCTCTGACTGTTGCTTTACTTTAATTATTAGCTCAGTGCCATAGCCGGGGCAGCCCTCTTGCAATTGGCATCCGTGGTGGTCACCCTTGCCTTGCCAGGGGGGCCATCGACATTGTTCTTGTTCTTGCTGATGTTATTGTGTTGCCTTGGCTGTCGTCATTTGGCACATGTCAATGGCTTGCACTGGACTTTGGGCTGGCTCCAGCCAAAGCTTTTGTCAATGCAGCACAGTGGAACCGATGGCAACTTCAAGTTGCCAACAGTTCTAGAGTAGATATAATCCATGGAGATGAGGGAGGCATTGATAATCTTGCTGTCTATATTATAAAATAGATATAGATTCTATATATCTATCATAAACTTCTCTGATTGTTATTTAAGATCGTTTACTAAGATCTCTGCAAAGATACATAAGCGTGCTCTGGTTGGGTATAGCTTTGTTTTTACATTGTTCTCAATATCTATCCTATCTGAGTCCTATCCTATCTGAGTCTCCTTTCTGTAAAGGTTTACCCCCTTCCAAACTTCTTCTTTTCACTTCTACTCTGGGGTTTTTCCAGCAATGAGGTCTTTATCTCCTTAATCACAACAAAATGTGGGTCCTTCTTAGATCTTTTGAGAACAGAAGACATTCACAGGGGGCAAAATGCTATGAATGCGGTAACTGAGGTATTATAACGATGTTGTTTTAAGCCAGATTAAGCAACGATGTAAGTGCAATATTGTAATGCAAATCGAGGTGTTTTCTTTGTATATGCATATGGCTATTCAGTCTTTATCATCTGGTCGTATGACCTTCTGGAATTCACGTCATTGTAATTGAAGAAAACTGTGAACAAAATCTTCATATAAGATCACATTTTTTGGGTGTTTTTTTTTGTCTTTCTAAGCTTTTCTTTAATCTTTGAAGAAAACGATATTTCGCCTCTTTAAACATTAAAATATCAAGCTATATCTATAGCCCCCACTGTAAACCGTACACCATGGACAGCACCCCATCAGCGTTGCGTTGTGCCCATTACAAAAATGTTTGCAACCGCATTCCACTTCCTGTTGGAACTGTTGGCAGGAAGCAGCCACCAGACCATTGCGAGCAAAATAGAAACAGAGTCCAATTCTAATGCTAGAAAGACAGATCCCAGAGACGGCCAACGGTCGACACGTAGCTCATCCACAGCGCATCAGCAACACCCTTAGTTATGGCCCAAAACTACTGTTGCCGTAGCTGTTGCTGTTGCATTCATTTTTGCAACAATTACAAAGGAGTAATATCACTCTGAGGAGGGTAATGGCTCAACATGCAAACGAAATGAAACGAAGGAGGAACAGAACAAAAAAAAAATTACCTTACGGCAGGACGTCGCCGTCGTCGGTAGCGACATTTGTGTATATCCCTCCTGTTCCCATTGCGTTCGTTCCACTTTCCTACTTTGACGAGGAGACGACTCTGTCTGAAGTGTTTTGCTGCTACCATAGCCAGGAGGAGTGGCATGGCGTTGCTCTCCGCAGGCATTTAAGAGGGTGCTGGCTGGCTGGCTGGCTGCTACTTTTTGGTTTTTCTTTTTAAGGGTGCTTCTACTACTTCTACTTATTTTGCGCAAGACGTTGTGTCGTCTGAAATTCCAGGTGTGTTTCCTTTTTGACGTCCGTCCGTCCGTCTTTCCTTCCTACTTCTACTACAACAACAACATGCGAGTACGTACTTCTTTCCACTTTTCATTTTTCTCAGGCATTAGTTTCTGTCACACATTTGGGACACACATCTGTGTCCTGTCCTGTCCGATCGTTTGCCTTTGTACCTTGGGTAACTTCAATCCCGTGTCCAGTTTTGAGCTCCAGGTCTAATCTAAACGCAATTGCTCCTCTGCCTGCTTTCAATCACTCTGTTTCTGTGGCTCACTTCCGCTAGCCCTGCGGAAGCTCCCACGCCTTTGTATACCCTTTAGCTTTACTTTTGGTTAGCTAATTTCAGCCAAGGATGAGTCTGTTGTCCTTAAGATTTGCTCATAGTCTCTTGGCATTCATAGGAAACGCAAAAAACAATCAGAGAGCCATAGCGAGACCATGCCGAGATTTACTTACTGATCTACAAATTTCCAAGAATTTCGTGAATGGAAGACAAAAGCGCAACCAACGCTCAGCGAGAGAGGGAAAGAGAGAGAGAGAGACAGTCGGCAATCGACAGTGAAGGAGGCAGGCAGCAGCGGCTTCGTCTACCTATGGATCTGAACCTGAATCTTAACCTGGACCTGACTGAACCTCCTCTGCTCTGCTCTGCTCTGCCGTGCTGTGCTGCTGTTGTATGTCTCTGTGTATCTTATGAATGTACATATACTACGTTCATACTTTGGCGGCGGCGGCTCTTGGCTGTGGGCAGAGTTGATCAACAGAGTTAGTTGATTTTCGAAGGTTCTTCTTGTTTTTCATGCCCAGACAGACACGGGACACAGGCAGTAGAGGTAGCTTTTGTAGTTCTGCCCTGTCTCTTTCTCTCTCTCTCTCTCTTACACTCACTCGTTATTGTTACTTAAAATAGTTGAAAAACGTGAGCGCATATCCCAAATTTGAAAACCGGTAAGCCAGAGCCAGCCCAAGATCCAGGCACTGGTCCAGGCCCATGCCCAGGCCAAAGGCATCGACCAGGTAGTAAGTAAGTCCCAGTCCCAGTCCCAGTCCAGTGTCTTTAATGAGCTACACTCAATCAGCCTTAGGCTCTTGGTATCGGTACTAAGTGTGTTGACCACCAAACCTAGGAGTGTGCCTGCTGCCCAGCAAGGGATAAAGAGGAACGAAAGTGTCCCTTAATTACTTATTAGTGATTGATGTCGATATGATGCTGCTGCCTGCGCAACATTTAAGAAAGCATAAAAATCCAAAAATATACATATAATAATGAGTTGAATCAAGCGCAGATCATGGATATATCTGTGAAGCATTTTGAAAGAAATTCAACGCTTCAACTTTCCTTTTCCATAAAGAACATCAACTTTCATTGTTCTACGTTAAAAATATCACGAGGTATTGATGAATGGTGCCTTGCATACAAAAAGGGTTGACTTTTCCTATAGATCATACTATCCCAATCTCATCAACAGGTATACCAAGTCTAAGTTATGGCAAAGATGCAAAGATCTGATAAAATTTCTTGATATTCTCATTTAAACTTTGACTCAGATTGTCATCTACTGACTTGTCCACTGAAAGTCATTGAATACTAAGATGAAAATCTTCAAAATCCGTTCAATTACTGATCTGAAATGGTTTAATAGTAGTTGAACATCGGATATATTAATCCAACATGCGTTTTATATAGCATTGCTCAATTGTTTTGGAGGAAGTTCAAAGAACAATCAGAACTGAATTGAAGGCGTAAGCTGTGATCATCAGAGCAATCCAGCTTCGTTTCTAAACGGGTTCTAAGTTATGTCAGAAGTGGTCGAACCATAAAATATATAGACTACTATGGAGAACAATTTTATATTCAAAGTTTCTGCCTGAATACTACAAGCGAAACTACTTCAATAGTTGTTTATAAACGTTGAAGTTCAGCGGGCTCAAAGTCGTAAATGAGCAATAAACATTGATTACTTTTCATATTATATTACAAATGCATCGGACTTTGTGATAATTGAAGCTTCTCACTGTGCAACAAACTTAGAATAGCGTATCAAACTAACAATTCATGATCTTCAGTCTTCGATATCATCCCTTCAGTCTTCCCCCTAAAAAAATTGCACTGCATTTTGTTATTAGATAATTTTCTAGCCTACTTTTATATCCTCTAATTAATGCCTTGTTCTTGCCTCAAAAATTTAGTAAACCCCATAAAAAACATTTCCACACTCCTTTTACAAAAGAGGAAACCCACGAAAGAACACGCGTTTCATCCTTTGCAACAACCATACATTCCTTGAGTGGTTTTCAACGGGCCTGTTTCAGTATTTGTTTGTTTTGGACGAGGACTCCGACTCCCCTTTTCTTTGGCATGTGCTACCGATATACTTACGACGTTTTGTGTGCCGAGCGAAGACGGCAGCTGCAAAACTATTCCTTCGATACCAAGAGCAATAGCAATACGTCAGTTGGTCTGGCAATCTGTCCTGTCCTGACCCCATCCATCCCCTAGTGTGTCCTTGTGTCCTTTCAAACCGCTTCGAGCCAACCGAATGCAACGCAACTTCTTTGAGTTGCAATGTAATTTGTATGCCTATATGTATGTGCAGCCTGTACACAGGACATAAGCGTTGTGTATCCTGCCGGCGCTTCATGGATTTGTACATGTAGTACAGTTGTAACTTAGTTTTGGGTTTGGGTTTTGGTTAGGTGTTGATGAAACCAGTCATCTGCTGTTTCATATCCGTTGGCGTTTGGAGACGTGCTTATATGCAAATACCCTTCTCAAGAGAAGCACATTGAGCTTGTCATGAAGCTTGGAAGTTATTGTTTGTGAGCATGACAAGGGGAGGCCATCCTATCAATTTCGGTTGATATGATTGGAATACCTAGAAGCTACTTATCTTGTCCCCTAACGATCCGGTTCCAGTCTGGTCTCATTTGTTTCTAAGTCTCTCCTAGCTCTTTTGGCTTAAGCCGTCTAAGACCTACATCTTTTTCCTTTGCCTGAGCATCCATGTGTAGCATATCACAGCTTCGACAAAGCTTTAGCTTACCTTACAATGTAGTCTTACCTCACGGCTCTTACTCTTCCATTTTGGGGAGGCTGATTAAATTTTTAAACACAAATTGTTTATGATTTTGCCAGGCCGATGAGGACGAGCAGAACCACATCTCGGATTCCAGATCTTTCTTCACTCTATAATTTAGGCGGCGGTAATCATTGAACACACTGGAACGCCGTTTCAAGCATTGTGCTCATGTCGTGTCCTGTCCTGGCGCCCCTCTCTCCCATTCTCTCTCACTATTATTATGGCTTATGGCTATGCACGATCAAAGCTGTGCGGATTGTTTTTTGATTTCCGGTTAAAGAAAAGGCTGCGCTTTGTTTTTTCTTAAAATTTTGCATATGACTTGAAGTGAGGAGGGGGAGGAGTAGGTTAGGTTGCTGAGTGCTCCTTGAGCTCCGCACGGTGCTAATTTGTTTGGTGCGCCTCTTGAGTTCAATGACTGCTGCGCTGGTCCGCTGGTCCGACGACGACGACCGCATAGAACAAGAACTAGTTGGCAATTAGCACCTGTCGTCATCTGCTGCAAATGATGATGATGATGTGGATGATGATGATGATGATGATGATGATGTTGAGACGGACCTTCTTATTGCTATTCTGGTACGTGACCAAAGCAGGTCAGACAACTTTGCCTAGTTTTGAGCCAGAGTCTCAAGAGACATGAACCGAACCCAGACAAATGTGTGTTGAGTTCACAACTCGAGGGTCCTTGCGTCAACGCGGTCATTTAGTCAGAAAAAAGTAGGGAAATGATTGGGAAACATGGACAAACACAATGAAAGCTCTCTATAGACTGCAGACTCTATTGTTGGCAAACCCTTTGACTGACTGACTGTCCGCCCCTGTCCGCTGCAGCATAAGCTTACAACAAAGCTCTCTCCCCATCTCCCTCTCTTTCCTTCTAATTTATCCGGCACTCGATCATTGCATTATCCTCCCTTATTGTTTTTGTTGCATTCCTTTTGTACTAGGCTCCGTTACTTTTGTTGTTGTTGTTGTTGTTGCGACGTGTTCGACTCTGTCTATGGCCATCTCAGTCGCACACTCGAACCCAACCACATGTGTGTGTGCTCTTTGCTCTTCTCTCTTCCGTCTGTGAATGAGTGAGAGTACATAGGCTTCGTTCGAACTTGCCCTGCAATTGCATTCCTGTTTGTCGGCTCCGGCTCCGGCTCTTGCTTCCTCGTCGATCGATCGTTGCGCGCTGCTTCTTGTTTTTGGGTTTTGGGTTTCGGCCTGATCTGGCCAAGAACTACGCAACATTTACAAAACGAACGCAGCAGAAAGTGGAAGTGATCAGTGATCGTTGTCACACATATCTCCTCTCGTCGTCGTCTCTTTCGGTTCCGAGATCAGATCGGTGGAGCGCGATTGTTGTTATTATTGTTGATGATGATGTTATTGTTTATATGTTAAAGTTTACGCACGCACACACATACACAGTTAAAAGTGACACACACACGCACGCGCACGCATGGCAAAAACAAATATTTGTTAAAAGTATCTATGAGATACAAATTTTATGCACAAAATGAAAACGCAAAATCCGCTTACAAAATAGTGCTGTTTGTGGCTGATGAAATATTCCAGAAAAATACACACACACACACACACACACGCACGCACGCACACGCTGACATGCAGTTGGAAAAGTGGGAAACTTCGCATCAACCTCATAAATCATAAACAAACAAATCGAATAAACCAAAAAAAAATATGCCTAAACTAAATACAAATTACAATTTTAACAATGACAGAATTTCTTTAACTTTTCGCACAAATTTTCTTATCAAATCATTAATGTTTATTTGAAGAAAATTCGAAATATTTTCAACCAAAAAATAAAATGCAATAACTTATTTTAAATTTCATATTTATTCTTCTCTTAATATTTTTATTGTTATTTCAAGTGTTGAATTTACTTTACTTAACTTAATCTGTCTCGTTACATTTTTAAATTTTCTTTTTAACTTGTTCTAAATATTTGTTCTTTTAACTTATTCATAAACACTTTCACTGAGAAAAACAAAAAGCCAAATTTTTCCTTATAAAGCAATACATATTTAAACCTAACTTTTAAGACTTTTTGAAGATTCTTTACATTATAAAATTATTACTATAATTCGAAAATATTTCATAAATTATTATAAATGTTAAAGAGAACCTTTTGGATTACATATTTCAATGCCCAACTAGAGCGTGAGTAATTTGTTGAATAATCATTTAGTTTATTAATAGGAAATACGAGTAAAACTATGTTTAAACAGAGCTTTAGGTGCAGCTTTATGAAAACTTTTATACCCTTCACTATTTTACATGGACAAGACTGAATGTAGATCTTCACTATTCCTTTAGCAGTCATACTAAGATCTACTACTTTAATCCAGATGTGTATGTGTGCCCATTCAAAGGCTTAGCCAGGTTTGTCCTAATGCCTGTCTAAGGAGGAGCGGGGTTGGTTTATGTCAATATCTTCGGTATCATTAGTTAAATTTATAGTGAATTTATATGGAATTTTGAGTTGTAGGGGGCAAACCTGGCTACGCCCTTGTGCCCATACCCAACCTAAGCAGTTGGGTTTAGCTAGCATAGATCTAGCTTAGCCTTGGGTCGCTCTCTATCTATATTCAGTGTCCATCATGGAAGTAATGCGAATTATTTTATCCATAGTTGCAGCATAAAACGAGACAGAAAGTGTGGTGGAAGGTCTGCCCTTTCAATGCAACTGGTCTGTTCGACGACGAGCAGTCTGAGTGGAAAGACATTCCTCCCTCTTACATTATTGCTTACACGTTGTTGTTCCTATACCTTACTACCAAGTGTGCATTATAAACATCGTTCTTGCATGATAGCTATATAATAGAGCTGTACTATTCGGATAAATCTTCAAATTTCAGCTTGGTATCTCTTAAGACTTTTGACTTCACACGGACAGACCGACATCGCTATTGGATATCTTTACCATACTGATCAAGAACATATATACATACTTTTTATGATCAGAAACGATTCCTTCTATACGTTGGTAACTTTCATGACCAAATGAATAGGTATGTGAATGTGAATGGTATAAAAAACTCTGTCGCAACTGGAAGCAACACACAGTCTAGGCCATAAGAGCTAACTAGAGGCTGAAATTATCACATAAAGTGAGATTTCGTTGTTTTTTGATTCCTCTCAGTTATAATAAGATTTAGAACTATTAATCCCATATCAAAGTTAAGAATGTTGTAAAGCTCTTTAATGATATATTTAGTTACATTTAGGAACAAACCCAAAAGCTTATTGTGTTTCAAACAATATAAAACATATTGATTGATGTTCTTTAGCCGATTATCACAGCTATAAGATGTAATGATGTACAATCAAGATGAACAAGATAGTTGGTTATTCATAGATGAAGAGAAAAAGTAGTATAGGGATTAAGAATTAATTACATAGTATGAATGAAGGATGGGATCAGCAAATGCTGAATTAGATCATTTATTTTAGCGAACTTTCTATTTGTAAATTTCTTTCTTTTATTTAGCAAGCTCGAGGTGAAGTGAGTGAGAAAAAAGTCGAACAATCTGTTAAATCTTATCATATCTTATCTTATAATATATCTCGTTGAATTTATATATTGAAATATCGCCGTAATTTCCTAATTATGATATCATATTTTTAATTTTTGTTCGTTTGTTTTTTTCCTATTACTTTTCTTGTTGTTGTTGTTTTACTAAAACGCTTGGCTTATTGGCACTTTTGTTAAATGTATAATTAAACAATAATACATAAGTACTTAACGCCTGTTTTTATTTTTGTTGCTATTGTTATTGTTGTTGTTTTTTGGGGCTGGTTGATTTTATGGCTTTAAATGGGGGGGGAAGTTCATTGAACGCGAGTTGAAATAAATGAAATACATACTCGTAAATTGTTGGCCAGTTGGCGGCGTCGAGACTCGAAAAGTCGAGCCAAGAGTCAAGTCAGTCGGCCAGTTGTCTAACCATATAGAGACGAGACTCACAGACCAGACCGAAGCGAGCGTAGTTAGGGCGGACAGGTAGAACGTTATGTACAAATATATTATATGTATATAATATAACCAGTAGCGTATGTTGAATTTCGTTCAAGCAGGGGCCTGAACAAATTGTTTTCCTTTGAATTATATCATTACAAGGGAGACTTTCAACCCCTCCCCCTGTGTACAGCTCTGTTAATAGGGTAGCAGCGGCTAGGTTAGATCTAAATTACACTTCACTTGTACACATATGGTCAAAATCATCTAACTTGGACACTGTTTAGGAACTAACCCTCTGGCGTGGCCCCGAATTGCATTTGGTGGTAAACTTTTTGTTACGAATCCATGCACAAACATGCAATGGGGGGCTACGCCCCATACTCTTGATCCCAACTGGAGTGAAACCAAAAAGGTGTGCAAGTACAGTGGTAATTGACTAATATTTATCCATGCTATGTATCCAGAATGTTTCTATATAGAATCTTACATATGACAGAAAATTATTAAAAATATATAGGATATATTTTAGATAGGATATATTTTTGAGATTTATATTAAAAAGTCCCAGTAACATAGTCTATGGAATTCATGGCCTACTAGATTTGAGGAGCAGCAAATGTTGAAATGTCATTGGTTGGAAATCTCGAAGCACTCAAAACACCCCAATAACGCTTCTAAGAGGAAATCAATCTAGTAGCCGTTGAGATGTTATCTATCTTCTTTCTCTGGTACACAAATTAACCTAAGAATTCAATTGTTTACAATTGTTTAACTTCTCCAAAATACTAAGGCTTTCCGTGACACCCCCAATAATTCCTTTTCTTTGTTTCTTTATTCCGACTGTTTCTTACATCTTAATGTAGCTCTTTCTCTCTTTCATGTTAAGATGAGTTAACACAATGGTCGCTCTCATATGCAGCGACTCATTTCAATGATGATGATCGCTTCTATAAACTTTCTCAGAAGTAATTCTACGTTTTGAAGTAACAAAATATGAAAGCATGTTTCCATATCCCACACCCTCCAGGTTATGGAAACTTTACCTTAAGGTATAGAAGCAGCTATGGCAGCTGTGTTTCTAGATCCCACAACATTCTTCAGATTAATAAGTTAACCTTCTCAAGAGCATTCAACACCGACAATATGGAGAGCCGAGGTGCTAACTCTCTATACAATTGCTGTGTCTATCGTTTTAAGTCAATAATTGCCTCTCCAAAGGCGGCAGTCCACCTCTGTCTTGCTTCCATTGCAGACATTTGTTACACTTATTCAATTACCACTGTATGAGCCATCATCATCATTACCACTTCAAAGTGTAACACTCTGTCTATGATGTTTACCCCATACCAAACCAAACCAAACCCATTGCCCATTGCCCATGCCTCGCCTTGCCTTGCCTTGCCTTGCTGTTTGTAAAACCAACTTCCCCACGACGACGTCTGTAAAAATAATTAACATTAAAATCAAATTAATTTGCAATTAGTGTAAAAATGTGGGGGACTTCTATAGAACTGGAGCTGCGCTCATCTGCTAGTTATTGCCGACATCGATGTTAGTTAAAAAGCCAGCAGCAAGCCCAATTCACCGGGAAGAAGGTCCCCATTGCGTGTCCCGTCTCCATCCGGGACGACATCAATTTCGGCTCTTTCGACTTTGGCAAATTCAATAAATGTTGCGTCAAGTTAGTCAGGCGCGGCACATATACACACATAGAGGCACACACACTGCGCTTTAAAAGCTGCGGCGTCGTGACGCTGCTGCTCTCCTCACCCTGGAGAAGTGGCTGGCTCGCCTACTTACTCCACTCACTACATTCTCATACAAAAACTCTGACTGACACATTCTGTCAAACATTTCAACGTCGTCAACCGGCGGCGCATAGCACATTTATTGCCTTCTCTTTTCCTCCTTTTGCACTCCCCATTTTTCCCTCTACCCTGTTGTTTCACTCTTATTTTCAAACAAATTTGAATATAGCGCGCCGTCGTCGTTCACTTCCATTGCTGCTGCCGCTGCTGCTGCTTGTTCTTCTTCATTGCCCATCGCTCAGATTCTCAAGTAGTTTTGTTGTTGATTGCATTCCTACAGCTCCTGCTCTGGCTCCTGTTCCTGTTCCTGCTGCTACTCTCTTGCAACGTGTGCATCACCATCAACTCTCTTTCATTTCCCATGTGTGTACATAACACCAGCCAGGGCCAGACCAGGCCAAACCCAATCTAAGGCCGCCTTTGGGGATGCCAGAGACAGACTCTAAAAAGTGTTTGCACCCCACTGCAAAGCAAAAAAGGGGTTGCTTCAGCTCGATAATGTTGATTATGATGATGATGATGATGATGATCATTATAAACATTATGATGAACGTCTGACGTTCCTTTGATTTATGCTGCCGGCACATTTCGTCTGGATGGATATTAGTACATTCTTCGCTTGGTAGTTTTAGTAGAGAAATACATATTCTACTCTGGGATAGAATGTGACCACGTATTACCAAAGTGTATGTAAAAGATCGGTATATTACTTAAAGTATTGATCGTTTTAATATAGTATGTACACGGCGTGCGTCGATACGTCTCCTAAGGGACGTTATTTGTAATCCAATATGGCGGACTACGGATACATCCTTATAAAATGTAGATGTAAAATGATGTTTTGTTTCTACCATCGAAGTATAAGCATATATAAAACTCTGTGCTAATTGACTGACTGATTGATTTCCATTCAACGCAACTTTCATGTTTATGGAGTGGCTGCCTACTAAGGCAGCTTTTTGATAAATTCAAACAATAAGTGAGTCAAATTCAAGCTGGAAATGAATTTATTTGAGATCAGTAAAGTAAGCTACACATTTTCTCTTTATATACTTATTCTATACCACATCTATGTAAAAACTGTAGCATACTTTTAAAGGCAAGAAACAACGTGTTTTGTTCTTTGGAACGACTGGAGTGACAAATTTCAAAGTCAGAGTTTAAATTAAATTTCAAATAATATCTTTCAATTATTATATATGAATTTATGTATATATAAGTTTAAAAGTTCCCTTCCCCTTTGCCCTCTTAGACCTGCAGACACGTTCTTCTTGAAAAAACACCAAACCAAGCGAAAAGTAATCTCTTTCCGGTTTTTTTCAATTTCTATTAACTTTTTATTATGAATTTTTTTCTTAGTTTTTTTTTTTCAATCGTTTTTCCCCCTCAGCTGCCGAAAAGGATTTGAAAAAGGCCTCTGCTATCTGTGTATCCTTTTTGCCTTTGCTCAGATTTTTAAGGTTTCTGGGTGAGAAGACAGCAGCAGCAGAGCAGAGGGGCAGCAGCGATAGCAATAGCATGTGCTCTTCCACAGTGTCATTTTTTTCTCATAAACCCTGCAGACGTGCCGTGCCGTGCCGCCACCCCTTGAGGGAACTTTATGTCTTACCATTGTCCCCCTCCCCTCACCCTCTCTGTCTTATTTTCCAGCCACACATATTGCAATTAGAGTGGTTTTTTTTGCATGATTTTTTTTTAACAGCTTCGTTTGTCTGTGGTGTCCGTCCGCCTTGGCGCAGTGTCACTCATAGATTTTGTTGTTGTAGACAAGAGAGGCCAGGGCCAGACCTTGCTCGTTGCGATCGTCTGCGTGTGGAACTTCCCACGATCCTTGTGGACTTTTGTACTTTACGTAAGAAGAAGAAGAAAACACATGCAGCCATATGCATATATGTATCCATGTGTGTGTGTGTGTGTGTGTGTGCAGTGTCATAAATACTTTTAATTAACTGGAAATGCGTGTGCAGGCATGAGACTATATATGTGACGTATATGTGTGCGTGTGTGAGTTGTCTTGTCAGCACTGCTTCTTGCCTGGGTTAGGTTAGGGTGGGCTCTGGGCTGCGTTTCTTTAAGAAATCGAAAGTGGTTTTGGGCGTGAGTTTTTAAAGCGTTATTTACCATAATTTGCTGGATTCATACATAGCTACGTACATATATATATATACGTACGTATATTAGTTATTTAAATTCATATTTGAGCAGATGTTTTCAATTCGCCTTCTTTTGGTTCATTGAACTTTTGAAAACAAAAATTTAATTTTGTTCACTGAAAATTGGCAACAAGGCTAAAGCGTCACCAGCAACATTCATTTTTTTCTTTATCAGCAACATTGTTGCTGGCCATAGCACGTCAAGCCACATTTAGCTTAAGGTGTGACAGAATAAAGTAAAGCAAAACGTCGACAACATTTAATGTGGAAAATAATCTTATAAGGTGCGTTTCATAATTATATGGCAAGACATACATTCTTCTTCAGGATTAATACGACTAATCGACCGTCTGTTGGGTATTTCAGTCTTTACACACATTTTTATTTACACTCAAAGCAAAAATGCTGCATATAATTATGAGACGCACGTTATCGTTGTGTATGGGGTTGCACGCTTGTAAGGCGTGGTGGGGCTGCGGGGGTGATGGTGGTATTGGCGGCGTCAACTTCCGTCTCCAATCTGGAGTTTTGTAGCCGGCATTTTGAGTGAGCTTCGCATACACACACACACACAAACATAAACATACATTTCACTGTGTGCCTGGTTAGCATCCACAGCAGAAAAACAAAAAAAATACGTTATGCCAACACTAACACTTAGCACCCGCCCGCTCAGCTGCTGTTGCTTACGTTTTTTCTGTTTACGTGCCAACGGACTCTCAGCTGTCACTCTCAGCTGTATATGCTTACTCTCTGCAGCTGCTGCCCTGAATTCGCCACATTCTACATTCGCTCAAGAGACCATGTTACAGAGTCAATACTGCCTGCCATGTGTGCTGTTAATATTGCCGCCTTTACGCACCTATTAAGCGGAAAAAATGATTATTGGCACATCGAACAAAGTAGTAAAATCCATTAATTAAATTAATAATACTTCAGTATTGCTACCACGTACCATCAACACTTTAAAACAGCTCTTATAAAAGTCACTTAAGTGTGGGAGTAAAACTGAGAGAATCTGCTTAAATGTTATTTAACAGTGGCAGCGCTGCTTTTTATGGTTAGTGGTGAGTTATTAACAGCAATTGCTGTTCTCTCTGCCATGGTGCTTATTCACCACACTGAACTGAGTGCCAGCCTACATAATGTCTGTTTGATTTCGCTCCGTTCTGTTTGTTGTTGCTGCTGTTGCTGCTGTCGTCGTCGTTATTTGTCGTTGCCGCCGACTCGTTGCTGATATTTCGCTGTTGTCGCAACTCGCGAGCTACAAAAAAAAAAAACCAAAAAAAAATCTCAAACGCAATGCATGAAACGTAACACGGGAAAGTGCGCGTGGGCAAAAATTAAAGATTTCACAAAGTAAAATAAATAAAAGAGGACTTGGACCGCAAAAAAAAACCCCGCAGCGGTAAAAACATTATAAAGAAGAACAACAGCAAACATTAACCCAGAGACCCCAAACCGCCGCTACGTCAAAGTTATTTACGTAAGTCGGCGCTAACGTTTTCTCCGTGCCTACGTAATCAAAACGGACTGTGATATATATTTCGCGTAACACTAAACTCTCGCTCTGCTTCTCTTTCTCGTTCGCCCGCGCTTTCTCTCTTGCTCACTCTCTCGCTCTCTGTTCGTTTTTCTCGCTTTTGTGGACTGTATTGGGTCTGTTATTTTGCCGGTCGCTCTGTAGCTGGCTGCTTTGCTTTGCCCGCCCGACGCACTCACGTTTACGTCGGTTTGCCCGCCCGACTCCATTTACTACACTCACTTCTCACTTAACGTTTACGTCGTGGCCCATGAAGTTCAGTTACGGGTTTGTCCGCCGCCTGTAAAATGTGAAAAAAAGAAGAATTTCTTAAAACAGTTGAAAATATATTAAAAACAACGCAAAAAAAAACCAAAAGACTGCAAAAAACAAAGCAAACCACAAGCAAAAGAGCCTCCTGCGATTATAACAAACAAATTAACGCGCGTGTAACAATTATGTGATATCTACAACAACAACAACTAAAACAATCTAATAAACATTTTTTCAACTGCTGACGTCACGCCAAAGCAGCCGTCGTAGCGCATTTCCCACACAAAAATTCAGCAAACAGCAGCAGCAGCAACAACAACAACAACAACAACAGCATTTAAAGTGAAGCAACAACAAAAACAGCAGCGAACATATGACTCCTCCTACACTGCGCAACAAACGAAATGAAATTAACACAAATGAAAACCGTAAAAGTGTGTGATAATAAATGAAAATTAATTTCATATATTTTAATAAGCCGCCGCGTAACAGCAGCAGCAGCTACGGCGAAGAGCAAGGCGACGACGACGAAGCAGCAGCAGAAGAGGAGGAGAAGAAGGGGAAGAAGCAGCAACAGCAGCAGCCATCGGCGGCAGTAGGAAGGAAGGAAAAAAGAAAAACCCCAGCATTTAAGTGTTGTACTCTGAGTGTGATATATAAAAATGAAAGAAAACAAAACAACTATGGAGAAAATTCTAATTTAGGTGCGTGCAAAAAAATGTATAAATATCATTTTTATTGGTTAGCACAAACTTTTAACATATATATAAAAAATAATGCGATAAGGCTCCGGCTTTGCTCTGGTTTTATTCTCTTTTATTTTAACAGTTGCCCACAAACTGTAACCATGTGTTTCTTTTACTACTACTCTGTGTGTGCGTGTGTGTGTGTGTGTGTAGAACAATTAATCATGCTTGATTTTTTCTTACTTTTCTTAAGCTTTTAAATACCTTACCTTTGCCTTCTCTGCTTGCTGTAATTCTTCTTTGTTTGTTAAACTTTTCGCGGCGGCATAATAAAAGTACTTTTTCATATTTGTCAAAGCATGTTATAAATATCAATTATGTACGCTCTCTATGTTAAGATAACAGCATAGCGGCTGCTAATAGCTGTTGCTGAAGGCAGCAGATGATGTTGTTGGGATCCTTTAATTTATGACACTCTTAAGGGGGCAATGCGTAACGTGCATGTAATTGTAGCAGACACACGCACAACGATGTAGAATGTAAATGTGAAAGGGCAAAGCAAGAACATTAGTTGCGAAATCTATGACATGTTATCAAAGGTGTTCCGTGGGAAAAAGAAAGTTTCTACAAGGCTTTGATAAAATGTAAAAAATAAATTACTTAACTGTTCCATAGCAACTATCGATAAGTGTTCAATAATGATCGCAAGCTTTGTCGATAGCATTTTACTTAACTGTCGACTTATGAAATTATGGATTTCTCAAATGGTTAATTAGCATAGAGAGGGACAAATTTCTATTGAATAAAGATTCGTTATTTTCAAAGTGTTAAGGAAAGTCACAGATATGCAGATATGTATTATAGTACGAGATATATGACTAGAGCCAACTATTTTTAGTGAGCTATTCGCAAAAACTGTGCCAATTTCGAGACAAAGAAACAGATAATGCAAACGAAGCGGGCCAATAAGTGGGAGAAAACAGCAAATGGGGTATAGCAAATATTATGACTCTTAGCTCTTATAGTCTCCCACACATGAATAAAATATACCCTGTATATACAACCAGTTCGGGAGTAGAAAGCTAAAGCCAAGCATAAAGTAAACTGCACCCGATATTTAATCATAACAAATTTTTCTGGATTATAAGCGGCATATAGTTGCTGCATGTTTATTCTATATAAGTTTGTATATGTCAGCTTTACATTTGTATACACAAATACTTGCATATGCATATAAACCCTCGGTGTGTTATCAAATCTCTAAAAACAACAACGCCGGCCGCCGCGACCATGTCATGTAGTTGTAGATGTTGCGCCAGTCCTAAAATGCGTCATGCCGGCGAGCAGTGTTTTCTATACAATTCATTATTTATTTATTTATTACATATATTGCATATATGCATATGTATGTATGTGCAATACTTGTGTATGTGTTGGCAAATTAGCTGCCTTTGGCCATTTCCGAGTACTTTTGTTGTGGGGGGACTTGGGGGACTTCCCCGAAATTGGTTGTATATTTTCTGGTGCAAATGCTTGCAACATATGGGGGCCACCACCACCACATTATATACAGAGCAGAGCAGAGCGTGATGCCATGGCCTGGCCGATTCGAGTCGAGTCGAGTCTCGAATCCCATAGCCGGCATTGAGTTTCTACTTTTCCAGCCAAAAGCGTATGGTACGCCCTTGCGCTGTGCTTTTTATTTGCATTTTGTTGGCGAAATATTTTGCGACGCATTTTATGCCATTCGCTGCTGGTTCGCTCGCTCTTTCTTGCCTTTTTTCTTTAGCTTGCTCGCTGGCTCTCTCCGCTAGCCAGTTGGCAATTATTTTTGGCTTTCCCAGCAACATCATCATTAGGCAGGCAGCACAGCACCCACGCCTGTCTCTTTGAGCCCCAAAAAAATCCAATGTAAGTGTAAGCTTTGGCTGTTAGTGTTAGGCTTAACATTACATTTACTACTGTTACTGTTAGCTAAACAACAGTCGGTTGGTTGTCTCGCTCCCACTTGCACTTGACTAAATACATGCTCGTATACAAACGGTACCGCCCGAGCGATCTCTCTACCTGTGGGGCCTGTTTTGTGTTTAGGAGTTTTGCTTTTTGTGTTACCTTTTTGATTTTTTATTGCTATTGTTGCTTTTGCTGTTTACACTTGTCCGTTTATTTATTTAAATCCACATATGAAAGTGTGTGCAAACAGTGCAAACAAATACAAATAGTTAGATATGTTGTTGTTGTTGTTGGGCCTTTGCAAGGTATTGGAGTGATTGGCATTTTTGGGTTAAGCTTTGATTGGGCTTTGGATTTCGCATTAGGCGAATGTAATTGGCTTAATGAAATGCAAAATTAAATGGCGACCAAAGCCACAGCTTTCGTTTTGTAGGGCGAGGGGTAGTAATGCTGTATAGGAACATGTGTATGGATATTCCTCTTCTTCCACACAAGAATCTTCACTAGCTATTTACCAAGATACAACACCTCTCATTTCAGCATAATAAATATCTCCTTCTACGGTTGCCTTATTTTTGTGGATTGCATCTGTCAGGGCTAGACTAACAGCTGTTAGCAGCCTCAGCAGCAGCCTGGCCGAAGCCGGTAACTTGCCTTGATTATAAATTCCCTCTCTGGTTCGCTCTCACTCAGTGAACAACGTTAGCGGCAGCATCATTCAGACCCACACACACACACACACACACCCACACACACATGCAAACACATTTTTAGCAGCTATACAACTACATACGTTTTTGAACGAGTCTGCGACGACGCGAAGCAAAATATACAAAAATTCTTTTCGTTGTTGTTGCAATTGTGTTGTTCTTAACACCTTATAGTACACATAAATACATACATAGCTGTGTATAATATATATATATAAATATATATACATTTGTTGCGGATTGTTTTATTGCCTTATTTGCTGGCTACTTGTTCCGCTACTTTTACTAAACTGCGCATGCAAAAAGGCTGTGCAAAAAGAAAGCGAAACTTTTACAACGACGTCACAGCCTGCCTCCCTCTCCACCAACTCATCCTGCTGCTTATTAGTCCGTTCTGTTCGTGTGTGTGTGTGTGTACTTGTATTTGTGTGTAAATGAATGCATAATTCAAGGCATGTTAAATGCATGTTAAATATTTGATAACGGCTAATGTCGTGTGGAAGGAAGAGATACATACATATACATATGCATATATGAGAAATGCTGTTATGCTACAATTTGATGCACTTCAATTAACAACCGCTGGCTGACCACTAACAGCCCGCTTAAATATGTATTAGCTTATAATAAGCAATTCCAATTCTTATGCCTGCCCACATGCACACCTACCTATATAGAGAGAGGTATACACAGATATATAAACATACATATTTAGATCGTAAAATAAGCAAGAGTTGAACCACCGCCCAACCCAGGCAGCACTTGATTAATGCCCGGACAGTATCAGTTAGACGAATAAGTTTTCTTCTTACGGTGGTAGCTGGTTAGGTTGGCTTTACTCAACTAATTTTAAGTAAACAGAATTGTTAAAAACAACAAGCGTGCCCATCGCGCTATCAGAAAGTTATCGTGGCCGCGCACCGTGGGACCACAGTCCCTGAAATCTGTGGAAAAACAATGGTGAAGCGATTAAAACAAAAGTTAGAAGAATCGTGTGAAATACAAGAGGTGGGAGAGGACATCATATCCATGCCAAAACTATTATAGTTAGATCATAATAGCAAAAAATTAACTAGAATATATATATTTTGCTATACTTAAATGACTTTTAGGGTTTCTAAAATATAGCGCTAGAAATAAAATGCTTATAAAACAGTTTCAGATGATAAAATGTGTTATTAGAGTCGGGTCTGTCCTTAAATGAAGGCCTCTGTGCCCCATCTTTAGTGTATAAAAACTAAAATTTGTAATCTGAAGTTATCAAAGTTAAGGAAAATAAGTTCTTTTAAATGATTATTAGCTTTCCAAACATTGAAAACACTTCTTAGAGTAGATTCTTAAACAAAGTTTCAGCTACTATAGTGGCTTTGTTAGTTCCTTAACCTCAATTAAGTGAAAGAGTCCATCGTATGGTGTGGAAAATGGGTTGATAAAGTAAACAGAATCAAATACATATCTCATTTGAATATGAGGAATTTCTGTGGGGGTACAATCTGATGACAATCCTGAAGATATTAGTTGTATCCATTTTAAAATGGATGTAATTTGTTTCACAATGCAGCTTTAAATGTGAGAAAGAGCCCACAGTAGTGCTGCGGCTTCTCGTCGTTTGGCGTTGCCTTTTGCATTGCGTGCTTTGGGCTGTTGTTGCTCGCTTTTGACTTTGTTCATTCGATTCGGATTCGTTCGCTGGATTCCGTGGTTCGTTCCGTTTGCTGTTGTTGGCTGATTCGTTCTCTTCGTCGTCTATTTGCACAGTGCCCACGTTATGTATGTGTACCATACACATATATATACATTTGTACATAATATTACTAGCTTTTATATATACATACATACATGCATATAAGCATTTCTTTATCAGTCGCAACAAATTGAAAGCGTGAGCGCGAAGCCCACCGGCCGCCGCCAGGTTGATTGGAAAGCTGTGTATTGTGCTGTGGGGCCTGTGTTGTTGGTTGAGCTTCATTTATTTATTTGGTCTGGGCCAGTTTTCCACGATTTTTCATTCGTTCTAGTCATTATATTGTGTTCTTCCCTGTTTATTTTAGCTTTTTTTTACTCAGTCACAGTTGCTTGTTATTTACTCATTTGCTTTTTGTATTATATTGTTGTTATTAGATAAACACAAAAAAAATGATGCCCGACAAGTGCACTTGGAAAAGTATAAACACACTCGCGGGCAAGTAAATAGGTTAAAGACTTTTCATTCATTTGGTATTTATTTTCCCCCCTGATGAAAAGATAGAAACTTGTGTAAAAAATTCCTGTGTTTATTCCTGTGTTTGGGTTAGATGTTGTTTAGATATATTTATATATCGATTGCGTTCCATTTCCCTAATTAAATCATATAAAATTTTTGGATTTTCAAATATTTTATCCCCTACTTCGATTATGGAAAATATGGACGATATATAACATGTTTCTTTATATTCCTTACAAATTCCACAACGATTTTGAAGCACTTGCAGGTGGAATTTAGCAAAAGTCTTCACCTATGCCAGATATTCCAACGTGTGGGAAAATTTCAGCGTCGCAACTTTCATCGATGTACAAGAGTTAGATTTCGAAAATTCCTGCTTAGTTTAGCTTCTATTTAGGCTAAAAATATTAGGTAAAACTTATAAATGTTGAGCTCCTCTGGTGCTGATCTGAAAGACAAAGTCCACATTCATAAATTTGTAGAGATTCCTAAGATTTGTCGTCGACTTTAAATCTTTTCCCGAAATGAATTTGCAAACGTAAGGCTGCCTCTTACCTTTTATGGTTTAAGGCGTGCGTTATTTGCCAATCAGCCAGTCCGGACAAAGACATTTATTCATAGAGATATGGATGACATATGCGATCTTAAATAATCAAGCTTTGAAAGCGTTTTAAGGAAAATAATGATGTCAGTTAATGAAGCATGGGGAGAAAATGAACATAAGAAAGAGGTTTCAGTTAGCTAATTAAGCAAAATCTATAGTCTATTGATAAATATTAGCGATAATTAAGAATAAGACTTGATTTTGAAGATGCCCTGGGAATTAAACATTCTTTTAAGAAAGATTTATTTCAGCTCTTGAGAAACTTTAAACCTATGCAGTTACCCCTCAGTGTGAGCACACTGTACATAACAGAGCATCTTCACACACACACACATATGCACACACCCACACGAATAGAAGCTGCTGTCGTTGTCACAACTGTTTAGTTCATACACAAAATTAAATTTGAATTAAAATTCTCTTCATTTCGTTGTTGTTTTTTACTGCACAGTTGAAAATATATATATATATTTTGATCTTGCTCCAACATTTTTTCCTGCGAATATTTTAAGTAATTTTATACTCTTGATGTAATTTTATATGCAAAATTCTTTATATATCCCAGGCTACTTGTTTGCATTCTTTTTTTGTGGATCAAAGGGATTCTTAGCTTGTGTGTGTGTGTGCGTGCTGATTTTAATTTCAAATCGAAATCTCAATAGCCAGTGAGGAGGGAGGGAGGACCTACCTGGAGAAGTGGAGTTAGTTACCCTTTTTCTTTGGCACTGTGTGCCCACATAATTGACACACACACACACACACACACACAAACTTACTCATGGGGAGCAGGAGCACAAACAACATCTAGAAAGAGAGTATAAAATTTCCATGTTATCGCTTTGAATTACTTGTCAGGCCCGCCCACCCCTCAGCCTCAGCTCAACTCAACTCAACTCCCGCATCCCCAGCCAACAAACAAGAAATAACTTCACTAAACTCGCTCGTCTGTAAGCAGATACCGTTTTTGGCATATACACACTCTCACACACACACACACACACACCCATAGACACATGAGACACACATTAAACGGTAGAAAGAAAGCAAAAAAAAAAAAAAAATCGCAGCCACCAACGCCGCCTGCAATTTTATAAAACTGCGACTGCCTTTTGCCGACCGGCGGCGTCTTACGTTTTTACCTGCCTTCGCCTTGCCTTTGCTCAATTCACTTCGTTTCATTTGATTTCTTGCCAATTTCAGCAAATTCCATACGACATACGATGACAACGGTGTGTGTGTGTGTGTGCGAGTGTGTGTTTTTTTCTTCTACTTATATTTTGTGGTTGTTTTTTTTTGTCGCTATTTCTTTTAAGTGCAATTATCAGCTCGTAAACTTGCAACTGCCGGTGTTTGTCGTTGCCGCGTGCTGTTTAAACTTAACAGTGTTTCGCTAACAGTTGACTGTTAGCTAACATGCATGATATTGCAAAAGTGCAGCAAGTGCTGCTAATTGCCATTTTGGCCCTATTTTTTCAGCATTTCATTTAACGCTTCTTGAGTTCAGCAACTTTTTGTTTGCTCTGTGGCTGCTGTGGCCCCTTCATTCATGTGTTAAAAACATGGAACACAAATGGGGCAATCAACCAACAGAAAACAACAACAGCGCAACAGTTTTTTCTAATGAAGCTAAAAACTTGGCCCTGGGTAGAAGAGCAGCAGAATGAATTGAAGAAGAGACGAAGACAGAGACACCAATGATGATTATAATGATGATGATGTTGCCTTGGTGTGGCTTAACTTAACTTGTCTTGGCTTGGCCCAAAAAGCGTTTAACACGGCAGCATAACATTACTCTTAACTCGTTACCTGCTGCCGCTATTGTCGTGCTTCTTTTTTCACGCTCTATGTGTTGTTGTTATTGTTCTTGCCTGTTCTGTTGGCTGGCATATTGATTGTTTAATATTTTATGTTCGAGTTTATTGACATTTGCGGGCGAAATAACAACAATCATAGTAGTTTGTTTAGCAGAAGTGTCTGGGTAGTCGTCGTCATCCAGTCAGTCAGTCTTCCATCTAGCCCCAAGAACAACTTGAACAAATCTACAAATAGTTTTGGCATGCTTCAAGAATTCCAAGCCAAAGCGCTCTCTGGTAGTTCGCTGTTCTGTTCTGTTCGAGGTTTGCGCTTTGAATTTAAACAATTTTTGATTCAACTTTTGCAAAACTTGTTTGTTGGCAGCGTAATGAATTGATATTGAGAAGATCTGTTCCTATTACACCGTTCAACACACTTTTTTGACCAACAAAGTTGAATTTCTATAACTTATTCTGAAATATATATGGCATAGCTGATATATTTTACAATATTTTAGTTTAGTTCAGTGCAAAAAAGTAGGGCAGACTAAGTAAACAAAGGTTTATTTTCATCAGTCCACAAAATTAGCAAGTAAATGAAGATTTTCTTTGATAAGATAAGCTAAGTTTGAGTCAAAGAATATCAATTTGAAGAGAGCGATGTATCAAATGTTTGTAAAAGCAATAAAACAGTGCAGGCAATAAATGTTTAAGTATATAATTTCATGCACAACATCATAAACATTTCTAGCTGTGCAAGGTGATGCACATTTGCGCAGTTGCTAGACATTGGGGACACCCCCCACATATGGATGTTCAAACCATCTCATAACATGTAACACTGCTGTTATTAACATAAAGCCATCGATGTAACGAATAACATTGATGTTACTTAACATGGCAGATCTCAATGTTATCAAACTTTTGTTATTTGCAAAGTTTCGCCAATGCATCAATTTCTCAGAGAAATCATATAGCAAATTTAATTTCATATTAAACTAGGAGAAGAAGCATTATGTCTGGAAGAGAATAACATAGAAAAATGCCAATTCAACCGAAATATTATAAAGAAACAGGCAAAAATGAAAGATAGAAAGTCAACAGAGAAAATTAACATAATGGAAAGCAGCGAAGCAAAGGTATATATATATATATATATACAGACGATCAGACTGGAAGACCCATCGTTCTCTATGGTTCGTCTCTTTCAAAAGCAACAAAATCATGTCATATATACCTTAGATTTCAGCGACATCTACTTTATTAGCTTGACTCTGTATTTGTGAGTGAAATTTCTATAGCAGTTTTTGTTTAGTTCCAATTGAAATTGATTTTGTTTTCCTTTTTTTTTTTCATTTTGCTTTTGCGAATTTATTTGCATAGCCAAGTGTTTGGTTTCCCGATGGTACATATATGGTAATGTGCAAAAAGAAGACGCCAAAGTTTAATGTGCCAAATACAAAATGCATAAATACATTCCAATAAAACAGGTCAAATTTGTTTCCCTATTATTGGCCATTCAAATGAACTAATTCCCAACTTTCTTTTGACATCTGTCTTCCTTTATCTTTGCAGATGTGAAGAATCCCTAGGTGCTAATTTAGTTAATAAGCGCAAACAAAAAGTACAATAAAATAATAAAAACACAAAGAAAGGAAAGGAAGAAAGAGCGAAGTGCAGCAACTCTGGCCGTTACAATTTTCAACTGGGTGGCAACGCTAAACAACACACACACATCCAACTATTCACTATTCGCCAGCGCTAAAGAATATGCTACAGAAAGCCGCAAGCGTACGTTACGCTCTCATGCTAACAACGTAAAACCACGAGTGAGAGAGAGAGAGAGAGAGTAAGCGGAGGGAGTGCAAGTGGTGTGAGAGAGCAAAAGCAAGCCAAAAAGTAAAGAAAATAAAGTAAAAGCAAAGCAAAAACTATTTTTGTACAACTGCAAACAGGCAGTCGAAATGTCGAAATATTTTATTACCTCCGCCGCAGCCAATAGCAACACAACTACAGCTACACAGCGGCATCATCAGCAGCAGCAGCAACAGCAACACTATGTTGGCGAAGTTAGTGGCAACTCTCAGGTGGCTCGCAAGCTTAACTATGAGCTGCTGGGCAGAAACAACAACAACAACAATAACAACAAAATTGTGATCAAAAGTGAAATGCTGGACATTGACTTTGAGCAAGGCGTGAGCAGCGACAGCAATAGTAACAGCAACAGTAACAGCAACAGCGGCGTGGCAGCCCATCTGCGAGATCATGGCTACATTAGTTTCGGTAACGGCAACAACAACAACAACAACACCAACACCAGCAGCAACAAGGGCAGCACAACAGCAGCAACAACAACACACCAGCAGCAACAGCAACAATTACGCAGCACAGGCAAATCGAATGATATCACACAATACTATAAGGTAACTATATGGAAATGGAATGGAATGGGATAGAAAAAAGGCAAAAATGTGTGTTTAAAAGAGAGAAATGTTAGATTTTATGGCGTAGGTCAATACTAAGGTGCCCTTTTTGGGAATATTTCAACTGGAAGCAAGGTGGCTAGGTAGGGGAACCTATATAGCTATGTCAGTCCATCCGTTTCATTATATCATTTAACGGCTCTTGAGAAGTACCAAAAAAACAGAACCTTCCCGTGCAATGCCGCCGGCTGAAATTGCTACCCAAAAACTTGGCCACCCAATGAAATTCACTCTCTCATCCGCAACGATTTGCTCTTTCTTTTCGCTCTCCTCAGGTTAAGCGCCGGCCGTATACCACCCACGACATCCATCCGAAGAAACAAGCCAAGCAGAGCGCCCAGCATCATACGGTTGGCTATCAGAAGCATGTGGCCAGCAGCACGCCACAGCAACAGCAGCAGCACCACCTCCTCAGCCGCCAGCAGCAGCAACATCAGCAGTTTGCCGATGTCGGCGACGACGACGACGATGTGGAGCCAAGCAAGCCGGTGTCGCATTCGCAACATTATTCCCTGACATCGCCGCAACAGCAGACGTTTTCCTCGACAACTTCGGGTGGCGCCGATCGCAATAGGGCGGACACCTCATTGGGCATATTGACCAAGAAGTTTGTGGATCTGCTGCAGGAGTCGGCCGACGGTGTGGTCGATCTGAACGATGCCTCCAATCGGTTGGCCGTGCAGAAGCGTCGCATCTACGACATCACCAACGTGCTGGAGGGCATTGGTATCTTGGAGAAGAAGTCCAAGAACAATATACAATGGCGCGGCGGTCAGTCAATGGTCAGCAGCGAGCGTAGTCGCCTCATTGAGGAGGAGAGTCAGCGTTTGGAGCAGCGTGACAATGAGCTCAACATGCTCATCGATCAGATGCGCGGCGAGCTGGCCGAAATCTCGCAGGAAGTGGAGAATGCTGGCGGCATGGCCTACATAACGCAGAATGACCTGTTAAACGTGGATCTGTTTAAAGATCAGATTGTGATTGTGATTAAGGCGCCGCCAGAGGCCAAACTTGTGGTGAGTAGATACAATATTATAAAGATCATCTTATATGTAACTTGAGGCGTTGGAAAAGATCAAGGATGATCCAAAGTTAGGATGATCAGTATATCTAACATCTGTGCAAACAAGCTAAGATTGTAAACAGTTGAGTTCTGTATATCATTTCATGCACAACAAGAGTGAGTTGTGCAAGGTGATGCCACTTTTCTCAGGCGTTAGGCTTGCCTGGTAAGAAGCCAGCGCTTTGATTCTGGACTGCCACAAACTCACCTTCGTTAGTGACCTTAAGACAACTGATAAATGCAACTTGAGACAATATCGTTGTGATAGATTAGAAGCTATATGATCCTCATACTAACTAAAGAACATTCGTGTTGAGGATGTCTTAAGCTCAGTGAAGCTTTCTTACATACAAATTTCTCTATGTAACTGTTATTTGGTAAGGATATTCCCTTAGGAAAGATTTATAAAGTGATTCTCTGAATATTATAGAGTCTAGTTGATTTGTCAATCCCTCTCTCCCTCTCTTTTTGCGTATGCTTCTTCTTTGTGTCTGCATGCCATTAAACGTGCCGCATATTTTTAGATTCCGCCACAGACTTTGGCGAAATGGAACACACATACACACACTTGGGTCCCCTCCCTCGCCCGTGAACCCCCTGTAGCCTGTTTCGTTTCTTTATATCAAGCAAAAAAACAAAATCCGTTTTAACTGTTTATTTTCTGCTCTTGCCAACGCAAAAGTTTTTCCTTTCAATCGAATCGCAACCAAAAACTATTTATAAATATTTTGCCTCAATGTTTCCGTTTGCCTTGAACTGTTTAATGAACTCTGCCTGAGCCGCACCAGCAGCAGCAGCAGCAGAACGCACAAGTAAAAGTTTATATTCTTAATTGACCAGATTGGTCAGATATTATTTGGTCATCTGCCATAGATAAAATTATATGTGTCTGTCTACGCAGAGCTGTTAACAAATGCTGCCTGTCAGCACTCACTGTTAAACTTAACATAGGCCATAACAGCACTGTTATGAGCTGGCAAATACACTCTGCTATGCAAAGCAAATACGAACAGAAGCAATTATGAACAGAGAGAGAAAGATGTTTTACTATGGAGCCAGCGACCACTTTTGGGGAAAAATATATTATAAATCATAAATAAAGCTTTTATATATTAAAATTGGAAGATGAAGAACAAGATATTTTGACAAAATTCTTTTGAGAACACTTAATTAATGCCTTATAACTTTGAGTGTCGAATTCTCTAAAGACTTTTGACTCAGAAATGGTCGCACTATGTTCAGAATTGACAGTCCTATGTTGTTCCAGAGGAATATTTACTTATCACATGACGATCTTGCTTAATCAGTTTAGTTCATCATCAATTGTTTCTTTCAACATTTGGAACCACTGTGCCGCGTTGCCAAAATGCAAAAGCAAAAATATTATTTCTAAAAATACGCAACCCCAAAGATCTGTTTGTTCTGTTCTGTGTGTTCTTTTGTTCTCCAATGCGATTTCTCGTCTCATTCATTTGTGTGTTCTCTTACGCTGTGAAGCGGTCGGCCATGTTTTGACCAAAACATCCTCCTCCATCTACTCATCTATGTATCTATCTATATATCTAAATGAAATATGGAAATATGCTATAAACTTTGATTTCGATTTGCATTTGCAGCTGCCCAACACAAAGTTGCCGCGCGAGATTTACGTGAAGGCGGAGAATAGCGGTGAGATCAATGTATTTCTATGCCACGACAATTCGCCAGAGAATTCACCGAATCCCGGCGGCGGCGGTGGTGGCTATGCGGGCTTGTCTGGCGTGGGTCCAAGTGGTGTGCGTACGGCCACATCCACGCGACTGCATCATTTGACCGGTCAGCGCCTCAACGATCCGCTCTTCAACAACATTGAAGCGATGAGCACCAAGGGTCTAGGTAGGCTTAGAAAACTTCATCCTGGGTTCCACCAACTGATAATCCTTCATTTTGCAGGTCATGCACCATATCGCTTGTCGGCCCAGCGAAACCTCACCAAATCCATTGAGGAGGAGGCGGCCAAGCATTCGCAGCCTGAATATAATAATATTTGTGATATTGGCGGCGTTCAGCCAACCACGACGACGGATGACGATGACAACGATGATGATGATGATGTGGAAGATGAGCTGAATCAGTTGATGCCCACACTTATCAGTCCAGTGGTGCGCAACGTACAGACATTGCATCAGCATCACCTCCATCAGCATCAACAGCAGGATCAGCATCATCCCAGCATCCAGCAGCTGTTTAGCAGCCTTACAGAATCCTCGTCACCGGCCACACCGCGGAAACGTGCCGCTATTGCGGGCAATACAACAACAACAACTACGCTTAATAGTCATAACAACAACAACAACAGCAATTCCCATACCCAACCTCAACCTCCCAGCAGCAGCAACAACAACAACAACAACAACAACAGCAGTCATCAGCAACATCAACACCATCAGCCGCCGCCTCATCAACGCCTCAGCGATCTGCCCATGTATATTTGTGCAATGGATGGAGCAACAACAACAACAACGACAACAGCAGCAGCAGCAACATCAGCAGCAGCAACAACATCCTCAGCAGCAACAACATCATCATTAACACAGCAAGTTGGCAGCTCCAATTCCTCCTCCCACACCTCGTCAGCGATGGGCTCGTTGCAAATGCAGTTCAACGCTTTGGCTGATGGGTTGGTGGCACCAGTGACGCCCTACAGTGACATGGCTGGCGCTGGCGCCAATGCAGATCATCAACATCATCAGCAGGAGCAACAGCAATATCATCATAGCAACAGCATCAACAGCAGTCACAGTCACAATCGGAATCTGCCGCCCAGTATGCCCGATTGCGATAACAGCAGCGATTGCAGCAATGCCCCACTGCAGGCTCTCGATGATTTCTTCAACACGATTGGCTCGGACTGTAAGTATCCAACTTGAATCATAAGCCAGCAATGCCTCCCAACCAACCAATCACCTGCATCATCATCTTCATCCCGCATCCCGCCTTAGCATACCATTCAAACCTCAAGCTCAACCTCAACCTCAACCTATGTGTGTGTTTCATGCATCCTTGTTAATAACATGCACATCCCACATCCACCAACTACCGCAGTGCCGCCTTCCACAGAGACAACGATGAAGCGCACTTGTCAAGAACTTAAGCTGTGACCTGCGTGCATTTCTCCAAAAACCGCATCACAGTCTGAGTTCTTGCTGAGCGCGAAGTTCGTCAAGCAACGTCAGAAAAAACTATGCGATTTATATATACAAAACTACGCGCGAGTGTGTGTATTTGAGCTAAACAGAAGCAGACAAGATGTGTGTAGTATAGATATATCTTTGCAGGATGGATGGGATCCTTTGACCAGCCATCGCTATACAGGTGTCCCATAGTCCCCGTCGGTCGGTCTGTTAGTATTGTAAAATATGGAGGGGAAAAGTTTACTTCACAGCAAGATTTCACTTCTACAAAGATGGTAGACCGAGGTATTGCTTCTGTCCAGGAAATCGGTTTCATGTTTTCATCACTTCTGGCGTCTTTAGTTAGGCGCCCATAACGGGGTTCGTCGGCCATCGCTTCCTGGCACTCTTTGAACGCCTTTTGCCATCTCCCGGACTGCGAACTTGAATTGCAGTTGTCCATGAAGTCCTCTTGAAGCATCTGGAATGTTTCGGTTGCATTCATTCCAAGCTGCACGCAAGACTTGATTGCGTATCACTGTTCAAGGGAATAACCCCATCGCCGCGCCGTGTTACGAAGTCGAAAAACACATTTCACGCAAAGGCATGTCTTTTTTCTCTCAGAAAGGGCAGACTTTCCCCACCCTGTATACATATTCCTGCAAAGATATAACTTAACAGCTTCGGTTAATCGAAGAGAACTTTTCTTTCTTTTTTCTTAAATTTGATTGATTTCTAATTTTCCATAATTTTCTTAAATTATTTCAAGCAAAATTTAAAGTTTTTTTTCGGCCAAATCAACGAGAATCAGTTCAAAATTGAATTTTTTTTGCACGCTCTAATTTCTTCTCTTTATTCTGTTGATTTCATTTGCAAGATGTTGTGTTTCATTATGTGTGCGTATATATGCGTGTGTGTGTGTGTCTTTGTTTAAAATGTAGAGTATAAGAGAGTGTAGAAAAGCGTGAGTTGCACAGTATGAAGAGCGCCATAATAAGATTATAACATGAAAGAGAGACTACTACAGATAGCGGAGGTCTGTCAACAGCTCTCCAATGAGGGGGCACGCGTGCAATGCAAGCCCAACTCACACACGCATAATCGTTGGCTTGCTCGATAATGCACGCATGCCTTGCTTGCTGTTTGCTTCATGGTTTTTCTTTCATGAGATTTTATTTGGGATTACAAAATCAAAGCAATAATAGCAATAACATATCATACAGCCCTTGCACTGCTCTCTCGCATAAACACACATACACACACACGCACACATACCCATACATATACATATATATATATAACAACTAATACTATCACACCACATGAATATGATTTGATGTAGAATATTTTGTATGTGGAACTGTATGATAAACCAACCCAACACGGATCGATCGTTCGCCCGCCTATGTTATGTTGAAATGTTATATATCATTTATATATCGTTATATCGTCACTCTCTGCCTCTCTCGCTCGCGTGCTTCTATAAAGCGCCACCCGAAATATAAATTCATTTTGGAACTGAATTCTCGTGGGTCTGCACTGACACTGACCACTCTCCAGGGCCAATTGTTGATTTTGAAATTGAAATTTTGTAGCACCATGAGATTCAGCTCTGGCGTGAATTTCAAACATGCATCCAAATAAAAATACAAAAAAAAAAAAAACATCTTCAACAAAATAATATAATTAATAAGAAAGAGGACAACATTTATGCCAACTCAAATGTTATTTCGACCAAGAATTTGTTTATAAACCTATAATAATTTTAATTAACAATTTTCATCATTTCACTTTGCAGATTTCAACAATGACATTGCCTTTGTGTCCATCAATCCGCCCGATGATAATGATTATCCTTATGCGCTCAACTCGAATGAAGGCATCGATCGGCTGTTTGACTTTGATGCGGAAACCTATGGTCACTAAGAAGAAGATGGGGGGTGACGGGAGGCGGCACATCATATGTTGTTACGTTACGGTTGAAGCAGCGGGCGGGGGGTTTGGGTAAACGGGAAATGTTTATAATTTTAAATTATATACAAAGAAACCAACAAACACAACCACACACACGCAACATATATACATACATATATATATATATATATATATAAATATATTATAATTAATATTAAAAGAAAACAATTTAATTATATAAATTATATATCAAAGCAAAATCCACAACAACAACAACAACAACAAAACAAAACAAACAACAAGCAACCAACAATTTAGCAAACTTAATGAAACTAAGTTGTGTGTAAACATTTTAAGCCTAAACTTACATAAACTATAATTAAAGATTTATATAACCCAAACTATATATTTTAAGTCAACAACAAAAAGCGAGAAAAGAAAAACAAACTATGCCTCAGTCTCACACTCACACTCACACAACAACAACAACAATAACAAAATGTAAACATTTTATAAGCAAAAACAAAAACAAAAAAGTTAAAAATTTTAGCCTTAACAACAACAAAAGCAGCCATAACAAAATATTGCATGAAAACCAACCAGGGCTTACAAACAGCCTCCTCATTTAGCTCAATATTTGGCTCCCTCTGTTATGTGAGAAGCAGAACTAGGAGAGCCTCAGAGGGAGAGAGAGAAAGAGTTGTATCATGAAGATCATTATAAGAATAGTTTATACTCCAAATCATTGATGTATATCTATATAAGCGATCGTAACGGATTCTAAGCGATATAAGGTGATCTAAAAGAGATCTAAGTTGATCTAAATGCGATCTAAACTGACCTAATAGAGACCTAAGCTATTTAAGATGATCTCTAAGCTGATACAGAAGAGATCTAAGCTAATGTAAGCCATCTAAGCTGATCTATAAGAGACCTAATTGAGATGTAAGCGATCTAAACTGATCTATAAGCGATCTAATCTGATTGAAACTGATCTAAGCTCACATAGAAGCGATCTAAGCTGATGTAAGCTGATCTATAAGAGATCTAATTGAGATGTATGCGATCTAAACTGATCTATGAGCGATCTAAACTGATTTAAGCTGATCTAATTATGGTCTAAGCTGATCTAAAGGCGATCTAAGATATTTAAGGGAATCTATAAACGATTTAACCGGATCAAAGTTAATCTCAAAGTCATCTAAGCAGATATATAAGCAATATAAGCTGATCTAGAAACGATCTAAAACTGATCTGAGCTATTTAAACTGATCAATAAGCGATCTAAGTGGAATATGAATATACATTTGCTATAAATTATCCTTATAATGCCACCCCATGAGGCAACTCCCTCTCATAAATAATTCACATGTGTTTGTGCTGCTAGAACTGTCTGTAAATTAATGCACACACACGCATAATTTTTAATTAGAAAACAAAAATAGTTATACAATTAACAAATATTATTAATAAATTTAAATAAAAAGCAAACCACAAGAAAAACGGAAAACCAATTTCAAATTGTAAAAAAAAAACAAAAAGTTCCCCAACAAAATGCAGCCAGACATGCACAATACCATATAAATACCAATCAGAATTATCATCTGCCCCTCTTTACCCCTCTCCATAAAGCAGCTCCCTATAAAACCTGTATAAATCCCTGGAAATCCTTTTGATTGTTTGGACAAATTTCAATGTCTGTCTGTTATTTTGAATTGTTTCCATTAATATTTTTGGTTTACGTTTTTTCCTCCCCTTCACAAAGCTCTCAGTGCGTTTTTGATTTGATTTTTATATATATAATAAACCTAATTATAATCATTTGTTATTGTTATATATATATATTATATTATATAAAGAGAAGAAGAAGAACTACATTCATAATCTATAATAAAAAACAACAACAACAACAAATCACACAAATACGGGCCCAAAACAAAAGCAAAAGAGAACATTTACATTTCCCATCTCAAGCCAAATCATTCTACAAAATACAAAAGCAAAAATCACAGTCAAACAACCTTAGGCTAGCTATAATGCAATTTCTCTCCACTATGGCTATACGATCCCTGGTGAAGCCCCTGTATAAAAGATGCCCTATTCGTAATCTCTGCGAAGAAAAGAGGAAAACTATATGCCTTTCACTCCAAGGGGAGATCATAATAGAGGAATACGGCATCATGTATAAATCTCACCCTGACTAACATAACAAACCAACACACACACTCACACACCCACACACCCACACAGATACAAATCATATATACATAATTGTAAAGAAAAACAAACGAAAAACAAAGTGAAAAAGAAAATAAACTATAAATGTACGTTTAATTTAGTAAGAAAACAACAAATTGTTAGGTACTTTTCTTTCTTTCCAAAAAAAAATAAATAAAAAATAAATACATATTAGAAAAACTAAAAATAAAAAAAATAAATGAAATACCACAAGGTGTATTTGCTTCTATAGTTTTTTATAGGCGTACTTTTAGGCGCAGTAATTTCACCCAGGTGTTGCTAACAGACAGTTGGCTGCACGAAAGCTCATAATTTTTGCTTGCGCCATGGATAAAGTATTCAATAAGTAGAGTGTGAGAGCGAGCATAAAGTAACTGTTTAGAGAGACAAGTTCGCGTAACTCTTTTAAAATTAAACTAACAGCAGCGTTTCTCTTAAATGCCAGTGCTGATCTTTTGTAGCCGCTTCAGTCTCACAAAGCCGACGTGAACAAACAGTCTTAAAGCGGAGCGGAAGTTTATTGTTAAAGTTAGATGTTCAAAATTGAGAGCACTTGGTTAAATGTTAATTTACAGCGAATGTTAAACTTCCGTGGGCACCTTTCCGTTTTTCGCATTCATTGGAAGACCAATGGTGCTGTCTCATATGAACATTTTAAGAGAGCCAAAGTGCCCACGGAATGTCGAAGAGCATTCGTATAAGAAGAGTTGAGGGTCTGCTAATATAAGGTGTGGATTTACTAAATGAATACTTTGTCAATGTTTTCTCTATCTTCATTGTCCTTCTTGCATGTGTTTTCTTGTTCAATATTCCAATGGAGGACATCGCTTTAAGGCACATCGTTGGTGGGCACCTTATCTTGATCTGGGACTTCTATAGTGAGATGATGCGCTTCCGAAAATATCCAATAGTGAACTGATGGCTACAGCAAGCGCTCTTTTATACCCAAAAAGTAGTGTGCACAGGTACTGAAACGGAGTGAAACGGCCACCTGCAGCTGAGGTAATCCTCGTCCCTAAGCCTTTATAACTTTTTTCACCTACAGATATTTATAGTTCCAACTGTACGTATACAGTAGGTGTTAGATGATGATGATGATGTGATATAGAGAGATGCTCCGAAAGTGAAATTGTGCGAGAGGTAGATATCGTTATTATTAGTGTAATATACATCGATATTTTCGACATGTCAACATCGATGTTTTCCGATGTTTGTGCTAGCGATATGTAGTCGATGTATCGAAGCATCGAAAAATTGTTTTAGAAAGAAAAAAAGGAAGAAAAAGTTACAATCAGTCGACAACTTGAAGGCTGATCAACGGAATAGAGCTGTCTTCAATTATAATGCATCGATATTGCATCTAGCTAATGATGTGGTAGTTCACGCTCAATTATTTCAGAGAAGCCCTGGCTATATAATGTATCTATTGACATTCGCTGATATATGCAACGACCAACTTTATTAAGCCATTTTCAAATATTAATCCACACATGTCCCTATGTGATAAGTTCTATATTAAAAGCCACTTGGAGTATTTCGTTTAATGTTCAAGAGGGTGATTCAAGATCAGGATATTGACAGCATTAAAGCGATCATAATGATTTTCGCCTATCTAATTCATTCTTTTGGCCTTCAACTTTCATATCACTTTACACATATAGACTTATTGCCAGACCTTCGTATGTGAAATTACAGTTATAATTACATAATAGTTAGCAAATAACGAGATTTTAACTACAGAGAAGGGGAAGAACCTAACAAATGATTAAGTTTTGAATACTTAATGAGCCACATTTAAATAAAACCGCACTTTCAAGAGTTTGGATAAGCCTAATTGCCCATTGTTAAGCGCCAGTGGTTAAGAAAAGCTCACGAGGAATGCCAGGAGCAGCAACTCGAAGCCAAGTCAAAAGAAATTGCTGGAATGACTTTCTGTTGAATTAATTCAGCGCCCTAACATGATGCAAATGATATTTTAATATAATTATTCGATACCAATTCATCACTAGTGGTGATATATCGATAGGCACGCGGCTGCGTCAGGTTTGAGTGAGCTAAGCATTGAGTACAGAGAATTTAACAGTCGCTTAACGAGGGCTGCCAAAACATATCCTATACAATTTATAAAAAGAATTTTTTTTGAATCGGTCTGCAAGGGTGCAAAACGCGAATGTCTAGAAAAAGTAAATTTTTTAATGGCAATGTCATGCTGCGGGCAAAATGTTATGTGAATCAGTTCCATCAAGCCGAGTGAGCCAAAAATGAGTAAGTCGAGCTCTGTTAAGCTTAACATGCCCGCAGACCGGCCGTCTATGGATAACATAGCCAATTTTAACATTTTCATTACATTCATTTTATATATATATTCATTCAAATTTAACTCGAGGGTCCGTTACGTCGTGCTGTTACGTCGTCGCTTTGTGCGTAAAAATAAAATCGCGCTGTACAACAACAAAATTGAAATAAAAATATCAAATAGAGTGTGTGGCGTGAGAGCAAAAGAAAGTGTATAAAATTATAAAGCCAAAGAAAGTAAATATTCGATTGGGTATTTATGTTTTAAAGCATTTGCTTGAAGCTGAATGAAAAATTAACAACAAACGAAACGCGCGACGGCGAGCGGCAAAGCAAATCAAATCAAATGAAGTAAAAAGGCCGAAAAACGTGAAATTCTGTTATTGTGCGGGAAATCATAACAAAGAAAACGAAGAGCAAAAGCAAAAGGCACAGGCGAGTCAATACCAAGAAATACAAGTGCGAGTGCGTGTGGCATGCCTGTGTGTGTTTGCGTGTGTGCGTGTTTATTATGCGTAGATTCTGTGCAAAATAAAATTCATGGTAAATAAAGAAATAAAATAGAGAATTGTGTATACAGCAGAAGTGGAGAGGCAGAGGCGGAGTCAGTCCCGACCCAGGCACAGCCAGCTAGGCCAGCTCAATTGGGCATGTTGTGAAATTGCGGCGCAAAAAGAAAGGCACGCGAATGAAGCAGAAGCATACATAAGAAGAATAATCGGGAAAAGTGTGGTGTAGAAGGAAAATTTAATTACGCCTGCGTCTGGGAAAGTGCGTCGTTCTATTTTGAAATCGATACCAAAATAAAAATACACAAAAAGTGGGCTAGTTCTCATTTTCTAACGCGGTTGCTGGTCGCTACTATTGCTACTCACTAAGTACTAAGTGCATGTGTGTCAGTACTAGAGCGTCTGTGTGTGTGAGTGTGTAGTAGGCCAGTGCCAGTGCAGCAAATATAAACAAATAATTTACAATGTTTCACTACAACACTAAACACAATGCAAAAAGGTAAATAGACACAGGCCATTACTAGAATAACACAAAACAATAACAACACAAGAGCAGCAGCAGCAGCAGCAACAACAACAAAATTATGCCACAAAAAAATTACTACGCAGCAGCAATTTATGCAAAGTTTTTGTTGTTGCTGTTGTTGTTCCATATCTATCCATATCTCTCTTGCCTCCGCTGCTTCTATACCGTCTTGTTTTGTGAATGAGTGTAAGCGTGTGTGTGTGTGCGAGTGTGAGAGGCAAAAGCAAAACAAAAACAGGCAATAAAAATGCCGCCCGTCCCGTATCTGCTGGTGTTTGTATGCGCTCATCATAGTTTTCGTTTTTCTCACTCTCAGCCGCCGCCGCTGCTTGCGCTCGGCGCCTGCGCGAAAACAGCACACCGAAGAACAACAACAACAACAACAAAAAGCAAAAGTGCCAAGGAAGTGTGAAAACCACAATAACAACACCAGCAATTACAACAAGCTGTAGACAATTGCAATGAAACTAAACCATTGCGTAGGGCAAAATATACAAAGCAAACCCAAATGGCAGTAGGCAGGCATTCGTATTAGAATTCGTATTTGACGTTTGGAAGGGGCTTTTGGTGGGGCTGCTAATTAAAAACAAAAAAAAAAAGAAAAGCAAATAAAACAGAACAGCATAGACTAATTGGCATGCCGCTGTGGCCAAGGTGAGGAGGGGAGGGGTGTGCGTATTGGGGCTGCCCACTTGCTGTGAGGTGTTGGGTAGTTTTTAACCACTTGCAGTGTGTACACATATTACTAGCATAAGAGGGGACCCTTTTCCAACGCTTCATAATACAGTTAAATGTATGCTTTGCAGGGGAACGATCTGGGATCTTAAGATCCGGGATGTGTGTGGTGATCTGATCGCCAAGATGATCTTGCATGAGCAATGTATATATGAATATACATTTATCATTATATCAAGATTACTGAATCTTATTCATGACCTAAACTGGATAACATTACTATACACGCCCCATTAGACACACTTGATCACTGATACTGATCAATGATCTCGATCAGTCATCCATCAGTGCTTGATAAATGTGGTGATTACTTTTCATGATCCATAATTCAAGAGTTTAGGATCCATATAGATCGGACAACTTCAACTTCTTCTGTCACTTGTGAGAGATAATGATAAAAACCATACCATAGATCCGGCTTTAAAAGTGATCGATTTGAATGAAATGTTAGTATGATTATTGAACAATTAGGAAGTCATATCTTAGATCTCTTTATTTATCGGGTAGATCAGTGATATGTACAATATTTCTGAGTAAAACTCGAGATGGCGCTGCAGCTGCCTTAGAAACAAGTATGATTGGTTGATGAACTTTAAGGAAAGTTAAAGTAAAGGCCTGATTCCAATTATAAGTAGGGAAGAACGTGTTCTATATGAATGAATGCTTTGAACTTTGAAAACGACGATTTAAGTTACTGAAGAAACTAGACTATGTCCCAGACAGGATCTGGTAAACCAACAAAAGGAGCTTTGCTTCCCACAGAGCCCCGGCTAAGTCCCACTAGGCTGCCACAAACAATCAATAATTGATGGTAATACGATAAAGCTCTTTGTCTTGACCATTTGATTGACTGATTGGTGAACAACGCACAATCCAAACCATAAGATCATAACAGCCTATAAGCTTCGGCTGTCCGACTATAGCCATTCCTTGTTGTTATTATGAAATGTATAAGCAAACATATGTACATTCATACGTACATACATACATTTGTAATAAAAATAAATGCCATAAAAAATTGCTGAATGCCACAATACTCATCGATATACATACACACAAACACACACACACACATACATATATACATTTTGTATTAATCATGCTATATTTTTGATGGCAGATCTCTAGCATCGGAATGTTTTGCTTTTGAGGGATTTCAAGAATGTTAGGCCAATCGTTGTGTTGTGTCTTTGTTTTTGTATTTGTATTTGTGTTGAGCATTTCGCTTTCTGTGTAATTTATTTATTTTTAAATCGAGTTTTTGCCGTATGTGCGTGCGTGTATGTGCGTCTGCGTGCGTGTGCGTGTGTATGTGTATGTGTGACAAAATACAAATAAAGCAAAATTGTTGAAAAACAACAGCAACAGCAGAAATGACGATCGTTTCTGCTGGGCCGGGCCAAATATGTTGTTGTTATTTTGGTTTTTTGCTGTTTTTAATATAGCCCCAAAAAAACCGGAAATTGGTTATGCGGTCAACGTCGGCCGCGACGCTCTATTGTTGATGACGTACGTATGTATATATGTACGTATGTATGTATGTACGTTTAGAAGGTGCTCAACATATTTATACGATTCGCAGATCTCTTAACGTTTGACATTGAATTGCCAATACACATACTTAGGCATATCTTTAAATAATCATAACAATGCTTGCTAAAATTAGATGCTCTGAAGCATATCCATTCTTTTCGATCCTTGTAATAACTTCTAGAACCACAATTATTCAACTCAACAGCAAAGAGAAGATATTAACCCTGCCTAGGCAATTGTCTTCAATTAAGAATCTCTTAACTTATTAGACTTTCTACGATTGACATCTGTTTCATGCTGAAAACGCCATGGGATCATGTAAATATATTAACACACACACACATGCACACAGAGGCTAATACACTCGCTCAAGAATCGCCTGACATATACACAAGGTGGCAAACTCATTGGAAATTTTGGCGCATAATTTGGCCACACTAATTAGCAGGAACAACAACAATAATCACACTCACACAACTCACACCACACGCACACACACGCAGATAAATGAAAAGAAATACAAATGCTTTTGACCACATGTCTAAAACGCTCTGCGCGTACACAGCCAAAGCAGCCCCAAAAATACACAGAAGAAGTAGTGAGCGGGCTGTGTGGTGTATGGTGCAGAGCAGAGAAGAGCGACTGGCAAATGTTTTGTCTGTGTGTCTGCGCTGCGTGCGAATGTATATAAGTGTGTGTGTGTGTGTGTGTGTGCTGTGAGCAAGACAGGTGTCATTGACCTTTCTCATAGCTGTTTGATGGGCAAAAACCAAAAACAAAAAAACACATTATGATGTTTTTGTTGTTGTTATTGCTGCTTTTACTCGTGCACTTTTTGCTGCGTTTGCCGTTGCTGTTAATGTTGTTGTTGCTGGTGTTTATGCTGTGCTTTGGACTGCTTGGCCTTGAACTTAGGCGCGTTTTCTAATACGCTCACACACACAGAAACACATACACACAGACGGGGGCACGCATTCATTGCTATTGTTGTAGTTATTGTTTTTGGAGCTTTGCGTTCTTATGTGAGAAGTACTTTTTTGGAGGCAAGCAAGCAGTACAAAACAAACAACATCCAAATATGGTATCAATTACGCAATTTTTTTTATTATTGTATTTGTTGCTGTTGTTGTTGCTGTTACTGTTGCCTAAAAGCTTTGCGGTTTCTCTTAATATTGTTGTTGTTGTTGTTGTTGTTGTGCTTGTTGACATTTTGTGGAATTGAAATTGAGGTCATTGTGGGGGGGCATGGAGGCTTACTTGTATGACTGAACCTTGCTTTCTGGAGAACTATGAATGTTGTCATAGGCACAAAAATGCGTCGATAGTTTGTTAAAATAGAAAATTTGTCAAGAAATAAAAAGGAAATTGCTATTAAATGAAGAACTAAGTTTGTTATACAAAAATGTTATATCATTAGTTAGTTTAATTCTTATCTAAATAGATATATCTTGGTATATTTGCTTAAAACGCCATCATACTTCCTTATTAGCCAAAGTCTTCTCGAAATCTATGCAAGTTTTTAAAGATTTCGATAGAAAGCGCTATTTGGCAAGCTCAACTGGGCCAAGTTTCGAACTGATACACTTTTATATAGCTTGGCTTCTCTCCTAGAATTGAAAACTGCAAAAATTCAACAAAAATCATATAGGTATAGCTACAGATTGCTCAAAACTTAAGTCATAATATATATAATTTTAGTTAATAATATTCTGTTATTAGAGATTAAACATCAGTTGGTGTTTCCTTAACCTCAAGCCGGCTAAAACACCAACTGATTATACCTCAGGTTTTGTTGAAATTGGTTCATATCTAAGAACTGTTATACCCTATACGTAAGCCACAAGTTCATACTAAAGTTGTTACCATGCTTGACGAAGTGCATCATGGGGTCTAATTATTGCATAATTGGTTTGTCGGCGTTTTAAAAGCTTCCTTGTTCGACGAAATCGATCCAGATCTGGATGCAAACTAAGTTTCCTTTCTTTATTATAGTACACATTTCCTCAAGCTTTGGATATTAGAATTAAGGATTACTCCCTCATTTACATAGTTCACAAGGAATATATGACTGAATGTTGATAAGCAATATGAGAGGAATCAGTGTACATAACTATATATTATCCATACCCAACAGAGCTTCAATTTGTTATATCCAATAACTCTCCATTATGAAATACACTTTCCTCTGTCAAAGTATCTAAATTAACTTTACAATTCATTTAGAGCAAACAGAAGAGAGAAATTTCATTCCATACCTCTGCTGTGGTATTTTCCATTGATAAACAAAAGTGAAACTGTTGCGTTTGCCCAGCCTTGCCTTGCCCGCCGTGTATGACTATGAAAATAAGAAAATCAAACTTCTCAGCCCACAATGCGGTACCCGCCCCACACTTATGGGCAACCGCTGCTACCTTCTTTTAATATATGTACTGCCAGCCGACGCACATATGCACACTATATATATTATAAACCCGATCACAAGCTGGCCCCCGGTGGTAACTACGAGTATCAAAACACAAAACACCACGTCATCGCCTGTCACTTTGGCTCTCTTCCACTTAAGCCAAGCCGCACGTCCGTGGCAAGTGCTGTTGCTGGTGTTAGTTCTACTTCCAGCAATTGTTGTTGTTGTTGTTGTTATTGCTGGTGTTGCCATTTTCTTGGAGCAATTTTTAAATCACATTGTGAAAACCATAATTGTGTACACACATTTAGTGTTTATGCGTGGGCGACGTCGACAACGACGACAAGCCACCAGACGACAGCCATGAGCTGAAGGAGGTTTGAGATTGAGATGGGGGTGGCGGTGGCGGTGGCGGTGGGCCGAGCGTGTCATGTGTTGTGTGTGTTTTATGAGAGTTAGTGTTGTTGTTGTTGTTATTATTATTATTGTTGAGTATTATTTACTTGGACCTTAGACTTCTGATAAAGTGTTGAGACGACGACGGATGGGGCCCCGTTTCGGATTCGAGCGTATGATGATGATGATGCGTTTGGGTTTGTGTTTTGGATGAGTGTGGATGAGTGAGGAGTGATGAATCATATGACATATAACTGTAACTACAATTATATAAATATCAAATTTTTCTGGTTTGATCATAATGGGAAATGGGATTTGGTATTATCTTTAATCAGTTTTTGTTAAAGATATTTTGCATACTGTGAAATTATAATGATGTTAGGGGATTCCTCAATTGCAATTTGCTTATGAAACCGATTATTAGAGTTCCATAAGGATATAGGATCAGTGGGCTTGTTCTTAAGTAAAGGTACACAGCGATAAGTAAGGGGATTATAGCAGAAAGTTTGATATAAAAATCTAAATTGAATATCTCAAAGCATGCCCATAAGGGGGTTTCCCCACCTGTGACGTTGAACATCATCTTGTGACGAATGAAGCCAGTTTTGATATCAGCATAGATCCATCCAGATCACTTAAACCAACTCCTTGATCTGCAGCCTGCTTACCAGACATCTAAATCCACCTTTCATGCAAATCAACTAACTCTTTTGCAAATTTTTAAGATCTCACAAAATTCCAAATGCATTCCCTCCCTCCCAAGCTGCTGCTCTGTTGTAACCGTTAGAATAAGAATATCTTTCCCATAAAAAACAACAAAACATATAAGAAAGAGCAACAAAATCATATTGCCTGCGCTCCTCGGTTCACGTAATTGTTGTTATTGTCATTCGCTGTCTCTTTTCGTTTTTTTTTTTAGCATTCTGCTTTACGCAGCTATTTGTTTTTCTTGTTTTTAAAGATTCCGCTTTGTATTAACATTCGTTTATTATTTTTGTGTCGCACAGCCGCCTGCCTTTGCCTGAATGTGTCGCCTCTGTCGCGCTGACTCGGTCTCTGTGTGTGTGTGTGTGTGTGTGTGTGTGTGAGTGAGTGTGTTATGCTAAGAGTGTGTTTGTGTTTGTTGGCGTAATAGCCAAATAAACAACACACGTGGTTGCATTCTACATACTCTTCCTCTCCCTCTACCTCTCTCTCGCTCTTTGGCGTAGGCCTATCTTTGGCTAGGCCCCCCCCACCCATCCATACACAGCCTCTCCTCTCTCTCTGTCTCTCCATAGCGCTGCAACCGGTCACCTTTACTCTGTTGTTTTCCTTTTGTTGCTGCTTTTTTCTTTCTGTTCTGATGTTTTTGATAAAGTGCGTGCGTGTGTATGTGTTTGTGTGTGTTGGTGTGGCGCTTAAAGCATTTTAAAGCAGTCGCCGCTGTTGTTGTTGCTGCTGCTGCTGCGGCTGCTGGGTGGGCGGCTGTTTAACGGTGGCGCTGGCGTTTGCTTTGCTTTTTGCTGCTATTTATAGTCAATTTTATAAACATTAGCAGATAAACCCAACGCCCGCTCAAATGTTGTTATTGTGGCTAGCTGGCTGACTAGCTGCTGCTCTATTTGCATGTGTGTATGCGTGTGTGTGTGCGTGTGTGTGTGTACCTGTGTGTGGCATGATGCGTGGGCATTTTAGTGGTCGCTGCTGCATATCTATCCTCAACAAGTATATATGTACCCCATAGTACTTATACATCTTGTACATATTTTCCTGGGATTTTGATTTGTGCTGACGGCATTGGTTGTTGTTTTGCCATTTTGCTACTTATTATGCAAGATCGATTCCAATTTATTATTCATCAGAATCAAATATGTACTATAGTTAGCAATAGTCATAATATTTGTAAGGCTAAACCGACTTGATCGATGAATGAATGCTCTAAGTAAGTCTGATTAACATAGGTCGGTTTTGCCTCACTAAGCAGTTTAAAGGCTTTGAAGTAAAAACTCCTATGATCTTTGGGATGGGGTTCACAGACTACCTCAACAATTGAATACTGCAGATGTGAGGACAGGCAGAACACGAAGATAACAGCATAACACGAAGTTATGCCTCTATACATGTGACTATTTTATTCCTATCCTAAGGAACAGACTCTTTGAAAGTTGCCCACCTTTGTTAAGTGATCAATTGCCAGTTTTTGAATGGTTTTTGCTATGAAATTGCTGAAAACTGTCATAATAAAAGCTTAAATATAATGGAAATCGGTTTAGTATATGATTATTGTTCATACAATCGATTCTTTCAAAATAAACACAGTACACAGGCTCAGACATAGCTTATTCCCACCGAGCTCTTACTATATAGTGTATTCAACAGTCTAGCTTTGCTTAGGTACTTATTTCGTATAACTGAAACAATCAATGACAAATGTCAATAATACTTTATATATGTAGTCTCTAGAATTTTCAATGATTTCATGCTTATCAGCTCATGATTATAATATAAATGAGCGCCTAAATCGTTCTTACACCCCATGAAAAGTAAGCATATGTATAAATACGATGAATCACAAAGCTTTCGTTTTGTGCAAAAGCAAAATTAGTTACGATCTGAATCTTCAGATTTCTACCATTACATTATTAAGAACCTTCCCTTAAAAATACACTATTTTAGGTTATGAAAGTCGACACAAAACTCCCTTTGGTGCGCTCCTGTGGCAATACAAAAATTCACGGTGGGGTCAGTCGCCACCGTTGCATTACAATTCGTGAGTCTTTCGTTAGCTTCTTCTTGTATATGCACAGGGAACATGAGTCATTGGATTGGGTGAGAGCCAGCGGTAGTTACCAAGGGATTAACGAATCGATTGTAGCTTGTTTTGATGATTTAAGGTTCAACTAACCCATGGAATAGACTTTTTGCCCACATCTGATGCATATGTGTCTGTTCTATGTCCCTTCAAGCTGCACTTAGAGTCCAGCTGTTAGCCCTTTCTGTGATCCTGTTTAACCTCCTGCTTTAACCTTGGCATCAAGTCTATTCCACATTTTGAAGAAACTGTCATCTTCATCATCCCATTATCATCATCCTAGGAGACATGCCTAGCGTCAAAACCATAACTTAAGTATAACTATAGCAAATTCTTACCGCCGTCTTGGCCGGCATGTTGGGGAAGCAGAATGAGAAGATCAACAAACGAGCACAAGAATGAGAATGGCATTTTTATGATTTTATTTTAACTGTACTCGTAAATTTAGCGATTAGTGGCTGTGGCCACGGATGCGCGTGCGCGCAGCACCGCCTGTTTCTGTTTCGTTGCTCCTCTGGCTCCTGCCTGCGCCTGCGCGTTGCCCGGCCCGGCCCGGCCCGGCCCCTACAAGTGCCCACTGCTGTTCGTTGGTTTTCGCGTGCTTCACGCGCTGTTCGCGGCACTCTGGAGCTTATACATAGTATGCATGTGTGTGTGTGTATACATTGCTGTGTTTTGTTGTTTTTGCTGCTGGGCTGGCTGCTCCTTTTAGCCGTTGCCGTTTCCGCCGCCGCACAGTGGACCAAATGTATGGAGAAACCATTGACCGTATAGAATGATTGTTTGTTAAATAGTTTGTTTTTTTGTAAGCCCTTGGAAGCAACTAGGAATATAGGGTTTAGCCCTTCTCTATGCGAAAATACCCTTTTATAATGCTGCATAAAAATCAAACTCAACTTCAAATCTTCAATCTTCTTAAGTACGTTTTGAAAGACCTCTGCCAGCTCGTAGTTCAGTGTGCAGACTTGGTTCAAACTTATTCAAAGTCTTTTGATCTCAGACAAAGTGTATAAACTCTGAAGGTCGAGCAGCTTCAAAACGAAGATCAACAGCTTAGTTTGTAGCTCAAAATTTGTATTTATTTTTTTAAGTATTGCCACAAGTTGTTGCCGCACTGTGCGATGTGCCAAAACCCTCCCCAAAAACAATAAGACAACGTCGGCACTCGACGAACAGCCAGACCAAAAACACACCAGACCGACAGACAGACAGACGGACGGACGGACAGACAGATAGACAGGCAGCGAGACAGATAAACAGAGTGGGCAGACGTGTGCTCATTGGGAGACAGACGGGCGGACGGCGGGCATTTGTACGGGAGAGACATGCATGCATACAGCAGAATTGTTGCTATTACTGTTGTTGCCGGCTCTTGTTGGCCTGGCCTGGCCTGGCTGTGGCTGTGGCTCTGGCTCTGTCTCTAGCACCCCTCCTCAACTGTCTCTCCTTCTCACTGTTGTCGTTGTTGTTGTTGTGTGTGTCACTTACTGTCTGCTGTTGTTTGCTTTTTGCAACATTGTTGCACAAGTTTATTTTTAGCCACATTTCCATGATGTTCCGCTTTTTTCGCTGCGAGAGCCAGGCCCAGGGCCAGACCCACAACAACAACAACAACAGCAACAGCAATAACAACAACAACATTTGCACACTGCTCATTGCGCACACTGCTTCCAGAAATGTAAATAAATGCAACATATTATTCATTAATTATGACAAACTGTTTGTGGCAAATGAGGAAAACTGCTTGAATACAATTCGTATCGGACTTTTGGCAAACGTTAATCCCATTCAGGTGCAGGCATGCATTATGTATTATTCAAATATGATAATGGCTAAAGAACTAATAACTAATATCTGATTTTAAGTGCGAGTAAATGATGAAATCCTAATGAATTATGTATTTGGTAGTGCTGTATAAATTATAATGAATATGTACATATACCAAATGGCAGAAGATCATTATAAAGCTTTATTCATAAGATGGATAAATTATAATTATAGAATGTCTGGTCGCCAGAGCACGATATAATATAGTTTTTTCAAACAGACATCAAGAACCTTCCTGGTTGACTAGAACTATCAAGTTTCTCCTCAGAAGTCTGAATAAAGTCTTCAAAATGAGACCGAAGGGTTCTACTTTAAAGAAGGTCCTTTACGAAATGATAGCAAAAGGTTCTGTGTTGAGACCAAAACTTTCTTAAAATGAGACCATAATGTTCTTAAAAAGAGCCCAAAATGGTGTTGTTTTCAGACTCCTTCTGTTCTTAAATGTTCTTAAAATTATACAAAATCGTTATTGTAACGAACCCAAATCGTTTTGACGTGAACCCAGGGCGATTTAATAATGAACAAACAACGTTCGAGATTCTGAAAACGAGCCCCATCGTTCATGGTATAAGAAAAACAGAGTGACCGTCCTATTGTGTAGGAAAATCTTGGTTTTGTATGCAATTGGATACTTTTTGCAGGATTTTCTTTAGTAAAGGAATCGGAGACTTTCACAAAACTACAAATGGGTCAAAATCGAGATCAAGTCTTTTATGGAAACAACATTTTTTGACGAACAACATTGCATTTTATGGTGTTGGTGAGAAGTCTAAGAAGCCGTTTTGCGATATTTGACGCTCAAATGACCTGAAATGTAGATCTAATATGTAGCTCGAAGGATTTTCCATAGCTTTGCATCAATTTGAAGTACAAGGGTCAAAAAAATATACATAAATGTTTATAAAATTAAGAAAAGTATGATGAACAATTAAAATTCCATAAATATATATCTTAATGATTTATGTCAACGTGGAACTATGAAAGTTTTAATTTCTGCACATAGAACCGGTCCGCATTATGGCAAAAGAGAACCCTGTACTCGGATCTATACTTAGAAAATATATGAAACTATAGAATCTGTCAGCTCTGCTAATTTCTGATTATTATAACATTTGCATTGCCAATTGATTGTTGTTTGTCTTCCTCTTGCATTGCATACTTTTATCGCATTCTTAGAAATGCTATAAAAGCAAAGTTGTCTAAGCTAAACACTTGGACATAATGTTAATCACAATTTTATGATGAACATAAAATGATATATTTTTAAATACGCGATTTATCAAGCATAGCAAAAACCGGAATAGGCCCGAGAATTCCACTTTATAGCAGCTTACACTAAATAAATACGAATTTGTGAATATATTTATAGTTAATCCCTTAAATGTGTTTGATGATGATGTGTAGTAAAAGTAGTAAAGGAATCTTTGACGCTGTGAGAACCGCTTGAAAAGTCTCAAAGGAATTGGGCTGTAGATCTTAGGACTTGCTGAAACGAGGAGGACCATATGTAACTAGCATATGACGTGTGATATCAATAAAATGGGCACATATTGAAGGCATTCAACTTAGTAAAGATCAGCTCAGGTTGAGACCAGTTCAAACTATAAGAGTTAAGAGGCTAAAAGTTTGCTTTTCAGTACGTGACTTAGCCCTGAAAGGCTGTTTTGATAAAATTCGAACTGCAAGTGGATCAAAGTTTGTATGGGAATGCATTAATATGACAACTCTAAAAGAAAAACTAAGATATATACTTATATACGACGATAATTGTAACTATAGCTTTAGCACACATTAGAAATTTCAAACTTGTTCTAACTTTAATCGTTTTATTCGGCATATTATCTTGTAGGAACCTTAGAAACTCTTATAAATTGTAACAAAAAGGACACTTTGTTATTAAAATTAACAAATATCGTATTTATCCTATTATAGTAAAATCTTTGCCATAGTATTTTTTGTATACAACATTTCACCCAATGTGCTTTTATTTAACAACTTGGCCGTGTTATTTGCTATTTGGTGTCTGCCTGCCCACACACGCGACTACGTAGCAGACACTTTACTTTTACTCTACTTTAATCTCTCCCTTTGTTATGTATTTGTTTCGTGAGGTAATTAATTTTCGCCTTGTTGTTGTTGTTGTGCGAAAATTTATGTATTTATTAGCATGCATAGGCGGTGGCTTTAAGTTTTTAATGGCTTTTTAATTAGCCGGCTGCCTTTTGATGAATGTCGTTAAGGCAACAACCGCGGCCCCCCAATCTGTTTTTCTCTCACTCTGTCTCTCTCTCTCTCGCTGAGTACAGTGCCCTGCACCACACCCCAAAAGAAAAAACCTACCTAAACTTGATGCTCATTAGCAGAGAAACCGCAACGATGACGACCATGTCTTACGGCCCATCCTTCCCTCACTTCCCTCACTATTTTGTTTTTTACACATTTACTACTTTACAACCGCATTTGTAGTTTTGTAGTTTTATTTTTGTTTTTGCTTTTGTGATTTTACAACCCCAAAACTATTGCAGGCGACAACAACAACAAATGCAGCATTTTGCTAAGAGCCAGAAACGCTCTCACGCTCATCCTTTAGGCCTTTTTACTACATACTCATTTGCTAGTATTTTTTGGTAGTCACTGTACCACATTTTTACAACAGCAGCAGCAGCAGCAACAGCAACAACAACAGAAACCAGACCAGACCAGTCAGGGCCCCAGACACAAGGGCCAACGACATCAATTTCTGCACTCTCGCACACACACATACACGCACACACAAAAACGCATAAAGCGCATGAGAGCGACAGAGACAGGCGTGTCTGCGCCTTCTTCCATTCATAAGCATTGCGCTTTTTGCAGTCAACACAGAACCGAAGCTCGTGCGCTGCAAAATTTTTGGCGGCGGCAGCGGTGCATGTGAGAATTTTTTGTTATTTATGTAGTTGTTGCATTCTTGTTGTTGTTGTTGTTATTATTGTTGTTGTTACTACAAGCAAGAGCCGCTTATTGTTGTTGTTATGCTTTTGTAGTACAATAGTTGCGTGCGTAGTTTCCGCCCTTATCACACACACACACACACCAGTAAAAACAGAGAGAGAGTTAGAGAGCACAGCCAACAGACAGACACCGGCTGGCTATCAACCGTTATCGTGCACATGCGCTACTCTCTTGGTCTTGCTTGGTCTCTCTTAGACTTTCCTTTGGGCATCCGCCTTTTGGTAACTTTTGTTGTGTTTGTTGTTATTCTCCTCATCCTTCGTTTCTTATGCCCAGTGAGTGGGTCCTGTTTTCATGTTTTTATACGCATTGCGTTTTACACGTCTATCCTCGAAAAACGCAGACGCCGTCGCTTCTTTATCCCTTCCTTCCCTGCAGTTTAAATCGTCATCGCTCACGCTCACTCTCTCGCTCACACTTGCTGCGCGCATTTTGTTATTAGATTTCAGTTTGTTTTCATACCGCATTCGCTTTGCCGTTGTCGTTTCACACATTACGCTTTGCGCCATTTTTCGGGGTCAACGTCATCTCGAGGGTTGCTCTTGCTGCTGCTGCTGCTCTCGCTCTCAGTTCAGCCCAGTTTAGCCACTGCGCTTCTTGCATACGCTGTTTGTTGTTGCTCTAACCGCCGCACACAGACACACACGCACACACACATGTGCATCTATATCTCTTGCGTTTGCGTTTGCCGCCTTTGCTACTGCAGCACATTTTTAATGCCGGTACGATACGATACGATGCGAACTGATGCGACGGTGACGGTGCCGGTGACGGGCCTCCTCCCGGTTTTGCCCACGAGTGTATGTGTGTGTTTGTGTCTGTCTGGCTGGGCTGGCTGGCTTTGGGAGTCTTGTTGTTGGCGTACACGTGTGTGTCTGGCTGTTGTGTTTATTTGTTGTCTTGACCAAAATACATTTAAGCCAAAAACAAAAAATCAATTGTAAGCAATTTAAAACGGGTATTTAACCCGTAATATAGTCATGTGATATATGTGACCCAGCTGAACACAGCCTTTAGATTTCGATATGTTCTGCTTGTCGTCAAGCGAGACGAAAGAAACAGATGGTTTTAAATGTAAATGAAGCTCTTAATATTATTTAATTAGCCATAAATTTAATTTGTATTAAGAATGAAAATCTAGCTAGCTTCTGATTTACAGAAGTGTGTGTTTATACTAAAGGGTTCTAGACCATTTATAGACTAAGGGCTTATAGTGTTACCAGACTTCACCGTAGTCAGCTTTCATTGTTCGTATATAAACTATTGCCGTTATCCTCCTCTTCGTACTATAGCATAGACATGTCCACAAGGTTCTTCAGAGATCTACGGCCCTTTAAAAGTTGCTTTTCAAAATCATCAAGCTTCCAGAAACTTCTTCAAATTGCAGAAATTAGATTAAAATTATAGAAAACTCGCAACATTTTTAAAGTTGCTTAGAAGATATCTCTTTTTTTTTTGTTTTGCACTAAGATCCGCGATGAATATAAGCTTTGATCCTAGTTTTTCTCCAATTTCCATTATTTTTACCAGCATTGAAGGTCGTTTGCATTTCCAAAGGAGACTTTTCATGGTCCATGATTTCATTGTTTCTGATGTTTATATACATATCTAAATGTTATCGAAATCTGAAAGTCTGTCTGAGAACTAATAATAACTTTTCTCTCTATTTCAAAAGAAGTGCACCTTCCTCGCTCCAATTGTGAACAATTGAACAATGCCACTGAGCCTCAATTGAGCCTCAATTGAAAGATCTAATTTCTATACTTTGTGAAAATTGAATATTTTTCTGTAGTTTTAGTTTGGGTTCCTTATAGTCCCCTCATTGTTTTTGATCTCATTTAAATTGCCATCAATGCAACAAGGGTTAACTAAAACGGGGGGCTGGCTAACACCTTTGCATTGTGTCTGTTGGTATCGCATTGGCGTCGTCGTCTCCCCAAGTTCGTCTTTTGATTCGCAAAGTTGTGTGGTTTTGGGGCAATTAAAGTCTAAAAATATCAACGAAATTATTTATTTATTTCCAACATTAGTTGCACTTCAGCACTTTTTGTTTTTATAATTCTCTTTTTCTTGTGCCACGCGCCTTCCCCTCTGCCACTTGCCTGCACTCTAGGTTGACCCTTCTCCCCCAAAATGACGGCGTTTCGCGTGCCGCACACAAACACCTCACGCAAGTGTGGGTTAAAGGGAAGGGGGGGATTGGTAGACTGAAGTAAAAAGAAGGAAGAGAATGTTTGTCTATGTCTGGTCTCGTTTGTAAAAGAGAACAGAGAGGGGGGAGAGGTTGAGGCAATAAGGGGCGTGTCGACGAATTTTTGTGGATTGTTGTTGCTGTTGTTGTTGTTGTAAGTCGCGTTGTATTTCATTCTTTGCTTTTTGGCTGCACTTTTTCGCTGACTTTGTTGTTGCTGTTGTTGTTGTTTTATGTAGAAAAAGGCGTGGCTTTTGGAGTGCCAAAAACAACACTGTGTACATACTTTATAGTTATTGTTGTTGTTGTTGTTTTTATACCCTGTAATTGTGGAGTAGAGAGCAGATGTGTATGAAACAGACAGTGGGAAGCCATGGCCACCTCAGACTGATTGTTTTAGAATCGAAAATGAACTAAATTTGATCGGGATCAGGCTACCATTGAACTGGATGTTATGTGAATGATATCTAATGTGAATGGTATATAAGCATGGGTAAGACCGAAGTCGGCTTTCTTTTCTTGTTTTTTATTTCATTTCGGTTTTTTTCGAGCCATTTAGAGCATTTTTACACTTTATGGGTGGGGCTTAATGGATAACTTGTATGCATTGCAAGAGTTATGGGTTCATGAAGTTGGATTGGCAAAGTTATTTACAGTATCCTGGGAAATTGTTTAGAAAATGTTTCGTTTTTTATAATTTGATTTGGATATTTGTAAGATAAGTCTAGTTTAAGGGATTTGAACTGTACTTTGGAGGAGGATTTTGTATTGAGAGTTCTATTATATTCTTAGATCTATTGTATTCCCTCACCCCTGCTGCTAACTCACATGGGATATATAGTCATATATCTCATAATATTCCACACAATTTGAAACTCAACCAAATCTAATTCCACTTATTTTTCCATTCATTTACAGATCTATAAAATGCATCATTCAAATCACTTGAAATATCTACAATTGCAAATAGAAATTAAAATCATGTGAAAAGTGTGCTAAAAAGTATGATAAAATGAAAGGCCATTCACAACGACATGACGGCAACAAAATAGAGCAAAATATAAAGGAAAAATGATAACCTAAACATACATACAAATTGCTAGTCAATAACGGTAAAAAGGACAAGAAACGAGGGTGTGCGTAAGTGTGAGTGTTGAGGCTGAGGAAGAGCGAGCGAGCCAGGTCGGAGAACCAACAACAAAAGCTGGTAAAAAAAAGCCAAACCCCGAGTGCATTTTCCATAAATTCCTTTCTGCCTTTCACTACACACCGATCATCTCTATGTGCATCATATGAGGGAGGAGAACCAATAAAAGCAACATAAACGAAAGTGCAACAACAATACGAAAAAGTGCTTAAAAATTCGATAAAAAATTGTACATTAAGTTGAAGCTAAAACTAGCCTGCTTCTAGCCAAAAATAAAGGAGGAGGGAGGTAAGTTTGCGATGTTCTTTAGATTTTTCTTTATTTAGAATTTGAGAATTCTTTATTTGAGAAAGTTTTTGTACTTGGGATAAGTCTAGAAATTCAATTCTTGGATGTATGTATTGTATCGTGGGTTTCTGGATCATTTTGAATTCAAATTTGACTGATACAGACTGATACAAACCTTGTAATTTAACCAAGTCAAACAAATTCATTCAACTAGCTTTCCCTTGCGATTCCCAAGCTGATGGGATCATGAACGCTTTCAAACTGGTCGTAGTAATCTGCATGATCAGTTTTAAGTGATTGCAGACTTTTTCCTATCAATTTCAAGAGATCGTGATCAATACAATTTGGCTTCCTGATAAGTGATGAGACCATTCATTGTGATAAGATTCATACAGTTTGGAAAACCATATCAGTTAGCTGCCATGGCACCGTTTGTTACAGAAAAGACAAACGAAAGCCAACACACTTCTGAATTCATGCCGCTAAAGGTAAACGGAATACAGTAATCAGCTCAGGAGCTAGAGAGGACCCGTTTGTGCCAGAAATACATTTACTTCTAACTACTGCTAACCACTGGCACGCCGATTAAGCCCTTCATAACATGATGCGGAGCTGGATGCAATAGCCCGCCTGTGCGAGAAGTGAAGTAGCCGAATGAGCCTTACATATCGTGGTGTCTCTCAGTTGCTACGTGAAGCTATGAACGAAGTAAAAGCAAGAAATCTAAAGATAAACTACACCTATATTATATATTTACCATGTGAATGGTATATAAGCTTTACCAAGCCAAAGCTAGTCTTCCTTTCTTGTCTTGTTGTTTAGCAGTGAGATGCTGGCCCAATCATCATTGTGGGCAGTCGAAAGCAATCAACATTTTTCATAACCTTTTGCCTTGAATCTTGTTACTTCATCAGAAGTAACTTTAATTATTCCCGATCTACAAATATGTATCACATACATCTCATATGCATCTCTTCCGTCTTCCGTTAGCTCTTAACTTCTGTGACATTCCATCCTATAAGGGGCAGGGGGGAACTGTAAGACCACTCACTATATTTATGTTGATTTGATTGACAATGTGGGAACGTGTGAACATGGCCCAATGAGGATCATTTACTGGCTGTGGGAATGTGGGGGTGTGCTCAATATTTCACTTTGGTATTTCCGCCTGGCCCAGTTCCCCAAACTCTCACACACACAAACACACACAGACACACACACTGTGGTCATAAATATTGAAAAATTCCGGATGGAATGGTAAATGGAGCAGGGGCTGGCAACAGGGGACGCGGGACACCGGGTTCTAAATAATGTGTAACAAATGGCGCGTCTGTCGCAACAACAACTGCAATAATAATAACTTGGCAGCAGAGCGCCTAGACCCCAAACCACATCCTCATGCCCGTCTCCTCTCCTCTAAAAGTGCAGCAACAGTAAAAACTTAACGATAGACTCGAGACGGGGCGAGCCACAAATGGAACGGAACAGAGCCAGGAGGCAATGCCAACCTACCGCGTCAGTCATTCAATTGCACACTCACCGTCTGGGCATTTCACAGTGTGGAGTGGAGCACAGCCACAGCCAGAGCCACAGTCGTAACCACAGCCGGAGCACACGAGGCTCACTTGAGACGACGCGTCGCTTGAGACGCTGACGCGGCTGGTGGATGTGGATAGGATAGATGTTGTTGGGGAAGAAGATGAACGAAGGAGGAACGGACGGAACGTAAGTTGTTCGATGCAAGGCATGTGGCATGTGGCATGCCACTGCAATTGCAATTGTGCACACTAAGACGTGGTGCTGTAAGAGAGAGAAGGATGTTGAACGCAAATAGCTGGAATGAAATTAGATCACAGATAACAGTGAAACTAGGCCGGCCTTCTCCGCACTTAAGAGCTTAAAGCTGGAGGATGGTTATAATAAAACTCTTATTGATGGCCCGAGAGACGACATGGTTTATGTTTCTACCACACCGATTTCCGTAAGGAAAGTTGCAATGGATGAGAACAAGGGGCGCTGTTTGTTGCAGGTCAAACTTGCAACATTTCTAACATAAAATTTTACTTTACTTGTCAAAGGCTGAACACACACAGGTCGTTCAGGGAATCTATGACTGTTTTAAGCATCGATGGAGTCACGGCAGCGGTACTGAACGGAACCCAACAGCAATCTTCCCTTAGCATGATGAATTTCGGTACTTATGCAGTTATCTGATGTTATCAAAGGATCTTTGAAGCTCCTCTGATACGCCTTGAGCTCTTCCAGAATGCGATCTTTATCTCTCATTGATCGTGCCAAAACGCCACCCTTCCATGGATCTTCTCAGTTGTGGGACACGTCGAGGTTAGCTGAATAGTAAATATGAACTCTGTAGTGAAGTAAGCTAAAGATCTCTGAGGATTTGGGTGGCGTGGCTGCCTTCGAAACAGCTGTCACACCCGCAGAGATTTTCACTTTTGGCAAAACATATAAGAAGCAGCTATAGCTTTGTTGTTCTCCATTGTCTATCCTCTTCTCAAACTTTGCTCTTCTGTTTGGTGTGTTCAGCGACACCCAAAAGATTCCCTAGGCTCCCAAGTCCAAAACATTCATTGGTATCATAGCGTACAACAGCACGTGTTGGCTGTCAGTCAGCTTCAGTTGAAGCTCCAACAAACGAGGCGTCGCGACGTTTGCCTTTGCCCGTGATGTGATTGAGATACCAACAGCAGAGCCAACCAACAGCACCCATAGTTAGTTACTGGCTGCATATTTCCATGCATTCAGCTCCAAATCCCCCCCTAAATGTGGAATCATTGTCGTCGTCCAACTGTCTCACCAGGCAATGTGTAAGGCGCTGCTCTAAGAGGCACACACTATGACAGCAAGAGGCGGGCGTGACACATGCCACAGACGCGCGCATTCTGTCAGTTGCTCAATTAGACGCACTTCCGTTCCGACAGGGACAGGCAGCGGTCCCCCCCTGTGCCTTCTACCCTCCTTTGTCTATATGTAAGAAAGTATCTGGCTTTCTATATTTATTTCCGTTTTGTGTGCGTGATTGATGGCCGACTGCTGTTGCTGCTGCCGTTGCTGTTGCTGTGTCTCTTCCCCCTCTTCTTTTTTTACACACTTAATGTCAGTTTTTATGCCTTGTCCGACACACACAAACACAATGATGTAATAAACGAAAATGAAATTTTTTTTTCTGAAACAATGTAACGATTAACGTTTTGGCGCAATCTACAAAATACAATTCATAAAAATAAAAATAAAATAACATAAAAAGAGACCCAATTCGTGGTGTGCGACGGTTCGAATTCGAATTCGGGTTCGGGCCCGGCGGTGGTGTAATGTGGTGTGGTATGGTGGTGCTGCGGGTCGATCGACTGAAGGAAGGAGGAGGAGGAGAGTTTTTCCCGCCATCGCTACCAATGATTAATTATTATGCCATTCACACACACATTACATATGCATGTATATGTATTACCGACCCTTCACTCTGCCCTTCTTATGAGTCGTATTTTCACAATATAAAGGGTGCTTATACCCATACTTGCTGGACAAAGAGGGGTATATTGTAATTGTTTAGATGTTTGTAATCGAAAGCGAATGTATTGTATTGATCAGGATGAAGCTGTCGAGTCTATCTAGTCGATAGTCGATATTTAGATCTCGATGCCAAGGACTGAAATCTCCAAACTCCATAGACTTCTTTCTGCTGTCAGCTGCTCATATATCATAATCTTTCTGATCGCACCACTATATCATAGAGCTGAACTTTTAGTACACCAAAATTGGTTGTTTTTTATCCGAATTGAACCAGAATTTGGTACTTGTCAGTTTTATAAGCCTCCACTTCTGCTAAACAAAGTTGATCCGGATCGTACCACTATCTGATATAGCTCCTATATAAACATTTCTTACATATTTTTATATATTCACATGAATATGTTCATATGTTCAGTCATATGTTGTTCTCCAGAACCCCTGTGGTGGCAGTCGTCACTTCATCGATATCATCTTTCGCAATCGAAAAATTTCAATATATATTTATATATTTCTCAAAAACACCCTTTATGCATAAGTCTGCTTGATTTTGATCCGCTCAATATTCTTCTCTCCGTTTTAAAGTTAGCGAGCAAACATTTTTAATTCTTTTTTCACAAGCGCTCTTATTTCTACACGTGGATCGGATTGGATTACAATATTATATATGAATGTGTGTAGCGGACATACGATTGGTCGAGAAATGTGTTGTGAAAATGTTTAATTAAATGAATTCTGAGTTATTAACTCTTTAAGTTGGATTTACTAAACATATGTATATAGGAGGGCCATGTAATGCAAGTGAGGATAGAGATTTTTTGTATGCCAAAGTTGAAAAATATGAATTTAAATTACAATTTATGTATTACATTATATATTTTGCTTAAGATCTGATCAAAGTCGACCATCTCAGGAGGCTTAGTAGTGCCACCAAATCAAAAGAAAGCGGACCGGCAAACAGCAAATACTTCAAATGCGTTTTGAGCAAACAGTAGAAGGAAGAATGTCCGTACGTCCGGCGTTAAGGCCTTCTTCAAAACTGGGAGAGAGAAAGCAGTGAGAAGACAGGGAGAAGAGGTAAATAGAGAGAGGACAGATACAAACTTAGATAAGAAACAGTAAAATCAGTGCGAAAAGAGCGAGAACAGAGTGAGAAAACGAGAGAAAGAGGCTGAAATCAGCAAAAGAGGAAGAGTTGGAAATAGAAGGTATAGGGAGATGATAGAGAAAGAAGAGAGGGAACAGTGGGAAATGTAGGGAAAGGTAAGGAAAAGATTATGTACTTCCAAAAATTACAGTTTTCGGTACTCCAAAATGTGAACAAAGCAGACCCTGACAAAGGTGAAATGTGAAGAATATAGAAGGAAGAATTAGAAGACAGAGATAGAAGATAGAGATAGAAGATATATAGAAGATAGAAAGAGATAGAAGATAGAGATAGAAGATAGAGCCTAAGAAAAAGAGATAACCTAGGTATACAATATCGGGGAAGTGATAGAGAGAGAACTGGGAGCTACCAAAAGATTAAAGAAAAATGAGAGATAGGAAAGCTAGCACATATAACGTTATTGCAAAATAAAGGAAACTCCTTTTTCTAACAGGAAGTTTTGAGACACTGTTGTTTAGCTGGCTCTAGGTCGTAATCGATATTAGTTGCATTAGAAGTTTCTCGAAGTTCGTCATTGACCCTCGACTGATATGAGAATTAAACTTTAATCGCACAAACCCTGACTAGGAAACATATTAGATTTTAAAAACTAACAAAAAGATAAGCTTTTCCAGTTAGTACAACATACACGTACACATACTTATGTGGTGATATATGTACAAACTTAAATAAATAGTGGCAACAGCTGCAGCAACAGCATCATCCAGCACAGCATCCCAGCATCATCAGCATCATCAACAGCGATGTCAATTGTGAACTCTGAAGGGTGCAAAGTGGCGCTGCCACATTCCAATGTTGATGTAGAGAGACCTTCATTGTCTGCAGTTGTTGTTGCTGTTGTTGTTTTTGTCGCCCGGCAGTCAAGAATGCAAAGAAGAAGAAGCACCATCAGCATCATCATCATCATCGTCGTCATCATCTCAGTCTGGGCTTGTGAAAATGGAGAGATAGCTGATGCTGTTGCTGTTGTTGTGTGTGAGTGTGAGTGTGAGTGTGCGCGTCATGTAAAAAAGCACGTTTTAAGTTATGTGAACGGCGTGTGAATGTGAATGACTCAAAATCGAGTCGCAGTCACGGCCAATCCAAAACCAAAGAGAGCCAAGTCACACTTTGCTAGTTAGTGGGCGAAAGAGAACGCAATTAAGTTCCTACTAAACGAATGACGGATCAAGCAAACGAAGAGAGCGGCTAACAAATCGACTAAACTGATGGTTCGTTATCGCTTTGCGCTCTGTTTTTTTTTGTCGGTGTTATAATTTTTCCAACAAAGTTGCAATATTAATACAGAGCCTAAAATAAATTACACTAATCACCATATTAAAGGTCTAGATTGGTGCCACAAACAAAGGCAATTTAGTGTAATGCTAGTTTTTGCGGGTTAACTTGCAAATCCCTGATAATTTCTGGATTTGTTTTAGTTTTGCTATCATATTTCAGTTGACAGACTATGGGGATGCTATGGGTATCTCTTGGGATTTGTGTAGCTTTCCACAAACTTAGAGAAACTTTCATGTTTTGTTGTTGCCAGATCAGAAGGCAGTTAAACCTTTAAGCCATCTCCAAAGCAAAAATTCATAACATTTTCCATTTTATATTCTCTAATTCTTCCAATTCCTAATGATCTGTGTGCACAACACTTAGAGTCAAATTAAAGAGCGAGAAAAAGAGAACACACAAAAAACCCAAACATCATTTCCGCATTCCAATCCAGCTCCACAGCACAAGAGGCGCGCGCGCATGCTCAAATCCGACCGACCTCGAGCCAGACTCTCCCTCTCTCTCTCTCTCTCTCTGTCTTTCTGGTGGCTGCTGGCGTCCATAAAAAAGTCATTGTTGCCAGAGAGACAAGGCAATAATGCATTTTGACATTTGTCTGATCTGCGAAATAGCTTTTTTAATTGCTCATAAAAGTCATCAGGAGGAGGTTCCTAAGTGCCTCAAAAGACCACAACCACAACAAAAGAGCCATTACACCAAACACATAAAACCCCCCTACGACCGTACGACAAGGCAATATCTGTTTGCCGCTGGGCCCATAAATCACATTCATGGGAGACTGTGTGTGTGTGTGCGTGTGCTGTGACTGAATGACTGACTGCTTCTCTCGCTGTCTCTGTCTCTGTGTCTGTGAGACACCACCAGGTAAACCGTTAAACATATGCAACAAGACCTAAGATTAAGAGATGCAGACACAAACGGACAGCAGACAATAGCGCCGTTGGCGACTTAACATATGCGCATACTTGAAGCGCGTGGGGAGCAAAACGAGAGACTGAGACTCAGACTGAAGATCATAAAACCAAACTTGGACTGATGATCTCTTGTTATTGTCATTGGCAATGTCTCACGCCTTTAGTCTTAAGTTTATGAACTAGGACACCATAATTCTTATGGTGAAGAGTAGCCGTAGTCGATCAGTTGGGTGTGGTTATACAGGTGAAGGATATACTCCGAGTGATATGATTGTAATCTTATGCAGAATGTGCAATTGGCAGACCAAGCTAGGCTTGTGCTAGCCCTGTGTCAGAAAGAGATCAAGGGGGCTAGCCTGCATTGGTGGTCAAATTGATAGAATGCTCTGTTTCTGTCACTTAGAAAAACACCGGAGGAGATCATTGATCAGTGATTGGGCGTGTCGTCTGCATAGGTCTTGCTTCACAACGATTTGAATTCAGTGATTAATTTAACATAACTGCTACTGCTGTTTCGATGTCACTGTATTTAGTCACATTCTTAGCACACTATTAACGGCATCATGGAGCTCTAGCTCCAAGCTAGGATTGTACATAGTGGTTTTTGTGATCTCTCCATGATTACGAGTCGATGATAATGGGGGGGAAATACAGGCCTTGGCGGCGCTCTATGCATTTTTAGTTAGTATGGGTCAGAGACAATGTAGACGGGTGAAAAGCTATAAACATACAAACATACACACATACACACACACTCACACATTTGTGCATGAGAGAGTTAGATTGGAATGTTGTTTATTGCATTTTTGTTCAGCTAAATGTCGCTGACAGCGCAGTCACCCATTGAAAAAAAAAAAACTATGCATAATGACTGTGGTTTGTTCAAATCACCCCAGACTCCTCCGATTGGTTATATGTATTTACTTGCATGTGTATGTGTGTGTGTGTGTGTGTGTGATTGCGTGCTAGTGTGTTTGTGTGTGTTGGCATTTGGAAAGTTAGTTGGCTGCTTTTTATAGCCCCACACTCACTCATCTGCGCCAGCATTTGAGTCATTGTGCCCGTTTTTGGATTTGATATTGCAATTTTTGCATCCATGCATCCGGGATGCTGAGCACATAGAAGTATAAGAAGGAGGGAGGAGGCATAAGTTGGCTTGATGATGATGATGAAGGATGATGAAGTCAAGTGGAATGTGAAATGGTGTTGCATGATTTATAATCGTAGATTAGTGAGATGCCGCCTCGGAATGGGGACAGCGGCAAAGAAATGCATACATTGTGTAAATATTGATCCTCATCAAATGGTTTAACCTAATGTGACACAAAAGAAGGCCGTGAGAAGCCAGACTAGACTGACTGCCTGACTTGGATTCGATAACAATCCACAGCCCCCAAGCATGAAAGCTGGATGGGATGACTGTAGTCTTTGATTAAGTTGAATTTTATTGATGTAGGTCATTGCTAAGAAGCCGTTTTCCAACTGCAGCGGAACTTAGAACAATGTTAGTTGGTATTTACATACATTGGACTATTCCTCGTTACAAGATATAAGAGAGTAGTAAAAAGTAGAGTCTGGCCTCATAATCAACCCACATAAATTAGAAATCTAAGAGCAATCCACCAGCTTTAGGGTGGTCAATGAAGATCAAATGATCATATATCATCTCTTCAGAGTAGAAATGTAAAAGAACACTCAATATCTTCATGATTTTTCTAAACACTGATCAAAATCTCCTACTCAATAGAAAAGATCTGGAATTCAAAGAATTCGTCTGTTGTCAAAATACGAGGCGATATCTGAAATCGAGTTTACGAGTGTCTGACATATGAACTTTAAACAGAGAAAAGGAGAGAAATTGAGAAAGAAAACAGAGCCCTATCGCAAGGGCCATATACAGACTCATTCAGGCAGACTATCAGCTGCTAGGCGTCGCTGCCCGAAAACTGTCCTCTTTGCTGCAATGATTCTTAGGCAAAAAACAACGCGTGCTCCAAATGGCCCATTACCAAAGAAATACAGCCACAACGCTAAGTATCTGCGCATTCATTCCTTTATAGTATGTTCTTGTACAAATACAGATTATATAGACAGACCCAGACTTCTGCGAGAATGCATGCTTATATGCACACAAGACTATTTATGATGTTGCTTTTACAAATACAATTACGAAATATTTAAATGCACAACACATGCAACACAGTCGGATGCTACCGATGTGAGCATGTGAGCTCTTGCTCTGACGATATTTCGAATGGTGGTGGCATTTCTGATGACGGTCCGAAAGTACACCTCCTAGTTATCCCCACCCAATAAAAACAAGAACGCCCCCTCAACTTTTCAATGACGACGGCGACGACGACGACGACAACACAAAGTTGAATCGTTTTGGTTTCGTATTCAGCCGAACGACGAAATACATGTTGTTGTTTCGCTTTTAAACGGCGCGTGAGTGGGCGGCCCGTGCACCCCAATGATGCTGCATCCTTGCCCCGCTACCCCGCAGGCACAGTGTGCTCAGGAAAATGTTTTTAATTGCAATCATTAGAATGAAATTGATCGTGAACTGCAGCACGAAAATGAAATTAAGAACGTTTGCACGGCCAGACCCCAAAATGCACCTTTGGCTCCTAGCCACCCCCCTCTCATCTTTCTCTTTCGCACTCTGGGTCCCTATGTTATGTTTCATTCTTTTTTATTGTTATTTATTTAATAGAAATTTCTTTTCTTCTATTTATAATTCCCTCGCCCCAGCCCATCGGAAAGAATGCATTCTAAATATAATCGAAAAGTGGAAATAATATCTGGTTGCTGGGGGGAAGGCAACATCTTAATAGAACAACAGCGTTTGTTGGGGTTCCAGTGTGTTGATGTCTTAGCAAGATGGGGCGAAACTTTAGTTTATTGAATTCTTGAATGACGGAATGGAAATTGAAAACAGAGAGGCTTATGGTGACACATCTTGGATACATTTTTATATCTGTAGGATCTTAGGACCTACTGGCATACCCATTTAAGTTACTTGTTTCTGCCACAATCAGATCAAAAGCAGTGAACTTCTTCCTCTATAGTTGATCTATGTCATTAGTCTAGAGCGAAATTGATATCAATAACAGCCTCAACTTCTGGATCATCTACTTAGAATCATTTCAAGCCACCAGTTTCACTCATGATCATTTAACACTTCTGATCTTTAGTCGACAAGCTCGGAAGTGGGCTAATGAAAGGGTTCATCGGACCCACCAATTTATAAGGTGTGTCCTTCGTTGCCAGCTTCACTTATATATGTTTAAGAGGGAGCCATGTTAAACCGAAATGCCTGGAGTAACACAAGAACAACGCGATCTTCATGCAAGGAAGAAGTTCCAGAGTTAGAAGAGCTCGCAATATCGTTCCGGAACGGGAACAGGATGCAGTGTGCCTGCCCTTTGTTATATATTTTCAATGAAAATGCTATATAAGCTCAAGCTTTCCTTACTAGTTGTCTGAAATGCTTATCTCTGTTTTCCCAATAGCCATTCTCTTCACGCCTTTTCCCATACAAAGAAGCACATCTGTTGTGGAAACATATGCCAAGTTAGTTAAATGAAACTAACTGATTATTCAAAATGGCCAGCATCATGGCAAAGTTTGTACCTCTAATATGATAATCGCAACTCACACCTCATGCTGTTTTGTAAACCGGGTGGGTTCTTGTAAAAGCTGTCCTACCCATTCCCATTCCCATTCCTAGTCCCTTCTCATTCAGAACAGCACAACAACAACAATGCACTCAATGATCAGACAGACAGAACGACGTCGACGTCGACGTCGCTGTTGTCCAACCCCCTAGAACCCAACCTAGAACAACTCGTCTAAATCTTGTGATCTGTCATTACAAATGAAACGTTTTCTTACTTCGTTTTTGTTTTTTGTCGCTCGTCGTTGTGTTGTTTACGTTTTATGTAGATTTATTTTTGCCTTCGTTGCAACTGAAACGCACAAAACGTTTAAATTTAGACCCCCGAGACGATGATCATCATCTAATGGCCTCGTCTCGTCGGATCGGCTGGGTGTTGGTTGTGTGGATTTGGATGGGATGATGATGGGCTGTTTTGTTTGGGTACGGGTTTTTGGGCAATGGGCTTCGTCGTCTGATCGTCTGCCCTGCAATTCACACAGATCACAAGCTATAGCTATATAGTTGCTGCATCGCGGACGACATCAGACGTCTTGTTGTCGATGTGGATGTGTTGGATGGATGCACGTCTGTGTGTGTCACCCAACTGTCTCGCCAAACGCCATTCTTGGCGCAGCAATTGTTGTTATTGTTGCTTTCGGTCCTCGGCAGTTCGTTCATGTGACATAAAAAGTGTGATCGATGTAAATCTTGCGCCTCAGCTGTCGCCAACAGGCAGTTACAGAGAGACGACCCTCACACACCCGCAGCCCTAGCGCTCAGCCAACCCACCTTTTTCTATATGTCTCAAAGAAGAGTCCCTGCTGTTCTGTGTTCTGCTGATCTTCTTGTTTTATTTTTATACCACGTTTCGGGCAATAACAAAAACGTAATGCATAGGGAAGTGGCCATCCGCAGGAGGAGGGGATGGGGTGGCATGACAGAGGCGTCATCTTCTACATACAACATTATATTATGCATATGTATGTGTGTGTGTATTATATGTAGAGCTCAACAACTCCTAATCTGCTTTGTAAGACAGCCGCCGAAACATCTGTAAAACCTGAGCTTGGACACGCGCTCGCTCCACACTTTAAGGGGTGATTGTTGTTGTTGTTGTTGTTTTAGTGTGTAGCGGTGGTGGTGATTCCCCCCATCTCCCTGCATACTTGATTCTCAGCTGTTGTTCATATCTGCGGTCGGTAGTCGTTAGTCGCCTAAGGGTATGCCTGTGCGTGCCGACGCATCATGAATTGAGCTAATTTTACGGCTTAGCCACTTTTGTTATCGATAGGTCGGTCGCTCGGTCGGTCGGTCGGTCGATATGTAGGTTCAACCTTGGGCGGCCCCACTTAACAGAAGAGAGATATGTGTGTATAATAAATGGTGCTTGATACTTGAGATTATATCAGTTGACACCCTCTCCAGTCGATACCAATCGATTTTCCAATTACATTTCTGACTTCACTGGACAAGTGTTAGGAGTTAGGACTTAGCTCAGATAGACTATATAAAGAGCTGATCCTAGGGGACGCACTTGAAAGGTTTAGAGATGATTTGTCTGAATTGGGTCACCTATGGGAATGACATCTAGGTCTCTTGGATCGGTTTGAAGTAGAGATAAGTTTTGGAACGTTAATTAAATATCCTGCCTTCCGTTACGAAGCAAACTATCTTTTCAGCTGATTTTCCCATAAGTATACAATATATTTTTGATATCGACGGGAATTTCAATATCTTCTGGCAATTGTTCGAAACCCTCTCTGTTCCATTCCCATCCATTCCTCTTCAGGACCCTTGAAATTTGAACCCACCATCTCGAGTTTGTTGAAAAAGTTCATTTTATCCAATATTTTTGTATCCTCGAAATATCCGAGGGACAAAAGTGTATTTTAAGATTCGTTGTTTCGAGTGTTTGTTGTTTTGCAGCCAACCTAGCACCCCCCACCACTTCTCTCTTCTAGATTTTCATTTGATGTCGTCGTCGTTGTTGGCGTTTTTATTTTGCTCGAGCTAGTTTTATTTATATTTTTTTCATTCTATTCTGTAAGCGTATAGCTGTTGTTGTTATTACGTATTGTCTTGTTTTTCTTTATTTATTTATTTTTTTTTTTGTATTTTATTTCTTGCTGTGTGTTGTGGTGTGGTGTTGGCTGCCTATTTGTTGTCCAATTTATTTATATTTCTACGTCGCCATACGACCACGGAGATTGAAAAACAAATTACCATAAATGTCATATTGGAATTGTTGTAATGCATTAATTGTAATACAGACAAGTATATTGTGGTAACATTACTTCCCGCTCGCCTCACCACTCTCTTACCATCATAAATTGCAGAGATCACTGATTGGAGTGTGCGTGTGTGTGTAAGTGTGAGTGAGAGGTGAGAGTACACTGTCGGTCGCAAACTAATCAAGCTAATAATACAGACCTCCTACCCCCATCCCACAGCTGGCAAAAGCTGCTCTTCAATTGAGAGTTAGCAGCTCGCGAGCGTGAGTTGAAGCTGGAGCTGAACTCACAGTGTGTACTTCACACACACACATACAGTCTGATGCAGATAAGAGAGAGTCAACAAAAGAAGAGAATTGAATTGCCTTGGTTGTGTCAGTATGGATTGCCTCGTAATTCATCTGGCTCGCTCGCTCACCTCAAATATATTCAAGAGCTGTGTGTGTGTGCATGTGTATTAAGCTTCATTGAAGATCGACAAGAGGCGGCAAAAAAAAAATGTGAAAAACCACAACAATCGCCTACATAAGAGTTACACTATACGGCCTGAAAATAGTGCTTATTTTGTTGCCTTTGGCTCAAAGTATATATATTATATATATATATTTTCAACTATCAAGCAGAATCGTCATTAAAAAAAACCAAAAAACGAGTCACTAATACTGATTTTATTTAACAGCTTGATGACACATACACAAATTAAATAATTTTACGACTGTTGATTTCCATTTAAACTGGTATGCCATCTAGAACAGTTGAAGTTCATCACATTAGTCAAGGTTTTTAATTTGCTAATGTTTAGTGATAAAAACATCACCATCACCACGAGAGATACACATAAAGAAGAACGGATACGATTTGACTAAAATATATCGATCTTAATGTTAAATCAATATCTACGCATTGTAAATTGTGTTTTTAACAAGCCTTCTGTGATGATTTTCTATATGGTACATTCATATATGTTGTACAACATCTCGTATGATTAATGTGAAGTATATTTTGAAAGGCGAGATATTAAAAGGGAGCCTGTGCTGTTTATGAAACTATCCATAAGAATATTCATAAATACTTATAAAACTTTGAAAGATCTATCTTAATATTCAGAGTTTGGTTTACATGGATTTCACTTTGGCAGCCTTTGAGGGAATGCAAATAATCAAATAATAGCAAATGATTTATGTGTCCCTTGACCTTTTGATTCATGAGAAGCGATCGATCAACAATGCCATAAATCCAAACACCTGTTGGGAACATGATCAACCTCAAGTGATAGGACAGTATTTTTAGATCATCAGCAGAGATAACTGCATTCGTCAGGCATTGATCACTAATCGGGATCATTGATCTGGTATTTACTAATCGGTATTATGCATCAGCGACCAAGTGGTGAATGCAATGGAATTGTCAGATTATGATCATTAAAATGAAGAGATCATGATCAGCGAGCGATCATTGCATTCATCAGGTATTCGCCAATGATCAGGAATCATTGAACAATAATCAATACAAGGTCATCAGGATACGATCATCTTACGAATTTCTAAACTTTGTTAGACTGTGTTGTATAAAAATTTGGAGCCTGACTCTCTGTTCTTATGCTCCTACGACTTCCATGCTCTTTCAATCTCAATCTAAGGAAGCTCTTTGTCGAGGATGTGGGGGCGCACCTTTATCAAATGGCTCCAAATGAGTAGCTGTTATTGCTGTTTTTGTTGTTGTTGTTGCGTCGTTGTGTGTTCATTCAACTTGCGTCTGTGACTGTTGTTGTTGTTGCTTTTTGTCACCGGCATTCCGCTTGGGATTGGGGGGGACCTTCTGGTTGTGTGGCTAAGAGACTACACTGCTGTGCCCCTCTGCTGCCCCCTGCTCTTATTTCGTTTTTGTCTTTGAGCATGAAAGAAGAAGAAGAACGAGCGAACAAAAAGAAAACAATATTGTGTCTTGTTTATTGCTTTATTTGCGGCATTTTGCTCTTGATTAGGTTCTTTTGTGTCTCGCACTTTGCTTTTGTCTCCTGCTCTTACATAAATATGTATGTAGGCATGTATGTATGTGTAATGCTGCCTTGTCACACGCACACACACGTTTGGGTATGATGGTGTGTAGCATTAGAGCGAGCGCGGGGTCTCCAACGAGGCAAATGTGAAAACAATTTAAGCGGAACTTAATAGCTTAACAACTATGTATGTATGTGTGTGCGTGTGTACATCTATGTATGTATGTATGTATTTTAACAACTACAACAACTACGCAGGCGGCCTCTGTTCTTGTTATTTGTTGCTGTTGTTGTTGTGTATTTTTGTTTTTATGTATTTTTCCGCCGTTTGTAAAATTTATTGCGTTTTATTCTATGCTCAATGCGATGCCTGTGCCTGCCCCTGCCTACTCTACACCAGCTACTCAATCTCTATCTATCTCTCCCTGCTCTCCCGCTGTTGCTTTTGTGTAACATACATACATTTGTTGCTGCACTTGTTGTTGTTGCTGTTGCTGTTTTTGTTGCGTTTTTGCTGTGCATTTTCTTTTGCGCCGCTCAGACACAATTGCGTCTTTATGGCGCCTCTCAAGTGGCGCTTACATAAAGTACACACATATACATATGAACATATATGCACTCACACTCACACTCTCGCATACATATGTATGCTTATATTTCCGTTACGCTGTCGAAATCAAATCAAATTAATTCATTAAAGCAAATTAATGTTTCATAAATCATAACAAGAAAACAAAACAAAAACAACACGAAAACAAAATAAACTTCAGATGCGATGCGCCCCCCAATCAGTCTGGCGCCTATTTAATAACGGTTCAACGGCAAATGTCAAACTTGACAGACCACAAAAAAAATAAATAAACGAAAAAAATAACAAAAACAACAAAACAACAGCAACAGCACATTGAAGCAGAAGCTGCAACATGAAACACTCAGCCGAAGCGTTCGTTCGTTCTCCTTCTCTCATCATCATTGAAATTCTGATTTACTCTTGATAAGTGCGAAGCTGAGAGACACAAGGTGAAGCTATAGGTTTTGTAATCCCATGAGATTGGCCATTATTTATTTAGGAACTTACAAATACATAGATGAAGGATAGATATGATAAAGTTTCTTATAGATTTCAGAATTTGCAAGATAATTGTATATACTGAATAAATATTCATGTTATCCTTGGTGAAGTATGGTCACATTTCAAAGAGAGAAAGAGCCCTGCATTTAATGCCAGGGAGCTCACTCAACATGCTTCAAATAGAACATATTTAACATAATTTAGGAATAGATATCTATAATCTTAGCTTATTATATCTAAAATAACCAATAGATTTCCCTCATTTCGGTTAACTGATCTGGGATAGCAGATCTGGATATTATTGGCCTAATCAAATCGATTGAATGTGTATTTCATGTACCCAGTAAAACTTTTTTCACATCTGGCAACGCCCTTCAGTTGCTGTAAACCAAAAAACAGGTGGCTCAATAACAAATTAGATTGCTTTTAGGTCTGATTTTACATGTTCTGTATTAAACTTACCTCTCTATAAACTTACCCAGATGTCCATCCAATCGTTAGATTTGTACTCATCATCTACTCGGTGAAGCATTTTTCACCTCTGACGACGCCCATCAGATTTTGTAAGCACACAAACAGCTGTTTGACAGTCAATTATAGAAAATAGTCGAGAACTTTATACCCAATTGCATATCCTGTCCCTCTGGGCCTTATAGTGGCAACAACAGCCAATTCTGGTAGATAATTTACTGTCATTTGTTCCCAAAACCCAATCCTTCTGCTTCCAGGTTACCACAGGAGACATTTTGTTCTCAAAAACCTGCTTTACAAGAATCAACTCCATCTCCATTGTATTATTTTGGCTTCAATTGAAATCTTTAACACATAATTAACATCAAGTCATAAGTGTAAGCCAGTTTCAGCCACCTTTGTCAAACATTCTGAGGGACATTGTCGTCACATTATAAACACAGTCTTACCAAGGAGAAGAGAACATGCAAATGTAATTTATCTGTCTGATAATTTTATCCTGTAGACAAGTAAAGCACACTTTTGGTTTATAATTTCTATTAAAATTTGTATTTCATTTGTATTTCGTATTTGTATTTACTTACTTATTTATTTATTTATAAATTGAGCACAGATGAGATATCGTTTATCAATATTTACAATGAATTTCGAAAACGAATAATGAATGTGCCTGCGCTCTGCTCATTAATAAATCTCTCACAATCGCTGCATTGTGTGGCCATTTTGGTTCCGATTTCATTCACAAAAAACCAAAATCCGATCAATGCTCTTTACCTCAGTCACCTCGTAGTCCCCCCACGACAAGGGGGCATTTGCAGGCGCGCGCACACACACACACACACACATACTAATGCTTAAGCCAATAAGAGTAAGAGTATTTCAAGCTGATAAGAGCTTAATATAAGTGCGAGTATGTTTGTACAGACACACGTACGTACGTGTTCATAAAGAGGCCGAAACTGAAATGCTTATCGGAATGCGTAAACATGCATATCTATCCCACTCGACAAACAGCTAACAATCTAACCAAAACAGGGCCACAAGTCGAAGTCAATAATTCATTTTTCGAGATGGGGGACAATGGGTGTTGGATTCGAACTCAACAGAGTCAGAAGTCAGAGAAGGAGGGTCTGGGACCGAGACGGAGACGGAGACCTATGAAGTGAATGAAATCCAATAACTACAATTTACTCTACTCGCACTCGTTGTTTATGTATGTATGTATGTATGTGTGTGTGTATTTGTGTGTCCTACAATTTCATTGATAACTTCAAAAACAAATTCAAATAAACAACTACAGAAAAAATATATAAAAATCGTCACCGTGTCGAAAACGTAATGCTCTTTCGGTGTGAGCTATTCATGGGGGATGTCACGGAAAACTCTGGAGATTTTGATATTTCTGTTTATGAACACATTCATTTATAAATCTCGCAGCAATCATTAGGCGCTTTTGAACCTTGAAAACAACAGGTCAAAAACGCTTCAAACAGGAAATCCATCTAGCAGACGTTGAGTTTTCCCTATCTTTGTACCAAGGACCACGAATGAACCTATATATTCATGTGTTTACACATTCATTTCTGCAAATTTCTAAAGCTTTGCGCGACACCACCCCTATAATGTACATTAGAAAGCATCTCCGACCACTATGATTAACTGAACGGAGATGATTCATATATCCAAGTGACCGAACGAAGCTAAGCGACAATTGATCGCAGTTATATTTCTAAACAAGTAGGAACATTATAGTCGATACTGCGAATATATGACAGGTGAGAATTCAACTGTCATTTAAATTTCAAGCAGATATGTCGAACATTTTTGGATATGTAGTCTTTTATTGAAGGCGAAAACATTCTGAAACAAACTTGATCTAACGCCATATTAGAGGAGCTTTCTTACCAAATTTGGTCACTCTAGCCTATCTTGTCTCCTAAATCAAACTGTTTATACCGGCAGACAGACAAACCAGCTGTTGATGCTGATCACGACTATGTGTATATACTTTCTGGAATTGGAACTGAGACTAGGAGCTGCAACACGGGTATAATTACGATTGAATGTGTGAAAGTTTGACTGAATGACTGAACGGAAAACAAGGTACAGCACAAACCATGAAAGCTAAGAGGCTGAAATATGCACTCAAATTAGAAACCATTGCATGAGTTAGCACTAAGATATCTTTTTGGAAAATTCCAACTGCAAGTGGGTCAATGTTGCTATGAAAATGTATTTATTTGACAATTTTGTAAATATGCCATATTTTATATCGTACAGAGTCTAATTTGGAGGAACTATAAAATGTTGAATACTTCTTGTAAAGAAAGGTCTTTATTAGAGACAAACATAAAGGAAATCAAATTCGGGAAAAACTCTTCTTAGAGACAACAATTGTAGTTAAGGCCATCCCATCTGGTTGTTAAGCTTGACTTGGCTACGCAATGTAGGTGTGATACGTTTTGGATTCTGCCATAAAAATTCATTGGAAATTGTATATAAATATCATAATTAAATGCTGATTATCTACAAACCAAATATATATTCACATTCATTTGTTAGGAAATATGCGCCCAGCTCTTTCTTTAGCATGTCTCAAGTCCACTGGAGGCCTATATTTGTCTACACGAAGCAAACAAACAAGTATTTTTAATATTAAAAATTCTCTTGACAATTATAGTGTTTACACACTTGCATTCCAATCGTCACACATATACACTCATACACACAAACGAGGGCTGGCCTGGGCTGTCATATAAGAAAATAGCGCTAAAAAAAAATTCATTCACTCACTTGTTTGTTTTACTTTTTACGTTTTACTCGCCCGCTGACGCTGACGCTGACACTGCTGCTATTGCATTCATTCATACACCGCATACACAAACACATGCAGCGCCGGCTGAGCTACAGCAAAAGAGAGAGCGAGAGAGGGAGAGCAAGCAAGTAAGATATGCTGCAACTGGGCATACAGAGATCACACACATATGACAATACACAGCCCTGGCACTGCTGGCTGCTGCTTCGGCGTGTGTGTGTGTGTGTGTGTGGGCTGCCTGGCTTGAGCCTAACGGGGCCCATTCATTCATTGAGTAATAACAATTTTTATCGTCTACGCACACATGTGTACCATGACTGATATGTGTGTGTTTCGATGTTTGTTGATGTTGATAGACATCAATAGCAAGACAGACCAGCCCAGCCCAGCCCAGCCCAGTCCCAACCACAAACCACAAATATGCTGCTTGTATGTATGTAATACATAATCAACATACAGAAATTCCAACAAAAATATCACATTCACAAAAACAACGACAACGAACGACAACACAAAGACCAAAAGTTGTCGACAGGCACCAGCCAGCAGCAATAACAAAATGTTGTTTTCAAATTACGATATTTCCGCTTTAGAGATCCGCAAACTGAAAGCAAACTGCGACAACAACTTTAACGCTTGACTAACCGGCAATGAGTAGGCCAGAGACACAGTCGCTGGATGAGAGTCGCTCAGGGGGTAAGACACTAAGAAGAAATTATTTTGTAATTGCTCAAATTTACATAAACAAATATGTGAATTTACAAAAGCCTAAAGAAAATTAATTAGCTTACCAAAAAAGACAAGATATAAAACCTGTTGGATGTGAATATCTTCAATTAATCATGGATATTCCAAGCAAATCGGTTTGAATATAACAGATAACCTCGAGTAGTATTTCCTTAGTACCTCTGTTCCTAGCAAATGTTAGCATTCACTTAAAACCAAGGTAGCGAACCCGATTCTAAACGGGATATCAGACTTTTTCCATTGAAAACCGAACCAAGTGCAGCTCAATTACAGTCTGAATCGACATATGTCTGCTCATTCGAGAAATTGCTATGGCAAAAATTACCTTATATTTTAGGTAAAACGGATTTTTCTAAAGCCTAAGGAAAGTAATCCCAAATATTAGTCCATATTGGAGAATTCTAAGCTCTCCAGAAGCGTGAAAATAGTATGTACAAAATATAGCATAGTTTTGAGTGGTAAGGTATTACCTTGCAGAGGATATTATAATTTTGTCAAGATATTTGTAACCCATAGGTGGAAACACCTCCGATCCCCTAAAGTATATATATCTTGACTCGCAATCTAATAACAAATTTGTGCGGCTTTGCAGATCTGCTTAAAACTATATCAATATAGTTTTAAAATGCTTTTAAAATTATAAATAATATAAACAATTTAATATATTTAAGTAACGATTATATTTTGTTAAATTCATAAACAAAATGTGACTATTTGCTCTTACCCAATTTGTTTTTATCAACCGGCGGCGACATAGTTCTTCAAGCCTCAAACAAATCATGTGCCAAAGTCCAGTGTAAAATACTACATAAATAAACTAGTCTGGTTGATATGATTATTTACAGCCTGGTATTTAAAGGACACACACACACTCACACACATATATATATGTATTTATAGTTGGTCTTAAGTCTGTCAAAATAAAAAGACTGCAATTCATTGGCGAAAGCAAAAAAAATTGAAACTAAATAAATAAACATATCTTTGTAATACGCGAGTATATCAACATTATCAATCTATAGCATGACTCGGTTCGGTTGGCCATTTTACTTGCAAGTGTGTGCGTGTGCGTGAGCGTGAGTGCGTGGTTTTCGATTCCCCTACGTCAAATCTATCAAATCTAGTCGTCACGAGCGTCGTGTTCATATTCCCCCCTTACCCCTATGTACCACCACTATCGCATCCACTATTATTGTGTTATGCCATAAAAATTGCAATATGTTATCAAAATTTGATGTGTATGTTTATGTGTACTCTAACCTAAGGGGGGAGTATTACATATTTTGGTGATGATGTATGATTTACATTTGGAGAAGAAAGTGTAATACTTATAGGAAATATATTACTGACATTTCTCAACTCTAGTTAGATTTGATGATGTGGGTCAGCAGTAAAAAGCAGTTTTGGGAAGTTTCAACTCCAAATGGGTTAACGTTTGTACAGAATTGTTTTTTTCTTGACTATGCTAAAAGTTTGCTACAAATTATATGAAACAGAATGCTACAATTTTGTCGAAATTCGTCATATCTGAATTATTTCTAAACGTAAAACAATGTGAGTTGGTCTCTATTGTCGGAAAAGTATCAAGAACTTCGTATTCTGATCATTGAAGAAAGTTCGTGTGTTAAAGAAAGAAAAGATCACTAACTTTGAGACATGTTCAGCATTCGAACTGTGCCCATTCCTTACTTATACCCTTACATTTGTGACACTTTTTAAAATACCAAGATTTCTCATTCTCTACTTTTGTCTCAGAGTTCGCTGTGGGTCCTTAAAAAACCTTTGTTGGAGCGTTCTCTTTCTGTACTCTCGCTCTCTTTGTCAAGTGAATGTTGTGTGAGAACTGAGCCCATTGTTAAAAGTATTCATTAACAAGTGGTAGATTCATAAAGCTCTTAGGAACCTAAATCCTAAACGCATCGAACTGGTTAGAGCTCGATGAACATTCGATCTTGAATCTATATTATGGGTTCATAATCTGTTTAAGACACAAATTGATTCATACGACTGTGTAAGAGCATTAGAACTTCGACTAGATAATGCTACCATTACTTTCTAGTGTTTATATATATATATGTACTTGATATCGGGTACTTGTAGAAACAATTCCAAGAAATTTGTTTTGTTGTTTCATTTTTGCAGAATGTCGTGGACGTAAATGAAAGAGGTCAACTGCCCCGGCAAGGAAGCCGAAACAGAAACAGAAACCGAAAACAGCAAACAGCACAGGAAATAACATATAAATTGCTCATAAAAATAACGCACTACTGCTTGAAGAGACAGTGGGGTGGGGGGGAGGGGGGATGGGAGGTAGTGTACTGAAGAAACTACCACACAAATATTTGTCATGTATAAACAACGGGAAAAAAATCGCATGAGATTGCACAAAGACACTTTATTATGTGAATGATTTCAGTTCAGCTTGTGAAGTGTCAAATATTGACTCATATATTTATATGGGGGGGACAGGATGTTGACATTTCCTTTGAGGAAATGATGAGGACGGAAGGGTTGTTGTATGATATGATATTATGCATGCCACAAGTGTCATAGACACCTGTTAGATGTTGACCTTATATCAAGTCGAAGAAATTTAGCAAATGTTGTGACTAAAAGCTTACTCTCTGCTTATTTGTTTTTCGAATCGTTTATCATCAATTCGTATAGGAATTCTTTTAGATTAGAGACTTTTAAAAATACCACCATCGATTATTATCTCTAATGTACTTTAAACACACAACTCAACTTACACATTTGTAGTGGAACAGCAGCGAAAACAATACTCATATGCTGCTACACTACTAAGTGTGTACTCCCAATGTCCTAATATGCGGTGTGGTGATCTAATCGTTCAGCTTCGGTCTTGTTATTGTGAAATGTGCAATGACGAAGTCCATTCGATGCGTCAATTTATAATTCATTGAACTTAATAACAAAATACAACTGAATAATAACAACAACAAAAAGAAGAAACAGGCGTGCATGCACAAACAATCGTAGTAACAACAAGAAACAATATAATCGGGTGGGTGGAATGCGCGTGCAACTGATAAAAGCCTATAATGGACAGCGCAAGGAACGTGCACTGTACGGCACATGCTTGGACTTGGACTCTTCACCGGGCGAACAGGGGTGACACTAAGCTCTAAGATATGCGTTTGATATGTCTTGTAGCACGCAATAGAATGCTGTCAAACTGGGCCTAGCCTCATTTTGATAGAGTTGAACCTTTATTACCAGTCATAGTGTTAAAGCTCTATGTTCAAAGGTCTGCAAATGTTCCAAAAAAGATGTTAAATATTAAGAAACAAATAAAAAAGATAGTGAAACTCGAAACTATGAGAGCTACATAAGGCTGAAATGTTTGGTTTGTTTATAGGTTTGATTTCATGACTTGGGTGCGCACTAAGTATCCGTTTTTGGCAAATTCCTTGAGCAACTGGGTCATAAATATGTACACATTTTTCTATAAAATCTATTACCCGATCGTAGCTTTGAAAGTAGCCTATAAAACAGTGAAAAGTAATCTAACATAAAGATCGTAGATTCTCCTGTTATAGATGTGCCTTTTATATTTAGGAGTCACGATCTGCGATCACTACATCATGAACGTTATTGATCACTACTAATAAGGCATCAGAATAACTGTTTTTTATACAGACTAATCAAAATAGGAATCATTGATCACTGAGTGATCAGTTGTACTAGGTAAATGCACCATCTTTCTCCACAATTGTGACCGATTAAGTACTTTTGCCTTACAACATTATGTCATTATGCCAGTTTGCTTTCACTGTGACTGCACAAATCACTGAAAACTGTTACACATTCAGTTCTGTTTAGCAAAATCACAGTGCTTATCGTTATCGCTGCCATCTCTATGTGCCAGATCACGCACAGTGGAAAGCATGCGATCGGCATTTTCATTTTTAATCAGCACCAAACACCCCACATTTCTTTCTTGTCAGCGTCAACGTCAGCGCATTTCAGCGCCCCATCGTCGACGACGTTTGCTTGTTGATTATTGATTTTATTTTTCGGGGTTCTTATTAGATTTTCGAATTTAGTGTTATCGGGCCTACGTTTTTTGATATTGACGTCGCCGTCGCTGTCAGCGTCCGCGTCCGCGTCCGCGTCAACGTCAACGACAACGTCTCTGCCGACTTTGTTTATGCTGATGTAAAAGAAATATATGCAATCATGCAGAGCGTCGGGGAGTAGAGTCACGGTCTTGGAATTTCCGTGGTTTCGGTCCCGTCTCGTTCCGTCGTCTTTAGGAACGGGGACAACGTCAACACTTGCTCGATCGACCTGTTTACTTTGTATGCTCACGTATCACAGTTAATTTCTTTTGGAGCGCACTGGCATTTCGGTCGATCCGATCGTTATGTATGTTTGTATGTATTTCTTTCTTGCTTTCCACAGGTGTCACTGGTAATGGGTCTGTCTTCTCCTCGGCCTGATGTTGCGTTTTGTTTTTGGGGTTTTTTCGGTTTCTTCTGGTTTTTGGGTACGCTCCGATACGTTTTATAGCTCTCCTCTAGATTGGTGGTGGAGGTGCTGCTGCTGCTGCTGCTGCTGCTGCTGTTGATAGTAGACAATCCATAAAAATCAACGTAGCGAATGTCCATGTCTCCCCCCTCGGCCCAAAACGAGTTTAGTTTATAGAAAACTATCGTTGTTGTTGCTTCTCTTTTTTTTTTGGGATTAATGAAAAGTTTTTATTGGAATTTATTTTCCAAACGTTTATCTGGCGGTTTTTGTTTGTTTTCGAATTTTTTACGAGTTTATGAATGAACGTGCAAACAACCTGACAGAGATATATATATATATATATATATGTATATGTATGTACTATGGCGGCGGCTCGACTCTCTGAGGTGAAGCCATAATCAAAACCCAAAATGAAGTGTCTTTCAAATGCTCTCAATCAACTCTAATATCGAAATAACAAAAGAGAAACTATAACAATAACAACTACAATAAAGGAACAGTAACAATTCAAGTTAGGAGTTTTAGTAGCTGATTTAACTGCTTTTTGTGAAGGGTAAATAAATTTTCTTAATTAATTCAACATTTTGATTGATTAACAGATTTAGATTTATAGTAGAAATTATGGAAGAAATTTGTCCTGACTGACTTAGAAGGGCGGAAATTTTCACAAAAGTTACAAAACCTGCAGTAGGCCCACTTTAAAGATCCGTTTTGTGCAGCTTTCGACTGCAAATATAGCAAAATGAAGGTCAAAGTTCATATGTAAATGGCCCAAGCTCATAAACAAAAGCAGCATCAGCAGTCAAACCCATCTAATTATAGAGTACGATGAACTAAACTTGCTTACACACTACGACCTTGAGCCTGCTAACTAACAATGTAAGAAATTTTGCAAATTCAGAATTGTCGGCATTTTATATACACGTAAACGGCTTTATAGAGGAGGCAGCGCACCACCAAATTTGACTCTCCAGGACGACGAATGCCAATTCTGACAGATATATTTCTGCCATTTGTTTCCAGACCTATGCCTTCTGCTTTCAGGTTGCGGTTGCAGACTCTTTTGCTGTCAAAAGTGGCCTTTTGTTCCGGAACAAGATTCAGGAGATCTGTTTTTCTTCACTTCAATTGATATTTTCAACACAACTTTGCCAAAATCGGCTGTTATGTTGCCAGTGTGACCTGTTTCAGACAGCTTTGCAACTTCCAACTGTCCGCCAACTTCGTCCTTTCCTCCACTAAACACTAGTTTATTGAGAATATTTCCCAAGAATGAAATTTATATATACATTTAAGGTCTTATGGGAATTGAAGTTTGAATTCGATGCGGAATTGTCCCGAAAATCCAGCAAGTTCACGTTTTCCGATGTCCTACCAAATGTTTGAGTATTCTAATGCTAGCCATATGTCCCCCAATAGACACCCTCTATATGTACGATATATTCAATATTATTTTTAGCCGCCTAATTGATTGCCTATTCACTGCTTTATAGTCTTTGTATAACTCCGTCATGCTTTTGACTTTCTACGATGTTCATGTTAACGCATAGTCCCCATCCCATCCCAGCCAGAGACATGCCGCATGCACCACGCCACGCCACGCCACGCCACTCCACATGCAACCTCGACTCTAGCAGCTAATAAACCTCTTTCAATGCTGCCGCCTCGCGTTACGTTTTCCATTACATAGGCAATATCACAAGGCTCCCCAAAGGAATCAAATTTCTAGTTCCACAATACCCTAGAGGCCAACGAGGCGGATGAGTGTTAATGCACACACTAGTTTCAGCTAGTAATAATTCGTTTGAAAAATGAAGAATCTGGCCGCACTTAGGTGTATTATTATGAAGAAATCGTCACAGTATTCCCCCCAGAATTATTTGCCAAAGTAGTTGGGATATAGTTGGATCGATCGGTTGTGGTGCTGAGAAATTTCGTAGTTCAATTCTTTTCAACCCCTTTGAGATTTATTTTCTGGGCCGTATTTTTTATTATTACAGCACAAGCTGGTCCTTCAAGCTCTCAGTTCGATTGATTTTGCCTATTTCCTCTCCATTCCCCAATACAACATTTATATTATTTATCAGAATTTATATTAAGTCTTAAGTTCTATCCAAAGACATTTCATTATTAGGATATTTATTTTAAATTTTTCTAGAATTCAGAATCATATATTTACATATACGAATTGTTATTTATGTTCCAATTTCTTATGTTTCCAGGTCCCCCCCTGGTCAGGATAATACGGACATACCCTCAACACCCATATATTGAGTTCAAATTCTTGTGTTCGGAAATACATATATTTGTATAGCCAGCGATAACAGCTGAAAGGTTGTTTTTTTTTTTAAGGTAAGTTTCAAAAGAAGACAACAATTAGGTAGCCTTTACCAAGTAAAACGATCAAAATCATATTTAGTTGAGGTTCAAATTTGAATAAATTTCGTTAAGAGAAAGTTTTCCTTTCTGCATTTCGATAAATAACAAGGTTTTCCTTTCTAAGGACCGTTTTCAAATCATCTTGATAAGGTAGCGCTTAGTAGGCTGGTGAATAAGGCTGTGTAGCTAGTACATGGGTAATATATAGTTGTCATATCTTCGATCCAACATTATTATAAAACTGTAATATTTTCAATGCTGTGACAGAAATCTAGCAAGTACGCCGGCTAATCTGGTCACACTGTCTTAAGGCATAAATTCAACTTGTGAAAACGAAGTTGCATTTGACTACAAAATATAGGAGGAAGTTTGCGCTAACAGGAACATGTGAATACGGGTCTAAGTGTTCATATCATGGTTCGGTTTGGAATTTTTCAGCAGATTTAAAGGCTCCTAGGGCTACAATTTGAGGCTATAAGTGTATATGGGTCTATTCGAATCAGTGGGACATATAAACTATAGAATTCATAAACCATAAAGAAGAGGAGTAGCTTTCTTTCAAAATTTTGACCCATTTATACCTCCATTTTCCCGATATAATCCAATCATAAGCTTTAACTTCTGCTTTATCTTTAGTCAGTCAGGGCAAAGAGTTTATTTTAGGTATATTCCTATATCTTATATATATATAACATTCTCGCATCACAATTTTTATGTACTAAAACTACTAAAATTACTTAAAATATTACGTAACTTGGCTCGAGTGTGTGACTTTATCCTTGTCATGCTGATCAATGATATATATATCTACGTTATGGGGTCTGCTCCAACTTCTCTTCCCTGTGTCTTACTTTCCAAAATGTCAATATACCATATATATTTACAAGGTATATACAACATTACATGGTATATTCTGGAACCAAATGTTTTTTGATGATGAAATCTATACTCGTTGCTTTCAAAAGAAAAACCCTTTGACAAGCCACCAATCTGCTTTCTGAATCAGACATATTTTCGGCTTATTCAGCGGAGCGAGTGTCGCTTTCTTGCTCTAACTTTTGCTCTTGCTGTGTGCTCGTTTGCATGTGTGTTTGTGTATGATTTCTGGGGGTCTGTCTGTCAACACATCCATATTAGCCCCATTATCAGTTGTTGTGAGTGCATGGTTGTGTGGGTGCGTGTGTGTGTGTGTGTTTGTATTCACATTTAAATACCATATTAGTTATTAACAATTGCGAGGCAACTGCGTCGAGTCATTTATCTCGCGTGAGGCGTCACGTTGCTTATCTGGAAAGTCGCACATCTACACATCTACAATTAACCGAAACCTCCCCACACCTCCTCATTAACGCCCTTATCCCCTCTTTTATCGAGCAAAACAACACACACAAAGACACACAGTCATGCCTTTAGCTATAACAATGTATACCCGGTAATCGGTAGTTTATACCTGAACGACTGTTTTTGTATACTCAATATACTATACACAGAGGAGCACGGCAGTTTGTGACGCCCATTTCTTGCGACTCACTCGTGATGAGTTGACGCATTCAATGGAGGCCAAGATACAGATTAGGCGCCACATGTGACCATCGTTTGTCAGAGTCCACATAGTATTTTCTCGATATCATTCCTCTAGTTACCCCAAATTATGAAATTACATACCATTAAAAGTCATCATCATCATCATGATGATGATGATAATAATGATGACCATAATAATACAGAGCCTCTGAAGTAGGACTAGGCTGGAGTGAAGGAAGGGGTCTGGGTTTTGTGTAATCGCCACACTAAACGATGCCAAACTGGTCCAACTCATGATTATCATGCGATGGGGTTTGGATGCGGTGCTGTGGTGGACCCCATTCTCCTTTGCCTTTGACCAGCTGATATTTCACGTTCAGCTTTTGTGATTGAAAACAGTAAAATATTTAAATAATACTTGAAATGATGTTTAAATTATGGTTTTTTTTATCATATCATATAGAAATCGTGAAAATGGGGAATATATTAAACATGAACAAGTTAATGATGATGACGTTGATGGACTGAGTTATGTTGCAATCGCAATGAATATACAATGCTCTTTCTTGGATTAGAAATAAAAGTCAAATGGTCAAATGTCAAGTTAAGAGTGACCATGTCTATATGAATTAGATGCACAAAGTTTCAATAGGAACTTGAAATTGGAACATCTGCTAGATTTTGACATTTGAGCAGCAGCTTACGGCAGAAATAAGTCAAAGTCTCTGGTAAAAACTTCAACTCAACTCAAGATATATCCATAGTTTATAGGGTCAAAGATGCTTCTACCCTCCGCAAAGGGTATAGAAAAGTGAAAACAAATGCTACGATAACATCATAAGTACCCTCTCTGGTAAGTGTATTATAACTTGCCCAGTGGCGGATTTGGAGCATAAGAAATATTTTATGCATTGCTACGCTTACGCTTTTGGCCTCTTGTGTTGCTGTTGTTCTTGTGGTTGTTCGGTTGTTATTCTTCTTGGCTGTCACTGCTCTTAACTGGTCTGGCAACTTTATATTGGGATTGGAATGTTGCTGGGCTGTTGGCCGCAGCGCAGCCGCCGCAGCCAGTGTGATCGTTTCGTTTGTTTGTTTGTGGCTCTCTGGGCTGACGCTGAGGCTGATTGTTGTTGCCGTTATTGCGTCAATGGCGTCGTTAATGTTGTTAATAATATTATTATTATTATTGTTATTATCATTGTCTTGTTTTTTTTCTTTCTGTTTTACCCGCAAATGAGTCAATGAGCGGCAATAGCAACAACAGCATCATCAGCAAACCCCATCTCTGTAACAACAGCACAGCAGAAGAGGGGAACGAAGGGAGCACAACTGCAGTGCAGCATTGTTCAGCGCGTGCGTAACGAATTCATTTGTACATTTTCTTCGAAATATTTTTTTAAATGCCCGCTTTTTACGATCAGTATTGGAATTGTTGTTAAATGTAATATGCTGGCGGGGTATAATGGAACTCCCCTTCTGTCAAATGGTTTATGTACAAAGGAAAATCAGCTAGAGATGGAAATAGGGAATGAAACAAATTCAATGGCTTTTTAGTTTATCCCAAGAATACAGATTCCCTAGTAACTGATTTTGAAAATCCAACAATTTCAATCTCTGTCTTGCCTGTCGGAAAATACCTTGGAATTAACTCCTCTCATATTTCACATTAATACAACATGCACATTGTTAATTCCTTAGTAATACACCTGCAGCTGTTTTAATTATGATATTTCTGTTGTTTTCACAACGACCTACATCAATATCCACTAGAAGTTTCCAAACGTTTCAACGAAATGTTCCATACTTAACATAGAGTCTGTAGAGCTAAATGGGTATCCGACTAGTTCAGCTTTCTTTTGAACTCGAATGCAAAACTTACAAATGTCTCAGTTAAGCGTGCCAATTGCACTTTTTACACTTTTTATGGGGCGCGTGCATAGTGGCGCCCGAGCAGGGTCACACCGTGTTACAAAAAATGTAAAAACAATAAAATGCCGTTTTGTGCATTTGCAATTGAGATGAGCGTACTTACGCTACTTACGTGCTCTATTGATTCTGTCTTTTGGTTTTCTTATACCACTCACAAAATGATTTGCCTTTACATTCTTGGGTTTTGTATAATATTATCTACTTATGAAATTTTTGTTAAAATTCGAAAAATGTTCTTTGGATTCCCATTTTTGTCCATCGATGTAGTATTAGGCTCTAACATATCAATCTGACAATGGTTATGTTAACCTTTTCTACTGTCTTTTGACGGAAATGTGGGCGCAGATAACAGAAGACATAAAAAAGTTAAATAAATTAGGTCACACAACCATGCGCACAGGCAGTTACGGCTACATGTTGTACAACAGTTTGACATCCTCGTACAGTTTGAGAGGAACTGCTTCCGCTGCTACTGCTCATGTTGGGCAGAATTGTGAGAGTACGCGAAAGCCAACCAGAGGCAGGCAGGTGTCGGTTGTCTAGCTGCTGTTGCTGCTGCTGTCTTAGCGATGATCACAGCCCAGAAACTGTGTATGTGTGTGTGCATATTTTTATGTATTTTGATAACCATTTTAATTATTTTTGTTTAATTATTATACATTTTATGTACCGTGATTATGATTATGATGAATGTGTGTGTACACACATTTATGGCAACATTTTGTGGAGCGGCAGAAGCAGGGGGCTCTAGGGGGCAGCCATTTGCCTTTGTATTATTTTTTACTGCGCAATAAAAGCAACAATAGCAACAACAACAACAACAAATAATAAAGCATAATAAACAAGCAACGACGGCAGCAGCATTAACTAAGAAATAAGAGAGTTCGAGTTCTGTTTTGTCTTGTATGCGTGCGTGAGAGCCAAGAGCAAGGAAGAGAGTGTGAGAGAAAGAGCGCACGTATTTTGGGCGCCAAATTTGCAAAATTATAAAAAAAGAGGCAGAGGCCGCATAGCAAAAATGTAATAACATTTATGTATGTGCATACATACATATGTAGGCATGTGTGAGCGCGTGTGTGGTTTAACTACGCAGCAGCATTTGTACTACTACTACTATCGCAACATCAACAACCAGAAGACCCAGAGTAGAGTGGTTGGTTGGGGGTGGTGCTGTGCTGGTGGGCACATCATCATCAATAACCACTGCAAAAGTATGTTTGCTTCTTTTTTGGGCCTTCTTCCTGCCTCTGCCTCTTACAATATTCTGTTGTTTCTGCTGGCGTTGCTGGCACGTTTTGCGCTCCGACGCAGCCGCAATTTGTTTTTGTTACCGCCCCAAACCGACAAAAACACCCTGTATAAAACAGATACAAAACCAACAGCGCCAGAGCAAGAGCAAGAGGCTAATAGCAGCAGTTGATGAATTACAACGTAGTAAAATTACACACATACACACACACACACACATACATGCATAGATAAAAAGCTCACGCATGCGGCGCAATGCTTTTGGTTTGCTGCAGCTGCTGCTTCTTCTTCCTTTCCAGCGGCGTCACTATTTACTACACTTTTTACAACTGCCAGCAACAGTAACAACAACAACAGCATTTTGCCGGCTTTGGCATTGCCTTCTCTTTTTTTCTGTCGTCGTCGTTACGCCGCTGCCGATAGTCTCTCTCCGCTCACGTCAAAGCCTCGCGTCATGCAAACAAACGTCAATGCTGTTTGGCCAGCCAGCGCCAGCAACAACGACTACGACTTAGCGTGCTATTTTTTATTTTACTTATTATTCTTATTTGTTTTTTTTTTTGCCGCATAAAATGTATGCTGTTGTTGTTGTTGTTGTTGTTATAGTGCTTTGTCTTATTTGTATTATTGGCGAAGTTGTTCGCATTTTGTGTTGCTATTGTTATTGTCTTTGCTGCTGCTGCCGATGATGTTGTTTTTGCTGCTGCTTAATTGCTTGAATGAGCAATGCGGCCCAAGGCATTAGCATATGTATTTAAATTTGCGTGAGAGCGAGAAAGCTTAAGAAAGAGAACATGGATGGATGTGTACACACATATATGTGTATGTACATTAGAGTGGCCCGCTCTTGTTTTAAATATGTAGTACAAAATGTTTCAAAGATGGTTTCATATATTACTCATACGTTATGTAGTGCAGTAGAATAATTGTATCATTATGAATGTTATTCCACATATATCCAAATATACAAAAATAACATTATCATAGTGATGATGACTATATGTATAGATATATATGTATGTATATATTGTTGGAAAAATAGCTGTGTTCACTTGCCGTATGAGTAATATATCTTAAAACTATCAAAGAGCCATTAAAAGTATAAATTTTAATATTTTTCCTTTGATCTATGTTCAAATCTAAAGGAATATGTTTCATTTTATTGCAGTTTTAGACAATCCTAGAATTGAAATCTAGGTAGTTCCTGTATGGAAATGTTTTCTTTCGAGTTCCTTAATTGTATCCTTAACAATGGATATAATAGAAATGTGTCTTATTACTGGCAACCATCTGAGAATTGTTTGTACAACATGTCGTATGAGCAATATTAACAAAATGTACTGTTGGTACTTCGAACCTCATCGGGAAGTTTAACAAAATGCAATTGACGGGTTAGAAATATGTATGTTTGACATTCTTATAAAAGAAATGTGTTTACCAGTGCAGTTAAGTAAGTTAAACGAGCTTTAGTTTTAAACAAAACAGAAGAATTTTTATTGTTTTTGAACTAGAAGTCGCACATGCACAATGCACATACATATATACATACATATGGTCACCCTAACAACGATAAGCGACGTCGACAATGACGACGTCAAACGCGGCGACACGTGTGTCGAGCACTTGGCGCCCTTTTTCGCATAAAATTATTGTTAATTTTGTTGTTATTGTTGCTGTTATACTCTTAACAGTGGGTAGAGTGCGTTATATAATTGCTTGATTCTGTATATATGTGCTTTTTTGGGTTCCAAAATGAATCTCTGATATTGAATTTAGTAAACTAAAGTCTTTGTCCTGGCTGACTGATTGAAGATAAGATCTAAACTATAAGAGCAACGAGGTTCGTATATTCGATTTTATGGCCTTGGTGAACACTAAGAAGCCGTTGTTATATGAAAATGTAAAGGAACTCTTGCGGTGCTCAAATAGATGTGAATAAGATGGGGGAAGAGTAAGCAACGGAACATCCCAAAAGGGACCTGCACTGTATAGCAAGGTCTTGATGAAAACTAGGAACGATATCTTAGAGCATAAGACTATCGGCGGTTCTTCTTCCTTTTTGGAATCAGAAAAACAATAACAGCATTTGCACTTTTTTCTGCTTTCTCATTACAGTTTCGAGCGGTACGGAGAACTAAAACCCCCAAAGCATTCCAATTGACGACAACAACGATAAAACAGAAATCAACTTAAACCAAAACACACCAACTATATTTTATTTTTTTTCGTGTGTGTTTTTTTTTGTGTGTTGTCTTCTTCTCATGCACCTACAGACGTGAGAGTGAGACAGACAGGGAGAGAGAGCGAGAGAGAGAGAGAGAGAGGCGAACTGCAATGATTACCTAGTGGGCCAAAGTGTCCCCCATATAAACTTGTAATATATTGCTAATTAAATAATTGTAATCTACAATCAACCCAAATCCAATCCAATCACTACCAAAACATCTTCAAAATGGAACATAATTCAAAGGAAACGTGTGGTGTTGTTCGTGACGAACAGTGCCTGGCCGATTTCCGCTCGCCGTTAGCGAACTTCTACTATTCCATGCCTGCCATCGATGTTGAACGTATGGAGAAGTTGTGGAAACGGACTGAGTTTTTGCTGAGATCGGGATATCTTGCGATGGGAAGTGTGGCTGGGAGTGTGATGGCCAAATGGAAGGAAAAGAAGGCGAAAGCGGATAAGGCATTAGTGGCAAGAATGCTGCATGGTCACATATGTGCTTTATGCGGTCAAGTGATGCAGCCAAGAATATGTTGCTGCCACAGGCGAAGTCAAACAAAAACAGCAGCAATAGCAGCAACAGCAGCAGCGGAAGCAACAACAACAACACAAACAGTGGCAAGCAGTAGTTCCTATACAAATAGCACAACACCAACAATAACACCAATAACAATAACAATAGCAAAAACAACATTTAGAATAACAACACCAACAACATTCCCCAGCAAGGAGCAAAGCTGCTACTGTTGTTCACATCATCAGCAGCAACATGCTGCCAGCAGCCTGCTGCCAGCAGCAACATGTTGCTGTAGTAACCATAATCGTAATAGTAATAGCAAAATTAGTACAAATAATGACAATAACCAAAAACTGAGAGCAACACCAACCAACAGCAGCAGCAGCAGCACCCACAACAACAACAACAACAACAGCCACAACAGCAGCCACTACAACAACAATATCAATCGGAAACGTTGCAGAAACAATCAGCATGAAAAGCGGCGGCAACATTTCAATGTTTATAACAATTGTTCAAGCATATTGCGTACACTGCAATCATTAATGTTGCTCGTTATGCTGCCCACTGACAAAGCCTGTGCTGCAACAACAGCAACAACAACTAAAAAGAAAAGACTGAGTTTAAGCCCTAATCTATACAACAATAATTATAAACTAATTCAACAACAACAACAACAACAAAAACAATCGAACTCCTCAGTTATTAATTTTGCCACATCACACCAACAACATATACAACAACAACAACAGCGACAAGTGCATCACAAGCATTATTACCATTACCAGCATTATCATCGGCATCGACAACAGCATAATTATCGTCATTATAAACATCATCATCATCATCATCACTGGACGCCCAGCATAGCGCTAACCATCACCATATCGTTGCTGTCGATGCATGCAGCAGCAGCAGCAATGCAACTGCAACCACATCAGCAACAGCAGCAGCAGCAACAGCGATCGCCATTGCCGGCAGGCGAAAGAATAGCATCATCGCATGATCTGGCCAAGAGTCTGGAAGTGTTTACTAGCACAACGCAGGCACCACCTAGCAACACCAACAGCAGCAGTCCAATTGCGACGAGTACGAGTTTGAATGTCAGCAATGATGCCAGATTGTCCGGCAACGAAAAGAGTAAGTCTGGTCACATTTATGTCCTACACACACACACACACATTAGTATAGAAATGAAATGATCCCTGGAAACGGCAAAGAGAGTGAGAGAGCGTCGTGACCTTCACACTTCACTTGCTTACACACATATGATCGTTACACTAAAGATATTTGATCACTTTCTAACACTCAAATTCTTTTTTTTTAAATTAATTTTCAGTCTGCAAATCGATGGACATACGTAACAGTGTATCGGAACTGAGACAGCTCACCAATTGCACAATCATCGAGGGCTTCCTCCTGATCATTCTGATCAACGATGCCGATAATCTGAACCAGACGTTTCCCCTGCTCACCGAAGTCACCGAATATATCGTTGTCTATCGGGTGAATAACCTGATATCGTTGTCGCAAATCTTTCCAAATCTGAGAGTGATACGCGGCCACCAACTGTTTGAAGAGACATATGCCTTGATTCTCTATTCTAATCGAGACCTGCAGGATATTGGTCTGTCCAATCTGAGGGCCATTGCCAGGGGCGGGGTGCGCATTGAAAAGAATTTGTCGCTGTGTTTTGCGAAGACCGTCAATTGGAAGCAGATAACCTCGAAGCAGGCCAAGCCGGGGGATATTGTGATCAAAGCAAATCGCCATGAGGACCAATGCCCCAAGTGTCCCGGCGAGCTAAAGGGTGGCGATAGTCAGGACGGTAATGGTCTGGAAGGAGGTGATATGCTTAGTTGCAAGGAGTATCCGGGACACAAGCGATATTGCTGGAGCACCAAAGCGTGCCAAACAAGTGAGTCTAACACTGATTTCATCACTGGAGACTGGTCTCCCTAACTCTCTCTATCTCTTTATCCTTAACAGTCTGTCCGAAGGAGTGTCCCGACAACTGCTTGGATGAGAACAATTGCTGCAATGACGCCTGCATGGGCGGCTGCGTCCGGAATCAGACTGGCCAAAACGTTTGCGTTGCCTGCCGGCATCTCTCCATAAACAACATTACCTGCATTGATGAATGTCCTCCTGGTTACTACAAGGTGAGTCTCCTGCCCAGATCTTTTGAACTCACATGGAGTAACTGAAATTATGTACACTTTGCAGTATGACAGGCGCTGCATTACGGCCGACGACTGTGAACGGATTAAGACCAGGTTTGAGGACACCAAGGAGATGACTCTGGTGCACTTCAATGGCACATGCACCACACGCTGTCCCATCGGCTATAACATTCAGAATAACACGTGTGTCGAGTGCTTCGACAACTGCGAGAAGAACTGCGAGGGCGGCATTATCGAGAGCCTGACGCGCGCTAAAGAATTTCGTGGCTGCACCAGGATCACCGGACAATATGGCCTCACCATAAGCATCAAGCGTGGTGGACGTAAGTGTATAGATAGCTCTTATGTGAACAACTGACCAATAATTTGAATCTCCACTCCCAAACAGCCCACATGATAGAAGCTTTGGAAACCGGACTGTCCTCGCTGCATACGATAGATGCTTACCTCAAGGTCCATCTCACCTATGGCCTCACTTCGTTGAGTTTTTTCAAATCCCTGCGCACGATAAATGGAGCCAACCCGCTTGAAGGTTTTTATGCTCTGTATGTGCTCGAGAACAACGATCTGGAGGAGATTTGGGCACCGAATCAGACTGTCAATATCAACAGCGGCAAAGTCTTTTTTCACTTCAATCCCAAGCTGTGCGTGAAGACCATTAACGGTCTATTGCCCATGCTGGCTTCCAAGCCCAAGGCATTCGAAAGTGATGAGGTGGCCCTCGATTCCAATGGCAATAAGGCGTTATGTAAGCAATTTCAATGGTTCAATGAATGCGATCCTAAATGGATGTATTGATCGAATTTTCTTCCCCAGGCGATCCTATAAAGCTCAATGTGACAGTGGGAGGAATATCGGATATAATGGCCCTGGTGGAGGTCAGCAATACGTCTATACATTTTGACGATCATCGGGCCTTCATCGGTTTCCAGTTCTATCATATGATAGATCCGGATGGCAATGCCACCAAAGGCAACTATCTGCCCTGCGAGGATAGGTGCGTATATATAGTGCATGCCGTCTAGCTAAGTCGAATCATCTAATACGATATAACTGATCTGGAACGCAATTCGGACCATCAGCAGCTAGATTATTCCTTTACTTTCTACTATTGTCTGACCATCACATCTTTCTCATTTTAGATGGACAGTAAGTGATCCTAGCAAGGACTATAAGCATTTCTTTTTCGGCCTGCAGCCGTACACACAGTATGCCTACTATGTGCGCACCATGACCATATCAACGGAGAAGAAGAGCGGCCAGAGTGACATACAGCATTTCACAACCCGACCATCGCAGCCGAAATTTGTGGAGAGAGTTCGGGCGCAATCGAACTCCAGCTCGGAAATTGTGAGTATGATTTGGGGGGAAATGGGGGGGATAAGTCAACAGCCATTGGGGTGACCCTGGCAACATCAACCTAACCGCACTCTGCTATCTTTCTGTTGCACAGGTGCTGAACTGGGATCCGCCGAAGCAAGTTCATGGCAGGCTCAAGCGGTATCTGGTGAAAGCAGTGCTCTCCCACAAGGATGTCAGCTTGGATGAGCGCAACTACTGCATTGATCGTAAGTAACATGTCGTTGTGAGTGTAATTGTATCCTTGAGTATACCATTTTGCTTGCTCTTGCAGCCTTAAGGATGTATGAACAGAAGAGTGTGCCTGTCGAGAAGCCGCAGGGGCAATCTGGTGATCCCTCAAAAGCCGACTGCAAATGCGATGCCGGTGGACGCGGCAAGGTCAGCGGCGGCGGCGGCGGTGGCTTCGATCAGAAGGCGGCCGACTCAAAACTACAGGAAGAGAGTAATTTTGAGGACACTCTCCAGAATTTTGTCTACGTCCGCAACGACAATCCAAAGAGGTCAAAGACAAAGTCGGAGGAGTCCTCTAACAGCCCAAAAGACAATAGTATCGATAGCAGTGGGCAGGGCAATGCGATACGTCGTCAACGGCGTGACATCGATGAGGACTATGAGGAGGAAGATCACCTCGGCGGCCTGGACAGCGTCCTAATGCGTCACATACGCTCGGTCAAGGCAGCCAGCTCGAATATAACTGCGAATATCAACGGATCCGGATCCTCGATTAATGTGCCACCAGAGGACTGGCTGAAGACCCCCAACGTATTGACAGAGAGCAACTACTACGAGTCCTTTGTGGCGGAGGTGAACGCCACCGAGACGCAGTTCGTCTTCAAGCAACTGCGACACTTCACCGTCTACACACTCTCCGTGGTGGCCTGCCGTGAGTTCGAAGGTCCCGGCGACAATCTGCCCCGTTGCAGCAGTGCTCTCTCGTTAGACCAGATGACCGATAAGCTGGGTAAGAGAAGTTCCCAAACTAGTTTGTGACATTTTGTGAATCTTTATCCTTCTTGCAGAGAAAGCGGACACGCCGCGCGAACTGGAAGGCTTCCTGGAAAATGTCAACAATACGCGAGGCTCAGTTCGACTGCGCTGGCTGCCACCGCTGAGGCCCAACGGTGCCATTGTGTCGTACACGATCGCCTACAAGCGGGAGACGGCCGACGCCGTCGTGGAGAAGAAGTGCATCACTGTCGCTGACTATATGAATCGAACCGATGGCTATGTCCAGGAGTATCTAAGTGAGGGCAACTACAGCTTCCGCATCCAGGGTAACTCCTTGGCCGGCGGGGGTGACTTCACCGACTATGTCTTTGTGATTGTGCCGGTGAGTGCCACAAATCTATAGTTGTCAGAAGTGGTGAACCAGGAGGGGAAGAGCCGTTATAGCCGTCCCGACTGAAGGAAGAGATCTCACTCCATTCATAATCTCATTCTTGCCCCTTTTCTAGGAGATGCCACAACGAACCTCAGGCTGGCTTATCGCCCTAATTGTGACCTTGGTCGTTTCCTCGGTCTTCTTGGTCTCCGGCTATGTTTACTTTGCCTTCTTTGCGAAGAAGCCACCAAAAGATCTGACCATCCATACGGAGGTGAATCCGTTCTATGCTAGCCTGCAGTATGTGCCGGATCATTGGGAGGTATCGCGCGATCGCATCATTCAGCTGGGTCCCCTCGGCCAGGGCTCCTTTGGCATGGTGTACGAGGGTATTCTGAAGGCCGACCAGGCAGCGGGCGAGGACAAGCCGTGCGCCATCAAAACGGTTAACGAGAATGCCACGGATCGGGAGCGAACCAATTTCCTGAACGAGGCGAGTGTGATGAAGGAGTTCGACACCTACCATGTGGTCCAGTTGCTGGGTGTCTGTTCGCGCGGACAGCCAGCGCTCGTCGTCATGGAGCTGATGAAAAACGGCGATCTCAAGTCCTACCTAAGGGCCCATCGTCCCGATGAGCGGGAGGATGTGCTGGCCAGCTATCAACAGAGGATTGGGGTGGTGACAACGGGTCCGCCGCCGTACAGTCGCATCTACCAAATGGCCATCGAGATAGCCGACGGCATGGCCTACCTGGCGGCCAAGAAGTTCGTCCATCGAGATTTGGCCGCTCGCAACTGCATGGTGGCCGCCGATCTCACGGTGAAGATCGGTGATTTTGGTATGACAAGGGACATCTATGAGACGGATTACTATCGTAAGGGCACCAAGGGTCTGCTGCCAGTGCGTTGGATGCCGCCGGAGAGTCTGCGCGATGGCGTCTACGCCAGCTCCAGCGATGTGTTCAGCTACGGCGTCGTGCTCTGGGAGATGGCGACGCTGGCCTCGCAGCCGTATCAGGGTTTGTCCAACGAGCAGGTGCTGCGCTATGTCATCGATGGCGGTATCATGGAGCGACCCGAAAACTGTCCGGAGCTCCTCCACAAGCTGATGCACCGCTGCTGGCACCACCGACCATCGGCCAGGCCGAGCTTTCTGGACATCATCGCCTACTTGGAGCAGGAGCATCTGTCGGAGCCGCACTTCAAGGAGGTCTCCTTCTATCATTCGGAGGCGGGCCTCACCTACCGCGAAAAGGAGCGCAAGGAGAAGAGCCAGATGGACGCCTTTGGCATTGATCCGCTGGAGGCAGATATCGAGCCCGAGGATGCCACCACCCCCCTGCGAGTTGGCGAGTACCAGGGCTACACATCCAAGATGGACCAGCCGGCCGAAAGCCCCATTGCCCTTGTGGATGACCAGCCCACACATTCGCCCTTCAGCCTGCATTCCCACTCCCATAGCGGCTTCATCATGAGCAGCACTCCGGACAATGCCACCCCGGGCGCCGCCGCCTCGCACTCGCAAGGCACCGACGCCAAGGCGGATGTGGAGCGCGGCTACGAAATGTACGATCCCAGCCCCAACTTTGCGGATCTGCCCACCAGCGGTGGCAAGCTGAGCGGGGAGCAGCATCTTCTGCCCAGAACTAAAGTAAATCCCAGCATTATGCCCATGAGCAGCTCCATGCCGGATGATGTTATCGGAGGCGGTGGCGGCGTCAGCTCATCCCTGCAGCCTTCAACAGCCTCGGCGGCGAGCTCTAATGCCAGCTCCCACACGGGCACGAGCAGCCGCTATCCGAGCCTGAAGCGAACCGTGGCTGACACGCTGAAGAAGACCATGCCCACCAGCATGCTCAACCGCAAGTTCTTCAACCACAGGCGCACCGGCAGCAACGCCAGCCACAAGAGCAGCATCTCGAACAGCAGCAGCACCAACCTGACCAGCCGCCCGGGGCCGGTGCCGATGAGTGGCGGCGTGGGAGCGGGTAATCTCAGCACCATAGAGAGCGGCGGCAGCGGCAGTGCCGGCAGTTATGCGGGAACACCACGCTTCTATACGCCCGCGTCCAGGCCCAGCGCAACGACAATCAGCGACAACCCGAACTACAAACTTCTGGACGAATCAGTGACCAGTGGAGGCGGTGCGTCCGGGTCTGTGGGATCTGTTGGAGGCGGCGTAAGTAAATCTCCTGTTAAGCAAATATCCTGGGGCCTCGGCATATCGGAGGCGGCGGACGCACCAGCGGCAATGCTGACCACCAGCAGCCTGAATCCCAACTATGAGTTGATGCAGCCGCCGCCACCCACTGTGGCAGCAACGGCACCGCCCCCCCTCACCCTCAGCGACAATCCCAACTATGTGCAGATGAATGAGCCGCAGATCAGCAAGCCTCATCATCGTCCAACTGCTGGCATCCATCTCATGAAGGCCCCGCGACGCGATTTCATGCGTTCCAGCTCCGATGATGATGATGATGACGAGGACGAAGATTATGACGATGATGACGATGACAACGATATGCACACGGAGGATATCAAAATGGAGCGAATGCCGCTAAGCAGGCTGAAGCAGCCGCCCAAAAGTAAAGGCCCCCATCAGCAGCGAAGTCGGAGCGGCAGCCGGACGAGAAGAGGTGAGGAAACAGCGACTAGCACGGGAACTGGAACGGGAGTGGGAACTGGAACAAGCAGCGTGTCCAATGTGCTCAAAGAGAATTGGCTGAGGCAGGCGAGCACGACGCGACCGCCGCCGCCAAACGGTTTCATTGGACGCGAAGCGTAAACGAACCGAAATTGTTATCGAAATTGTTATCGAAATCGTTATCGAAAACGAGTGTAAATAGTGTGAATTTAGGATGAGTATAAATTTAGTAAGGTTTTTAGTCAGTAGGCGGAATGAACAAATTATAAAAAAAAAAACAACAAAAACAAAAAACAAAACAAAACATTCAACTAGGAATTTGGCAATTCTTGGGATTGCTAATATATATAGATCGGATTTTGTTTGCTTTCTTTCTTCTTGTTTGTTCTTGTTTGATTTGGAACACCTCCTTTTGACCAAGAAGAAGATAGAAGAAGACGCAAGTGAAGCAACATTTTAGACAAACTTTTGCCCAGTTGCAGCCAAGATATATGCGCACGCACCTGACTTTTAAATATACATAACATATATATCTATAGATATGTATCTATATATATAGATCTATATATATGGATATGTATCTATAGATAATCTTAAGCTTATTTATATACGTTTATATATTTGTTAAGGTTATTGCTTTTTTTGTTTTATTTTTTTGTTTAATAATTAATCTGATTATTGTTTAACTAAACAGCCGTTCAACATGCAAAACTGAAGAATGAATGAAGAAAGCAACACAAATACAACAACAAACAAAACAACAACAAACAAGTCCTACATGCAAATAACAAAAGTACAAAAGCCAACAACCAACCAACCTAAGTAGTAACGTTTATATAGAACATAACCTAACCTAACCTAACCTATATTATATACACATACACACACACACACACAATCACAACCACACACGCAATCATGTGTAAATTATGACTCTTCCTCCTTCTCCTCCCCCCCCACACACACACACACACACTTTTCGTTAGCTGTCTTAGGAATAGTTTTAGGAATAGTAATTCGTACCTTATAACAAAATTGTTAAGCAGAACACACTGAAACGTTACAAAATGTACAAGCAGACACAGCCAACAACAATATACAAAAACAACTTAAACAACAAGCAATACAACAACAACAACAACAAAAGTTAAATTTAGTTTGCGTATCGTTGCACAACTTTTCAATATCAAAATGATTCAGCGAAATCTTTTATCGCCATTGAATCCTTTTAACTCGTTTCACTTTCAAGTGTGATCGAGTGAGTTCCTTGGGGCAACTGTCTCGTCGCCATTTCAAGTGTGCAAACTCTCTCCTCGCCTTTGAATCCGTTCAACTCGTTTCAGTTTTAAATGTGTGATTGAGCGAGTCTTTCGAACTAGAGCTCTATCGCCGGAGTTGAACCCTTTCAACTCCTATCAATCTCACGCTCTTGTATATCGACAACCGACTCAATTTCGTTATAATTTTGCCATTGAAATGATTATACTTAGGATGCTCACGATGTCTGACATTCACCATGCCCCAGCATATTTCATTTACTAATGTTCAAGGAATGTGGAACCCTGACAGACATCGTCAGCAGCCAAATAGAGTGTATGCAAATTGTGCAACGATACAAGACCAAATTGAAGTCAGCCTCCACTGGTCTTTGTCTAAAACAAAGTTGTACTTACACAACATTTATAAATTTAAGTTAAATTATTAATTTGGAAAACCAGAAAATTACTCAAACTATTTTTTATTTTAACTATATACGCTTGAGGGTTTTATATACAAACATATATTTATATATATATGAATATGTTGCATTGCACCAAGTTGAGTAAGATTCAGTCCCTAAATGGATGTCTGCTGATGTGCGAAGCTGGGAAATCTTATATCAAGCGATCACTGTCTGGTAAATTAACTGGTCTGATCCATTTTCTCTAATATCCAACTGACAGATGAAACTCTGAAGCCCTTTAAATACCAAGATTTCATTACATTTTTACATTTTTGGTAGCCTTTGTCAGAATATAAACAATCAGTATAGTTTACCTTGGCTATTCCCCAGCAGCTTGACTATTTGTCAGCGGCAATGACAGTTTGACTACCCCTTAGGAGTGTGACTACTCCTTAGCAGTTCAGCTACTACTTAGCAGTTTGACTACTTCACAGAAGTTTGACTATCACATGGCTGTATGACTACTCCCCAGCAGCAACAGCAACAAGAAAATGCTCCAATTCTGATTACTTAAAATTTGCTATAAATGCCTACCAAGTGTATAGAATCCTTAAGGAGTTTGACTCAACAGCATGAAGTTTTTAAATTTGACAAAGCCGTTAAATTGCTGCTATTGCAGCATATATATTGTATATAAAGCTTGGAGAGTGATTGATATATTAGCTAGCACCTCTATATATTATATTATATTTTACATATATGTATATATATATATATATATTTTAACTTTTATTTAATTGTAAATTATTATTTTAAAAGCGAGTGCAAAAGTAATTGTGTTGTTTGTTTGTTTGTTTATTGATTTTATACTTTTTGAATATTTTAAATATCTAATATATATTTATATATATATATTTATTTTTTTAACCCCCCTTGCCTGTACATTTTCTTTTAACAACAACAAGAAAACGTAGCGAAAGAGCGCGAACCCCCCTCTTGGCAGCTGGCAAAAGTTTGTAAACACGAAAAAGTTTCTTCTTTTTAGGCATGTAATTTATACATTATTGTACATATAAGTTTTCATACATACATCAAAAATATGTTAGCAGAGTGCCCGAGAAACGAAAATCAAGTGTACAGATTTTATTTTATTTCATAAATATATATATTTTTTTTCTAAATTAATTTTTGCTGAAGCCAAGCTTCCCCCCAGAAGAAGACGAAAACAAACAACAAGAAATTATAAGCAAAATAATATTTAAAAACAAAAAAATACCAATCATAACGTAAATTCAACTAAGAGCTTAACTAATTTAAATGTGTTTACATATATATATATATATATACATAGTTATAAACATGTACACGCTGCTATATATACATACAGACATGTATACATTTGAAAAGCAAAATCATCAAGCAAGCAAGCTATTAGCAAAAGCATTTTAGGATCAAGTTCAAAACCCGCCACACACATTACAAAGCAAACGCAAACGCAAACACAGACTCAAAACTCAAACTCAGAGTTGGAGTTGAGGCCTGACCTCCTCGATTTGACTCGACTCGACTCGACTCTTCACCTAGACAAATGCCGATACAGTTGATATTGTAGAAGACACCTCAGTGTGGCTCTATAGTTAGATGCGCTTGTTGCCTATAGACATCGTACTACGCCATAAGCACCACTCAAATAGTAAGGAAAAAAAACAGAAACTGAAACGATTTTTTATTTTTGTTTTACGCTAGAGATCAACGAATAGTTTATAATAAAAACAATAGTTAAATTCTACATATATACTTATATGCTATATATATATGTATTTTCATATATGTATATGTATAGTTAAGAGCTGTTACGTGATATGTTTTTGCTGAGTGTGCTATCATCTGACAGTTCTGCAATTTCTAGCAAAAGAAGAAAAAAACCAAACAAACACACGCAAACACACAAACCATTGAGCAACTACTGGTGAGAGACGGATTCACTGTAAGGCCTTAACAGGGGACTGACTCACTGTAAGGCTTTAACAGGGGCAGTTTCTGTTAAACATGTTACGAAGAAGTACGTAGAAATAGTATGAGGAATGTTAACAACAGACTGCAAGCAGCATTGTTGCGAAACATATCTCTCTAGTAGTTGCTCAATGCACAAACACACACACACACATTCTCTTCAACAAGATTTTGCTAATAACAACAACAACAACAACAACACCAACAACAAAAGTATTCGATATTTGCCTTCGCTCTTTATATTATTATATATATTAAACAATATTAAACTATACATCTATATACATATATATATATATATATAAAAGAAAACAAATTATTTAACACCAAGCAAAGGAAATGTTTAGGAGACAACACCAAGAACGAACGCATGTGCAACATTTCTTTTCTTTTTTTTTTTTGTTTTTTTTTTGTCAGTGTATAGTTTATATATAAATTGCTTAAGTATGTAAAAGCAAGCAGCCTAATTATTTAAATGAATTATACAACAATTTTAGATTTAATCTTGAACTAATATTAAGCCTAAACAATACTAGTGCTAATTATATTATGAAAAACAAAACAAAACAAAACAAAACTGGGAAGCAAGCGATATTTACACTGAAACGGAAGTAAAATTATTATGGAAAACAAACAAACAAAAAAAAAACATAAATATATACATTAATTTAAATTAAATCAATTAATTTAATTAACGTTTAAAAAGAAAAGCACACACATACACACTCAATAGATATTCTACACACATACACACACACACACACAGACTCATTAACACATACACACACACACACACACACTAAAAAGACTGAAAGATATAGTTCCTTTTGTTTTTATGTACATAAAAAAAAATACAGCAAATTCTAAACGAAAAATTGTAAACTTAAAAACACAAAAAAAAATAAATAAATAAAATAAAGCGTAAAAACAATTAATGGAATTATATATTTAAACAAATTAAATGTAAATCAAAGAGAAGCCGCAGCAAAAAAATAAAAGCAAGCATTATGTAACAATTATGTATATTTAGTAGTTGAATTAACTAAATTTGTAACAAAAATGCCCAAAAATACAAAGCAAAAGCAAAGGTTTAAATAATATAAAAATAATAATAAAAAATCTTAGCGCAGCCGCAAGACAATGCCAAAATTGCAAGTTTCTATATACATACATATTTATATAGCTATATATATACATATGTATATGTATACACATACACCCACACACATACATATGTCTATGTACAACAACCTGGCTCGTTAATGGCGCCCAAAAAATCAGCTGCTTTATTGTAAATATTATAATAATAATAATAATATAAATCAAATGCAAAAATTCGTATGAAAATAATAACAGAAAACAACAACAAAAAAAGCTTCAATATTTTTATTATTTCAAACTAAAGTTAATTGTAAATTATAATTGCTAAGTTAATTGTTTCCTGTTTTGTATAAGCGAATGAAAACACACACACACACACACACACTATGTAACAACAAATTATGGCAAGTCTATAATAAACAAATAAAAAAAAAACTAAATTAAAATATAAAAAAAAATTAAAAAATGTGAAACCAAATGAAACAGAAACTTGCATTCATTAATAAGCTTGAGGGAGCATGTGTGATTGGGGATGAAACGAATTTCCTTTGGAAAACGTATATAACTTTGCATTATGTTTAAGCAAGCCCCTAAAAAGTATGCTACAATTAAAGGTTGAGGTTTGAGGGTCACTCGAAACAAACAACTTAAGTCAGGGACTGTGAGTACATTGCTGAGCTATGCTCTTGCACGCACAGTTTGAGAATTCATTTAATTGATAAATACGACAGCATGATTTTTATGGGTTTGTATAGAAGTTCTTTAGCCAGGGTACATCTCTCAGCCCCAACAGGGCCAGTTAAACAAAACGAAGAAACTTCACATGACCTTCATATAAAATCATAGTCTACCCTGTTCCCTAATACCCGCACCGGCTTCCCCGATAATTAAACAGCTGCTTAAATTAGAATTAAAAATTGATAAAAGAATTCCACAACATTCACCCATAAAAATTCTTTAAATAAAGTCTTAGTCTTAGATAACTAAATTTGAATTTGCAGGTAAAGTATGTAAAGTCGTTATATTAAATGTAAATTCGTACTGTCACACTTTTCGTTGATAAAAGTAATGAAGCGTTCACAGTCACTGCAATGCAGCCCTGAAAACAATTCAAGCGATTTGAAATTGCCAGCCCTGGTCTCAGCAAATACAGAGTTGGTTTACCAAATCATCACAAATGAACTCATACGGTTTGTAGTCAACAAAGAAAAAAAAAGCATTGTACATTAGATTTATACACAAAAATTACGCCAAACACAAAAGGAGCGACAGCGAACAGTCCCGTAGTATTTGCTCGTACTCGTATCAATGTCCGTCTCCTTGAATTTTCGTATGCCTCCCTCCGTGCCGCTCTCGCTCTCTCTCTAATCATTCGTGTGTTCCATACATATATTTTTTTTGCGTTTTTTCTATTCTTTTTATTTGTATATTTCCATAGTTTGTATTATTGTTATGTACATTTTGCGTTGATGAAGCACAGCAACAACAACACACACCAACATACCAATACCACAACAACAACAACAACAACACAGAAACAGAAGAAACAAACAAACTGAAAAAACGCAAAGACAACGAAACCCTTTCCAAACCAAAAGCTAGAAAAATGGCTGGCAAAATGTACGGAAAGGGTAAGAGTAAGTAAATGTCACAGACAAACACATACTTTTAAACATTAAACATTGCTAATTTCCCCTCCGCAACCATTGAATATTTAACTTTATGTTTGCTTTAATTAACATCCAATCCATCTCCATTCCCACACTCATTGAATCTCCCCATCCCAGAGAGTTATTGTGTATAAACATATAATCGAAATTGTATTTGCGTTTGTTAATCCAGCCGCCATTGAATCGGAGGAGCAACAAAAACGCCGTTGGCAAATAGAACTAGAGTTCGTCCAGTGCCTGTCGAATCCCAACTACCTCAACTGTAAGTTTAACCATGCCCAAGCAACAACAGCATTACTTATTCCAATGGTTCCCATTGCAGTTCTCGCCCAGCGTGGCTACTTCAAGGATCAGTCGTTCATCAGCTATCTCAAGTATCTGCAGTACTGGAAGGAGCCGGACTATGCCAAGTATTTGATGTACCCCATGTGCCTGTACTTTCTCGACCTGCTGCAATACGAACACTTCCGGCGCGAGATTGTCAACTCGCAGTGCTGCAAGTTCATCGATGACCAGGCCATACTCCAGTGGCAGCACTATACAAGGAAGCGCATCAAACTTCTGAACTCGGTGGCGGAGCACAATGCACCAGCTGTGGGTCAGGGTCAGCAGCAGCCGCTGGCCATTAATGGTGATGCTGACATGGCTCTGGGCCTGGCGGGCGGCGAGGCTGATATAGCGCTGGGCTCCGGCGCCGGCCTGGGCATTGAAGCCGCAAATCCTCAACAGCTTATGAATGGCAGCGCCGGTGGTGTGGGTCTGGGTATGTCAGGGCCCATGCAGCAGCAGCAGCTCCACATGAACGGCCTGGCCACCGGCGCCAACATGAAACTAGACTTAAATCAGTAAATGCCACGAAATCGGTTCATAATAAACTAGCTTAAGATCCAGACCAAGATGCCTAAGTATATACATGTCATGTCTCTGTGCTGTCGCTCACTTTTGTCGTTGCACCTACTCATCCAACACCTGCTCCTCCATTTGCTCATCAACTAATTGATGTTTCATTAAATCCCTAGGCACTCAGCTTCAGGATCAGGCTGATGCCGATGCAGTTGCCCACAAGGGCCAGTTCTATGGCGTCTATTTGCTTTGCAGCCAGAGCCTGGATGCGCGTTACCATGGCAAATGCTATATCGGCTTCACGGTAAACCCCCAGCGCCGGATTAAGCAGCATAACCGCGGCTGCGACTTTGGCGGCGCCAAGAAGACCAGCAAGAAGGGACCCTGGCAAATGGTTATGATCGTACACGGATTCCCCAATAATATATCGGCGCTGCAGTTTGAGTGGGCGTGGCAGCAGCCCACCATGTCCACACGCCTGAAAATCTTTAGCGAACTGAAACGCAAGCGGCCCAAGGAAACGCATTTCGATTACAACTTTCGGATACTAAATCGCATGCTGGGCGTGGGACCCTGGCACCGACTGCCCCTGACCATACGCTGGCTGGAGGCGGACTATGAGCGTAGCTTCGAAATGCCGCCGCCGACACATATGCAAATTGTGAGCGGCAAAGTGTCCATAACGGCCTCGCAGCGTGGTAAGAAAGACGATGCAGTGGCTCAACAGTCAGCACGAGCACGAAACTGGACCAGCGAATGCCATCTTTGCATGCAGCGTATTGAGCAGCCAGAGCGATCTGGCATGGGCTGCCTAAATGCCAGTTGCCGTCTAAACTGCCACATGGTGTGCCTGGCCAGCTATTTGCTGGGAGATGAGCCAGGCCAGTATGTGCCCATTGGCGGGACGTGTCCAATGTGCGAAACTCAACTAACCTGGGCAGCCTTGTTGCAGCGCCAGCGTCTGGGACTGAACCAAAACCAGCAGCAGCATGAAAACGATGATGATGATGATGGTGAGTTCAGCGACGTGCCGGATGTGGACAGCGATGATAGTGATGTGGAGATTTGCCAGCCAAGCGACGACTAACATTTGCATTTACTTGGAATTGATATCGAAAATAAAGTTAAGCTATTTATGATCATTTGTTTTAGCGAAATTTCTATATGTATATGTCTTTTATTTAGCAAGCTCGAGGTCAAGCCTACTGAAGTCCAATGGACAACCAAATTTAAGCTGCTTATCACAAGGTAACAGCAATTGGCATATAACAGAATTGTCAGACAGAGGACTTTGTTTCTGGGTCCTCCCCTTCATCAGTGACCTTTTTCTGTTCATATTTGACAACTGATAGCTGTTTTAGCTATTTGTTTATAAATTTATAACCTATTTATTTATACATTTAACATAAATGCATGCACATATTACGGTTGCGGTCATATGTCTAGCAAAGCAATCTCCGTCTTAATGTTTTTCAGGACCTGTTTGTAATACTGCAGTTCGCGCTTCTCGTTCAAATAATACTCCATCGACATTTGTACATATTGCTCGCCCTTGAAGTTGAAGGTTGAGACTTCGGTGGTGTCAATCAGGTGTTCCTCGTCATCGGCGGGCTGTTGCTGTTGGTCCTGCGCTTGGGCAGCATCAGGGTCTGGGAGAGGCGCGCGCAGACTTATTGTTGGCTGCACTAATCTGACACGTTTGCTTTCTGGAATGAGATCGACCTCAACTGCGAAATGCAGAATCTATTTAGTTATGAAACCAAAGCAATATTAGGTGCACTCACATTCATTCTCGCTGGGACTCATACGCTCGCCAGCTCTATTGTGCTCTGCATTCACATTGGCCGTGGTCGACTCCACCGTGTTGAGGCTTAGTAATTCATTATCAAGATTAATGTAGTAAGACGATGAGGAGCACGCCGTGTTTGCTTCTTCATTGACGTAGGGAAACGGTTCCGCCTCGCCCAACAGCACTGTGCGATTTTTGGTGGCGGATATGTATTTGGTATCGAAATGTTTACTGCAAATAAACAATTTCGACGCTTCTATCTTTGGATGCACTTGGCCCAGTTCACGCCAGAGACGTATGCGTTCTGGTTGTTTGGGAAATGAAAATACTGAAACGCCGGCCATTTTATTGTGATTTTCACAATCTTTATAAACGCAAAGTCGCATGGCCATGTTTTTATTTATATTATTTAAATTATTAATTTTATTTAGCTAAACTCGCAATTTGTTTACTTCGTTCCAAGCAGTCACTGATTTCGATATATAGTATCGATAGACATAAAAGTATTTTAAAGTAGCAAGTCACTGTAGCAATAGCTTAAGTAGCAGATACAAAATCACATTCACGACTACGCTCAAAGAGATAAAGGGTTTTTCTTTGAAATCGATCGAACTTTATGTCACAGGTAACAAACAAAATGACAATAATGGCCTTGCGGTCAGCTTAACATCAACTAAGGAGGATTACGATTTTGGCCTGTATCATAATTTTCCTGATTGTGAATGCACCCCAGCAGTTAAAATAACACTATCGATATCATTCAATCGGCTTACCAAGCCGCTTTATAATTATTATTAAGTGGCAACGCCGCTGTGAGTAGTGCAATTTTTCAAGTAACGGGAAAAGCTTAAAAAATTTGCACAGCTATTTTATATAATTCTTTGTTTATAAAGCACATACATTTATGTGCATATATCTGTTATTATGTTTACGCGTTCCAAGAGCTACGAAGTCGATGGCAGCATATCGGTGCCCGATCCAGATATGGAAAGCAATAACACATGCATTGATCTCACATCGAAAAAAGAGCGTAAATCTGGTGTGAGCGTTAACACGATTTGCAAAGGATTTGTGACCACTTACCAGGGTTACTGCGAACACACATCCCTGCACGGTGTACAGTATCTAGGGGAGGAGCGGCGGCCCATTAAGGAGCGTGTCTTTTGGCTGTCCGTGTTCGTATTGTCCATCTATTGTTGCGGCACGCTGATCCTAAGTGCCTACACCAAATGGAACGAGACGGTAAGCATCTGATTTGGTCATTTTTAAAAGTGAACAATTTGTTGTTGCTCCCTTGCAGCCTGTAATTGTGAGCTTTGCTGAACGATCTACACCTGTATGGAGTATACCCTTTCCGGCTGTCACCATCTGTTCTGAAACCAAACGCGTGCTCAAAAGGAATGGCAAAGGCAGCTCATATGCTCTGCTGTACAACCAGTTTACGAAAGATATGAGAGCCAGCCGTATCTTCCAGGCCCAAAACATTACCGCCTTTGAAATGGAGGAGTTCCGTACGCTGCTGCATGTGTGCAACACCCAGATTATCGAGGAGGACATGCCGCTCATACCTGGCGATGATGTTGATTACTTTGAAGTGCTGGAGAGAATGCTGCCGCCGTTTGAGCGCTACTTCTTCTTCTGCCGCTGGCTGAGTCGGTTCAGCGAGTGTGACAAGTTCTTCCGTAAGACATTGACAGAGGAAGGAATCTGTTATACATTCAATGGTCTGGCACCCATGGATATCTATCGCGAGGATACATATCAGTACCAGCACAGCTTGAATAGTCTGGACAGTGATAATGCGACTGACCATTCGTCATCATGGTCGCTGGAAACGGGCTACGCGCCCACGAGCGAAGTGGAAACTTATCCAGCGCGGGTGCTAAGCGCTGGAGCACGTTCGGGCATATTCATAGCCCTGCAGAGTTTCAAGCAGGAGGTGGACTATGCTTGCCGCGGTCCCGTGCAGGGCTTCAAGGTGCTACTCCATGCTCCCGATGATGTGCCCCAGGTGTCCAAGCAGTTTGTACGCATTCCCATGGGCAAGGAGGTGCTGATTGCAGTCAAACCGAACATGATAACCATGTCGTCGGGCATTGCCGAGTACGATTCACTGCGGCGTCAATGCTTCCTGAGCCACGAACGCCTGTTGCGCTTCTTCAAGGTCTACACGGAGTCGAATTGCCAGCTGGAATGCCTGGCCAACTTCACGCTGACCAAATGCGGCTGCGTCAAGTTCTCCATGCCCCGCTCTGTGGACATGCCCGTATGTGGTGAAGACAAGATCTATTGCTACGAACGCGCCGAGCGCGACTTGTTGGTGCGCGAGTTCCAGCGCGTTCAGAATCTCAATGTTGCTGGTGAGGCAACGCGAGGCGTGGAATCCGCCTGTAATTGCATGCCCGCTTGCACCTCTTTAATCTACAACACGGAAATATCGCAGGCCAACTTCGATCTGGAGGAAATGCTGGCCGCTGACGGCGACACGGAATTCATGAACGAGTATCCCGGCTCCCAAATGTCGCGACTTTCCATTTACTTCAAGCAGAGTCAGTTCATCACCTCAAAACGTTCCGAGCTGTATGGTGTAACAGAGTTTTTGGCCAATTGTGGTGGCATCTTTGGTCTGTTCATGGGCTTCTCCATACTTAGCCTAGTGGAATTAATGTACTACTTTACCTTGCGTTTCTGGAGCAATATGAAACATTTGGTTAAGGTGGATCAGTCATAGGTGACCAAAAATAATACGTCCCTCTGTTAATAGTGTAATTAGTTCATTTTTGTTGCTTGTAATAAATGTTTAATATTGTTTTAGAAAGGTTTTCAAACATATTTTAAGCAAATTCCATTTATTTGATGTACATATTTATTTATCAGGCAGCTTATATTAATTATTAAATTAAAGGAATATATATTCTAAGCCTATATGGAGATCGTTGGTTTTGTGAAATCTCCACTCTCCTAGCATCAATATCAATGTTATTTCTGGCGGCGTATTAATTTCAAATTGAAATATTCCCGCTCTATTACAACTGCGTGGCAACTCTGCAAAATGACAATGCCAGTTTGCGCGCCAAAAACTATCGATAATTGCGCGTTAACAAGCAGGCGCCAGTATTGTCGCTCATCGCTGCGAATTTCCAGTGTGTGTGTTTAATATTTTTGTATCATTTAGTTTATAAAAATATAGAATTTGTTATAAGTGTCAGTTAATTCAGACCAGTAGCAACAATAACACAGCAATTGAAACGACAAAACTGTTCGATAGAAAGAAACGCGACATTTTGGCAACCCGGCATTGACATTCGCATTCCGATTTCGATTTGCTATTGTTCTGCTCTTTTTAAAGCGGCCTTCGTCGCGTGAAGATTGTGAAAATTTGTGTTTTCCCAATATTTTCGTGTGTTAATTGCAATTAATTAATTTAGTGTTCAATTAATTACAATTAAAATGGCTGCAGAACAGGCACAATTCCAACAGCTATTGAACTCATTGCTTTCCACGGATAATGAAGTGCGCCAGCAGGCCGAGGTGAGTGCGATGCGAGTGCTGCAACAGCAACGGGGTGGGGCAAAGGCAGGCGCTAGGCCCTGCAAAAAAAAAGCAACAAGAAAAGCGAAAATTTGAATTTCTGCTGCGCAATAAACAAATTGGGAGCAAATATGATGAGTATGCAGATTAAACATGTGCACATTTATCTGGCAGATATATTTTGAAGCAATTATACAAAATTCATATGTGAATCATCCATAGATTCTGAATTCGAATTCTACGTAGCAGAAGCAGCAGAGCAGAGCAAACGGGCACAAAACGTGTTTTTACTCTCCTTAGCTACGCCATTCGCATGTTGCGGGTGTTTGTGTGTGTGCGTGTATGCGATAGAGCGGGGCAAGAAGAAGAGGCCAGGCCGTGAGCAACGAGAGTTATAATTTCACGCACAAAACGGAAACAAAGCACAGGTGGAAAAAATTATAAATTAAAGAGGAGAAATCATGCCAAAAGTGACACATTCCCTGCAAATGCAATCTTTGAACATTGTACATATATATAGGTATATATGTATGTATGTAGATTTGCTATATACGGCGTCTGGCTTTTGTCAGATAAAGCAAACGATTGGCACGAGCAAAACACACACACACAGGCAAGCACACATACATATATATAGACAAATAGACAAAACTCTGGCACATGGCAACGGCAACGCCAGCTGACCTTGGCGCCGCCCACCACCTCCACCCCAACCACATGGAAACGAGATCCCAAACCCAGAATCGCCATTACAAACCCAACCCATTCCTTTTATCTGTTTATAGGATGCCTATAACAATCTATCGCGGGAGTTGAAAGTAACCCACCTGCTGAATAACATGCACAGTGGCCAGCAGTCGGAGGAGGCACGCCAGATGGCCGCTGTGCTATTGCGACGCCTGTTCACATCAGAATTCATGGAATTCTACAAAGAGGTAATGCATGCCGGTGGCCGTTTCCACGGCCAGTATTAATCGTTCGTTCCATTCCTCTGTTTAGATTCCACCTGAGTCACAGAACCAGCTGTTGCAGCAGATACTTTTGGCCGTGCAGCAGGATGTGTCACCACAGCTGCGTCGCAAGATCTGCGAGGTGATTGCAGAAGTGGCCCGCAACCTGATTGATGAGGATGGCAACAACCAGTGGCCGGATATATTGCAGTTTCTCTTCCAATGCGCCAATTCGCAGAATTCGCAGCTGCAGGAATCGGCTTTGCGTATCTTCAGCAGCGTGCCATCGATCTTTGGTAACCAGGAGACGCAGTACATTGACCTGATCAAGCAGATGCTGGCCAAGAGCATGGAAAGCACCGAAAGCGAAGTGCGTGTGCAGGCAGTGCGTGCCATTGGCGCCTTCATTCTGTACCATGACAAGGAGAAGGAGGCCGCCATTTACAAGCACTTTTCCGATCTGCTGCCCAGGATGCTGGTGATCACTGGCGAAACAATTGAGGGTCAAGATGATCAGAGCCTGCTCAAGCTGCTCATCGACATGACGGAGAACTGCCCCAAGTTCTTGCGTCCCCAGCTGGAGTACATCTTTGAGATTTGTATGAAGGTGTTCAGCTCGCAGGACTTTGAGGATAGCTGGCGCCATCTGGTGCTGGAGGTGATGGTCTCGCTGTCCGAGAATGCCGCCGCCATGGTGCGAAAGCGTGCCGAGAAGTATATTGTGGCGCTCATCCCTCTGGTACTGCAAATGATGACTGATCTCGATGACGACGATAACTGGGCGACCACTGATGTGGTGAACGATGATGATCACAGCGATAACAATGTCATTGCCGAATCCTCGCTGGATCGTCTCGCTTGCGGTCTGGGCGGAAAGATGATTCTGCCCCACGTAATGAGTGCTCTGCCGGCCATGTTGGGCCATGCCGATTGGAAGCATCGCTTTGCTGCCCTGATGGCCATCTCGGCCATCGGCGAGGGTTGCCACAAGCAAATGGAGGCCATACTGGAGCAGGTTATGTCCGGAGTTTTAAACTATTTGCGCGATCCCCATCCGCGCGTCCGCTATGGCGCCTGCAATGCCGTTGGCCAGATGTCCACCGACTTTGCGCCCACCTTTGAGAAGAAGTTCCACGAGCAGGTGAGTTTGTGTGTTGTGAATCGAAGCATCCTTGGAGGATCGTAGCTAAATTGGATCGATGGATGCCTGCCTGCTGGCCCTCTCCTCCTCCTCCTCTCTAGGTGGTGCCTGGTCTGCTTTTGCTGCTCGACGATGTGGAGAATCCCCGCGTGCAGGCCCATGCCGGCGCTGCTTTGGTGAATTTCAGCGAAGATTGCCCCAAGAATATATTGACTCGCTATTTGGACGCCATTATGTCCAAGCTGGAGACCATTCTCAAGTCCAAGTTCCAGGAGCTGGTGGAGAAGGGCAACAAGTTGGTGCTAGAGCAGGTGGTGACCACCATTGCCTCCGTGGCGGATACGTGCGAGCATGAGTTTGTCGCCTATTACGATCGTCTGATGCCCTCTCTCAAGTTCATCATACAGAACGCCAACTCCGAGGATCTGCGTATGCTCCGCGGCAAAACCATTGAGTGTGTGAGCCTGATTGGCCTGGCCGTGGGCCGAGATAAGTTCATCGCCGATGCCGGCGAGGTCATGGATATGCTGCTGAAAACCCACACCGAGGGCGATCTGCCCGATGACGATCCGCAGACCTCCTACTTAATCACCGCCTGGGCACGTATGTGCAAGATCCTGGGCAAGCAGTTCGAACAGTATCTGCCATTGGTCATGGGCCCCGTGATGCGCACGGCTGCCATGAAGCCGGAGGTGGCTCTGCTGGACAACGACGAGGTGGAGGATATCGAGGGCGACGTAGATTGGTCCTTTATAAATCTGGGTGAGCAGCAGAACTTTGCCATACGCACCGCCGGCATGGAGGACAAGGCCTCCGCCTGCGAAATGCTCGTCTGTTATGCCCGCGAGCTGAAGGAAGGCTTCGCCGAGTATGCCGAAGAGGTGGTTCGTTTGATGGTGCCAATGCTCAAGTTTTACTTCCACGATGGAGTCCGTTCGGCTGCCGCCGAGTCACTCCCCTATTTGCTGGACTGCGCCAAGATCCGGGGTCCCCAGTATCTGGAGGGCATGTGGCTGTACATCTGCCCGGAGCTAATCAAGGTCATCAACACCGAACCGGAGGCAGATGTGCAGTCGGAACTGCTCAACTCGCTGGCCAAGTGCATCGAAACGTTGGGTGCCAACTGCCTCAACGAGGAGGCAATGAAGCAGGTCCTTGGAATTGTCAACAAGTTTTTGACGGAACACTTTGAGCGGGCCGATAAGCGACTGGCCGCCCGCAACGAGGAGGACTACGACGATGGCGTTGAGGAGGATCTGGCCGAGCAGGACGACGCGGACATTTACACTCTATCCAAGGTGGTGGACATCGTTCACGCCCTCTTCCTAACCAACAAGGCGCAGTTCCTGCCCGCGTTCGATCAGGTGGCTCCGCACTTTGTCAAACTGCTCGACCCACATCGTCCCTTCGCCGATCGCCAGTGGGGCATATGCGCCTTCGATGATCTGATTGGTAAGTGAATCGAATCTTGAATCCACCGCCTGCGCTAAGTGTGCCTAATCGATGTGTGCGTTACCTTGTAGAATTCTGCGGCCCTGCTTGCGCTCCATATCAGCAAATCTTTACGCCAGCCCTGCTGCAGTATGTGCTGGACAAGTCGCCGGATGTGCGCCAGGCGGCCGCCTATGGTTGCGGCGTCTTGGGCCAGTTTGGTGGCGAACAGTTTGCCGTGACTTGTGCTCAGATCATTCCGCTGCTGGTGCAGGTCATCAACGATCCGAAGGCTCGCGAGTTGGACAACATCAATGCCACCGAGAACGCCATTTCGGCCTTTGCCAAGATCCTCAACCACAACAAATCGGCGCTGACCAATGTGGACGAGCTGATTGGTGTGTGGTTCTCGTTTCTACCGATCTCCGAAGATCCCGAGGAGGCCACTCACATCTACGGCTATCTCTGCGATCTTATCGAGGCCAATCATCCGGTCATACTGGGAGCCAACAATTGTAATCTGCCCCGCATCGTCACCCTCATCGCCGAGGCATTCTGCACAAATGTCCTGGAGGCCAAGAGCGCCACCGGCACCCGCATGCTGACCATTGTCAAGCAGGTCGAGTCCAATCCGGATGTGATGCAGGCCTGTGCCGCCATCCTGAGCCCCGAACAGCAGCAGGCCCTGCAGGATGCCTATAGAGACCTGTCCAGTGCGGCCGCCTAAAATGGAGGAGACTCAGCCTTCCCCGTCTGATGCTCCCTCCAACTTTCACTCTCTCTCTCTCTTTATCTCTGCATCCCAACACAGCGTGTTGAAAAGTAGCAGTAGTCGTCGGTTTATACACACACAGACATATATACATAGATATATTTGATCAGTGAGAATCAGATCATTAGCGCAGTACCGTCGTAAAGGGAGTTGTTTCTCGTTAGTTATTGTCCATATAAGGTCCAGAGGAGGAGACCTGTATGTGTGCAAATTTGCAAAAACAAAATGCACTATAAATTATGTTAAACGCGATATATATATACCATATATATACCCTATATAGATATATATCTAAATACTATATATATATATATTTACAATTTATATAAAAGTTCTGTGTATATGCGCTCCTCATCCTCCTCTCCCCCCAAACACACATCATGCGAGTTATACTCCAAAACAAAACAAAAAAAAAACGAAAAAGAGGGATAACTCATATTCTCCAATTGTGATTTCAATCGAAACGAAACTCTTCTCCTCTCTCGCCCCTGGTAGAAGAAGAAAAAAACAAAATGAAAATTAAAAGTCTGCGCCTCGTTAGGATTCTTGTGTGACGTTTTTAGCAACAAATTCCAAAAAGTTTATTTTCGTTATATAAAGATCTTTCATATGTTATATACATATATACACAATATAGAGATATATAGATATATTTTGGCCCCTAAGCCTGGCCACACCCTTTGGTAACCTCTCCCCCGAACCTTGTCCACCTCCCACCCTCAAAGGTGGTTAAGGCGCTTGTGAATGTTTTGTCCTCCAATACGAGATACGATGCGTACGAAGCATACATAAAATTAGCATTCAAAGAAAAAGCAAGGAATATACAAATTATTATGTATTTTAAAAAATGATACAACACGAATTAAAAAACACTAAGTAAAACGAATTCGTAGGTGTTCTTTCTTACTTTTACCTTTTTTTCATATCAGACCACTACATCGTATAGCGGTATAACCATATAACCGATCGATCCAAATTGAACCAAAAGTCTCTACGTTTGCTGGCCAAAGTTTATCCACTATATCATATAGCTCCTATATAACTGACCTATTCGGAATGAACGCTTAGTAAGCCGGATTTTTCAAGAGACTCTGCAAGGGTATGTAAGCTTCGGTTACCGGAAGTTAGCCTTTCTTTCAATGAATCACTAAATATATTTTCACATTTTCATAAAAATTCGCTATGAAAATTACAATTTTGAATTATCAATTCAAATATAACTAGGCTGTTAAGTTATTGCCCGCACGCACGTTATTCAACACTGATTTTCATTTCATGTTATCGTTTATCGTTATCAGGCGAAACCGAAAAGACAACCAAAACAAACAACCAAAACAGAACATTCCAGCTCGAATAAAAGCTTATTGTAATTTTATTAACTGATAGTTTTACTTATTTTTAGACCGCAATGTAACTGAATTTAATTTAAAACAAGTGAAAAATCAACTTTTATCAACTATAAAGCACAGGTAAGACTCAACGAAAGCATAAGACGTCATAAAACGATTACATTGTGAAATAGCAAATGACAAGAAAAGATCAGAATACAAATACATGACCGAGATATTTCTGTGTCTTTGTCTTAAGTGCTAGTGCTTTTTTGTTGGGGCAAAGTACACAGAATTGCAAACGTACCATGTGCACGTTGATAATTAGTCACAGGCAGGGGCAGCATCCATTCCTAGACCAAATCCACACATCCCCTTCCTTTAACAACTGATAAAGTAATAGATAGCAACTTTGTAGGTCAACATATAAAACAAACAGAAACTGATAAGAGGGAGAGAGCGAAAGTAAAACAAATAGCGTAAATGTAGGGCGGCAAGGTGAGATGCCACAAGTGGGCGTGGACCCGGAAAATGTATATCATAAATGAAATTATGTTCTAATGTAATTTGTGGGGCAAACGGAAACCAAATTGGCCACAATTCAATTTTGAGCAACACGAACAGCTGCTGCTGCTGTCCGAGAGTAAGAGGCAGCTGTAGATACATATCTGAACTATGACGCATTTGCCTAAATGGGAGGGTTAGGAATATGTCCAATGAGCGCCAGCCAAGTTGACAGTTTGTTTTGGTTGTCCGACTAAGCAACAACATGGCTGTTCAGCTGTGTGAAAAAGTTGGTACAGAAGCTTCCCAGTTTGAAGTGAATCACTATCTACCCTTTCCTCATTTTAGCTATTAAACGACATCATGTCTACGGAGACTGAGTTTCTGGCCGCCTATGGCGACATTAAGCAAGCCTATGCGGCCGCCATGGCTCAGGTGGAGCAGGCAATTAGCCATGAGGAGCGGGAATCCCTTAGTGATGCCATTGCCGCCTATGAGCAGGCGGTGCTGATGATTGACAACACTTTTGCCATACCCGTGGGTCTGCCAGATGAAATAGATGCCGTGCAAAACCAATGGAGCGATGCTTGTGGCCTCATCCAGAAGCTGAAGAGTGCAAAGACCGAGGTCACCTACCGTTTGAAGGTTTTGCGTGCCAAACAGTCGCCCATTGATGACAGCGCCGTGGAAGCAATCAACGGGCAGGTGAATGGTAAGCCGGAGACCAAGTCCCGTCCGTTGTTGACAGAGAATCCGGCTACCTTCTACGACATAGCAAATGTGAGTGGCACACCGAAGACCTACAAGGAGTTGGCAGCAGGTTTGCGTGAGCTGTTGGCCAGCCGGGAGGCGCACGTTCAGCTGGATGAGCTCTTCAAAGCCCAGGTGAAGTTGTACCGGATTGAGGCCAGTGGGTCGGTGTGTACAATATCAGGTAGCACCTCCATGTCGCTGGTCATGTGCACAGTGGGTGGTAAATGGAGCTATCTCAGTGGCATCTACTATATACAATGCGATATGCCCGAGAAGGCTGATGCCGCTGGCATGATCTGGCTGTATCCGCTGATATCGGCAGTGACCAATTGCTATCGCACCGATTTCGGTGCCTTTATTTTTCCGGACATGGAATCGCAGGAGCCGGGTAATGCCTTTGGCATTATGCTGGAGAAGCCGCAGCGTCCGCTTAGCACAACTGCCGGGGAGTCGGAGGAGGAGCAGATGGAGGATCTGCGACAGTTCTTCCTCGATCTGCTTGAGGCTGTGCTGGCGGGCACTGTGGAGCAGCTGGAATCGCCGCGCACACGACGTGCGGCACGCGCCGGCACCAGGTCGGAGCAGGTGTCCAAGCACATCGTTGGCGCGGCCGATTTCATATCCCGAAATCTGATCAAAGGCGCCGAAAAAACTGGCGGCCTCATGATGAGATCCACGCCATATTTGATATCGAAAATGTCAGCAGCCCCAGCGGATGCACCAGCTCAAGTGCCATCATCCGTGCAGTCCACGGGTAAGTAGGGGTATAAGCATATCCAGCAATTTCATATTAACAACACGATGTGACTTTTCACAGTGGAGGCAGCCCAAAAGGTTACCCATGCTGCCGCTGGTATGACGGGCTGGATAGCTGGCAAGGTGGGCATGGCATCAATGGCTGTGGGTCGCTATGTGGCGCCACACATTCAGACCCAGGGCGCTCGACTGCTTCAGGCCGGCTTCGGCTACGATAGCAACGAGGCCCACACCACAATGGAGGGCGCGTTGACCATAGCAGCTGGAGCTGTTGAGGGTTTCTCCACCGTATACGAGGGCTTGGAGACATCCGCCAAGCTACTGGGCAACAGCCTGAGCGAAAATTCCGTCAAGATCATTGAGCACAAGTAAGTATTTCATTTCGGTTCGTCAATTTGAACCGTATATATGATATATATGATCTATAGATACGGTCCATCGGCTGGAAATCTGGCTTGCGACACATTCGATACAGTGGGCAATGCTTTTACGATCAGTCAAAATGTGAACTATATAACGCCCAAGGGCATTGCTAAGAAGATGGTCACGAAGACCGGCGAAGCCGTTGTCGATGATTACAAACGGGAACTGCGCAAACCCGAATCTCATTACACAACTGCTGGCGCCTTATATCCCGATCTGCGTGCCCTAAAAGAGTAGAGACAAATTCGCGTTACCAAAAATTTAGAATATTTGTTACCAAATTTATATTTGATATTGATACTCAAAAATTTAGAATATTTGTTACCAAATTTATATTTGATATTGATACTCAAAAATTTAGAATATTTGTTACCAAATTTATATTTGATATTGATACTCAAAAATTTAGAATATTTGTTACCAAATTTATATTTGATATTGATACTCACTAGAAAAATTGTTGATATTTAAAACTAATCACAATGTAATCTCTATAAACGGTTAATCTATGCAGCCCAATAATATAAAAATACTTATGGGATCAGAAATGCTTCCTTTTCCTCTTAGAATATACCCGAGTTTGTATTTATACTGGCATTCAAAAAACCGTTGTAAAACGCTTGTAAAATTTTTTGCTGCAACGTCTCAAACCATTGAGTGAGCCAACGAGTAAGCTTCGTTGCTGTTAATTAACATAACAGAGGTCTGCATTATGTTTAGACGAGAGATTGCCTCAGTTCTCTTGGCGCACTTTTGAATCAACTAAAACATACGTTTGTGTGTTTTGAAAAGTAGAAAGTATTATTTTCAGTTATTATTTAAACACACAAAAGTATGAGAAAGAATGCCCATAAAATATGTATGAAATAAAACAGGCTACATACAAATTCTACAGCTATTCGATTTTCAGAATTGGATATAATGTGCCATATTTTAATGAGATATAGTCCAGACTTTTGTACAGAACAAAATATCATCTTTGAATTTAGAACTGCCATTTTAGCGGCAACGTTCACTGCAGTTCAACCCTTACCCTTACCATTTTATGCATTCACTTCTCAGTTTTCTTGAGGATCTGTGTCTAACATGGGTTAAGTAAAATTATAACATAAACTTTTAAAATATAAAAACTTAAATGAACTTTCTCATGCGCATAATGTAATACTAGTGGAAAATTTTGAATTAACAGTGAGAGTGAATATTTGGAAATTGGTGTTGGGAAAAGTAGTACTGGGAAGCTAACATTAATGTTAAATCTATTGGTGTTGACTTATGCGTCAAGAAACAGCTGTTCTGGCACAGCTGGTGGTTCTGTCCTAGGAATGTTTACATGAGTGAGCCAACGAATGAGCGAGCCAACAACCGTTCGGATTGTAAACTTAAAGCCCTGTTAAAGCTCTGTTAAATCTTGAACCGTGCGGTCGTGTTTTCGTTGCTGCTGAAATTAATAGTAATATTGAATTACGTTTATGGTTTACGAATATTGTGTTTATACCAACTGCTTGACGAGTTCCGATTTGCTTAAAAATAGAAAAATTAACAAGCAACAAAATTGATGTTTATTTTATTGGTTCGTGAGAAAGTAAACGAAAATAGCGGCAGCTATATATATAAGCAATGTACCTATACATACATACACCTCTATTAAATAGTTATTAAATGCACCTGTGTAGTGCTTTCTTGCGATGGAAATATGAATTTAGATCGTTCGCTGCGCTCGAATACGTGCTCGTGTGCGTGCGTGTAGAGTGCCTTTGTGTGTGTGTGTGAAAAGTGCCGTTTTATTTTCATTTCGTGCAAAATTTTACGCGTCTGTGAATTAAAATGCCCATTTCCAGTAAATAATATCTTCTTGCTCTTGCACAGGCCAAGTTGTAGTTGTTGTTATTGTTGCTGCTGCTGCTGTTGCATATACAACAGTTTCAGTTTTTCCTTTTTGGCCCGTTCGTTTCGTTCACTTTGCTTTGCTTTTGCTTCTAATACCAGTTTAGAAAAATCAACAACAAAAGCAACAACAACGACAGCAACTAAGACTAGCCAGGGCAGAGGCAGGCAGGCCATAAACGGGCAACAACATTCACAGGCACAGACACCGTTCGTTCGTGTGTTCTCGTCGCGTTGAACTGTGCGCGTATTGCTCTATGTCCGTGCGTGCGTGTGTGTGTGTTGTGTATAAATTTCTAATAAATCGTATTTTCTATATAAATGTATTTTCCTTATATACAGCCTAAACAAAACTCGATAGAGACACACAAAAGACGCGTGTTTTTTACTATAATTTTGTACATGTATTTTATGCTAATTTCAATTGCAAACGAATATTCTTAACAATTTTGGACAAGCAGAAACAACAAAAACAAACAATCTCCAATTGGCAAACCGCCCCCACCCCAACGAGTTTCATTTGCACGGTGAGTGGTTGCTTAGCAAATTTTGTTTTTTTTTTTATATTAACTATTTGGTTCATTACTCCGCTCTGTATTTGCTGTGCCTAAAGCCGCGCTTGTTGATCTCCCTGCTTCTTCTTCCTTCTATTTTAATGATTTTATCATAGCCAGGCAGAGGGAAATACTACCTCTGTTTATAAACAACTAGAACGCCTGTAGCTAATATAAAACGGCAAACTAACCGAAATTTAAAACTTTCTTGGCTTGTTTTAGAATTCACAGCACCTTCTAATGCTGAAATATCAGAAGAACAGCTATCTGGATGATCTCGTAAAAAGCTGCTTAGGTCTCCCGTTCCCTGTTGTAGTTTTACTCAGGCAGGTACGAATTTCGATGGACTTCTAATACCTAGTACATAGTGATATAGTGGAAAGCAATTCCAAATTGACCCATTTCGTCCTCAGGACTGGCTCAAGCCAGCCAACCAATATTGGTTGCGTGACTTTCAAAGCTAGAGGAATTTTAACAAGTGAACCATAGACCGTGGGCGGCTTAGGTTGATAAAAAATATATCTATAGACGCAATTCACACTTTCTTATTTTGACTTCTTTTCAATTATTTTTAGGCAGTTAGATTTAATTCAGTTAGATTTAATTAACTAAAGCTAGGTACATGATCGTGCAAAAGACTGTGTTGGTATTTAAAAAATTGAAGACTGAAATCTGTAATCTATTTAAGATTCATCAATTGTCATCAATTCCACTAGAGTTCCTTTCATACTTATTGTGTCTATAGTTTTGGCACCAAAGCCTCGCTGGGTTCATCTCTAGTATCTTGCTTCATCTTATCTGGCTTTAGGAATACAATAAAATAAACATTATAATTTAGGGAAAATTTCATTTTCACACTTGCTTTTATCAGCCAACAGGCCTGTGTCTTCTTTTCTCCATCATCAACGCTCAAAGCTATCTATTCGCCACATAAAAGCAACAAAATGCAACCAAAGAATGAAATAATTAAACCAGCAATTGCAATTAGCAAATATATATCCTTATTGTCTGATTCCTCATTTCTGGGTGTGGACATGTCCAACCAAAATGGTGTCGTATTTTGGGCAGGCATTTTTTTTGTATATTAAATTTACTTCTATATCCTTATGACAGTTTTTCCAATTGTTTTCTTTGCCTGTTCTTATTTTTGTATGCAAATATAGCAACAACAAATCATTGATATAACCAGCAACAGAGACATGGTAGCCATGAACACTCCACCGCTGTAAGCCTCGTTATCTTCATGAGATTTGCCAGCGATTGTAGCTTGCAAGGAATTTGGAGAGTATAGATTCTCAGCCATGTAAATGTAAATTATCTTTATGACAAGAAAAACAAAGAGTATATATAATTTTTGGTGATGAAGCATCAAGCTGGTATTTCCGACGGACGAATTCCGTGAAGGGCGCAATTGATGCTGTGCGTGAGCCTACAAAGCAAGATCGTGAGATTGTGACACCTTTGGGCATTAGGGAAACCAACCATATTACATGAACATTTCAGTATCTAAGAGATTTGTTTACCTTTTATCGTATAATTTGATCATAATTTGGTTTTCACGCATGGAAAATGTTTTGAAAAGCGGTCTTTTCTATTGCTTTTTTTTTGTTTTAATTTTCACTTTACATACAAAGCGCCTCAATATTCACCAGCATTTAGTCACCTGAGAAAAAGCATCAACAACAATATTTGATATTATCAACATCTATATAGCGGCGGCAACGTTGTTTGTCTGCGAGCAACAGGTTTTTAGCTAATAAGGTAATGGCTCAGGCTGCAAAATAAAAAAAAATAAAAAAGAAAAAATGGCTAAATTATAAACGAAAGAAAAAATAAAAAATCCATCATTGGAAAGTTGATTTGATTGCATTTGCGGAATGCAGCTTTGCGGCAGGGTTGCCTAGTTGATCGACAGGGCGACGCATTTTTATCAGCCAGCTTCATTTCAAGCGAGGAGGCGCTTCATGCTTGATTTGATCTTTTCGAGCGCCACAACTTTCGCAATTGTCACAAACACAAAGAGAAAGGCTAGAAAGGGCTGGGCTTGTCTGGGCTATATAAGGTTACACCATCACATATCTCAGCAATTGCACACCTACAACTGCAATGCACACCCACAACCACTGTCATACTGTCTCCGGCGAAGCCAACGCACGCCCAATGGTTTTTCTTTTGCGGCTTTTTAAATGTAACCACTTTTTAAATGCTTGCAGGGCGATATTATAACTATATTACCATATTCGTAACTCAAAGTGGGATACATGTTCGCCTGAAGAATTAGGATTTGTTTAAAGATTTGCCAAAATAGAAACTCAATTGGGATGTTTACAATGTCCAAGTAGAAATTTGTCAACAGGTGTTCAGCACATTGTGAATGCAATATTATACAGAACTATCTGTTTTACCCGACATTTTGCAGGCTAACTTTTGCAGTATGAAGCTCTGGGAGTGTAGGACGAATACCCAGATATATATATTCCTAACACCCCAAGGAATAATGGACTAATGAACTATTTTCGGCTGTCTAGGAACAATGGCCTACATTTTAGAACATCATGAAATATATTTTAATTCTGATGTCCTAAAATGTGGTCCAATATTACCGAAAATGTCGGAAATAATGAACTATTTATCTATTATTCCTTAGGGACTTAGGAATTTATCTTTCTTACTTCTCTTCGGAAGTAGTCGTTCCCTAACTGCTACTTCCTCCCCCATTTTCACATCATCTCTTCTGTTTGCACTTTCTATCAATTATCTTCTAGCATTAAGTGGCTCTGCTGTTTGCTGAATATGTATTGTGAATCATTCTGTGATCGATATTATTACACTATATAAAATTCGGCCAATTAAATGCTATTTTCCATATCGTTCTGGATTACCTCGGCCGTTGCAGCTTGCAACCGAAACTGAAAACCGGGCAAATGGCCCAAAACAAACAGGCATTGCAAACACTTTTGCTAGCAAACATAACATGGCCACACATATAACATAACAACAAAAATAAAAGGCAACAACTTGAAAGACAAAATGGCCATAAAAAATGAAAATTGCAACTTTGGAAATTATGCGGCAAACGAGTTTTGAAAAGAGTTTTTTTTGTTTTGTTTTGTTATTGCTGCCACAAGGCGCCAATTTTCACAGAGCGGAGAAGGAAGGTTTAAGCCATTGCTGGAGGGGTTGGTGTGGGGGCAAATGGTAAATCTACCAGGCGCTGGCCACCCTATTTTCCAGCTTTTCCTGCTGCAGCTGTAGCTACTGCCTGGCCTGGCCTGTACTATTATTTTTTATCATTAAAGAAGCGTTTCCGCCTTTGCCACCGCGAACGAGCCCGCCGAACTCACATAAATTGACGCACGAGGCGCATAAAAACAATAAGATGGGAAAGAAAAATAAAACATAAACAAAACAGTAGCAGCGGTACAAAAAAAAAAAGAAGAAAAAAAAAACAACACAACGCCAATGGCCAAAACACAAAAGCAAGGAAGCCCCAAGTGAGAGAGGGGACCGAAAACTGAATTGATTTTCATACATGTGTCGGAAAAATGTCTCTTTCTTTTTGTCTTGGGGAACTGCTTTGGATAATTGTATAATGTTTTCAGGCCCAACTTGTTCCACAAGAGACAAGAAATTTGCAAGCTAACTGCACAAAAGTCTGACTTGCGATTTATTATAATTGTTGCCGTTGTTGCTGTTGTTTTTGTGGGGGCAGATCAGTCCTACAGAAATAACAGGCAAGGGGAGTTGACAGTGCAAAGAGTGTACAGAGGGGGGTAGAGAAGTAAGGTGAAGATACAGACTATTTCTGAAGGAGAAGTGTTTTCGTAATAGAATCAGAAGAATAGAAGGCAGAAGCCTTCACTATATAGCTGATATAGAAATGCCTTGAACAGACAACAAATTGTATTGGGTTTGCTTGTGAGAGAAAGAGAGGGACCGAGCCTCTTAGCCTTTGTTCGGAATCAAAACAGCAGAAAGAGAATCATTCGCTGCCCATTGCTGTCCACGAATCTTTCTAGAAGGAAGGTCTCCACCAAATTTGATTAGGATCGGGCTACTAAGCTATCATTTCTTATTGACCTACACATTTTTGCAAGGGTCATGTGATCTTTCATAAATAGACTTAACCTTGCCATAATACCGAAATACAATCTCTGGAATATAAAATAGAAGAAAAAATGTTGGATTCTTAGTAAAAACTCTGAAGTTTGAAGGCAATTGCCTTAATTATTATGAACTAACTTCGGCTTGCTCTGCTTAATCAGGTTCACATGGTTGGGGTCACAGTTACCCACAACCAAACGGCATAGAAAGTGGCGGCGGCCTAATCAAAACGTAACTTACATAAGTCGCCCAGCTAAAGCTACCCCTGTTTTTCTGGCTCTTTCATAATAGATCATAAAAAAATGTATATAAAAGTATAAGTATGTACTTGAATATTATGATATTTTATAGCTTGGTGACCCTTTCTGGGGCTGGGGGGACTGCAGCTGTGACAACTCTTGATAAAATTACCACCCATAACAGTTTCATGGTGGGACATGGACATTTGCTACCTGTTCGAGTGTTCGTTCAACCACCAACACAACACAACACATCGCATCACATCACAGACACACACATCACACTCAAACAGACACAAGTGACACTTGTGCAATTATTGTACAAAATGTTCATTGTCTCTTGTGTTCCTTTACCAAGCTGGTAAAGACAGCCCAGCCAGCCAGTCAGGTGGTGTAGAACCCCTCCATCGACAGGTCGTTGTTGTTGTGGCTGTTGCTGTTGGATGGCCGCCCGGTTTGGCCATGAGGCCAGGCGTAGCGTGAAACGAATTGTGTTTTTCTTCTGTCGCCGCCACCGCCGCCGTCATCAACCCAACAGGTCCCAACAATGCCGAGTATTTAGTGAAATGCTTTTGTTTCATAGACAGTCGACAGTCTCGAGTCTCGAATACGGCTGGTTCGCTTATTAACTTACCTGTTATTTTAACCATCTTCATTTTTCACACGCACAGGCGGCAGGCAGACCTGCGTTGCCAGTTGAGATTCGAAACTCTCAGACTGGAAAATGCACTTGCTGCTCGTTGGATTAGTCTCGAGTCGCCCTCGCTTGGATTTTTCCTCGTGGTTTGGTTTGTTTTTGAATGAACATGAACGGAAATGCCGCAGGGGGTGATTTCTTTTTCGTTTTTGTTTTTCATGTTGTTGTTCTCCTAATTCTGCATGTTAACTGGGCCTATTGGCTTGTTCCAGCTGTTGTGCTCAGCGCAACAGAGATGCCAGATGCATAACTCTTGAAAATAGAAAACTGTCATTAGGATTTTCATTTTGCTGTTGATTTAAGATTAAGGCGCACACAAATTGCTTCGGGGCGCTACCGGCCTTGTCGTCGGCGTCTCTCGAATCTATTTCCCTATCTCTTCCTCTCTCTGTGCTTCCCTTTCTTATTTATTAGTTCATTTTCGAAAACAAATATACTATATAATTAAAATGCATCTGATTGCTCGAGTTTGGGTCTAGGTCGGACTATCTTGTCGGCTTATCATTAAAGCGCGATTAGTTTCCAAAGCTCTCTGCGGTTTATGCCTTTTGTGTGCTGACTTTACCTTGGGAAAATGATTTGATTTTAATGAGCCAGGTCTGTTGATTTGAAATCAGTTCTCCTATAGCTACATATATACATATACAAGCGTTAGTTTTGTCTCTGTTTAAATTAATAGTTATGAGTCTGTTTTGAAGTATTAAATGTTTTGCGTTTCAGGGAATGTCATCGATTGCAGAGATCAACTTAGATTGACAAATGAATGAAAATCAATTGAAAAATGAACTTTTATTCATTTCATAAACTTTTCAATAATCAATTAGTTAGAATTAAACCAGATGCTATTAGATATTTGTTATTTTCTCGTTTTAATTTGAACTAGTCGAAGGAAGAAGATTCCTTGCCTATGATTAGACAGCAAATGCATTTCCAATCAAACTTTTGGCCTATTTTTAGGTTTTCAGGTTCTATTCTATCGATATTTTCCACACTATATAGACTAGATTTGTATATTTCATAATCGTATACCATTTCAGACTTTGTCTTTTCATATATCGACTCCTGGGCACCTGGTTTCTTTCTAATATCATAAACTAAGCTCTCCAACTCTATATTTTCTAATCTTTTCTAATCGAAAAGGTCAGTTAATGCTTAAAAATTGGTTAAAATTGGTTTCACAATTATCGAAAACTATCAAATCCTAATCCAAGCTATATACATATCTGACAATGAGATATCATTGCAATCAAATGAACAATTTCTTCAATATTTCTATCAAAACTGAAAATTCCTAAAATATTTAAAAATCTGATCTTAACTCATATTTAATACGACAATTGAACAGTTTTGTAGCTCGAAATCATGTTGCAGGCAACCCTTAAAAACTTGCAAATTAATTTTAATTTCCCCAGCGGTTTGCCAACCCACACACAACTCCACTCTAAATTAATAATTACATAACAACTTGCTTATCTGAGGCCACCAAAAGTGGCTCCCTTGTGGGCTGTCAATGGCCCCACGTACCCCAAAGGGTCTGCCAAACACACATCTGCCAAACTCAGCAAAAGGAAGCCATTTATAACCACAATATCCACAGAGTTCGTACATATGTACATACATACATATATATGTATATACATTGGTTGGTGTTTTGTGTTGTATCCATACTGATGGATACAAACTGTTGACCTAGCTCAAGAGCAGGCAATATAAAATTAATTGCGCAGATATTTTGTTGTGCACGCACAAAATTTTACTCCTATTTGATATATAGATAGATACATACAAATGCTTTGACCTATATAAAAAGTGGGTGTTACATACTGAAATTGACTGGAAATGTTAAGCAACAGGATGCTATGTGGCCACACAGAGTATGAGAATGTACTACGACAATGACATTTGGGTTGTTTATGTTGTTTAGCCTTTGCAGCTTCGTGCAAACTTATGGCTTAGACCGTTGACCATCAAATGTTGTGCAAGATTACGAAGTTAGTGCTGTAATAGCTCCTACAAAAGATCTAAAAAGTAACCATAACATGACAAAATGTACTTGTGCTTCAAAGAGGCTTGGCAAACGCTATAAAGTATGTATATTCTTAATCCGTATAAGAAGACGGGAAAGACATGTCTGGCTGTTCGTTTAGTTTTTTTGGAAGTATGAAATTCTTAGTGTGGTTAATGGTTATAGAGAAACTGGATAAGATTCCAAAAATGAGACTTACAGACCTTTCATCAGCTGACTGAATAGGTTTACTATATCATATAGACATATACTTGGTTGAAGTGTTGTGTCACTTGTTCCACTTACTATTTGATACTATTTTCCCAGTGTAGCTGTGTACTTACTTTTACCAGATGAATTTTAAATTCCTGAACCATTTGAAAAGGAAGCCCCTCCAGCAGCTGTTAGGACTCCCTCCATTGCACACCCACAGCATTAACATGGCTGCCTGTTAAAGCGAGCATGGAATTTGAAACAGCTGTTGGAGGAGGGTTGTGGTCCCTGTTCCAGTTTCTGTATGTAAAGGTTTAGTACATGGCGGGCGTCGTCCCACCCCGAAGGATATAAACGAGTGCAGCCTTTTTGTTTTTGCATTGCAACGAAGTCGACAGCTTCTGACCTATATACAAATGGAATTGCATATAGACACTTCTGTATACATATCACAATATATACCGATACATAGCTGGTATGTATGTATGTATGAATATATGTACAAATATTTTCAAACTGTATCCTGTATGTAGATGTCTTGTCATTTGGCAGCTTGACACCGAGCCAACCAAAAGGCAACTGTAGGAGCAGAGCGCTGCGGCTTATCAGTTGCGTTTAATGGCATTTCTGCCGACAACTTTCGGGTTCAGTTTTTCGGGAGAAGTCGAAGTGTTAAGTTGTGCCTACGGTGGCAGCTCCTACCATAGCGCGCGAGTGTGTGTGTGTTGAATATTTCATATTTAAAATGAGGTTAAGTGTGTGCGCGGAAATTCCGTTTGAAAACAGAGATAATGTGCTTATGTTTGGAAAGGATGTTATTTAGGAAAACGTAAACGTCTTTAAAATTAAAACTAATTTGGTATGATAAATTATATATGTACTTATATATGTGCTTATAGTAGTCGGATCCGGTTACAACTTCGACTTTTGGGTTGGCTATACAATATAGTGTTTTGATAGTGAAAATCTCATCTCTACTTATTACTTGCTTATCAAGATTGACTATCTACAGAGTAGTGATTACTTCTTTAATGTCTCCTTCAATCTTTGCCAATGATTAGCCAGGTACATACATCATCAATATGATATACTGCCGCAACAAAACAGCAAAACAGGATTTGCCTAGTTATAATACCGACAATTTTACCTATTATCAAAGCTGCAGGGGGATATTCCCCGTTCTAATAGCAACAATTTTACATATTAACAGCAAAACTACAGATTCCAAAGTGAGCCTCAAAAAATACAACTCAACTTTTGCTTTATAAAGACCTTTATAAATGGATTCCTGCTACCTATATGTATGCTTGATTTCTATACGTCTGCTTCAAGTTGTACTTCACACTCACCAACCTCTTCCATCAATTCTTATCGTATACCTTTAAAGTTATCTCCCCATGTATATATTTCTTGCAACAACTCATCGGCTGCCTCATTTATGCAAATAGAATTCTGATTGCTCCTCTCCTGCAGAGTTAAAGTCAACTGCAACGCAATTCATTTGTTAAAATCAACACAAGACAGATTTTATATTCATTTAGACGTGATATAGCATATATATATATATATATATGTGTCTGTATATAAACCTTATTGCAACGTCAACGTTTATCAGCAATTATCTGTGAGGGAACGCCAAGCCTTGCCGACGCCTTGTCTATTTATTTAGCGGCACAACGCCCCAAGTTCCCGTTCCCTCTGTCTTTCCTTCTAGTGCAGTGACCAGGCGACGGGAACAACATTCTTGTGTTTACTTTTTTGTAGCAATTAAGTTTTTGTTTGAAGTGTTTGTTTGTCATTCGTAAACATTGTAGGCAAAAAGAGATCAACTTTCAAAGAGTTAAAAAAAGGGGGGAAACTGGCAACATTGCAACTGCTGATTATGTTTGTTAACTGTAAAAATTGGCAGTTTGCTTGATATAAACACTATAACCGGCTGCAAGAAGATTGTGGAAGCTTATATTGTTCTAAGATGTCATAAAATCTATTAATATTAGTATGAAACTTAGAAACGTTAACCCTGATATTGACCTCAAATTGCAGTTGGAGTTTTCTTAAAAAGCAAATTTCGTCATATGTTTTCTCGATATGGTATTTCATATTGTTAGTGGCAATTCGATAAGCTCAATTAATTTAATTTTATTATCACTGTGTTGTTGGCCTTATCGATGAAATTGCCAGCAATTTATAAGGAATTTGTTTATTTTGTTGAGCTACTTTCGATTTAATTTATGAGCCGAGCCGGCATTTCTGAATGCTGCCGTCATTTGGGATATGGGGAAATACTTTAAATGTAATTGCCGATGATCGATTTGTTTCCCTTTGTAGTTCCAGCTGGAACTGCTGCTGCTGCTGCTGGTCTTAAGCAACGAAGGTCAAAATGCTGTGTGTGGGGTCACATGTCAAAGTCGATTTATATGAACAGAGAGAGAGAGAGACGCATAAAACCCGATCTCCACATTACCGATCACCAATGGGCAACCTTCGCGGCATAATCTCTTTGCCACAGCAGCTGCCATGTTAATTAACGCATAATTTTCGAGCCTGTCGCAGAGCACATTTCGTGTTTTGTTTAAAGTTTATTTCAGTTTTTTTTTTTTTTTTATTGTTGTCATTGTTTATGATAAATGAGCTCTCGCATTACTCAGAGCTACCATTGACCAATAAGCTTTTGAACAGTAAATAAATAAGTATTATAATAAATGGCAACAAAATGTGGATCTCAGATTACCTAGAATTTGTTTTTGAATTAAAATTTCGAATATTTATAAATTTTGTTAAGAAAAAGCTTAAAATATTTAAAAAGAATTGATTCCTTTAATTTGAAAATTTAATACAATCAAGGAAAACCTTTTCTTTTCTAGATTTGCCAGACAATTTGTCTAGCTTGTAGTGCAAACTACTTCAAAGTAGTTTTAAATAACTAACAAGAAGAGCTTCACAGCTTGCAACATGGCCTCTCTTCTGTGAAAATTTCACTTTTATTTGTATGAAGCCAGTTTTTCCAGCGTCGAAAACAACGAAAATGAAAAGCGCCTCAACTATAATAAATAAAATAAATGGCAGCTGAATTTGTTTGCCATGCAAGAGATGTGCAAAAGTAAGTGAAGATCATGGAGTAGTCTTCCCAGGGGCAAAACAACGGCAAACTAAACTAATGAAGATCGTTTTTGGGATTTGTGCTTCAACTAATTGAAAGGACTGTACGTTTGCTATGTTAAAGAAGCTGTTGAAGATTAGAGAGAGAGAGAGACTAATTGGCAGGCTGGATTTAAAAAGAGATTAGATTTCAATGGTCAAGAGCTTTATGGATGATTCAAGGGATGGGAATAGTTAGAGTCCTGAGATAGATCTCTTAGGGTTGACGACCGAAGTAAATTATAGCGGTTTTTCGAGCGATTTACTTTCAATACATAGGTAGAAGTGGGATTTTCTCAAAGAGATCGAAAATACAGAAGAAATAATCGATATAATTGATCTTCCTCAAACATTTTCAAACCATCTGAAGCAAACTAAAGGTCCTAATACTATGTTATTTTACCTTGTCTTCTAAGAAAGCAAGAAAGCTTCATTTTATTTGATTTCTATCCCAAGATAAGATCTACTAAAGGCCGATACTGTTAGAAATATATTTTACCTGAAAAGAATTAAATTGTCTTTTACGATTTTCCAACAATATCAAACTTGATAAATGTATTTCAAGCAAATACTTCCTCTTAACACAATCTCTTTAGCGGATTTCTCTGCCATATCTATCGTAATGACAATTTTCGTTTTTGTCAAACGTAATCCAGGTACAACTTTTCTCCATATATGGAATCGCAATCTCTATTCCAATTTAAATCCCACACAAAATGCCACAAGGCTGGCAAACTTTCTTACAATGAAAACCTGACAACCCTAAGCCGTTTGCCCATCATCGCACCACACACATCACCACATAGATAACACCTCGAGCTATGCAAAAAACATTTCCTTCCTGACTCACAAACACACACACACACACACGCAGATAACTTTGTAAGGAAAACAAATACACACAAGGCCCAAAGGGCAACGCTTTGGAAAAATTTAAATGAAATCGTGTTGAAGCGGAAAATGCACTCAGAGCCAGAGCATCGCTTCCAAGCTGCAGCAGCGAAGATCAGGGCAACGGAAGGAGAAGGAGGAGTAGGAGGAGGAGGAGGTGCTGGTATCTAATAAAATGCGCATTATTGCGAATTCGTTTTGGCCCAAGACCAAGCGCGCCACAAATCTCGTCTCTGGGGGCTATGCAATTATGTGGCCGGAGGTGAGGAAGCTTCAACTTCATCTTAAGCTCCAACTCCGGCTTCAGCTTGGAAGCTGCAAGCCAACGGAGCGTCGGCCTTCACCTCAACAACAGTATTTCTTTTTCTTTCTTTTCTTTTTTTGTGATCCAGTGTTAGAAAGCGTCCATGATTGTTACCCAAAGTGACGACAGATGTTGTTGGTTGAGACAACTTCTTCATGCCCCAACCCCCGCAGCCCGGTGCTGCTTGTCGCTGCTCTTCAACTTGATTGTGTTGAGGAATTTGCGCAATTTACGACGCAGAAGGTGAGTCCATGAGGAGTGACTTATGCGCATGCCCAGCCAACGGGTTTTTGTGGCAAAGACTCCACTGCGATACTCCCATCCTCCCCGTGGCATGCAATGTCTTGTGCATCGTGGAGCCTTCTACAAAGTAAACAAAAGCCTCTTTCTTCCTCTCACTCTGTCTCTCGCTCGATTCCTTTCACTCTTTCTTTCTCCCTATGTCTCTCTTTCTACCTAATGCTCGCCATGTAACAAGAAAGGAATGTTTCAGTGTTAGGCAAGTCGAAGGCTTAAATACCTGTACTTCCCAGATGGCTAATATATATATGTTTTGCTATGTATATATCGTTTCGCTGAGAAATCTGAGAAAACTCATAGAGATAAGGTGGAGGGGCGCATCCGCATAACGTGCGTTACGAAACGCGAAGACTCAGCAAAAAGACGAAAACAAGCTTACCTATAAAGAAAGGAAATTTCATTCCAAATTGATCGGTAGATATCTGATATATAGTCAGTTTATACGAGTGTCTTGCTTTCAAAGTGAATTTGCAAACCCATTGGCTTGTTTACAAAACTTCTAGGGCAGAACTGAGCCTTAACAATGAAGAATTAGCATTGGTAAAGCACTCTACATCTACAATTTTGAACACCAATTCGCCTCCTCTTTTCATCATGTTTATAAACAATATGCAAACATCGCAGCTGAAATTATAAAACCCATATGGGAAGGGTATAAAAAGCCGGTTGTTTTGTTATTATTGTAGTCGGAGGGGGCCGCCAGACATTGTTGACCATATGCGTGGTCACTCTTTCTTGGCTTGGTCATGGCGTACATATGTGTATGTATTGTGTGTGCGCGCGCGCGTTTGTTGGCCTTTTGACGTCGTCTTTGACTTCGCTAGTCTCCCATCTCCCATCTCCCATCTCCATCTCCATCCTCCATCTACTACCGCCCATGTCTTGCAGTTGGGGGAAGTTCACTGCACCGCAGCAGCCATGGGGCAGCATTCGATCACAATCAGTTTACGCTTTGCACACACATCAAATTGAATGAACAGCCATTGATCAGACCTCATCTCCAGTTGCCGTCGACACTCACTCATTTACTTACTCCTCCGACTCCGCTCCTCCGTCTATCCTTGTTTGTTTGTCTGCATTTTTTCACGCATCTGTTTTGCATTGCCCAACACTGTCAAAGCAATTGCAAGCAAGCGACAGTTGTTTATATTCTATGTTAACATCTGTCCTAGGGGGGCCCAATGGCCCTTGCTTTGGGTTGAGGTTGGGTTTGGCTTGTAAGCTAATAGGCAATTTCCGCTTGGTCAGCAACTACGACTGGAAATTGACCAACAATCATGAGCTATTTATAAAGGTCTAAAAGGAACAGTAGTTGTTGGTTATCAGTTGGCAGTCTTTGATAAACATGTACATATATAAAGTATATAATGTAGTCTTATAGGGTGACATAGTTAACCATTATGCAATAAGCTTATAAGTCTTAAACTTCAGTACTATAATAATGACTGGCTGTTGTTTCTAGACCGGTTTTCAAGTAGTGAATGGTTTCCTTTGTCTAGATTAAAATGGCGAATATTGCAAACAAATTTCTCTCAGATTGTTGGAATATATAGTAGAAATATATGCGTACTGGCATTTTTAGGCGGTATTGTAGAATGACAGAGCCATCAGAGTCAATCAAATGTACCTAATAATATCCACTTTCAATGGTATACGCTTAGAAAAGCCTAGGATTTGGCGAATATCTTTCATCATCTGACAGTGGAGAGACTGATCTTTCTTTCCTCCATTGTCACTCTATAAACATATTCAAAAACAAAGGTTACCTAGAAGATGATTCTTTATCGTCTCGATAACTAAAATCTAATTTATCGAGGAGATGTGAGGACGTTTATTCTAAAACGACGTGTCCATACTTTTAGTCTTTCATAGCCGTGGCCCTCTATGAATATGGTATAACGGTCACCTTTGACATGAACAAAGGCGCCATAACTTCTTATCAGCTGCACTCTATGACAGGTAAATCACCATAAAAGTTCCACAAATGTCTCAACATACAGATAGACTTAAACCGACTTAAAGCTTACTCAGAGATAAGAACTGTTTGTCCATAATCTATTTGCTGCAGGAAATGCACTTGGCATTCTATGTCTAATTACTGTTGTTATTCTTCTTATTGTTGTTGTTTAGATTTTAGCTTTCAGTAGCTTGAATTGTCATAAATTTGGTTGTTGTCTTTATGATGTTTTAGTTGTTTTTATGACATTTGTTTATTTATTTGTGACGCTGCCCAGAAACTTTCAACTTGTCACATTGTAAGTACACATAGCATACGCCCAATGTTTATTTGTTTTTCTTCTTTTTATTTCTATTTATTTATAAGTAATTAGTATTTTTGTCACGCTGTTGTTGGCCCACGTTGTCTGTCTCTGTGGCCTTCTGATTAACTTTTCATTTAGCTGGACATATATTGTGCATGGGGGGAAAAACTTCATCGATTCTTGACCATTCTGTGGCCATTCTTTGCAGCGGACATTTCATACATATTTCTGGTGAAATGTCTTTCATTTGTTGTTTCGTACGAGCTCTTTATGTATTTTTGATGAATGAAGAAAGCGGTTGACAGACGACGGTTGGAGACGCGGCGACGCGGCACACAACATGGTCGGTCGATAAGGTAAGGTCTAGGCGCTGGGTACGTGTCTTTCGGCAATGTCATTGAACAAAATTTAACTGGGTTAGTAGTATGTTGTAGAAAGTTCTTCTTTTGTCATAAGGTCGTATGGCTTTTGGCAAATCTCTATACAAAACATTTGAGTTCTGAGTGAATTTTCATTTAATTGTGGTGAAAGTTAACTTTGGGCATACAAACTTTTCGATTGCATAACTATATTATACTATATATGTACTAGAGCCCTGGAATGACCACATTCACATTCATGATTGCACCAATTGGTATTATCGTACAAATGATTACTTGTGGCGAATCCAAGTGAGAGTCCATAGATTTCCATCTAGATAGCCAGCTTATTTGTCTGTCTGCTTTCCTGTCTTGTCACCATACAGTGGCACAAGGATCCTGATCTGTCAATTAACACGACACCGATCACTGATCAGTGATCAAGTATGTCTTGAGAATACGCCCCATTGTTTTCGATTTGCTGTTTTATTTACACTAAAATTGCTACCTTTATTTGTTCTTAGCCAATTGCATCACAGCATTTGATTATATCCATCTCTTTCCCTCTTTTCCTTTCTCTGTCCTACTCCGTTATTGCACTACGTTGGTGTTCTCATCGTACTCGCAAATTGTCGTCGCGGCTCACGTCATGGCTCGTTGATATTTATGAGCAATTAGATAAATGATCCAATCGTCTCCCACAACAGAAGATGAGACACAAGAGCCTTTATGATTCGTTTGATCTTCAAAGGATTGGTCCTTCTTCTTCAATATCATATGATCTAGATGATGTTCATGTTGATTACTCTGGCAAATTTCAATTCTAACAAATTTTTTAATCACTTTGTTTGAGTTAAGTGCGTGTATCTTTGCGCTTTAATTATAAATTTATTAGCGACTCGTCGGCAATTGAAATAAATTGTAGAAACGCATGAATCTTTGGTGGGATATCCAGATAAGCTCTGCCTCCTCGACTGGCAATTGAGACGAAAGATGCAAAAGCAAAAACAACAACGTACCCGGGGCGCCAGGCGGGCAATAAAATATTTATTTTTGCACACCAAAAATGACGACGACCAAGTTTCTGCGTCTTAATTGAATCGGCAAATGTGCGAATTGGGGACCCAGAATCTCCCAAAAAAAAAAAAACTATTTCTTCAACATAAAAATTGTGCAGATTTGTCAAGAATTTTTGTATTCGTTTGTGGCCAGCGGGCATTTTGATGAATTGAAAACTATCCAACAAATCGATCCTCATCAATTTTAATTGTTCAGAACAGAACAATATTACGAAAATGCTTATTGATTCTCAACGATTATTTGTTTAGCTATCTTTCTTTCAATACAATTTCTATGTCAGCCTGCATATTTTTCTATAATTTGTTAGCTTTGGCTTTTTGTTATGTATTTTTTGTTTCTTCTTCTCTTCATTTTGTGGGCTGTCAAATCGAAAAATAGCAACATTCGTGACTATTTTTATGCTAGCTCAGATGCTGAGGAATTTCATTTTTGGCTGAGAAAAAAAAACTTGAAAAAAATTAAAACATCGCCTGCATTTTGTGCGGGCCTAAACGTTGAGCGGGGGTGAGCTGCTGCTGCTGCTGCTGCTATGTGTGTGCGTGTGAGTGTGGGGCGGGTACAAATCGGAGGGTGTAGGGTTCCGCATTTTTGGCTAGCAGTAATGTAAAAATAAGTGCTTCATAAGTATTTAGTTTGAAGAAATTTTAAGGCTAAACGAAGAACTAGATATTAGCAGCGAAATCATACTTAAGGTATTTATATGATTAGCAATTTAGCAAGAAGGCTGCGAGATCATAGATAGGGCCTTTATATGATTAGTTAGTATTGGAAATACCTTACCTTTGTGATCTTTGTCTACCTCCCTCTGGTGCACTTTAAACGGCTAGCGATCTGAATCTTTTCGATTACAATTCGAGCTGCATTTCCACTTGTTTTGGCAAAAGCAAATTTAAACAAATTCAAAATTGAAGCTTGGCTGATATGACAGCTGCTTCGCAATCGCCAGATACCTTTAGCTTGGTTCACTAAAGCCTCAAAAAATTAAACTTTTTAATGAACTTTGACGCCGCAAGACTAATTTCGAACTCTAGTTCGTCTTATCAAGTGAATGAGCTTTGAAGCAACAGCTATATTAAATAAATATATCAGAAATATAAAATTCTGAAAGAAATCCACCTTTCATAAAGTAGTAAATACAAAATTATATACAATTACAAATTAAATTCTATAAAAAAATCTAATTTTATATTTACCGCAAGCACTTGCATAGCTTTGACCTACTTTTGATCGTAAAGTTCTTGTTTTTAAGGCATTTTTTTATGGCATACTCACATATTTTGGACTTCGACAATTTGAAAGCCCACAAAAATATCCGAATTGTAGACGATGCGCTCAGCTCCAATAACAATAAAAATTGCATATGAATGCAATCAACGCCTGACCATATAATTAATATGCTTTTACTATAGTAATTTTATCTAAGGTTAACGAAATCGAACACGATATCTAATTCCAATTTCAATCGTCTTATCTTTCATTGCAGGCTTAACACATTTCTATTCGAATGTTGCGGCCATAAAAAAAGCGAAACCCAGCCTTTTCATGGTGAGTCTTGAATTTCTTTCAGCTTTGCCAATTTGCCGATAAGTCGGCATACGTAATATGCATATGAAACGGATGTATATTTTATAGCAATATGGTTATTAACGGGGAATGCTAGGAATTTCACGATTTAATAGCCACAGATGTGAATTACTTTGGTTATTTATTCAGTTGTCAATTTCATTATTCATACCACATTATATGCAGGTAATTTATGACAAAAGAAAGCTTTTATGTAGTGGGAATTATAGATTTTGATTTAAGTTGGTTTAAGATTGCGATGAAGAAACGTGGCTAATCTGAACGTCGATTGGATTTTTATGAATTTCCTTTTGTAGATCTGAGCTATTTTCTCAAAACCTATTAAGCACGTCGACTTGGCTTAATTCTAGCAAAACAATATCAAAGTATATGCGAATTACGTCCATTTTTTCCTACTTAAACTAAAAATATCACCACGTCTACAGTTTTCATGGACATAAGGTTGAAATTGTTATACGAATAAGAAGATTGTCAATATCTGTCTGTTCCCATAATAAATACTATGTAGTAAGTAGAAGATCGGCGGCCATTATATACTAGAACAGTTTTTTCTAGTAGTAGTCATGCTTTCTATATAATTGACTGGAATGTTAATGAAAAGCTATCGCCACATTCCTAAGATAATCAGGTCTGTTGCCGTTGAAATTATGTGGCATCGCTTTGGTTTGGTTTTTGCTATTTCAATTCCGTTTCAAAAGTATCTCAAATGGGTTTCCACATTGTCTATCACATAATCTCCCATCCAACAAAGGATTATGTTAGCCAAGGCACAACAATTAGCAGGGAACATCTCCATATCTCTCTCTCTCGTTGAGTCAGGCAATCTTGATAAGAGCATGTTCGCTTTGATAGAATTCCATTTGGATTTGTTTTTTTTGGAATTGCTTTTTCGATTCTAAAGTTTATGGTCTTGGTTCCATTTCGTTCGTTGCCAGACAACCAGACGGGGTCGGTCCCAAACAAAACACCAAACAAATGTCTGTCCAAAAAAAAAAAGAACAACACACTATGCGAGCCTAAAAATGGAGCATATAAAAACTGAAATAAAAGCGAACGAGAAATGATCGGCATTTCAGAGAGAAAGAGAGAAAATGCCGCTTGCCGGCGATTGCAATGGAAAATTGAGTTATACTTTGTTCACTTTTATTTATTATACCATTCACAAAATGGCATATCAATTCTGTCAGGCAGTTTGTTTGCCAGGCATGTACAGTAATATATATTCTTGATCAACATGACAATAGCAGACGATATAGCCATATTCATCTGTATGTCTGTCTGTTTCAATCTGAAGATCTCAGAACGTTGAAAGTTACTGAGCTGAAATTTTGATTAGCAGTTTCTAATTTTCGTTATCTGTATGTTTGATTCATCTAGATCGGATAACTATATATACTCGTATATATTAAACAGTTCCCATAGAATCGATGTTTTCAGAGTAAACAGCTGGAAAACCTTCATCCAAATCAAACCGAATTCCACAAACCAAATTTGATCTGAATAGAGTAGCTACCACAGAAATATGTATATATAGCTATTGTGAATGGTATTGAGGCTTCGACAAAGCGGAGCTAGTTAGCTTTTCTTTCTTGTTTTTATTTTTATATGGCATAAGAAGAAACAACGCTAAATATGCGCCACACAAAAATAGAGCAAGTTATGTAGAAATGAAAGAAATTAGACAAAAATAGGCTCTATATAAATATATATACATATACACATGGATAGATATATGTGCATTATATATGCACAATCACACATCACATATGCCTAGATAGTTCTGTTTTTGTATTATAGCGCCTTGGCCAGACAGGAATTCAAATGTTTTAGAGTAGGAAATGGGCAGAAAAACGTAGAAAAACGAAGCTGAAAATTGGGAAATGCGACTGCCTTGTTGTGTTGGGGTTGTTAGAGTTTTTCTATTTTTCTTGGCGCTGGGACATTTGGGACAACTGAATTTATGGCGCTGGTGATGAATTTTTGTAGTTCTTCTTGCTTGCGTTGGAATTTGCAGGCTCTAATTAAAGAGTGGGAAGAGTGTAGATAGATTTTTAATTATACAAGAATTTTTTGATGAATTTATTTAGATTAGACTTAACATGATTATAGTGAATATGTATATGCATATGCATATATGAAATTGCAAGAGATAGTATATGATTTGCTATCGTGTTGTGATATCAAAAGTCTGAAAATGAATTCCTTCCCATAATTACTAGAATTTAGAACCATCACAATTTCTAATTGAACTATCACTATCAAATTATAACTGTGCTTTTCCCTACAGATAACAAGAAAATTGTTTATCATATATTATGCTATCGATTGATCAACAACATGTCTATAAAAAAGTCATAAACCGCTCAGCATGTCAATTTCAATGTTTTCATGTTGCGCCACTTGGTTGGGTTCCCTTTCGAAAGCCTTTTCTTCATCGTACCCCAAAAACTAACAAGTGGACTGACTGACTTTCTATAGATTTACGAGCTGCGCATTCAAATGTCTACAAATTATGCATAAAATGAACTTTGTTATAACGATCATTATGATATGCATAATAAACAAAAATTATTTTATTTATTATTTTCATTTTTCCTTCAAAGCAAGACAAGACACGTGTTTTGAAAGTCAACTTCAATGATCACAAGCAACAAGTTGAATCCGAAAAGAGTTTAATAAACGCCGCTTGTTTTGTTTTTCTTGTTTTTGTATTTGTGATGGCACAGACGGACGGGCATAGGTTGTGGCTGTGGAGGCAAATGGCCTCAAAGCATATCATAATTTTGTATATGGCCAAAAAAGCAGTTGTTGTTGTTGTTATTGTTGCTATTGCCTTTGAATAGCGCTCATCAGCTTGTTAAACATTTCTGCTTTTTGGCTGCTTTATATTCCTATTGGGCCCCCTGTCCATTTTTAAGCTTTTGTGAAACTTATTGTGGGCCCTAAAGGCGTTCTTTAGAGAACCAAAACGTTCACATTAACCAGACAGTCAAATATTTCAGCTAGCAAAGAATTTGGTCACAAAATGAACAGACAGTGTAAATGTTTGGGTACAACTGGCGAGTTTTCCTGGAATTTCCCCCTTTGGGTTTACAAAACAAGAAACGGAAGAGGTCTGGTTGTAGGAATTGTTGGGAGGTTTCTTTCTGTCTACACGCTAATTGAATGAAAACGTGTTCTGATGACATCATGGGAACGAAATGTTGATAGACACACAATGTGGAAGGGTCAAGTTGGACTCTCTGTTGCTGTCCTGTTCCTCCCGCACTCTGCAAAACAGCTCTAAACTGAAGCAAAATATGTAATAACAGCTAAATTTCTTGAGCTATTTAAAAACTGCCTTTGAAGAACAATTGCTAGATCCATACTGAGTCCAATTTTCATAGAAGAAATCCTGTACCTAGTGAAACGAAGAAAGATATCAACTAGTTTATACATATTTTTCCCAAGTTTTCCCAAGACCACCTCAAACGTGGCGTGCTTATAACCATTGACATGATGTAAGAACTTAACGATTATTATGTGTGGCTTATGAAAATGTATAATTAAAACATTAAAAATGCATGTCCGTGAAAATTATATTTCACGGCCAGAGGGCAAGTCGTGAAAATAAATAAGATTATGTACAAAAGTGTTGGCATAAGAGTAAGAAGCTGGCAGAACTCCCGAATAGACCCTCCAGCAATTGCCAGCGTAGGTTGTAGGTTGATTGCCACAAAGAAGATGTTAATGCTGATGATGATTGTGATAAAGACGATGATGATGATGATGATTAGGATGACGACCACAAAAACCCTCGTTGATGACTTGGCGCATCCATGAGGTACTACTCCACTCTTTATACACTACAACACACACTCCATTGCCACTCAGAGTTGGGCCAAACAGTAGCAAAATTGTTCAACTTCATTTGCTGCTGCTGCTGCTTCTACTGCTGCTTCATTTTTGTTTCGTATTTACCTTCTTTTATTATTGTCTACTTTGTATATTGTAAACAAGAAATTTCTCAAGTCAGAGATTCCCACGCATATAATAAAAATAATAATAATTTTTTGTGGTTTCGAGTCGATGGCAGCGAAACCCAGTAGCAGCAGTGCATCACCAGCACTGGCTGGCGGCAGCTAGAACAAACATTCATTCAGCAGTTCACAGAGGCTACACTGGGGGAAAAAATGATCTGAAAATGTTGATAGTCAATGTTACTTTTATAAAAACTTTAAACCATAATTGAAATTTCTCTGAATATATGAAATTTGCCAGTGGTGCAAGAATAATTCAGAATCAATCCAAGAATAATAGGGCAACAACAAAGATCAGGAAGGGTTTAGCAGAGCAACCTGCTGGTATAAAGAAGCATGCGCGGTTCTGGCCATGCCGATTGTGAGTTGCAGCTTCGTTGGCTGGGACTGTGGGGACACAGAGAAAGTACAGAAGAGACAATGAGAAAAGGAAAATGGAGACAGGGCAGATATAAGATGAGAGAGATAAGCAAAATTATGCTAGGATTGTGAAAAATCGTAGAATAGAGGTAGAAGACTAGAAGAAGAGAAAGGATAGAGCGAGAAAACCAGCAGAGAGATAGAAAGATTAGTTCGAGAGACAAAATATGGTAAAAGGAGAAAAAACAGAGCCAGAGGAGAGAAGCTAAAGGAGAAGTAAGTTAACTACTTTTCAAGTGAATTCCTTTCTTTACTCCAAGAACTGTCTACTTCACATTTAGCGCTTTTTCCCTGACAAATTTCCACACTTTAGGGCAGCATTTTTCCAAGTGTAGCAGCCTGTCCCTGTCTATGCAGTTGATTATATAAGAGCCCACAAGTCCGATTTTCATGTTTTGATGTGTTGATAACTTGAAAGTACATCATAAAACTTTAATTTAAATGAAAATTTTCAAAATGATTATACTTCAGTTCACGTGGGTTGTGAGTTGCTTGCACATTCGGAGAAGAAAGTGTTGAATGATCATGAGCTGATGATAAGAACGAAAGTTCAGTTCTTCTTGCCTCGGCCTACCTGCTATATATATATAAACGTTTTGACATTTATTTTTGGTGTTGTTTGTGTAATTTTGTTTGGGTTTATTAAAATTGAGGGACCACAAAGTGTGGTTAAGAGTTGAAAATCGGGTCATGTTAAACCGCAGATGTATTTTTTTTCTGGTGTTGCTTTGGAAATTTATATGCAAGTTGACAAGACAAGGTTTCCAACCGTTGCCTCTGTTTTCTCACCCTCTGCAGATTTCATTGTTAGCTTTTAGCTGGAAAAGATCGTACAAAGTCAGACGCGGATTGGATTGTGTGGTTAAGACAGTGCAAAGAAGCATTTATCGCTGGCCAGATTTGCTTAAATTGCATAAATTTGAGTTGCAGATGCAGATGCTGATGCTGTTGATTGTTGGCCCAGTGGCCATGAAGATGATGATGATTTTTGACTGCTTGACGAGAGAATGCTCAGAAGGAGTTTAAGAAATTACAAATTTTATTTTGATTTGTAAAAGTTAATAAAAGAAAGGGAGCGAAAATAAGTGCAGGTAACTGAGTAAACTTTGTATTTTGTTTGTCATCTAGAGGTTTGTGTGAGGAGATATTGACAAGCTGCTTACATACTTAGAATCACCCTGTTGGCTAGCTGGAACTAGGTCGAGAAACTCAATATCTTTAGTTGCTCCACAATGTTTTTATGTCTTTAGAGACTCAAGGCGTAGAGTATGGAACTGCTCTTGAATGTCTGCGCTCAGGCTACAAACAAGACAGAAACAGATAGATATCGATGAATGTATTCCCTATTAATATTATCCCCTACCAATTCAATTTCATCACCAAATTGATTTAAGAAATTACAGTTCCTGATGTCATTATCATGATTTCATCATTGATTTTGCAAACGTAATCGAAAATGACAACACTGCCGATATGTACACATATATAACTATTGTTGGACTAGCCCGCTGTACCTTGAGCTAGTTCAAAAATATAGGAGATAGAGGTTGCCAAACCCAACAGATCTTATTTAGCAAAAGTCAACATTATTCATAAATTTTTCGTCATCAGTTCCAACATCGATCGATGCACTCACTTGATGAATTTTTCAATATATATATAGTATGTTCTTTACACATATGCATATATATAAAAAATTATGTACATATATCTAAAATCGCATGAATGACTCTCATATGAATGAATGAACTATAAAACGGAATACATAATAATGCTTATGATTATGTCCCGTCATATGAAAGCAGCAAACAAAAATTCTGAGTAATTAGTCTGTGCTCAGCCAGACAGAGAAACAAGAAATGTTACAAATTGTGAGTGCGATTATAATTATATGAGCGCACATTATGTAAAACAGTCGCGCCTCTTGTTTGTAACACCCTTCACCATGAGGGTCTTACATATTTCCTAAGTAGTTTGCTTAATAAGCTGAAGAAAGAATTTCCGATCTTGAAAAGTGCATATGATCTAGAGAAATATATAACTGAAATCAAATCCTGCTGTCAAACGCAAACGTTCTCAACCAGCTCTAGAGTTATAAAGCTGAAATTTGTAATAGTTGATTGGTAATTTGGTTTGATATAGGGATAAGAACACTATATGGCATAACTGGCAGAGAAAGGATCGGTTGAAGAACTGATTTTGTGATTTTTCTTTAATCATCTAAATATATAAAACTCTTTGTCCTGACTGACTAATCATCAAAGCAAAGGTCAAACGGAATGGTGAAAAACACACAAAAACACACTAAGGATCCGTCTTTACCAAGTACAAGTGGATGAACATCGAGGTTAAATATTGTCTGAAGGCAAGACGCATACTGACACCATCTCTGCTGAAACATTTACATCTACAACAAATCACACTCTGGTGCTTGTCTTTGCTTTAGAGTTTTACGCCAATTTGTTCCTTAGTTCGTATCGTAGTCTATCGTAGTCTGACTCAGTCAATACCCTTGAACAAATGTGAAGGGTATAATATATTTGCTAAAGCTAAAGCTTACATTCCTCTTAGTCTTTTTCATTTTCAAGATTATCATGTTAATTGAAAAATATTTCTCTTTTTTGCATAACTTTTGGCTGTTGTCTTTGGTGATGATTCTTTTCTTGGGAATCTCTTTGTGGCCTGTTGGTTTTGTATTTTGCAATTAAATTATAAAAATAACAATTTGCTAATTCTTATATCACATTTTGAAAAACTGAAAATGAGACAATCACATCGTGATGATGATGATGATGATGATCTTTTTGTTAATGATAATTACGTTGATCTTTGCGGTTGGCAGTGTCAACGTTGTTGTGGAGGCGTTGTTTTGTTTTTTGGTTTCTGTCTGCGCTGACTTTTGAATGGAATCCCATATGCATATATGTTTATATATATATTTGATGTCTTGGCATGATACCATGAACCATATGCTTGGAGTCGCATGCTAAAAACTCATTTTCCAGAACTTTTTGCAACCTAAAACTAACCCAAATCTGTCCATCAGCTGCCAATCTTGCATGGATTACAGCTCCTCATCCTGTGTGCCAGATGGAAAGGTAGCCATAATTTGCCTGTCACAATAAATGAGTCACGACAAGTTCGAGTTCGAGTTCGTTTTATTTTATTTTTCTTATTTTATTTTGTAAAGGATGCGCTGATTAAAATTTACGCACAAGGTCATTTTGGACGCAGATCTCGGCTTGCCAGGAGGAACCGAACGGAACCGAACCTTTGCTTAAGGCGAAAAATTAATGCCTGACATAAATTTAAGCCCATATACCAGGGCCGTCTTCTGCCACCGCCTGCACATTTAGCTTAATCAACAACTGGTTGGCAGCTCCAAAGTCGTGAACTTGGCTCTGAGGTTCATGGCAACAACAACAATAACAACAACAAAAAAGAGGAACAAACTGCATCAGCAGCTGCCTAGAAAAAGCTTTCAGGCCACAAAAACGACACACGACACATTTCTGTCATCATCAATAATGCCGCCATAGACACTTCTACTACCTCTAATTCAACCCCTCCTCCCCTACCCTCCATCCATGGCTATCTTAATGCTGCCATTGTGTGTGGCTTTGCCTTTACCTTTACAACTTTTGCAACAAGCAAATTGGCACAATTTCTCCAGCCTCCGTCTGCTGTTGTTGTTGTTGTTGCTGTTGTTGTTCTCTTGGCCACAACACGCGTGTTATGTTGCAAACGCCATGTGGCTGGCTGGCTTAGTTTGCAACAAATGTTGCCAGCAGTCATCATCTTCGTCTTCATCGTCAACCAACAACAACAACAACAATAACAGCAGCAGCAAAAGCAACAGCTGACATTTTGCGGCTACAAACGGGCAACGGGCTGCGTTCAAACTCTCTTTTTATTTTCTTGCAGATTTGTTGCCGGCTGTGCAATATTTAACATAAATTGCAGACACGGCACAGCTGCCACCAAGTCGCCACAACCTTCTGCTCAAGCATCAGTTTCAGATACCCTCTTTTTTCAAGAGGTAAGATACCATATTATATATTGAAGGAGCCCACTAAATTGTAAACTTGAGGCCACAGAAATGAATGTAATTTGGGGAAATTTTGGGGAAATTTGAATGCAATTTTTGTGGGAAGATAGGGAACATATCCTACGCCGCAAATCTTATAACTTTTACTAATGTTTTCATCTAGTTCCAAGTTGGAGTGGCGACTATAAGAAACCCAAATTTAACATCCAAATTCGGGTTGTATCAAACTTAGGAGAATTCCTAACACAAGACAAGGCAAAAGTGTTTAAACACTTTTTTCCCTTAACATAAATTCCATTAAAAAGTGTTTTCTTTGCTTCCAAGATTACATCCGCTTACAATCCAGACACAGCTCTCAATTCTCATTAGACTTCGCTTGCTAATTCTTTTCATTTTGATACAATTTAATTGAATTAAAAGTTCTTCTTAAAGTGTATTGAAAGTACGCAACAACTAAACTATAAACTTTCATTTCTTATGCCCAAGCACCTCTCGCCACTAGCCCTCTCCTTCCTCCGTCGCACTCAGCCTCATGATCTTTAATCAAACAGTTAGCGTCGCCGCCGACGCAGATTGGTTCAACCTTGATATAGGCGTTGTCTGTTGCCCGTTTTCCCATTCACCATTCCCGTATCCCATTCCTGCCTGCCTGCCTGTCTGCCTGCCTTGCATCGCCCAGCTCCGCTCCCCATTTGCTGTTCCTGCTGTGAATTGGAGCGCGTGCCGCCGCCATCTCAAACGTTTTTGGCGTTGCATTTTCTAATGCCGCAGCTGTGTCAAGGCGCTAACAAATTTATGTGCTCATGTGTGTGGATGGCGCAGCGGCGCTTTTAGGCCACAACGCTACCGTCTTTGTGGCTTTAATTAACGGTCAACGGAAACTTATGAGGCGCTCTCTGCGCTTTTGTCTTCGTCTTCTCGTCTTCGTCATCGTCGTCTTGGTTGCGCCTGGCCTGGCTACCCACAATTGTTTTTCATGTTGTCTTAGGTTACCTTTACCTACCAATAACTTAACCTACACTTTGAAAATAAATTGGATCTCGCCTTGAAAATCAGAAAATATATATAATATATTTCTTAAACAAGATATATTTTCTTACGAAATAAGAATGAGAATTTTTGTGTGAAACTGTTGCTAAAGCTAAAGTGTTGAAACTGAAGAATTCACCATAGATGGTTCTAGTTGTTAATAGATTAGCTAATGAGCCATAAGGTGGAGAGGTTTGGTAAGAAAAGATCGTGACTGAACTCGAAACAAGCTAAATTTATTGGGGATTCTGGCTATTTTCGCTATCTGATGAACTTCTAATACATTATGGACTCTAAGCTCGCTTCCTTGGTCTTCCTTGTCTGTCTTTTAAACTACGTAAGGGATTTTGATGTTATTTTCACTCATTCTTTCAGATGATTTCTTCTGGATGGTTTATAGGTATAATAGATGCATGTACGTGCATATTTGGAGATAGTATATGTAGCCATGACAGTGACAGTGTCTCTGTATGGCTCATAGCTTAAGATATGTATATTGCTAGAGGAATCCGTTTCTAAGTATTATGGCCACTATGTCAGGTTTCTATCAAAGTAAACCTTAGTCGCAACCTTCAAAAATTTGTTTATTATCTATTTTTTTGAGTGTACTTTTCCTTACCTTGTCTTACCAAGTTCCGCTTTCGCATTTTGCAGTGCTCTTAATTTGTGGTTTCTTTTTTTTCACATTTTGCATATCGATATACAGTTCCCTGCGATTTGCACTGCTTTCCTTTCCCCTTTCCCCCCTTCACAATCTCTTTTTGGCATGCTGCGTGCAGAGCCCCCAGATCGTTTCTGGCAAGCATATGTCAATGTGCTTCATGCCTGACTAACTCTGGGCTAAAGCTATGGCATCGGCTATGGAGAACAAATGAACGATCAACTGTCAACTTTTGTAAACTTCCGGTTAGCTTGGATTGGCGTTGCGTGCCGCCGCCTCTCTACTTGGCTCCGCTTGGCTCGGTGCGGCTCGTTGGTTTTTGGCCTGCGTTCTGAGTCCAGAGCCACTAATGGATTTCTTTTATGTGTTTGCCAGCGCTCCAAAAAAAAAAGTGAACAGGGCAACAAAAACAATAAAACAAAAACTATATAGTACAACAACGACAACAACAACAACAGCAGCAGCAGCTATAAAAAGCGGCTGGCTTTTGCCAGGCTTTTTAGTTTTTGGGCTTGGATTACGTGGTTTTGCTTTTGTTCTTTGAGGCTGCTGCGTAATTCTAGGAATTCTCTTGTTTTTTTTGCGCCAATTTGCTTGAAAGCTGAGGTGCTTATGACTAGCGGTACTTTTAATCAACATATGGATATCTTATCTATATATATGAAACTCTTTGTCCTGGCTGACTGGCTGAGGATCATCGCACAATTCAAATGGAAATAGGTAGGATGCTGAATGGATGCCACACAGCTTTTATGGGGAAAGAAAGTTCTTTGAGCGTCTGTGAAGACTGTGAAGACAGATTTTTGACCTCCATAATATTATATCTCTTCGATTACGTTATATGAGAAAACAAATTTAAGCAATAATCCAAATCTATAAAGTCACGGAGATGTATACTAACAACCAAGTCGACGACCATATCGATGCCACTCTGTCAATTAAATTTGACAATTTTGTGAGCGCGTGAAGTAAAGAGTCGTTAATCATTTAACAAAAATCATTGTCAACCAAATGGAAAAGAGCGAAATGTACATAAATAATGCTTACAGATGATATTCACAACACGACAACAGTAACAAGATGATTGGGATGAGCATCATCATCATCATAATCATAATCATCATCATCATCATCATCGGCACATGTAACAAAAGAAATCATTCAGTGTTTTATGTCGTTTGCCGGTGCTTACCGGCATTGGCATCAACATTAACATCGGCATCGGCGGCCGCATCGTCATCCGCATCGTCTTCCATCTCCATTTGGTACAACAATCACTTTCGGCAGCTTCTCCTCGCATTGGCAAAAGGTTCAATGCACCCCAGAGGGGGCCGTCAACATAACATACATACATAACTACATAGTTGAAGTTCGTGCAGCCACAAAAGATGATAATGATGATGATGATGGTGGTGATGGTGATTATGGAGGCCGGCTACGGCCAGCATAATAGCCAAAACAGCCAAAACAACTCAAACCTACTCTAGCTGATGACGACATGCAAACAAACATGTAGATACAACAACAACAACTAAGACTGCAAGCTCATAATTATGACAATGTTGCATTTGGCCTTATCTCCTCGATGCAGTCAACACAAAATTGTAAATAGCTATGACTACAAACAACAACAACAACCACCACAACAACAACAACAACAAGAATTGCAGTCAATAGCCAATCATCATGCAAGTTGGATAGACTCTACCTAGCTTCAAATTTAGGCAGGGTCACACTTTTGCATTTTCACCTCACTCTTTGCTTGCTTCAGCTGCGAGGGTGCAGTTATATGTAATGAACTTCATATTGATTCATGCAACTGTGCAACTGTGTAACAAATCTCTTATCTCTATAGCCTCTTCATTAGCTTCTGCGATCGTATTTCTTCTAAAACTGATCTCTCATTTCTCCTTTCTAAGTCTTCTTTCCCTTCCCTCTCTTATAACACTATCATCCTTGTGCTCTCACTGCTTTCTCGGTGTCAATCAATGCAAAACGCCATCGCAGTGCATGTCTGCAAGTTGATCTACTGTTTGCGCACTTAAAATATTCCTGTTTGCCCAAACTTTCTTGGTTTGATTTTCAATTGCCTGCCAAGCTTTTTTTTGTTCCTTGATAAAGTCTTAGGTCTGGTCTTCTGCTGGGCATTGTTTTTATGAAATAGTTTTAGGAAAATATATTCTTCCATGGTCAAAATCCCTCTGTGCTTCTGTGCTAAAGCCGTTGTCAGTTTTGCATTTTCTTCTGAAAGAAAAGCCTATAAGCTTCCTTCCTGATGATCAAACTTGTATTGTTTATAATAAATTGATTAAATTTGCGTTTAATTGAATTAAATTTAAACGAAACTCAGCAATTAAACAAAATTATAATGCTGGAAATGCAGAAACCAAATGCAATTAAAAGAAAATTAACAGCTAAAAGCCAAAAAGAAATCTATGCGTGAGTGTTGTAATTGTAGGCAATTGTTGCTGTTGTTGTTGTTGTTGGTGGTGATGGAAGTGGAGGTGGGGTGCTGGTATTGTTTGCAATCTTCGCTGCACACAATTAAAAAAATTATCATTTGTTGTTCATGTATGATTTTCATGGTGCGCTAAGTTTTTGTTTTACATGGTTTTGTATATATATGTGTGTGTGTGTTTGTGTGTTTTTTTTTTGCAAACAATGGCAACATGCAAAAAACTACTATAACAATAACAACTTGTTGTTGTTCTTCCATGTAGGTATTAGTGCCAGGGACGGGGCAACAAAATGCTTATACCTAACTACTCGCCTGAGTTAAATGGGTTTTAATCAAAAAAAAATCACAGTTTAAATAGCTTGCTTATGTCATCATCTCATGATGAATAATTGCCCACAAATAACTCACCAAAAAATTTAAGAAACAAATGTTCACCAAATGTGTTTTTATTTCGAAAATCAACTGAAACTTGCAAATGCTTATAATATGACAAATACCGACTATATATGTGTATATAAACGCTGGCTTCACATCATCATCATACAATGCAGCTGTTGTTTTTATAGATGTGTACACATTCATCGAAATAACAATAACATGATGAATATCAACAAAAGGCACAAATCGCATTCATTGATCTTTCTTTAAATTGTTTAAGTTTTATTGCCAATTTGCCGGCCAATTTGCCCAGAATAGTTCCCAAAAAGCTTTTCAATCAAATAAATAGAACCGAGAGACCATTGTTTATGCCAAAGCAACGAACGCACACGATCGAGGTATATCCTCCGGTTTATAATCAAATTCTACTGTTTTTCTATGAAATACTACTGTAAGTCTTTCAATAATTGTTCGTGTTTTGTATATTGTATATAGAATATTGTCTTTGACAATGAATGTTTCATTTGGCAATGTGAAAGCATTCATATAGAAATCTCTAACATATATGAGAAAGCTTTTCTTGTGTTAGTATTCCTTAATTTGTGATGAATGTTGCATTCAGACAGGCTTTAAGTCACTAATCTCCATGTGTTCTTCTTACAGCAAGACGCTATACGTTCGGGTTCAAAGATCACCAAGGGCCATTGCTAATCGGTGTCATTTTAAATCAATCAAAGCAACACAAAAGATAATGTTGACTGACAATATTTTCCCCTAATATATTGTTAATGGAGATTTAAACTGTGCCCAAGTTGATATATCTGTTGAAATACCATAAGTGAATGTAAGGGTTGCCAACACTAACTAGAAATCAAAATCATGGCCTCCTCTGCCCTACTCTAGGCCATTGGCCTTGGTCTCCAAGCAGTCAAATTGTCTACACAAAACTTTACAAATTTGTCATTCATTATGCCATCAAACAGTTTTTATACCATTCACAAAACTGTATATTTGTTTTGTCAGGAAGCTTGCAGGGGGAATCGATATAACCATGTCCGTCTGTCTATCTGTCCGCGCGTCTGTCTCAACTCAACGACCTCAGAAGTCTTGAAAGCTACAGAGCTGAAATACTTACCAGATTTTTCTTTTGTATGCACGCTAGTTAGGTTCGAGTTTTATCCAGATCGGACAACTATATCATATAGCTCTCATATAACCGATTGTTACGAAATGAACATTTACGAGCATAACTTTTCTGTTTTTCCTCCAAATCAAACCAAACTCGGTTTGTATCAATTTGAGGAGGCACCACGTCCGCTTAAGTGATCTGATCAAGATCGGAGAACTATATCATATAGCTACCATATATAATGAATGATCACATTTCTGTTTTTCATTCAAATCCAAGCAAATTCATCTTGATACCGACCAGATTTTATCTAGATTCACTATGCGAATGGTATATAAGCTTCGGCAAGCCGGATCTTGGCTTCCTTTCTTGTTTTTTCCCTCTTATTCTTCTTCTTCATTTTACGATTTACCAAACGATTTATATGAATTCTACAGCACATTATATTGTATATTGTTTTGTATTGTTGTCCAAGACTTTTGTAGAAGACCTGTTCCCGTTGACGCAACTTTTAACTGTCTGCAAATGATATGAAAATGCTAATTCGATTGAACAATAAATGGTATGTTTTAGGTTTTAGAAGTTGATTTCATTATGCATGTGCATAAATTTCAATGAGAAACTGTAAATTATATGGCAAATTATATATACAGATAGATAGATAGATAGACAGAGATAAAAATTCTCGTAGTTGTGCGTCAGATGGGCAACTGGTTGACCATTTTGTGAAGGCCGTTTTAGTCTTAACAAAATTGCAATTCTTTTGATTTCATATTGTTTCAGGATTCTTCCATGTAGTAGTTTAGCCATTTACGGTTTACCAGCTTCTTCTGTAGCTGGTTTGGCCATAATGTTATGTGAAATAGTTTTTATTACTTATTTAACATCATCATTAGGTGAGTGGAACTGTCAAAATATGTAAAAATCTTTCACCTGGCTAAGCACTTCGATGTGGATTTTGAGCTGAATTAAGTTTAGTGAAGTGTTTTGAGTAAATTTTATGGTAGACTCTTGGCATTTCCATCAATTGGTTAAATTAAAAGGGGCTAATCCATAACAGCAAATGAAGACTACATAAGCAGAAGTTTAGGGCAGGGCTTGGCAGCCATAGTTTGGGGTTCAACTTCCCCTATAAACTTTTAACAATATAAAAAACAACAACGCCAGCACATAGCCAACTCGTTAATCCACCCACCCGCCTGTCTCTTCCGCTGGCCAACGGCTTAAGTGTGAAATGTGTTCATCGAATTTTATTTCTTTTTGTCTTGTGGTTTTTTTTTTTTGGATTTCAAGAACTGCGTCTTGGTAATTCACACATTCACACTCGTTCGTAAACATTCCACGAAGGAGAAACAAACAAAAATTTATTAATTAAACTCAAAGTAGAAAAGCCAAAGTGTTTACAAAACGACACGCAGAGCAAGAGGTGGGGAAGCCAGCTGCAAAAATTTGAACAATTTATTTACTTAACAACGGCCCGGACAAAACAGAGCAAAAGCAAATGAATGAATATTGTTTTTTTTTTTGGCTACGCAGCTTCCACTTTCAGGGTCAAGGGGGCGTATGAGTATTAAACGTTGCGTTGCGGTTAATGTGGCATAAATCTGTCAAATGTCTGACAATACGAATTTAAATGTCGTATGAAAATTTGTCTTTTTTCAGTTCTTTTTTTATATTTTGTCTACATTTTTATTTTTTTGAGATTTAAATTTTGTTCATGGCAGATTTTCCCCAACTTTCTCAAGTCAGGGTCATCGTTGCGGCGTCATGATATAAAAATAAACATAAATATAAACCGAAACTGCATTTAAATTTTGTGTCACACATCAGCTATAAAAAGCCAACAACAACAACGACAACAACAAAATCTGCAAACAGCAAACAATTTTTTAATGCCAAAGGCAAAGAAAGAAAAAAGAGAGAGAGACACAAAATTGACATTGAAAATGCCATAGAAATAAATTTAAGAAAAACAACAACAAAAATGCTAATGCACGTCAACTCAAAATATTAAGTCAAAAATTAACATAATTTTCTATTTAAAAACAAAAAAACTGTTAGTAAATTTTTATAGCAGACACCTGTTAGTGTAAAAATAGAAAAAAAGACAAGTTTAATGACTTGCAGCTCAGCTTGTTGTTGTTGTTGCTGTTGTTGAAATGAAACATTGTGCTGATGACACATTTGATGACTCTCCTCGTCCCATCATCCATCGAATCAACAACGATAGATAGCCTAAATTGAATGAGCTTGTTTCGTTTTCGAACACAATTAATTATAATATTTTCCAAGATTTCACAACATTTGATTTATGTGTATATATTTTACAATTTGTTATATGTGTCTTGCTTTTGGCCAAATTTGCTAAAAATTGTAAAATTGTTGCAGCCAGCTAATGTATTAAGCCAAATTTTGGCGGTGCTTTTGTTATATCATCAAAAAATATGAAAGTTTATTTGAGATGATTTGTTTGTGGGCCACAAATACGTTGAAGTAGATCAGCAGAAATGGCCAAAGCGTGTTGCAAATTAGTTGTTGTTGTTGCCTAGTTTTGCCTGAAAGTCGAAAATAAATGATAGTTATTCATTTTTCTTCCAAGCAACAATCATAAGTTTAAGAAAATTTCAAGTTATTGAATAATTTCATGAAGAAAGTTTGTAATATGGCACAAAACTTACGCACACTTGCTCAATCTAGACTTAGAATTATGAAAAACAACAGCGAATCATATATATTTCCAGGGGCTCAATATCATATACACCTCCAGTTGTGCATGGCATTGCCTTTTGACAACTTCTGAATAAAGCAGAGTCTTATCTTCCATTTAACCTTATTTAAACATTTTGTGATAATACCCCTCAGAAGGGTTGGCAATGCTGGCTGAATCGGGTCACACGGGTGACAAAAACGCTTGACTTGGTGTTGACTTTTTATGTGAGAACTGTTCTAAATGATTTTGTGTAAATTTTGTTTATAAATTGAATAAATTATACAACTTTCAGTACAATATTCATATCTAGGATACATTCTTTGAGCCTATACAAAATGAACAACAATTTTTAAATGCAATCCAAAAAATAAAGAAATAATCAAACTAACTACAGACACTACAAGTTTAACTAACCTCTTTATATTCTGGACACAACATAACTGTGTCATGTAACCGTTTGCCTTCTTTCTCTAAGAATCGAGGCGTTAGATCATAAAAGAAAATAAACACAAACCGTAGAATTTTCACGTTTATACATTTTCACATTAAAGTGTGAACATTTTCTTTATCGTCTGCCTGAGAAAAGCGCAAAGAAGCACACTTTGCTATTAGCCAGGCAACAGCACAATGAGAAATTGTCAAGATCATGCCATGCCACATGCCACTTGCCACTTGTAAGTAGTACACAATTTGCTTGACTAAAGTTTGAATGTCATTTGGCTTGACAATTTCTCTTCTACCAAAATGTGAATAGTTGTTAAACGTGCCCATCATAACTGACAATCATTAGGCTGTTGTATTTGTCATTTCTTTTTTTCATCTTTATTTATTTTTATCATTTCTAATGTTCTTGCGGGGCCATGGCTTTTTCACTTTTCGGTAATTAAAGCTAATTTTCTGCCATTTTTTGTTTTAACCACATTTTTTCTGTTGTTTCCGGCTAAATGGCGGCAGACACATTTGGCTGGCTCTTAAGGCTGTTTTATTGTTTCTAAATGATTATTGAATGTCGTTAGCGGTAAACGGTTTTATGGGTCACACGAATAAGAATACGAATACGGATAGCCTGCCCGCCCAACTGTACGGCCCCTTGATCGCAAAAGTATGGAATGGATCATGTATTAATGTGTGGAAGCTGAATATTTATGATTGCCCTTAGCTGCTTTAAGCCAAGCTGCTGTTCAGCTAAGTCTTAAAATCGATAGCTTGTGGGTTCGCTTAATGGACATTAACTTTTTTTTTATAGCTTTTGTAAATGATGGTAAGAATGGTTGCAGAGTTGAAGTTACACAGTTCGGCGTAACGCAGCAGGGGGACGGACAATCACTTGATTATGTTGATTTTATCATTACATAATGTTTGGTAATCAATTAATTTTTGAATTAATTTTATTTCCAGACATTTATCTACTAATTGATCAATTGAACAGTGATCGGAGGTGTTCTCTTTTAAGCTAAAGTTCTGAAAAGTTAGTTAGTGGCAGATATTCTTAGCAATCGTTAAAAGGTTTTGTACATTTTATGATATGTTATAATTCTTATAGTAGCTCTTTTCGTATGCAAAGTTCTACTTCCTACTAAACGGATTGTAGGAAATGGCAATATCAACGTTTTCAAAGCCATTCAAATTGTACTTAGGTTTTCTTAAGGAAGAACTTCTACTTCAATTCTGCACTTTGGACACTCTCCACTCTTCAGACTCATTGCCATATTTGGCACTCATTTATTATCTTTTCGTATATATATTAAGCATTTGGTTATGCAATATCTACAACCACAGTTAACTAAATTCATATTTTCGTACACTTCTTTTACTATTTACAGATCCCAACGAAAACTTCCACATAACTCCCACTCAGCACTCATTAAGACAATTTTAACAGGTGAGTCTTACCCACCACCAGTACCAGTTGAGTCGAGTCCCTACGAAACAACAACAACAACAACAGCCAGAAATGTTAGCCAAGGGTCGTTAATCAAAAGGCATCAAATAAAACGCATAGTTTGCTGTCTCATACGGCGCATTGCATCATTAACGTTGAATCAGCGCCACAATTTCAGGTGCTGAGTGCAGAGCAGAGGTGTGCTGGGGATGTAGAGATGTGTGATACCTGCCAGATATAACATACTCAAAGTGATACTTGTGTGTGTGAGCACGGCACTGCACTCTATAGTCAACGTGTAGCGTCAAATTGCATTTAAATTGAATGAAATTAATTTGACATGCAAGTTGAGTTGAGTTGACTGAGGCTTTTGTCTGTCTGTCTGTCTGTCTGCCTGTGCCTCTCGTTCAACAAAGCGTTATAGTTACATGTGTTCTTCAGATATACAGATGTATATCTAGACATATGCGTGCACTATCTGTGAGATACAAGCCGCCGTGTATCGGTAAAATACACAAAACGTAGATGAAAGCATTGCGCACATGTTAAGCGAAATCAAAATGACAGGCGCAGCCTCAGCCTCAGTTTTAGCCCTCATCCAAGTTAGTCAAAGAATCATTTCGGACAAACAGACACACAGACAGACAGCGAGACGATCAGGCAGACAGATACATCAGCTTCTAAACGCATCCACGGCATACTACAATAGCTATAAGTCATATCGGTGTATACATCATATATGTAGTTATAGTCACATAGAGCTCAGTATGTGGGGGTTGCTTGGGTAAAGCTATAAAAATAGATCAGAAACTGTCTATATATATGATGTCTAGCTGCATTTGCTTTGTTTTTGAAATATTTATTCACTTTCAAGCAAAGGGTGCTTCTTAGCAGGTTTTATTCAATTCAAAATTGGCAGTTAATCAGGCAAAACTAAGAACGGAAATGTCTGAAATAACTTTGATAAGAATTCTCTATGCTCTGATCGAACCAAAAGTCATTCAGCTTCCCAAATGTTTCTAACTCCATTGAAAATGAGAAGGATTCCGTCGGAGCAATTATACATTTAAATTGGTTTAGGCATTTTGAACTTGAAAAACCTTCTTTGCTCACAAGAACAAGAACAAGAACTAGAACAAGAATTTTCCTATATTCTTGTCTTTTAAGAGTGATATCCAATTCAAGTTCTTAATATTTTCTTTCACTGTACTACACCCCCATATATATTTTGTTCAATCTTCTCTTTGGCTGCGCATTGGATTATATGGCTGCCTCTGGGGCGCTGCACTCATTGGAAATTGCGTAGGCGTTTTAGCGTTTGATTTACTTCATTTTATAACACTTTGGCTATGCATTTCTTTATTTTCCCCCGTTGGCATTATAATTTCTTAATAAATACAACAACAACAAAATTTGTTGTTTGGCGCCTCAAGACTTTTTCAGCTTTCTGCTTTGTTGGCATCTATCAAAGTTATTAGAGATACGTATCTCTGGCAATGTCTCTAGGCGTGATGCAAATGAAAGATTTCCTTTTGCTCTTTGCTTTCTTAGTTGTTTGTATTTGGCTTTGCAGTCGCTTTTGATCTAAAAGTGTTCTGCAGCAGTGCGGGACTTTCTATAGACATATATTACAGGGTGACTTTAAGAGTTAAAGATGGTAAATTACTTTGAAATCATAAACCTTACTCTTGGAAAGAGTTATTCAGAAATTTGGAATAAAAATGTAGAAAGAACTTTGATTTTCTGTGAATATATTCTTGAATATGTTCAGTATCACATTTAAGTGTTTTATTTAGCAGGCCAATTGTGAGTGGAAAATGCATAGATAGAAGCATCTCCGACTTCTTAGAATGAGCAGGACAAACTTCTTTGCTTTTCATTGAAATCAATCCAAGCTCTGGTTGTATCCATTTTGGGCATTGCCAAGTCCGTTGATTAGAATTGGACTACTATAGATAGACAGACTGTAGAGTTTGGGTAATAGTGACTTCTTATGAAAGATTTATGGTTGACAAACAAAACTTGTTCGATGTTTTGAGATGTTTTTTTTTTACCAAAACTGGGAAGGTATGACTTGAACCCAGGACCTCTGAGTTCTCATTCATATTACTGTATGTGTGCCGCCTCTGCATCTTAATGGCAGGCATAAGATACAAAACAGTTAAAACTCACTGAAGTGAAACCATATATAGTCTAACCATAACTGGCCAGGGGCCGCCACCTCTCTCCCCCTGCCAAATTCATTCACAATCAGCCTCCATTTGTAGTAATTTGTTTAATAGTTATCAATTTACCAGCTAAGTACAAACACTTTTCAAAAATGCCATTTGTTCATATATCGAATTCCTTTTTCTCTGGGTTTTTTTTTCGGTTGCTCGCACCGCACCACACCCACCTAAGCGGTGGTTTCTGCCTAAGCATTTGGCATTGTTTGGCATTTTGTACATTCTAAAAAAAAATTGAATTTTTTTGCTGGTGCAGGTTTATTATTTGTTAAATTTTTGCCAGAAGTCTTGAGGCCGATGTGAGATCATTAAAATTATGGACGACAGATGGCGTCGTATTGCGGGCTGCCGCTGCTGGCCCACAAAGGCCGTGTTGAGAGTTTAAGGCGTTTAATTAAGCGTGGAAGACAGACAATCAAAGGCAATCAAATGCAAAGCGCAACCGCAGAAATTGAAATTAAGTAAGAATCTAAACAAAAGCCATAGGACTTGGGTTAGTCGCAATGTGGTAGTACCAGTTGTTGTTGTTATTATTATTGTTGCTGTTGCTGTTGTAATTGTTGCTGCTTCGTCTATAATTTCAAAATTACATTTCGCAGAGGTCTCTCTCGTATGTTGTTGGTTCGGCTCGAATGAGAACAACGGCCCGGGCCCGGCCAAAGCTTAGCTAACATGTAAGACGTGACGGGGCGCGGCACAGCCTCAGAGCTGGGCATATCTTAGCCTGCCCATCTATGAGTATTACGATTCGCATTCGCATTCGTATGAGTATGAGCATATATAAATTCATATTCGTATCTAAAGCCAGCAATTCGAAACGCGTAATTGTTACACCCTGATTACGCGACCACAGCACCAACAACAACAACAACAGCAACAAAAAAGATGAAAAATTATATGAAAGGGTATGTCAGTAAATATCAAAGAACCAAATACATTGCCTTCGTCAGCCATATGACTAGAATCTGTGGTGATCTATGATGGAATATGGACCTGAATTGCAGAGGTTCTCTTTTTGTTGGAACAAAGAAATTTTAGTTTCCTATTGTGGGCCACCGTCAAATGTAGTCAAATTCATTGATCTTAATGTTGACTTACCTGCACTTGAAATTGTTCATCTAAAACATAAAACCCAAGTTGTGTGAGAATTTTAGCCTCCTTTCTCTTATATACTGGGCTGCAGCCTATTCTGCAATCAGTCAAATAGTTTTATAACAACTTCTTGATCAACTCTCGCATATCTGTGGATGTGCATTTTCATGTACATATGAAATATTCGTTCGCAACGTGGCAGGTTAACACAGATAATACCAATAAACAATAGCTAGACGGAGAAGAGCGACTCTGTTCACACAAGCAGAGTCTCCAAGAGTCGCCACCAGATGGCGCTAGTTAACCGAACAGCGTGAATGTTGCAAGTTGCCATTTTGGACATTGTGCGTGTGAACTATAATACTTGTGGGGGGAGCTCGAGCTCCCCTGATGGTGATGGGCAAGACATTGTATGCTTCGTTGACTTCTCAAGGCGGTGCCACAAGCAGCAACAACATTTTTGCATAGCATTTTAAATGCAACGAAAATGATCAAGTCAGAGGGAGACTGAGAGGTTCAAAAGCACACGCAGTTGGCCTTTAGGTTGCAGTTAACAAATGAGGCTCAAAGTAAATATAAGTGAAAGATAAAATTATGTTTGAGATGGGAACGAAGCAGAGGATGATTAATGTGTTTAATTATTTTTATAGAATATTTTCTGTTCATTTATATTTAAGGAATATTAATGGACAATTGAGATTGATTTACTCTTCACTTCAAATACAAAACGATATCAATTTGTAGCTCCGATTACATCCTTCTATATACTATATATTTTACATCAAATTATTGAACTAACCATTCACTTTGGCAGCCATCTGAAAGTAAATTTGTGGTTGTCCATAATAAATCAAGCCCTTATCCGACTCGAAACAAAGCAAAATAAAAAAGACTGCTTCGAAATCGCCCCACTAAATGCAAAAGCGAAACAAAATTGTTCCACTTCACTTGAGAAATACAACAAAAAGCAGCACAAACAACAAATTAACAGCAACAGCAGCAACAACAACAGCAAATGTAGGGGGCAATAATTTTGCACGATCATTCTACTCATTGAATTCTATGTGAGATGGTATTTGTTTGTCCGTATATCTATCTAGCCGTATCTGTATCTTTACCTACACACACATGTATCTATATCTGTTTGGTGAGCTATTTTCTCGTTTTCAATAGCGAATTTCGCTTAAATGATCATGCCCAGAGAGGGACTGGGACTGTGAACCCAGCTTTTGTGTCTGTCTGTGTGTGTGTTTCAAATGAAATTGAAATTAAGTATTGATTACAATTTGTAATTTGCAATTGAATGGGGGAAGAACAGTAATGAAATCGAAATAAATTGAAGTGAATCGAACTGTGTACATTGGCCAAAGCAAATTGTGCAATGAACATAAATTATAGAAGATATGGCAACACTAAGCCATAAAGTAGAACATGTAATATTAATGGCCAACAAATAACTTTGAAAAATTAACGTAAATTCATCGTTTGCAGTCAAAGAAAGCACAGTAGTATACGTACTTAATAGGTTTAGCTAAAGTACATATGCTAAATATTTTGAGCCTCAGACCTTGTTGTGGTGCTTTTGTCGAGCAGGTTGATGGCAAGGGTGTTCACGGGTATGTTGAGTCTATCCAGGGGACTCCGAGTTCTTCGTGTATATGTGGAGACTATATGCGTTGGAGATAGTCCTAAGAGTCTTGTTCTCAGCTTTTTGAATGTGAGAGCAGTTGGTCCGACTTGCAGTGCCCCAGACAGGGATTTCGGCCCTTTCTCCCTTCTCCTGGCTGATCAAACAGTTCTGATAACTTCACAGCTTCATATCCCAGCTTCAGATTCCACGATCTCACCTTCAGATAGAGGATCATCATACTCTTTCTTCAACTCGTCGATGATTGTTCTGAAAGCATAGCTTTATTAACAAAGCTCTATATTAAAGAATATATAACATTTACAAGGCGTTCTTGTATCGGCTGTTATAGACAATCTAGGTAAGTGTAGACACTCTGCTGTTCGACTTTGAATTCGTTTTTCCTTACTTCAAATGCAACAATTTTTCCACTTAACAAAGCCATTGAGGCCGAAGTGTGCCATAACATAGAAAATTTAGATTTGGCACAGCGCTCTATGAACTGTAGTTGATTTGAATACAGATTTATTCAATTTTATACAATTGCTTATGCTATTAGGCCTTGTTGTTTAAGAAAGAAACCAAAAAAACACCCTGTATATACTCGTAGTTTTCAAGACTCTTGAATGCTGTTTGCTTGAAACTGTTTGGCCAATTCCGTCCGTACATTTGTCATGTTTTATTTTTGCTGCATGCAAATTGTTTTGGCTTTGTTTGTTTCGTTTGTTTGTTTATTTAGCTTGGCTAACTAACTGGCTGCTGCTGCTGCATCTTTGGGTCTCCTCCTCCGTTTCCTTCATTATAGCATATTGGCCTGGCCTTCGCCATGTGTCACGGTTTCGCAAGCATTGGCTTTGAAACGCATTTAAAATATTCTGCTGCTGCCTGCTGCTGCTGCTTCTTCTTGGACTTGGGTATTTTTGTTGTTGTTGTCGTTGTCGATGTCGTTGCTATTTTCATTTAATTTTAACGAGCTTATTTAATGTGCAACTGCATTAAAAATAGTCTTTGCTTTACGATAGATGTTTTATGAGTTCAGTTTTGAAAATACTTTTGCACCAAGTGATGACTGACTGTGACTGTGAGCGGGAGCAGCGTGTATAAAGAAGAGATAGAGATTTGTCAGCTATTCTAAAAATATTCAAGCAAACGTGTGGGTATGTGATTAATTTCTGACAAAATAATGGGAAATGAGGTTTGATATCGATTTCGAAAGCTATCTAATGTGTGTTCTAGATGAAACTTTTCCGATCGAGCCATTTTTGCACATTTGGAAGCAGGAAGAAGTATGAGACTACCATCACGGGCCCTCATATATTCTCTAGTAATAAAATTTGATCCTCGTCGGTCAACTATATCATGTAGCTATCCTAGAAACTACTTCTTAAATGCAGGAAATAGAGAGGGGTCATACGAGATCAAAATAAACGACATAAGGCTCCGTCTTTCTGACTCACAAAACTGATATTGTAAGATGCTTTTCTTGTAAGAACGTATGAATGGATGTGTGTACGTATGTATGTAAAAATGTATGCAAGCTTGAGAAGATGCCTATGCTGCCTATTCCTATTGCTGTTTAAGAATTTGTCGAGAAGTAAAGGTAGGCGCACAGGGAATAAAAACAGAAGTTTGTTGAAAATCGTTTCATCTTGTCTTTCGTTGCAAAACTTCAGCCATATGGTAGCTTCTATATTACAAGCCCAAACTGTTAGTTTTTGGAAAGATTTGGTAAACATATCCTCATCTCCATCTTTTACCACATATAATCACTTTTTAATACCAGGAAAGATCAAAGCATTTCCTTAAATTTGATCAAGTTTACACACAACCAGCTAAATTTCAATCTAATGTCAAAAGGTTGTGTGCTCAAGCCTTTCCAATCTAATGCTCATATTTCAGCCGGGGTCTCTTCTGGTGGCTCTCAAGTTCAAGTAGTCCCATCATCATCATCTAAAGCCAAATCCCAAATCCATGACCAAATGAACATGACAACAACATCAACATGAAATTTGCGTAGCCGGCCCAAAACATGCGATGCTGTGATGCGGTCACATTAAAGCTATGCCGGCATTAAGGGACCAGAACCAGAATTCAAGCCACGCTCAAACTCTGCTTAGTCATCGAACTTGGCCTAATGCAAAAAAGAAAAAGAAAAAAAAAAGAAAAAACGCGGCCCAGTAGCCAGCCGGCTACCGCATCTTGAGTCGTGTACGAGATGACTCAGCCCTGGCAAATGTGCTACCAGTTTGGCATAAACACATACAAAGTGAAAGAGTGAAGAAGCACACAAGAGACAGAGATAGGGATAGAGCATAACACAGCTCATCTTAGACTTGGCCATCCAGTGGCTTGGCCTGGCCTGTCCTACTCCACATCTTTTGCCGGCCAAGACGTGAGTTGAAGTTGAAGTTGAGTTGAGTTGAGATTTGTGTTGTTATGCCCCGTCATGCTTTGGCGCAACGCCCTCAACTCGAACTGGCAGTCGGCAATGCCCTCAAGATACTTACATTTATCTTATGGATGCCTACAAATATACACACACACACACACGCACATATCACATATCCACACACACGCACAGAGGGAAAAGTGCAATCGAGATTTTAAATCTTATGAAGTTTTTCATTTATAAACTTTTAACTTACTTCAAATGTAGGGAAACTGGTCGAGAGCTGTCACAAATACTTGAAAATCCACTTGAAATTCCTTTCCATAAGGAATAGGTTTCCTATTTTGATGCTAATTGTGAAATTTTCAATTTAATTCTACTCTTTATTACTTACATATTTCTCACAGTGTACCTGTGTCTTCCACCATCATCCTTTTCCATCCTCCACTGCGATTCTCCTCTATGTTTTGTGGTGTTCGCTCTCAATTAGTTATTCATATAACGTGCTAAAAGAAATCTGCTATACAGAGTAATGTTTGTTCTCCTCCCCCCAACCCCCGCATCCTTTGGAGTCTCTGCTGATTAAAGCCCGCATCCATTGGCTACTTATGTATGTGTGTACGTCTGGCTAGGCTCGAAGTTGAGCTCATCCTTCAGCTACATTGTTTACCATTGTCATGGCTGGCGCGGCTTTGACAAAACTTTGCATGTCATGTTGTCATTATGGTTCCTTTACCCTTCTTCGCCAGCCAACCCAGAGGATTCTCTAGAGTCTAGAGCTTATCCCTGAGCCTGCGCCTAACATTGTTTGTCTGCTACTTTGGTCGGCTGTTCAACTCGTCCGGTCCCCTCGTCTCAGTGTTTTCAGTGCACAGCTGGATATGCATAGACATTATAAGCACTTATCATCGCTTTAGGATTGACGCGTTTTTGTTTCTAGCTTCCCCCTTCCCTTAGCCTGCAAAGCTATCACTGCTCTTAGTTGGTATAATATTTGTTTAGCTCATGGAAGGAACTTGTGTTTACTTTGCTTGCGGCTTGATTAAACTTGCAACACATCTTACTTAGTCATTTCATAACAATTAAAGCTGGACAACAGATTTTGAAGTGAGAAAAGTCATATTTGTCTAGCTAGTCGACAGTCTAGCTATATATATATATAAGATTTGGATTAAAATTACTATATAAATGATAATGATTGGATTTGCAGAGGAGATTATATTGCCCAAATATATAACTATGATATGGAAAGGATGACCATAAAGAGTTGATTTGAATGCCAAGTTAATAGTCGATGAACATTGCACTTGACACAGAAAGTTCTTGAACTTCATAGAACATTAAATGAATTCCCTTTTATATTAATAACTGATAATTTGTTGCAAATTGTTATTAAAAACGATGGCAAATTGCTGAAGAAAATGTGAACTAAATTAAATTTTATTAAACTTCCAATGAATGAGAAAATTTCTCTATATTAGGAATACTTCCCAGAATGAATTGTTTTCCATACTTGCTGTGTCTTGCTGTATTATGCATGTCATCCTACCAATCCATAGTTTATGCCAACTTGTACAGCTTACCCCATTTCCTTCTGCTGCAAACACATGGAGCCAAATCAATCTTAGCTTTCTGCTATCTCTCTAATAAACAGCGAAACGTGTTAATTTTATAGGCCCATTTCAAAGACAACATATTTAGGTCAGGCCAAGTCTATGCAACGGATTACGAAACGCCATAACCCGTATAAGGTGGTATACTTGTCCACTTACAGCCCCATAAAATCCCATAAACTGTTATCTCTAGGACAAATTTTTACAATGAAACTCCTTTCTTCATTATGCCTGTGCGTGTACGTGTGTGTGTGTGTGTGTGTGTGTGTGTCGTCATCAACTGCTTAAGTTGTAAAATTTTGATGCACCAATAAAAATCGAAACGAACAAAGATATCTTTATTGGTATAAACTCGATATTAATTATTTATGACTTTGATAATTGCAAAAGCCCATACAGATGGAGACAACAGAAATCATAAAAGCATGCGTAAAAATAAATAAAGCAAGAAAAGCGACTTAAAAAAGCAATTGCATAATCATGAAACGTCAACAGTAAATCGAATAATACTCATAATAATTTGTAATAATATTAAATTGGCAAAACAAGTTGTTTCCTTTTGTGCAAAAATTTGTTTAACATTAACCCTTGGCATTTATTTATTAAAGTTTCTAGTATTTTACAAGTATTTTTGACATATTGGTTATGAAATCTTATGCAACCCACACACAGAAGCATACACACACACAAACACACCCAAGAAAATGTCAAGTGTAGCAACAGCAGCAGGCCAAAAAAAAAAGTATCTGACAGATACATTGAGACAGACAGACAGACACCACGCCACGCAAAGGCGATGGCTGCTGCTGCTGCTTTGGCTGCGCTTGCTTAACAAGCGGAAAGCCAAAACATAACAGTAAAGTAAATTAAGTAAAAACCACACACATACGTAGTCACACACACATATACATATCAACAACAACAATAATGAGCCAGACGAACGAGCGAGCGAACAAATGTAATGTTTGTGAAACCGGACAGAGCCAAAGTCCGTAGCTTTAAGAATGATGCAGAGATGTTGGTCAAGAGTGCTCACTGAGAATAGAAGCTTCAGTAACAACAAAGAAGAATAACAACAACAACAACAACAGGTAGCATTAACAAAAGTGGCTAACCTCGAGCATGCTACCTTTCCTTCTCCACCCCGCATCCCCCAAAAATTTGCCAAAGAAATCACTCATACGACCCATGTTCAATGCCTACTATGTATTCTGGCCGCAACAACCACTACAACACATTCACATTAGAGGTGTGAACGTGGCTGGGATATAGATTGTCACGATCACAGATATTCACGACCTGTTTGCCAATTCTGTTATGATTTCAGCTTTATATCATATAGTTTTGGACATTCGAAAAGTTTGGAAAAAGTAGTTTGAACCATCTAAGTTTTGGAAATCTATCGATAGGCTGCAAACCAACATTTAGACCCTTTTTCTTCCTGTTAGAGCTGATTGCCAATTCAAATAGCACAAGAACTATATAAAAATCATTTGGTATTAATCAGTGTGACCAGATTAGCATGCGTGCAAATGAGTTCTTGTCACACAGCCCTGTACATTCTAAAATATTGTTGAATGGAAGATGTGAAAACGAAATGCAATCCATATGTGGCCAACTTTTTGGGTTTCTATCTAATTTGAATGTTACATATCAAAAACATATACATACTACCCCGCCCGATCGCTTTTATATACATCCCTAAGCTAATCCTTGGCTAAGTCGACCAACCACACTTTGATAGTTGACTTGAGAATGATCAGTTCATATATATTTGTATATATTCAAAGGTCTGTAAGTTTGGTTTACCTGTTTTCTACGGTTTTCACTCACGATGATCACGTTTCACGCACACACCTCTGATCGACTATCTAAGTATTTCAACTGATAGTTTTTGGCCTGAAGAACGTTGTATTCGAGTTCTTTTTATGTCGATATTGAGAATGCCTAAATTTGGTAGCTTGACTCAGATAGATGATTGAAATACAAAAATAGAAAGACACGAAAGCCGGACTCGAACTCGCTCTTTGGCTAGTTTGTTTATCTAACGATCTGTCTGATCATACAGCTGTCTCTGTGTGTATATATGTGAGAAATTATCGTTAACTCGAATGTCATTAGCGTGTCTATTTGAAAATGAGTTTAAGAAACGCTGCTTTTGGTAGACTTTTGTTTATTTTCGTAATCGTTCACAATTTATTTATATGAATTTTCTTGTTTCGTTTGCTTACAGAAATTGTTTGTAACATTGACAATAATATACAAATTGGCACAAATTGGTAAGTAAGATTTCATCCACAATATTCTCCAATATGCAGACTTTTATAGTACAATTCACGTTTGCAATCTTAATACAAACAAACCTAAAAATCTTGTCACTTTTTTTATGTTCTGCTCTCAAAACTTGATGCAATCAGTTTTGTACACAAAAAATAAACGCAATTATGTCAACCCAAAACAAATTCAATGTTGCATAACCATAAACAACAACAACAACAACAAAAACTACAACAACAGCCGTAGTATCTAAGTAGCGAGCATGTTCCATTTGGTTTTTTTCATTTTATAATAAAAAATATAAAAAAGACAAAAAAAAGTCAACGACTTCCGTTACCAAAGTGCAGCCAACACTTGAGGCGCAAGGTGTATTCAAAACCGAAAACAACCGAAAGCGAGAAAAAAGAGGTTCATAAAAAACTTAGACGATTTCCGTTAACTTTTTAATTGCAACAGCAACAGTCGGGCCCAAAAACAAAAACAAACAACACCAACACCAACAACAGCAACAGCTACAATGGACAATTACGAAAAGCTGCCATAGAAGTCAGAGAAAAAGTGATAGTACCATGAAAAATGTAAAAGTAATTCATTGAAAAGTTTCGAAATTCCTTGGACTTCTGTTTCACATTCAAATTCAGGATAATACATTTGCTATATGTATGATTTACAATATAGAAATAGTCGATATCTCTAGTTTGTTTGAGTTTGTTATGGTGAAAAAATGCCTGTTTAGAAACGTCTCAATATCTCCAATCCGATCCCCAAATAGATGAATATAATCCCTAAAAGCAAACAAACTGAAATGAGCAATTAAACAATTTATTATATGTAATATATATTTTTTATAAACAATCAAAAATATCCCATCCACCTGTTATCATATGTAACCCTCAAAGAAGTTGAAATAGATTGCAGTATAGAATTGTGGCCGTTTGTCAAAAAGCCAAGTCATATTTAATAAATAATCACCAGTTGGCAATGGAAGACGCAGCAATTCACGACGGAGATACATGCCGCTTATAATTTGTGGACCCTTTAAGAGAATAACTTGATGAAAATTATTTGCCAAGATGTTAAGGAAAGCCACATAACTTACCATATACGGACAGGTGTGGTTGAAATTTGAAAAATCCTTGAAAAGGTTGAATACCAAAATGACGAATGGATTATACGGTTTGCGTAGAAATTGGCAGACATCAACTGATGTTTTGAAAAGCCATGGCTTATATCCATTGGCTTTCTTGAACATTTGTACATTAAGTTGTATATTATAGGCCGGATGCAGAACAGTGCCTTTGAAATTGTAAGTGTTCACATCTCGTTTAATTGCTTTTAAATAACACGAATCTATAAGAAACCATGATGTATTGAAAGACTCGCAGACGGCATTTGAGAACTTGAATATAACCGCATCCTGAAAATATATAGATATGTATTATTTGGGCTTACCAATTGGAATTTTTTGCTCACATTGTAAATCATATCGAGAGTTAACCAATTGATCAGGAGAGATCCAAGGATGAACTGTCTTGTCGACATTGCTGGCTCAAATTGACATACAGTGCCGATGAAATGTGTATTTATATATAACAATGCGAGTGGAAACTGTTTCAGGAAATATTTTTAAAAATTGCTTAGTAATTACCAAATTGCTGCAGATATATCTAAGCCTATTTCAAATTTCAATAGAACTGAAATACTTTGAACACATTGCGTTTCGAATCGTCGGAACCTAAATACCCTTGCAGAAATGTGTACCATAAGTAGTAGACCTCCAATATACCACAGTTTTTCTAACAGCTAGTATAGGCGATATGTACGACTTACAATATAGAAATGGTAGAAATGTCTAGTATCCTTGAACTAGATAACTAACTAGATAACTAACTGAAGTGAGCAATTAAACAATTTCTTATATTTAATATATATTTTTACAAACAATCAAAAATATGCCATCCACTTGTTATCATGTCTAATTTAGTAACCCTCAAAGAAGTTGAAATAGACTGCTGTATAAAATTGTGGCCGTTTGTCAAAAAGCCAAGTCATATTTAATAAATAATCACCAGTTGGCAATGAAAGACGCAGCAATTCATGACGGAGATAAAAGCCGCTTATAAATTGTGGACCCTTTAAGAGAATAAACTTGATGAGAACTGTTTGTAGGATGTTAGGAAAACCACATAACTTACCATATACGGACAGGTGTGGTTCAAATTGGAAAACTCCTTGAAAAGGTTGAATATCAACATAACTGCGGGATTATACCGTTGGCGATTAAATCGGCAGAAATCAATTGATGTTTTGATGAGCCATGGCTTATATCCGTTGGCTTTCTGGAACATTTGTACATTAAGAGATATATTATAGGCCGGATACAGTATAGTGCCATTGAAATTGAAAGTGTTCACATCTCGTTTAATTGCTTTTATATAACACGAATCTATAAGAAACCATGATGTATTGTAAGACTCGCAGACGGCATTTGAGAATTTGAATATAACCGCTTCCTGGAAATATTTATATTTTAAGTAAGGCAATCTGGGCAACTGTTTGATTTACTTACATTATAATCCATATTGAGAGCAAACAAAGTGACCAGGAGCGGTCCAAAAACCAACAGTCTTCTCAGCATGCTGTCTCCTTATGTTTAAATCTAGAACATTTTAATATATATTTATTGGAACATTATTGTTCAAGCCACAGATGGGTGAACTTGATATCAAGTCCATTAGCGCAATGTAAATTTGTATTGAAAGCTTTTAAAATGCTTATCATAAAATATCGAGATAATGGATCGCATTTGGGACAAGAGAGGAGAGGAAAACTAGCTACGGGTAACAAAGCAATATTTTAGGTTAGTGATGCAGAAATATTCAAAAAAAAGCTAATCATATTTGATGGACTGTTCAATGTTTGTCTCTCTCGTAGCTTAGTCAGATCATTACCAATGAAAATGGCCAAAATTCTACATTTCCACAAAACATTGACTTTTTTTATATTTCCTGTAAGTGTTACATGTATGTTTTATAACTAAAAACCATCCGGAAGAAATGGTTTGAACTGTTTTAACTGCACAGAATTTTAGACCTTGAATTTATACTCTTAGTAACCCTCAAAGAAGGTGAAATAGATTCCAGTATAGAATTGTGGCCGCTTGTCAAAGAACCAAGTTCCATTCACTAAATAATCACCAGTTGGCATGGGAAGTCCCAGCAATTCATGACGAAGATAAAAACCGCTTACAATCTGTGGACCCTTCAAGAGAATAAATTGATGAAAATTATTTGCCAAGATGTTAAGGAAAACCACATAGCTTACCACATACGGACAGGTGTGGTTGAAATTTGAAAACTCCTTGAAAAGGTTGAATATCAAAATAACTACGGGATTATACGGTTGGCGTATAAATCGGCAGGCATCAATTTTCGTGTTAACAAGCCAAGGCTTATATCCATTAGCCCTTTGAAAAACTTGTATCTGAAGAGATATATCAAAGGCCGGATACAGAACAGTTCCGTTAAAATTTACAACATTCACATCACGTTTAATGGCTTTGATATAGCACGTGTGTATGAGAAACCACGATTTGTTATACGATTCACAGACAATATTTTTGAATTTAAATATGACCGCATCCTGAAAGTGTATATACAGTAAATAAGGAAACTGTCCGCCCTCCTTAGACATACTTACATTGCAATCCATATTGAGGGTTAACAAAGTGGCCAGGAGCGGTCCAAAAACGAACAGTCTTCTCAGCATTCTGTCTCGTAGTGAAATTCAGGGAGTGCAATAAAACGCACTTGAGGTCGCAAATGATCTAGAATAATTTCCATTTCCATTTCCTTTGTATTTATTTGAACATTATGGTTCAAGCTAAAGGTGACCTTGATATCAAGTCCATTAGCGCAAAGTAAATTTGTATTCCAACCTTTTAAAATACTTATCATAAGATATCAAAATAACAAATCTATATAAACTCAATTTAAAATATAGATATGTACTTCAAAACTCATCATTTGGCTGGTTGTTTAAAGTAGATTCGTCACTTTTTGATTTTCTCCACAGATTTTCATTTGATTTATTAAAATTCTATTGCTTTTATTTACCAAACTTACAAATCTTCTACAAATGCAAAATAATATTTTGTAACAAGTTGAGGTCTCTTATCAAAGGACCAAGCCATGGTCAGCAAATAGTCACCAGTGGGCATTAGAAGACCCAGGATATTCGGCGTTAGATAGAGGTCCTTGATAATCACATTTCCCTAAATGAAAATGTGAGTAATCGAAATATATATCTATTTCAATAGTACGATCAAAACTTACCTCATATGGACACGTATGATTAAAGGTGGAGAAATCTTTGAATTGGTCATGGATCAATTGAATTACTGGATTATTCTTGTGGCGTAGAAACTCACAGACATCAGAGCTGACGTTATAAAGCCATGGCTTGTAGCCGTTAGCCTTCTTGAAGAATTGTACTTGAAGGTATATATCTCTTGCCGGATGCAATATAGTTGCATTGAAATTTAAAACCGCTCTGTCGCGTTTAACTGCCTTCAGGCGGCAGGCGTGCATCACAATCCAGGTCTTATTAAGCGACTCGCACAAAGCATTTGTGAAGTTGAAGATAATCGCTTCTGAAGCAATACCATTTATAGGCAGGTGAACAACTATTTACATGATTCCTTACCAGCAGAGTAATCTACGTTGAGCGTGAAAGAAACCAGCAGCAGCAGGAGCGATCCCAGAACGATATTTCTAGTCGGCATGTTGATTCCGTTTTGAAACTTACACTCGGTTTGGCATTAGTTTAATAGATTTTTCGCATGTAAAGTTCTATTAATTATTCATTAACATTTTTGTAATCTGGAATAATACGTTCTGTTAAGGTCTCTTCACATGAAAAAGCATTTAAAAGTAAATTTGTGTTTCATTGAATTCAGGTTTGTTAATTTGGTGTACGAAATGTTTCCACTAAAGCATTAACCTTGCGTTGTGCCCTAGTCAGAGTCAGTCACTCAATAAGTACATAGAGCTTTTTAACCAAATTCAGGGATTATGTGTCTTACAGTCATCTACGTCGACTGACCAATTTTGAATCAGATCGGGCAACTATATCATATAGCCCCCATACAACCGATTTATTGGAAATGAACTCAAAATGTTTGATTTTCATCCAAATTAAAATCAAATTTGGTTTGTATTCATTTTAGGAGGCCCCACATCTCTTCTCCGACATTTATTGAGATCGGACAACTATTATATATAGCCCCCATAGAACCGATTTTCGCAGAATGAACAGTCAGTAGAAAAATTTCGCTGCTTTTCATGGATACTAAATCCAAACTCGATTTGTGTCCATTTTAGAAGGCCCCACTAATCCGTTGACCGATTTTGATCATGATCAGTCTGCTATATGGTATAGCAACTTACTAGTTACAGGATATATAACTGTCGAGCAAGCGATTGTAGCGTTTTTATTTGTTTTCCATTTGATTCGGTATTTAAAGATAATATCTACGATATTCAAAACGTTTGTTCTGCTTCATTGAAACGAAAGCAATTCGCATTTTAGTTGGGAATATTATATTCTAGTTCTTATTTCCAATTAATACAATATTTATAATGATTGTTTATGAAAATATTGAATACTACAAATGGGCTTCAAACGTATCCGAACCAGTCTTTTACTGCCGCTTTAAATTGTAGTCAAAACTATTGTGTATTATACAACTTGCTAGAAGCTGCAACAGTTATACAAGCTAGGTATGTACTTACGCGTCGTTTTGAAAAATTCCACTCACACTGGAGTCAAAAGCGGGCTCAGAGATAGCTAAGCACATGAAAAGGAATTTTAACGTATTCTCTATAGCAGCGTTGGGTAGGAAATTTTCAATCAAGAGCGCACTACAACAACATTTTCACCAAAAACCATCGTCAGGGTCACGGGTCACTGTGCAAGCAAACAATTAAAGCAATGTTTGAGTACGCTTCATTTATTTTCATCCATTTATTAATTTTTCGAAGGTCTAATTTTTATGTACTTATTGAAGTTGCAAAGTAAATCTGAAAGGTTTATGTCTATTAGGTTATTTCAACATAGATCTTCAATTTGTTTTATGTGTATAATATTATAATGCACCCCGCTTAGAGGAAGTCGCAACAGCAATACTACATCTTTCGCTAGAATTATGACTTGTTTAATCGTTTTCATTTATTTACTCGTATAAAAAATGTGACAACCCTACAAATCTTCTACAAATTCGAAATAAAAGTTTGTAATGGCTTGTGGTCTCTTATCAAAGAACCAGGTCATGGTCACTAAATAATCGCCAGTGGGCATTAAAAGACGCAAGAGATCAACCCTCGGATAGAACCCCTTCAAGAATAGAGTACCCTAAAGGAAAATGTAAGTGGGTTAAAGTCACAATTGATACTCAGATCATAACTTACCTCATAGGGACACGTATGATTTAAGTTGGAAAACTCTTTGAATTGGTTATAAATAAGTTTAAGAATGGGATGGTTCGGATGGCGTAGAAACTCACAGACATCAGAGCTGATATTATATAGCCATGGCTTGTAGCCGTTAGCCTTCTTGAAGAATTGAATATGGAGAGATATATCTCTTAGAGGATACAATATAGTTGCATTAAAATTTAAAATCGTTCTGTCCCGATTCACTGCCTTCAGGCGGCAGGTGTTCACCAGGAACCAGGATTTGTTGAACGATTCGCAAACAGCATTTGTCAACTTGAATTTAACCGCATCTGAAACACCAATTAGAATTATTATGTACAAAGTATTTGCTTGACTCCTTACCAGCAGTATATTCTACGTTGAGATCTAAATAGAATACCAGAAGCAGCAGCGATCCCAGAACGATATTTCTAGTCTGCATGTTAAATCTGTTTTAAGGCCTGCACTTGGCTTTGGCATTAGTTTAATAGATTTTTTGCATGAAATATTTTATTAACTGTGCTTTATAATGTTTGTTAATGGCTTTAGAGGTAATCGAGCTACATGCTTCATTGAGACCATTTGATAAAAGGGCATTTAAAAGCAAATTTGTGTGTCATTTAATTAAGGTTTGCAGATTTGATGTACAAAATGTTTCCTCTAATCCGTTAAACAAAACATTTGATTTCCGAATGTGCTATTAGATTTAATCTAAACATTTATTCATTTTTCCCAGTCTACTTTTTATGTTCCTGCTGGAGTTCGAAGTAAATCTGAAAGGTTTATCTTATTTTGGCATACATCTTTAATATGTTTTATCTGAATAATATGAAGCACCGCTTGCTTGACTCCTTACGTTGAGATCTAAGTAGAATACCAGAAGCAGCAGCGATCCCAGAACGATATTTGCGATATCTGCATGTTAATTCCGTTTAGGACCTGCACTTGGCTTTGGCATTAGTTCAATGTATATATTTTGCATGAAATGTTCTATTAATTGTGCTTTAAAATGTTTGTTAATGGCTTTAGGGGTAATCGAGCTGCATGTTTCATTAAGGCCATTTAGTAAAAAGGCATTTAAAAGCAAATTTGTGTTTCCTCTAATCCATTAACTATGTATTACGAAAAAGTTAACAAATCATTTGATTTCTTAGTGTTCTTTTAGATTTAATCTAAAATTGTATAACATTTCAGCTTCTTAGCTCTTATAGTATGCTATGCGTTATGCCCTAGTCAGAGTCAGTCAATCAATAAGTACATAGAGTTTGTTTTTATAGGGATATGCCTACATACTATACGACTACTGTTGCATACTTTTAGTTGTAATGGAAAATACTACGAAAATTATATATCATACTCTTGGTCTTGTAAATGCACTTCCGTACAAACTTTGACCTACTTGCAAATCAATTTTTCTCTTAGTGTTCTCTAGTTCTCAGTTTTCTAGCTCCTTTGATTTGGATCGCTTTGTTTCCCGATCAGGCAGTTAGACAATCCTTGATAGACCAATTTTGGAATGCTTTTCGGAAAATACATAAAGGCAGAAGGAAGCTTTTCCGACCCCATAAATAATATATATATTTTTGATCAGCACGACAAGCCGAATCGACCTAGCTATGTCTGCCTGTCTGTCCCTTTTTTAAAATGTAGATTTTTAGAAACTATAAGAGACAGCCACTTCGAATTTGGATTTTCAGTTTCTATAAATATGTTCCCAGATCAAGTTTATTTTATTTTTTGCCACGCCCCATTCAATGGATTCAACCTAAATCAGTTGTTATGTGTCTACGTCAACTGAATACATTTGGCTCCCATCGAACCGATTTTTTTTGGAAATGAACATGCTTTCTTTTCATCCAAATCGAAGAAAATTTGGCTTGTGTTCTTCTCAGGAGACGCCACGCCCCTGGACCAAAATTTATTGAGATCGGACAACTATATCATAAAGCCGCCATAGAACCGAGTAGACACATTTCTTTGCTTTTCATTGAAATCAATCCAAACTCGATTTGTGGCCATTTCAGAAGGCCCCACAAATCCGTTGGCTGATTTTGATCATGATCGATCTGCTATATGGTATAGCAACTTACTAGTTACAGGATATTTAACTGTCGAGCAAGCGATTGTAGCGTTTTTATTTGATTTTAATTCGATATATAAAACGTTTGAAAACAATGTTTGACTACACTTAATTTATTTTTATCCAATTACTTTTTCAAACTCTACTGTTTATGAACTTATTCGGCACGTTGTCCAAAGATGAAACTGCATCGTTTGTATTCATCTACTTACAAATCTTCTACAAATTCGAAATAATAGTTTGTAATGACTTGTGGTCTCTTATCAAATAACCAAGTCATGGCCAGTAAATAATCGCCAGTGGGCATTAGAAGACGCAAGAGATCAACCCTCGGATAGAACCCCTTCAAGAATAGAGTACCCTAAAGGAAAATGTGAGTGGGTTAAAGTCACAATTGATACTCAGATCATAACTTACCTCATAGGGACACGTATGATTTAAGTTGGAAAACTCTTTGAATTGGCTATAAATAAGTTTAAGAATGGGATGGTTCGGATGGCGTAGAAACTCACAGACATCAGAGCTGATATTATATAGCCATGGCTTGTAGCCGTTAGCCCTCTTGAAGAAGTGTATACGGAGAGATATATCTCTTAGAGGATGCAATAAAGTTGCATTAAAATTAAAAACCGCTCTGTCGCGTTTCACTGCCTTCAGGCGGCAGGTGTTCACCAGTAACCAGGATTTGTTGAGCGATTCGCAAACAGCATTTGTCAACTTGAATCTAACCGCATCTGAAACACCAATTAGAATTATTATGTACAAAGTATTTGCTTGACTCCTTACCAACAGTGTTTTCTTCATTGAGATTTACATAGAATACCAGAAGCAGCAGCGATCCCAGAACGATATTTGTAATCTGCATGTTAAATCTGCCTGCACTCGGGTTTGGCATTAGCTTAATCGATTTTTTGCAGGAAATGTTCTATTAAGTGTGATTTAGAATGTTTGTTAATGGCTTTTATGGTAATCTGGAATAGTACAAAGTATTTTATCTGATCCATTAACATTGCATTACCAAATCATAAAAAATTCATATGATTTCCTTAATGTTCAATATGCATTAAAACTAACTTTGTGAATATTTCAGCCCGTAGCTCTACTAATTTGCGCTTTGATTTCGAATCGGTCAGTTAGACAATCATTAATAGAATACCGCAGGTGTGCCAAATTTCGCTACTAGTAGTGTAGCTCAGTCAACTAGTGCTGAGTTAGAGGCGGTGCTATCGTTTTGCTGGCGGAATAACAAGCTGGCGTCGTAAGCGAAGGCAGGCGATAAGCACGAAAGAGAGCGTTGTATCGGTACCCCTGGCAGAAGCAGAACAAACATTGCATTTTTTGGCACACAAGTTGCCTCAATATACCAGCAATTGAATAGCAGTTGCGGATCATCGCTGCAGTTCTCTGATTTGTAAACTGATAGATTATATACTTCTAAGATAGACAAATCCATGTGATCCCCAACAGGCATGATATAGGCGCATTATGTGAATCATGGCAATCATTTTATATTTGCATGCAATCAGTTTAAACACTTTGAAGTAATGTTATGTATTGTGTTCATACATATGCATACATACGAGACTAATAATGTTGTAGTCCAATTCTCTATTTATCAATGCAATGCGCCCACATGCCTCAGTTCCCAACATAATTGCATTTGACGAACCCAGCTCGGCCTGCAACTAGCGTAACGGGCTCTTCCCCATTTAGTTGGGCCACCATAGAAATGTTCTTTTTTTGGATCCGGGCCGGAGTTCTAAAGATCCAATCGTTGCCCCCCAAAAACAATGAAAATTGTATGTTTTGGTGTTCTATAAAGGCCAGCGAAGCGCATTAAAGTTTAGTTAGTCGCCATCTGGGCTGCACATGTGCACATGGGGGCGTGGATCGGAGGCCGGCTAACGATTCCCTGAGCCGGTGGCAGTGGCAATGGCAGCGTCTTTTGGCTTCTGCTGTTTTTAATGGTTTTCTTCTCTATTTTGTTGTTGTTGTTGTTGTTCTTGTTGGGAGGGCAGCCAAGATGTTTCGGACACACTATTTGTAGCATGGCGGCATAAAAAAAACAAACAAAATGCCTTTGGCTGCCTACTTCGTTACCCCTGCCACATACAAACGGCGACATTAGCCTCAAAACCTTAACATTTTAGCCAAGCGAAGCCAACTACGGCAATAACGAACAGCCTACGCATGCGTCAATATGTTTTGGTTGTTGCAGAAAAAATAAAAATAAAGAAACTGAAATACTCTTCACGGGAGATGATCTCAAATTTGCAGTGAAGCCTGCGCTCTGATCATATGAAGCATTTTCCCTTCAGTTCCTTAAACCTCAGATGTCAAATTTCTGCAGCAGTTCTGTAGATTTCTATACAGCGAACATCACTATCAACAGCTGATGCTGATCAAACAAACAAACAAAACATATACCATCTATATGTCTATCCAGTGAAGAGTACAAAACCAGTGCATATAGCCGGGCAGCCATCTCATAAGTGTTTCTTTGGTTAAGCAAAATCAGAGCCCAAAGTCAAGACATGTTGTGGTTCTTGTTCTTTGCAGAATTTTGGGGCTGGTTCGGTTCGGTTTGGTTCGTGGTGTATGAGGCGTGGCCCACTGGCTGGATGGGTGTGTACGAATTTAAATTTTTAACATGTAACTCATTTTTAATGCAAATAATATAATTTTGTGCTGCTGCTGTTGTTGTTGTTGTTGTTGGTGTGACGAGAAATATGGCCGGCACGCGAAATGGGTCAGGCAGGCCTTTGGCAAAGCCATAATCGAGACTGAGACTGAGACTGAGATTGGGGGAAAAAAGTGAGCGTGCCCAGGCGGGCCAGGGATTGATTAAATGACTGAGAACTGATCTGTTGCTATTGCTGTTGTTGTTGTTGTTGTTGTTATTATTGTAGCCCAGTTGTTTTTGTTGTTGTTGTTGTTGTTATTAATGAAGAAATTTGACGGACGGCTTGGGCTGGCATTGAGTCTTGTAAATTTAGTTCTCTGGGGGCGTTGCCTGAAGGTTCTTTCCAGTGTTGTGTCTGCGGCTAATGAAGCGAGTGGAGTTCAGAGATCACAACACAGTCAGCCCAGATCAGTTACTTTTACCAACATGCAACTTCAGCTTCAGCTTGGACAGCTTGACAACAGATGCAAACAATTTGTGCAACAGTTGCAGCAAAGCAAATTAGCTCACAACAACAAAAAAAAACACGAAATTGAAATCAAAAAATTGAACCAAAGTCAGAAAATATCAGCAAAAGCAAATTTGGTGCACTCTTGCAAAGGGTATGATAACTTCGTCATGTTGTTCGTGAGCCGTGCTCGAGCCGACTGATATGCCAACATCCTGAGAACCTTCTCTTATGTTAATTCGACGATTCAAAAACAATTTTCTTCACAGCTTCGACGATATCTTCTGTTGTTGATGTGCTAGGACTCATCGTCGGCATCTTCTCGGCCATCTTGGAAGAGTTTGTACCACTTGGAAACGTCTTTTTTACTTAGAGCAGACTCTACGTACGCCACTGTCTTCATTTCAAGTGTTTTAGAGCACTTGATTTCATTTTTCACACAAAATTTTGGTGCAAATTATTATTATTATAATAAAAAATCGCCGCGAACAACAAAAGAGGTCTAACCATTTGATCTGCCAAGAACAAACTAAGTATGCTATGCACGAATACATTTGAATTCCGCTTGATTAGTTAGACAGATTGAGGTTTAACTTTAAATACATTTTAAGTGGCCTGTTTGTAGAATCGCAACAAAACATGACTTCATATCCGATAATTACTTAATATCTTGATGCTGAAAAAACTGTAATAATTTCCCTGATATTTATATAAATTTCGGTGAACCATTCACTATCGATCAATCGCGATTGTACAACTTTGTATAGTCATACTCAACGCGAAAAGGTGTTCTCTCTAAATAAACGCTCTGCTCATTGTATGACAACTATACAGTATAGTCATTGAAGTGACCGCTCTCAGAAAAGGGATGCGAGCGGGCCTAGCTCGTGGAGCAAGTGCATAGAGAGCATGGCAATGTGATCTTTCCAGAGCAGGCCAACACATAAGCATGCTTTCTCTTTCTGTCTCACACGTTCAGGTGGAATTTTCAAATGCATTTATGATTCCTGTCCCAAAACATTTTATACTCATACTCTAGAGTTCCATATTTATTTTATACAATGCAGTCATCGTTGTGATGAGAGTGCAAGTAGTAATTGTTTTGAAATGATTTCAGCATGAACACAACCATTTGTGCTCTGATAATTGCAATCATGCAGGGCTCTAATAGCCGTCATCAAACTTAAAGTAAACTCCAGTATAAAATTGTGGTCGCTTATCAAAGTTCCATGTTATATTTAGTAAATACTCACCATTTGGGAATGGAAGGTTGAACTTTTCAGGTCTGAGGTAAAACCCGCTTACGATTTGTGAGCCCTATAAAAGAACGTTAGTTAACATTTCTCATAAACATCATAGTATATCGTTTTGGTCACTCACATTGTATGGACATGTATGATTAAAATTGGAAAAATCTTTAAAGAGCTTGAAAATCCATATAGCAATGGGATTATATGCACGACGAGTAAACCGGCAGACATCGAGTGTGATGTTAATAACCCACGGCTTGTAGCCGTTTGCCTTCTGAAATATTTGAGCATGCAGCGTTATATCGTAGGCCGGATGCAGCACGGTGCCATTAAAATTGAAAGTGTTCATATCGCGCTTGATGGCTTTCAGGCGACAGGTGTTTAAGAGAAACCAGGATGTGTTGTAGGACTCGCAGACGGCATTGGTGAACTTCAACACAAGCGCTTGCTGAAAATATTCACTATTAGAAAAAGTAATAATAAATATTTGATTCTCTTACATTCCCATCCATGCAAATAGTGAAGAAAAGTGTCAGAACTGAACCAAAAGTATACACTTTAGCCAACATGTCGGTTTATATTGATGCTTATAGAGTTGGCTACATCAGTTTAGTGGTACATTTCTTACGCTTGGATAGATATACAAATAGTGGCTTCAACCAATTTTCGTGAATCATTTTGGCAATTACATGTGGATATTTTGTACTTTAATTTGTTTACGCTCAATCAACTAGAATAAGTTCCCTCCTATTCTAAATCCGCTTTGTCATGTGGATATATATATGAGAGTGTTTGCCTATATGCATTCATCCAATTTGAAACCCAAGTTAAGGATTTTCAACAAAGGAGAAATACACGGCTGTATTCATTTGTGGTCGCTTATCAAAATACCAAGTAAGATTTAGCAAATAATCGGCAGTTGGAAGCGGATTTAGCAACAATTCAGGTCTTAGGTGGAAGCCAGTCACAGTTTGTGGACCCTGCAAAGGAAAGATATTAGATAGATGGATGACATCAACATTTACCACATAGTAACTTACCACAAACGGGCAGGTATGGTTCAAATTTGAGAAATCCATAAACAGGTTGACAACCATTTTAACAAATGGATTATAAGGATGACGTAGATACCGACAGACATCAGTATATGTGTTAAATAGCCACGGCTTGTAGCCGTTTGCTTTTTGAAACATTTGTCCATGCACAGACATGTCATAGGCCGGATGCAAAATGGTGGCATTCAAATTGAAATGATTCATGTTTCGTTTGACTGCCTTTAGACGACAGGTGTGTATGACAACCCAGGATGAGTTAAAAGACTCGCAGACGACATTTGTGAACTTAAATATGACAGCTTCCTAAAATGACAAAAAGTATTACATTCAAGTTCTTATGAATTCGATACATTGAATACTTACATTGAAGTCTATATTGATGGTCAAGAAAAGTGCCAGCAGTGGCCCAAGAATGAAAAGTCTTGCCAGCATGGCGCTACTTCGACTGGTATTATGGCGGAAACAGCAGCCCATTTTATAAACAACTTTATTATGCTTTAATAATTGTGTTTCTAATTGCCAATACCATTTCATAATCTGATTTTAATTATTTATGCCAGATCCATTACAAAATATCTAAATACGGTTTGAATCCCTTGTATCCCCTGTAGCTCTGATTTGATCTAGATCGGTTATACATTTGCCAAAGCTGGCTTCCTCTCTTGCTCAGAACATTTTGTACTGCAATATCTGCGAACCCTTGTTAGGGTATACAAAACTTGCCTTCTCTTTACCTATTGCATTTTGTTTTCCAATTCAAAGTGTAAATATAGTTTGTCGATATACAGTAGTAGCATTTGTATTTCTTGTTTCTCTTCTCGCCCCTCGGTAATTGCAATCAAAAGATACATTGTTTGCAATTGAAATTGAAATGCCTGTCACAAACAGTTACAAATTGCGCGCCGTGTAAAGAATGTGCCAAGATAAGTCAATAACTATTATTAACACAGATACACACACACACACGGAGTGAGAGAGAGACTGTAAACTGACATTGGCCAAATAATATGCAGACACAAACCATACACAAGACAACAAAACCAACAAAACTGAAACGGGCAATCTCATAGATACAATCGCCGACAATTGGTTGCTGCCCGCCCGTCTATGTCGCTGTTGATTTGTATCTTTGTATCTTTTTCTTGGGCTGTTAGCGAAAGTGCTGCTCGCTGCAGCCGTGCCGTTATTGAATTTTTGAAATTGAAATGTTAATGAACTGAAAATTTTGCGTGTCGAATTCACGTTAGATACGAATAGATCAAATCGCTGTCGGGTGGTAGCTAGTTGCGATAGATCTACATTTACATTTACATTTCCATTTCCATCTCCCCCCCAGTTCCAATTCAAGATTGCTGCTCCATGATAATTGCCAGTCACAGAGTGTAGAAGATATAAAGATACATATTCGTACCTACAATGCTGTACCCTGAAACGCATGTGATTGTTGTTGATGTTTGTTGTTTTGCTGCTGATGCTGATGCTGTGATTGGAAAGGCCACAGCAACAACAACTACAACAAAAGGCCAACTTCACATTTACACTTTACTTTCCTTTTCTTGAACTTTTTTTTTCTTATTTTTTTGACTGTGGCTTGAAAAATATATCAATTAATGCAGCTAGAAAATGAGGTGGCAAAAAAGTATGCGCGAAAAATGGTTGTTTTTTTTCAGCATTTATGAATTTTTTAACATTTTATCACGAAATGTGTTAAAATATGTTCATATCTAACAATTGTTATTATTGTGTGCGCCATTGTTTTTCCATGTTGTTTTTGTTTGTTTGTTGATTTTGCGCAGCCTAAAAAATTGTGTTACTTTTGCACGTAGTTAGTGTAAATGCACTTGAAATTCTTCTTATGCCCTAAATTTAAGGTGTATATTAGCTTTTTGATGAAGTTGATGTTATTGCAGTTATGATTATAGAAAATATAATGAAAATAGGTTCGTCTAGATCAACCTCCAGGTCTTCGTCGCCTCAAAAGCTATAGAGCTCTTAAAGTAACTATTTGATCTGTTGCGAAACAGATGTAAAAATAGTGAAGTTCCTAGTTTCAGTTGTCCCAACATCAAGACGATAATATTGTTATAATCCTGATATTATATATAAAACGTCTTTATAATTGGACACTTCTCTTTTCAGCTCTACTGCAACCTTATGTTCAGGGTTTCTATTTGCATTGAAATCATTTGGCCGTTGATTTCCTATGAGGCTGTGGCTGCTTTCGTTTAGCATTAGCAATTTAGCAAATTGGGTATAGGTAAATTATACAGCCACAAAATACACCACTGAAATCTGAAAATGTTCGTAGTTAAACTGACTATGGTTATAGTAAATCTATGCAATGGTAAAACTAGAAACTTTCTCTTTAACTTGTGTGAAAATTTCAGAGCTCTCAGACTTATGGTTTGGCGTTTGCATTGTCCCCTAATCAGTCAAATAAAAATATAGAGGCCCATCAAAATCATGTCTAAAGTGAGGGTATCAATCTAGCCGATCATGTCTTTATTCGGCTTTTAGTGTGGATTCAAGGTCAGCTCATTTTTGAATGAAAATACACATATTTTACTTATTATTTTAAGTACATATAGAAATTGTATTTTCGGAAGATTACGACGAGCGGACAAAGCATTCATTTTATATGTATATGTGTGTGTGTGTGTTCCAATTGGAAATTGAAAATGTTAAATAACACAAATGTGCCCCTCCTTCGTTCGTCCGCCACATGCATCTTCAGCTGATTATGACACAAACTCTGACACTTGTGTTGGCATCCAAAGCTAATGCCAAACAATGAGTGAAAACACAACACTCCATATGCCATTGCACATCTTGTGTTATGTATGTTACTTTGTGTCTTTTGGATACATTTTTCGTGCACAACTGAAATTCATTCAAGCGCATTGCATGATCGACGATTTATGCGCTGCTCTCCACATAGACAGCACACACTCGATCTCCACACGAATCCAACATGGTCTTGGTTAGACTGGGCGGCTAACTGACTCTGACTGATGGCTGCACATCAGCAATCACGTCCATGGGGTGATGATGATAATGATGATGATGGTGATGATGTTGGCGACACTTTCAATTGCATGCTTTTGAGCACTTGGACTGGACTCGCTGACTTGGTTGAGCACTTTCTTTGGGTCGTCTCTTCTCTTCGGTCGGTTGTAAGTATTTTATGGCTTCTTTTGGTGCAAACAATTTGAATGTCATTAGTGTCAGTGGCCAGCGGCAACAGCGTGACAGGCGGAGGTGTCCATTTGGCCACACCCCAATTCCCACATATACCCCCGTCGAATGCCGCCTAAAGTGCATTTCACATTTACTGTGATTTTTCTTTTTCACACTTTTCGTGAGCATGATGGCCAGACCAGACCCCCCGCTGCCCAATCCCGCTGTCTGTTGGGTAATACAATTTTAATTTGAAGTCACGTTGTACATTTATTACAATGTCATTTTCACTTCGCACGTCAATCTGACAGCAGCTCCGCTGTTCCACTTTTGCTTGATTACCGAATCCGAATCCCTCCTCCTCCTAGTCTTAAAAGAAAAGTGTCGCCAGATTCATTAACACACCACTCACACCACTCTGTTTTGAAAACTTGGACTCCTATCTGAAAGCCAACTACAGTTATTGTTATTACAAACATAAGTGTAAATGTAAGTATGTAACAGTTTGCTCAGTCAACAAACTATAGACCCATTGTTCTGGTTTCCATCTCACCCTCTGGTCTGGCCTTTATATAATCTTGGCTTATGATGCAGATTTCACTTGGCTGATAAGTTAATACGTTTGTTGCTCTTGCGATCAAAAAGTCGCTGATAAATATTTAATTAGGCATTTTGCTTTTGAAAAGAACGTTCGTTTATTGTTTTTCTTTTGTGGGGTCTGAATCCATTAGAGGCGGTGGTAGCAGTCGCCTGAGGGTTCTCAGCTTCGATAAGTGCTTAAATAGTACAAAGTAAAGTCTTGGCTCGGTTTACATTGGCATTAGATTTGTTTGTGTAGAAGCGGCTTACATGATAATGATGATGATTAAGTGTTTGAAAGGATGGTAGAAAAGTTAAACCAAAGTGTACATATTTGCCTTGTCATATATCAACGAGAATTCTACTGTTTTTTTTTAGATATATGTTAAGGGAGACCCAAAATGAAGGGAAATTAGTCTTTCAAATGGAACGTCTGACTTTTATCGCTTGAATTTTTGACTTACCATTCTATTTTATAAGTTGGTATCATTAGGAATATTAAACCTGAACATAATGTCTCTATAATTCAGGATTATGATGCATTGCAAGTAGCTTTGGGAGGTTCAGGCCTTTTTCAGGAACTGCCAGCGCAACTTTGCCTTCCTTTCCTAAATATCCTCCGATCCCATCTAACAAATATTCACAAGATCCGCTTGAATAGCCATAGAAGAAATTTCCACTGATCTTCCTCCACATTAAACATGAATGGACTGGACTATGAACAAACATTTCATTGAAAGCCAGCCTTATCATTTGTCCATTCTGCATCTAACACATGCTGCTCTTCAGCGTTCCAGCGCCTTCCTTTGATGTTGGCATTGCGGCCGCCGCTGCTGTTGTTGAAAGCCATCTCAATGTCTTTCCCCTACTGCCGTCCCGTTAATTAGCTAAAAGAAGTCAACAGGCATTAGCTCGGCAACAGCAACAGCATCAGCAATCCAAGCTGCAGACAATTGCTGGCATTTACGCGCCATCGTCTTAGAATTCACCCTTGGTCGGCATTTTATCAATTAATTCTGCGTACAAAAAATATCTTGATACAGTTTGTCAGCATCATATTATATAAAGTGAGATGGCATTACTATAGCAAAAGCAGGGAGTTTCACTTAAGGCTCTGACAATGAAAAGTTATCACACAATGTTCTGAGCGTTCATTTAGTAAGAGGAATAGCATTTAGCGTTGAGGAGCATTTAAAGCGAATCATTTTGAAGGACTTCATATTCCAACTTTACTTGTCAAAGTAATCATTTGTGTGACTATACAAGGTTGTACAATCATCTGCAGATCTCTTTTTTATATATTCATTTATATTATTCTGCAACTGATTTCAAAGTATCAACGTATTCGATCATACTCCATACTCCCAAGTATTCTTTTCCCGTTGCCAGTTGGCGCCGACTTGAATGTTGTCTTTAACTTTGACGTTGATCTTTTGTTGAAGTTTTACTTGCCATTTTATCTAATTATCAATTTGTGCGCTTAATAATTATTGCTAATGCGTCTGTCTACCCAGTAAGAGCCCCCTTCTTCCCCACTGCACACTCACATGTGTCTCTTGGGCTTACATTGGAAAGTTTCGCTGAGTTTCTTATATAAAAGGTAAACCAAGAAAAAGAGTCTTAACTTAACTTGGTTTTCTGTTAAATTTAAATTATTGCAATTTGCTGTCGTCGTCGTTAGTTGTTGGTCATTATGGTTATCTATTGATGTTGTTAGTCTTGTTGTTGTTACTGCTGCTGGTTGGCAGTTGCAGTTGTTGTTGTTGTTGTTGTTATTGTTGTTAGTTAAGAGAGAAGGCGCCTTAAAGCTTGATATTCAAACTCAGACTGTCTGTTCAACTGTCTGTCTGTCTATCTGTCTGGCTGCAAGTTAATTATTACAATTTGAAAGTTTTGCTTAATTGTTGTTGGCATTTAGTTGCAGTTATCTATCTACATCTGTAGTGCGTTGTTAGCTGTTGCATTTTATATGCAAATTAGCAGTCTGTACAACAACAACAACAACAACGCTGCCTCGTGCCGCGCTTTTGTGTATCTGTTTTGATAACCAATTCAAGTGGAGCCACATAACCATACCCATCTCTGTCCTGGCCCGTCCATGTCCACATCTACATCCACTTATGTGTCATGTGTTGAAAAGCCTTGGCATATGTGTTGATAATATTGTACGTGAAATATGTGTGAGATGTGAGTTGAAGATGTGAGCGTCGATCATCGTGTTCATTAAATGCAAATGAAGATAAAGTTTTGTGTTTAAATAATCGTATGTGGAATATCTGGTCAAGTTTTGATAGCCAAGACAGATCAGTGTCTAAAGAATGTCTAAAGATATATACGTAAAATTTCATTATTATCCGAAGAATGCCATGAATGAAAAGTTTGTGATTGTGAAACTGAACGTATGAATTAAAGAACTATCTTTTATCATATACAAAATTTGATAAAAAGCTGCATGTTTCCTAAGATTGCATTCAGCTTTAACTGTGAAATAGCTTACTTCCTATATCTTAGATATCTCTCTTGCTGAATTCAGTTTACCAAAAGATGAATCTTCTTTTCTTTCATAAAGTTTATTCTTAAACCCATCTAATAATTCAGATTAGTGCAGCAACGATCGACCTAATGCAACTCAGCTCTTAGATGAGATCAACTTTCATCTGTAATATATCATCTATATTATATCCATTCAGTTTTTAAAACCTGTCAACAACAATCTAGCATCTACTTTACGTTTCAATTCATTTTTCCCCTTATTTCTCATCTACATAATTATGACAGATCATTTGAATTCTCCTACTCACAATACGCCAACCTTTGAACTCGACCAATGAACGTCTGCCAACTTTCCTAGGCCCAAAGCGGGCTTTTGCATTCAATCTTCAAAGCTGTGACAATGGGGGCAGTAAAAGAAAGGAGTATAATAAATTTAATAAACAAGCTCGATTACAAGTGGCTGGAAAAACTGAGAAAATAATACTTAATAATTATTAATTAGTAGGAGGGAAAGAAGAGCATAACAAAACGATCAAAAAATACCGGGTCACATGCATGGCCAAGAGAAGGCGAGGCGTGACGACAGCAAAGACAAAAGGCAACAAAATCCGTAGGCTGACAGTCAACTATGATGATGATGGTGATGGTGATGGTGTGGTTGTGTGTTTGCGGATGGATGGATGGATGGATGACTGTGGCAGAAGTTTATATGATTGACCCGCATACCAGCGTGGGGGCCAGCCAACCACCAGCATCATCATCATCATCATCATCAGCATCACAGCCAGAGTGGCTGACAGTCACTCATACACAGACAAGCGCAGTTGCACAATTAGATAAAGTATCTTATGGATGCACTTTGATGAATGTTAATTGAACTCTAAGTTGTACTTTTAAGCATTGTTCAGCTGCCTTCTGTGAAGTCGTCGTCTACTTAGGAAATGTTTGAGAGTTTTTGTGCATCCTTGACGGATGCTGCTCAGCATTTTATGCTTATAAATGTTCTGGGCACCAGCTGGGCCAGCGACGACCACAACCAGGTCAGACACACACCTGCCCACGTCGCCAGTTTCAACTCTGTTTCCATCTCCGGTTAATGTCTTTTAAATTATGCATTCCAAATATTAATATGCACGTATCTTGTATCTTTTATCTTTCTTACAGCTAATGAAATTGGACACCTCCAAACTACCACACTTGATGACATTTGATGGCCCAGAGCCTGTGTGGGTGGCAAGACATTCGAGCTGAGGCATAGCATATATTTTATTGATACTATGTTGTGGACCAACCATTGAGCTTGCAAGCGAGCGAGACGCAACACACACCCTTGGAGTTGCCATGTGAGACAAGGCCGCCGAGTGCAAGCAGAGCAGCCTCCCCATTAAAGATAAATATCAAGTAGATATAGCTTGGAAGAGAGCATATATCCCCAATTAGCGACAAGTGGATAACATAAGCAGTATGGAGTGCACGGATCAGGATGTCGATATCATGCTGCAGCAGCATAATAGCGAAGATCTGATGTCAACATCAGCAACATCCTCAAATGGCGGCAGCGGGGCTGGCGATACAAATGGTTGTGGCAGGAAATCGGTAAGTAATCCTTCAATCAATCAATCAATCAGTTAAGTGTATCTATCAGCCTTTGCTTTCCACCAAAAACCCGACTCAACTGTTGACCACATTTAAGAGGTTTCAACCATCCCCAATGCATTTCTCACCCTACACACCTCCGACATTCATTTAAAGTGCTTTGACCCACCCACTAAAACCAGCTAACATACATAACGACACCAGTAGAAGTTCATATTTGTACTGGTAGCCTACGGTTATAGGTGGTCATAGGCATCACTTCCGTCATCAAAACCAGGGCAGCAGCAATTCATACGTGGTGTACTTATATGTATGTATGTACACGAAGACTGACCACACACTTGACTGCCAAAGACAAATGGCAGACGCGGAGTGGTTTAGAAGAGGGCTGCCTGGGTAATATGCTTTAAGTGGTCAAACCAATTGCCACAGTTCTATAGAAATACGCTTAAATTTCTTGTTGTTTTTGGATTTGTTTTGTAGAAGACTAAATTTAAACGAATTTCATGAAAATACCAGATTAAATCAATCTCGCTGCTCTTAAAATGTTTGACATCGTACATATGAGACAGCATCTTTCAACGGGTGCGAAAGAACTCCATTGTGCTGGTCGCTTGTATAATTCTCGGTATCATTTGAGAAACTCAAAGAAAGCAATTCAAAAGTTTTAAGTTTAAAAATATTATGGACTTTTTTAACAAGGCTGTTCCTAATTTATGAAGATACTATTTCATAATTGTTTTATTCAATAACCGTATGAGTAAGTCCTGATCACACTCCACACAGCCCCTTGAACGTCGAAGGGTAAACATGTACATAATTAAAGTGGGTTCAAGGCAGCTGCCAGCTTAATTCCACATATATGTCCACATACTCATTCCCATATATTTGTGCATAAGTAAAATACTTAATAGGATTTAAAAATAAGTCGCACTGCCCACACACACACAGACATACATTCGGACAACAAAACTCCACACCCTGGACAACTGGACGGATTGGCATACAGAAAGCCATCTGGCTCTGGCTCTGGCTCTGGGTCTGGCTACTGACATTTGGCTTGCATTCGTTTAACTCTTACACGGTCTTTACTTCGCTTGCAAATTGAAACAATTTATGCTAATTGCAAAAATTTAAATTGCATTATTATTATTGTTATTTTGTTGCAGTCCATAACATCGCCCGATCCCACATCGTATGTGACAAAGGCTCGGGTAACGCGCCCCACGCCGCCGCCTCCCTCCAAGAATCCGATGCAGTTTGTGCAGATCAAACCGTGCAATTTGTATCAGACCGCACAGCAGCAGCTCAAAAAGGCCGAGGAGGTCAAGAAGTTGAAGGAGGTGAAGAAAGAGGAGCCCGAGGAGTGGCAGAATGTAAGTACATACATACATACATACATACATACAAATGACACAAGCTACATCAGCCAGCTATCATACAGCAATGGAGAGAGAAAAAAGTGTGCAAACTCAACTCGAATCTGAATCTGTGTGTGCTTTTTTTGATGCTTCAACCAAAGTCGTGACAAATTTCTAAATCGGCTAAGCTAACATTTTTTCGCATATATATTCGTATTCATTTTCAAACTTATGGCTGCAGCCAACTCTCAAGATAAATGACGATGTGGTGTGGTTGTTGGGCATGGCACATGGCTCGTTATGGCTAAGTGTCCACTGCCCCACTGTTGGCTATGGTCCGCTCCAGTTTCCAGTGCACGTCGCCCGGGCGGCGGGCAAAGAGTTATTGCATAATCTTGTGTTACATTTTGTTCATTTGATAGTTTTGCGTTTTGTTTCTTGCGTTTTTGTTTTCTTCACTTTTTTTTCGTATTTTTTCTTTACACAATTGGCGTTACATGCAAATTTGTTGCCATAACCTCAACATAAATTCAAATATGCAGTGCTTTGACGTGACTGTACCTCATTACCTAATCAGCTGCAGTAAATAGTAACAATTCATTTGGCCATCCTACGTGTCCATCGATTGAGGTTGTCAATTTCAAACCTGCAACTTTTATAGGTCTGTTTTTTATATATTTTCCCAGCCATAACTTTTGTTTTATTTACGCGAAAATCTATTAAAATTCGTCTGGCGTACGCGCGCCAGTTTCGCTTAAGACTTGGGACCGGGACCACGTATTGGGCGCCCAGCGATGATGGGAAAGGAAGTCAAAGTTGTCTAACATACCGTTTTAATGGGCTTTTAGTGAGCGACAAAATGTGTCGTTTTTTTATTTTGCATTTTTTGTGACTTGGGCAAAAAGTGTTCAATCACTTTGAAAGTTGGTTAAGTTAGATAACTTTTTTGAACTTTACAACCAAAATTAATATGAGAAATGAAAGCAAAGTATAGTCTGAATGTATGAAAAGAGAATTAGAAGACTTGAAATTGCCTTTAAGCAATGTAAACTATCAATGCTTCCCGGAAATTGTAAGAAAATCGATTGAGTTTATTAGAGAATTTATGGCAAGACTTAAATTAGTTCTCAGTTGAACTTTTGAGGGAGAAATTATAATGCGATGTCATCTTACAGTCGTAATTTCCTCGATAGCTTTATTACTTGTTATAAGTTCTAGGAAACACTTGCAATTTTAATCTTCATTCAACCTTTTAATCATATGAAAGTCTTGCATTTCTGTGCTGATAAGATGAGATAAGATAAAGTACAACTTAGTCAAACTTAGTAAAGTAATTTAGGAATAATTACACCTTACTATCAAAATAGATACTCTAAAGAACCTATTTGCGGATCCACCTATCCGATTTACTTCCTTACGATGTGAAAATTGAAACTTTGCCTTTGGCCGTAGCAATATCTTATCATTCGTCTTCGTCACTTTCTCGATTGGTTGCTACTTTTTGACCTTAGCGGCCTTCTCAGCGGATTTTGTTAGCTTGCCACTGGAAGTTGCTTTAAAATTGACCGACTTAATAACGCCGACGGCAACTGTCTGCCTCATATCACGCACCGCAAATCGTCCCAGGGGTGGAAACTCCTTGAAAGCCTCCACGCACATGGGTTTGGTGGGCACCAAGTTGACAATGGCCGAGTCACCTGACTTGATGAACTTCGGGCTTTCCTCTGTAGTCTTGCCAGTGCGGCGATCGACCTTCTCTTTGATTTCCGCAAACTTGCAAGCTATGTGCGCCGTATGGCAATCCAAAACCGGGGTATAACCATTGGATATTTGTCCGGGATGGTTTAGTACGACGACCTGGGCGGTGAAGTCAGCAGCTCCCATGGGTGGCGTGTTCTTAGAGTCGCCGGCAACGTAGCCGCGCCGCAGTTCCTTGACTGAGACACTCTTAATGTTGAAACCAACATTGTCGCCAGGAAAGGCCTCTGGAAGGGACTCGTGATGCATTTCAACAGATTTCACCTCACTAGTAATGTTGGCGGGGGCAAATACAACAACGCAGCCAGGCTTAAGCACTCCGGTTTCTATACGACCCACAGGCACAGTTCCAATGCCCCCAATCTTATAGATGTCCTGCAGAGGCAGGCGGAGGGGTTTCTCAGTTGGACGAGTAGGAGGCACAATGGCGTCCAGCGCTTCAATAAGGGTCTTGCCCTCGGCATTACCAAACTTGCGCTCCAACTTCCATCCCTTGAACCAGGGCATATTGGCTGACGGCTCCAACATATTGTCACCGTGCCAGCCAGAGATGGGTACGAAGGCAACGGCGGAGGGATTGTAACCGGTTTTCTTTATGTACGAGGAAACTTCCTTCTTGATCTCCTCGTAGCGAGCCTCACTGTATGGCGGATCAGATGAGTCCATCTTATTCACGCCAACAATCATCTGGTTCACACCTAGAGTGAAGGCTAGCAGGGCGTGCTCCCGCGTCTGACCATTCTTCGAAATACCCGCCTCGAACTCTCCAGTGCCAGCAGCTACGATCAGAACAGCGCAGTCGGCTTGAGAAGTTCCGGTGATCATGTTCTTGATGAAGTCCCTGTGACCGGGAGCATCGATGATGGTCACATAGTACTTGGTAGTTTCAAACTTCCACAGCGCGATATCGATGGTAATGCCACGCTCGCGTTCAGCCTTTAGTTTATCCAAAACCCAGGCGTACTTGAACGAGCCCTTGCCCATTTCCTGGGCCTCCTTCTCGAACTTATCGATGACCCGCTTATCGATACCACCGCATTTGTAGATCAAGTGGCCCGTAGTAGTAGACTTGCCAGAGTCGACATGTCCAATGACAACAATGCTTATATGGACCTTTTCCTTGCCCATCTTTAGGAATATTTCACAAACACTCAGGAACCGTAAGAATCAGCCCAGAATTAGAAATTGAAAGTGTTGACGCTCGCTTGCCAGCTGGCCCTATTTATTCGCATTCCATTCCTGTGAAATCAAGTGCTTTCGACACAGTGCGAAATTGTGAAGCTTTAAGCTAATGTGAAGCTTTTCCGGGTTTTTTGAAGAATAAAGCTTGCATGCTCTCTGGCCTATGTGCTTATAATTATACTGAAGCTCGGTCTCTTTGTGAACTCCCTCTCTATCTCCATATGTTTCATTCAGTTCCTATATCATTTGTGATTTCAAGATGCCTTTGGAAGCTCTACTGCGATTACAAACCAGCAATTCGACTATAGAAACAAAGCTTGGCCCTTCATATTTACGAATATAGCGAAATTCGTTATCGAACTTGTGAATGCAATATAAATTCACAGGAATATATGTAGTTCAATTGTTATTAGTCAACCTAACATTGCCTGACTTGCAAGCAAATTCTTCCTCAGTGTGATGCGTCTAACCGATAAAGACATGTTACTTATCTGATTCTCAATAGGAAAGGTGGCTTCAATTGAAGGTGTTATTATAAAATTGGGTCCAAATCAGATAATACTTAAAAATTCTACATGTTTCATAATATCAAATGAACAACTTAAGGTACGCCTGCTCATATACAACCATATCTTGTATTCGTGCCTGCACATACGCAAAAGGAAGCTGGTTTTCCGACCGCATGAAGCATTCCTCCGATTATCAGGATGTATGAAAATGTAGATCTTGGAAACTATAAGAGCGAGAATCATCAAATGTTGTATGTAGGCTTCCCTAGTATATAGGCAGATCAAGTTTTATGTCTCTCTCTTTTTCTCATGCACTTAGCAATGATGTTGCAAGTAAGTTCTTTATAGGATCGGAAACGTTTCCCTTTGCATGTTACATACAGAGGTGGAATTTCGCCACATATCAAGTTTTTCAGTAGGGCCTCGTCTTCATTAGCCAATATAGTACAGAGTGCATTTGCGCAAAGCCTTGGACACCTGCTCAACCCATAGGTGCGTTCACCGAATGCCTTAAAAGTTTATCGTTATGTCTGACATTGAATGGATTAGCAGCTTTGTATATATACATATTTACTATTTATAGAAACTCTTTCTCATTTTCATTGGTATTCTTTAGGAATGTATAATGAGGGCTCCCATCATCATCGACTCACCAAATTTCGAGAGAGCCAGCTGGCCAAATGGGTTATTTCTTAAATGTAGAAAATATTTACTTTGAATGGAAATCAGAATATATTTCTTATTGTTTTCTTTGAACTGAAACTATATCCATACATCATCAGTTGGTTGAGAAAAGCGGCCCCATTTACCACTGTGTAATGCCATAATAATACTAACTATAAGCCTTAATAAAATAAAGTGAAATAAAAATAAAAACAACTTAACGCCGTCTCACATTTCACCTTTGTCACGTCTTTGTGTTTGATGGCGTCCAAGCAAAACTTTTTAATTGCCAGCGAGAAATGTTTTTGCCTCCAACTTTTTTCGCTTTGCCCTTGCCTCCAACAATGCGAATGGAATGAATGACAAGAGTCCGAGTCAGAGTCAGAGTTAGAGTCAAGCTATTTTGAGTACAAGAGACGAGTCTCGAGACACTGCCTTAATTACAAGTACATCGCATTCATATACTTTTTATATGCTAACTTTCGCTACTTTTCTACAAAAATATACAAAAGAACCTTGACAATTGGAAATCATCGCGGCGAAAACGTGTCGAACATATCATCGATCGTGTGGTGGAGACGAAAAAGCTCGAACTGGAGGAGCACGATCGTACGCGACGAAAATCGAAAACATTCACCGAAATGATGGAGGAGAGGTAAGTTCAATAAGTGAATTATTGGCTAAGGTGCGGCGGCTGGCTATAACCAAAACATATTCTATCTAGGGCCGAACGTGGAGGATCGCGAGGACGTGCCAAGCTGGCCTCCCTCGCCGTTTACAACGAGGATGAAGCGAACGATCTGAGCGATCTGGGCATTGGCACAAGCAGCGCCAGTGGCAAGAGCAGTCTTTCAGAGGATTATGATAACAATAGCGTCATGGTGAGTAGTACTTTTAAGTAGGTGACTACTAGTATTCCCCCATTGAACACAATGGTGTCATTAGCACAATCTCTAGAATTGCGTAGCCGCAGTGTGGCCGAGTGAGGAATATGGCGGCTTCGTTTCATTTCGTTGTTTTGCCATCATCATCATTAAAAGGCGTCGTTCACTTTGTATTTGTTATTGTTATTGTTTGTCAAAACGTTTATAAACAATTACAACAAATTAGCAATTAAATATAATTTATAAACAATTCACTGGCGAGCTTTCAATTGAAGCTGCGTCTCGTAGCTGAAGCCGTCTCTGGAAAGTGTTGCGGGCTAATAAACACAAATTGTTTATTAATCAAATGCGAGCACAATCAAAATAATAAACCATAAAACTGAAACACAAATGAAAAGAAGGAAAGATGGGCGACGATTGTATACCCTACTTCGTATAAGGTTATGAGAGAGAGAGTGAAAGATGAAGGATTTAAAAGTAGCTTAAAAGTTCTATTTAGATCAAGTTTAATAAAGAATTCGTATTAAAACAGAGCCATTCCTAGAATCTTGAGAATAAAAACATACTATATATCAGCCAATCGTTCCTAGGGATAGCTATATGTTATAGTAATTCGATTTAAGTGTGTAAAATATACATAAAAGCAGTTTGCAGACAAGAAATTCATGTGGCAAACAATTTCTAATGGACAGTTGCAAATCAGCTCTTGATATACAGATCGAGAATGGATTTTCTTCTCCCAAATTACAAACTTCTTCACAAAGAGAATATACCCTCTGGTGAAAATCATAGAAAACAATAGCAAACACTTCACATTCACACAATTGCCATGAGATTGAGATTCCGAGTTTTCAGATTGAGCAATTAGACGCGCTTGTCGCCGCCAGCTCACAAAATGCAGAGCCATATTCCAATTGAGTTATAATTTATGTTAGTTCATGCCATCTCAGCGGCGGGGTTGCTCCACGTTGAATGAAAGTTTAAGCAGCCATTAAATTTGAAAATTGGAAAATGTGTATGAAAAAGGAAGGGAGCAGCGCGAGGCAGAAAAGTTCAAACGAAAGATGTCAAGTTGAAATGGCAAATAGATAAGATAAATTCCGAGCCAATTCGATTTAGAAATATCTTAAGGATGTTATTCATATATCTCTGAGGATATTGAACAGAAAACATCTTTACCACATAGTGATCTTATTAGAGTTTCCAGATATCATTAGTCCCTAGTTAACATTATAAACATAATTTCTATCACTTTTCTCTAATCCATTCTTAAAATTTCTTATCCCCATTCGTAGAGTGAGAATGCTGCCGAACTGGATAAGGCCATCGGAGCTGCTGGCTCTGGGTCTGCAAAGGAAGCAGCTGGATGCCGTAGTGTTGAGGAGCAGCAAAACCACATCAACAGCAACCGAAATGGCAATGGCAACTGCATTGGCAATGGAAATGCCAATCCCATTGGTGGCGGCAACCAGGCGAGCACTTCGAAGGCGGGCAAACCTGCTCCCGTGACCTCAGCAATGCGTGAATACATTTCCTCGCCGGGCGGCTACGAGACGTCGTCGAGCACAGCCGCGGCCAGCTCACCAGATCCGGATGCCTGTGAATATACCTACGAAGGCGCCATCCAGGACTACAAGCAGCGCGTCCAGCGTGCCAGCACCAATGGCAATGCCAACAAGACCAACATGACGATGTCATCAAATGGCGGCGAATCCGAACCACCAATTGCATATCCAACGCGACGCGGCAGCAAGATTGAAGATCGTTTGAGTGGTTTCGAGGTCACCTCGCCCAGTGATACCCAAGAGGGTGTGGAGAAGCAAAAGGTCGATGTGCCCAAGGTCGACATCTCGAAGCGCAAGGAGATCTTTGAGCAGGGCAAAGCTTCGGGTGGCGTCAGCAATGGCACAGGGGCAGCCCCCTTGACCAAGCGGATTACCAATGGCAATGGCAAGCAGGAGGTGAAACGTCTTTCGGGCGACATATCAAGCATCCGGGATCGCATGCAGAGCCTGGAACAGCAGCGGAATGCCTTCAACTCCAGCAAGAGTGTCGATGTGCCAGTGCCACCGCTGAAGCAGCGTCTGAACAGCCTCCAGCAGCATGTCCTAACCAAAGAGGAAGAGCAGCAGCACAAGAAGCCGCCCCTAGTGGCCCTCATCGATGCCCGTCAACTGGAGATTATGCGTGGCGAGGAAGAGCGCATGCGTCAGCAACAGCAGAAGGTGACAGCGACCACAAAACCGCCGCCACCACCAGCAGCTCCTCCTGCGCTGATCGTGGAGGAACCTCCTCAGCCCGCTGCCGGTCATGATGATAGCGGCATACAGGAGGATCTACTCAAGGAACAGGAACTGCAGCAGCAACAACAGCAACTGAATGCAGCCATTGAAGCCCTGGCGCTCGAGGAGCGACAACTGGAGGAGGCGGCCAATGCTGTCAATCAAATTGAGGCCGAGTTTGATGAGCTGACCGATTTGAACCCATCGCCACTGCCAGCAGCAGGAACTCCAACACCAGCAGCAGCCACAGCTCCAACTCCAGTTGTAACCCAACCAATGCCCGCTTCTGCGCCTGCGCCCGCACCAGCTCCTCCTGCTCGGGACATGGAATTTAGTGTAAGTTCTACTAACAATTTTATCGCATCCTCCGCTATGTTAAGTCCACGTAGTCTCCCCCATAATGATGATGTAAATGTAGTAGCTGCTTCTGCGGTGTCGGTGTCCAAGACAACTCCCAACTCCCCCTCTCCCGCACCGATCAATTCCCCACCCCAATCCCCAAGCAATTGTAACTTGCGTAGAAAGCCCTCCAATGAAATGGTGCATCATCGAAATTTGCTCAAAATGTTCAAGGAAACCTTCCAAAACGATGACGAACTAAGTGAGGTGGCTGAGCAGCAATTGTCTCCAGTGGCCTCCGTCACAGTTCCATCAGTTTCATATTCGGCGGCAATACCTGCTCCAGTTCAGTCGCCCACGGGTCAGTTTAGTCAGATCTTTGATTTTACTAGGACAAACTCACCAAATGTCACGCCGCGCAGCCAACCCAATCCCAACCCGAGTCCGGTCATAGCCTCAGCAGCAACCCAGATACCACGCCCGCTGGGCAAACCTCCAATGTCACCCAAGGCCATGCGCAGCAGTGCCATGCCCAAAGCATCAGCTCCCGCTGCTGTGCCCAGCTCATCTCCAGCTGCCACTCAGTTTAGCATTAATGGACGTGTGGAAATCTTTAATTCCCGCCAGCTAGAGAAGCCCCGCACACCACCGCCCCCACCCAAACGTACCCATAGGGCAGAGCCGCCAAAGGGCTTAGGTGTAGCAGGAACTGTTACGTCTCCCACATCGCCTTCACCTCCACCTCCGCCGCCGGAGGTCGTAATGTGTGCTCCTCCCATGACCGTTGTTAATCCTGATGAGCTGCCCAAGCCTAATACGGTCAAGTCGCTGACCAGTTGCTTTGGCCATGCGGATGCTCCGGTGGCTCCAGCCACTCCAGCCTCACCTAAGCCTTTGCCACGCAGTCGCATACCACAAATAACTCCGCCAGCCTCACCCAAACCGGCTAAACGAGACATAGTAGGGTTTACAACTTCTTCCTCCTCCATGGATGAGGTAGATCGCAGTTCCGGAGATTATGCTCCTGTGCATGGCAAGACAAAGGCCGTAGTGCATTCACCGCCAGCCATCAAATCAACAAAGAGTGTCAAGACACTTGCTGATCCGCTGGCCCCAAATGATTCTCTAGCGTCCCACGTGACATCTCCCTCGCCGATGCCCAGCTTGAAAATCTGCGCACCCAACGAGTCCAGCCTCTTCAAGCTGGCCTCATCGGCCCCCACCTCACCCTCCCTGGAGATAGCCTTATGCCAGCAGTTCCTGGACCGAGAGGCGCCCAAGAACTTGCAGCTTTCCGAGGAAGATCGACAGCATCTTGAGCAGCAGGCCATTGAGGAGGTGCCTTGTGATAAGATTGATGTGATTAAGTCGCCGCTGCCCAGCACCAGTTTTCAAGATGTGACCGAAGATCTCGTCCGACGCTGCGATGGCCTCAAGGAGACGAAGCAGGAACAGATAGAGGAACCTATAACACCCAGCGAGACTGACATTGCCCTCTGTGCTAGCCTACTGGACTGTTTGGCCCCTGCCCAGGAGCCCATCTGCGATAGCATCGATGTGGCCAAGTCGCCAGTGCCGGCCACTGGATATCAGGACGTTAGCGAAGCGGATGTTCAGCGTTGCGACAGACTTCCCGCTCCCAGGAGTCCCCCACGAAGTCCTGTTCCACTTGACACCGCTCGGGCAGCTCACTCAAAGGCGCTGCTGGACACCTGCGAGCAGATCATCGCAGAGGAACGTCTGGCCAGCAGTCAGATGATGAAGACATCTGCCTCATCGACACCATCAACCCCGTTAATGGGTCGCAAGTCAAAGATTCCCATACCCAAATCATGCTGCATTTCCGCCTCCGGCACGGACTCCATAAGCAGATCTGGGTATGCGCCAGCTGTTGCTGCCAAACCCTCCACTGTGGAGCAGCCTCTGATAGCCCGCACCCAACTGGTGGAGACCGAGATTCAAGTAAGCGAGATGCCATCAAGCAGCACAGCTGCAACTCCAGCAACCACCGCCACCACCCCGGTGAAGGAGAAGAAAACAAAGAATATTTTCGATTTTCTGCGTCGTAACTTTGGGCATCATGACGACCCCCGGGCCACGTCCCCACCACACCATCACCCCACGCTCAATGAAACCCTGGAACCGAAAGTGATCCTCACCAGCACGCGCAGCGGAGTGGATGTGGTCAATGCGGATGCCAATGACTTTAGCCAGGTGGTGAACAACTCGAAATTCTATGTGGCGGCATCCAACGATGAGGAGCTACCACCACCACCGCTGCCCAAGACCCCGGCGCCGGTCAGCATTGAAATTAAAAAGACCATCACCACGGATGAGATTCTCGAGGAGAATAATACGGAAAAGGCGCTAACTCAGGAGATTAACGATATGCTGGATGATGAGCTCAATAAATTGGAGCCGGCTGATGCGCGTGGCATTGGTGCGAGTAAATAGAGAGTGGGGGTGTGATTGAGAGGAGGTGGCAGGGGATTATCAATGATAAATGGATCGAATTACATTATATGACTGCTTGCAGTTCTCTCTAATGATCAATGATCGATACAAACGAATAACAATTATTTATGTTTATATAAGAACTGCACGATCTTCAGATCCTACTAAAAGTTAGTTCTTTTTGAGAAGTAAATTTCGAATAGCTCAAATAGAGGGAATACATACTATGATCAGTATAGCACTTTCCTAGTACGGAACAACTTATCTACTCACGTTCAGTTCCCCCCTCACACTTATGAATTAGGGTTTTTAGTATTCAGAATGGTGCAGTTTCTTTGAAAACAATCGAATTTATTTTCTTCAAAATAGAAATCAATCTATGAATTTATTTACACAATTTGAACATGACATCTCTAGATCATCTTCAGTTTTACTCAAGTTGTTTCTCTTCTTATTATTTTGTTTACAATTTTTTGTTGTTGTGGGCTCAAGCTACGTAAGCTACGTTTTGCTCTTATTATTATTATTATTTCAACTACTAAAACCAATTTTTATGTATAAACAAAAATTAAATTTGATTTATGTTTGTAAAGAAAAAAAAATGTCAGAACAACATATGTTTTATGGTTATATATTTTATACGATATCCGTCTACAAAACAATAAAAGCATACCAAATAATAAACAACATGAAAGGATAACAGGATAAACATAATATAATAATAATGATAATGGTGAAATATTATTGTTGTGCTACTTTATAAATAAAACAAATCTAAACCCAAGTGAGACAAATTCTATGTTCAATTTACGATCAAAAATTTCGGTGCCAAATCAACTTCATTTCATATTACTTTTCAAAACGTTTTATCACTCAACATATTATACTACGGTTGGCATAATTAGTTTGATCTTTTAGAGTGCTCAGTTATTTTTAAAAACCATTTTTTTTGATTGTTCATATTTATTAATATGAAATTAAATTTAATTGGCATCTGAGCAATGCTGTATTTAAACTACTCTTGCCACCATATTGATATGATATATATGAAAGTTAAAAAATGTACAATTTCCATTTGTCTATATACATATTTTTCACATTTGCCATTTGTTACATTTTAACATTTAAACAAAAACTTCATTATGTATAATTATGCCGACTGTTTGTTGATGAACTTTTGAATTTCATTTTAAGCCCTGCTTGTTTTATATGTGAAGCTGCTTGACAAGTGCCTAAAGGCAAGCAGTGATGAAGCAGTGGCAAGCAAGCAGTTCAAAGCTGTCGTGTGTGTGCGCTTCGGTCTTAAGGGTTTGTCAGTGTGTCTCTCGTATAATGTTAACATTGTTGTTGCCTTTGGTGTTTTCTCCCCTACCCGCATATAAATCTCTCTTTCACTCTCTCCGCCTAAAGAAGCAAGCACTCCCAACTGTAAGCGTAAGTTTAAAAAACCTAATGGTTTTAATATTTAGAATTTAAGGCTTTATATATACAAATATTCTATATAAATATTATCTAGTATCATAATCATAATCGGTATTTGCCCATATACATATATATATATATATTTCTCCTTACATGCCTTGCGCTCACATTTGTTGGCTAAATGTTATAAAAAACCAATTAATACTAAATTAATGCAGTTACATAGTTTACATGCTTACTGCCAGCAAAAGTTATTACAAGTTTACAATTTCCGAGGTAAGCGGTTGTCTCTCTGTTTTTTTCACTTTCCATCTTCCTCTTTTGATTTGCTTTTGTACTTGTTTGTAATTGTAATTTGTGTTTTTGTGTTGGTTTATCTTTGTTAAATTATGTTGCATGTTGAGTTTTAAAATGTTAAAACATTGAACTGTGCCCCCGCCTACGGCTTTGGTGAGGTTTCAGTTCAGTTTGGCTTGTTTGCGGTTCATTGCATACATTAGGGCGCTTGCAAACCTACCTCACAACCATTTTCCAATTTCCATCTACTCGTATATATTGTTGATGCGTCTGCAGTTTTGTCGCACCATCGCCATATATTTAACGATTCTTCGCCTTTTGCCCATTCCCATTTGCTATTCCCTCTTTATCTAAATGGCAGCCAATGCAATAATACCGCGCTCAGTCGTTTTTCTGCCTTCAACTCATGTGGTTCGTTCCGTGAATCTACATATACTATACACTGCGTAGACAAATATTTGTTCAATTGGCTAGTTTTATCTTTATAGCCACGAGAATGTACTGATATATATATATATACATACATATATGTACTCGAATATGTACGTATAGCAAATATGTTTCATAGATACAACAATCGATTGCAGCGCTCCAGTTCGTTAGTTTGGTTGGATCGTAAAGCCTTGGTAAGCGCATAATTTGCGTTGCGACAATTTCTAGGAACCGCTATAAAAATTCCACCCAAGTTTGCTTTTTTTCGAGTAAATATAATATGTGGCCGTATTGCTTGAAGTTATAGTATTGGCTAAAGTCAAATGTAATACTGAGAGAACTAATGTTCAAATGAGATAATGTTGAAAGTTTTTATTGGTTACAAGGCTCGAGGTCAAAGCGAGATTAAGAGCAAAACGATTACAAATTAATCAAACAACATTTCACATTTGCTTACAAAACAGTGCCTTAATAGATGATATTAAGCCTGAAATATATGAAAATTAGAACCTAAGGCAGAGTCTCTGGAAGTTCGGCCATTACAAACCAGGAAGGCAGTCTGTGATAACCATTTTCTATGTACATTTCCCAACAAATTAAAAAAATAGTTCATGAGTATTTCTTAATTTTATGAATATTATTTTTTGAGTGTATAAAATCTTCTCAATAGCATAGATTTTCTCAGCACGTTCATTCTCTTCCATTTGGAATCATAACAGGGTCTCCCACTGCCGATTCCACTACCTGAAGTAGAAGTATGCTTCCTGAACTTCCCTATTTCTTGTCCAAATCTAATCAATCAAATCAATTGAATTAGTAAAAGGTGCTTAAAGACAAATATTAGCCTTACTGCTCTTATCAAGGCCCGGGCAGCACTTCAAATTAAACCATTTTGGCTATGAAAATGCTTTGACTATCAATTTTTACAACCGAATCAGGCCAATTCCAATTGGAATTGCTATCAGCTTGTCGTTTGTTTGTTTGCTGTAAATATTGGAAAGAGTCAAAGCTAAACCGCCTCCTCTACGCCCCGCCCCAGCTTGATAGAATCGATTGACATGCTTCAATTTAACCATTTTCCTTCTCTTTGTATCTTACATTACGCTACGTTTATCTGCTCCTTTTGGTAACACCATTTGGAGCATTTTGTTTTTCAATTTTCAGTTAAAGGTTAAATATTACAAGATCGTCTAGAAAATACTTGAAAAGAAAACAATATTTACTTAAATTCATTAACAAAACATTCTTCTATTCAAAAAACAATCAAGAAAGACTCCTCAGTCCAGCATTTCCTTTATAAATATCTAAATGATTGCTGAATTTCCTTAAGAAGTTCGCAATTAGGTTTTACCAGGAAATGTGTGAAATATTTCGTTTCTTTGCAACACTGAAATAAAAGCTACTGATTGAATTCCGCAAATTTCTAACAGAATACAAATTTGGAACCAAAATTTGTGCTCATGAAACAAAGACTGAAGCTAGACCAATGCGGAGGTCCGTTGTTGAACAAAGAGATTTGAGAGCCTCGTGGTGTTGACAATCCATCGTTAATTACCCACGTGTAAAAGTGAAAGACATACTCACATGCTTACAAACGCATGAAAGTATACTCCACTTATTCATACGAATCTTTTCTTTGAAAGATCTCATTCATTCAATTAGAAAATCTATTAAAAATCTACTATATAACATGTTTAGCTATGGATTGTGTAAGTTTCCATAAGAACTCAATCAGATCTAGATATTTTCTGACTTGATCTTGTAATTTTAAATGAAATCTTTAAATTATTAAATAACTTTTGTTTACTTTAATTGAATTTCCTTTTGATAAATGTATGTTATGTATATATTTGTTATGATTTTTGCAAGCGCAGCATTTTGTGTTTATAAACAAAGAAAACTAACTTAATTAAAATTCATGCTATTTTTGGCGCATTTTTTTCTTCTTTTTCTTTTGCACGCTTTTGCCGCTTTGTTTGCTCGATCGCTCGTTCCGCTGCACTTCCAACTCATTGCGTTCCACAGATCAACGAAGCTCTTGAATTGGCGCTGGAAGCTATAGACAGAGAGGCCGTCACTAAGATGGATAAGCCCCAACAACAACAACAACAACAAAAGCAGGAGGAGAAGGAAGAGCAGAAGCAAATACAAAATATCAGAGAGGGGGGAGAAGAACGAGCAATGCCAAATAAAACCGATGAGCAGAAGAACGTCGAGATACAGGAACAACAAAGGGAGAAGAGGGATATACAAGAACAAGTAGTGACAGCAGAAACGGAAACGGATATGGAAGAACACAGACACATAGAGAATCAGCGAGAGATGACGAAGAATGAGCCCATCTATGAGAATGTCAGCTCAACTATATCTATGCATGAAGTAGATAATGAACAGACAGCGATGACGCAAGCAACGACAACTACAACCAACATTACATCGACAACAACAACATCAACGCGACGAAGTCATAGAAGAAGCATTCCAAATAAAAGCAACAACAGCAACAATAATAACAATAATAGCGAGCATAATCAAATTTCAAATCAAACGAGCAACAGCAGCAACAACAACAATCAAAGCGACAACAACACAAAGTTAGCTACAACAACAACAGCAGGAACATCAACAAATGCAACTGAATCATCATCATCATTAGCAACACCAGGCGAAGTGGAGCCATACTATCAAGTGCCCAAACCCACAGAGCCCTACTATGATGCCCCCAAACATTTGCGCCCCATTCCCGTTTACGAAAACATTGAGATCTTCTACACGGGCCTGGAGCTCGTCACACCACCCCATGGTGTTCAGTTAACCGGGTTGCAGCCGCCCAAAGAGAAGCCACCACCGCCGCCCACAGAAAGTCCACCACCAGTGCCTGGCCACCGTGGGGTGGATGCAGAAGATGAGCTGGACGGCAGTGGTGGCCATAACACCGATACCTGGTCATCGGATAACACCTACGAGACCATATCGAACAGCACACGGCGTCAGATGCACGGTGATGCGGGATTGAGCATGCCCGCCCAGCCATCGCCGCCCATTAAGCGCATGAACTCGACGAAGCGCATCAAGAAGGAGTTGCGCAACAAGCGTTCCAGTTTCCTGGGCATCGAAACGGATGCGGATTTGGATGATCTGGATAGTTATCTGGAGCTGACGGTGGCGCCACCGCCAGATATGGCACAGCTGTTGCAGGAAGAGCGACGTCTGGAGAAGCAGCTGTACATCAAGGCGGGGCTATGCGACAGTTCGGATACAGGTAAGCCAAAGGGGTACAATAGCGGGTTGAGGTGGGCTGAGGCGGGTGAGAAAACCGATAGACCATAAAAACGAAAGCAAATCACGATAGCCAAGGGTTGAGCGGCGGCGTTCTCAGGGGGGAAATGACCGCCAGGTTAAGTATAAATAATCCGTTTAGTGTGCGACATGAGAGCTGACAGAACGTGAGTGTAGTTATGGTTGAGGATGGGGACGGGGTAGACCATGGGGAACTACACTAGCTCAAAATGAAAAGTAAAGGGTGTCTTATTAGGGGATGTCACGCAATTCGATCTTTTCCCAACAGATGCCTGTCTTCTCCCAGAGAACCATTTTCTTACGATCTGCCTGCTCAGAGTCTGCTTCACCCATTCAGACTCTAAATCCACCTAAACCTAATCTATGTCATTTGCCATCATCCCTCATCCCTTAGGTGAAAGTCGCGATTCGGGCGTCTCGGAGAATCATTCGCGGCAGAGCAGCGAACACTACACCAACTCGTCGGAGGAGAATGATACCCATTCGGAGACACCGCCGCCACCTCTGCCACCGCCGCCGCCAGCCTCATCGCTTGGCGAGGTAATCTACCAAAACGAGACGACGCTGCTGACGCCATTGCCGCTGCTACAGACAGTCTCTGGCAACTCGGCCGAATCCTGGACAGAGTCCGCCACGGCGGCAGCGGCGGCCACGCAATCTCTGAGCGAAGCAACGGCCACAGCCAATGCCAAGATGCAGTCCATCGAGGAGAAGATACGCGAGCAGGGTGAAGTGTTACGAGTGGAGCGAGAGCTGCTGCACTTCTCGGTAAGTGGCACAAGTCACCCGTCCAGTGTCCCAAGCTAATCTTTACCATTTAGCAGGAGGAACTGAAACGCCAGCGCGAGAATCTTTTGCTGCGCGAAAATCTGGCTCGTCGAGAGTTGCAGCATGGCGCCAAGATGCTCATGTCGAACAATCGCCGCTCGCTGCAGGATCTGCACCATGGCCTGGGCATTGGCAATGGCATGTTGAGTGCCTTCCAGCCGCCGCACCCGCAGCCACATCCGCAGTCCCAACAGGCACTCCACTTGCAGATGCAGTCTGCCCAACAGATCTATGCTAATGTGCCGCAGCACCATCATCATCAGTCCTACCAGCACCTGCAGCTGGACGCAGACTTTCACCGCAAGTCCATGTCGGACTTGAATGAGTTCTCCAAGCGGCTGATGATACCTCCATCCAATACGCCGCCAATGCCACCAACAAAACCGCTGCGCGCCATGCACATAGCCACCGGTTCATGTCAACTGGAGCCAGACTATGCGGTCAGTTCTCGCCAACGTTCCGCCTATGGCGGCTCTTTGGTCAAGATTGCCGGTGCGCCTGCACAAGCACCTCCGCCAGGTCGCATCTCGGCCAGCTATGCTAATGCGTATCATCATCAATCGGCCCAGAATCTGAGCAACATGTCGCGCAACACGCTGCTCGCCCTGAGTGCCACGCCCAAACCCAAATACACCGACGGGTGGGTTCAGGTGCAGCAGCGGAAGAGCTACGACAGCCAGCTGGCCAATGATCCGGCCTGGCTATCGGCCCAGCAGCTCAAGCGCAAGTCGATGCCTGACTACAATCAACAGCAGCATCTGGCCACCAACCACTGGCTTATCCAGGAGGCCGAGCAGAGGCGTCTTCTTGAGCAGCAACAGCAGCAGCAGCAGCTCAACAGGCGCTCCATGCCCATTAATGGCAAGGTGAATGGGAATGGCAATGCCATCAGCTCTAATGGCAAACCCTTACCGGATTCCATAATACAGACGCTGACGGAACGTGTGCAAAGCAAGGGGATTGGCGAACGCAAACGGTAGGCAACGCTCAGGTGATCCTGGCAGCAAGTCATCCAATTTTATAATTTCTCCACTTCTTAAAGCTTCGATGGGAATGGCAATGTTAACTATAGCCATGTGAATGGCAACAGCAATGGTTACATCCAAGCACCGCAGCAACTGAAGCCTCATAATAACAACAGCAACAGCAACAACAACATCATAAACAGCAACAGCAACAACAATCAGGAGAAGGTGCTCAGCGTCAGTGGGAAGAAGAAGTGCTCCCATTGTGGCGACGAATTAGGTAAACTTTGCTACTATGTTGGTTGTGAGTGTGGTTTCTTTTTTTCTACTTCTTCTACCTCCTCTTCTTCTTCAGCCACTTTTTGCTATAAATTTCATGATCTTTCATTCCTAGCAGCTTGCAAGATCAGATCACATATCACTATATATATATGGGATCAATCATGATCATAATTTATAGTAGATGTGAATTCAAGTTTGATTTAACGTAAAAGGAATCAGCTTTAGAGATGGCAGCGTGGTTAAACGATGAATCCTTCAGATGGGGATCTCAAGGGGACATATTCGGTTCAGTTTCCAATAGAACAGGCCAGGAAAATACCTAGTTTTATAATGCTCATATGCATTGTGAGTGAATAAGAATTGGAAATAGATCTATTTTAAAATTTTCAGTTTGAGGCATAAAAGTGGATCAAAATTGAGGTCAAACTTTATATAGAAATAAATTTCTTTGACGACCGTAAAGTATGCTACAAATTTTATATATTCACTTCATTTCTATACTATGCCTGATGCAAAAACTGCAAAGTAAAAGCTGTAGCATACTTTGAGGCAAAAACAATGCCGCTCAGACACATTTACGTTGGATTCAAGTTCAACAAGCACAAAAGCTATGTTTTTTTGTCTATTTTAATATTTCTATGACAGTACTTGGAGAAGTACGAAATAGAACTCGGGCAATAATGAGAGATGCTAGTAGAGGCATAGTTTTGATCCACATGACTGGGTTGATAACCCCTAAAGCAACCCATATATCCGGCAATCTCTATGAAAATATGTTTCTCAATTATCCTTAAGGTTAGCTGACTGACAATGTAGTAAATATTAGCCTCTTTCATTCATACAGAGCAAGTCATTACCATACCATAGTCCTACAGTATATTAATGTCGTTCGCATCGAGCATCACATCTTCAACACGCTCCCATCTCAAGCTGCCAAATGTCATTATCCGCATTGTCATATTGTCCTTGTCCTCTGTACACTCATCTGTGTCTCTATCTTTCTCCTTGCCCGCTGCCTACATGTCTGTGATAGATCTTGGCTGCACCCACGATAACTGTCGCCAAGTGCACAAAGCGCTCAAATATATAGTCTGGGTCTGAGGCGATCGATGGACGGATGCGCTTGACCACATAACTAAAGACTTTTAACTAAAAAAGACTAACTAATTTAAATATTACGAAACTAACAACTAACCAATGATAATTGTAAGCCAATTCAAGCTGCCATTTTAAGGTACTTTGAATATAAAGTGAATTTTTACATAACATTTAATTTAATGTAATTTTTGTTGCTGTTCTATCTTAGGTCGCGGAGCTGCCATGATTATTGAATCGCTGCTGCTGTTTTATCATATCAACTGCTTCAAATGCTGCGTCTGCCATGTCCAGCTGGGCGATGGACTCAATGGCACCGATGTACGGGTGCGCAATCATAAGCTGCATTGCCAGAACTGTTATTCCAGCGATGATGGCATCAAATTCAGTTGCGTTTAGTTTAAATAACCAAATGGTTTGCAAACATTGGCAATGTACTCTTAAAGGGAATGAATGCGTCCAAGCTTGAGAGTGAGAGCAACTGCTTACATGTTAAACTTGCTCTTACGGTTAAACAGCGTTGCTGCTAAAGTTAACAGTCAACTGATCAAAACAGAGCAAATACATGTTAAACTTTCTCTATGCTGCTAAAGTCAACAGTCGACTCTGGGCCATCATAACAGAGCAAATGCACGTTAAACTTTCTACTAAGCAGCTGTTGGACTTTCGATGCTGCCGAAGTTAACAGTCAACTGTGGCCCTTCATAACAGCGCAATTATAACAGAGAAAGAGTAAGAGCTTGAGGGAGGCGTCGATCAACTTACAGTTGTATAATGTCTATGCTTTCAACCATATGGTTGTTGTTGTTGTTGTTCTATTACATACATGTCATTGATTATTGTTGTTGTATTAGTACTAGCTACTACTTACTTATACATACATATACATAAGCATCTACATATACATACATACATATTTAGATGACAAAATATGGAAAGCCTGTTCAAACAAAACAAAGTCAATAAATAAAACAAAAAAAAAAAAACAAAAACAATTCAGCTTAAATGTTGTTAAATGCCTAAACATGCATATTATATAATGATTGGCAAATTTCTTGGCATATATTGATGTATATTGTAATTTTTTGGATTCAAATTTTAAATGTTTTTTATATAAAGATTTAAAAATTAATTATAATTAAACTACAATTATATGAACAACAAAAAAGCAAAGCCAAGCTCTCTCTAATGTTTTAAGCCAAGTCAATAAAAGTCAAATTCAATGGGCATTCAGAAGCATCTAATTGTATTTCTAAGATCTATATATTTGTGTGTTGAAAATGTTGAAAGACAAGAAAATCTCTATTTAATAATGTTGACCTTTTTTTGGAAATTGAAATCTACACATAAAATGAAAATATAATGAAAAACAAAAAACGAAAAACAAAAACCAAATATTTGTAAATTGTCTATGCAAAATGCTGAATTGTCTTATTAACAATTTGAATGCAATTTTGAAATTTGAATTATTAATGTTTATCATATAATTCGGTCCCCCCGGTCGCCGCCTAATCCACAAATCCACATAAAACGAATCCTACGCAACGTATCCAATGTACCTTAAACTTATACACACACACACATACAACACACCCACTAACATAAGTTAATTTTATGATTACACACATACATATATTATAAATCCAAATCCATAACATATATATATACATATACATATACATACATATGTGCATGTAACTAAAGCAATCTAAATTCTTATCATTATTATCGTTATTATTATTATTATTTGTATTTGTATTTATTATATATTAGGTAAAACATTGCAAATGTATGAATGTGTAAGTGTTTTTTTTTATCTCTTGTTTTTAAATCAAAATGTTTGGGATTTTTAATAAAATAATTGTATTTTTTGACACTTATGGATATATATATATATATATATATATATACATATATATATATATACGTTCTACATACATACATGCATCTACATACATACTTACATATACGTATGGAAAGACTTTTTCTGTAAAAAGGCAGCTTGAATTTTGTTTAGTTTAAAAACAAATGAATAAAAATTATAAAAAAAAAACTAATTGTTTTCTTTGAATATTTCAAAGTGGGGTTTTATAGTAAATTCTATAACTGAATGTGCATGAAGACTCTTTGGCCTGACTGATTGACGAGCAACGTGCAGCTTACACCACAAGAGCTAGGCCACTGAAATTTTCACATATAATCGATTGAGTGAACACTAAGAAGCCGTCTTGCTATATTGAATTTACAAATGGGTCAAAATAGAAAAAAATGGGAGCGCCTTTTTGGTTTATTGGAACTCAAAAAGAATGATCTAATTGAAAAGGGATTGGTGCCATTGCCGAAGCATATCTGGAGAAGGAACAAAAAGGAAAATTCGGGCAACGTCGGATAAACTTGCTAGTGTACTTATATCACTTTAATTGGGAGAAAGGAAATGAGCTCGCCATGTCGTTCTCTGATAAAACGTAGACCTCCCCCCGCAATGCGAGTATTATAATCCGATGGAGGACTCTTTAATATATGTAGAAAACCTAGTTTAACCTTTTATGGGTTAGCAGGCTTAAGGTCATAAGTGGTAACTGATTTTCACAGCCTTTTAGACACTACATATATTAGAAGTCCATCAGACTTTCTAATTTAAGCGCCATCTCTTCACAGCCACGATCTCTCATCATCAGGCAATGAAGCTACTAAAAACGGCTGAGGCCATGGGGCTGCTTTGGGCTTTTGCTAACTTTGTTGTTGCTGTTTTTGATGGCTATAATTTTTGTTGTGTGCTTTTAATGTAAATCGGCCGTGCCCGACGTTATTTTCAAATTAGAAGCATCGGTTACAAGAAGCTAGCCTTCGTCTCTTGCTATTTTGAAATGAATTCCTGTTTTCCAAAAACACTCTATGGCTGCACAGGCTCTTCTTAGCCAGTAAGAAAAATTATGAATTCCCCAAAAAATCGAAATACATTCTAAAGCAGCCACATGCAATTACATTTGCACTTACCAGGGGACCTTAAGCCAGCTAACCAAAAGTGAGCATTTAAATTTAAAGGTAAATTGATGGTAACCGCCTCCTGTTGATTAGAATAGAGCTTGCTGATATCATACCCAGTTTCAAAAGTATTCACCTTTAACTTCATAGGCAAAGTCATTCATATTCATGGTTAAACCAGGCCACATTCCCATTCCCCCTTGGCAAAGTCATTCACATTCATAGTGAAACCAGGCCCCATTACCATTTAACAGTTTCGGAAAACTCACCGATGGGAAATCCCCTCCGGTGGCAAAATTAGTGAAGAGTTTGTCTGCCAGCGATCACAACAAGGTGGTGCCTGTGGTCGCCATTCCCATCATAGTGCAGCTACATTTTCCAAGCAGCACGATATATCCCAGGTATATAAGAAAATAAATGTTGTCCATAGGGGCGTGCTATGTCAACAGCATTATGAGTGCCAAGCAAGAGCTGTACGGGAAGCCTTGACCATAAATAAGATATAGGTGAAGGCAACCCTGGCTGCTGTGTGGGTTGCCGGGTGTTGGCGTTACTTCCCCAGCTACTAGCATGTCATCAGGTCTGGCACTTTGGTCGAGATGCCCACTTTGGCAACTGTCGTATTTCTGCAAAAACGCGAACGAATGTGAGTGCGCCACGTTGACCAAGAGCGGTAGTCGTTTGTGCTCCACTCGAACCGGGCCAAGGGTAAAGAAACGTTGATTGACTTCTGGTCGGTAAGCAAACTGACCTATGTTGATGGCAGACACCTCAGTTCCAAGCCAATTCGGAGGCCATCCGTTAGTCTCTAATTAGTCACCGTTCAAGTAATTGACAGCAGGAGTTATCCAACCAGAGTACACATTTCGTTGTCGATTACAAGCACTTTATTACTTAAGATGAATCGATAGAAAAAGCAATCCATTACACTTTGCATTTAATTGGGACTTGAAACTCTTGAAACCAATTCTCTTTAGGCGGTGGGCAGGAAGGTAAGTTTCTCGTTGAGCTGCAGTTGCGTCTTGATCAATTGGGAGAGTGTGATGACCATCAGGAGGTCGCGCACATTGGAGTTGAACATTTGCGTGAATTGTTCGTGGGACATGTGAGGCACGGAATGGATGAGGTCCAGCAGCTGGCGTCCGACAGCATTGTCCGGCGTCACTTTGTGTGCAATGACGTCGTCCACGTATTTCAAAATAAGGTCCAACAGCGACTGCAGTTTCTGTGATGCTTCTGAAATTTGGGCCAAGTCCAGCATGGGCGGCACTGTCTTGGGACGATGGGGTGCCGACACGCCCACAGTTTTCTGCAACAGCTTCAGGACGAACGTCTCTGGCTCGTAGCTGGTCAACTCAACGGGTATGGGCGTGAACATGCAACCGCTTTTGCCGCCAGGCACGCCCAGTTGTATGCAGACATAGGCTCGCAGACCCATGCGTCCACCCTGCAGCGATGTGTCCACGGTCAAATGTACGGGATTGTTGCACTCGCGGGCATAGTACTCATGGATGACAGAGCTGTGATTAGTCACATCACTGCCGGTGGCCCACCATCCGACCACACTCTCGTTGGCGTTCACCTTGCGGTTCAGGTCGAACAAGTCCAAGGCGTAGCTCAGCTCTGCCTCCACCTGGTCATCGTGCTCCTTGTGCGGCACACAGAAGCAGTTTGTAACCTCGACAACTCCCTTGTCCACGGAGCCCAGCAGTGTGCCGATGACGCGGTGCGAGTCAGCATTGCGGCGTTCAAAGGCATCTACCACTTGGAACAACACCACTGGGTGCACGCGCACGGTTAAATTAAGTGCAGACATATTGCAAATTGATATTATTGCAGAAAAATGCAAACTTTTCCAATATTAGCAATATTTTGCCACGGCCACGCTGCGCGGAAGAAATTAACAAAATATCGAATGGAAGATAGGTAGGAGAAACCAGGCGATATTTACCAACCAAGTAGGCGATAGTTTTGTGCGCCATCGATTAGTTTGGTATTTTTGTAATCGATACTCGTTCTATAGTGTTTAGTATTTTTATAATCGATATTCGTTCTAGAATATTTAAAATTTGTACAGACGTTAAAGAATTAATGCGGCAGCCTGAAGCGAAACCAAAAATATAGTTTATAAAGGAAATATTAAGAACTATTAATATATTATTAGTGGTATATTAGCCTGCAGAAGAAAATAACAACAGAAATTATTTTTTTATATAGTAAATGAGTGAACCAAAAAAATCAACTGAAATTGTATCCTTGCGAATCAGTCTCGATTTGCATTTGTAGATAAAGTGTTGGAGTACCATGAGTAATAAAGCGAAAATAGAAATCATCTTGGCTTCGGCTTATTGTAATTCAAAATTCCAAATCTTCTTTTCCATATGCAAATCCCCAAAAGTTGAAAAAATGCAAATGAAATACAGACATCCAAATCTCCAGCCGAAAAGTCCAAATAAGGTGACCCGCGTGTGTAGAAAATAAAATGAAAGCAAGCCGATTTGTTGTGGCGCTACATTTACATAAAACAAGATTTATTAAATAAAGTTCTTTACATAAATACGCTACATATGCGTACGCGCGTATGCATAATAGTATACATATAGATATATATATTTAGTATTACATATATAGATTTCTACTTGAGATTAACGCTTAGATATGGGCTGTATCCACTAGGTCTAGGTTTCTTTTGCTAAGTTGCAATGTTGCTAGAGCTTTAACTTACGAAAATCGAAAATCTACACATAGTCTAATACCAATTGAAGCGAACTACAGATGACTTTTTCTTCTTTGTCTTCTTCTTCGTCTATATCTACCAAACTTCACACTTGTGAATTGGATTCATGGGCGAACCCTCTGGGCACTGGAAGTCCTTGGCAAAGTCCTTCATATTGCTGAATGAGCCCAGAACACGGAATTCCGATGGTGAGTGTACACCGGTGGTAATTCTCATCTTCAGAGATTCTATAAGCAGATATTAGAGGTATTAGAAATTCAGAACTGATGCGACAGTTTGTCCAACCTTTGCGATATTTGGCACACCAGGTCTGGCCAGCCGAGATCCAGAACATTTGCTGCGGTGTATAATCCAGACCGGGCAGTTTTGGCTCAGGACCATGCTTATTCGCCCATCGCTGGTAGGCAATGTATGACTCCTTGACGCCTCCGTTGTCAGCAATATTCTCACCCTGCGTGTTGATGCCGTTCAACTGTGAAAGAAAGACATAGTCGGAGATGAAGATGGTGTCCCATTGCCACCACTAATCCTCTCGCACTTACATTCAAGCCAGTGGCACGTTCTGTATAGTTGCCATATTGATCAATGATGCACTGCGCCTTGGCCAGGTAGGCCTTTTGTGTATCCGGCTGCCACCAGTCACGTAGATTGCCCTTCACATCAAACTGGCGCCCCTGATCATCGAAGCCATGGGTTATCTCATGGCCAATCACGTAGCCAATGGCGCCAAAGTTCATGTACTTGGGTCGCTGGGCATTGAAGAAGTGGCCCTGCAGAATGCCAGCCGGAATCTCTGTGGACAACATTCAACCATGAATAGAAGTAACACAAGGAAGAGCTGTATAATTTACGTATGCTGTTCTCCAGCGATGAGTAGAAGGCGTTCACAATGGCTGGCCGGGCATGGCGCACCCAGTCGGTCTTGTTGACCGGCAGGCGTAGCTTGTTAAACGAGTAGTCCGTCCCAAAGATGTTCATTTTTAAGAACGATTCAAAGTACTTATCCGGATTGATGTCGAGCTTTTCATAGTATTTGGCCAACTTCTCATTATCGAGCATCTCATCCGGATAGCCAATGTGCTTGGCCATGCTGTGCAGTTTCTCCTTGGCTTCCTTCTTCGTCTTGTCATCCATCCAGTTGATCTCATCCAGAATGTCGTTGAATACATCGCGTATGTTGTTGACCATTTCCAGGGCATTTGCTTTCGAGGCCTGATTGAAATGCTTGCGGACATATAGCGATCCAACCGATATGGCAAGGCTGATAGTTCGATAGTTGATTTAAATTTAAAATTCAACGATTTCATGTTATGTAGATTGTTGTTGTTGTTGAAGTGCAGTTTTTGTTGTTGTTGAAGATGAATTGCCGTGACAGTGAAACATAAAATTAGAATGCAGACGACATACATAAATACGGGTCCATACATATATAGCTATGAGAATCCGAACAAAATTACTTGTGGTGCCGTGTGAGTATTGTGCATTAGATCTAGATATCTACGAATTCTGTCGATTGGAAAGCCGAATTCTTATGCAAATGTCAACTGAAATGTCTAAAAGTGAAATCACAGTAGCTATCGGCGCTATTGCTGTCCTGCCATGCGTATACTTAATATTGCCATAGTTCATTAAAAAATGCTCAAGACAATGTTTGCTTTATGACAATTCAAGCGGTTAATGCTCTTATTTGAGAACTATTTAAAATAATGAAGCCGACTTATGAAAGCGAGAGTTAATATCTTAAAATTTCAAAATTATTTAGCAAGATCCAACATTTTTTTAAATTATGTCTTAAACAACCAAACTGATGCTGATGATTTGGAACGTTTAAGTCTAAGGCAATGACGATAAATAATGCAAGATGTTGGCATACGCTAAACTCATGAATTAAAGGTAATTTTGTAGTTCTCTAATGCTAATCAATAAATGAGACATAATGAGACATAAAATGAATCGTGAATTGCATATTCTAGCCGCTTCAAAATCTGCAATGAATGTCAAATGCATACACTCATACCAAACCTATGAAAACCAAGTGAATAGCGAATACGTCTGTTATGTTTTAAGCTGGAATAACCTTCATAACGATAAGCTGCATACCGTCCGATTTATTATAACTATCTCAGAAGATATATATTGTAGATTGATTTCACATAATATTAGAATTTATGGCGTTGGTGCATACTAAGGCGACTTGCCAAATTAGATCAAAATCAAGAAAAAACGTCCAAAAATGGCTATGAGGCAACAGCAATGCCGCGAGGACACATCTCTAGTGACTGACATGCACTCTCATGCGCTTTACAGTTCTAACTTAAGCATGTTCTGGGCCTGCATCGAATCGGTGTGTACAGTCCCGCTGACAATGCCTGATTCTCGATATAATACAGATCTTACATCAGGTATATCCTGTCATATGGAAAGCGTTACAAAACAAACTCAAAAATGTATGATCTAGAGCATATTTTCTAGAACTAAACATGCGAAATATATAAAACTATATGTACCAACCTTGTGTGGTATGTTTTCGGTTATAGTACATAGACCTGATAAGCTAACTCTACACATATATACCATCATGTACAAATGTATATGATGTGAATGGGTGTGTGTGTTAATGTAAATACGTATATAGATATGTATGTGAGGTTGTGCTTTCCCTTGTGGGGGCGCTAGCTGAACCCGAAGCATTTGCAGTTTTGTGTCAATTTGGAATGAATTTTGATTAGCTACATATAGATATATATGTCTCTAAATACCCATCAAACACTTCTTCCGAATCTTCATTCATGCTGCAAAATCACAAAAAGAAATCAAAAGAAAAAACAGAAACAAGTGAAAGTTGCAGCTCCAAGTGGATAAGAAAAAACATAAAGAAACACACAATGCGATTGCACCCATACATATATGTAGTAGGACTAGAGATCAGGGCAACCGCCAAACAGAAACGCAACGAAATGTCAAATATATTTCAAATGTGAAACCACTAACCTGCCGGTGGCTATGTCCACGCACTCCTTCCAACGCGCCTCCTGTTCCTGACGACCTGATAGGGCGGTGGCGTACTTCAGCTGCCGCTTGCGGAACTCCTCGCTGAGGAAGCCCACGGAGAAGCCATGGATGCGCCACATCATGTAGTTGGCAATGACACGGTTCTTCGTCTTGGCCAGCAGCTTGCCGAGCTCCTCAAAGAAACTGGGCACTGACAGGTTGATCATCTCGTCCTTCTCAACACTGAGGCCTTCGGGCAGCAAGGCATTTATATAGTCCACCCACTGTACGTAGGGATAGGTAGCCTGCAGCTGCTCCGGGGTGCGCAGATTAAACAGCTCCGAGGAGTTGCGTCGCTTCTCATTGGGCCAGGATATCTAGAACGGTGATTTCTAGTGATTCGTTCAAATCAAAGGGAAGCTGCTTCTTACATTTGCAAGCGCCATTTCGAATTCAAGGGATTGCAGCAGCTCCTGCTTGGCCAGCTCCTTGTCGGCTCCAAATAGCACCGCAATATCCACCATGTAGTCATAGTAGGAGCGGACCAGAGTCTCATTGAAGCCCTTGACCAAGTACTCGCGACTGAGCGCCAAGGCTGACTGATCCAGCTGGAAAAACCAAGTCACAATTTATTGCTAGGAATGTACAAAGCGTCATCGTCACCAGGATATAGGTGATCCTAATGAGGCGGATGAAAACTTACATCAATAATACGCTTGGTGCTGTTCTGTAGATCAACGCCAATGGAGAAATCTATTATGTAGTCCATGCTGAGTCCGGCAAGTCGGAACTTCTTGACCTGCTCCTGCCAGGTCCACGAGTTGTCCGCATTCCAGCTATCGCCCTTGAGCAGTGGCCACCCGCCAAGCGATTCAGCCAGCTGGGCAATGGGTTCAGCGCCCAGGGTTTCAATCAAAGCTAAGAATGATCCCGCAAAGTGAATACTACAAATTCAAAAGGAAGATCTGATCCAGTCACTACTTACTCTTGTTCATGCAGGACTTGTACAGCAAATTGGGCAGACGGAAATGTTTGGGATCCGTTTCGGGCCGCTCGGCTGTTATGATGTCCTTCAACTGCTCTTGTAGCTTATCCGAGATAACGGAGAAGGTGCTAATGGACACCTTGTCATCGGGTATGTTCTCCTCTTCAATGTAAGTGCCACAGGCAAATTCGTAAAAGTTGTCGCATGGCTCAATCTCCGGCTTGATTTTGCTCAGCACTATGGAGGACGTGTGTATGCACTCCTTGCTCAGGCATACCTCAGCCGACTCATCCAAGGTGTTGCCGCTGGTGGGCTCCTCTGTCATCTTCTTAATGATAGAGGTGTCGCCCTGCAGAGCGGTGGCCTGTGGACTAGGCGTATCCGTGCTCGGCGTAAGCACATCGTTTAGCCAAAGGCCAAATCCAGTGGCAGCAACCGCAAATAGAAGGACACTGGTTACCAGGAGGCCCCTCTCCAGCTTGGTGCGGCGGCGCCACCAGTTGGGATTCCTGCAAACATACCAAACAGAGGCACAGACTTAAGACTTGGCATTGGCACCACATCAATTACAATTAGAGATGTGAGACCCCGCCGCGTGGAAGCGCAAGTAAAAGTTAATTTCACTTGGACTTGGACTTGATTTGTTGTGTGTTTTGCTTTGGCTTTGGCTTTGTTTTGATTTCATTGCCAGTTGTCTCGCAGCCGTCCCACCAACCGCCAACCAAAATTAGCATTTTCGAACGCGTCATTCCCAATCAATTCACTTTTTCTTTTGCTACCGCTCTCACTTATGGGCCATCTCATTCGTCTTATCGCTGTTGCGGCTTTAAACGTGTTTACCAACTGCGACTCCAATGGCATCCACAATGCGAACACACTGTTCAACACAAGTTTAGAAGTCATTGTAGTGAAATGGACAACAGCCATGCAGGAGAGGCCGGAGAGCAACTGGCAAACTTGTGCCAGACATCATGAACATCCTATGCGTGAGGTGTTGTTGATGTGTTGGTTATAACAGGTGGCCATAGTTCTCGTATAGTTTATCAACATTACTGTAGACCAATACCAATACTATGGACGTCTTGGGTGTTCTTTCAGTGCCTAATCTGAAAGTCGATTTACATTTTTCAAACACCATCAAGAAGACCGGCGATGTTCTAGGTTTTATTAAGCGATGGGTGGAGGAATTGGATGACCCATATACAACTTAACTACTGTACACTTCTCTGGTATACCAATTTTGGAGTACGGATAGTGTGTTCGGTGTCCACAATGCAGGAGTCACCAGGAATCTGTTCAAAATTCTTGCTGTTTACTCTCCGCCTGTTGAATTGGAACCCCAATAGCCCTCGCCCTTCTTATTCAAAAAGGCTTCTTTGAACCAATCTTCCATCCTTATAGAACCGTACAATTATGCTTAATATGTTCTTTATACATATGCTAATTAACGGCGAATTTGACTCTCCGATTTCAATGAGCCAAATTCACTTTTGTGTCCCTCATAGAACTACTAGAAACTATGTTATTATCTGCTTTCAGGACCCTGATTTAACTCTCTTGCATGAGCCTTTTTCTGTCCTGTGTTCTAACTATAATAATCTCTTTTACTTTATATCCATTAATAACTCTCTTAGCTCAAATAAAAGATCGTTACTAAGGCACCTAGCTGGTAGATAATGTAGATCGTTTATGGTTCATTGTCTTTCCTTTCATTGACAGTGAGCGAGCGAGTACGTCCCTCGGCCTGTTGGGCATGGGGCGGGATGCTTCTAGCCTGGGTTTCTCGCATAACAAGCCCCGCGGCTTGGTGACGTGCGGGGCCACTTGGCAGTACTGCTCATTGTACGTCAACGTCCCGTCATAAATAAGAACTCAAAAGGAACAGAAAATCTAAAATCTCTTCTTCAGCTTTAATAAATTTACAATTTTCATAAAACAACAATAGATTTTACCAGCTTTAACAACACTCTCATTTGTCTGACTTTAGTAAACACATGTAACTTAATTACTTAACCTAGTTGGCCAGTGTGGCCAGTGTAATTGTCGTTTTCCTTCCGATTGGTCAATGCCTAAGCTGCGGCTGCGTGTTTACAAATTTTGCAACCATTCCACATGCGAGTACAATTTGCTGTTGCTTTTGTACAAAAATAGATATCTTTTGAGGCATTTTGAAGCTGAAAACCGAAAACTGGTTAAATTTTGTGAGCCAGTTTGAAAATTAATTTGCCAATGGGGGCGCCGCCGCGTTTCGACTTTGACTTTTGCAGCCAGACAGCGTGTGCGAGCATTTTCATTTTCCCAGCTTTGGCTTTTAATGCCGCACCATTTCCGCGGCCACATAAACATGAAACATTAAACATTAACCGCCGAAAAAAAAAGTATTTTATGTACTTTTGCACGCTTCAATTATTGTTGAAAATTATAAAATAATAACGTGCATTAAAAGCCAAGCAAAGGCTATGAATCTGAGCTGACCAACGCCGCGTATGTGTAATTTAATGAGCGATTAAGTTGGGCCCTAAAATATATACGAGTGTGCGAGTTTGTGTTTGGTTGGCATATAAGATTAATGATAGCTATGTTTATATAGTTTAATGATCATTGTGCAAAGTAAACATATACTCAATAGCAAATACACAAATTTTGCAAAATTTGAACTTCAAATGGCATCTTTTTTCCGTTCGACTGAACACGCATACCACGATGCATCATCCATCATCTAGGTGGATCATTTGTGTATCCAAAATTGATTTGCTCAGACTATTTGGTTCTACCGTTGAGCATTACTAACCGAATTTTAATGGCAAAGCAAATCATTCAAATCATCAGGCATGTGCCAAATGACAACGAGACGCGCTCCCACACACACACACACACACACACACACATGCAAGTACGAAGCAATTATTTTGTTTAATGTGGCTGAACTGTTTTTCGCTATTGTTAATGACACGAACGCAAATACAAACAGTGTTACGAGTACCAACATCGACAACAACAACAACAGCAACATCAACAATAAGAAAAACATAGATAAACATTGCTAAGATTTTCAGTGTGCTAAGACTCATTCCGTCTTCTGTTCTGTAGGTTGATATAAAAACTACGTCATTATTTGTACAATCTATATTGAACTTTGATTTTATCCATTGACATGGTCCACTTGTATTTAGTTGCTATATTCTTATGCTTTCCAGAGGCTTCTCTGTATGCTCTTAATTCTCTTGCATTGTGAAATTCACCTGTGTGTCACGCTTTCCTTATCTTTTGTTCAAGGCCTGTTGTCGTCATTATGTTCGGTAATCCGCGGTCTTAAATAAAAATTTAAGATTATATTATTATAGATGCACTCATCCCCTTTCTATGGAATGGGGCAGCTCTTCCTATTTGTAGATAAGATCAGTGAGAAGTGCATGCTGTTATATATAATCAGCTACTCACAATTTTCAACGCTTTGGCTGCTTTGCATTCTCTGTGACAAAAATTTGGCTTAGATTTTCTCTAGCTATTGTTTCTTTTGCCCTACAAATTAGATTATCTCGTTTGTCCTATCAAAGAATACCTGTTTTCATTTCTAATTTTGGGAGTTAAGCCCCATTTTCTGAAGACTTTATGAAAACTTACTTAAAAATCAAGCCACAAATCAAAATCTCTAAATTACAATGAATGTTTAAATTCCTGAATTTCCCAGTTGAAAACTCGGACTATATATAGTCAGCTTTTCAAATATGTTTTAGAAACTTGTGTCACTACAGACAGACAGCCCCTTAACACCTTCGAATGACTCAATATTCTACGCAGAACATTTGCAATTGGGAATGTGATTTATTCCAAAACGAACTCTCATATCAAGTTCAAATCAAATTGAATTCCATATTGAAAACTCAAGCCGTATGCACATTAATTTAATGAGTTGCATTTTTGTAAGCAAAAACTCGGACAATCGGACAAAGGTAAATATTTGTAATTAATTCACCAGGAGTCCGTTCAAGAAGACTGCAAAAAAAAGGTAAGTATATGCTTTCAACCAGTTTATAAACGATTTGTTTTCAATATGATGATTACTCTTAATTATACATAATACGGGTGTGTGTATGTATTTTCAAGATTTTCATTAACAAAGTTTAATGACATTAAAAAAATGGAGCACAACAACAAAAATTGCGGCAAGAGTTGAATGAGCAGCTGCGAATGGGAACTAATTAATACAAAATTGTTTGCTTTTTTATGCAGCCCACAAAAAAAGTTAAAACGAGAGAATGCAATTAAATGAACTTTCTAATCAATTTGATAAACATAACATTGATAAAAACGAAAATGTTTATCATCATATAGAATTTGGGGTATATAATTAAACAGGTAAGAACATTTTTTGAACATTTTTCGATCGTTTCTTAAATATATCATTAATTTATATCAGTGTGAATATCAGTTATATTGTTAGCAGGAGTAACATAGCAGGTAATTGCAGTCTGTTAGCATAGAAGGCGGGTGGGTTTAATTACAGAGTCGCTCTGTTTTAGTAGTGAAATGTTAAACTAATTGCAGTATGTTAATATAGGAACGGGAAGCGTAGCATAACAGGCCCGCTTAGTGAAATGTTAAACTAATTGCAGTATGTTAATACAAATATGCAGAGCATGTATGATGTCAGCTGCTTATGTTAAGCCGCTCACATACTGTTAATACTCTATTATCTTAAGCTCAAATTAAAGGAGCCCTGCTTAAGCCGCGATCTCCATTGAACAAATTGTTGGCATCACATTGGCATATTCAATTCAGTTAAAATGATTTCTCAACTCAATTGCACTACATAGACAGGAGTACAGGAGCGTATAAGATTGACTCTCTCTGACAGGTAACACACTAATAGTGATGTTATGACCTTATTTAACAATAAAAGGCCCACTCCAAGGCATACATGTCATGATTTCTAACGAATCCAGACCATTTTGTATTGCCCTCACATCATGTTTTAATACAATTCGGTAGCATTTTGAATAAATTGAAAACTATTCAATATAGTGAATTAATATTCAAGTGACATGAATGCTCACCTCAATCTGAACTGATCGTCAGAGCTGCTCATTATTTAAGATCCCAATTAGTTACCAGATGCAAAAATCAATGTCGTCATTTGGCGGCATTTCCTTTTGTACAGCCGGCTAGCACCGGCACACGAAGTTGAAGCGGAATTGAGATTCATGACTGAAACTTGTCCCAAGCTAATTGGAAATTAAACAACACCCACCCATAACCAGATCCAGACCCCGGTGCCACAAATAAATGTTTATGCAACTGCAGTTGCCACTGCGATTGCACTTGGCCAAGATTTAAATTGACGCTGCGTTGTGTCTTATCAGCCAACCGATATCGCCAGATGCTATATATTCTGCCATACTCAGTGCGGGTGCGATTGTGTGAATGTGTCATGAATACTCAAAACAATATTCACTCACATGTCCCCAGGTGTTGCACACTAGACTTGACTCTTTTATATAAGTGCCTCAAGGGAAAAGGGGGCTATGAGGTGGGGAGTAGGTGGCATAGGGGGCGTGTCAATGGTCGCTGTGTTTGTTGTTTGGAAGCCCCCATTGTCTCTAGTTGCCCAATAAATGTGTCAAGTGCAGGCGGCGTCATTTTTGCCATTGACGTGACACTTTGCCATCACACACACACACACACACACACACTCGCTCGCAACACACACAGGTGCAGCCCTTCATATCCATGTATATGTATATATAGGTGTATGTGGGTTTGACGTTTGGCAACTTTGCTTACTTTTTTGGGATTTGTTTGTTTTTTTCAGTTTTTTTTTAATAGGTTTTTGATAGTTTTTTTTTTTTGGGTTTGCCGTTGTCTTTATTAATATTCAACGCTTTGATTGGCATCAGGCGGCATTTAAAATGTGCCAACACTTTGAATATGGCAATCGCACTTCCTATTTGCCACATTGGCTTAAACTCAGACAGGTATTCATATGGAGTTGTTGTTTGGGGCTACCGTTTAATGGCTTTAAGCAATTGGAGGAGGGAATATATAGGTTATCGATAATTTTTGGCACACTTACAAACATTTATCTATATAACTTTGTTGTCGAGTGAGCGGAAACTAGAACTGTTTTTCAGCAGCCTTCGAAATTCCGTCGGATTCCATGATTTCAGCCGTATCTTACTGTGTTCAACAAGAGAAGAGATAAGAAAACCCAAACATTTGAGCTTTCGACGGATCCTGGAGCTGTTTCGGTACCAGCCACGGTCTCTCATGAGGAGTCTTGTTGCACAACGACTCTATATGATCTACCTGATCATTTCAAAACCACAACTGAGAACTCTTAGCTGAATCTTAGCTGATCAATAAGATAAACATATATCATATGAGTACAGCTGTTATAAAAACGATCGATTGAACAAGATCAACAGCAATTGCTATGTTTATGGAAGTCTAGCTAAATTAGCTAAGAGATCGTTTAAATAGTACTTTCACCAGTTTCAAAATTGGGCTTATATAGTGGCACTATATCATATACACTGAAAACATAATGCTCGAACCCATGAATAAGAATGATATAGGATCAATTGGCCCCGCAACCAAAGCAATGCAAAGCCAGGGGGCATCTTAAGTGCGGAACCCAAGTTTAAACGCAACCGCTTGCCACTCCACCAGCACAGGGGCGCTGTCGCTTAGCATGCATCACGAAACGCAGAAACGGCTAACAAAACCGCAGACTGGCGCTCGTCTACTTTCAAAGAATGGAACAATTAGTAATATACGATTAACCTTATCAGGGTTCTAGGTGCGTTAATATACTTCATGTTTTATTTGTGAGAGAGAGTTGTCAATAGAGATTTGCTTCAAGCGATTATTATACTTAGCACAAAGGACATAAAAAAGGTTCATTAAAAACTTATTTAGATTTACACATATGGTTATAAACCTCTATCAAACAGAGTGTTGATTCAGTGCATATGTAAATTTTGTAGGCTCGTTTATCTTATCATTATCAAGAAATTGAGTTTGAATTTGGTTGCGTCGCAGTTGCAATCTGTGACACTTTTTTCTTTTCTTTTTTTAATGAGCTCAAACACACAACAGAGGCTGCTGGCACACGCAGTTACTTTAAACGAGATATGACAGCTCTTAAATTTCGTCTGAACAATTAAAAACGAGCGACTTACAACAACAAACCCAACAACAACAACTACTATAAAGCTAGCCTAGTCGTCCGTCTATGCGCATTCCAGGTCTCATCGCTCACTGTCTCTACAGATTCGAGTCGAAACAAAATTAAAATGTATTAGGTAATTGTGTCTGTGGCACAAATTAACACTTGAAAGGCAATTTGTCGTTGTCGTTACTTTTGTTTGGGCAATCAACAAAAAACAGCAGACCAAAATAACACGGATAATATATAAAACATTTACATAGTGTTATAAACATGGCATTTTATAGTTCTATGAAATTTGTAGTTTTCCACACACTCAGAAAAAAAGTGTTGGAAGATATGTATGTCAAATATAGACGACCCCCATAAAGTGTATATATTTTTGATCAGAATCAAGCCATGTCCGTGCGTCCGATTGAACCATCTGGCAATGTGACACACAGGCGCTTTGAGTTGAGTGTAAGCAAGGCGGCAGCCATCGCAATGATAGCTTTTATATGTCAAAATATTCATGTAGAGGCTTCAGTTACCTCAGGAACTCGCATTCTACCATAATTGAATATCATTTCCTGTATTCTATCGACGATTTCTGAAACAGACGGACGAACAGACGGAGATGGTTATATCGTTTCCCCTTGCCATGCTGATCAAGATCAAGTTCAAATACTTCTCAAATGACCCTTGTAAACATCGTCAACATTTCTATGTGCTTGCAAACTTCATGTCCAAATTATAATACCCATTTGGTGAAGTGTGTGAAAAAGCCAAGTTGTTATTTGATATAAAGCAACTTTCTCTGCAACTTAAACTTAAACTTGAACTTGGTTAATTATGGCGCGCCAAAGTGAATTTCTCATTTATTGATCTTGTGGACAGAAACAAGAGAAACAGAGAAAGGGGTAAGTAAACAAGGTAAAGCAAACCAAGGCAAGCCATGGCAAGGCAAGGCACAGCCTTTGAAATCTATTTATCAACAGAGGAAGAACGCAATTTGCCGCAAACAGGATGAAATTACCTAGGGCTAGGGCCAGGGCTAGGAGATGTGGCAATTGAATTTGCAACCTTTTTAATGGTCCTAAGCAGGCAGGAAAAGGCAACGGAAGCGCCAATGAAAACTGCAGCAAAGGAAGGATGCGCATGAGCAAGGCAGAGCAAAATGGAAACTGCAACGTAGATAAATGTGGCAACGGCAACAGTGTGTCTGTTGATTCAATTGCCTCTTTACCCACCCGGTGGGAGGCATCGAGCACCTATATAAATAATAACTGTAATGCAACAGGGTTGCCAACTAACTAACTAACAGACCCAAATCATATTATATATGTCTAAATGGTTTTTTTAATGCAATTTGCCTTTTTGCATAAAAAACTGATTGGAAAATTGTTGTAAATTGGTTGCCACAAACATTGGCAAATGTTATCGTTAACATAACTGACATATATCAATGGCAAGGCTTATTACCTATTTATTATGCAGCAGGCATCGTTTTCACTGTTCGACAACAAAAGGCTAACTTTTTGGCAACTTCGCAGCTGACCTCAATATTTATATGAATTGCAATTCAAACTTGAAATTGTCACGAAAGGCTGTTCGTTGTCTAGACTAAATGATAATGATTAAAGAAAATTATAGGCACATCACTTAAAAGACTCATATAGTTGAGTGATTTAGGTTAATAATATAATAAAACGATCCATCAAACATATGATTATGGTCCTCCATAGGCAATTTTAATCATTTATAAACTGGAAAAGTTTAGATTTAGCAACTTGATCTGTTACAAACAGAATCTTGGTTTGATTTGGATGATAAACAGAAAAGTTATGCTACCAAGGGTTCATTCCGTAAAAAGGTTATGTGGAAACTATATGATATAGTTGTCCGATCTTTATAGAGCTCGAACTTAACAGGTTGGGAAGAAAATGACAAAGGTGACTATCCTACATGACGGTCTGAGGAAAGTTTTCAAAAGAACTCTTTGAGGTTGTATATCGTTACAAAATATAGAGATCCCAATAATTAACCATCATAATTAGGTTTATACGAATTCTTCTTTGTAAAGTGTCTGAATTCAAATGAATCACTTATATTAACTGTGCTCGTTTTCCAACGAACTGAAAGTCTTGACTGAATACACACGCGACAGGTGGAAGTTGTCAGATTCTTAAGAACATATGCAGCGCTTCTCTTCCAGGTTTCAACCTACTCTTCCAATCCAACAATCTCCTGCAAATCTCTTTAACCAGTAACAAATGATCGCCATTATAAGCACACACGCCAACACGTAGTAATTGTCGTTATCTGAGCAGCGTGAGTAGAGGCATGCGGCCAAGTGTCAAGCTCCGAGTATCTTCAACACCAACGACGCAACATCAATCACTGGCCACAAACTCACCGGCACAGACAGACTGACAGACAGACAGACAGACACACGGACAGGCACTGAATTGCCGTATTATTTTAATGTCGATTATGTGCCGCGGCTGGGTGAGTAATAAAGCCGTTTACAACAAGAAGCCAGAAGAGGTGAAAGACCGGGCCGCATTACGTGCGCTACACGCTCCAAAATCTCTCACAATTTGCCACTTTAAGCCATTTGCGTATTGTTTTCCGCACATTACTTTGGCTTTGGCCTGGTTTTCAATGGCGCACGTTCTGCCATAAGGAAATGCCAAGAACCAAACCCAACCCAGCCCCTCCAATCAAATGCATTTGCCCAAAAAACTGTACCCATAAATCACTAAATGTTTACAAAATCTGCGGCAACGAACCCTTGTTGTTATTGTTGTGACCATGAGTCAGTTAGTGTAGTTGTTGTTGTTTCCTTTTTGTTAGCTGTTCTGCCAGTTCAATAAACTTAATAAGTGCAGGATCGCGCCATCCCAATGTACTACTCGTAGGCACCGATGGCTTTCGAAGTCAGCCTGCTAGTTGAGATCAGTGTGATGACTCGCGTCTACTAGATTAGTGAATCTGTAGGAGCGGAAGCATCATAATCAAGTGGAAAGTGTATGGCCTAGCAAATGTTTATGTAACTGCGAGGGCAGCTCTAATATAAATATATAAATAAAATAAAGATAATCAACAACACTTTCTTTAACTTATTCCAAGAGGAAACCTGGAGAAAGTACAATTTATAGACATTTATAAACAATTTAGAATGAATAGCAAAAAAGTAATATGTATATATGTCGTATATACGGAGGCAAGCCACCAGGGTTGATAAGCTAGTCGGGCTATCCTAAACAATGACCTACACTGCTCTGCACTTGGTTAGGGACAGCAAGATAAATGGAAACCATTTTGAAGTTGATGACTCAGTTGTTTACACCTAAGTGGGTTGGCAATGAAACTCGTACATGATGATAATGCAGCATGCATTCCAGAATCTTCATCTATCTCTTATCTCCATCCATCTTGCTATCTAACTATCTCTACTGTTACTTCTGTGATTGCCTCATTGCTTAACTATCTATGCCAACACACAGTTTTAGCGGCACTGGTGCATTCGCCGCAGAACAAACCCCTCGTTGTGGATATTTAAATGAAGTTTACCTGCTCACACATGCATATATATAAAATAAAATTAATATATATATATATATATACTTGAAGAGCACAAAACACTAAAGTACATATATATTTCGTATCGTCTTTGAAGAAATGCTTGTCAACTCCCATTAAGATCGTCGAAAGCGTTTGGCTGTAGAAATCTCACAAAGGTAGGCATTATTCCACATAACACATAGATTTAGGGTTGCCAATAAACAATAACTTATAATACATATTATTTGCTTTAAATTGCCACTAAAAAGTAGTGAGGATCACTGCTGTTCCCTCTCTTCCTATCCAAATGGCGAGCAGTGTATGAAATTGTGAGTTCCCACAATCACAAAGCGCGGGGCGCTGACAGTCATTGTGAATGAGTTACGACATAACACAAACACACTTGTATGTATGTATTGTACATACATTTTTATTATGCGATTATACAACATACTGAAAAAAGTTACCGTAGGTCGTACCAATATGGTATATATGTATGTACATACTCGTACATAGTTTTGTGTTTATGCGAGGCAGATTTTCTTAGCAACGATTTCGCTTTCCAAGCAACTTGGCTTATAACCTTCGTTGGCCATACTCGTGCCCCAAAGAGAGGCAAAGGCAACAAAAGCGCGGCCACAAGAAACAAAGAAAACGCAGTTGCATGGTCAAATAACTTCGACGACCATAATTGGAGTTGTTGCAGTTGCGGTTGCAATTGACCAAGTTAACATCTGCGTGCACTTAATTATGCAATTTGAGCGAAATAGCCAACCCGGGCGCGAGGGCGCCCCCAAAGTACCGCCAAGCGAAAACAACAACTGCAACAAAGCATAAAAAGTTAAAAGCTGAGAGGTTCTTGGCTAGATTTCTTATTGCCTTTGCCTTACTTTTGTACCAAATACCAAATTCGGAGTTAAAAATATAAATAAACAAATAAGAGTCCAAGCCACACAGAAAGGCCTAATCAAAGCGTTAAAAACCGGCAACTAACAACAAATTTAGAGGTGTGACATTTTTGTTTTTCAAAGCATTTTATTGTGTGCTTTGTCCAAAACTGTATATCCCAGATATATGAGTACATATATATATGTATGTATAGCATACCCATATATACTTCAAGACGAACCCCAGACGACCTTTTTGTACAATGAGACAAACAAATACAAAAACGTTTTAGTTTTGGCCTTCACAAATTTTTGCATACGTTCGAAAAAATGCCAAAAACAAAAACTGAATAAAAGCAGCGTTAATGTCAACTGCATATCTTATATACAAAAGCAAAATTTTTATTCAATTCATATATATTTATAACAACGTGCTTTAAAATGTAATTGATAAGGTCGATGCAAAGACGATGCACTATAATATAATTGTATTCAGAAGCCCATAGAAGCCCATGTGTAATATATAATTTTTTAGGCGATAAGGCAAAATTAATGTTCTTAAATTTATCCAAATTAATTATACCAAAAGATCAACTTGTTTTCAGAAACTCACAATTGTGTGTTCTTTCTTATCCTGACTTATTAAGGAAGCGCAGCCAAATTTATAAGAGCAAATTAATGAAATTTGATCATAAGTTAGACTTCATAACCTAGGTGAGCTCTAAGAAGTCGTTTCGGGAAAATGAAACTGCAAGTAGGTGGAAATGGGAGTCTAAGCTTATAAGGAAATGTAGGAAAATTCGTCATATCTAGAACAGAGGCTTCAACTTTGGTATACTTCTTAATGGGATTGGGATAAACGTTTGATCTATTGGAAGAGTGATTGGTGTCAAGCCTAGAGTTCAATCAATTGAATATTCTCAAACAAGTACGAATAATATGGATATGAATTGAATAAAAATACGAATTTTCAAGAACTCGATAAAGATATTATATAAACATACTCTTCATTGTAGCATGGAAAGGAAAAATGAGTAAGCAAACAATCAGCAGGATGGACATATCTGTATAGTCTGTAACACACTTTCTTCTTCGACTTACAAATATCGTTTCAATACCTTTGCCAAGAATTATTTGGAGAATTTTGAATAAAAGAGACAAATTACTTGTACTTTATAGAGGTGTATTAGGCCTGGCTCTACTTATCTAAAATATCTATGGTTGTTTGCTACTTAAACAGTGATTAATGAAAACCATATATATAATTATAAGTACATATTATATGTTTGTGTACCTTTCTTATCGTGTTTAATGTTTATCCAAAGCTAACAAACCCTAAGTAGTAAGTGAGCCATACTCAACAAATTGTTGTTGACTTATTTATTCAAGATAAAAAAAAACATCAAGTGAAACAACAAAACCATCTTTGCAATGCATCAAGGTAACATTTTCAAACGTTTTCACTGTTCTTTTTTATTCAAAAGAACAACAAAGAAACAATACAAGCTTAACCATGCTGATTTACAGCCTGACTCATGATTTTCCAAAAATAAAGTCTCAGTTCCTGTTTTGCCTAGACCTTAGCTCTAAAGAGAAAATCATGTGAATTAAAAACAGCTTAGGGTTTGACTTTGACCAATTAGTCGTGAGAAACTCTAATGAAACAAATGTATAATCGCATAATATAATCATAGGCATGCGTGTTTTCCCGTTTTCTTTTATATCGTACTTATAGATTTTAAGTGAATAAGTTGATATTGAATATAATATAGTGGATAGACCTTGCTAAATGTAAAACTGTTAAGGTGCAATGACTATTACAATAGCCATTGCATGCCACACACATACACATATTCGTAATACAAATCTGAAGCAACTTGAAAAACAAACAAAATAATATTGAACAAGCGAATTACGTGTAGGTAATAATGCGTTATCTATACAAAGACCCTAAAAAGGGGGCACCTCTATAATAATTCAATCGGATGGTTGGGTGCCATAAAATCGTTGACCATGGCTTTTGTTTATCATATTAAGGAACAAACATAAGTCACTGGCCAAAGTCAGCGCTGTGGCTGCATAGGTGACTCTTGGAGTGTTCTCAATTTTTCTGTTTTTCAATTTAAACAAATTTACTCAGGAAACGGTTAGTATGGAAAATTGTTGGTTCTTGGGAAATTGCAATTCTGGGATGATCATTTAAATATAACAATAGCATATGTTTTGTCTATTGGCAGAATAGTTCGTAATACTTCCAGCTGAACTGTGAATTATCTAGAATTTCTCTCGTCCTTGCAGTTGGAACTGTGTGTTAAATAATTAAGAAGAAACTCTGCTTAGACCTTATGAATTCCATTTTGTATACAATTTTTGTAAGTTTGGTAAAAAAAAATAAGCAGACTGCTTTTTTATATACGTCTATATAACGACAAATGTCGCCTGAAAAATCTCTTTGCGCCAGAATGGTAAGCAAATGTAGATGGAGTACAAAATCAAGGCAAATCAACAAATTAACCTTAAACTGGATATAAACTATAGTTATCACCTTATATACCAGATATTTTGCAAGGAGAATTCCTAGAACTAGCCAATTTGCTGCAAAATTTTCCAAAGTATAACAGGAATAATAATGGAGCATATGTGATAATTTGATCTAGAGATAACTCAAACTTGTAGCACAGACAAAGACGGCTTGGGGGGTTGCTAATTTTTAATAAACCTATTTCTTTGTTAATACAAATATTTTGACACTTGCCGTTGCCTGATTTGGAGTTGATGTTCAAAAAACGCTTTGTAAAACTGATTCATCATTATTACTCCACAATATTGATCAAATTAATCATCTTCAAAGTTATACTATTTTTGTGAAATTTCACAGCAAAACCACAAATAAATATAATTATTGATTGATTGATAATTTTTAATCTAAGAATATTTAAATAGTCAATTTGAATTCATGCAAAACAAAGCATTCAATAATAAATAACAATATAAATAATGAATGTATATATAGCGCGTAGAAATTCGAATATTGTAACGTTTTGGAACAGATCGTGAAATTGGCTTTTGAAGCTGCTCATTTTGCTGCATTTTGGGGATAACGAATGGCTAGTGATATTTCACCAGCGTTTAGAATTGTGCTGATCCACCTACAATCAAGTGGATCTTGAACACTGAATAGACCCAGTCTTAACGAGTTATTAGAGATTAACATTATATAAAATTATTCAGGGTATTAATGGTTATTAATAATATCACAACTTGCGCTTCAAATTGTAATCAAAAAAGTAATTCTCATGCTTATGCATCATAATCAATTAACTGACACTTATTAAGAACCTAATCGCAGGCTTGTGGAAGTTTTTCAGATAATAACAACCAAATATAACACACACACACAGACATGACTAATAAGCCCATTCGAAATTAAATCAAAAACCCGTTTCAACCAAAAGAGAACTTTCCTAAATTTAAATAAAAATCAACATAAAACCTACTTCGCCCATTTGGCCGCTCAGCAGCCGCCGCACACACAGACAAGATGATAAGCAAGCATAAAGCTGACACCTCTTCCAATGCCCCCACAAATGTCGAGTCCATGGAACGTGTTTTCAATAAACATGCGCAACTTTCTTTTTTTCAACAAAAATTTATACAAATCGAGCCGTTACATACGGCTGCAACTATGTAGCAAGTGAAAACAGTTGGAGGAGATAAGTCGAATGTCTTATAAACTTGTAAACTTGTAAACTTGCAACTGGCAAGATATCTTGCCCGCCGCACAATATTTGCTTTAACAGAAATATGTATAGGAGTTTTCAGGAAGGTGAAAGATAACAACAATAGCAAAAACTTACTTAATGACTGTTTGCATGTTAGCCGTTTTTAACAATTTATTTGCCTTTTTGATGCGCGGCGCGATGAGCTTTGCTTAAGCTGATGTTGGTTTGGTTTTTGTTTTTTGTTGTCGTTAACGAGACGCTGCTGCAAAGCTGTTAAAGATAAATTAATTACTTTTAGTTAACACAGCCAAAATATATTGTTTCTATATAAGTATATTTATGTATTGTATTGTATTGCACAAAATGTTACAAAGCACAATTCAATTGGTTAAATAAACATTTAGCTAGCAAATCATTTACGCAGCGCTCCCCCACACAGAAGTAAAAAGTAAATTCAAAAACTAAACTGAACTGAACTGAAAATACATATATAATTTACGGTTCTAATTTCTTTACTTTTGGTATGAACTCCACAGCGAACGACGAGTTACTGAGCGGTCTAAATGCTACGCGCTCTGATATATTGGTCGAAGCCCGCCTTGATATCTGTTGCTATCGAACCATATGTGGGTTGGTTTTACACTGAGTTCATCAATTAGCATTAACTTTGGTCACACTGCAACATCTACCTTTGGTCTCACTAAAAATTTGAGTGACTGCTGGTTTTCATTTGCAAAATTAATGATATTTTAATCTCTATTACTAGTTTGAATTATTCCTTTTGGTCATGGCTTGTGTATTCTGAAGCATGTATTCATTTTGAGATATTACTTAAATATCTATTTGGTAAAGGATTCCTGAATATTTTGTTTTAAAAATAGTCAAAACAGTCAACTGTTAAATGTAAAAATGTAAATGGTAATGTTGTCCTTAGACGGCCGTTATGTTATGTTATGTTAAATAAACATTTATCGATTGAGGTGTGCCCGTTGCGTTTAAGACCAAAATATACCATAAATATACTAAACCAGTTTTATCATATTTGGCGCTTTTTTATTATTGGCTTTGGGCCGACCATTTTAACCTCGTTTCGCTGTGACTGCCAATTGCAAATTTTTCCATTAACTTTTGAGTTCATTTCTTATCAATTTAGTGTATTAAGTTGTAAAATAAAACGTGCAGCAGCTGCAAAGCGCCATGGGGCAGCTTTAGAACAGCAAATAAGTTGCATTCATTGCTATATTTAAGTTAAATCGGAATAGAAATACTTCCACGCTTCTCTGTGTGTACGTGTGCGTGCGTGTGTCTGTTCACAAATCTCTTATTTTTCTAAGCGTAACCAAGAAAATCTAGGGAGCAAGCCCTCCTTCTGCAACAATAATTGCAAGTGGCAGAGCAGAGCAAAATGGACGTATCACAACCTCCGCCACAAATTTTACAGACGCCATCGGCGCTGGCTACAAATTTCACATCGTTGCCGCCGCCTTCAATGGGCGGCCAACATTACAGGCATTACCATCCGCATCATGGCCAGAATAAGCAGGGCTATAATCATTTTAAGCCCTTTTCGGCTGGTGGGTTTCATCGACCTTTTGCCATGTCGCAGGATGATTTTGATGGCAAAAGGCTACGTAAGAGCGTCATGCGGAAGACTGTCGACTACAATGCTTCCATAATCAAGGCATTGGATGTAAGTGCAGCGCAACCATTGACGTGGTGAAGGCTTGTTAAAATGATTACCTTTTCTATTTACAGAACCGACTCTGGCAACGCGACTATAGAGATCGTGTGGCCATACAGCCAGACAGTATATATGTGCCGCAAATGCTACCGCCCTCCAGCTATCTGGACAATCCAGCGAATGCTGTGACGACGCGATTCGTTAAGACGGCCACCAATAAAATGCGCTGTCCCATCTTCACGCTCGCCTGGACACCAGAAGGCAGACGCCTGGTGACTGGAGCCAGCTCCGGCGAGTTTACGCTATGGAATGGCCTTACCTTCAATTTCGAAACCATACTCCAGGTGAGTACAGTCACTGACCAGCGGTAGTTGGAGCCAATTTTTATACAATTTCTGCACCCAGGCTCATGATATATCGGTGCGTACGATGGTGTGGTCACATAACGACAGCTGGATGGTGACCGGCGATCATGGCGGCTATGTGAAGTACTGGCAGTCCAATATGAACAACGTGAAGATGTACCAGGCCCACAAGGAGGCCATTAGGGGAATAAGGTATAGCCAACTAATTGTAATTGACAAACGTATTTCACATTTAGCAGCCGCTGCCGCAAGCATGAGGCCGAGGCTGCCGCAGCTGCCAGCGCCGGCGCCGCCTTACCCAAGTCAGAGTCAAAACCAAGAGAGAATAGTTCGTTGTTTAAAGTTTCGCTTGCTGCAGCTCCTCGTACAAGCTCTGGGTCTGGCCTGGGTCGCGTTTTTGATATTTTGCATTGAACAGAGATCGACTTGCATATATCTATATCTATCTATCTATCTATCCACATACCACCTGTACATATCATATGATCTCGATTATCAGTTCTTTAATTATCAGCTAGAATCGGTTCGCCTTTGGGGCTATTTGAATAATGCCTGCAATATGATAATAAAGCCGTACAAACTACCAGCATTTCCCTTCTCCATAGCTAGATTCTCTTCTCTAGCCTAATTAAGTTTTAACAAAAATCAAACCAAAGACCTAAGATTGATGTAAAACCAAACCCAACTGTGTTATAGACTTAAAGACTGAAGCAACAAATGAAGACACTCCAAATGATAAACAAATTGCAACTTTTTTGAAATTTTGTGTCACGATACTGATTTAATGCTGAAAAAACGAAAAAACAATAAAAAGCAATTATTAACAAAAACCCAAGAAACAATTGCACAATTTTATTTTGCGCGGCTGGCAACAACAACAACAGCAATAATAAAATTCAGAATTCTGTTTGAACAAAAATTCGGGGGTTCGAGTTTTTCTTCTTATTTATCTATTTCGCAATTGACAAAAGAGAGAAAGAGTGCGAGAGAACGAAAGGTCTTTCTTCTCCTTGACAATGGCAATGGCACTCTGAGGCCCAACCTTTTTGCGAGCGTTGGCTTAAAGCCCCCCCAACAACAGATGAAACATTCAATTCACTCTTACTCTTAACCCAGTGACATATCAATACTATCAGTATCAAAATATAATCGAAATGTAAACTATTATATTGTAAATTGAGTTCATAGCAAGTGTCATTTTATTCAACAATTAAAGTAATCATTTGAAATCATTTATTTATAGATCACAATCCTTATACATACATGCATACATATAATGAAAGTGTCAAGCAAATTAATGGAAACAAGTCCCATATTATAAATTATATTATGAAGTTTGCAACGCACAAACGGAAGTGTTTTCGACCATCAAAAGTATATCTATTCTAGATTTGCATATTGCTATGTCCGTCCGTCTCTATATGTCAATGAAAATATATATGTTTTTTCCAGAGCTCGCAATGCTCTCCTGACAAACATAACCGAAAAAGAACAGCAGACTTCGTTTCTTTTCGATTTTGTTTTCTGTTAAGCGCTCTCAGTTCAGCGATTCGTGTTACGGTCTTTTAATGAACAACGCAAAAGGGGAGATACTACCGAGAGTCACATAATGACTCTTAGCAAATGAACAAAAGACTGAAGGGTTCAGCCCAAACGGTCTTTATTTTAAATTTATTTGATAGTATTCTTGTAGATTTTTTATTTCTCTCTAACCTCTAAAGCACAAAGCAAAACAGGTATGTTTGTATGATTATATGTATGAATGGGTATATGCTTGATTGTGAATGTAAGTATGGTCCTTTAAGAAACCTCCCATGTCCGTTGATTAAATTTGATCAAGATCGTGCTGCAAAGCTAGGCTTCCCTATTTGAGTACATATGCATACCCGAAGTTTGCCTTCCTCTCTTGTTTATCTGAAATTGAATTGGCTTTTCCTCACTCACTTGATCTTGAGCTTACTAAATACAAAATTATTTAGAAATGCAATCAAATTTGATCCATACAACCAGGATAGCCATACATAGTAAAGATCCTCAGGGTTATACTCAGAGCGAAGTATCAAAATGGAAAAATATAAAATAATAAGGTTATAAAAATGATCACAGTTTAGCTCCTAACTCCCAAAGTTTCTTGCACTCCGCCATCTGTCCCTCCACATATCAACTTGATCTCATATCAACTTAGTGTTTTCGTTATATTCTAACCTTGTCTTTCTCCAATACAATTGCCCATCCCATCAAAATGCAGTTTCAGTCCCACGGACAGCAAATTTGTAAGCGGCAGCGACGATGGCACCTTAAGGATCTGGGACTTTATGCGGTGCCAGGAAGAACGTGTGCTTAGAGGTAAGTAGAGAAGGGGTTAGGGCAGTCTGTGGGAATTGGCATTCACAATTGTCCTCCATCTACGGCCAGGACATGGAGCTGATGTCAAGTGCGTCCATTGGCATCCACAGAAGGGCATGATTGTGAGCGGCAGCAAGGATAACCAGCAGCCCATCAAGATCTGGGATCCCAAGAGCGGCATTGCCTTGGCCACGCTGTAAGTAGAGATCATCATGACGTTTCATCCTCTGCAAATTTCGCAGCTAACCATCTCCATACCCAGGCATGCCCATAAGTCGACGGTAATGGATCTGAAATGGAACGACAATGGCAATTGGCTGGTCACTGCCTCCAGGGATCATCTGCTTAAGCTGTTCGACATACGCAATCTACGCGAGGAGGTGCAAGTGTTTCGCGGCCACAAGAAGGAGGCCAGTTCCGTATCCTGGCATCCCATACACGAGGGTCTTTTCTGCTCGGGTGGCTCCGATGGTTCCATACTCTTCTGGAATGTGGGGTGAGTTAAATGAAGCATTCATTTTGACCAGGACCAGTTGGCAGAACAGTCTCCTTTATATATTTAGCACGGACAAGGAGATTGGGTGTGTGGAGACGGCCCATGACAGCATTGTGTGGACCTTGGCCTGGCATCCGCTTGGACATATACTTTGTTCTGGTTCCAATGATCACACCATCAAGTTCTGGACACGGAATCGACCCGGCGATCTTATGCGAGACAAATACAATTTGAATACTCTGCCCGCCAGTCTGGCTGCGCTCGATGAATGCGAATATGGTGAGTGCTCCCAACCAGAACCAGGTCCAGCAACATCTTATGCTTGCATAATCTTTAGATGACGCTGTCATTCCCGGCATGGGACCCGAGGATAAGGTGGAGTTCACAGAGAGCCTCACCGCCGACAAGGGCTTCATTCCCGGCCTGGATCTGGATCCCAACAAGCCGATCAGCGATCGCGACCGGGAGAAGAAGGTGCCGTACACTAAACCCATTCCACGGAACTTCCAAGTGCAGTGGGCCGGACCTCGAAGGGCCGACGATCCCAGTGTGCTCACCATCCATGATGAGCTGGCGGCGCGGGAGGCAAAGGACTCTAATAGTGGCCTCACCCACCAGCAAATCAGCGAAAACACTCTGGAGGGCATCCTGGCCAGTGGCATGCTGAACGGCCTCGATCCCCAAACCATTGTGGGCGTCTTTGCCTACGGCCGCTTCATTCGCGTGCATCCCGATTCGCGTCTGATGGCTGCCATACGTCAGGGCTCCGAGTTCCTCAATAAGTACATAGACGCCGGCAAGCTGGAAGAGCTCGGCGATGTGGTGCCAGTGCGAGAGCGATCCCGATCCGTCTCGCCGACGGTGGAGTCACGGGAAGTGGCGTCGCCGCCTCTGAAAAAGTCCCGCTTCGAGCCGCGCCAGCACAATGCGCAGTTGGTGTGCGTGCGGGAACTGCTGCTGCTGAAGAAGCCCTTCCTGCCTTCCCTGCTGTCCGTCAAGGCGCAGTTACCCAAGACCGAGTTTCTGGATGAGCCGCTGCCACCGCCGCCCCAGGAACAAAATGAACGGGAGCGTGATAGAGAACGAGAACGGGATCGAGATCGGGAACGCGATCGAGATCAATCAAATCGACTTAATCCCTGGGCTTCAAATGTTCCGTGGTCGAATAATGGCAATGGTGGCGGAGGAGGCAATGACTCCAATGGCTTTGGTAACAATGGCTCCTTTAATGGGCCTCCAGGTGATGGCGGCAACGATAACTTCAATGATCGTGAACGCAATCGCGGCAACAACAACAATGGCGGCGGACAGCAGCGACGCAGACGTGGCAATAACACAGGTGGCTCTGGTGGTGCTGGTGGGGGCGGCGGCGGCGGAGGAGGCAGAAATCGGGGCCGTAACAACAACAATAACAGACGCTTTTAGTCCACAGCCGGATAACAGCACGGAGGCACACACATACACACGCAGCCACACCACACTCACATTCTCACCGTTCGATTGTAAAATATAAAACAAAAGAAACGAAAAAAACTTTTAACCTGCGAATTACAGGGGCGTAGCCAGATGTGTCCAAAAGGGCAAATTTGGGCAATATGGGGATCAGAATGTAAAGGAATTCGTCATAGTAAAGAAAATTAGAAAAGAATGCTCCTTCCGACATTGGATTGTCAACACTTTCAGTAACGGCTGTCAAACGGTCAAGTAACTGCGTCTGTTCGCAACGCAAAGAAGGGCAATGCCCTGCCACTGCCACTGTGGCTTCGTTCACTGGGGCTCTAAGACTTATGTGCTTAGTAATGCAGTATATCGGTTTACTCGAAGAGCGTTAGGCCATGTGGGGGATACAATAGGTCCAACTGTGTCAGTGGTACGGAAACCACCCCATGATAGCAATAGATAGCAAATTCATTTTCATACAAACTTTAACGCTTGTTTTGCACATTCAGTTGGAAATTCTCCTTCTTATTATTATCTGGATGACTTTCAATGGAACATTAATTTATTGAACTCTGCTTTTTGCCTATGAATATTTGTTAAAACTTAAAATGAAAACATATATATACCAATGTATATATGTATAATCCAATTCGAACGAATTATTCTAAGCGGCCAAAGAATTCCGACGTCTGCTGAGGCTGCGACTGCGACTGCGTTTGATGCTTCGACTACGGCTGCGTTTGCTGCTTCGACTAGGACTGCGTTTGCTGCTGCTCTGACTGCGACTGCGGTGTCTTCTTTCCCGGTCATCCTCATTATTGCCTCTAGGGTCGGTGTCGCCATTCTCTACGGCAGGCAACTGGACATCCACATGGTTTTCACGCAGCTTGCTGTTCTTGCGCTGATGTCGAAAATTTTGCTTAATCTCGCGCTCCTCCTCTCGCATGCGATCCTTGGTGTGTTTCTCGATGGTGCGTTGAATTTGCTCTGCGGAGGCCACCAGCTTTTCGGGCTCCAGGACCACTCGCTTCGATGAAATACTACGACTGCGGCTGTGTCGCTCTCGACGGGACGATCGCTTGCGTGAGTGAGAATGCGAGCGGGAACGCGAACGTGAGTAGCTGCTGGACCTGGAGCGACGTGTGGATACCAATTTTCGATTTTTACGCTGCGCCGGCGTCTTGCTGCGACTCCGTGAATGCGACCGGCTGTGACTGCGCCTGGAAGGACAAATCACAACACAATGAAATGCTAATCCCCTGAACGCTTATAAATCGCCAGAGCTCACCTAGAGCGCGAGGAGTAGGATGACTTGCGATAATGGGAACGACTGCGGCTGCGTGAGTCCGAGCGTCTGGAATGGCAGATAAGACTATAAAACAAGTGACATATGAACTTTTATTCAAGTAATCCAACTTACCGACGACCCCGTGAGCGGCTCCTACTGCGAGAATATGAGGAGCTGGATCGGGAACGATTTCTGCCAGGGCGGAGAGTAAGGAAATTAGCATGGCTATCTATAACATTGGGCGCGTTATGTAGAACTCACCTGCCACGCGATGACTTATGGTAGTAACCATCGTCGCCGGCATCCTCATCGTCGTAGCGATCGCCATCATATCGCTTGGGATTATAGTATGAGGAAGAGTATCCATCGTAGCCACCGCGACTGCCGCGTCCGCGGCCACGTCCTCGTCCCCTGGGACGCGGTGCAAAGCCCCGGTAATTACTAGACACGGGAAATGGCGGTGGAGCACGATATAGGGCACCAGGGAATACACCCGGCATGCCGTAACCAAACATCGACAACGACTGCATCCATTCGCTAGCTGCTTCGGCAGTGTAAGCGGCCGCCGCCGCTGGCGCAACTGGCACAGCCCCAGCTGCCAAGGCCGCGACAGCTTTGAAAGGATTTAGGGCCGAATTAGCGGCGGCGTCGCCGGCCATCGCTGGAGAAACACAATCGACAGAGGCGGCGACACCATTTTTATATTTATGCTTTGTGTCGCGTTCCTCATCGCTGCTGCCCACGCCAGAGATCTTCTTCGGCTTGCTCTTAAGCAAGCCCATTAACGGTGTATTGCTCTTGATCTCCTGGACAATCTTGCGCTGATCGCAGACCAATTTCTCTGTGGCTAATTTGTATTTCTCCACCAGACGACCCCGTTGCAAGTCTTTGGGATCCTCGTGACGGGCGCGACGTTTGGCTTGTTTCATCTGCACAAATACAAGGTTGATGGACGTGAATGGCGATATGTCGATAAGCACTCACCTGTATGCGCTCGAATAGCTTCTCCAAGATGCGTATGCTCTCCAGTTTACGCTGTGCTATCATCAGCTTGCGTTCTTCCAGCCGTATCTTCTGCGATATCTCCACCTGACCCCGTTCCTGGATCTTTTTCAAATGCTTTTCTTTGCGCTTCTCCTCGCGCTCACGTTGCTTTTCCAATTCTTCGAATTTCAATTCTTCTTGCTTTTGCCTGTAATTTGTTGTTCAATTTTTGCCCATGGCATTTGCTAAATTTTTCTTTTTTGTTTTTTTTTTATAATTTTTGTTGCTTAATAAATAGTTTATTAACTCTGTTCGTCTAGAAGAAATAGAGAACTTAAGGACTCATCCAATGGCCACCCCAAAAGGAGTCAAAGGAGCAGAGTGCATAATCAAACCATATTATGAAATCTTACAATATATAGCCGAACAGGAATCAGGGAATGAAACCAACTATCGAAGATGGAATTCAATGATAAAACCAAAGTCCATTTAGTTGTACAATTTATAAAGGTCTCTGATGAAGGGGAGTTTATGGCGACCCAGAAGCAAAGAGCCAAGCCAAGTCTAACGTCACAGACAGACTTTCTTTTTTAGTATCCATCGGTTTCATACCCCCATTCCCTGGCCATTTATCAAAGTGGCAGCAAACCTTTCGCGTTCCAGTCGTTCTTGTTCCTTTTGCTTTTGTCGTTCGCGTTCCTCATCCTCGGCCTGGGCCTTGGCTATGCAGCGTTTCGTCATCCGTTCGCGCCGCTGGATATGCGAATCGCTCAGATGCTTTTGCTTATCGAAATTGACGCAAATGTTGATGGCCTGCGTTTTGTCCAGGAATTTGCGGACCAGCTTATTGCCGCGGAACTCGTCCATGGCTCGAACAAAGCTTGTATACTCCTCAAACTGGACATAGCTGTGGTAGGTGGAAGTTGAGCATATGCATGCCATAAATGTTATTCATATGCTTACGCCTCGAAGAGCACATCCTGCTCGAAGCTGAAGGCGCGCATGCCGTTTATATCTGAGGGCATGCTCTTCCGATAGGGATCACATATTGGTATGTCCACGGTGCGCACGCGTCCGAACTTTTCAAAGATGCGCCTGAATATGCTCTCGCTTGGCTTGACCTGATCATCTTGCTCAGCGTGACGCGGACAAAACCATCGTATGGGCAAATGTGTCAGGTGTATGGTGTCTGGACGTTCCCCCGCCTTCATCTCGTCCATGTTGCGGGCGTCACGAAAGTACGAGTCCCAATCATGACGTGTGGGAAACTCATCTTTGGACTCAGCGCAGCGCACTCGAAATGTTTCGCTGAAGCTGGCCAGGCGCAAAGCTGCACCATCCAGACGTTCAATGGCTAGGCGCAGCCGCTTCCGCTCATCCAGCTCCGCCTCAAAGCGTATATAGTTTACAGTGCTTTTGGCCACCTTGAAGAACAGAGTTAGGAGGTAAGAACTAAAAGGAGAAAAAAGTGGCAACTCACTTTGAGCAGCAGAAACTTATCCGGCTTAAGTTCGGCACTTAGCTTGTCCATTATCTCCAGATTAGATATGGATTTGCCCGTTTTGATGGGCGGCAATGCAACCGTAATTTGCAACTTTGCCAGTGGCTTGAGATACAAGCTATGTGGCAGGTAGAGCGGAGTACAATCCGCCACATTTTCTATAGTCTGAATGTTAATCATTTTTTACATAGGTCGTATATGAATTTTGGGTTTATGTCGTTTATGTTTTATGCAATTCGATTAAATACAATGTGTAAATGATGGTATTATTATAGAGTTAAACGAGGAAGATATTTTAATGGCATTTCTCTTACAAAACTATGAAATATTACACCCAGAACCCTAAACCTTGGAAATGGTTTGAATTTTACAAACAGCGGACACCGGAGGAAACCAAACTACGAAAGTATCTGTAAAAGCGAAATGTCGAAAATTTGTGGCACCCCCCCTTACTCGTCGTTGACCGATATGTATACGTGTGTGTGCGTGAATGAGTGTGTGTAGATAAATTTTCAAAGTCAAAAATTTCGGCCTGTTGTTGTCCTTATGTTAATATGCCATTTTATATGTCCACTAATGCTACTTAAAACTAAGAAATGCTTCGACTTTTTATGCTTATGCCGTGGTTTTCACCAAAAAAAATAATTTGTTAAAAGAAAACTCGTTCGCTTATTTCTCTATTTTGCAAAACTATCGATATCACACGAATTTTACCTATCGAAACTAAAAATGCCCTAATATCAACTTTATCTGACTTGAAAATATCATGATTTGGTGCTTAGTATATTACATTTTGTATATTAAATATATATAATTAAATTAATTAATATATATATATATTTATATAAGCAAATTCAGAGGCTAAAATGCTGTAGTGGTATTTCCGAATATATCATAATCATGATTACATTGTGGCCATCCAATCACATATACGTATTACATACTAGTCATTTAATAATTAAAGTTTGAACTCCTTGAGATTTAGGTTTTAGTTAAAATTAGAAGGAATTTATAGCTGCAGTCTTACAAGTGCAAGGACTTGATTTGAATTTGGAAGCCAAAATTTAATTTAATTTTCAATTCTATTTGCGCGCAACATTTTAATCGCAAAGTAGCCATAGTATATTAATAGTATTCTGAAGACACTTAAACGGTATGTTTTGGTATATTTTTTTGCTTGGTAATGGTCTACTCATGTTGTCAACTTTGGGTCACACTGAAAAGGCAGTGAACGAAGTGCGTTATTCATTTTTATACCATTTAATTTAATTATATATTTAAGAAATTCAACAATATGTGTGCGTGAAATTCATGTAACTATAAATTATAAAACGGGTGGAAGACCCGATGCGTGTAAATGGCAAAAAATTGACGCGAAATTAAGCAACTGCCAGCAACAACAACACCACACAGCAGTAGCAGCAGCAAAGCAAATCAGGCAACAACAACGCAATTGTGATAGACAAAGAAATAGATTAAGAAGGGGGAACAGCAAAGAGGGCCCCCCAAAAAAAAGAAAACACAAAACGCAAAAAGCAGAACGCCAACATTTTTTTTGCATGAATAACAAAATTGATAAACTTCAACTTTAAACAAATTCGAGCAAAAAAGAAAAAAATAACAACGGTTTTACACACTTCTTTGATACGCAACGAAAATAGTTTTTTAAGTAGTGATACAAGAGAAATAAAAGGCGCTAACGAAATATCCATGCAAAGCAATGCGATAAAAAAAAAAAATAAATAAAATAATTGGCAAAGTAAATCCTAATAAAAACTGAACAGAGAAGGAGCAATAACGGAAGAGGAGTCGAGTCCGAGAAACTGGGGCCTGCTCTTGTTGTTGTTGGAAGATAGAAATGTAGATGTTGACGGGTGACGTCGCTGCTGTTGCTGCCTGTGCCTGCTGACATACAAACACACCACGCACACATACAAATGTGCATGCAAACAAACAAAACACCCACACAGTCACAGCTGATGTAAAATAATTTGCAATCGCTCGTGTTCGTGCGCGTTTACAATTGATTAAAACCAAAACACACTCACACATACATGCACACGTAAATAAAATAACACATGCAAAGAGAGAGAGACAAGCGAGCGCCATTGTGAAAACTGATTCAAGATTACAAGGTGAGTGCCAGGCCAGGCTGCTGTGCAGACTGATTATTAACCATTATTTATAGTTTCTAATACAAATATGTACCTGTACTAAGCCAAAGAAAAGCATTTGGCTAAATGCGTGTGTGTGTTCTAGCCCTTCAATGTCGACGCCCTTTTTGCTGCATAATTTTCAAGCAGCCCACCATGGGAAGCACCTACTTACAACATATGTATGCACGTACTTATGTGTGTGTGTAGTATGCACACCCGACCCACCCCCAACCCGCAACAAACCAAATGCACCTGCTGCCATTTTCTTTTTCAACGTCAGCGGAGCAACCCTTATGCATTGTTTTTTTTGTGTGCGTCAGTTCAAGCCAAATCACAATTAATTGCAACAATTTACATATTTTAAAACGGCATATCGAATATGTAGTTGAGTTTGGTTTTGCAGACAGCTATTATATTTTGCTGTCTGCATTCGCCGTTTTGCTGCATTTCTTTTCTGTATGCAGCCAAAGCCAAAATGCAACGTAATGGAAAATAACAAAAGTGGCAGACCAAAAACAAAACATACAAATTAAATGGGTTAGGGTGCGCGGGCAATGGATGGGGTAGCGTTCAACGAAAGAGAGACAGTAACGGTGTTGTCCAATAGCAATTGAGCATGCATGTAAGATATATCTATCGTATATCGATATCAGCTGAGCTGAATCGCATACTTAAATCAGCTGATCAAGTATTTTGATTTTCCTTTTTCTTTTATTTTCAAAATAAATTGTACGCCAACTTATTGAACTTATTGTTTGTTTGTTTTTCGCTTATCGCCAACTTGTGTCGTTGCCTTGAAGTCTGCCAACGACGCTGGTTATTTAACGTGTTTATTTCTGTCATTAACAGCGCCACCAACAACAACACGAAACAGACAAACAACGGAAGAGGCAAAGTTTTATTATGAGCAGCCGCTTCTGCTTCATTTAATTCACACAACCACACAAATACAAACATCTATAATGAAATGCAGCTATAAACAAAAAACATTTCTAATTAACAGCTGTTGTGTGAGTGTGTGTATGTGCTTGCGTGTGGCTGTGTATTACCTTGCCCCTACGTAAAGTGCATTTACTGTTACATAGTATGTACTTTGTGATACCCATGCCCACCTCAAAAGACAGCGCTGATAAACTCTGTGGCTGTGCGCTTGACTTGCTCTGCTTCTGTCATTGTCATTAACATTGAATGTAATCAGTTAACAGTTCGAATTGTCTGTGGATCTCTCTCCTTGGGGTACATGTTATCATTCAATCTCCTTTTCGGTTGTCTAAAATTGATCCAAAATGTTTATTTCGTTTGAGCAAAATTTTCTAAGTCGGAGTGGAAAGTAGAGGAAACGAATGAATTGATAAAGATTTCCGGAACACCCAATATATATATATACAGAACTGAGTGCATTGATAAATTTGTTATCAGCTGTGAATCGTACAGGTTGACACCTATTAGTAGAACGGTAACCCCTTGATATTCATTGATGATTAATCATTAAAGCAATGTTTTGTTTTATCAATCGGACTATTTCATCAAATGCTGTAAGCGATATTGCAAAGCACAAAAAGAACCTGTTTTTAACAAAGAAGCAAGAACGATCGTTTGAATATCACTACAACTGAATATATTTATATGTATATGGCTTCAAAAGAAAAGTGCGCAAAAAACACAAAATGGTTTTCCAATGTAATTAGCTTCACCTTCCAAGTATTTCATCAGCCAATAAAAATCTTGGAAATGTTATATTTCTCTTAAAACTAACTACAGGCAGCGGCTGTAAGGATCGCGCGAAGTGCACAGGTAAAAACCACACACACACCTATACACCCGCACAGCACACATGCTTTGCGATCAACGTGTAGTGACGAGACGAAGCTGTTTGCGTTCGTCGTTCGTTTGTGTTTTCTTCAGTTGTTTTCGTTACGCCCGCAAGTCTAGACATTGAGAGAGGTGCGTTGATAATAATTTTTAATGTTTGCTAATAGTGTTGTTGTTGCTGAGTTGTTGAGTTGAGCACGCGCGTGTGTTAAGTGCGATTTACATTTGTAAAATGTGCTCTGCTTATCATAATAATTATTTTTACACAATCGCCGAACTATTGCCAGACGAATTGTAAACAATATTGTAAAAATAACATGGAATTGCCAATATGCAGCCACAACAATATTACACACACACACACACACACGCACATGTTAGGCTCCCCCTATATAATTTTTATTGCGACTTTAAAACGGGAGGAGCAATGCGACGATAACAACAACAGCCCCAGTCGGGGCAGTCCCAGTTAGTCATTAACATGTGAACTGCTTGCAGGTCCCCCCCAGCTGAGCGACATAATGTCTAACAGCTAAGCCTTGTAAAGGCTGTTAGCCAACAGAACATACCATACCATTAACATGTGCTTATGTATAAGATTATGTACTGTTAGCTGTTCACAGATTAAGGCTTCTGTCGATACATTTATGACGGCACGGTGCTCGCTTTTGACTGACTCACATAACTCAGCTGCGAAAGGCGTTATCTTGTACTCTACCTATCTTGTGAATCCAGAACTTAAACATATGCAGATATTTATGAATTTCAAGCAGATACTGATCCTTTCTTCGTTGTCTCTCTCTCTCTTTGCAGTATAAAGGCAAGGTGGCAGCACTAAATCATCATCGGGCCAGTGTTGCCACACACAAAAAACACAAACACTTTAAAGCACTGCCAAACGAAAAGAACACGCAATATAGAAGAAGCGTGTGAGTTTTGGATAGAGGAAGAGAAAGATCAATAAGAAGGGAGAAATAAGAAATAAGAGAAACCTTAAGACAAAGAAAGAACAGCTTCAAGATGCTGTATGTATTCCACGTGGACGTCGGTCGTATGCTGGCCTTCGATATGACCGTGGCCCTGGCTTCGGTAGAGAATCTGAAGCAGACAATACAGCGGCTGCATGGCGTACCTGCTGCCAATATTGTGCTACTGGTGAGTGGCGGCGAGATGCTGATCCCCACATCGCAGGTGTCGTGCTATTCGGCGGGCACCGATACAAATCCCATTTACATGTTTCTCACCGACGATGATCGCCTGGCGCCAACGATACCACCCAGTGATTCGGACACAGAGCTGCGCCGTCGGGTGGAGGAGAGCCACGGACTGCCCGCTGTTCTGGAGACGGTGCGTCTGCGGTCACAGCTGGCCCAGCATATGCGTGAGCTGGCCCGCAAAGAGGAGCAGATATGCGAGCGCTTGGTCCACGAGCAACATCTGCAGCAGCAGGGCTGGTCGGCGGTGGTGGCCAATATGGAGGATCTGACAGATGCGTTTCGGGGGCGCTTTTATACGTTTTGCCAGGTCTTCGATAGCCATCTGAAGAAGCGGGATAGCTATCTGGAGGTGTTGCACAATTTTTCCGATGATCTCAAGCAGCTGGCAAGTATACCAATACTACCGGGCCTAATGCCCTTTGCCGAGGCCGATTTCCATGGCTTCGACGAACTGCTGGACAATGACGATGTCTTTGCCCAGCAGCAACAAAAGGCTATTGAATCCTCTCAAGCGAGCACCAGCACATCACCCAACAAAAAACTCAAAATGGGTGACGAGGCTGAGAAGGAGGAGCAGGCAGAGGCAGACAAGTCGGAGTCGCAGGATCAACCGGCAGCAGAGCGAGTGTCGCAGACATCCGTTACCAGCTTGGCCGCCCGCCGCCACAATCTCAATCTGCTGCAATGGATAAGCACCAAAGGTAACCACAAAACACTGCAGCTGATGTCCGACGAGTGCATCCAGGGCCTGAACACGTTCAGCGAGGAGATCTATGAGAAGCTCAAGCAGGAGGTCCAACAAATCATCAAGGTGGCGAGTGAGACCGATGTCAAGGAGATCAAGGGTCTGAGCGATCGCCTGTGCCGACTCGAGGAGTTGAAGTACGAGATCGGCAAAATGGTGCAGGATCAGAGAGAGCAGGCTACTGCCTTCCAGCAAAACGAGTCGCGCGCCCTAAATCTGCGCGACAATTCGGTGCTGCCCGATCTTTGCCTTTCGCATCGTTCCCAGCTGCAGGTGATGCTCGAGAATCACACCAAGATTCGGGAATATTGCCGCTGCATAAGCAACTCCAAGGAGGAGCTGGGCAAAAATCTGCATAAACGCCTCCATCGCATCGTGGTTATCGAAAATGCGATGAGTGAGTTCGACAACCGCCTGCTCTTCAACCATCGCTGCCTGAGGCGCGCCGAGCGCCACCTCTGCATCATCGAGCAGATCCATCGGGCACCCAGTACCTATGTGTCCGCCGTTGCGGAGGTTGTGCGTCGGAAGATATTCTCCGATGAGTTCCGCAAGTGGGCATCGCGTCTGTCTGCCGACTTTGATCGCATCCATGGTGAGGAGCTGCGCCGCCGGCGCGAGTTTAATGCCAGTTTCGATGGCCATTTCTTGAACATTCTCTTCCCCGGAATGGGTGACATGCCGCCTGCCTTTGCTAACGAGCATCCTTTGAGCTTTGATACGCGTCTGCCGCCGCTAAGTCGCTCGGATATTGAGCTGCTCTCTGAGCAGCTGCCCGAACTGGCCCCAAAACTCCAGTTGCCGGACATGGAACCTGTGATAGACTTTTTTATACAGTGCTCCGGCGGTGGAAAGGAAGATGAGCAAGAGGAGGAGGAGCAAAAGAAGCTAGAGCAGGAACAGCCCCTGTTGGCGCCAAGGGTGGCCGAACTTCAATCAGTATCGGCCGCTGCAACAGCCTCATCCGACTGTGAAACGGACACGGAAACGGAATTTGAGAAGTTGACCAGCACCGCCATGCCGATCCCGCAAGTAAAGAGCATGGCCACCTCCACTAGCGGTATGACTGTTGAGCAGATGGCACGTAGTACGTGTACGGATCAGCTGCTGATGCTCAGTGCCGGCACCCTCACCGAGGAGAACACGGGCAGTGTGCAGACGGCGCACAGGCGCACACTGGAGGCCATATCAAAGCTGGCGTTGAAATATCTGGCAGAGGCTCGCGACAACCTGACCACGTTGCGGCGGGATGCGGCTGAATATCAGTTGGAGCTGCAGTCGGAGTTGCTGCAGCTGCAGGACAAGTGTAATGTGCTGCGGATGCAGTGCGTGGAGCGAGAGGAACGAGAACAGGTAGCCCAAGAGCAGCTGGAGCAACTGCGCCAGCAACTGGCCAAAGCCGACCAAGAGAAACAGTCGGCCGTGGCCCAGGCCCGTGAGCAGCTCATCCATGAACACAAAACGGAACTGGAATCGTTGCGCTGTCGCTTCAAGCTGATGACCTCCATGGAACGATCACCTTCGGACAGCAGCCTGGAGAAACTGGAGCGACCCACCAGCAGCGCCAGCATGGCGAGCGGCAATGTGGCCAACGTGGACGTGGAGCAGCTGCTGAGCCAGCAGCGGTTGGAGTTGCTCGCCCAGCGGGACCGCGCTGTTAGCGATGCCATAGAGGCGGAACGTGCCTTGTGGCATTCACGTCTGCTGCCTTTGAACTCAGAATCTGTGATGGCCAACGTAGGCATATTAAGGGACATGCTGGAGGACAAGGAGCGTCAAATGGAAATGCTGCGTGAGCAGAACAAGATTCTCACCCAGGAGAATTATCAACTGAAGGTGCGTCTGGAGATGATCACCAGCGAGGATGGCAACAGCTGGCTCAAAGAGAAGATCGACTATCTAAGTCGGGACAAATGCCGGCTGGAAGAAGAGCTAACTCAGGAGAAGCGCAAGCGTCAGGAAATGGAGACCAGTGTGGCAAGCATGAGGAGGTAACTATATGCTCTACCGATAAATCGGGTTTTCCTAACCGATATATAATTTCGTTGCGAGCGAGACGTTTTAAACTCGATTAAACTCTAGACTCTAAAGTAATTATTTCCATCAACAGCTCAACCTATGATCACCTGCCTCTGGGCGGAGGCACCCTGACTCGCTCCAAGTCCAGCGGTGGCTCCAGTCAGCGTTACATCGCCCTCGAGGGCTGCGCCAAGGGCGATTTTGTATTCGTGGTGTGGAGCATGCGACATGGCCAATTCATGGTCGTCCAGGACTCGCTAACCCTGTACTTTGTGCATGCAGAGAGTTTGGCTGCCTTGCAGCTGACGGCTCCGCCTGCCTCCGTAGTGCCAGATGCGCCCGCCACATCGTCGGCCCTGGCAGAGCTCAACCAAATTCCGTTGCCCTACTATGCCATTGGGCGGGTCATCGACAAAGAGTATTGCCAGGCGCGCAAGGTAAGTTGGATATTTGGAATCTTATATAATCCAACAATGATTCAATGCTGATCCTGCAGGACGAGAATCGGTATCGCGTCAGCAAGGGCTCCAAATTCTATCGCATCAAACTGGCACCGCTGCCTACACGTAATGTGCAGCGACGGGAGCGTTTGGAATGTAAGTCGATGGCAACTCTGCAGATTGCTGAGGATTCAAATGATTAATATTAAGGATTATTTATCGAGCGACTCTTTCCTTTCTCGTTTCCATCACACATTTAGCTCTCATTAGTCGTTCCCTGCTGGCAACAACAGCGCCGGCGTCGACATTAACAATCGCACGAGATGCTTTGGATGCTCCTTTCACCGCCGTGGCCGTGGCCAGCACCAGCAGTGCTGCAAGCGGAAGCAGCATCTATCATAGCTTCAAGGAGCGAACAGTGAGCATAACCAGCGCAAATGAGGAGGACGATGAGTCGGCGTCGTTGCTAAGCGAACGTTGTCGCTATATAAGCGTGAGCGAAGAGGATGAATTGCTTGCTGCTGGCGGCACAGCAACAGAAGCTGGAGCAGCGCCAGCAGAATCAACAGTGACGACGACGACGGCAACTCAAGTACAGTCTGTGATAACAGAGCAGCCAACGGCCTCGAGTAAACTGAAGATGGATTTGCTGTTGGCCTCTGCTGATATAATAACACAACCCCTAACACAACAACAACAACACCAACACCAACAACATGCTGATGATGATGTTAATGCTGACGAAGAAGAAAACGAGGAGGAGGATACAGTGGAAGTGGCACTTCCGTTGGAAACTGTGGCTGAAACAAATCCGACGACCACCACAAATGATCAACTTTCGACAAGCACATTTGATGCCACTACCAGCTATGTAGCCCCTCTCACAACTGCAGCCACAACAACCACATCCCAACCAACAGTAGAGGTGGCACTTCTGTTGGAAACTGTGGCTGAAACAAATCCGACGACCACCACAACTGATCAACTTTCGACAAGCACACTTGATGCCACTACCAGCTATGAACCCCCTCTCACAACTGCAGCCCCAATAACCACATCCCAACCAACTGTGGATGGCGCGGTAGCCGCCATTGTGTCCATAAAAATGGGTACAGCCACCATAAGCGAAGACTCCGATGAGTATCGTTCGCTGGAGGGCAAGGATGAAGCTGATTTTCCCATATCCGAATAGTGTTATACAATATACATGTAGCTGACGTACTTTGTACATCAAATGGGCTCAGTCCATGCATACCTATTGGAGTCCTGCATGACAAATGACATTCAAAAGTTCCCATGGTGGTAATTATATAAGGATGCAAACTTATTTGTTTACAATACATTGATTATTCACAGTTGTATGCATTCGTGTATGCTTGAAAATGTATGCATTCAGGCAGAACTCCAATATCTAAGCATGACATTTTGTCTCCTAAAGCTAAACATAAAGATAACATCAACAACTCCTGCTCTTAGGTCGCACTCACATAGCGCTAAGCTGAAGGTCCTCTTGGAAGCGATATCCCACTCCGCAGAAATTTCGCAATTGCAACTAAGATTTCTCAATCGTTGTCAATATTTTATAGTCAGACTTATTTCTTCTATATAACTTTCCAAATTATTCAGTGATTTTGTCGAATCTATTCGCTGCCCAGGGCTATGGGTGACGAACGCTGATTAAGAAGCTCCAAGAGCTGAGCTAGACAATCAATTCGGAGAGGAACTGTCGGGATTAAGCGTCGCTGTTGCTTTGACAAAGAGCAGAGCTTATATTTGTTTCGAGTTATGTTCATTCTAACCAATGCAGTGAATAACCTCAGCTGTTGAAGCTGCCTTTGCTTCCTTATCCTTCAGGATCACCATAGATGAAGTAGTCCTTTAGAAGGTCTGTAAGATTGACAGCATTTGCTTAAATGTTAACTAAAGCAAATGTTACTACAAATAGGTACACTCTGACGTTCTAAAGGAATATCTAATGGAATCAGCTTGCTGTGTGTGCGCGTCCTAACTTTTACTCACAAGATCGATACCTTAAGACCTAAGCCTAAGCCACAGGGCCGACGGAGTAAATATTATCTCGGGCATTATCAATACCAACAACATGGAAGAGTTATATACATATATATATATATACAACACATACTTCAATAATTTAAAGTTTAAAACAAATTTTGCAGAAATATCCAAAATCGAAAAAGAAACCTAACTAACTAAAGTTCTAATATAGTTGTCTATAGTCTATAAAGCATAAACTTATTCAAAAAGAAACACAAAACAAACAACAAAGAAAAGAAAGCCAAGCCCACACCAAGTCACATATATCCATTTAATTTGGAGGTGTTTATATTTCGCTTGACTTGTGTTAGAGGACTGCAAACTCCGATGAATTCGCAGTAGTAGGCAGCAGTTTGCATATGGTTTGTTGTGGTAGAGAGGAAAGGGAGAGAGAAATGCGCACCTCCCTCGCTATTGAATGATCAGAATGCCGAGAACACCAGCTAATGGTTGTTGGTTGCGCGAATATCGTTTTTCTAAAGAGCCGATGTGAACGTTTCATATCTGTCTCTTTGCTCAAAGTGTCAGTAAAAACTACTTATTTTCGGACAACTAGGAAAGGTCAACCGTTCTTTGCAAGCTCTGTGACTGAGGCGACGACTTGAGTTTTATACAATGAAAGGCGCGTATGCTAATAGCAACCGCGATGAAACAGTGATTTTGCAGTTCTCTGATTGCACACACAACATGCAATTGAAAGTTATATTTTTTCAAAATTTTTATTTCAAATAAAAATTAGTTTTAAACAACTTAATATTATAAACAAAATATGTGTAATTTATTTAGTTTCTTTGATTTAAAAAATTTACAATTATCTGTATGTATATGTAATATTCTTGCGTTTTGCTAGTGCCAAGAAAGAAACCCACACACACATCCATACTTACATTTTGTTGTAAAGTCAGCTTAGTTTTGTTAAGTAAAAGTTTATTAAAGAAGAAAAAAATTATATGATATTTTTATAGGATTTTTAAGCAGCCTAAGACTCACAATTTTGCAAATGCACACATAGACATCATCATTCATACACATATAAGGTGCTTAGCAAAATGTTAAGACAACTCTCAAAGAAGTTTCGGAGATCAGCTAACAAAATTTTAATTTAGATGTGGCATTTTGAGAGTTTTACTTTTATATATCAAATAGATTTCACTTTAAAGTTCAAATAAATCGCTTGAAGATTCTTAGCAAATCCACCAACACCCACAATTTCATGTTAAGCTTTATGTTCATTTGAATGATTTACGGCCGTTTTCACAGTACATTTAGCTGTGGAATTATTAGGGTCTGACACAATTCGTTTCAGTTTAAATAAAAAGGGCATTGACAGATAAAGAAAGGTTCAGTTCAGGTGGCAGTTCAAATGTAAAAAGGTTAGATGAGCTGACATTTATCCTAAAATCTTAAAGTAAATTTGAACTAACGGGAAGATTTGAACGTCTTCAATGCAATGAAAACACTTGAAAGTGATGAACACTTGAGAGTTATCATAGAATTGCCATAGCTATAAGAAGCTAAATCGAAGCTCTTAAAACTTTACTTATAAAAGTAAATTTCTTAAATCGCTTGTTTTTATTCGAATTTGACAAATGAAATTCAAATTTCAGAGTTTCGTAAGCACCTTATATGGAAGCCCCTCCCCACCCCGCACACACTCCTAACACGGCATAACACTCACTCTCTTTTCTCTGAGTCAAACCCCAAAAAAAGGCAACCAACTCTCTTTGATTTTAGATAACTGTAAATAATACTAAAAAGGAAGCTGAAGAAAAGAAAGCGACGAATATTTTTGCCTTTATTATAAACGTACGTATATTTAACAAAGAACAAAAACAACACACACTCACACACACATATACATACATACATACACACATTTAATGTTAGTCAACTAAAATTTTGTGCGTTGTTAAACAAAACGCAAAACAAAACCTTGTAAATAGCAAGAAAACTACAATTTTACTTTAAAATAAATGATAATAGAATAACAAAAACAAATTGTCAAAGCTTACAAAACAAAAACAATAAAACAAACAACAACAACAAGCGTGTACAAGCGAAAATCAAATAAAAAATGGTAAACATTTCATATTGTTATCATCTCTGTTATTGTATGGGTTGGAGTTGGGAGTTTAGAGCTGGAGCCACATCCAGATATGGTGTTCCAGGAACCTAGAACACACTGATAAGCAGGTCCCGGCCATAACATCACGAAGGTAAAGCGCTGATTGGGACTGTAAAAGGTAATTACCTTGACTTCTCGACATTGGGATCCAAATAGTAGAAATATATTACAGGATCAAATGCAAAGAGAATGCATATTGTAATCACTTTATCGGAGACTCAGAATCTCCAAACGAAGATCGCTGCGGGAGATATATCGTTTTAGAGTGAGATATCTCCGCCAAGATCGTTTGACAACGGCATATCTCCGGCGCCTCAAGAGCGTTCTAAAACGACAAATCTCAGCGCTGATGTACGAAAACGACATAACTAATGCTAATACTTTAGAACCTTGCTACAACTTCACATCAAATGCAAACTACAACTATTATGGGTCAGTGCTTGGTCTAATAGTATAATAAATAGATTACGAGAGTCGTATGCTATATAGTTAAGGAAACATCTCACTTTTTAAAAATATACTCATTTGTGTAATTTTAATGCACTTAAAATTTATATATACAGTAGATATATGTATATAAAGAATGTATGTAATTATCTACTATTCTCATTCCTAACAGATAATTTCTTCGAATAGAACTTCTGGTTCAGCGTGCGCATCCTGCTCCATTTGTTTTCGTCGTGCATCACATTCTCGCTTATGATAACGATTCTTATAGGCGCGGAATACAGCTCTTATCTCTTGCACATAATCCTCCTCGGTGTAGTCTTTAGTTTTTATAATATCTACAAGAAATGAGCATTATCAACATATATATTTTTTAAACTGATTTCATAAATTGTCTACACACTAAATAGTGATCTGTTGAAGTGTTTGTACTGCTTCAACGATTCCTTGTTGTAGGTTCCCTCGAAATTGAACTCAATAATTAGGTGGATATCTAATATACGATGAAAGTTTTTCTTCAGACCTCCAAGCCGAATGATACCGCCAGGTTTTAGTATCTCTTGCATAATTGGAAACTGTAAGAAAATATCAGTTATGAAAAATGTTTTTAATTTTCTCGAATATTGTAGTTGTTTTTCTTTTATTGCTAATGTGAGATTTATTCGCCAATCTCTGATATATCAGGGTACTTACATATTTATTGTCTTTGTCTGCCATTTCAGCGTTAATTTTTTCCAATTGTTCGACTTCTTTAATTGGAAAAAATTGTTCTTTCGACTCATCAGCTGGAACTGGCACCAAATCCTTTAAAATTGACAATATTGTGCTTTGATTTTTCAATACCATTTCCATTTGTTGATCTAGTTGTTTTATGTGCTCTTCGACGCTAAGCATAGGTTCAAGAAGATCGTCGCCATCGGGTACGGGATCTGGTTCGGTATCGGAGTCTGTTGCAGGTTCTGGGGTCTCTGCTTTTCTTTTGAATCCAGATGCTTTGTTCTTAAACATATTGCTTTGTTTTCGATTTTAAAAAACCATGACGTTTCTAAAAATAGATATATATTATGAAGTAAGTAATTATTTGATTTTCAATTAGCTGTTTTATCCAACGTTGTTGTTTCCACATCATTCTACTCACTTCTTTGCGTCCTCTTCTTATATATCGCCTCCTATGGCACTCTTCTTCTGTCCGCTCTATTTTCTTCTCTTATTCTTCATTCTTAATGTATTTATTCTCTTCACCTTCTTTCTTATTTCTCTCTATCTTCCTTCTCTCTGGCTCTGCATTTTGTTCTGCTGGTTGCTCAATATGATTTCTTAATAATTTCTTGTCTTTGTTATTGCCCATCTGCCTGAGATTGATTTTGAACGATTCGACTGCGATTCTGTGGGACATTGTTTTCATGAAGAAGTTATAGCCTATTATACTATAACATTTCACCCAGAGAATCTCCCCAACAGGGTCCGCTATTAATGTTCCAGACAACTATTTCCACATACCTTAGCATTGCAATGAACTCATTGTATTGTAATATACTTATACACTGAGAAAAAATATATTTTATTTCTTAATAATGACTTCTCTGCGTTTTATGTAATTAAGGACATCAGGATTAAAATGTAATCCACGATGTCCTAAAATCTTGTCCATTAATGTATGTTACACACATCTACGCAAATACTATATACTCCTTACTATACCTGTGTACCTATGTAAACATTACTATAAATAGCCCTGGTAATTGTATGTAAAAACTGCGATTCTCAGCATATTGTTTGCAAAAATGTTTTAAAAATTACCATTTTTAATACTTTTAGCTGATTTTGTAGCAAACTATATTAGTTAACTGCGGAAAAAAACGTTTGTTTTGCGTTTGTGTGTGTCTTTATTGTGGCTGCGATTCATGAATTCATTGATGTGAAAAAAGTTAAAACGGCGACACAGCGAAGCACCTACGCATACGTTCATATGCTCCGAACAGAAATAGCAATGAATTCACTGATCAAATTGACATCAGTTAACATTAATTAATTAAATAACAAATGTCACAACACAACAACGCCAATAACTTAGTAATTTGCAATTTGTTTATAATTTTGATTATAATTATTACCTTTGTAAGTTGAAATGTAATGTTAAACAACTTTTGATGCGAGAATTGGTCTAGTGTTGGTCAAGGTCATTTTGTGGCGAGGCTTACAGCACTGCAATCAATGCAAATCAGCTGTTGCTGTTGACATAAAAAAACAGAAACAAGAAGAAGAACATTACATATATATTAAACAATTATATATGTGCTTATATATAGTTGTTTGTTTTATTAGGTTTTGCTAAATATATAACAAAGCATAAAATTTGCATATAAAGAGAGAGCTGGAGCTGTGTCTGAGCCCCAAGTGTTACCGTTGCCATGACAACGACAACAACAAAGAGCTAAGCAAAAGATATATTTCAAACATCTCAAAGATTCGGACTCACTTGCAAAGTATCATATACAGGCTCCATTATCCGTCCGCAGCAAAATGTTTATATTAGACAAACTATTGCCATTTGTAGTCAGCTATATTCGGCCATTCATCAAATGGTTTCTCCATGCCTTCACCCGTCTCTCGGAGTTGCAACGCATATGCTACGGCGCCCAGCCGGGTGCTAGTCGGACGAGGCAAGTGGAGCGCTCATTGATGTTATCCAAACAGCCAGAGATTCAGTTGCTCATCGAAGAGCTAGATGCGGCGGCGCCTTATGCCGATGATAATGAGCTCATCTACCTGGCTGAATCCCGAGCTGTGCGTGTTGTCAGCCAAGTAAAGCGCATTAAGCACAATGTCCATCCGGATTTTGGCCGACTCTTTGCCAGTTGCGTGACCAGCATTTGGGGCTACAGACGTCTAATGCATCAGGTGGAGCAGCTGCGTGCAGAAAAATACGATGGCGATAAGCTGGAGCATGAGCAAAAGCTGCTGGAATTGTGGTCGCTGCTGATGCCGGACACGCCGCTGACAGGACGCATTACCAAGCAGTGGCAAGACATTGGCTTTCAGGGCGACGATCCCAAAACTGATTTCCGAGGCATGGGCATGCTGGGCCTGGAGAATTTACTGTACTTTGCGCGCGCCTACAACGATGCCGCCAAGCATGTCCTCCTGCACTCGATGCACCCGACGCTGGGCTACACCTATGCCATAGTGGGCATCAATCTCACCTCTATGGCCTACAACCTGCTGCGCACGGGCATGGCCAAAACGCACTTCTACAATCAGGTAGTGCTGCACAGGCTGAACTTTAGCACCCTGGATGACTTCCATAAGCTCTATTGCTATTTGTTCTTTGAATTCGATCGATTTTGGTTGGACAGCGATCCTCGCAACATAATGGATTTCCGTGAGATCTATCAGGCGTTCGAGATTAGCAAACTGGAAGCATTGCATAGCGACAGCACCATCTTCAAAACGAATCTTGTTGTGGAATTGGTGTGAATGGGAATGTCATATTGAAGTGCTGGCCCATATACGACGACTTCGATTCTCAATTAGTTGAATTAGCTGGAACTTTTCTAACTCGCTCTCGGGGCCACTTTCTAAAATACATATATGCAATTTCTAGAATTTGTACTTAAACTAAGCACCAAAAATAACACTGTTCAACAAAGAAGCTCACTTTTTGAATAAATCTAAAACTAAGTTGTAAAATCGTTTGGTTTGTGTCTTCATATAGCTGTCATATTGATTGTTTCAGAATGAACACAGAGCGAAAGCTCTTTCGGTTTTCATCAGAATCGACCTAGCTTTGGTTTCTATCGAATTGAACAAGTCCACCAAATTGCATCAAGATCGGTCTATTATATCAGATACTATAGAACCGATTATGTCAGAAATAGGTTAGCCTTTGACAGTTGTCAAGTTTTGTTGACCAGTGTAATTTGCCATTTCAAAAGTTCTCTTTAATTCTGTATAAATGCAGCGTTTTATGCGTTTATTTTGAGAGCTATATTATAATTTATATATGTATTTATGAATGTATAAGTAAATATGTGTATGTATATAAATATTTTTATGCAAGTATATAAAATTGTATGCAAAAGTATAAAAACCTAAAAATAATTTAAATAAAAAACACAAGGAATGTTAAAAATACAATATAATAATACTTAATAACAGATCAAAGAGATTCGACAAGAGAATTGGAAGTCAAGAGAACTAAGGGTCGGGTAATCCCCTAATAATAATGGAAATATCACGCAAAAAACAATATCAAAACGAAAGCAAGAAAATTAAATTCAAATTGCACAGTACGTTTTTTTGGGCATAGCCTAATCGTTTGACTATATATGATCTATATAGGTATGTATATATATAAAATGCTTAAGTCGAATGTGTGGGGGATGTGCTCAATAGAGCTATTCTTCATCTGTTTGATGTGGCTGCAAGCTAGCTGAGAATATTCAATATCATAGTGCCTTCCTTTGACGTCACCTCATATACTTTCTAGCGATAGAACTTGACCTCCGCCTCAACACAATCCTTGAGCAATTCGTCCAGCTCTTCGCTGGCATGATCCTGCAGCGAAAAGTAGTTATTCAACTCATCTACACACGATCGTTCCAGGCTTCGCAAATGCTCTAAGGCAGCCGGCTTTCTTTGGCCATGCAATTTATGTAGCAGCGTCTGCTCTGCCTCCGGCTGTACTTGGGTTAGTGGGGAGATTCGAGGCTTCGGAGCAAATACAAACGGCTTGAAAACAGATTCGGAAGCATTTGGGGTGGCTGTGAACCAATGACAACAGATGCCATTGGTCGACAGCACCGACACATTGGCAGCACGAGAGCTGCTCGCCTTGCTGGCGGCCCGCAATGTCTCAAACATATCGTGCTGCGTATAACTGCCATCGCCAACGGGCTTCTCACCGCACCAATCCTCGGCAGGTGGCTGTGCCTCTGCATCGTGGGCGGCCGCAAAACTGGCCGCAGCATCCAAGCCCTCGCTGGACTTGTCAATGGTAGTGGTCACCGTCAAGCCGCCGCTGGGCAGACGCAAGTAGCTGGCCTGCAGCTTCTCGGCTGCCCAAACTTTACCGGCGGTGCTCAACAACCAAGCGGCAGTGGCATCACAGACTATAAAATTCAACTTGGCGCTATCATTGCCGTGGCTGGCCAGCAGAGCGCCAATGTGGTCCACGGCAGACTCGGCTTCGGTGCACTCGGCCAGGGTCAGACTATGTAATGAAACCAATGATATAGCTTTAGAAGTTTTGGAGTAAGCTAAAGATTAGACCTACCGCACTATGTCCGTGCCAAGAAGACTACCATTGTCTTGCGCCTCTGCCTCGCCTGAACTCCAGCTGAGACCCAAGGCCAAGCCACGCTCATTAGCACCCCAGTCGCCACCCCAAAGTCCAGGCTTTGGCTTCTGCAATATGACACGTAAGGCGTTGGCAGCAGTACCCGCTATAGCGGCGCCACCATCAGTCTGGAGATGTGGCACATGCAAAATGGTAATGGAAATGGTGAGTCATGTATTAAACGCCGCATGCTTGTTCCTGGCCTCACCTTCCCCTCCAGTATTTCGTCGGCATTATAGAAGCAAACTTCCGTTGACGTCGCTAGCGTGACCTCATCCTCTGTTTGGGCATTGCGACCGACAATTAGGGACTTCGATGAACAGTTGACAGGCAGTACAATGAAGCAGTCAGCGTTGGAGCACATTTTTCCTTCTCTTTAGTTCTCAAATATGTAATGCGAATATGAAACAGAATTGATTTTTCCCTTTCCCACAGCTGTTTAGCCGTCTGCCAACTGCCGATATCGATAGCTACATGCAAAAATCGATTACAATTATGGTATTTACGGTTTTGGTATTCTTTATGGACGCACTGGCCTTCAGCTTAAATACTTTTACAGCGTGTGTACACACTCACTTTTGGGCATTGAACAGAAACAGAAACGTTCGCGTTTATTTACCTAGTTTAAGTAGCTGAAGTTGCAAAATTCGTGTTAAAAGTGTTCAACCTATAAAAGTTGACCCGAACGCAATGCCTGCGTTTAGTTTAAGTAGTCGAATTTAATCGTATTGTTAAACTTTTTACAAGTGCAAGTGTCGCGCAGTTGGAAAACTTCTTCATAGTCGTTTTACAGAGAGAGCAAGCAGGTGTTGCTATCCTATTTCCACGCAGGCAAAAGTCAATGTGCGAGCGAGATAACAACAAACAAGTTACAAGGTGTGTGTTGGTGTTGTAAATACTGGTGCATGTTGTTGGTGTTGTTGCGCGTTGTTGTTGCTGCGGCTGGTGGAGGTTCAGCGCCTTTTTTCCGTGTGTTGATAATTTTACTTGCGTGCTTTGGTTACTCGTGGGCGGCTGGAATCTGTCTTCAGAAGAGAAAAACCAAAGGAAATTTCGGGAAAACTATTCGGTGGAAAAGCCAAGCTAACGTTTAAGTGTCCAATCTGAATCTGGCTGCGGGAAAAATAAAAGAGCCGCGTGCAGGGTAAAAATTAAATCAATATTCTTATTCCGTAAAGGCGGCTGCCAATTAGAAAACTGTGCAAATATATGCGTAAAGCAAAACTCAAAAGAATTTCAAGTTTTAGTCCCTCCTGCTCCGCCCTAAGCATACAAATATAAATCTTTTTATGTTCTATGTACTTTTTTTCTTCGTTGTGTGCGTCGCTTGACCACTGACCGCGCGCATTTTTCCTCGAGATTCTGATTCAGATTCAGTACTCAATTCTGTTTCATTTTTTTCGCGTTGAAACTAGTTTTATTTTGATTTTTCTTCATGTGTGCGTGCGGTTCGTGTGTTGACGATTTAAAGCCCCCTCGTTTGCCTACAAAATTTAATAAAAATCAATAATTTCAAGCTTCAAGTATACACATTTTCAGAAAAGCTGTTGAAAATTCAATGCGACAAATGCTTTAAGTGGGAAAGCGGACCAAGGGAATATACACAAACCACCCTCGGACTTTGGTAGCTCCAAAAACTCCCACTCTCAACAGTCCACAGTCGTTAAAGCATCTTTTCTAGTTAAGGCAAATATATGTGGAGTATCTTGCTTCATTCCTCCCCCAAAAGCCACCCAATGTGGCCCCTTTTTGCGGCATTTGCTTTATGTACGACACAGATATATAAACACATGCATACACACACATAGTAATGTATGCATGTATCTGTCTGTTTCTGTTTGTAGGCGTTCTTGTGCTTGCCGCAGTGCATTGCTCTGCCGCTTCTTCCTTCGACACGTCGTTGCCTCCACTTATATGCATGCACACACATGCATACGTATATATTGTAAACATAACAAAAGCGGCATGCGGGGCGGCCTCGTTTCATGTGCGCGTGTATGTGTGTGTATGTTCTCATGCTTTTACACTGTTACCGCTAAGTTTGAAAGTTGAACCGAAAAGGCTGATAACTCTAAGCTAAATATAGGGCGATGCTGGAATGGTAGAAATAAAGACACGGTTATATATCGACACAAATGAATTACAATCGCGCAATAAATACCTAAAGATCGATAAACTAATATTTTGGAAGATTCTTTAAAAGTAGCAAACTTCTGTGTGACTAAAAATCGATAAAGTCTAGAAAAGGTGATAATATTAATTGTAATGGTGAAATAAACAGCTTAAAGTTATCGATAAACCTTAATAATATGTTTATTAAAGATCCATAAAAGAACCGATAATGATAGAAAGATAATATATAACTAAAAAAAGGGATATTAAGTGAATATTTTATTTATATACAGCCATTCATTAGTCCAATCTGATGGAAATTCCTGTTTTATCAATACATTTGTGTTTTTAATAACAAAAAATTACATATTGTTAAAGATAAAATGCCGGTGAAAGTGAAAAAACAATATATCGATCATCTACAAAAAACTAAAAATTAATAAATAAGGGCTTGAACCTATCGCCGGTTATGATATATCGTTTGAAGATGGAATGCCAATGACAAGTGATTAAACATTAATATAAAGTGGTGATCTCTCTGGTGGTGAAAATTATTCGGAAAAACTCATAGCGAAAAAAGGGCGATAATAAATATTGAAACTTTTAAACATGGAGTATCAGTGATATTATCGATATATTAAAGAATTGCATACGCTTTTCAAATTTTTGATACTACAATAAATATCGATACTATTCCCCATCACTAAAAACCATTGAATCAACGCAGTAAGAATAAAGGATAACTTAAAATTGTTATGGAGATCCGTATCCGTTATGAGTATCGATAAACATCATATAAAAATGGGATAGGAGACAGCAGCACTGTAAAAACACCAAGTCCTAGAACAAAAGTCTACCACAAGAATGAGGCCAAAGTAAATTTTCAGCAGTTGGCAACACGTTGACCCAATAACGGTTCCAACCAGAACACGAATAACACGCCCGCATATATGTATGTAATACGCACGCACACACAAACGCGTTCCTCTGTGCATACATACTCGTACAGGCATATGCATGAATATATGAATGAAATCTCGGTCTCGCCCGCATTGCTTGCGGCTTGCAGTTATTATATATGTTTTAGTGTTGTTTTGTGCTGTAAAAATCTGTGCAAGAATACGACCCACATATTTTTTGTGCTAATTATCTCTATATAACAACATTTAAATGCACAGATAAGAAACATGTAATCTAAATCTAATTCGATTGTGATTCTATGCTGATGATGCTGCATTTGATGGTTTATTTTTGGGTTCGCCTTTTGTTTATGTCGACAACAAAAATCGGGGGAAAAAAATACCGAAAGAAACATTTACCTCAAGTTCAATGAACGCCAATCATGCACTGTGGGCCGAAATTGTTAGTTGTTGGTCAAAATTAAAGAATTGTAATTACATTTGAGAAAGTTGGAAATTATCAGGATTAATAGCTGAGTTGAAATAAGCTAGTCCTTTATTCTATACTAACACCTACTAGATCTCGGAGAGCTAGCGTGGCATGGATATACTTTTAGTATCCAAATTTTCATTAGAAGAGATATGTATAAACCCATTGTCTACTGATCTACTGTAATAGAAGTAATATTTCGGCCCGTTCTCATATCCGATCGTTTTCAAAAGTCCATTAATTCCATTCTTTATCTCAAAAACTTCTAAAATATCCAGCAAAGCTAAACCTAAAATATTTGCTTGAAATTTTCTGCTTGATCCTAAGTCGTTCAAAATTCTTATTAACTCTATCTATTTTGGAGCTTTCACAAGCAAAGCTGTGGAATGTAATAGCAAATCATATCCGTTCCATTTTGTAGAATTTTGGATCAAAATATGCTAATTGTGGCCCATGGTTCAGTAGAGTGCTGCCGCTTTATATGCATGTGTGCGTGTGGATAACCCAACCGAAATTCATTGTGATTTTTATGAATGCTTCGATTAAACACCAATATCAAGTAGAAACGCTGAATCTGCTGCTGATATGTTTATTGCCTTCGTTTATTTATATGCACATTTTGTACATATTTTATTTAACAACAACAACAGCAACAATAATAGCAACAAAATAACAAGAACTTTGCTAAATGTGTTGGCGGCAAATTTTGCCTTGACATTGAGAGCGCTTTTACTGTAAATGTGAATGTGTGTGAATGTTTGCATTTAAACGGTTGTGTGTGTGTGTGTGTGTGTGTGTATTCATGAATGCATTGCTCACTCTCACATTGTAAATAAATACAATTAAATATTATTTAATATGTACATAATACCCAGTCTGGTTGCAATTGACATTGTAATTATTGTGGTTAATCGATGAGAATTCAATGACCTTGCCATATCTCAATATGATATGAACACACGGAGGTACCGCTGAGAGTCGGGAAGGGGTGGGTTGATTTGGGGGTGCAAGTCCCGGTAACCAGAAGACTCAATGTCTTTGAACATACCCCCTTTTCTATAAATATTCACCCAGATCCAGTTTATTTTATTTCTGTTCCACGCTCACTTTTTAGGGTGGCCCCATTCAAACCCATTGCCCACTTTAGAGTGGCCCCATTCAAACCCATTGCCCGCCCTCTCACTTTAGTGTTTCTATGTCTAAGTTATTTTTGTTTTTTGTGTTTGTTTTTCATCCAAATCGAACCAAATTTGGTTTGTACCCATTTTAGGAGGTACAAAGTCCGTTGGCCGAAGTTGATGAAGAACGGTCTGCTATATTATGTAACAGTTTATTAGGTATTTCATAGTCTAGTATGCTCTACTATAGAATTCTTACTTGTTATAATGTCCAATAATTTCACATCTAACTGCCAATGCAAGAAACTTGTGTCGTTGCGGGGCCACTTGAACGTACTTTGCATTCCACGTCGACGTCCTCTTATATAAAAAATGTTTATGTACTTCCCTATCATCATCAATATACATGCCTAAATTTTCTAATACCTTTCCTCCTATTTTTCCCCCATTTCCAGTTCCAGCAGCACAATTTCTTCATCATTTAATGCAAAACTGGAGCTTGACTCCAGCAAAGACGACACCATTCACGCCGCCAACCTGAATAAAAAACTTGTCAAAATTAAAAAGTTCAAGCTGGACGATATGAAGGAAATGGTGGGCGGGTGTTGCGTTTGTTCGGACGAGCGGGGGTGGCCGGAGAACCCGCTCGTCTACTGTGACGGCCAAAATTGCACGGTTGCCGTGCATCAGGCATGCTATGGCATCGTGACCGTACCCACTGGACCATGGTACTGTCGCAAATGTGAGTCGCAGGAGCGCACCTCGCGAGTACGTTGCGAGCTGTGCCCGTCGCGCGATGGAGCCCTGAAGAAGACGGACAATAGCGGCTGGGCGCATGTGGTGTGCGCCCTGTACATACCCGAAGTGAGATTTGGCAATGTAACCACCATGGAGCCGATCATATTGACCCTGATACCGCAGGAACGGTACTCGAAGAGTGAGTAAATGAGATTTGTCATTGGACTTTTGTAATCCTTATAATGTGTATCCCTGGTCCAGCTTGCTATATATGCCTGGAGATTGGCAAACCAAATCGGGCAAATGTGGGTGCCTGCATGCAGTGCAACAAATCCAACTGCAAGCAACAATTCCATGTCACCTGCGCGCAGAGCCTGGGCCTGCTCTGCGAGGAGGCCGGCAACTATTTGGACAATGTGAAGTACTGCGGATATTGCCAGCACCATTATAGCAAATTGGTGCGTATGTGTAGCCTAAGAGTCTGCCCGCTCCTCTTTATACCATTCCCCACACTTATGCGTTGCAATCTTTGCAGAAAAAAGGCGGCAACGTCAAAACCATACCGCCATATAAACCCATCCAACATGACACCTCCTCCGATTCATGTTCGTCGCCCGAGAAGGAAATCGATTCCACAATGAATTCGTCAGCCACCTCGGCGACGAGCATCAAGATAACCAGCACCAGCAGTAGCAGCAGCAGCGGCATAGGTGGTAGTGGTAGCAGCAGCAGCTCACTCAATGCCACCACCATTGGCGCCGGCGGTATGTCTGCTGCAGCTGGTAGCAGCGTTACTTCCTCATCGAAACAGCGCAAATCGAATGCATCCAGCAAATCCTCAGCCAACAGCAATAGCAGCAGTAGCTCCACATCGACCACAGGTGGTGGTGTGGCGATATCCTCGTCCAATCCAGGCGTGGCCAACAGCAACACGGCCGCCAGTGGAGGATCGGGTAGCAATTCAAATCCGGGAAACAACAGCAATAATAACAGCGGGAACAGCAATAGCAATGCCTCAGGCGGCGCCAGCAACTCGGGTGCAGCCACTGCAGTCATTGGTGGAAGTGGGAATACCTCTGGCAGCTCCCTACCTGCCACTGTCAATGTCTCTGGCAGCAGCAGCAGCGGTCTGGGCAGCAGTGCCGCTGCCACAAGCTCTACAAAATCTTCAGCGAGCAGCAGCTCCAGTGCCAGCTACAAGGACAAGCACAGCAAAGGCCTAAACAAGTCCAGTTCCAGCTCCAAGGATCGGGACGCCGTTAGCAATTCATCGAACAATAGTTTTTCCAATACATCGGCCACCATATCCTCTTCCTTGTCGTCGTCAACGACGCGCGAGAAGTCCTCATCGAAATCATCGAAAAACAAAGAGGCGGCCACAAGCAGCATCACCAGCGCCACCACCCAACCATCCATATCCAGTGCTACCACAACCACCAGCAATGTTAGTGGTTCAGGCAACACCCATGTGTCCAGCAGTGGCAACAGTAATCCACCACCCGTCTCTGCCATCAATGAGCACAGCAATCATGCCCAGAATCTGAGCACAAATACTGGGGGAACAGGCCCAGCTGGGAGTTCAACCCCAGCGGCAAATGGAAAACTTCAACTGGCCACTGGCTTTGGTGGAGGAGGAATTACAAGCAACAGCGAGTCTGGATCATCTTTTGCTGGCGGCAACAACAACAATGTGAGCAGCTTGGATAATTTAACGGGGGCTGGCTCATCCATGAATGCGTCTGGTGGCATGCTTGGCCTGGGCGGCGTCACCTCCAGTGGTGTGGCGACCAATCTAAGCACCAGCAAAGGATCATCCTCCTCAACATCATCATCATCATCGGCCACAAACACCAATAATAATTCAACAACAACAACAGCAACAACAACGAACTTGCCGGGCAGCAGCTCTGCTTCCAAAAGACGCAAAACTGACTCGGTCAAATCGAATGTGTCCACAGCGCTTTTGGATGATAGCAATAGGTGGGTAATATATACAGGATTTGATGGGAATGATGTTATTAGAGATGCGATTGTAGGAAAATATAGTTAGTCCGAAAAGTTTTATGTGTCGAACTAGCGAAGTACCCAGCGTTGTTCGGGTTCTCTTCATTTTCCAAAACGATATAAAGCCCTTGACCTTTCCCAGGCCCGTATTGGTATACAGCACAAGTTTTATACCGATCGGTCCAATAGTTTGGGCGCCTATAGAGAAAAAATAATAGATATCTCAAAATGGAATTATTCATTGTAATCAAAAGTGATCCACATTGGTAGATGCTGAGACATGCGTATATATACTTATATACTTATCTACACGTTTTGCGACCTGAGCACCGGTTCGGCTTCTTTGCGCAGCGTTTTACAGGGTATCTTCGTAGTACAAATTCAGTGACGACAACACTTCGTCTAAGTAATATAGTGTGAAGCCTTTGCTATTAGAATCAGTTGAAATTTCCAAGAACATCTGTATTTATGATCCTTTTTTAATATTTTAAATAATTTTAAATATTATATAATAACTATATTTCTGCCTTTTCTAGTTCATTTCGGGATGTTATCAAGGATGTGCATGTGGCGTTAACACCATTGACGGATTTCGAAAAGGAAATAGAGAAGACCGCCAAGAGGGTAAGTCTCTTAAGTTGTTTACAATATGTATACTTATGTCTGCATACCCAAAGCGTATATGATCTGAAAATAGTTTAATAAACAATTTAATGATCCAACTGAAAGCTTTGTAGCTCAAGAAAGCTTGAGCGCTAAAATATGGGATCTCTCTTGAGTGAACTAATAGAACTGTTTGACTCGATCTCTCTAATATCTACAATGTTGCAGCATTTGAAAAATGTTTTTATAATCTCTTACACTTGTCTGCCACTTGTCATCTTATTTGTTGTTGTCTATATAGTTTGTATTGAACGACGACGAACGAAATGATAGACTAGCACCAATCTATGGTGAACAATTTGGCTGACAGAATATCTATTTCGCTCGCACATACTTATGTACATTCGATGGCCTGCCAAAGCTTTCAGCGATGGCGCCTTGCCAACCTTCGTATCATATTTATAAGTCGAAATGCAATTATTAATGCACACAACAACACCTTGGTGAAAATTCATGAAATAGCTGAACACAAGGTGTGCGTTTGGTATACAGGTACATACATATATGCACAAAGGTGTGCAAGTACATATATATAGTTGAATAAGTATGCAATTGGCAATAACATCTGTAAGGAATGTATGGATTTTTTCAATAATCCCCTACTTTTTTAATAGATGTGGTTTGGGTACATGCGCTGCATGCAGGTGAACGGTTATTGTTTGATGGGAAGCATCTTTGGTATATAGAAAATTGTATAATGTTCAATATTATGCAAAGAAATTATTTCTAAAAAGAACCTCATCTTATATGCGGATTTGCCTACCAGCTGAAGATATAATTCAACCAACTAAACATTCAGTTGACCTCAGAAGGCTCTCTAAATCATGTGCAAGAACGATGAAACATATTCGGTGATGTGAGTCCTGTTTTCAATTGACTTTTTGTTTCCATTAACAAAACTGCTAAGACAGAACTGAGCCCAATCGATGACTACACAAACTTACACTGCCTTGGAAAATATCTTCATTAGTTGAGCTCTTTATTTGATGATTCGCCAATCCATTATGTATTCTGTTAGCCAATAAACCGCTTGAGAATTAAACCGAATAGTTAGGGTATAATCAGAATAGCATTAGATTTCGTTTAATTTCGTTTTCTATTTCTGTTCGAGCTGCCTTTGATTGATGTCCATTGGCATGCCTATGCCCCCATTAAGGCGCAAAAATATTTGATTCAAATTTAATTAAACGCAATTTGGCAGGGAAATTTATGGATGTGCATTTTTTTTGTTGTTGTTCGTTTCTGAACCAGAGACAATTTTGTTGACAAAAAATGTGCAGTCTACGGCGTAGATTTTGCCTGGTCATATCCAGAGATACTTCTGCAAAAGGCAAAATGTTTAACGCGAAAAGGCTTTTCATATAAAATTTATGACGATAAATCAGCATATATATAGCTATATACATAATTTAATTTGTTGGACTTGTTGTTATTGTCACCTATAATGGTTGTCTATATAGTCATCCCTATCGTTTTGGTGGTGACAAACATACATACACATTATGTTTTGTCGTGCCGTGTGCAGACAAACTTTCATAGCGCGCCTTTCATCACACATCATCATCTTCGTCATCATCATTATCATCATCTCATCATCATTGTTTTTCAGCCAACAAAAAAGTTGACAAAATTCTTGTAGCGCGTTCAGTCGAAAATCGTTGTTAATCGAAGCCAAAAGGCTCTTAGTAAAATTAAGATACAAATTTTTTGCGAATATTTTATATTATTACGAACGAAAAGTAAATATAATACTACTCCAAAGCTGCACATCATCATACCAAAACACCACATCATTATGCCTTATAGACCCAGTGATCGATCGTGCTAACAAAATAACAGTTAAAACTAAAACCTAAGGAGAAATATATATGCATTATATATGAACTTTTTGTGCCTTTTCTTGCAAGTTTAAATTTAGCTTGGTGTACAAATTTGCCAAATACATTTTTTGACCCACATCAAAAAAAAAAACAGTACAAGAAATGACTCCATTGAAAAAAAATTATATTTCCACACAAAACTTGTATTTATAGAATTTTGTGTGTGTGAATTTGTTTTAGTGAAGAAGAAAAGCTTTAGCTTTTTCACTCAATGCAATTTGAGTTGTCGTCTATGGGGAGTTTTTGGCAATGGTACAGTGAGAATATCCTATAAAGAATTTTAGACTAAATAAATAAATAGATTATCTGGGCATGTTTATGAGTTAAAAAAATAGGCTTTCTTTCTTGAGATGAAATCTAAATATCAGTATGAGCCAGTCTGGAAATCTTAAGATCTTTATAAACTATCAGGTTTTTGACTTAAATTTAAACATAAATATAGTTGGTTTGTTTAGTTGTTTAGAGAACTAGATAATTAAACCAACATTATTACCAAATTATCATATATACTTTCTTTAAGTCAGAAAAGTTCAATGAATTTACTAGAAATATTTGGTTTTGCAATTATATATCACCAGAGTTAGATGATCAATCAAGAATCTACAATTTGTTATAAATTAGCAGTCTTTATAAACCTTCAAAATGTGTTAATCTTAAAGATAGCTTAGATCTTTAATCACTTATCTATTTATCATTCGCCATAAATTGGAATTCTGATTCTTCAGTTTTTCAAAATGTTAGATAAAGAATCACTTCACTAATAATTCTACTTCAAAAAACTAGAAGCAATCATTAAATTCTTTGATCAACTAAGGGCCTATGCTCTGGCCTATGCTTGACACTTAGCCTAAGCCGACCTAATCGTTTGCAGCTTAGAAAACTTAGAGTAAAACTCTATATATTCATTTCATCAAGATATTTCCATATTTACTTTAGAGAAAATGAAAGTAAGAGAGAATTAGTGACAAATTGAACTCAGCCAAATTGCTTTGTCATCGCCAGTCAGCTGTTCAAGTCAGCTGTTGACTGTTGAGAGAACAAAAGTTCGAAAAATGAATGGCAAAGTTCTGAGGCATCAACAAATTTTTAGGAGATCCCGAAAATTCCGAAACAGTACTGTTTTGGGATCAGCTACGATGGCTAGAAGCTTTCGCTGAACAACTGCATTTCTACCTACTTCAACGCTAAAATCTGTTGTGAATTGTAAATATTGGCGCTTCTTCTTGCTAGTTCTGCTGTTTATTGTTTATACAACTACTAGATTGTGCAGTGGCGTTTGCATAATATAGGGTACTGTTTGTGTAAGGTTCGAGAATATAAATTCAAGATTTATGGACTGCATCGTATATAATCTTTTATAACATTTTCATCAAAATAATGCCGCTTATAAGATCAGAACAAAAGTGGAGCAGGCCGGCAACATTAGGGGCAAGAAATATCAGAAAATTCTTATAAAGCAAGCAGCAGAGCAACATGCTTTAAAGAAGAATGAATATGTGGTTTTATATCACGTTTTATAGCTTTACCGAAAGCGACTAAAGAGGGAGGTTTAAGGAAAAGACATAAAAGACACACAAGAGAATGTGAGGGGAGAATTAAGGAGAAAAAGGAGAGATGAGAAACAGTTTTCTACACCTCAAGAGATTTGTACTCTATGCCGGGTAAAATCATAATCAAATTCTAGTATTTTCCAAATTTTGCTGCTCAAGTTCAAATATTTTAAAATTTTAATCCGGAAAAACTGCTTTGGAATTCTGAAGAGAAGTACGATCAGCTGTACCAATACCAGTCCAATGTAAACAAAATATCTAATTCATATTTACTGAACAATTTTATGATCTCGTTGAGCTATTTAGCCACCATTTACTGCCCGCTTACACATGACCCCGCCCCTCAGTTACCGCAAAGGCAAAAAACAAAGTATTCGGAAACGAATAAGCGAATGCAATGTGAAAAGTTTTTCAGACAAGTTGAAAAACCGCAGACCCTGGTATAATAATACGCGAACACGCCAAGCACACAGTCATATTTCCATCTCCCACTCTCAGAGGCAGAGCAGCAACAGTGTTAGATGAAAATTCTACCGCAGTGTCTTAAGTTTCTCAACTCACCAAGTTTTTTGAGGAAGAAAACTCAGCAGCAGCATCAGCATCATCAGCAGTAGGAAAAGCAGCAACAGTTGCCCCGTCTCGTGCCGTGTGCACTCAAAATTATATAGATTAGTTTGCGTTGAGCAATCTTCCAGTTCAGTACTCGTTGCTTTCGTGTTGTGTGGTGTTTTTAGTGCTTAGTAGGTTCCACAGTTCCTATATATATATCATAACTTTGTTTTCCTAACCTTCTAATAACCCAATTGCATAGCAAAGAAACCTTGCATATAATCAGGGACGACAAAAGATAAAGCTGTATGATCAAAGTGATTCATAGAGAGACGTAGACAGGTCGCACTCACATTTGGACATAGCTAGAAAATATATTTGTCATAGTCGCCATAAATTTATATATACATTCACACACTCGCACACAAACACATTTATATGTGTGTTTTTTTCGCTATATCTTTCACCTGCGTTATTTTTATACAACATTTTCTGTATAGATACACATTTATTGCTCATGTTTTTTGTGTGTGAAATGTGAAAATGAAGAAAACCGAAAAATATTTCAGAATTTCTTTGAAAGCGAAGAAATGATTTTGTTCTCTGATCGTTAACAAATATTGTAGATATATGCAATACGTATGCTGAATTACGTATATGTCTGGGCTGGGTTGGGTAATTTTCTAGATCACGACATGGCAGTTCTGACAGTTAGATGTGTGATAGATGAACAACGGAACCATCAAAAACAAGGGCAGACTGTCATTAAAGGCGGGGTCCACAGGTTAAGTGTTCCTTTGGAAATATATAGAAACCTCAGAGAGTGGGTTTCTGGGACCTTCGAAAGAGATATTCTGCAGAACTCTACATAATTATCCTCAAAATTTTCGAATATCTTTAAAGATGTTTAGTTTGGAACCAGAATTCAGCCAGAGACCTCTCCTAAGATTGTCTTAGGAGAGCCATGGAACTAAATCGAAAGATTCTGATTGAAACCGCAAAGGGAAAAGATCAAATTTTCGTTCGAATTCAGAATTTGGAATAGGCCTGCATATTTTCGATCCATAAGATTGTCTTAGGAGCTCAAGAAGTTCCAGAAGCGGTTCTGATTGAAAGTGAATGGAAAAAGTGTGCTAGATCTATCTATCTGCTAATGTATATATAATTTATCCCTGGTTCTTGCTTTTGATATGACGTCTCTTATCTCCGTGTTCTGCCGTGCCCTCACACGTGCTGTATTGAATAGTTGTGATAGCATGTGTGTGCCCTGCTCTAGATTCAAGTGATGAGAATCTTCAGGGAACCTAACCTTATGGTTTAAGTTAGAGAAAGTTTACGATTTAAGCTGAAAAGTAAAAGATCACGCATCTATATATAGATTGTTGTATTTGATTTTAAATAGATTTGTTTCGTTCGGAATGAAAATTCGGAAAGGCGTTTTAGTTTCAATCATTCAGAGGCCGCTCATAAGCCCATCTTAACTAAATCGAAGGATACTGATTGAAACATCAAAGGCTAATGTATTCATAGATCCCTCATAATTTGGCTACATCCAGAGATCCAGCGAACTTGGTATAATCTAGATTGAAATAGTCTTCCCATATCAGCTCTACAGCTCAGGTGTAAAAGGGGTTCTCAACAGGCGTCCATGCTAATCCAAACCCTTTCCATCCTTGCAACACTTTTGCTAACAAAGCTCGGCTTTCTTCCTAAGACATAATCCTTCGGCGTTCATTCTCATCGCTCGCTATCTGCTTGATCCAAAGATTCATCGTTTCGATCTTCAAGGCTCTCTGTTCTCTCTTCTTGCGATTCTTTCAGATAATAAACATAATTAGAAGAGAGTTCTGTTTTGTAGAAACACAAACTCCAAATAGCCGTTAATCCGTATCCATCCGTATCAAAGATAAAGTTAAAAGAATCATAAATATGCCTTTCCAACCGATTGAGGCCCCGAAATGTCCGCGCTGCGGCAAGAATGTCTATGCCGCCGAGGAGCGTTTGGCTGGCGGCTATGTATTCCACAAGAATTGCTTCAAGTGCGGCATGTGCAACAAATCGCTGGACTCCACCAACTGCACAGAGCACGAGCGTGAGTTGTACTGCAAGACCTGCCACGGACGCAAATTCGGACCGAAAGGCTACGGCTTCGGCACCGGAGCCGGCACACTCTCGATGGACAACGGTTCACAGTTTCTGCGCGAGAACGGCGATGAGCCGTCGATTCGCAATGGCGCTCGCCTGGAGCCACGTGCCATTGCCCGTGCCCCGGAGGGCGAGGGCTGTCCTCGTTGCGGTGGCTATGTCTATGCCGCCGAGGCGATGTTGGCCCGAGGCCGCAGCTGGCACAAGGAGTGCTTCAAGTGCGGCACCTGCAAGAAGGGTCTGGACTCGATTCTGTGCTGCGAAGCGCCCGACAAGAACATCTACTGCAAGGGCTGCTATGCCAAGAAGTTTGGACCAAAGGGCTACGGCTATGGCCAGGGCGGCGGTGCCCTGCAGTCGGATTGTTATGCCCATGACGATGGCGCTCCCCAGATAAGGGCTGCCATCGATGTGGACAAGATCCAGGCCAAGCCAGGCCAGGGTTGCCCACGTTGCGGCGGCGTTGTCTTTGCTGCTGAGCAGAAGCTGTCCAAGGGACGCGAGTGGCACAAGAAGTGCTTCAACTGCAAGGATTGCCACAAGACCCTGGATTCGATCAATGCCAGCGATGGTCCAGATGGCGATGTCTATTGCAGGACCTGCTATGGCAAGAAGTGGGGTCCCCATGGCTATGGCTTTGCCTGCGGCTCTGGCTTCCTGCAGACCGACGGTCTCACCGAGGACCAGATCAGCGCCAATCGGCCGTTCTACAATCCCGACACCACATCGATCAAGGCCCGCGAGGGCGAGGGTTGCCCCAGGTGCGGTGGCGCCGTGTTTGCCGCCGAGCAGCAGCTGTCCAAGGGCAAGGTCTGGCACAAGAAGTGCTACAACTGTGCCGATTGCCATAGGCCCCTGGACTCGATGCTGGCCTGCGATGGACCCGATGGTGAGATCCATTGCCGCGCCTGCTACGGCAAGCTCTTTGGCCCCAAGGGCTTTGGCTACGGTCATGCCCCCACTCTGGTGTCCACCAGCGGTGAGTCCACCATACAGTTCCCCGATGGTCGCCCCCTGAATGGACAGCGCACCTCGGGCGGCTGTCCCAGGTGTGGATTTGCCGTCTTTGCCGCCGAACAGATGATCAGCAAGACCCGCATCTGGCACAAGCGTTGCTTCTACTGCTCCGATTGCCGTAAATCATTGGACTCGACGAATCTGAACGATGGCCCCGACGGCGACATCTATTGCCGGGCCTGCTATGGACGCAACTTTGGACCCAAGGGTGTGGGCTATGGTCTCGGCGCTGGCGCTCTGACAACCTTCTAACCGGTTCCCGGTTACGATTCCGCTGCTTCAAGTCTAATCTCCACTTAACTAACTATTATCCAAACTATGTAGAGCTAACTTAGTTTTCTTTGTCTACATCTTCGGCTTTCCAACGATTTTTGATGAACGATGATGCAAAACCAAAGCAAAAACACGCACACACTTTTTAGGTTATGTGAAATTTGATTGAAAAACCTATTCAAAAACAAAAAATAAAAGAAAAATCAAAAAAAAAAAGATAATGAAAATATGAAATTTACGAAAATAACTATCGAACTAACTATCGAAACAAACAATCGCCAACTAACGATATACGACAACGGCAGGCACAGGGAACAAACAGAATCCCAGGCTAAACTATGAGTACAGTCAAACGATGAAAGATGATGTACTTCGGCAAGGAGATGAGAAGTTGTTTGTCTATCTTCGAACTCCGACACGCAGTCGTTCCCTTTCTTTTTTATATATTTTCAATTTTAATTTGCAACTTTTTCTGTATGTTCAATGCTCCAATATGCAACATACATTACCGAAGATGATATTGATGACAGATCATGATAATGATGATATGATGATGATATGTTTTATGTACATTTAGACGATTTAGTTCTTACGATTTATAAATTTATATATACATACTTATATACAATATAATAATGCTTGCGAAATCCTGATACAGAGGACCTACAATTTTCTTTTCTAATCTTGATTTGTAAAAATTTCTATATATTTATCTACTATAGTACAGTATGTACACCATAACACAAACCAAAACCAATAATATATATATATATATATATATGTATGTACGCCCCAGTGGGTTCCATGAAAAAAAACCACAAAAAAAAAATTAAATTCCGAAATGTTTTTCTTTGGTTTTAATTAGTCTAATTGGATGTTTGCATACCTGTGCAGCAACCGCAGAGCAGCAGCAGGTCGTGGGTGTGCATTTGAGGATTGAGCCACCTCATCGGGTCTATATATAGAAGCTTGACCGACTAACAACATGAAAAATAATTGCTCAACATACGCACAGAGGAAAAGCGAAAAACAAGCTGAAAAAAGCATTGAAATGTTCCATAACCGTATCTCGAAATGATTTTCTAAATATAAATATGATGCCTCCTGACCGACCGACCCATCGACCAGATGAGCATAAGCTTTTTCACTCTCTCTCGCATACACATTTAACTCAAAGTTTCACTCAGAGAGAGAAAGAGAGAGAGAGAGACTAACTCAGTTTGCTTTTATTTATTAGCGAGTGGAAACTTGTGATGTTTGATCAATTTTCCTCTACTTTGTCTGAAATTTAGTTAAGTTCATCAAATTGAACGCCACGTGCTTGGCCTTCCTTACATCCATATATATATTCCATTCCAATGTTTATTTAACATTAGTTAATTGCATTTGTTCAAGAGCACAAACGCTTGCACTCTCTTGTGAGTTGAACATGTTCGTTGTTCTCGCTCAAGTCCTTGGCACGTGCCTTGCACTTAAATCTAATGGAATTTCTAACATTTAGTCATTGTTAAAATCCACCTGGACATTTATTACATTTTTTTATATAGGGTGCCTTTTCGATTTGCCGAAGCTTATATACTTCATTCATTCACTGATCGGCAGAGCTTTATTTAAGGGACATAGCAAAGGTTCTCGATAGTTGTACGTACACAAGAACCTTTTGGTGGGGCTTCGGTAATGCTTTTTCAGAGCGAGGCGGCAGCTTTGTGCCTATTTCTAGGCACAGGAACACAATGCCAAAATGTGATGGTATTCTGTGCCGACTCTTCCTCTAGAAGTAGAAGTGTACATGCAGTATCGTCCTGTGGATAGACTATCGACATCGGAAAACTTCAAGATAATGCATACGAACACGAAATATTTAACATGGTTCCGTATTATCAGACTTTAATCGTTTCTACACAGGATCTTCTAGGAGTGTGTTGATTTTGAACTGGATTTTCATTGCCTAAATGCAAAAATGTTGTCTATAGACATTGCCACTGAGGCGGGGAAGTCACTTGACAACAAGTCCTTACTTTTCTTCCTTCTTTCTGTTTCCATATCAATATACAATACTTTCTTTAAACAAAACTGATTTTGGATATCATCAATTGCTACAATTCGTTAACATTGGGAGCATTCATTACGACACCCTTGTTCAACGACGCGAATCAGTGAGGAGTCTCTAATGAATGCAATTATCACTGATTATCGCTAAATGATCCTTCACAATGGATAGGGAAAATAAGACTGAGACAACACAAAGACTTTCTTCCGCCATGCAGTTTGTTTACATTTTTACTAGAGCTGGTAGAAATGTAATGAAATATGAGTATTGACAGAACCTCCGGAATCTCATTGATCAGAAAAAGGAATCGGTTCACCCAACCACCAGCTACTGATCTTTGAAAGATGATTGCAACGCTGATATCTATCAGCTGCTTTCGATAACCCAAACACCCTTTAAAAGTCATTTAAAATACAATCTAATGAAGTACCCAAGCACACACGCCTCCCACCGCCTCCCACTTAATTTGAAATTTTCCTCTTGCAAATGACGTTGACCACGAAAATAATTTCGTTGCCATGGGTGCCAAAAATTGTATTTTGTTTGAATATTTTATATGAATTTACACCAAAAGAAACACTAAAACACATTTCGATAGACTACAGCACACCCCCACTCTGACACAATGCCAGCCAGGTGTGTTGTAGCACTGTGTATTTGGTATTTTGTTAGTTTTTTCTTCACGTTTCCTAATTTTAGAGCTTCCTAGTCAGCGTCTATTTTTGAGGGATTCGTTCTTTTTTTTTTTTGAAATTTTTGCACATATGACACATCGCAGGCAGCTCTTCAAAATTGGTCTAATTTGATAAACAAAAATTTAAGCCAATTCTGACGACGCTCATGATGATGATGACGATGATGATGATGATGAGGTGTCAGCCATATACTTCGTATTTGTACATAAATATATTTATTTTTATATGCCATTTGGATTTAATTAATGTTTAATAACTTTTTTGTGTTCAGTGGTGCGAATAGATTTATGCGTTGTGTTGGAAAGATCTTGATTATGGAAGATGTAGGGAGGTGGGTGGATGAATAGACAGATGGATGGATTCTGGTGTGTGTTGTCTGAGGGGGAAGAAGTTCAACTATGACAAATATACAAAAGGAATAGATAAGTAGAGATTTATTTATTCCGATTTTCCTACGTTTTTGGTTAGCGGACTCAAGGTCGTACAATGCTGTTGGATTGCCTGTTCATAATGTATTGGAAGACCATCGGACTCTGTGAATTTTGAGCTTCTCATTATATCTTATAAAGGCAAAAATAGCAAAGATCTGAAAAATTGAAGCTTAGCTTGGCAGAATGTTTTGAGAAAAGACGTAATCTCCTTGTCAGAAGCCTCTGAAGATTGCCTTTCTCTTTTTCTTTAGGATCTGCCCAATTTAAGAACAGTAGCTAAATATTGTGATGGGATATTAACCGCAGAAATAGTTTCCCTCACCTTCGCTTTGAGATTTACCAATATACATTTAAATTAAGGTCATAAATCTCGTTGTTCAGATGGCGCAAGTAATTGCTCTGAAGAGATATGCTTAACTTCTTATGGAACATTGTTAAACGCATTACTCAAGCCACAATTTCCAAGAACCGGAACGGACACAATCAGTCTGAAAGCCACATTTGCGTACGTTACGTTGGCTTTAAATATTTCCCATATATGAAATACTATACTCAAATAAACATCACCTAATATCACTCATATATATTACATTTACGTGACTGCATTGCATTTAATGGCCAAATTATTGATTTCCCATTATTAAATATCACAAAAAGAGGGTAAGCGAAAACGGTTAGCTACATTTGTTAGGGCTGTTCAATTGGTTTATGGAGTCACACTGTGTGGCTACAAATTGTAAAATCTGAATTGCTATTGCCGTTTTTTCGTTCTCCTAGGGATGAGCCTTAGTTTAAGCACGAAACATAACCACATAAAGGATCCCCGGGCCAGGAATAAAGCACGACTCGCGCTCACCCCTAGCTTTGGCAACCACATTTATTGTCAAGAGCAACAATCTTAGGAATCATTGACGGAAGAGAGTGGCGGGGGCTACGTTTGTCTGAAACGAAAGGACTGCACGCTGTGTTTAACGTTCGTGTTATGTGGTGTTTTTTTTTGTGTGCAGTTTTATTGGGTGGTTCGGCCTGGTGGTTGTTGGGAGTTGGGTGGTGGGTGATAATTTACAATTTTGTCACTCTGTCGCTTTCAATTACATGTTGGCTGTCAAAAATCCACACACTCGATAATAAAACTATAAAACTATATGATGCTCAGCTGTGCATTTTATGACACCGTCAACAACTCACCTACCGAAAAGTGGTTGCCCCCTTTTCAGCCCTGTTTCCCTTTAAATGGCCATAAAAAATCGTTTTCCTTTAAATATTTTTCCTAAAGCAATTAATTTCGAATGCAAAACGTTGTGAGGGCCCGGCCCAGATCAGACCAGGTCACCCAAGCAACACCTTGTTTTGCGTGTGTGTGTGTGGAGTGAAGAAGTTGCGCCGCGTGTTTGTTGCCTGCCGACGCCGTCGCCGTCGCCGCCTGCATTTGACATATTCATTTTGGGCGCGCGCCACGTGTCCCGTTATTGCGCTTTATTGCCTTGACTTTTCCAAAAGGCCTTTTAAATAAATTTCTTCACAGCGATATTTTCTTAAGCAGAAAAGGAAGAAGAAGAAGAAGAAGGTACAGTTGAGCATTTGTGATGAATGTTAAAATGTCATTTGCATTGACAGCTCAGCTCTGTTAAATAAGCTTTATTACTTCCCCGTCATTTAAACTAAGTAAATACTGTAAACAGTTCTTATTTTATTCCGTCAAAGATAAGTTTGAATTTCTATTAAAAGGTGTTTCCTCAACGCCGCCAAGGTTATCTCTTTTCTATAATATTCTTATCTTCCTAACCGCTACTAGTGCTGCCGTTCGGGGGGGATTAGATAAAGTCTATTTTCTAAATAAATTCGTGAGATTAGTCATTTGAGAGATAGGAAAACGTATATTATTGCAGATAAGACAAAGTATTCTGTAGACCAGGATATCATTATAAGTTTTCCGTGATAAATGAAACAAAAGTTCTATTTTGAGGCTTGAGATAAGTCGCTAATCTCTTAGTTTCTAAAATATCGAGATGATTTGTAGGCTTAATTCCGAAAAAAGCTGGTAATATGTCAAAATTGGGGAGATCGGACAAATATATTGTGTTTCAAGGCATGAAATAAGCCACTATACTCTGGGTTTTCTATGATTATATGTCCAAATAGGACAAATATAGAATGTAGTTGTCATATAACGAACTCTTTCAGATTACAACTACATAATTGATTATAATGGACTTCACCAGTATCGTATGGAACTTAATAGAAGGATAATACAATTATATTTACGTACCCTTACAAATAACTTAACTTATATTTGCTAAATCGCTCATTAAAAATGCCCCTTTTTCTAAAAACTCCCACAATTTTCACCATAATGAAAGAATCCCTTTTAAAATGTTGCCAGGGCTAATATCTAAGCATTTTACAACATTCTGTTAAGGCAATAAACAGCATGCACTGTTAAGTTATATGCATCTTACATATGCTGCTGCACCTGATGTTAAGCTCTTAACTTCTGCTTGTGCATCTGTTAAAGTTGCTCTTGTTCTACCCCGCCCTCAGTCACCCACGCCCACGCATCGGCTCTCACGATACGGCAGCACTGCAAACATAACAAACGCGCGTGTGTGTGTGTGCATTGTTTGTACCATGTAAATATTTGGCCGTTGACATTTTCAAAATTAAATTTTGTGAGTTTTGAAATGTATTTACATTTACCCTTTTATGCACTTTGGTTGATCAATAAGGCATAACGCATTATATGAAATGAGTTTACTTAGTGGCGTGTGCAAAGTCAAAAACGAAGCCTGGTTAAATATTTGACTACTTCATTTTGTGTAAGCATAATGCATATGTATGTTTGTGTGGCTGGTTGAATGAACTCCCCTTCCCCCATCTGCATTGCAATCCATTTGGGAGCGACACCTGTCTGGGTTTTGGAACGCGTAAAGTTTTGCTGTTAATTATGCATAAGCCAACTCTTCCATTCAATCTCTCTCTCTCTCTCTATCTTTCCCTCTCTCCACGCACAATGACATTTCTTTGTTCTCAACGGGGCAACATGTAAAGGAAAATGGCAAACTAACTGCATATTAAAATTAATTTTTCAGCTATCAGGGCACAACACTGGCGCCATTGTTGCCATCTTTTTTGAATTGATTAGCAGGCAACAACAACAACAACAAACAGTCCAACAGCCAGCCCAACGGCAACATTTGTGACGATTCGTTTCAGTGAGCCAGCCAGCTAGCCGCTCTGCCCCGCAACACCCTCCCAACCCTGTTCAACACCTTTTGCTTTGTTTGTTTTGTAAAACAGACACGTTCAGCAGCACCTTATTCCCTTTAGCAGCACCTCACTCCCACCCCACCTCGGCTCTCGCCAGGTAAATGCCACTTAACGTTTCTTTTTGTATTTTTCCGCACCATGATTTTTCGGTCTTTTGCATTCGCCATTTATTTGCATCGCAAATTATGTTATGCTTTGCTTTGGCTTCCCCTTACCCTTAACCTCCCCTTCGCTCCACCGGCAAGTAATCTTCTTTCTCCTTTTATTTATTGCCAATTGCAAATGTCTGCGGCGGCGGTGGTCGCAGACAGTGACTCTTCCTTCTACATCTGCTTCTGCTGTTTCATGTCGAGTTGTTGCTGCTGCTTGCTACCTCATGTAAACATTGCCTTACAATTCAATTATTTTTCATTTTCCTGTTTTGTCTTCGTCGCTGTCTGGCTCTTGCAGTGGCAGTAACAGCAACAACACAGTGAGAGGATAGCCAACTACCGTTGGCCGAAATTAGATACTCTTTCAGAAGTACTATTTAATAAGCTTCCAAAAGAGCTTTCTCATACATATTGATCAAATATATAATTGGCTCAACTTGATTGATCATGAATATATACATTGCATGGATTCTAAGTGTTACAAATAGTATCACAGAGTAATAATGCCCTCTGCAAGTGTATAACAACAATGAGAGTAGAATTAACCTGCATGCTGCATAAAAAAAGACAGCAGCCTGTTTGCCCTTTGCCTCACACCAACGGCTCAACCGCCCCTGTTGACAGGCATGTTGCATAAAGCACGCACCACACACATTTACACAGATACACCTCTCACTCATGCTACTCTATGTTGCAACGCTCTCTTTTGCTCTTTACGTAGCGCTCTTCACATAGTCGGCTCTCTCAGTGTATTAAAACTCTTCCCAGTGAATGGCTGAGAACAGTTTTCCTCAATCAAATAGAAACAAATACAAGAACTTTTAAAATGCAATTATTTTCTATAGCTTTTGTCTGTCGTTCTTATCTACCATTTCTTCAGTCTTTCTTCTCACATTTTGTTTTGGTAAGCTTTACGTATGCCATTAGGCTGTGCCTAAGAGGCAGTTGAGATTGCTTCCTGGTCAATTTGAAGAGCTGACTGTCTGCATTGATAATATGGTAACAGTTGCCGTTGTTGCCGTTTTATTACAACATCGACAGCATTACGACATGCAATTGCATTAGGCTGCGTGTGCGTGTGTGTGTTAGTACAAATGTGTGTATGCGTGCATGCTGTTTGAGAAAGATTCACTTTTAGGAGGTTCTCTCGCTCGCTACCCAGGGAACATTTAACATATAGATACTGTTAGAAAGATGAAATTAATTTACATTTTAGAATTGTTTTTAAGTCTTGGATTTGTGTTTTTATGTGCTATGGAGTTTGTCTACGAGTTCTTAGTATAATTAATCGAAGTTTGATTTGTTTATTCATTTTTATCACGAAGTCACATGAGTGTGTTTTGGTGATTTGTTAAGTTCTACATTAAGCTGATTATTCGTTTCTTGATAACTTTATTTACATAACCAGACTTACAAGAATTAGTCATTTGCTCGCAAATTCAACGTACATATGAATAGCCAATTTGAGTCATAGGTTGGGGTTCGTTATGGGGGCATTAATCCCATGATATACCTAAACGATATATAAATGTTTATTGGGTGACATGTTTCTATTCTCTCTTTCTCTCTTCGTGTTTTTATATTTATGCTATGGCCGCTGTCGCTGCCATGTATTAAGTTCTGTTTTTATGCTGTAGGTAAGGTATATGCCTACATCCATATATGTATGCATGTGTGTGCTTGTTTTTTTTGTTTTTGTACATCATTGTCGCATATATTGGTATTGGTGTCTGGCCTACGTGCAGACATAATACCCGTCTCAAATAATCCCCCATTGAAAACCGGCTGCTACCAACAACAACATCTGCTCTCTTTCTCTTCGTCGCTCTCCCCTCTCTTTGTTATGCATCTCCACCTTTAAACACCTCTGATCTTACTCATGTTTGGCTCACTCGCTTGTCAACAATTGGCCGTGCTTATAAACATTTTCATGGATACATGCTTTTCATGGAATTACACTCTATTGGCCGTACATGTTTATAAACATTTGCTCGAAAATATATCAAACATGCTTATAAACATTTGCATTTCAACATTGAGAGTAAAAGATACACGAGACTCTCTGTAAGTGCAACATAAATGCAGCAGAGCGCGTATCTGACGGACTTTAACATTAAATGTGTTCACTTTTAGTCGCTTTTAATCCGTATTCGTTCTGTTTTCGTGTATGTGTGTGGGTGAATGTTTTTTATTTGTATAAAAATGTTGAAAAGGCCTGTCAGTTGATTTGATAATTGTAAATAATTAATTAACATAATATTAATACGTGTAAATACATAGTGTACAGTGTCACAAGTGTTAAATGCCAACAAAAGCAAAAAAGCTAATTTTTCACGTGGCTGCCCAGGCACATGTTTTTAAGCAGAGAAGCACAAAAGTCAAAGACAGAGCTTACATTTAAAAGGAAATTAAACTTTTCTATAAAGCCAGCAGCAGCAGCAGCAACAAAAAAAGTTTAAACGTTGAACATTTACCATGTTGTGTGTGAGTGAAAGAGAGCCAAGATAAATGCTTAATACAAGTAGAAGAAGAAGCAGCAGCACCACCAGCAAGCAGTTAAACAGAGAGGGAGAGAGCTGGGCAGCCTAGTTGCCGCCACGCAAGTTATTCACCCCAACAACAACAACACTAAACACACAGTGAGAGGCCAGAAAAGAGAGAGAGAAAAGCAAACCTCTCACGTATGCGCGCTGTGATTGTGATTTGGTGTTGTTACGTGTATGTGTGTGTGAGTGAATCAAAAGCCAGCATACAAAATAATAATATTTGAAAACGATACAACAAGCAACACTGCAACAACAACCAAAGGCCAGGAAAGACTGAGATTCTTCGAGTCTTTGAGACTAATTACACAGCACAAAACAAAATTGTGGCTAAAAGAGCAGCCAAACCAGCCAGAAAGAAAGAATGAACAAATAAACACAAAAAAAGAGCACAAAGAACGCAACGTCTTTTAAACTTGGCTTGCTGCGGCCAGGCCCAGGCCGAGGTTCAGGCCTAAAAGGCTAAAACCAACTGTTAAGAGCAACAGCAGCAACAACAACAGCAGCAGAATAGGTAGAAGCAGACGAACGTCTGCGTCTACACGACGGCGAACCACAATGATGATGATGGACACACTGGACACTAGCTCACAGTCGCAGCCCATGGATGTGGCTCCAGCCGTGGCCATGGCGGCCACAACAGTTGGTAGCAGCACGCTGGTGGATTTCACGGCCACCATTGTGAACATGGCCGCCACAGCGGAGGCGGAGAGCAACAACAATCACATTGAAATGGCCGAATACAAGGAGCACCGCAAGAACAAGAAGAAGAAGCGCGAGAAGCGTGAAAAGGATAAGGAGCATCGTCATCACAAGCATCGCGAGCATCGTGAACACCGCCGACATCGGGACAAAGAACGCGATCGTGACAGAGAGTCGCATCACCATCACAATAGCAGCCAGCATTCAACATCCGCCTCGTCCTCGCCATCGTCTGCATCCACAACACCATCGGCCACCATTGAATATGTTGGCGGCTCAGCGTCCGCTTCGCCATCCTATCTGGGTGTGACGAGTGCAGCGAGTTCTGCCAGTGGCAACGGTGGTGCCAGCGGAGGCCCAGCAGCCACCACGTACCCGCACAATTTAAAAATACGCTTCCTGCTTTCCGGGGTAAGACAACAGTTTCCAAATCTTCCAAATCCCTTGCAACTCCTCTAACATGAACAGCTTCTTCGCTAGCCACTTGGCGCCGCCGCCGTAGTATACACATCTGTCCATGCCAATCCATTCCACTCGGTGTCTATTTTTGGCTTCTTAAAGTTAACGCGGAGGGTCGATCTGTTCCCTGCCTGTAGATTTTGTTGTCGTTGTCGTGTTGTTCTTTGGAAATTCAAGGAAAATGTGACAAAGAGAACAGAAATAGGCACTGGAATAGGTGGAAGTTAAAAAGAAAAAGAAAGCAGCTATATATGTACTCGTATGTGTGCGTGTTTCATATGAAGATTCACTCCCAACATGGTTTAAACCAACTTTGCCTGAGGATTCTTCTATTAGCAGCTTTGAAAGAGGCTTCTATTTGATAAGTAGGAGTGTGGAGTGCTCTATATTTCAACGTGATCTATAGAGAATCGAGTAGAAAGATAAGATTGTATGAAATTAGAGAAGGGTAACTGCATCCCATCAAGAAAAGTAGCTCTTTCAAAGTAATATCGTAGACTCAGAGAAAATATTCACTCAAAACTCAACCAAGTCAGGGATTCTTCATCCAGATTTGTTGTTAAATCAAGCAGAAATCATTTGAGATATCTAGACTCTGATATAGATAATCATCTTAAATAATCAACTACTTGCTCTGATGTTACTACTAAGTTTTAAAAAAAGTTCATCACATTGATTGAAATTCTAGAAAAAGTTCTTAAATTAAGAATTGAAAGTCTAGATTTATTTAAAGTGGTGCTTTCATAGATCGATTCCCAGGAATCTCTTGTTCTGAAAAAGATGAGCTGTAAATAAGGAAGTGTGTTCTTGTTTTGGAAACTTTAAGATAGGACTTGGCATAATGATATATCTTGGCTTATTTGCTATTAAGCTTACCACATCCTGTATTAATATACTCACTATCTTCAGAAGATAGCTGATCAGCGTGGGATCTTGTTGAACTGGCGAGGTGCTTATTGTTCTTATCAATGTCAACTCTTTGATCTGTGCCTGTCCATTTGGTGGTCCACGCAGATTGCCCCATATTTACAGTCCTTTCTAACTTCCTTCCCCACTATTTAGAAGTTCCCTGCATGTTTTCTATACGATCGAAAATGTATATAAAGCAAAATATTTTGAAATTTCTAGAGATTTCCAGAAGTCTTGCTTTCTTCATATATCCTTAAGATTTCACAAAGAGTTTCTCTCACCCTTCTGTTGGCCTACTTTACTCTATTATGTTTTGATTTGTTTCTCCACAACACGTCCAAATGTTAGCACCAAGTTACTTAATGTCCTGCCATCATTTAAATAAGCCTCTAATTAGTTGTAATTGCACCTCGAATGTCTCTTGCAATGTGCCTTATTAATAATTGAACCGCATTACTTATGTAGGCTGAAAATTGCAACTGCTGCAGGCTGCACCTGCACCGTCACCTGCTCCAACAGAGCAGCACCCTTCATCCAACCATCCATCCGTCCATCCATCCATCCAGGGAAGCCTGAGAGCCAACCACCTGCTTCGATGGCAAACAAAAGAAATGCGTTGAACGCTTCAATTATGGCGGGAACCGCCTGTCGCCCCTAAGCGCTCCAATTGGCCAAACGGAATGCCCTGGCCGGGGTCATCTATCAAAGTATTGCTGCATACAATGCCGATTATTGATTAGTGTAAGTGCCATTAAAGGCGGTTCATCCTCATTCCCATTCCCATATTCCTGTGTCCTGGCCTACGTGACACAAGCAACAACAGGCTCGAGCCTTGAGAGCGAGCTCTCAGTCCCAGACCAGCTGTTCGCCTTATCCCTTTTTGCTGGATTTGAATTGTGCGTGTGTGTGTGTGTGTGTTATGAACGCGCGCGCGCTTGCTAGTGGCAACTTATCCCAGTGCTGGCTGCTCTCCCTGTCCTTGTCCTTTGCCAGCGTGTATCCTGAAAAAGGAAAACAACTTGGCACATTTGCGCCTAGTTTTCGTTTTACGACAGCTGCCACAGCCACAGAACCAAGATCAAGAAACTCTACCCTCTCTCTCTCTCTCTCTCTCTCGCTCTGTGGTTTTTGCTACCCTTACAACATCTTTTTTGTTGATGTTCCTTCCTGGCGGCTGATTGATCCTTCATTCGATCTGCTTACAGCTGCTGCTGCTGCTGCCTGTTTTTCTCTACATTTCAGTTCAGGTATGCGGGTAGATCGTCTTGAGTTTGTCCTGCCTCTGCCTCGGCCCTAATTGATATTTTAATTCAAGGCTCTCTCTTCTATTCAGAAGCACACACCAGGTGTAGAAACACAAGAAAATTAGATTAGGTTACGGGTAGTTTTTTTTTTCATAAGCCTCAGATCAGTTCGCAATCTCAACGATCGGTGGATTCTGGCGGCATTTCAATTTGGGACAATCCCAGTCACTTTTCTGTCCATGAGAGTCAAATGAAGTAATTCTGGATATGTAGGATACATTTGATGACTGTAAATTGTAGAAGTTTGATCAGATATAATACTATATTCTATAAAGATAAAGATTATATATAGTGGAATGATTTAAAGCACATCGAACTACTGAAGCCTTAGGATCGCTTAAGAGAGCAGTCACAGTCTAGTTGATCTCACAATTTGCAACTTGGCCGATTGCTGATGATATTGTAAGCATTCGTCAGATATATTTGGAGAATGGAATGGTGATTGATCATGATTCCTAATGTTGATGAGGACCCACAGCAAAACATCACCCCCATAGGAAGCATTCGTCAGACACACTTTTATCACCGAACAATGATCTCGATCAGGTGAAGGCAATGATGATTGATCACCATCCGTAATTTTGATGATCCATCATCGTGAACCTATCAGAACTTATCGGAAAGATTCTCAGATATAACTTGTGAGTGATCATGATCCAATCTGTTGTACGTTTGAAGAAGAAGCAAATATTCAAGTATTCATAAAAATGTTTATGGCATTTGTCGATGAACGATGAAATGGCAAACTAACAATTAAATCATTTTGCAAAATCTTGTTTAACGTAATTCGCCATGCTCCTTGTTTACATTTTGATAAAGACTGGCAAAAATGTAATAAAACATCGATATTTACAGATCTGCAGAGTCCCTTTATCAGATGTTAATCAGGAGGTTTTTTCGACATTTTCATTCTGAAAATGATATGAAAGTTCAGGTTCAGGTTTGCTGAATGCATCTATTGCTATCCCTTGGTAGTGTTTCCCTTTATCGAAAGTGAGGGAGGCGAGTCCATGTCGCACGTTAAGGGGCAGCACCATATGGCCGATTGGGCGGAAGGCGGGTGCTTTTAGCCTGGGCTTCGTGAGCTTCGTAACAAACCCCGTGGGTCGGTATTGTTGCGGGGTCACTTGAACGTACTGCGCATTGTACGAAAACATCCCTTTATAGAAAGAAAAGAAAATGTTATGAAAATGTTGATAGATGGGCATCACTTCGGGAAGAATTGTCTTCGAGAATTGACTTATAAGTTGAGCAAATGTTCAAAAACTAGAGATTATTTTGCTAATGTTCCAGAAGTATCTTCTGGTACTATGACAGTTATATTGGATGCTCTGTGGTTGTGGTATATTATTTCCACCTTTTGCTTATCTAGTGGATTCTCCATTTCATCCAGCTTCAAATGTTTCTAGTGTATGTTCATACTCTTTACATATTGAATCGTGGCATAAACTTTCCTATAAATCTCCGTTTCAGACACAACTTTCCTCTTCCTTACTTCCTTTTTGATTTCGCTTTCCGTTTGAGATTCTCATCCATCCGCAGGCCAGGCCAATGGCGTGCCCTTTGATATTATGTACATTACAAACCCCAAGGCCCAATCAGTCCTATCATTTCAATTTGCTGAATTTGAATAATTATATTTGCTGTTTGTCGTTCGTGTTGTGTTTCTTGCGAAATTCCTGCCTCAAACTAAGCAAGGACAACCCTTTTTTGTGTGTACTTCGACAATTACCCAACTTTGCATTGTTTGTTTTTTTTTTTTGATGTCCTGCACGAAGAGACGTAGACAGAGAGAGAGAGAGAGAGAGAGCGTGAGAGAGCGAGAAGGGCTTGAGCTTTTGCACAGACACACGCTAATATAAAATTTATAGTTTGGTATTTTATTTCCGGCTGTCGCCGCTTATTGAATTTGTAGGACAATACAAAATTAGAGAGGAAAAGGAAAAAACGACGGAAACAATTCGAAATGCAAAACACGCGAAAAGAGGGTTGCTGTTGCTGTTGATGTGACCCCTGCCCCCACCGTTGCTGCCCTCCCTGTCCAATTGTGCCCTTTTGGCTAGCTTTGATTGATGTTGCTGTTGCCTCACTCTCTTCTCTGTCGGCCATTAGCTACAGCAACAGGAGAAGCCTTGGAAAGGAAGCCTTGTCCTGTACTTAATATGGCTGGTCCTGGAATAATTTCGTTGAAGAAACTTCCAGAACGTCCAGGTATTTTGTATTATTTAACAATTAGTTGGCTTGGCTGCTTCTTGACCCAAATCTAATGAAGCATGAAGGTGTTTGCTCGAAATTTGACACCTCATGTGGCATGCATTTGTATAGCAGCAGCACTCTGTGCTATATCTATCCATCTAAGCAGCAACAGGCTGGTGCTGCCAACTCGTCGCATATAATTTCTGGTAAAAGTAAAATTCTAATTTGAATTTTATACAGTTGGCAGGTCGTCGTCGTTCATAGTTTTTCTTTTTTGTCTACGTGAGGAGAGGTCACCCCCAACTCCAAAATGAATCAACAACAAGAACATAGGAGGCAGAGAGAGAGAGAGAGGAGTTGGGGTATAGCTGCTGTGAGGGGTGGAAGTGGCTGCAGTGGCTGCTGCTGATGCTCTCTACATCTGTGTCTTTGCTCTTTATGGTTGCTGCATTCGTTGCATGTAACATTTGTTGCCACACCGCAAGCACACACACACACACACACATACGCATGCAGCTGCTGCATATGGCAGTCCATGGAAAACAGACAAAACCAGCAACAACAACAACAACAGCAAAGCTTGGCCACAGTTGTGCACAGTGGCTCAGATTCGGAATTCAGCTGGTTTTTTTTGAGGGTAAATTTGGTAGAGTTTATGATGGCTTTCAATGGGTCACATTTGGAAAATAAACAAAGACAAATCTCCTAAGATGAAACGTTTGCATGTTTATCAAATTGGCATCTTGGACAAATATTCCTCAAATTGTTTCTATATCAATAACATTTTCTTTTCGGAGATTTGAAGCGCAGCGGTTTGCTAGTCATATAAAGCGGAGTCATATAAAAGTTGTATATGGTGATACCTAACACATATCTTATAACTGTTAAGCAGTCATTTAGGAATGCCTAAATTGTAGGATTCTTACAGGATTGCTAAATGTTAAGTCAATTCACGATGTCTAGTATCTGTGGAAGTGCGAATCTATAGAAATTATTATACTATTATGATTTTGGTTACATTTTCATAACAAATTCGGCTCAGATTTTCCCTACTCTTGCATATTTTTCTTTAGTCCACTGTAATTTCGCTTATCTGGTTTTACCTTATCATAGAAAACCAGTTTTACTTACTAATTTTGTTGATTGATGCAAATTAACAAACTGTTAATTTGCCTGTCACACTTTCGGTGCTAAAATAAACCAAAATAATATGTAAAATGTTAGGTGCAAAGCAAATTAAAGGAATTTCGGAATTGAAGCACTTGCACAAATGTTAAACTTTGAAAACAATAATGTTAATTAATGTTGATGTTAATTACATGATGCTACCACGTCCATTCAATGCAATATTTTAAAGGCGTATTTTAATTACGTAAAGCAGCATGTATATTATTCCTGCAAAATTTGTTATCCAAAACCACTGTGCGTGCATGGTAGCAACATTTGTTGCAGTGGATGCATGGGCTGGCTTTGGGCTTAGCGACTTCACATTCTTGTAACTCTGACTCATGTTATTGCTTTGACGCCGCCAATGCTTTGCAGCGATAAGAGGCATTGAGCTCTTGCTGTCCCTGTTGTTGTTGTTTTTGTTGCTGCTGTTGCATTATGTGTATGCATGTCTGCTGTGGCCCTGCTTGTAGCTTGACAGCTTTTTATCTATATGGAGCACATATGGCGCTGCCAGCACCGAAATATGTATGTATATATGATAGTGTTTTACTTTGATTTCTGTTGCCGTTGCTGTTGGCCCATTAACAGCTTGCTGTTAAATCATGCTGCTAATGTTCATTATGTTAGCGCAAGCTTAAAATCTGTGGGGTTCGCTTGCATACAAACATACGTATACGTATGTACATATGTATGATTCTTACGTATGTGTGTATTTGTGTTTCTTTGTTATTCTTCTGCCTTTATGGCTGTAAACATGTGTTGACATGGCGCATTTGCGGGCCGGAAGTGTCTAATGACCACAAAATCAACAAAACAGCAGAACAAGTAATACAATGAATAAATATCTTACACAGTGTAACCACAAAACCACCGATTCTTAAATACACTTTGATTAATTGTTGAATATATATACTATATTTAGAATTACATTTCTAAAAACTTTGAATTAAAGCAAGTAAATGAAGGGTTATAGATTTTTGATCTTTCTCTAGTTGTCTTGTGTCATTCTGGGCACTTCTGAGTGCCTTCTTCTTTCCTATTACTAAACTTAAGCAATCGCTGCAGGATCATTCCTTTCCTTTATGATTCTATCGTAGCATATTAAATTAAGTTTGAAGACTTGTTGCTAAGAGATCTGTTAACAAACCTGACAAATATTTTCACCCATTCTAATCCAAAATTCTTCTTTTTGTTTCACATTTGCAGCAACGTACCGAGGTTAGTCCGCCCACGCATCAAACATCTGCAACAGCCGAGGTGAATGCCACACTTGCAACCAGCAGCGTTACAATAGCCGCAGTCAATGTGACATCATCGGTGGCCGCATCCGCAGCGACAACAGTGTCTATAGCCGGAGCAACTTCCTCAAGCAGTGGTCCTGGTGGTACCGCCGCTGGAGCAGGTAGTGCGTCAGCAGTTAGTGGACTTGGCTATGCTAAGGCTGAGGCAGGTGGCAAGACAAGCGGAAGCGGTAACAGTAGCAAGCATACAAGTGGCAGTGCCAGCAGCAAGGACTCTAGCAACAAGGACAGCCAAGCACAACAGCAGCAACATCCACCTAGCGGAGGCAATGCACCCAGCTTGTACGTGTCAGTGCCGCTGTCGACGGCCAATGTACCTGGCATCAATTTGCCCAACAGTGGAAGTGCAAGCTCAGGTGGTAATCCATTGGGCAGTGGTGAGTGTTAGCCTGACATCCATCGTCATTGAAACATCCTTTGCTAAATGTGCTTCCAAATCTTTTATAGAAAACATCTCACGCGGCAATGGGGCAACGCAACCACAGGCTACATCTTCACCCTTGCTTGGCGCTGCGGCTGGAAGTGCGGGATATGCGGGCAGTGGAGGAGCTGCTTCCTCGTCGTCCTCCTCCTCTTCCTCGGTTATACAGCAACAGCAGAGCGGCAAATCTTCACCCGCCTTGAGCGGACTAGTCAGCAACAATCCCAATCCCACTGTGTCAGCCGGCAGCAACCTCACAACGGGCAACCTGATGGCCACCACCACGGAGAGTGGGAACCTTAAGATCAGCTATGAGAAGCAAACGACTCGAGTACAACAGCTGCAGGAGCAGGAAGCAATGCCGGCGGGGCGTCGAAGCAGGTATGCATATATATTTGTAAAATCAGAACTCACCACAACCACACCACAATTCACCATGAACAATTTCAATTTGAAACTTGCGTTTTGTGTTGTTTCTGTTGTTTTGTTGTTGTTATGTTGCTGTACGTCTCGCTGTGTGCTTCTTGCTGTTAGGGAAGTTTATGATTTGCACGAACTCACCACAATTGTTGGCTGCAGTTGCACATTTGCAGAAACTCACCTAAACCAAGGTCAGAACAAAACTGATCAACGTTTGAGTTTCAACTTTAAAAGCTCAACTTAAAAGTTTAATTTGTTTTTGATTCTACTTTTGATTGTTAGTTGCATATTCACCACACCCAAAAGAACACACCATACACGCTTTGAGCCTTTGTGTTTTGTATATATGTATTGTTTTCCATGTTTCAAAACATACAAACACACAAATATAATGGAGCGCTCTCTTTTTATACAAAATTTATTCTCTTTCTCTCTCGTTTTGCTTAATGTCTTCCCCCCACCACCACACAAAACACTCACCTCACCCCCAAATCCGCCAAAATGCACAAAAACCCACACGTAGATCGCGGTCTGGTGAAAGTGGCAGCGGCAGTCACCATCATGCCCATAGTCATCACCATAATACTCACCAAACTCACCACAATATTCACCACCAAACACCACAGCAACAACAACAGCAATTGCAGCAATCGCAGACGCCACAGCAAACGCTGCATTCCAACTCCAACGCGTCCTCCACGTCCTCTTCCTCCTCCGCTTCCTCTTCCTCATCAAACAACAACAACAATACTTTAAACTCTGGCAACACCAACCCTACGGCCACGCCCACAAAGGCCCAATCGCGTTCAAGTAAAAAACGGGGAGCCGCAGCTCTTAATAAAAATGAAGCAACAACAACAACGAACATCAACAACAGCAACAACAACGCTGAGAAGCTCAGTCGTCATAATTCACCACACTATGCACGTGCCACGCCCACGCCGCCCCCATCAATAGGTTTATTGGGATCGCCAGTGGTGTTGCTGCAATCGCTTTCCTCCTCCTCCATTGATTCGCCGCCCGCAACAATAACAACAACAGCAGGGCGCAATACGCGCAACAACAGCAGCACTAACAATGCTGCTGAACAGCCGGCCAGCTCCTCGGCATCTTCTTCATCGTCATCGTCGTCCTCCTCTTCCTCTCATGCCGCTGCAGCTGTGATTAGTTTGTTAGATTCCCCGGTGAATATGTCCACCAGCAACAGCAGCAGCAACACACAACATCAGCAGTCGCATGTTGCTGGCTATAGAAACAATAGCAACAACAACAGTGGCAGCAACAGCAATACAAAGCTTAGCAATAATGCTGCTGAAATATTTAGCAGTAGCAGCAGCAGCAGCATGCTGCCGGCAACAACTAACAGCAGCAATGCTGCCAAACCGTTGAATAAGAAAATGTTGCGGGCCCAACAGACTCAGCAACTTTACCAGCAGCAACAGCAGCAATATTCAGCGAATCTGTCCAATAATGCACCCCCAGCTAGCTCACCACCCACCTCCTCATCTACCACTACCTCTGCCTCTGCAGGTCATAGTCAATTTTTGCACTTGCAACAACAGCAACAACAACAACAACAGCAGCCACAAAATCAACAACATCAAGATTTAGAGATTTTACAATTTACTAATCCCAATACAAATACTTCTTCCAACCTCACCACCACTGCAACTCCAACGCCAACAACAACAACAACTATAACTCACAACAACAATAACACGAACAACAACAAACTGGCCACATCCTCTTCGAAAACCACCAACAGAACACCTGATTTGTCGAGCAATAACAGCAGTCAATTAGTCTTCAATCCGCTGGCTCAGGCCAACATCATGGCCAGCAGCAGTAGCAATAGCTCCAGTGGCGGCCTCAAGTTCAGCTACGAACCCCAACAACAACAACAACTGCAACAGCAGGATGTGGCCATGCTGCCGGTGAGTTCCATCAAGGATTCACCGCCCAGCTCGCCGGGTTCAGAGATATATTCAATTGTTGGCCATTCAACAATTGCCTCTACTTCCAACACATCTGCTCCAGCTGTTGCCACTGCTGCTCCCACTGGTGGTAATGTGCGCAAGCGTGGCCGCAAGGCCAAAGATGCCACGCTGGCGGCAGCCAATGCCGCTGCAGCAGCAGCTGCAACTGCCGCCGCCATTACCCAAAATGATCTCAAGGATGTGCGCCTACTGCAAAATGGTGGTGCATCGTCCAGCTCAAGCAGCGGACCAGCTGGAGCCCCAACGCCGCCAGCAACGCCAGCTGCCGCTGCCAGCTCGAGCGGGACAAACGCCAGCGCCAGCACCAGCACCACCACACCCACAATTATAACGCACACGGCCGCCCATATGTTGGGCAATCATGTCAATCCCAATAGCAGCGTGGCCCAAAAGCTCTCCGAGCAGCTGCACATGGAGGTACAGGATCATGCCATCTACACGCCCGACTCCATGAACTGCCAGTACATGGGTGTACCCTTTCCGGGCAAACAGGTGAGCCTTGAAATGAATTTGATTGAATTTGATCTAATAGTGTAATCCTCTCCAGCGTAATACCAGCGCCACCGTGTTGAACAATGCCACACCAGCACCAAATCCGTTGCAATCCATGTTCAGCGGCGGCGGCATCAATGGCAATATGCCCATTCCCCAGAGTCTAGAGCAGCTTTTGGAGCGCCAATGGGAGCAGGGCTCACAGTTTCTCATGGAGCAGGCGCAGCATTTTGACAGTGAGTATGAGTCGTTTGGGACACACTGCACACATATCGGAGTCCAATTCGCAGTACTAATCTCTTGCCTGCCTTTGCCTTTTCTTCTCCTTCAGTTGCCTCATTGCTCAATTGTCTGCATCAGCTGCAGAGCGAGAATCTGCGCCTGGAAGAGCATGTGACCAGTCTGATAGCACGTCGCGACCATCTGCTGGCTGTGAATGCGCGTCTGCAAATCCCGCTCAACACGATCAACAGCAATGCCAAAGCCGATGCGCATGGTAAGTAGAGAAGGATTTAGGAGCAAGCCCACACACAGTCCATCCATTAGTTGTGTACTATGGTGTCGGGTGTCGGCGTCGGCACTTGGAGGATTCGCGCCCCCTTTTTTGCAGGGCAAATATGATTTTCCTTTTCATTTGTGTACATAACAATCTATCGATCTATCGATAACTTTTGGCTTATCACTATCGAAGCCACACACACACACAGAATGCATTCATTTTCAAAATGTTTCAAAACTTTATATAATTTTAAGTAATTTTAACTTTAACAACTAAACTGGTTACAAGCGGTTCATGTACATACATACATACATACATACTTAATAACTACACTTACATACTTATATGTACATAAATATATATTTACCTATACACACATATTTATACCTTCTACTATACGTACATTCATAGGCTGTTCACAATGTCTTTAACATCTGTGCAAATCGTGCAAGTGTTCCACTTCGAAAATCTATCATGCTGAATGTATAACTTATATTTTGGTTGATTTTACAGAAAATACTATAATATTTAAGTAAATTTTGGTTGATTTTAGTGCCAAAAAGTTCAGACAAATCTAAGATTGCTGATTGTGTAATTTCTTGCACAACATCTTGTGAACACTGCCTGACTATTACGCTTTTGCACAGATGCCAGACATTGTGGATACCCTAACTTTTATACCCTACAAACTATTCAGAGAACCAAAACTACTTAACCAATCGAAAACAAGCTACATAACACTATGCCACAGTTGAAAAATTTTGAATGAGAGGATCCCAGAGAAATTTTCGATTTTCATTAAGCCCAAACAGGAATTCAGTAATGGATCTGTTATATGGGAGCTATATAATATGGTGGTCATCAGTGTTTTAAATGTCACTGTTCGATTAGCCAAGCCAAGCTTCTGAGCAAAATATTTGTATATGTTTGGCTCAATGGCTCAAATTTGGTCGTAGGTCAGACTTCAATATAAATGTTACCCGGGAATCTATTGATGTTCCTCACTCACTCTGACCTTGCTTGATAAAAAAACAAGTAATTAAAGTTTATTTCCGCACAATCGGCTAGATCTGCAGAAAATGTGCTTAAACTCTAACAAATTTAAATGAAATATGTGTGAAATTGGAGGCCAATTACAGATTGAAGCTATGTTATGATTTAACAGCAGACTGTTAACAGGTCAGCTTAGAGGCATGTTACATTGAAAGCCACTGAAAACTTTATGGCAACACAGAGCAACTAGAAAGAGAGATAGGTTCCACATAAAACTTATGTTGGCGCAGCTTCTGCCTCAATTTGCCTTGCAGCAACAATGCTGCTCGGAATTTCTGGTAAACATCGCATTTATTTCCTATGCACTTCTGCAACATGTTTTGCAAGTTAACATTTCCGCAGAGGCTGCAAACCGTCCTCGTGCTTTCTAACATCAAAAATTTGAATCGAAATCGAATCGAAATACTCTTTAGAATTGCAGATTTCGAAAACAAATCTTTATGGCATAGTGTTTATGGTTAAAAAGAAAAGACTTTCCACAACTTACACTTATCCTCTTTGACCTGACCTATGACCTTGAATACACAGAAATACACCTATATATTATAATATTTACTGCTTACACCTTAATTTTACATGTGAAAACAAAACAACAAAAATATACTATGAAAACAAATTGCAAAAAATAATTTCATTTGCCAATTTTAAATTAAGCTTCATTTAGCGACAAAACTTAACTTTCGATTTTATTTATTTGAAAAATGAATAAAATAAAAATGTTTAAAAGAAACAAATTCAAAATTTTATTTTGTGTTTTCGGTTTTAGTTTTTGCAATTGAAAATAAAACTGGTCACACTAACAGCACAGGGCGGGGTGCGGGGATCTTTTGATTTTGGGCTTTTACGTTTTGCTTAGTTTTACATTAATAAGTTTGTTGTGTTGTTGTGTCGTTGCATGCCTCTGTATACACATACATACACACACTTCTGCACTTTGCAACATGCACCAAAACACATACACACACACACAACCACACATGCAACCTGGAAATCTTACAACAACACATTGGCAATGGCAAATCTAACCAAGCATAACAACAACAACAACAACAGCAGCAGCAACTTGTACAACTTTTGTCATTTCCACATTAGCTTCCAGCCATAGCAGCAGCAACAACAACAGCAGCAGCAACAATAACAGCAACAACATTCTGATTGCTGCCACAACAATTGCTGCCGCCGTGTCGCTGGCCACCACAGCCATCAATACAACACCGCCCACAATGTCCAATAGTCGACCCACGGTGGCACCCGCCAGCTCCTCTAGTATTGGTGTCCTCGATTATCGCGGCACTGGAATTAGCAGCAACAGCAGCAACAACAATACCAGCAATAGCAACAGCAGCAACAACAACAGCAGTAGCAACAACAGCAGCAACATTGTTGCCACCTCAAATGCAATTGCAGCTGGCACGGGCAACAACACAACGCCGACGGCCATGTCCATGTCAATCAGTGGGCACGGCAATGCCACCAACTTGGGCTACAGGTGAGCGAATGCCCCACCACTTTGTTATTGCATATTCTTACCATATTATGATCAATTACTGATATGATCGAGTGTGTGTCAGCCAGCAGGATATATTCAAGGACTTATATAGGCTTTATGTTAGAATTTAAGCATATATGTGGTTTAAAGATACGCAGATTATGATTTTAAACAGAAAATTCGGCTCAATATAATTATATGACATTAGTGCGAGCTTAGAAACTACCAGAAAGACAGATTCCACTGAATTTCCGTTTAAGCAACAATGTTGCTCCTTGTAAACAACCCATTTAATTTATACTTACTTCTGTAAGACGATTGCAAATTAAATTTGTCTAAGTTGATTCGCTCTCTTTCTCTGTTATTGCTCTGTAATGATACACCACATCTGCAAAGAGAATTTATACGTAACAGTTCTATACTCGTTGACATAAAGGATGTTGCCAGAAACTGACAGCAAGATTGTTGCCATAAGCTCAATTGCCGCAAAAGCAGCACTTGAGGATCCTGCGTCTCTTATCATAGTTCCTTTACAAGCAAAGGGATTATTGATTTACAGAAGAAAATGCGACCCCCTTTGTTGCGCTAGCGGATTTTTCGCAAACGGAACAGAACAGCAACAGCGAAGCGGTTATGGACTTGACTGTTAACTTCGACTGTGCGAGTCAGCAGCATTATGTAGACTTCTAACAGGTGTCGGATGTGAAATAGCAGAAATGCATATTTACATATGCTAACTTAACAGACAGTGCTGTATTATGTGGAAAGTGAAATGGGGAAAAGGCATTTCATACGTAATATTTTCGAGCAGTACATACAAGTTATAAGCCCACCAATACACTGATATTATGTAGCCCACACTTTTCTTAGTACTTACTTACTTACTTACAATATAGGACATATTTTCGACCACCCTTTCGAGCAATTGGAGGCCGTATCTCCTCAATGTTGGTTATCTTCCAAAGCCTCCAAAGAGAGTGACTTTATGTAGCTATGCACTAGATCAATAATGCTATCACCAAATGTTTTCCCAACTAAGTTGAATGCCTCACGCAAAGTGTGCCTTGCGGCGTCGTCATGTTGGAAAACCATGCCTTCAGTCAATATTCCATTCAATTGGAGCACAAACAGTTCGTCAATTAATTGTGTTCCCATTTTTTCCAACAAGCGAGCTTTTTGTGGGTAGAACATGACTCGCTTGAATCTCTCTCGTACATTTTTATTCATCTACCCAACTTTAAACAATTTGTTATTTTCCAACAGACACGTCGCCTCGGCCGCTCATGCATACACAAATGCCATCAACAGCAACAACAATAGCAGCACCAGCAGTAGCGGCAACAATGTAAACACTAACAGCGCTGTTAATGTTAACAGCAACAGCTTACAGCAACATCCATCGCCCCAGCACCAGCAATCACAGTCACATTTGCAGCAGCAACATCAACAACATCAGCCAGTGGCAACGCATCCACATCAGGCGGCCAGCTCCGCTGTGGCCGCCCATATGTTGGGCGTGGGCGTAGGCATGAATCTGGGCAACCCGGCTGCCATTGGACGAGGTGGGTCAGCTGCTGCAGCTACATCAGCAACAACAACAACTTTCACAACAGCCGCAGCTGGCACAGCGATAAGCACAACAACAATTACAGCAGCAGCAACAACAACAACAACAACCACATTAATAGCCATGCCGTTTGGCTGCGTTATAAACAACAACAATAACAACAGCAACCATATTGGTGGTGGTGTTGGCGCTGGCAGTGGAGGAGCTGGAGCACACCACTCCCACACTTCTGCCCACATGCAATCGCAACCGCAATCGCAACCGCACAACACGCATCTGCACCACGTAACAGCACACCACCATCCTGCTCCCGCTAGCATTCAGATTCAATTGGGTGGTGTTGGCGGCACGGTTGGCGTTGGCGTTGGCCTTAACGTTGATGATTTGAGTAGCTCCTCCTCCTCCTCCTATGCGGCGCATCCGCTCTACAGCAACACGCATCATCAGGTAGTGTTAGTGTGTGCTGCGTGCGTTGTTTTTTAATGGTTGTATGTGTGTGTGTCTCCTGGTGCATGCATGTACAAGTTCAATTTGCTTTTGTTGTTGTCAGGGCAAAAATCTGAATTCGCCAACAAAAATGCGTGTTGTTTGTATTCGTTTCGTGCATCAAATCACATATCCCACATACACACACTCCACGCCACTTGAATAGGGACACTTGCCATTTTTGTGTTTGGGAATTAACAAAGGAAACGGAAAGCATTTGATATTGCGGTTAGCCCAAGGAGTTACTTTTACTGCTGGAAGGGAGAATGGGGATCGAGTTTGGCAGCTTCATTGACTGGGAAAGGAAGGACATCAACTAATCAGAGGGAAGACAAAGAAGTAGCAGAAAGAATACAGAGAAAAGGGAGACTGAGTAGAGAGACTAAGTAGGGAAAAGGTTAGGTAGAAGTTAGCCAAAAACAACTTATGTTTGAGGAACTATTCCTTACAGTCTAAGAGAAAGGATGAGAAAAAGACAGAGGATATAAGGAGATGGCGAAAAGAAGAAAGAGAAATGTCCGAGCGACGAAAAAGGTGAAGAGAAAGGAGGAAGCAGGGGCTACAGTGAGAATCCACAGCCAAAGTATGACAAGAGATAGAAGTAGCTGAGACAGACAGAGTAGAGAGAGTAAATAGGGAAATGATTAGGGAAAAGGTTAGGGAGAAGTAAACAAAAGACGACTTATGTTGGAGCAACTGTTTCTTATATAGCACGACCGAAAAATGGCGGATATAGACCTATAACATCTACAATATCTCCACTGATGTTTTCTTTGTCAATTCCAAAGCCACGATCGCTTTGAAACATAAGAATATGCAAGTGTCACTCCTTAACGGCGATGAGCGGTGTATGAATTTCACATATTTGTACATATTTTTCATTTGTATGCAGCATCGCATCCCTTGCATTCACCACAATCAACTCATCCCCACCACCACCACCAATCAGCAACCACCAACCAACCAGCAAGAACCCCACCCAACAACATTTTGCCCAATTTGTTTGCAACATTTACAAATTTACAAATTCATGTGCTTTGTCCATAATTTATAAATCATTGCCAGCTGAGAGAGAGAGAGAAAGAGAGAGAGAGAGCGAAGAGAGAAAGCTTTCTATCAAATTCAAAAATCTAAAAATTTCGAAAAAATTGTTTGTTGTTTTTGTGTGCCAGGCTGAAAGTGATTAGCCATTAGATATCATCATTATACATATCCTCTATATATATATATATATATCTTGTTCTCCATTATATGTTACCTGTTATAGAAACATATTCAACTTTATGCTAATGCCATCTCTTTACAGTCTCAACTAAGGCGCGACGATAACCTGGCCAAAACCAGCTGAAAGTCATACCGCGATCAAGCCTCACAGCAGCCCAAAAGGAAGCAACCAATGGCCAGACGTGGTGGCCGCCATAATAGCCATAGCAACTCCCATAGCAGCAGCAAAAGCAACACAAGCACCAGCACCAACCATATAGTGATCCAACGTACCGATCTAAGCAATCCCCCCAAACATGATGATGATGTAAGTATTATAGCTTTAACTTCTTTTTAACATAAATCTTTGAAACCTTCTACAATTTTAATATCAATTGCCAAAATTTTAATTTACTTAATTTAAAGCTAAGAAGCTGAAATTTGTAACAGAACATTTCATTATTTTATATCAGCTTTAATGTTAGCGGAGCCATAAACTGTCAATTTTTTTTATGACAGAACTTGCATAATGTTAACCTAATTGCAGAATGTTAAACAAATTGCAGCATGTTAGGCCTGCTGCAGTGTGTTAATCTAATTGCAGTATGTAAACTTATGTTGAGACTTGCTGTTGATCCTCTCTTACTATGTTAAGCCGCTCTCATTATGTTAATTAGCTCTGTATGTTATCAGATTATTTCCAATCAGTTGCAATTTGCCGTGTTGGATCATATTATGGTTACCAAGCTAGAATATCCAGTGTCTTCATGTTTGCTTGGACAATCTCTGAGGGTTCTTTGTGTGTTTGATTCATCTGGATCGCATAACAATATCATATATTTATAAACAGCTTTTTATAAAAATAGTTTTGATTATGGAAATATGCCTTTAGAGGCAAATAAAATGACTTTATTTAGCAAAAAATTGCTTGATCATTGACTAACGATACTTCATTCATTCTCATTTTTAGGTCAGCAGTAGCAGCAGCTCTTCTTCCACTTTCTCATCGTCCTCGCAGCAGCAATCATCGGTGGACTATGAGGCAGAGGATGAGAATGAGGACAGACAACGACAGAGGCAGCATAAAGATGAGAATGAAAGCTTAATGCATGTTCAGAATTTTCTCAAATGTTTTGGACCCAGCGCCTATGCAGCAGTAGGAGCAGCAAGAACAACTGCAGCAGCAAATGCAGCAGCAGCAGCAACAGCAACTGTAGCAACAGCAACTGCAGCAATAACAAACACAATCGAAGAGGCAACAAGCACTATAATAAAAACAACATCAACAGTTGCTGCCATGAGCAATGCTTCTACCTCAGAACTACGCAATTGGCGTCAGAATTCACGACCAACAACAGTTGCTGTTACCACAGCATCGACAACAGCAACATTAACATCAGCAGCAGCATCAGCAGCATTAACATCAACAGCAGCAATTACATTAACACCAGCAGCAACAACTACATTACCACCAGCAGCAGTAACTACATTGCCATCAGCAGCAGCAGCTACATCAATATCAGTAGCAGCAGCTACATTAACATCAGCACCAGCAGCTATATTAACAGCAGCAACATTAACCGTAGCAACATCAACAGTAACAGCAACATCAAACCAGGCAGTCAACAACAGCAAACCACAAAAATTTCAAATCAATACAAAATTTTTACGCAAACCCCGCAACAAATTAATGAAAATGTTGCCAACAACCACAACAGCAACAACAACATCAACATTATCTACCGCAGCAGCAACTCAAGTGCAACAGCAACCACAATCGCAACCACAACAATCACAGCTATATATCGATGATTCCAATGCCAAATTCAAAGACTTTTCAATCGACTCTCTATTGAATAAGCACAATTAAATTAGCCTTATGTGTGTTTTTTATAGTCTAATTCAAATGTTATAGCCACTGCCATAACCCACCATCACCTTACCAGATCCATCCAACAACCACAAGCCGCGTTCCTAGTTCTCCGTCAACCATTACCACCCCACGTTTTCATTTTAGGCAATCGTACCGATAGCAACTAGTATATATACATATTATATATCGTAGCCAAGTAAATCGAATAATAATTAATAATTATGTAACAGTAAGTTGTTTATTTATTACGCACATAAATGGCGCAATTAAAGCATATAGCTTAAGTCTGTAAATATTTTACTTAATTATGATATTAATAAAATTACACAATATACGCATTGTGTTAGAAGAAAAGTAACTACAACTTTGTCTTTTGATTTTTGATTGATATGAATATGGGAATATCAACAAAAGAATCTTGACTATATGTTCTACCCATAATGGTATGCTGATATGAAAATCCTGACTATTTATACGTACTTTATCCTAAGTATTATTGATAAGCATAATTACTTTTGCAACTAATTTCATAATTTTCAGTGCAACCTTATCAAGGTATTCAGCAACTCCTTCACAGTTATCTATGTCTTGTAGCTGAAGATAAGGGAGGTATATAATACCTACGAGGGTTTATAAATGGCTGGAAGCAAAAAGTCTGACATTCGAAAATTTGCAGTCAGCTGCTATGGATAAGACTTTTATACCTGAGGTTCGCTACGATGCGGAGGCTAAAGTTTGGATCGGTGCTGCTGTGCGAGAAATGTACGGACCAGATTTGTCAATTGGAGAGATCATTTTTGAGAGCCTGGGTCGACATCCCAAGCAGTTGCTACAGGTAAGACTGCGTCGTTATGTTATGTTTAACGGATGAACAAAAACAAGGATTCTTACAACACAGATTTCTGCCACGGAAAACACAAAGCTGACGGGCGAAGAGCTCCTCTTGAACTCCATGCGTGTGGCCAACTATATGCGCAACCTAGGTCTACTCCAATCGGATACTGTGGGCATCATAGCGAGCGACAACACACATCTGTCAGCGGTGGCCTATGGCTGTTTCTTCAATGGCATCGCCTTTCATGCTGTCAACATTGCCCTGGGAGAGGCCACCATTGAAAAGCTCTTTGATATAACCAAACCTCGCCTAATTTTCTGCAACGGGGATGACTACGAAAAGGTCAGAGCAGCCACGGCAAAGTTAGATGTGAAAATTGTGACCATGCGGAATCATAAAGAAGGTGCCATTCCCATTGATGAGCTTTTGACCACACCCGTTGAGCCATTCTTTCAACCTGCTCGCCTGGAGAAGGGTCTGGACCAAACCCTGGTCATTCTCAACACTTCGGGCACAACGGGTACACCCAAGGCAGTTCCCATCAGCAACAGCCACAGGCTCGTCAACATTAAGCCGTAAGAGAATTTCACTCCTGCTCATAAAACCAAATCCTTAATCATCTACTCATCTGACAGCATGGTGACCATTGAGGATGTGATCTACTCCCAAAGCACCCTGGACTGGTTTTCTGGTGTATCAACTTTAATCTGGTCTGGTGCACTCAGCGTCAGGCGAATCATAACGGATAAACCAATCGATCCAGTTCAATATCTACGTATTATTGAGGATTACGGCGTAACAACTCTGGTCACTCAGCCTCAGTATTTGGCAATGATACTCAATTGCCCGGAAATAGAGAAAACGAATCTGAGTCGCATACGTTACATGATCTATAGCAGTGGGCATTGTCCCGTGAAGACGCAGAGGAACATACGCAGCCGCTTTCCGCACACCATGTTGTCCTATATTTATGGATTAACGGAACTCGGAACAGCTGCGGTTAATTTCTTCGTCGATGCGAAGCCCGGATCGGTGGGACGTTTGGCGTCGGGCCTTAAATTGAAGATACTGAACGAGCAAGCCAAAGCACTGGGGCCAAATGAGGTGGGCGAGGTGTGCATCCACAGTGACCATTATTGGGCCGGATACATTGGCGAGCCAGAGGAAACAAGCCATCTGCGGGATGAGCAGAAGTGGTATCACACTGGTGACTTGGGCTATGTAGATGATGATTGCTTCCTCTATTTGGTGGACCGCAAGAAGGATATGCTCAAGTACCGCGGTCTTATGTACTATCCACATGATATAGAGAAAATCATCAGCCAAATGCCGAATGTGTCGCATTCTTGCGTTTTTGGCGTGTGGCAGGAATACACTGGAGATGAGGCTGCTGCCGTGGTGGTCAAGAAAGCGGGAACTGAATTGAACGCTCAGGAGGTGAAAGACTATGTGGCACAACATGCGGAGGATAAGCACTTGCATTTGTACGGAGGTGCCATAGTTGTGGATGAACTACTTAAGACAGTGAATGGCAAGCCAGATCGACGAGCTAATAAGGATTATTATTTGAAGCTAAAGAATGTGAATTAATGTAGATTAAGATCTTCTATATATCAAGATGTCGCGATATGTTCATATAGATATATGTACATCGATAACTTGGGGATAACTTGGACACATGTATATCGAGATATTTTCCACCGCCACTCCAAGAAGAGCTTCTAGAATGCCACAGGAACTCCTGGTAGTTCGTAGAGCAAAACAGTGACAAAAACATATTGAAGATCCACAGGAGCAAGCGCAGCGATGCAATAGGATTAGGAAACACACAACAATTGATTTTGTATATGGTATATATTTATATATATTTATATTTATAGTTGTATATTTAAATGTAATTGGAGTTCTGAATTGTTTAATTGTAAATTAATTAACTAAGTTAATTAAGGACTTAAATAAATCTGCCATCATAAATGTGTATATTCATAATATATGTCGTATAATTAGAATTGGAATCGTTATCCTTTTTTTTCGCATTTCGAATTCGAATTTAAAAAAGACAAAATCACTCAAAAATCAAATTGTGCAATTTATATAAAGAATTAAAAATTTTGATTTTTCGAACGGATTTACGAGCTTACGAGCTAAGAGAACAAACGACGACGACGACGACACAGAGGAGGAAACGGAGGTGGAATAGGAGTAGAGTTGCAATAGACGACGACAAGGACAAAGACATTTATAGCTAGTAATTGTAATAAAAGTCTAAGGAGGATCCATAGAATTAGGACAGGGCCAACAAACACTTGGACAACGACAACAACAACAACGACAATGACGACAACGACGACGAGAAGGAGGAGATCAAAGAGCTGGAGCTGTCCAATTGGTTTAGTCCAGGTCCAGATCCTGCTTATGTTCGTAGTAGTAGAATGGGTCACAACTCGTAGGTGATGTTGTTGAGATGATCGCGCGTCTTGCGCGCCTTGAAAGGAGCCGCAAAATGCTCATACGCATTCTCCGCATTGTACGAGGAGCAGCGTCGCAGGCGATGATGTTGCAGGGAACTGCTGTAGGGAGCATTGTGACCACCGCCGCCGCCGCCAGAGCCAAAACAGCGCATAGCGGCGCACAGCAGGGAACACCAGCGCCAGGACGAGGCGAATGTATAGAAATTGTGAGTGTTGCCACTGCTGCTGCTGTTGTGGTGATGTGGATGCTTGGACAGCAGATGCTGGCGGCTGTGATGCAGATAGGGATTATAGTTGGCACGGAAGTGGCTGACGCCGCCGCTGCTGCTGCTGGCGCCGCCATCACTGCTGTGGCCACTGCTGCTGCTGCTGGTGCTCCGACTACGGCTTCTGCTGCTCTGGAAGAGATTGCCATTATTGTGAGCCGCCTGGGCAAAGTCCTCGTAATCCAGATGGGGGCCATAGGCAAAGTCACGATCAATGGAGACGGCCGGAGTGATAAACATGAATTGACTATACTTGTGGCTTCGATTGCTAATGCTGCGTGGCCTTTGGCTTTGGCTGGTGCTGCTCCTAGAGCTCCTGGATCGAGTGTTGCTGCGGTGTTGTTGCTGTTGCTGCTGCTTAGCCAAGGAGTTGATTAAGGTTTGATTTGTGTCCAGCGAGGAGGCGTAGCTGTTGCTTAGCGAGATATCATTGTTGTTGTTGTTGGTGTTATGGTTGACATGGCTGCTATTGTTGTCATTGTTGTTGTTGTTCATGCTGTTGCCGCTGCTGTTGTTGTGCGTAAAGATGCCCGCAGGAGTCGGCTGGGTGGTGGTCACAGTTGGCTGCTGCTGCTGCTGTTGGGGTTGATAATGCTGATATTGCAGTTGGAGAGGCGGCTGCTGTCGTTGTTGTTGCCGCTGCTGGGCAGGCTTGGGCCGACGCTTGGCATTTGGAGCTGAGGTCTGTGGTGTTGCCGCTGCTGTTGTTGTTGCAGTTGGTGGTGTGGGCGGTGGCGGCAATGGTAATGGCAACAGTTGCTGCTGCAGCGCTGGTGATGTGGTTGTGGGCGTGGAGCCAACAGAGGGCATCCATCATCTTGTGTCCTCCGCCCCGCTACCGCCATCATCGGGCTTAACGATTTGGTAGGTGATCAAGTACTCCGGATACGACTGACAAGAGGTTAACATAGAATGGTTATTCAGCATGGTGGTGTAATGGGGCATGCAAACTTACCTGTTCACCCCGATAGACCACATATTCGGCAAAGTGCAGGCCACCAGCCGAGGGTCGTCCAATCACCGAATGATGTCCGGGCGGTGCGTGAGCCATCTTCATGGCGCTGTATTGCAAAAAGGATTTTCCCAGCGCCACACGGCACAGCAGCAATTGTCTGCAACACACACACACACACACACATAAAGGGGTAAATGAATGCTCCGACAGTGTTCAATCATTCCGCTCACCTGGTGCAAGCATAGCAGCTCTTATCTTTGTGCGAGGGACAGCCTATGCCGCCACCAATGCCATACACATACTGATTACTCTTGGAGCTGTGCTCCGCAAAATATATGCCGGCCCCAAACATTCCCCCAATGTAGGCGTGACGCTCATCGAAGCCCCGCTGCACAATGGCATTGATGAAGGGGCTGCCATGGAAGAGCATGCGCTCATTGGACTGCAGATAGTTCTCCTCGGCAATCTCCTGGCGGCGATGCGCATAGCGTTCCCACAGCTTTCGATTCTGTACCTTTTGTACCTGCAGGGAGAGAGAGAGACAGAGCAGTGAGATCATGGAGGCGGAGCACAATCAGAACACTTGAATCAGGAACCCAAATTCTAGAATTCCATAACTTACCCTAACAATGTTGTAGCGCGTGAAGTAGCCGCCAGCCTGGCCATTGTCGCGATGCTCGCGTATGGTGGCCTGCATCTCCTCCTCGACGGCCACAAATTCCTTGTCATCCGGCAACAGATCCACCAGCAGAGTGCAGAGATTCACATTGTTGCCAATGCCTGTGGAATGAGATGAGGTCATCAGGGCGTGGGTGAAGAATGTCCCAAGTCCTCTTACCTGTGGTGGCTCTCAGCTGTGCTATGCCCTTGAGTATCTTGTGGCGAAAACCGTATGCGGAGACGCCCACCTGTTTGAGATCATCGTGGCCCATCTCGGCCAGAATGTCCAGGGTGATTTGTTCGCGCTCAAACAGCTCGATGAGATGATGTAGCTGTTGACTGCTCAGAAAGCCGGAGACATTTGTAATGGACTCCGCATCGGGCAGCAAATCCTCATTAACTGAGGACTCAGCGCCATTCGCCTCAGCCCCCTGGGCAGGACTCATGCGTGTGGAGCTGGCCATAGGCAGAGGAACGGGCACACTGAGTGTCATGGAGGCACCAGATGGCAGCAGCACTGTCTCCGTGGTGGGTGACAACATCGCACTGGATGTGGACGACGTTGACGCTGGTGCCGTTGCTCCTGTAGCTGGTGCTGATGCTGTGGCATCCGGTGCAGGCGAGTTGCTGGCCAGAGATTGGGTGGAAGAACTCAACGCATGCTGGCTGAGCGAGATGGCCATGGCATCCTGCAGTAGACACTTGACATCATCAGCTGTGGCCAGTTCAATGGGTGTCTGACCCTCCTGGTTCTTCATATACGCATCGGCTCCGTGGGCCAGCAGCAGGGAGCACAGCTGGGTGCGTCCCTTCTGGGCAGCCTCGTGCAGCGGGGTGAATCCCCACTTATCGGTGGCATTCACCACCGTCTTGTGCTTGATGAGCAGCGCCGCAATGTCCAGATGACCATAGGAGCTGGCATTGTGAAGGGGTATCAAACCGCCCTTATCCTGGGCATTCACGTCGGCGCCATGCTCCAGCAGATACTCGGCGCACTCGAAGTTATTGTAGCCGGCGGCCAAATGCAGCGGCGTGGAGTTGCGGCCCTGGGCATCGCGACAGTTGATGGTCTCGGGCGTGACCAGGCGCTGCACTCGGGCCAGGTTGCCCTTTTTGGCGGCATCGAGCAGGGCCGACGGGCCACGCAGCAGCTCAGCCACATCGTGATCGGATTCCTTGACCAAATCGGCGGGCGTGGCTCCATCGCGATTCTTCTTCATGGGGTCGGCGCCGTGCTTAAGGAGCAGCTTGCATATGTCATACTTGCCCTTGGCGGCCGCCTCGTGCAGCGGCGTAAACTTCCACAAATCCGATACATTGACATTGGCCCCATGCTTCACCAGCAGCTCGGTAACCTCATAGTGGCCATAGGAGCAGGCATTGTGAAGGGGCACTAGGCCACCCTTGTCCGCGGCATAGACCTCGGCGCCGTGCTCCAGCAGAAATTGGACGACGGGCACACGATTAAAGCCGGCGGCGAAATGCAGCGGCGTGGAGTGGCGTCCATCGAGATCGCGACAGTTGACGGTGTGCGGATTGTTTAGCACAATGCGCCGCACTGTATCCAAATCGCCAGCTTTGGCGGCATCCAGCAGATGCGTCTCACTGTCCGGCGGATTCTTGAGCAGATTAAGCACTGCATCCGAGGCCAACTGGGCCGCCGTGAGGCCCTCCAGTGAGACGATGCTGGTGTCCACCGCATAGGAGAGCAGCAGACGCACCGCCTGCTCATCCCGGGCACACCGATGTAGTGGGGTCTGACCCAGACTGTCCAGAGCATTGACCTTGGCGCCCTGCTTCAGCAGCGTTTCAATGGCATCATAGTGGAGCAGCTCCGAGGCTAAATGCAGTGGTGTAAGGAACGCCTTGTTCTTCTCGTTAAGCAACGCCCCCTTGCGGGTGAGCAGCTCCAGCAGCTGCTTACGCTTGCCATCCACACAGATGACGGCCAAATGGAGCGGCGTGTCGCCTGTGTAAGGATGCACAAAGTTGACGATCTCGGCACAGATGAGTTTCTTGGCACGCGACACATCGCACTTCCGGCACGCGTCCAGCAGGCAATGACCCTTGTATTCAACTGGAATGGGAGAGCACAAGAGGAGAGTGAGTGAATGATGGACCAAATTTAGGATATTTTGGATACATTTTAGTGGGATCATTCAAGTGGTGTGTACTCACAGGCAATGCGCTCGCGCAGCTCCCGCGTCGGAGCCGCATCAATGGCCGACTTGTTGTGGCAGTTGAGCAGGGTGGGATCGGCTCCGCGGCTGAGCAACAGGCTGCACACCTCGACGCGGCTCTTGGAGGCGGCCTCGTGCAGCGGCGTGAAAGCCCACAGATCATTGGCGTTGACATTGGCACCGGCCTGTATCAGCAGTTTGGTCACATCGAAGTGACCATAGGAGCAGGCATTATGCAGCGGCACCAGGCCACCCTTGTCCTTGGCATGAACATCGGCGCCATTGGCCAGCAGGATTTCCACGATGCCAATGCGATTGTAGCCAGCGGCCAGATGTAGCGGCGTCGAGCGTCGCCCGTCGCTGGCATGACAGTTCACATTGAGTGGCGTGAGCAGCGCCAGCAAACGATCCTCGGCCCCCGAACGGGCTGCCTCCAGCAGCTCATCCTTGCGATATTCGCCAGTTAACACTGGTCGTGTGGCATCGTCGGCCAGCTCCAGAGGTGTCTTTTGCTCTGAATTGCGTATCGTGTGATTCGCTCCATGCTGCAGCAGGGCCAGACACACATCTACCTTGCCCTTGCTGGCCGCCTCATGCAGTGGCGTATAGTTCCAGTTGTCGGTGGTGTTGGGACTAGCGCCGGCCTTCAGCAGCAATCGCACCACCTCAGCGTGGCCAAACGAACAACAGTTGTGCAGCGGATGCAGGCCACCCTCATCACAAGCCTGTATGGAGGCGCCACTATTCAGTAGAAACTCTACGACCTCGCGACGTCCATAGCCTGAAAGATAAAGTAAAGGAGAGAATGGATGAAAATGGGTTAACAAGTCCTTCATAGGGAAACAATGGAAGAAAATGTAAGAATGTATAACGATGGGAATACATCGAGATTGCTTGGAGACCATGTGCAGATGCATCATTTGTAAGTTAACTAGCTAACCCGGTGTGCGTCGACTCCTATATGTACTTTTGTGTTATATATTCCGTCGATATATCGTCGATATATAGCCCCATTTATAAATATATGAATTCTTGAAGGAACCATAACTGAGTATCGTTTTCGTCCACGATTCATTCTGGCAAGTTTGGGCAACGGAACTACAACTTTCTATTCATTTAGAAGAGGGTATATACATCTTACAGTTACAATCGATTCTTATACCATATTTAGTGACCAGGAATAATCCATTGGTTCCACAAGATACAAATTTGGAAATACTCAGATACGATAAGATACGATATCAGCGATACAAATCAAGAATAGTAGTTAATCTCATAAACTTTCTAAGACTTATGCTGACATCACAGTGTTTAGCTCAAACAAACCGATAACAGCAATCGATAACATTCTAATTGTATCACTCCTTCACACTGTGTGCCATTTGTACTTTGACAAAGTGCTTGGCTGATGAAATATTAATGCCCTCTGACTCATATATAAGAAAGTTGTTTGTATCTATTGATTTTGAGTGCACACTGAGAGAAAATTAGCCACACTTATGCACTTCAGTTAAGAAAATATGAAAAACACAGCAACGACAAAAGAATAATCTAGTCCGATTCTTAAACTGTCTTAATAGAAAACATCTTCATCTGCCTAAGAACTTTGAGCATAACTCAATCTTCTTATCTACTGGCAAATTTCTCCAAGTGTAGATTGATATTTTGAGTTAAGGATGTCGATTAATCTAATCATGAACATGTTTGAAAGAAAGATACGCCCCCTCCAAAGAGGGTATAAGTAGGACAGCACAGCACGCGATCAGTCAGTCCCGTAACCATGAGTATGCCATATTTCCCAGAGGTTCGCTACAATGCGGAAACCAAAGTTTGGCATGGCGCTGCCGAACGTTCTACATACTTTCCGGATTTGTCAATTGGAGAGGTGATCTTTGAGGAGTTGAGTCGCCATCCCAAGCAGTTGGCTCAGGTCTCGGCCACAGAGAACACGCGGCTGACCAGGGAAGAACTCCGCCAGAACTCCATGAGTGTAGCCAACTATATGCGCAACTTAGGTCTTCGCCAATCGGATATTGTGGGGATCATAGCGAGGAATACCACACATCTAGCGGCGGTGGCCTATGGCTGTCTCTTTAATTGCATCGCCTTCCATGCTGTCAACATTGCCCATGAGCAGGCAACCATTGAGAAGCTCTATAATATAACCAAACCTCGAATCATCTTCTGCGATGGGGATGAGTATGAGAAGGTGCGAGCGGCCACGGCAAAGTTGGATGTGAAAATTGTAACCATGCGGAATCATAAGGAAGGTGCTATACGCATTGATGAGCTGCTGGCTACACCCGTTGAGCCATTCTTTCAACCTGCCCGGCTGGAGAAGGGTGTGGATCAAACCATGGCCATTCTCTGCACTTCGGGCACCACGGGTACACCCAAGGCAGTGCCCATCAGCAACCACCACAAGATAATCAATTTTAAAGCGTAAGTAGGAAGCCCTTAAGCTTAGCTCAACTATTTAACTCCAATCTTGGCCAACCATAGCATGCTTACCATTGACGACGTCTACTACACTCAGAGCACCCTGGACTGGTTTTCGGGTTTGGGTGTTCTAATTTGGTCTGGCGCCTTCAGCATTGCCCGCGTCATAGCGGACAAGCCCTTTGATCCAGTTGAGCATCTGCGTATTATTGAGGAGCACGGAGTCACAATTCTAATGGATCAGCCTGGCAGCATGGCCATGATGCTGAATTGTCCAGAGTTTGAGAAAACGAATTTCAGCAGTGTTCGGTTTCTGTTCCACAGCGGTGGACATTGTCCCGTGGAAGTACAGAGAAGCATACACAGACGTCACCCGCACATTTTCTTGGCACAGATTTACTCCTTCTCGGAACTGGGAGGGACGGCTTCGATTAATTTATTCTTCGATGCAAAGCCCGAATCGGTGGGCCGCTTGGCGACTGGCCTCAAGCTGAAGATACTCAACGAACAGGGTGAGGCATTAGGACCAAATGAAGTGGGCGAGGTGTGCATCCACAGTGACCAACATTGGGCAGGATACATGGGCAACCCGGAAGAAACACGCATTATGTGGGATGAGGAAAAGTGGTATCACACTGGCGACTTAGGTTATATGGATGATGATCACTTCCTCTATTTGGTGGATCGAAAAAAGGATATGCTCAAATACAGGGGTCATATGTACTATCCACATGATATAGAGAACGTCATCAGCCAAATGCCGAATGTTTCCGAGGTCTGCGTGTTTGGCGTTTGGCAGGAATACACTGGCGATGAGGCTGTGGCCATGGTGGTCAAGAAATTGGGAACTGAATTGAGTGCCCAGCAAGTGGTCGACTATGTGAATCAACAAAAGGAAGCCAAACACTTGCAGCTGAATGGCGGAGCCATCATTGTGGATGAACTGCTGAAAACTGCGACTGGCAAAACAGATCGGCGTGCGAATAAGGAACGCTATCTGAAGCTGAAGAATGAAAGTTAGAAGAGTCGGCAGGAGCCATTCAATCGAAGCCAAAAATAGTTTCCTATATGTAATTCCGCCATTTCAGTCTGGTTTTATATATAGACTTGCTGAAAATATGCACAGCAGAGATACGAGAATGTACATATTGCGGCGCTCTATAAGTTTTGCGAAACAACTTTGTTTGGCCATTCACTTTGTGGCCAAAAACATAAAAAACCATTACGAAAGTTGCGTGAAAAATTAATAGAATGGAAACATATTTGTTTAGTTGCTTTTGCCTTACTTCATGTTGTTATAGATTTTGTTAATACAAAGTTAAAGCTGCTCCTCGAGCGCTCAAACATAAAAAGTGGCCAACAAAAGTTTGTTTTATTGTTAATAGCCACGTTTGCTGCGATTGTTTGTTTGAAGGTTAATTTTGGTTTTAAGTACACTAAGAAAAATGTGATATAACCTAATTTCAGTTGGAGTTCTTAACTATACCAGACCTACTCGAATCTCAGATATTCTTCATTTGTTTCATGGAGAAATAGAAGATGCCAAAGTAAGCTATATTTTTGGTGTCCTACAAGGCCCTTTGTAATTGTTTTTATGATATGCGGATTAACCTTTACTTTATACGACTTCATGCAGAATATCAACTCTAACTGATAGCTAAGGGTTAATTTAAGAGATATATGAGAAGTTTTTATTCTTGAGCAATCGTTTTTCTGATTTCTTAAATAAGAAGTAAGTCTAGGCGTTTCCATTGTTAAATTATGAACTTTCTGATATTTCAAAGATAAATATCTACAGTGAGGTTTCAAGCATTCAAGAGATTTTGATGGGTAAATATTGTATCTAAGTCTTATCGCTGCGAATTTAGGCCTGAGTGCACTATCTGATCATACGAATGAGGGTCTGAAATTCAAGATATAATAAGTTCTTACAAGAAGAACGCAAAAGACAATTCCAATCAGAGAACTGCAAAGATGAACCGCAACTACTAGTTAGTTACTGGTAAGTGAGGTGTTTATGGCGGTATTTGAGTGAACGAAAGTTAGGCACTCTTACAGTACTCTAATCATCAGATCATCATCATCAGTACTATATGAGCTTACACTCATCGTGCAATATATCGATATAGATACTCGATTATGTTTTGGAATGTAATCATAGCCTAGCAATGGAGGTGTTTAATTAAATAAGTAGTTGAACAAATGTTTAACCATCTTTTCTATTAGAATTACAGTCTAAATTCTCCTTAGCGAAAATTCATTATACAGATTGAAGCTCCCTTGTATGGAAGAGTGTTGTGGCAAAGTTCCACTGTACTTCTGCATTAGCTTTAAATATCGTTTAGATATGTACTTGGTTATCTATATATGTAAATATATAAACATTTCTATCACATATGAAATGTCTGGGCCATAGAAATATATCAACAAATTCTTGCAAATTCTTTCTTATAATTTCTGGAAGTTTTAGTAAATTTGGAAGTTGCTTTAAAATCTCTTAAATCTCTATATATTTCTATATAGTTTCAAGTGCAAACATTAAAGTATCAGAATGGCCTTCCTTTTCTAGGCAACACACACACACACACTTTATCAGCATGTCCAAAATTTGTAAGGGCGTTTACTAAAACCTTCATATAAACGAAGAAAGCTGTGCAAATAAAAGATAACAACAGCATGCCTGATATATAATGAAAACGTTGGTAGAATAGGGGGATCGAGGTGGAAATTGAGATTAGCACGCTTATAGTTATGTCCATGAATAAACGTGAGTTTCAATATGTGTTGCATGTGTGTAGGAAATGGTATGGCAACAGGTGTTGAAATTTAATGTGGCAGGAAAGTGAACTCAACTTCGACAAGGTGAAAACTTTAACAAACAAATAAGCAACATTTTAATGTATGAGTTGTTAAAGAAAGAGGTATCACTTTATTTTCGCTAAAGAACGTGACAAAAGACCAGAGACAACGAAGACAGTGGATAGACATAAACTAAGAAACCAGTTTAAAAGCCAAAAGAAGGGGCAACAAAAATTATAATGATGAATCATAGACGGGCTCGACCAAAAAATAATAAAAAAAATACATTATAAAAAGTCACAGCCCAATTGATATGCAAGGGGCGTGACTTGAACTACTGCTCCCCCTGCTAACCGCTGCCCCTGCGTTAAAAAAAAGAAACAGTTAATTTAGCTAAGCAGCAGACAGACAGACAGATAAAAGAGTGAAATTTATTTGTGTCCACAGCAGAAATGTATGTATGTATGTGTGTATATGTATGTGTTTTTTGATGATTCGCAATGGAAATGTAAACTAGGCCAAAGTCACAACAAAAGACGCAACATATAGCTAGTCCAAAAGACGTCAGCAGGATGCCAGGCACACGAGCACACAATGTGCAGCACAGCAGCCACAACAAGTTACACCACCACCAACGCTTCCCCCCAATACCACCCCCATGCCTCTCATGCCAGTCCCTACGCAACAGTCCGTTATGAAAATCAAAAGAAAAAAAGACAGAAAGAAAGCTTAGTTAAAGCTTTGATGGGACTTGTACACCCTGCAGACTTGTTAAATATGAAATATCAAATGAGTGTATATAACAGATATAAGGTATTTTTAAAAGACATCCCCATTCCACCCTGAAATTGTTATCTAAAGCGATCCTTATTATGAAACCTATATGATATAGTAGTTGGATTAGCAGAAATTTTACATATTCTTGATTTACATGAATAAGAAAGTCATTATGAAAGTATGGTTAAGAAATCTTCACATCAGATTAGTAGCCAATTCAGCCAAGAGGCTTATTAGGATAGCTTGAAAATTGGTCCCCTTACCAATCCCAGTTTAATCAATCGTTTCTATAGCTGTTACAAGATATAGTAATTTGATATAGATTCTTACATACAATAAGCAGTCCCTGATACAATCTCAGCTTAATATCTTTACAACTATCAATTAAAAGGCCATGGCTATAACGACTGCTAAGACTAAACATCCATATTTTATAGGGTATAACAATTTCAAATGCAACACATTAGCGAGAGCTGGTGACTATGGATGGGAGAGCATGGTGGGGTTGCCGGAAACAAGCCCGAGCTAAAAACTAGGTCAACTCTCGACGCCATTGGAGTGTCCGTCCAACCCAGGGCGACCGACAACAGCCGAGCCCCGACTACAATGACGAGCGGTCGTCGTAGTCGTCGTCACACCCAGGGTGGCATAAGTAGCTCAAGGCCGCTAAAAATGCACACACATATGACAGGGGGGGGAGGTAGATAGGGACAGATGTGTGGGAGAAGTAGGCGTAAAAGGGGTGGTGGTGGCCCAAACCAAAGTCCTTCAACCTTTGTTGCTGTGCTATGCTTTGCTTTGCTTTGCTTTCTTGGTTGTCTTTCTGGCATTATTATTATTTTTATTATTATCTCCGCCGACGGCTGGTGCTGCTGTTACTCACCCGCTGCAAAATGCAATGGCGTCGATTTGCGTCCCGCTGTGTCGCGCGCATTCACTGTTTGTGGCGTTATCAGCTTCTTCACTTTAGCTATTTCACCCGTTTTGCAGGCCTCGAAGAGCTCACGCAACGGATCGTTGGCCATGACCGTATCAAGATTAACATTTAGTATGGCGCGACTCCGACTGCTGGCCATATTGTGTGCTGGTTTTGTTTTAGTTATTATTATTGTACCAAGCCCCGCGACCCCTCTGCCCCACAGCCAATGCTTTTGTTTTGTTTACACTACGCACAAACACAAAGACACCGCGCCCTCAAAACCACTAACCATACGCGTTAGCTTCTTTATTAGCATATGTGTGTGCACAGACGTACGGCTATACATATGTCTCCTCTATCTGGTAACCAGATGTGTCGACTACACTATTTCTTAGCTCATTTTAAATGTGTGTTTGCACTTATTTGCCATTTTCACTTTGTGTGTAGGTGTTGGGGGTGGCAGTGCAGCAGGCAGGAGCAACAATTAGAAGCGCCACGCTTGCAAAAGCAAACCGTGGATTTTTTTTCCTGTGATTATGTTGTATATCTATATCTAATGCACAATATTGCACTTGCATCCAAAATCAATATAAATGCTTTCGGATTTGGCTACGACTACGACTGCGAGTGACTTTATTTTAATGTGTTTTGACTATATCGATATAAATATGAGCTACAGCGTTGCTTCCACGATTCGATAGCTAACAGCTGGTCACATTGCCCAGGCATTCGCGATATTTTATGCAAAAGGGGGCTGTTTGAAATCAAGTCAATGTCGTTAAATTCATACTTCTAATATGTAACAATTGAATTAACAACATGTCGGAATTTAACTAAGCCTTACATATTTATACATTTTTCTTTTAAATATCTTGCATACAATTTGAATTGGCGGCCATGTATACAAAGGACACTCAGCTGAAGTATCGACAAGCAATTTCTTTTCTTTGTCGATATATTGACAATGAAGGAACAGATATCGCCACCACATTTGCATATTTTTAAATATTTGCAATAACTTCCTGATTCTTTATCAGCATGCTTAAGTCGAATATTTAAATGTAATAATTAAATATTACAAATATCTGCAAAAATGTTAGATGCTTAAATGCCATTGTCATAACGTTCTATTTTAACATTCTAACTTCATAATGTTAATTAACAGAGGTGCGGAGTCTTTCGCTTTCCAACACCGTGACCACTTTTTTGTTATTGTGTTTAGTATTTTTATTTTTTAATACTGATGTATATTCTCGTTTTAGAACTGCGGTCACACTTGACTTTGACTGCATGCCAACAACAATGCATGTTATTTGGTTTTTAACTAAAAAACGTATAAAACTTAAAAAGTGTGATTAAAAATAACAACAATTCGTTGGCAGTGCACTTGTGCATGTTAACGACAATGGTGTGGTTTTAGCGGAAGTATATAATATCGCAACGACGTGCAGCAAAAGTGAATCAGAATTTTTCCAGCACACACACATACACACTTGCTGGCAGCCCAAACCAGTTGTTGTTGTAAATAAGTGCAAGTGAAGCAGAGCGCAGATTGGAATTGGAAACGCAAAAGAAAGGGAAGCTAGCAGCAGCTACCATTATCATTATAACAAACACAAGCACACAGGCAGCAACGAGAACGCCAACGACAACAAGCGACAAGCAAAAGTGGAAGCCAGCTACCACCCCCAATTTGGTGTTGCAGTGCCAACGGCAACAAAGCCATGTTGTTGCAGCTCTAACAACAGCAACAGCCAACACGCTTCGCTGGGCACGCGAGACAACTAAAGCAGCGACAAGCTTCAACGGAGCTCTGTCACATCCAAATCATTAGGCAGTAAGTGGGCGCCCAGACAGAGTGCCACTTAGTTTCTCTAGCAGAGCAAAGGAATAGACATAATTGTCGCTTCACAAAATGGAACTGAAAGTTTGGGTGGAAGGCATACAGCGGATTGTGTGCGGAGTGACTGTGAATACAACATGCCAGGTATTGATTTTTACAAATGATTTCATTTGATTTGTCCTTTAATCGTGATATGCTAATGTTGTGCCCTATTACAGGATGTGGTGTTTGCCTTGGCCCATGCCACTGGCAAGGTCGGGCGATTCACTTTAATCGAACGCTGGCGCAATAACGAACGACATTTGGCGCCCAATGAGAATCCCATGAAGCTGCTGCTCAAATGGGGCGAGTATGCAAATGATGTGCAATTCATTTTGCAACGATCCGAGAACAAGCAACAGCAGCCGCAACAACAACAACAACAGCAACAATCGAGCAATGCCAACAATAATAGCAACAACAACAATTATGCTGTGATGACAACGAAAAAGCCGCTGGGACTGAGCAACAACAACAATAATAACAATAACAAGCAGCCGCCGCCCACATTGCAAAAACAAAAGTCCAACGTGGAGCTGGGCTATCGCACAAAAGAGCTGAAAAAAAGTTTTGGGTGAGTACGAATGCAAATAACACAGGCCTGTTCCGAATTCCGAAATTGGAAATCGTTTCTGTAACAATTCCGCCAGTGACGATTGCAGTCGGACTTCGAAACAGGCCTAAAACAAAACCGTATTTTATAAAAACACAGCACGATTTTTACACACAAAGAGCTCTGTTGCAGTTGTGTATCTTTGACCCAATACTTGTAGATATCACTTAATTGCAGAGTCAGGGGTAGATGAAAATACGCATTTCCAACCCTATTAAGACTATATTCTTGATCAGGATAGCCAGCCAAATCGGTGTAGCCAGTTGCGTCTGCTTCGTGTGAACATCGAGATCTACAAAAGAAACAAACCTAAAAGTAATCACTTCTTTTCATTGAAGAAGTTTTGTTATAATAAAGTTTTATTACTGGAAACTTAGCCCAACAAATCCTCTAGATTTGTAGCAAACTGTGATCTGTTATCGAATATCCAATTCAATGTTCACAAGTAATCACCAGTGGGCGTAGGCAGTCGTAACCACTTCACCTCTGAGATAAACTTTTATAAACTCGGGACATTGTCAACATATAGCTTGTGTAGAAATTATCTTTACAATCTTATTTGTATACGAAAATGCACTCACCCCAAGCGGACACCTTGTGAATTCCTTAAACAGATTGAAAATCAATATTGCAATCGGATTGTAAGCGTGATTCAGTAATATAGATTGGATATGAACTCATGCGAAACCAAAACGTGTATGCATTTATAATAATTATAAATTATTTGGGTTTCTATGCAATATATATATTTTATGTGCGTCATTTCAATGCCAGTTGCTAATTATTGTTCATCATTTCAATCATCAAAATATGGTTAATTTTATAATTAATTATTTACAAACAAATATAGTATCTTATGATTTAAATATCAAATATATACAGCAACTAAAAACCTAAATATAGACCATCACAAATAGAAAACAAACTTAAAACTTATGAGAACCTTTTCACCGATGACGTTTTCTTTTAATAATTTTTTTAAACTTACAATTAGCCCCTAAAATCCTCTGAAAATTCACCGTACACATTTGTAATCATTTGTAATTCGGATCTGTTATCGTAAAACCAATTCATTGTTAACAAGTAATTGCCAATGGGCATGGAAAGTCGTAACAATTCAGGCCTAAGATAAAAATCTTTTACATATTGGTCACCCTGTAAATATAGCTTGTGTAGAAATACTCCTTACAATATTATTTATATATGAGAATGCACTCACCAAAAGCGGACACCTTTGGTCGACGAAGTTTGTGAATTCCTTAAACAGATTGAAAATCAATATTACAATCGGATTGTAAGCGTGATCCAGAAATCGGCAGATATCAACTTTTAGTTCATAAAGCCAAGGCTTGTAACCATTGGCTCTCTTAAAGATTTTTCCATGTACGATGACCTTATTAATGGGTTCCAAAACAGTTGCATTAAAATTGAATGTATTTCTATCCCGCCGGACTGCCTTGATGCGACAATTCTGAATGACTATCCATGACTTGTTGTAGGACTCACAGACAGCATTTGTGAACTTAAAGATGACAGCTTCCTAAGGAATTAAATAGTAAATCACACAACTAAATCAATGAAGCCTTTTAAAGCACTTTTGTAAACTGAAGATTATTCCCCAACGAATCGGCATTTGGCAATGAATTTGATTAGAATTAGGTTTCAGGTTATAATTTCTGTATATTTTAAAACCTGAATTATTATATTTTCTATTGCACTGATTACGCGTTAAGGAGAGTTCCGGTTAGAACAACAAGTGTAAATGAGAATCCAGAACAATGATTGTTTTTCGATTAGGCTCATATTTTTAAGAAGACACAACGAACGTCACAAGGAGAGACGTTTTTCTCACAGGGTTTCTCAATAAGACATGACAATTCAAACGAGTTTTCCGACACCTTTCTATTCTATGTTATTCTTGACTTCGTTGGGTAAAATTTTTTCTTTTTAAAAGCTTGTTTGTATCCTCAATCATATCCTTCACCAATTGATCTAAAATTTTGCACACACATGTTAAATTTGGATGATTTGCTAAGTTACGACTCTCTAAATCAAAAATAGATTATTACCACAGAACGCGTTCTTATACTTATACTTATATTATGATTTTTTATTCCAACGTTCGATTTAAACTCACAGTTACTAATTACTTACATTGTATGTGAATTTTTGAAATAAGAACACTATAAGACATGATCCGAAAATGATTAGTCTATTCAGCAGCACCATTTTGGCAACTGTGAATAAATGACAAAATCAGCGAATAATGCAGCTTGTTTTATAGATTTGATACGAAATCATGCGAAACCAACACGAGTATGCATTATACAATCATCAATCAAACCCATCCAACAATTATTATTCCGGTACAATTCTTTTCTTTCTTTTTGTAAATAGATAATCGCCACTGGGAAAGAGAGGCGTAACAATTAAAGCTCGAGCTAATTACCGGTAACTAGTTGATGACCTTATAAGCATAGTTTGTTTAGAATTTAGGATTTAGAATATTATTTGGATGGGAAATTGCTATACGCATGTGTTTATAAGTGCTTACCACAAGCGGACACCTTTGATCTAGGAAGTTAGAAAAATATTTAAATATATTAAATATCAATAGCAGAAGTCGACAGATATGCAGACATACAGACTTATCTGGTTCCAAAATAGTTGCATTGAAATCAAATGTGGTTCCATCGCGCTGAACTGCCTGGAGGCGGTGATTCACAGACAGCATTTGTGAACTTAATTATAACAGCTTCCTATAATTGGCCAGAACATTTCGACTTTCTCTTTATTGAACATAAATCTCCACGATTTTGTTTTGTAACCGATAAGACTACATAACCTGCAAAAGAAAAAAGATAGTTTTGGAAAAGTTACGAGATATTTTCCAACCAAACACTTTACCCAGCGATGTTACAACTTCTTTAACCCATCTGAAAAATACGTTTTCCCGAGGTCAGCAAAGTAGGCCTTCGTGGCGGCAATGAACATCTCATTCGACTCAAATTTCTGACCGGCGAGTGACTTTTTCAAGTTTGGAAAACAAAAAAAAGTCTCACGGGGCCAAGGCCAAATCGGAGAATGTGTTTAATGGGACAGCAGCTCGTAGACCATGGTAGAGAAGAAACGCGGCACTCATAGACGCTTCCTCAGCTTTCTCATGCACCAAATTTCGAGCAGGGACTACTGTCCTTAACTGTCTGGCGCACCTTCAATCGGCGGTCTGCCAATAAGAGATCTTTAATTTCTGTCACGTTTTCCTCCATAATAGCCAGTTTTCGTTGAAACTCGTTAAACCAATTTTTGGCGATCGTCATTTAAGGAGAAGACTCAAGGTACACAGCCTCCAAGCGCTCCTTGATTTCGCTGAGCGACTTCCCCTTACAAAAACAAGAATCGAATCATCCGCCGATATTGCCCTTTTTCCCTTATCCTAAAATCTGCGGTCAAAGCAAAATTACGAGTCCAATTCGGCTGAAATTTTGACAGTAGCCATCTACGATAGTAAGTTCCTCTTGCGATAGTGGAACCATAGGGCGGTGAGGCTAAGTTACAGTGAATGTAAAAATGACAGAGCCGAGAATTATAAGAAGCGAAGCAAAACTGATGAGTCTGTTCAGCCACACCATTTTGGCAACTGTGAACAAAGGCTTTTGGATTGATGTCATTAAAATTGTTTTTATATAATGCAGAACGAGCATGAAATTTAAATGAAAGGGCCATTATTTAGATTGAATATGAATTCATGCGAAACGAAAACGGAAATGTTCTTCCGGTGCCTTTATTCTTTTAAATTTAGGTATTGTATATAAATTATATGATATGCTTTAAGATATGTATGAGCATTCCTGGTTATTGATGAATATTCCTCAGAAAATCCTCTTCAAAATGAAAGTACAGATTTGTGGTAAATTGTGTTCTGTTATTGAACAACCAGCTCATTTCTAACAAGTAGTCACCACTGGGTAAAGGGAGTTGTAACAACTCGGGCCTGAGATAAAAACCGGTTAAAAGTTCGGGGCCCTAGAACATAGGTTTGTATAGAAATCGGGAAATATTTTATTGGATGGGAACTTCCTATACACATGTATAGGTAAGTACTTACCACAAGCGGACACCTTTGATCAACGAAGTTTGAAAAATCTTTAAATAGATTAAATAACAATATCAAAAACGGACCGTACTGTTGCCTCAGAAATCGACAGATATCGAATTGTTGATTGAAAAGCCAGGGTTTGTACCCATTCGCTTTCTTAAACATTTGGACGTGCAGAGAAACCGCCTTAGCTGGTTGCAAAATAGTTCCATTAAAATTGAATGTGGCCCTATCCCGCTGGACTGCCTTCAGGCGGCAATTGTGGATTTCCACCCACGATTTGTTGTACGTCTCACAGACTGCGTTTGTGAACTTAAATATGACGGCTTCCTGAAAATGTAATAAAATTAAATAAATTTCGTATATCAAAATTTATAAATGCATATTCTTACATTTAATGCAATATTGAGGTAAACAAGAAGCGCCACGACCGAGCCAACAAATATGAGTTTATTCAACAAGACCATTTTGAGGACTGCGAACGTTTAAGGTTTGTGGTTGTTTATGTGCTTGGATAGTTTTGTATTAATAAAAATATTTTTGTCATTAAAACAACATTAATATTTAATTTATGTCTGGGGTTTTAAAACGTTTAAAAACGTTTATAGGGATAATCAACAGTTGGGTCGATCTATACGTTCCTGTACGTCTGTCTGTATGAAAATTTCAAATTTGGTATGTAGACTCCCGAGAATACAAGCAGATCAAGTTTATTTTTAACCGCAAACTGATAGAAAACTTTCATATGTCTCCCACAATTGACATTCGTTATGTATATGAGCACCTTTCCAACCAATTTGTCAAATTTTGCATATAAAATTGTGTGTGTGAAAGAAATCCCCACTCAAACAAAACAAAATTGTATTGCCTACTTTTAAGGGCAATGGTGTTATTGTCCGGATATGCTTTGCAGTATTAGTTGAAACGAATGGCGTTATGATTGTTTAATAATCATAGGAAATAAAGATCTTTCTAATCTCTCAATATCTCCATACAGAAATATCAGTATCGGGTATCTCATAGTCGGAATACATGCTATGGTCCTCCTACTTGCTTAATGTAGAAAAATCTAAGTTGCTTCTGAAGTGCATTGAACCGCGAAATGTTGTTTATTGTGATTGTTTATCATTTCAATTATTAATCAATTTTTCAACAATCAATAAATTTGTAATCAACAAAACCCAAAATGACCTTTGCTCTACAAATTCTCCACAAATTGAAAGTATGCATTAGTGGCAAATTGCGATCTGTTCTCGAATGACCAATTTAACGTTAACAAGTAATCACCAGTGGGAAGCGGCAGAGGTAATAGCTCGGGTCTCAGATAAAAACCGCTTATAAGTTCAGGACCCTACAAATGCCAATGACAATGTTATTTATAAAATTTATTAACGAGTTTTCTTTCAAAACTTACCACAAGTGGACACCTCTGATCTACGAAGTTTGTGTACTCTTTCAATAGATTGAAAATAATTCTTCCAAATGGATCGTAATTTCGCCTTAGAAATCGACAGATATCGATTGATTGATTGATGAGCCAGGGCTTGTAGCCATTCGCTCGCTGAAACATTTGCGCTTGAAGAGTAACAACTTTAGCTGGCTGCAAAATAGTTGCATTAAAATTCAACGTAGCTACGTCCCTTCTGACTGCCTTCAGGCGACATTTGTGAATGACTATCCAGGACTTGTTGTACGACTCGCAGACGACATTTGTAAACTTGAATACGACAGCTTCCTGAAATTTAAATATTAATAATTTGTAATGTAGATTTATTATAGTACACGCTATAGGCGCACATTCTTACATTGATTGCAATATGAAGGCAAACGAGAAACGTCAGAAACGAACCAACAAAGAAGAGTTTATTCAACAGGACCATTTCGGCTACTGTGAACTTATGATATTTGTGTTTGTTTATTAACTAAAATTAACACAAATCTTCTAGTCATTAAAAATGCATCAAAGCGATATTAATGAACTCATTTTAAAACAATTATACAGTTTTCGTTTATTTATTATATTTGCTGTTGGCGACCTGATCGCATCTGATAGATGGTAGCGCTGGCTCATGATTCCCAACTTCAGTAGCTGACAAAAAAAAAAGAAACAAGCTCATTAAGTCATTACTTGATAATTTAACATCTACGTCAACTGACCAAATTTGATCCGGATCGGGCAGCTTCATCATATAGGATTGAACACAAAATGTTTTTTATAACATTCACAAACTGGTATATTCATTTTGTCAGGAAGTCTGAAACGCACTGCTATACAAAGCATATATATTCTTGATCAGCATGACCAGGAGAATCGATATAACCATATCCGTCTGTCCGTCTGTTTCAACACAAAGATCACAGAAGTCTTAAAAGCTACAGAGCTGAAATTTTTACCAGATGCTCCTCATGTCTGCAGGCTGGTCAAGTTCGAGTTTTATTAGGGTCGCACACTATAATATATAGCTAGCATATAACCGATCGTTCCGGAATGACCACTTAGTAGCATAACTTTTCTGTTTTTCATCCAAATCAAACCGAATTCGGTGTGTATCCATTTGAGGAGGTCCCCCGTCTGCTGGCCTGAGCGGAAAACTATATCATATAGCTACCATATAACCGATCGTTGCGGAATGAATACTTAGTCACTTGTATCCAATGTAGCCACACGCCCACAGACCAGATTTCATCTAGATCGGTTATATACTTACAATGTGAATGGCAAGTCGAAACTAGCCTTAATTTCTTGTTAATTTTTCTAAAGCAAAACGAACTGTGTCTGCGTGATATTGTGACTTATGACAATGAGTAGAAAATTGATTAACAAAATCATTATCATTATAAGAATCCCTTTATTATTGATCATTCTCATGAATACACTGAATCTGAATTGGCCTACCCTTGTACCCACAAATAAAAATTACCAGAAATTAAAGCTGTCCTAGAAATCCTCTTCATATTGAAAATACAGCTTTCCAGCAAACGGCGATCTATTATTGAATGAAAAATTCATAATAATTAGATAATCCCCCGTTGGGAATGGTAGAAGAAATTGTTCAGGTCGTATATAAAAATCATTTATAATTTCTGGCCCCTACAAAAATATGTAAATGTTTAATAAATAGTATTATTATATTATAATCGCTTGTGTAATGACACTTACCACCAGTGGACATCTCTGACCTGCGAAGTTCGAAGAGTTTTTAAGTAGATCAAAAAGCATTCTTAAAGCTGGATGGTATGCGTGCTTCAAAAATCGACAAATGTCGCCGGTGATATCGAAAAGCCACGGATGGTATGCATTGCCTTTCTTCAATATTTTTACTTGACAAGTAACAGACTTAGCTGGCTGCAAAATAGTTGCATTGAAATTGAATGTAACTACATCCCTTTTGACTGCCTTCAGGCGACATTGGTGAACCGCTATCCAGGACTTGTTGTATACCTCGCAGACGGCATTGGTGAACTTGATTTTGTCAGCGTTCTGGAATGAATATGGAAAGTAAAATGAATGGAAATTGAAATTTAAGCAGGAATCCACGTAGAATTTATATCAGGTGAAATTTGAGGTCTCCTAGGGGCTTTCTGCCTCTCTCTCTGCTTAGTCTTAGTATGTGCTTACATTATAACCCATGTTTAGAATCAACAGAAATGTTGAAAACGTGGCAAAAATAATTATTCTGGTCCACATTTCAAATAAGTTACAACTGAATGAATGAAAGGGGAAACCTATGATTATATAGTTTTTCATTTAATTGTTATTTGTTCTGCTTGGAAAACTAAACTACAAAATAATTAGTACACCAGTTATTAACTGTCCATTTATGCTGAAAATATTTGGCAGCCACAAAAGCGTTTTCAATTTACAATTGAGGAGAGACCCGGCAATGCCGGGTAAAACAGTTTGATTTTTCAATAACAAAAGTAAACTATTATATAATCATTATCATCTACTTGTTTCCTTTGCAGTGGTTACGATACCAAACAATTTGACAATATTGGCATTGTCAAAGGCGTGCCACAGCAGCAGATGACAGCAGCAACAGCAACAGCAACAACACCACCAACAACGACAGCAGCAACAACAACAACATCATCAACGACTACCCAACAACAGCCAGCGAGCAAGTCCAAAGCACAAACTATGGCCCCATTGCTGCCCAAGCATGAGAAATCCTTATCGAATCCCTTGGACATGGGCACACCAGCGCCAGCTAATTATAATGATTTCTACAACAACAACACCAACAATAACAATATGCAGCAGCAACAACAACAACAGCAACATATTTACAGTCAGCTAAGCAAATCCAGCAATGAACTAAGACGCTGCAGTCCCCAGGAACTGTTTTACAACAACAACAACAATAATAACAGCAACAACAACAACAGCATCAGCAGCACTGAACAACTATGCGACATTTATGCCAATAGCAGCAGCAACAACAACACTAACAACAACAACAACAATTCGCCGGAGTTGTTTAAACAAACAACGCCCACAATTTCAGCAAATGGGGCTTTAGTTCCGCCACCATATCGTGATCCGCCGCCACCACGCAATAGCCCCATGTGCCAGCCCACAAACCGCTTGCCCAATACTAATCCCGATACCATATCGAATGCCTCAACCTCAACAAATCCCTTTCTCAACGATTACGATCCGCACAACAACAACAACAATAACCATATCCAAGCCATGGATGATAGCGATAGCATGTTCCAGGCCACACAATATAATGATCTGCTGCAGCTGATTAAATTTCAGCGCGAGAAGATCACAGCCCAGCAAATGGAGCTGCAGAAGGTAAGACATAATGCATTAGAGAGGGTGAACATGTTTTCCCATTATTTTCAACTAATTTCTATTCCTTTAACCAGTTCGATACGGAAATTGTTTATTTGGAGAGCAAGGAGCGTGATCATGCGCATGATTTGGATGCAATTTCACGTGAACTCTCCAAGGCGGATCAGATCTTTCGACAGGGCAGCGAACAATTGCAAACCCTGCAATATGTGGAAGAAGAGAACGAGCTCGTGAAGCAGCAGGAGAAGACACTGAAATCTGAAATAGCTTTGCTACGCTCCAAGTTGGCCAACTGTGAGACAGAGCTGTTGCAGTGCAAGAATAAAATGCGACTGCTGATGGATGACATTGAGCTGGAGCAGCAGCAGCAGACCAACAGGTGAGTGGAAAAATCAACCAGAAGCTTTGGGAAATTTATAATTTATAACTTTATTCTGCAGACAAACGGTGGAACGTGACTTTCTGATGGAAATGGAGCGCATACAAAGCGAAATCGATCAGGCCTTACACAATACGGACACATCGAACAAAACGGCTGATAATTTGAAAAAGGAGCTGCTCATGATCGAGCATGCCATTGCCGAGAAGAAGCGTCAAGTCGAGCAGCTTGTCAACGAAATGAAGGAGGTGAATCTGCAAAGCCTGACAGTGACCAACAGCGAGGAGATCAAGCATTTGCTGGAGGCTCAGAGTGGCAGCAAGCAGGGCAGCAGTCGTCGCATCATTGGCTCCCCAAGACAGCTGGAGACGGCGGTGCCAACCAGCAAGAATCCCCATGGCGTTTGGGTTTAGGACACTGGACACAGGACACACACAAGACACCCACACTTACTGCAAGCAACGAAATATTTTTCTAAAACTCAAACAACAACAAAAACCACACACATGTTTTGGGAACAAAAGCAAGGAAATGTTTTACATATCTTATATGCATTACGGAGCGAAGGAAAACGGTGTAAAAGTATTCAAAAAAGCTCTCCAAACGCATATCACACCTATTTTACAACACTCTAATAATAATAATAGTCGAAGCACATGCTGATGCTGTAGTTCAATACATATTTTTCCAAAATTATCCCATGGATCTCTCCAAGCAATGTTAATTGTTACAAATTTACACAAAAACACACAAAACATTTATCAAAACTAACCATTATATTTGTACTTAGATATCTATATATTATATATATTGGTTTAAAGGACGATTATTCAATTCAATCCCAGTCGAAGCTTTAAAGTTTCCTTGTCCGAGTTTTTTCCAGGATAACTACAAAAATTTCAATATCAGACTTCTTTTCCCTTTCAAACATTCCAAAAGTCAACTCCGAAAAACACATCTAACAAGATAGTAGGGTTAACTTCAGATACTTGAAGTTTGCATGTCCTTGAAGATATGTACATACATTCATTCATACATATATATATACACACATACATACACACATACATATATACACAAAAGAATGAAAATCGACCTACATATCAGTTTTACTTTGTGAGTGAAAGAAAGAGAGAGACAGAGCATACTGCCGTTTGGATTCTGAACGAAGGCTGAGGCTCGTTACCTCCTTTTCTCTCACACACAGCCCAAGCAAACTCAATACTATTTGTACTGTGATAAAGGTATTTCTATGGCAGCCATATGATACATGTAGTTCTCCGAACCGCATCAAAATTGGTCAGCAGGTGCATGGTTGACTTCGATGTACTAAAAAGTTATCATGCTGATGAAGAATATATACTTTATGGGGTCGGAGAGCCTTTTCAAGGGTATGATAACGCGGTCAAGTCCGACTGGGATCTGTTGAAAGAGAATATTTGAACAATCGGCCTGCCAATCTGTCACATTCCCATTATTTTATGTATTATTTTAAATCTGTGTGCTAATAACTATGAGGGATGTCACGGATTAAGAATTTCTAGAGATATGGAGTAATAAATGTGTGAACAGTTCAATTCTAAGGTGCACTTAACAAAAGCACCTGCGATATTTGATTTCTAGGCCACAAATCTAGTAGGCCTTGAACTATTTTGTTGGCAAAGGATTTGATAAGCATTTAAAAGAACTGTTCAGAGAGCTGTTCCATCATATGCTTCAACATTTCCTCTGGCAATGAATTGAAGTGTTCAAATTGAAAACTTCAAATCTCTAAAGATTTTCGTGATATGATATCTCCCGAAATATATATTTTTTATTTCGTTCTTATTATTTGTTTGTTGCTAGTCTCTAGACGATTCACACAATGCCGCCGCACAATTAAGCCAAGCCATTAGTTATTTAAACAAAAAAGCGATCCAATAATTTGTTGCAATATGTATTTTGAAAATCTTATAAACTTATATATGTGTACTTACTATATTTAGGAATCATAGAAATGATAAATGGAAAACCAACCGCCTTTTAAACGTATAAGTAGTGCTCTTAGTGATTTGTTGATGTCCTCATTGAACACACACACACAAACACACACACACAAAATAGAATTGCATTAATTTTATATAATTATTGCATTTAGCAATTAGCGCAGCTTTAGAAAAAACATATTAGCAATGCTTTGTTAAAGAGTTGCACTTTTAAAGTGTTTTAGCCTTAGCTTAAAATTTATATAAATGAAAAACAAAATCAACAAAATAATTGCAAAAAATCCAAGGTTGGTTGTGCCGGCTCAATATATTTTTGAGCCCAACAATGGGGTCCGTCTTCGAAATATACAAATCTGTAGTTTAAATTGCACAGTTTTCAGAATGTCTGATCTGTACGATCAAGGAGAATGTTCACAAACTTGCACACACGATTTCCAATGAATACAGTGCGCTGGAAGCAAATCGGTCCCAAGAAATCGTAAGGGCTCAACCTTACAACCAACCTTTGGATTAAGAAGACCAGGTCGCAAGAACATATAAATGGCAAGAAAGCGATAAACAGTATGCTAAATTTTTAATTAGCTTTTATTGCAACATGCAGCAAGAACAATTGTCGCTTATTATCATTCTTTTTAGCAATATTTTATAATAGTTATGAAACACCAATAGCAATTTATATACCTATATAAACTCAATTCCGCTTTACTACATTAATAAAATGTTAAGCTCTATAGATTTATATATCTTGTGCAGGAAAAAAGAAAATTATAGTCCACCTCTTTTGAATTTATTGAAAATATAACAATTTAACATACATTTTTGTTAATTTTGTATTCCTCTGAATCTCTGGATCTAGTTTTTACTTATCATTTTCGCTCATTTTACAGCTATACATTTATGTCTAACTTTGAAGTCGTTTCCACAAGAGTAAAGCGGAATTATAGAGTTTGTGAGGTTACAATTTATAAACAATCTTAATGAAACTAATAGAAAACAAAACTTTTTAGAACAAATTCTAATTGCATTATAATTATATCAATATTAGCTAATAAACTACATTATACATATTTTTAATTATTTTTATGTTTGTTCTTTTTAAAAACTCAAAAGTATAAAATGTGTGTTTTCTTTTTAATGAAGAAATTGAATTTCCTATCGCAACACAAAATGGAACTATCAAGTAGAAGGACTGGGGGTTTTTCGTGTTCTTAGTGTAAAATTATAAATGGGGAAAACGAAACTATACATATGTGTGGGACTTCAGTCCAAGAGATCTTTGGCTTGCCTGGTAATTTTCTACAGCAATGAGAAAGAAGGAAGCGGCTTAGTCAAATATTAATAAAACTTAGGCTAAATTAATTGGGTCCAGCAGAACCCATGCCATATGTTTATTCACTTCTTGTATTTCTTCTCTATGATGAACTGGATATTATGGCCAATTCCCTCATTTACCAAAGTCAGAAAACGTTCAGCGAGGATAGGAAGCAGCGAACGACGATAATTACTACATCTCAAGCCAGGCACTTCTATATGAAGATCTCTGCATCAACCCAATTTGGCTGAAAGGATCACACTAACGAAGTTGAAGCGGTTGCTGCTTATTTTACTATAGAGTCAGCATAAGAAATACATAGAATTAGAATTCATATTGCTGAAAGAGGATATATGTATTAGCGCCTCAATGAACTTCAATGGGTGTCCGTACTGCCCTGCTAAGTTCCGATGAATACTGTGTGAACCAAAAATGTGCATTTGATGCTGATATACCATTCTATTTCTTTCCGACAGCTTCTTGCCTTTATTAATCATTGTGTCTCCTTACTTGCACCTAGGTTTCCTCCAACTAATTTACACACTGCCTTCTAACAGCTTAATTTAACTGCAATTTGCACTCACCTGAGCTGTAGTGCGAAGCAACAATCTTGCATATTTATGCAGCTTTCATCATCTTAACCAAATCGGCTAAGCCAACCATTGCCATCATCGCAGCCGAAGCAGCCCAACAGGACACGAAGCCGGCGCTGCGCTGTTTACTGCGCTGCCTTTGAATAGCAAAACAAAATCAGCAACAATTGCTTTCGCTTGCTTCAGTTGGCCGCTGTGCGTATACGCGATTGGTCCTGCTTCAGATCGTCCTCGTCTCTGCTGCTTGTTCTAACTGCGTTCAATATCGCGTTGTGTGTTGTGTGTCGCTGTGCATTGCCTACTTTTTGGGGCACACAAATAAAGAACATTTGAATGGTCAGTTACATTTAGAGTGTCAGTGTTGGGTCAGCCTCAGCGTGGTATCCTATCGCCTTCACACAATCTACAAATGTGTGGTCAAGTGCAAAGGCAAAGAGAAGCAAAAAAAGAACGTAAGAACGGTTCCGTTTTTATGGCGCTTTCCACACCAAATGCTGTTCAATTGCGGTCATTGAGATAATGAGCGGGAACACCCACAATGCAAGACAATGTCGCAAAACTGTCTGACAAAGTATGACCTTTTGCGGAAATTATGATTTTGTGCGCTATTTCTTGACCTTGTACCGTTTATGCTTATCGATAAGGTCCTTTTTTTGCCCAGCAACTCCTCTCCCACACACTGCTCTTCTTCAATTAAGCGAGAATCTAATCAACCAAAAGTAAAAGTCAAGAAAAGCAACAACAAAATGATGAAGATGCTGGTCACATATTGCACTGCCATTTGGTAGTACATAGGTAGTACAAACAATTGCCTGGCTTTGTATTGTTTAATGTATTGCATAAATTAGTGTAGAAAATTGGTGGTTAAAAATAGCTCAGGATTAGCCAAAAATTGACAAAAGGTTTTTACAACTTTCTCGTTCAGCTTAACTTTGCCGCAGTAATAAAACGGCACACGATTTTAGTGTGGGAAATAATGTTTTAAACGGGGGAATGTTAAAGATAGAGATTTGACAGGGATTGCAGTACCAAGAACACGCAAATCTCAAAGGGGTAATTAGCTGGAAATGTCTTAATTTGTAAGGGCTTTTAAGTTTTCAATTGAATTTTAATATCTTTACAGTTTAGTTTTCAGATCTTTGCCAGGCTTTAAGTTCATGACAGGCTTTATGATGATATAAGGAATAGGTTCGAATCCAATCAGAATCTTAAAGGAATTAATATCGTCCCTAGGCGATTCCAAGTTAATTAAGGAATGTAAACCATATATATGGATGTTCTGACTAAGCAACAACGCACAGGTCAACTGCTAAGACGCAGAAACTGTAACATCCATTCACAGATCCGTCCTTACGAAATTCCAACTGCAAGTGGGTCAAAATCGAAGTCAATGTTTGATAGTTACAATATAATAATATATGGTAAAGTTGCTATTAGTCTTTCCTCTTTTGTGTTAGTAAAACTTAAATAACTCTTTTCTATAAGTTCTAAGCCTCATCTAAACACATTTCGCAAGCAATCAAGTGAAATCGTGCAAAGTGCTCAAGCGTAAACTATTTGCTAAACATTTTTTTGGCAGCATTTAAATTGTTTTTAAAAAACTCTGTGTATTAACACTAACATTAAGCCAAATGAAGTGACACAAAAATGAACGAAAAACTCAATGAGTCAGCTATTACAATTGCTTGTATTGTTGTTGCTTCTCCTAGCTCCACTGTGGTCAGAGGCGTGTCCATGTCAAGCAGATATCCACTGGGATTGAAATTGCGATTGAACAAGAATTGTGTTAATGATGAACTCGGTCAAGGGGCCGGACTGTGCAATGTGGCAGCCAAGTAATTAAATAGATAGAAACAAACGCAAGCTCGGGTAGCATCATCATTATCATCACCATCGATAAGTCCGCCTCGCAATGGTCTATGGCAGGAGCATAGCGGTGGGTGTGGGCCTGCTAACGATTGTGCTGTTGCTGGCAGTGCTGATCTTCTACTTGAGTTTGGGTAAGTAGATAATGCCAAAGAAACTACAACTAAATACTTTTAAAAACAAGATATATATTTTGTGGACCATAAATTGTTAAAGAGCTGAACATTCTTTGTCAGTCATCACAGAAGTAAGAGCTTCTACATTTGATATCAATATGTCCTAAAGGCTTCTGGGTATGTGTTTGACCAAAGCTTTTATAGGTTTCTGTGTGGCATAAAACGTTATGTGAAATCATAATCATGTTGCTGTCCAAAATGCAAACCGATATGTTATGCAAGTGCCAGTGGCGGCAAGTCTTATGCAGTAACCGGAAAGATGTCCATGTATCAACAACGGATGAACCTACCTGTCTTTGAGCCTCACGCTCAGTTGCCCCACCATTTACTTGGAGAGCGTATGGACTGAATGTCGTCACCAGCTTGGCCTTGTACAAATTCTGTTGCAGGTATCATGTTAGATATGCCGATTGAAAGCCAGCCACTTAGCTTATGTAATATTTACCCACAGCTTGACTAGGAGTATGTGTGGGATTTGCTGAAGTTATACTCAATTTAATATAACTACAGATATGTGAGACATATTTGATCTATCTGTTATTATAATACTCTCTGCAAGGGTATAAAAACAACATTTCTTGATAACTTAGATCCATCAAAGTTTCACTTTGGTTACCCAATTTCATTCTTATACTCACAAATTTTAGTTATCTAAACGCCACAGACAAATTGGAGATCTTAAATTAATTATGGCTATTTATATTCTCCACCAAAAATATCCACTAAAAAATCAAACGCGAATGCAAAATCACCAAATTTCCCCAAAAACTGTAAATGCTCATAAATTGTACGCGTAAAAAGTATTTGAAAGTAATTTGTTGTATAATACGATAAAAAAAAGCGTGACCATAAAAAGAAAAACAGCAACAAAAACTTTGTCCCGGAGCACAAAACAATTTTCGCATTTATTTCTCGGCTGCCGCTGCCTGCTGCTGCTGATGCTGCTTCTGTTGGTTTTTGGGTTCCTTTGCCGGGTATCGGATTCTGGTTTTATGAATAACGATATAACATTTTCACATTCTCTGTACGGCCCTCGTCGCTGCTAAATACATATTCTGCGTTTTTATGCCAATTTGCCTATTGATTTGCCATCCAGCAGCAACAGCAAAAAAAAATAATAAACAAATTCTTGATTTATGCCAGGCTGGAGGAGCGACATGTCGTCTATACGTCATCGCATCAACACAACACCACACACAAGCAACATATATTAAATATTTGAGGCGATTTGTACAGGCTGAGATTTAAAGAAGGATGCCATGAGCATCTGTATCTGTATTTGTATCTGTGTGGCTGTATCTTTATCTGTATTTGTATTTATGCGCCACAGCTGCCAAGACAAAATGAAATTGAAAGTGTTGCTAATGCACTGTGTGCGTGCCCGTGCCCGTGCCTGTGTCTTGGATGTGAATGTGTCCCTCTGCCTGTGCTGTCTTGTGGCAGCACAAGCCAGCCGACTGCTAATGAATATCTATAACAAGCAAGCAACAGCAGCAGTTCTAGCTCAGCTGAAACTTAGACACACCAGTGAATGTTTGTAAAAATTTGATTATATTTTTCTCTTGGAAAATTTTCAAGAAAAAGCCCAACAAAGATTGTAAATATTTGTTGTAGAAATATAATATTGGAAATTTAAAAATGTTATTACAAGAATTTTCATGCCATTTCAATGCCTTTTCTAAAATTTTTTTTTTCGTATGCCTTTAAATTTCACTTTTATCATGAATTCTCAAAGTTCTCGAGTTTCTGTTAACAAGCAAAAGAGGGTTCAACCTATCACTGTTTGGCGCGGTTATGGAATTGGTAGTCTGAGATCAATCACTGAAAATTATTCTAGAAAAATGTTATGGTATGACAGAAGCCTGCCTGCTGGCTCCACACGATGCCCAAATTGAGCGATTTGGCCTATAAGTGGCTTTAATAAGATGATATAGAGGTGGAGAATGAATTCTATCCTATGGCTGCCAGTTACTTCTAGGTTTTATATGCAGCTCCGCACAAATTGGCACCTGAATTTGGAGAAAATGTGGCGACACTAGGATCAGGGGAAGACCTATGTAGAGCATAAAAGCTTCTTACGATTAAAAAGAAGAAACATACTTACAGAATTAAGAAAAGTTCCAAAGTATCGCCACCTACTAATCTGGCGGCGCTCGCACTCTCTCTAGTTGCGGTGAATACTCCCACTCTTAAATCTATCGCCTCGATCCATTCATTCGCCTCATAATTATATAATGACGCAATATGCTTCACACTTATAATTGCATTTTCAGTTTGATAGCCAAAAGCGTCTTAGGTGCCCGAACGAACAGACACATTTGATTGCTCATCAAGCTAATGAAGCGTGCGACGATGACCATTCTCATTATTATAGACATTCCACACAGACGACAGTTTTGGGGCACTTAAATTGCTGCTAAAAAGACAAAAAAAATCTGACAAACACCCAAATAAATCATAAAAATGTTCAAGTGTAAACAAAATTGACATTTTTGTTGGCAATTAGTTGGCAAAACAAAGTTTCTTTAAGCAGCATCAAGAAATTGTTTTATATTTTTATTAACAATTGATTTGAATGAAAGCATATTGGGAACAAAGAGCTGGCCGAGGCCGAGCAAAATTGGCAATCAAAACTTTTTCGCACATTAAGTTTAATTGCTTTGTTGTGCTTGCTTCATTTCTGGTTTGAGTAACAGCAAATTCTTAAAGTTAAATGTTTTCGCTGCCAGCAAGTACAACAAGGCGTATGAGCAATACCAGAAACAATAAATGTTCAGGACAAAGCCAAGCCTAAACTTTCAAGCCAGAATATGTGCTGGCTGTTGTTTATTTAATTATTATTTAATACTTTATTGTTTTTATCAATTCCCAGGTCCATGTCCTGCGGGCAGCTTTGCCTGCGACAGTGCCACCCAGCTGAAGTGCGTGACCCAGCGCCAAATGTGCGACAAGCGAGCCGACTGTGCCGATGGCAGTGATGAGCATCCGGTTGAATGCGGCCTGCTCTATGGCAGCAAGGAGATAGCCGAGAAAATTGTACGAAATGCGATTGAAAAGAAGCTGCAACAACAGCAGCAGCAGCAGCAGCAGCAGTCAAATCAACGCCTAACTTTGCTGGGGACAAATGTAAGCATTGTGGATTCAGCAACGCCTGCAGTGGCAAGGAATCAAAGCATGTTTATGACTTGTGGTAAGTGTTGATTTGGGAATGGTGTGGCGGTGTAGACATATAGGTCGTAAATGTGAAGTTTCAATGTTTTCAATGGTGAAACAGTTTATTACTCATACGAGGTATTGGCAAGATACTTATAAAGAGTTGTGCTGAACTGGAACTGGAACACTTGTTGGTGTACTTTACATTTCCTGATTTTAGTTTACCCCTGAATAGCTTCCTTCACGCTCAAATTCAAGGAGCAATCCTCACAATTGTTTGCAATTGGACACATGAGAATATCAATATGAATTCTTAGAAGCGCCTAAAGTCACTTTCAATATCTATATAGATTATACAATAGCTCAAACTTGTCACTTAGCTATAATGCTTTTCTCTGATATCCTCCAGATATCGTCACATATCCACGCAGCTGTCTATGCAGACAGACAGCTCTGTATTGTGGTCGCATTGCCAAACTGCGCCGCTGGCCGCGCATCAGTGCCGAGGTGACCTACCTAATGATCATACGCAACAATGTATCCCTGCGTGAGCGACTCTTTGCCAATCTGACGCGTCTGCAGAAACTGTAAGTGTTAACCCAACCATACCTAGTTGTATTTGCAAATCTAAGCTAGGATACATCTACATTTATCTGCAGCACCCTCAAGTACAACAACATATCACGTGTGCCGCTGGGCAGCTTCAAGGGCTTACCTCAGCTGGAACGTCTCGACATCAGCCACAATAATATCAGTCATTTACCACTGGGCATATTTGAAGGCCTGCAATCGCTGCAGTGGCTCTTCCTGGTTAACAATCAACTGCGCTACTTTGCCATGGAGCATTTGCTGTCTGTGCCAAGCCTGGAATGGCTCATACTCAGCCACAATCGGCTCACACTGCGTAATGTGAGATTTCCCAATATTTCATTGTACGAAGTGTAAGTATTGCAAAACGAGGGTGGATGGCAGCAAGGATGCTGCTGCTGCTGCTGCTATTTGTTAAATTAAAATGAAAGCAAAAAGTGAAAGCAACAAAAAAGTAAGGCAGAAGTCTCTTAAGGGTCATGTACTTGCTTACCCTTACAGTTGATGTATTCAAGCGTAAAATGCTTTACAGTTACAGCGTCTGAAATGCTGATGATGATGATGGTGACGTTGGTGAAGCTGACTGTGACTGTGCTGGCCAGGCTTATGGCAGACAGCTGTCCGCCGAGCCTTAGATGTTGTAATAATATGTGGTAGATGCTAAATGGTAGAGCGAAAAGGTGTTTGAGTTTTATGAAAAAAATATAAAAAGATAAAAAAATAAAAAATAAATATAGAAATTTACATACAAGCATAAGTACATATATCTACATGCTAGACAAGCACTTAGTTAATTGGCAGCTGACTTTTATTAATTCCAAAATTAAAGCTAACCTTAACCTTAACTAAATTTGCCTAAGAGAAGTTAAAGAACATTCTATGTGAAAATCATTTAAATTGATTTGAGAATTTTGCAATTAACATGACCTTTGCCAATATAATCCCTTACGAACATAGTCCCTGCCTCACACACATGTTGCTTACAAATTGCTATCTTTCAGCTAGGAAGCACACACACACACACGCATGCGTATATATCACTTATTCACACAAGCATGCAAAAGCGTCTTTTGTTGGCTTAGCAAAGGCTAAAGCATAGCATAGTTTACGGCGTTTTTGCATTTTGTGTTCTTGTGTTTTTGTAGTCTTTTCTTCTGCATGCATAAATATTCACTTTACTTTACAGTTATTTGGATTTCAATCGCATCGAATATATTGGCGCTGAAACATTTGCACAATTGGATAATTTACATTTGCTGTAAGTAAGAAAACCTAAACAAATATAGAAGGCTAAGGCTAAGACGAAGCTTTTATACCCTTGCGGGGATAACTAGAAGTTGTCTAATATTTTCTTTGAATTTTTTCAATGAATCGAAATTTCTTATTTGAGATAATAAATTGCTTTTAAATTTAAGAAATTAGTTACAAACCTTGAATGTGCACTCTGAACATTGGTTGAGTTTGTATTTAGTGAAGTTCAAGAAAAATCCTTAAGAAGAAGAGAAGGCGGATATTAAAGAAAACTGCTAGAGTACAGTGAGATTAGTGGGGGAGCATTGTGAAGAAGAGGAAAGTAGGAGCACAATTAAAGGGGAATTAGCATAAGAAAGTAAGGAATACAAAACATCAGAACTGTCAAAGAGGAAGAGTATGATGCCATATAATAATTATCTATACCAGGAATGGGTCCTCGCAGACTATCAAGAAATCCAAGAAATTCCCCATGTAGGTGTACAGGCAGTACACGAAGTTAAGTCAAGATATTTTTGCTTTACACAGAAAAAAACTTTGCTTTACCGAAGTCGCAATAAAGCAGGACCCGAACTACATTCAATGAGCACAGTATAAAGTTGATTCCTTTAGCACGGGCAAGACTATTTGAAAGTTGCCTAAATATGATCTATACTTTTCTCGACCTCGCTCAAAGAAATTGCTGGAACCATTTCATGGCATCCTCTCTTCGTTGGGCGGTACTGACAGCCAACGCAGCCGGACTTGCGGCTGTGGGCATATGATATTCCAGTTGAATTTCTTGCTTCCCTTTTTCTACTGTTATGGCTCCTTTGGTATCTTTGCTTAAGGCCTGTGCTAAATAACTAACCTCTATGGCATTTCCTTTACAAGTTTCATGACAAAAAGCTGGAACACCAAAATTCTATTGGTAGATCTAAGGCTAAACTCATCTCATGGGATGGATATTTTTCAAATTCATCCATAGTTCTACACTGCGACTGATAAAAGCAAGAAACTTGCATCATTATTACTAGCAAATCTTTTCCCATTCTTAAGTTAGCTTAAGCCAAGCAATTGTTATAGTTGCTTCCTTTTAAACGTTACATCCTTCACAAATTGATAATACCCTACCCTTCCCCAATTTATACAAAATTGTCTTACAATATGCCACGCCTTTCCATTATCTTCTTAGCCATTTCACTTTGTTATGTATTTTATTTTCAAGGCAAAGGAAAAGCAAGCAAATTTTAGCGAAATACAAAAAAAAGTAAACACAAAAGTGTCGAAAAGTCTATTGAAATATGTTGTACTTAGGTTTTATGGTGCGTATGCGTAATTTTTACTCTTGGCTGCATTTTGCTATTGCCAAACATTTTGACACTGCTTATAAGATTTATAGAGGCTGCCATTATACTATAGTCGCCCAAAGCGATTGAATTGACAATGGCAGCACGATATGATATGCCCCAGGCTGTGTGAGCTGACACCTTCGCCTTGACTGAATTGATATGCCAATAAGCGTAAATTCAACATTTTTATTGTTTACAACAATAACAACAACATTTGGCTATGCAAATAAATATTTAAACGAAACCTTAACTCAGACACACACACACACACACACACATGTATATATGTGTTAGACAATTGGGCAGCATTTATCTAGCAGACGCCTGCGTCTAGGCTAAGCGGGTAGTAGGGTAGGTAGGAAGCTGCACCATAATCATTAATTTATGCATCAATAGCTGACAATATAAGTCAATAGGTCGCTCGTCTGGGTTGCCAGGAGGCGCGCAAGCTCTCGTCCTTACCAATATTTTCAGTAAGTGAAAATAAATCAGCATACCAAATTGGCAGAAACGCACGTAAATAAATGTGTTAGCCAGAGTCTAGTCTAGCGGCTTCTAAGCTTGTCATATATTATTGGCCATAGCCAAGGCGGCGTATGTGTAATATTTGTGTATTATTGGCAAAATTCAATAAAGTGTCTAGAGAAATGATAGTAAATTATTAGCTTGAAGAATCACGGCTGAAGGGCAAAGATTTTGAATTGAAGAAGAAGATTTAAGAACGGTTTAAAATTATTTGAATTAATTAATAGCAATAAATTTACATGGCTGAATTGTGTCTCTAGTGCTAATTCAAGATCACAAAGTGTTTTAAAGGAAATAAAGTTGAAATGTAGAAACGTATATCTTCAAATTAACTTTAGAACCTATAATTTATTGTTACTTATTATACATCCAAGTCCACTTATTACACCTCATAACTTCTCAAATCAACTTAAAAAATATTTACATATTTACCTTTTCCATTGCCTTTTCTTTAGTGATCTGCAGCACAACCTCATCACGCACATCCACGGCGATGCCTTTGCGAATCTAACCAGTCTGCGTGATGTGTAAGTATAAAAAACCCATTCATTCACTTGCAAATTTGAACACTGACACTAAGCAAGAGCTATGAGCTGATGTCCAGCAGCTAATTAACATAATAATAATAATAATACGCATTATGAGTGCCCCTGCCTTTGCCTGGGACATGAGGCAAATGAACTCCAATGTAGATAAAGAAAAGAGTGGCAAAAGTAAATTATAATTTCAACAAAAATAGCCCTTGGCTTTGTTATTCAAAATCACATTCAGTGCTACTTACTAACCTCAGTTCATTAATGCTCTATTACATATATATATATATACTTATATATAGCTTGCCAAAATACAGATATGTGCGATATGGGAGGAAAGGGTGGGAAACATAAAAGTTAAAGTTGAAAAGTTTTGCCACATATCGTAGAAATAATAACAAGTTCACATTAACATCAAGCACAAGTTTGGACAGCAAGTTTATAAAAAAAATAACACTGAAATGTATACGACTGCGAGATACCCATTTCTTTAAGCAGATCTAAACAATTACTCAAGGACCTGTTCACTTGTATTGCTATTTTCTAATGGTCGATTAAGTCTATCAATTTTTTTATGATTTCGGCCACGCCCTTGGCAGGCTACTCAAAAGCAGCTAACTAAGCAAACCTTTATGGAGAGTGTATATAAGTGTGTATGTGTGTATATGTATACGAGTTATGGGAAACTCTAAACAAATAGCAAAATTCTATAAAAGAAATGGCTATAAAAAAGTTAATGGCTGAGCAGGAAAACTTGATGCTAACACAAAGTGCCTTATACTTATGCAAGATGAGATTTATATATATAACAAGAAATAAATAAGGGACCATGATCGACTTGGGCTTACGCTGCGAGGACTGCCAGTCCTTCCTCAGTTGCATATGTAGGCTCATCTTATCATCTTCCTGTTGAAGATAGCAGCCACTTCATAGTGCTAAAGTAAAAGATGTAAAGATGTGAAAACGAAACGTAATCCATGTCTTAAGTCAGCCATATTCTCCTGCTACATAAATGCAACTTTACAAAGAGGATGTGAAAACGGCTCTTAGTACTACGAATTTTTATAACATTTGGAAATCTGACCTTGACCTAAGATAAGCGATGAACTGTCATATGTATTTCTTAATAAATATAGACCTACGAAGATCCTTAATTTTATAATTTTCTCTCAGTTTTAGTTCTTAGTCACAAATTCAAGGGTGCCTTAAAATATTTTAGCATTTGTGTCTTTAAGTTAATACTTTATTAAATCTCATCTTATACTTCAAGTCCCACAGTTTCCTGTGGTATTCATATACATATGTATATGTATACATTGACATACATATATATATATATATCAATAGCATATTCAATAAATGTCCTACGAGCATTCGAATCAAGCAACGGCGTTAATAAATTTACCAAAGCATCAACGAGATCTTTTGGCCTTTTGATATGACCAAAGGACATACACACATACAACACACACACACACACACATATATATATATGTATATCCCTAAGTATTTACAAGTATTGTATAAGCAAATGTATCTAGCTGTTTGCTGTTGGCCGGCTCTGTGCATCTTTTGGGACAATGTCTGCGCTTTGACTTTGGCCTGAAGGCAGCAAATAAACAAACATTATTATGACCAAATAAAAATGCAAATAAATTTGTATTTTATGTGAAAACAATTTCGGCAAAGAGCAGCAACTGTTTTGTAGACATCCACTGGCTACATTTCGGGGGAGGGTCCCGCTTGGGGTTGTCCATTATGAGGCAGTTTATTGAAATCCAATGCTTTGTGTGAGTCCTCTGAGGGGGTTAGCGGCTATAGCTGGTCGTCATTGCTTCATTAGCCCCCCTAAAGTCGTGTTGAAATCCTTTGAAATCATACTCCCACCCCTACCCCCTACTCCATCCCCTAGGTTGTATGCAAATCATGCTGCCGGCAACAAGCGTGCCTGGAATTTTTAGAACAAAAACACATCCCGCCAGCTCCAGCTCCAGCTCCAGCTCGAGTTTACCCCAAGTTCATGTAACAAGTGTGACTTTTATGGCCCAAACGTAAAGATTACACAAAAAATATTTTGCTTTTCTGGCTTCTAAACGTCGAGTCATGTGTGCTTTCTGCTGAGCTGTTGTTTTTGTCTTTGACCCAGCTCCTTGGGGAACTTGTCTATTGTTATGGGGCAGGGCTATAAAAATCGCAGCACTAATTTGTTTTCAAACTGACGAAAGCTTGAAAAATCTTTGACAACAAAATGAGCTATCTTTAAGCAGATTTTGATACAACAAGAATGTGCCCTGTCTGTCTATCTGTCTGTTTATTTGTACAGCACTGTCCATTGCAATGACGTTAATGATGGCGCGTGGATTGTAATCCCTTGGAGTAAACATTGTAGGGCAAAACGCTGTACACGAGCAGGAGCAGGAGAAAGTGCCCAAAAGGATTCGGTGCGCGTTCTTGAAACGTGCCATTCTCACTGTATGCTCAATGCCAATGGCAGCCCTATTTGGTTAATTATGCTCTAACTTACATAAGTTGGGGTATATGAACTAGGTAATGGCCTTTGTAATGGATAAATTATGGTGAAAGATATTCAATGGATACTTTCAGTAGATACGTTGATGATTTGATGCTAGTTTGATGCATGTGGTTCTAAGTTGGATCAGCTTTCTGAGAGTTTGATGGGAAGAATATCTTCAGTTTTACTCTCTCAGTCTTAAAGCTATCGCCCTACGCTTCTTAAAACGGGCAGAATGCTCTGTCTCTTTCACTAACAAACAGATATAATGTACTCAGATATCATGTACTCAGTTTTCCTTCCATTTTATAGCTCTGCAAGGGTATATACGCTTCTGGCGTCTGAATTTAGCCTGCCTCTCTTGTTCTTAGTGTAGATTTGGTGTAGCTTCCAGTATCATCATCCCATTTCCTCTCTGCTTTTTATGAATTCCATACCCAATGCCATATGAAATGTCTCTAATTGTCTTAGGGTTTCCACAGTCATTCTTTTTCCTATTACTCTCTGCTCATTCTAGCTAACATTCAACTACAGCCATCTGACAAATAAGAGCATTTCAACTAGCGCCTATTATCATCATTTACAGCATTTTCCCTCATCCATTTGTTACACTTCCCAGTTGTACATTGCACCAATACAACACAACTATACGTGTCTATTTGCCATGTTGTTAAATGCACATTGACCGCCAGCCGTAGAGGGTTTTTCTATAGTTTTTCCCTGAGTGGGCGCTGGGCGGCATCTGCTGACGCATTATGTTGCCTACTTTTGTGCGCAGCTGGCGGTGCGTGTGTGTGCCTGGGCATGACCAATGGGCATTATTATTATTATTAAGGGCCTTACTTTGGCATCGGCATCTAAATCTTGGAGTCTGACAACTTGTTGCCCTGCCATGGGCAATATGTTAATTGTCAATTGTCGTCGGACTTGACATTTATGCAAGTTATTAAGTATAATATTTATGCTCCGCAGCGAAAAAATAAGAAAACCCCAAATAAGCAGCGGCGACGGCGGTGGCCCACAAAAGCCTGTCAGCTTATAATTAATTGCAAATTTACATAAAATTGTTTGACAAGTTGGCCAGCGCATATTTTTAAGCATATTAGGTTACAATTTATGCTCACAGCTAAAGCATTTACTTTATGAGAAGCGAAAGCTGTTGATGCTGCTGCTCATTCTCATGCCGGAATAACCGTAGACAATGCAACTTTATAGCCAGCTAGCAATTACCCGCAAAGCTGTGAATTGAGGGGGAAAAAGTGTTGGAATGTTTGGATGGAGCATGGATGAGATGGGATGGGCTGGGGATGGGCATGGCAATTGTCTTTGTGCGACAAACCATAAAAACAAACTGTTGGCAGTTGAAGCTTGCCTGCATTGATTGACCAGACAAGTGCAAGCAATGGTGAGTCTCAGAATGCCACTAGGGCATGGTTAAAGCAATACGTACACTGAGAGGAAAAGTGATATAAGACTTAGTTTTTCTGTTATTGGAACTTATCAAATCACTCATCAGCTGTATTTATAACCCCTACGAGAATCTTTGAGAAATTATGAAAATGATTTGAAGAAATTTTGACAGAACTGCAACTGCATTTGGCTACGTAGAACTTTCAAATTCATCATAGACCAGTTTTTATTTATGCATTTTTTGTTAGTGTAGATCAACAACAATAGTATCAGCATCCACATCAACATCAGCATCAGCTGCTGCACTTCACAAGACCAGACCAGAGCAGACCGGACCTAGACCCAGACCCCGGCCCCCATCTACCTACTAGTCTTCTTGAGTCCCGTCTGCTGTCATGAATGATGCGCTTTTTCCTGTGACTGACCAACTTACTCAAGCTATTTGGTCCACCCACCCCCTGTCCATGCTCCTCAGCTTCCCATCCATTGACAAACTATTGTCAGTGATTTACTTTATACTCACACAGCTATTAAATAAGAATTTTCGTTATTATGTCTGACAATGCTGGGGCCAAAGGAAAAACACTTTTGTTTTCCCATTTTTTGTGACTTTTAGAGCACACCCATAAGAACAGCTTAAAGACATATCATTTGACAGTTGAAAGCATAAAAATGTTGAGCCATTATTTGGCTTATGCGGCGTATAAGCAATGTGTACGCTTTTACTTATTCGTGTTTGCATTTTGTTTTCGTTTTTACAGCCGCCTTGCTGGGAATGCCATTAAAGAATTATCTGGTGAGACGTTTTTACACAACAGCCACCTGGAGGCGCTGTAAGTACCCAGATATAACCAGAAATTATGCGAACTTAAGGAAGCACAAAGATAACCCAAGCAGCTATAAAAGTGTAGGGTTTAAAATTACTTTTAATAAAAAATACTAAACATTTTTAAAGAATTTTTAAGCTTAAGTTTAAGATTAACATTTTTTAAGAGTTAAAAGTTAAGAATACTAAGAATACAGCAAATTTGGAAAGCAGAAGGGATGACAATGTGCATGGTAGGTAAAGGACTACATTTTTATCCACACACTAAGACCACACACCTTTCTAGATCAATCGTTTGTAAAAGCTTAGCGAGACGAATAGTTAACATGTTTACAAACAGATCCAAAATAGGACCATAGCCCGCTAGTGATATCGTTTATGAACCTCAGAAGGAGATCATGCTTCAAATTTCAGTGATTTCACCTTCAGTGATAGTTTTAGATTTTAGAAACCATTCAGATACTTTTTTATGAACTGCTTCGGTTAACTTTTCTTAACTTTCTGAAAACCAACCAGCCCTAACAACTCGTTTCCTTTCTGCCCTCTACAGCTCGCTGGCCCACATGCCCCTCTACATCAACCATCATCTGGTGCAAGATCTAAACGTGTCCTTTCTAAATCTAACTGGCATACCATATGAGCGCATTGACTTTACGGCCATCAACTCGTTGAGGAGCTTGAAGTACATCATCTACGATCGTTTCTTTTACTGCTCCATGACTCCAAATGTGCGGATGTGTAAACCCTTGACTGATGGCGTCAGTTCGTTTTCACATCTGCTCAGCAATCCTGTGCTGCGCTACTCGGCTTGGAGCATGGCCACGTTGACAATAGCTGGCAATATGCTGGTGCTGTGGGGACGCTTCATCTATCGGGATGAGAATATTGCTGTGACCATGGTCATACGCAATCTGGCCCTGGCTGATATGCTGATGGGCTTCTATTTGATAACGATTGGCGTGCAGGACTATCGCTACAGGAATGAGTATTACAAGTGAGTGTGGGGCAGGAAGGGGGTCATTGGCATTATATATGTGTGTGTAATTACAGAGTGGCCGTGGATTGGATTCGATCCTGGCAATGCACAGCCATTGGCACCCTGGCTGTTAGTTCGTCGGAGGTCTCCATGCTCATACTGGCCTTTATGTCGCTGGAACGTTTCTTGCTTATAGCGGATCCATTTCGTGGCCATCGCAGCATCAGTGTGCGCATCATTTGCCTGTCCCTGCTGTGCATTTGGGTAACGGGCGTGGGTCTGGCAGTGACGCCTGTGTTGCTCTGGCGCACCTCGAGCACACAGTACTATGGCGGCTATTCGGGCACCTGTTTTCCCCTGCACATCCATGAGGCCTATCCGTTGGGCTGGCAGTACTCGGCATTTGTCTTCCTCGGCATCAATCTGCTGTTGCTGGTCATGATTGCTCTTCTTTACACAGCTCTCCTCATCTCCATTTGGCGCACGCGCAGCGCCACGCCCCTCTCGCTGCTGGACTGCGAATTTGCGGTGCGTTTCTTTTTCATAGTTCTGACGGATGTGCTGTGCTGGGCACCCATTATAGCCATGAAGATTTGGGTATTCTTCAACTACAATATATCGGATGACATCTATGCCTTTCTGGTGGTCTTCATACTGCCGCTCAACTCGGCGGTGAATCCCCTGCTGTACACATTCACCACGCCCAAATATCGCAATCAAATCCTGTTGCGCGGCTGGAAGAAAATCACCTCCCGAAAGCCAGCCGAGGCGGGTAATAATGTGGCCACCACCACCACAGGCACCACCGCTACGGGTTCATCCCAGCAACCCGATGAATCTACAACAACGGCGATAAAGGGCATGGCCATGCCGCTCTCCCTTACGTTGTCACACTGATGAGATGATCAAGAAATCCAAATTATATATGACAAATTTTTGTGCCAAAAACCTCCGAATCGTTTAGGTCTGATGCATTTATATTGTCTACGTCCAGGATGGCATCCAATGTGGCTACATATGTAGATGCATCTCTCTATATATACATATAAACTTGATGTACTATCTATACCTATATCTGTAACATTGTTAACCCAAGGAAAAACAAAAAAAACAGCGTGAAATACAGTCGATGTGATATTTGTAAACGAAGTTTTCCTCAATTTTTTGACAAATATTCAGGATCTGGCATCAGCTTAACTTGCCATCTTCTGCATCTTCTAGCTGCTCTCTATCTGTTCCCATATCAATTTTGGTCAGCACTAGCTTGGAGCGAGGTCTATGAAACTTACGCATGGTCTCCAGTTCCTCCAATGTCATCTCCTGACCATGCTTGCCTTGTATGTGCATGCGCAGTCTGCAAGAGTGAAAGTGTAAAAACTTCATCCAAAACCAATCTACCAAAAAAATATATATTCCTCACTTGTGTCTCGCCGGGAATCCCTGCAGGCAGATACTGCACTCGAACGGCATGCCCGCATGTGTGCACTCATGATTCCGCAGCGAATTTGAGGAAGTGAAAAGCTTGCCGCAATTGGGAAAGGTGCAGCCGTACCGTGAGCTGCTATGCTTCACCTGTTTGTGCACATTCAGGTGGTAGCGTTGGGCAAATTTCCGGTCACACTGATCACAGCCAAAGGGAAAATCGCTGTTGTGATAGCGCATGTGCAGCTCCAGGCCCTTGGCTATCACAAACAGCTTGCCACATATGGGACACGAGCTGACCGCTTGCCTGTGCTTGGTGTCCACATGGACCTTGAGCGCCTGCTTGGTCAGATAAGTGCGCTCGCAGGTTGTGCAGGTATAATGCGGACGATCCGAGCTATGTATAAGCTGATGCTTAAGCATGCGAGAATGATTACGAAAGAGTTTGTGGCAGTACGGACAGTTGTGTTGCCCGACGTAACGCCTGCGGGGCACTAGTTGCTCCATACTTTCATATGAAGGGCTCGTAGCTGCGGGCTCGCATTCATTTTCTGGAGCAAAATCAACCAGATGCTCCTCTGGCTGTTCGTCCTCGCTTAGAAAGTCAGCTACATCCTGCTCTACTAGCTGCTCCTGTGGGTGCACCACAGGTTCCTCAACCTCTTCCAGCTGCACTTCCTCCACAACTGTTTCGACTAGTTCTTGCTGCTCTAGGATTTTACGTAGCTGTTGATTTGCCAGCAACGCTTTCTTGTAAAAATCATAAGCCCACTGTAACTCCACACCGCAACGTCTGCACAGCGCGCGGGGTTCATGCTCTTTACAATGCAGCAGATTCTGCTTCGTGCAAATCTCAAAGCAATCATAGTACGTTAATGTTGATTCCTGATCGTACAATGCATTCATGTCAAGCATTTGCGAAGGTTGCGGCTCTTCCAGGCATAGGCGGCAGCAGTGCCGCAGCTGGCCAATATTTATGCTCCTTATCATGGTTATGGAGCTGAGAACGGCAAATGTGCGTGCGCGCCACTCAGTTTGATTAACAGTTAAAAAATATGAAAAAAATAAACAAACTTTGCCGTTGCAAGCCAAACCAAACACAGCTGTCGGGCTGCAAACCTTTCGTATCAACGGCAGGTTGGCAGCATTCATCATATACGGTCACACTGCACTGACGTTTGATTGAATTCTGAGAGGATTAAAATTTCGTTGATGTCGATAGCAAGTGGGAGTTTTACGTTTTAAGTACATTTTGCCACAAACAATGCAGTTTGAGCAAAGTACAACCACAGAGCCGACAACCAATGTCGAGCTAATGCATCCGGATGATGCCCAATACATATGGCTCCCGATTGCAGTGTTATTGGGCATTATGGTCTTGGCGGGTTTGGTGCGTCGTTATTACTTTTTTTTTATTTTTATGTGTTTGCACAAGTGCACCTCATTTATTTACATTTACATAAGTATTAAAGTGTGTTAAATTTCCAGGTCTATGCCATGTCACGATACCGCCGTCTGTTGAGCTGGGACTGCTGCTGCAAATGGCAACGCATGTATGCTCCACATCAGGGCTATGTAAATGTGATTGATGATGAATCGGATGTATCCATGGCCTGTGGTGATGAATTTGGCGAGCATAATGACAACGCTTGTCTGCTGAATGGACGCCTGCACATAGAGCAGGTAAGATTGAACAGATATGGCAGATATAATACATATATTACATATATTCCAAATACACAGCGTCAGCTTAATCCTTCAGGAGGCGTACGAGTTAGCCAGGAAGCTGCTGCCTAAGTTGGCAGCAAAACACATAAACATATTCCATACAAAAGACTTGACACTTGGGTATAGTGCCTCACTATATATATATAATATATATAATTATCTGTATAAAGTTTATAAAACACTTTCATTTTTATTGTCCTACTTTCGGTTCTTAATCACTAAAAAGAAGGATAACCAATGTGTGCCTCTGTTGTAAGTGTAGGTTTAACCAGAATCTGATCATCAATCAGTATTCGTCGTTGTGGCCAACAGTCGTGTGGTCAGGTCATAGAAGCCAAAGAAAAAGGCACCGCCCAGGGTGATCCAGAGCACGCGAGGGACAAAGCCGGCAAACAGTCTGCAAAAATTAAGTATTACCAAAAACAATTACAATGAAAATCAATTAAAATGTTAATTTATAATTAAAGAAACTTGTTAAGATAATTCTGAAAATTTGTGTTTGATCTTTCAAGGCACCCTCGACCCACAAAACTAACTCTCTTCTACTCTTTACTTACCCACTCAAACCTCGCTCCACATAAATACCACACAGTATACTTTGGGCATTGCGACGACGTGTCAAACTCTCACGTTCAGCCAACATAATCCTCGTCTTGACCACATCCAAGGGTGTGGTTAGACCAGCAGAAATTCCACCAGCCACAGCTCCACACAGGGCAACAGACAGCGGTGTGGACTCATAGCCCGTGACTGGTGTCCATTGCAGCTTGAAGTACTCCCACAGTGGAAACTGCATCAAACTGAAGGGTATCTCGCGCATAATGGTTGAACCAAAACCACGATAGAGACCACGACGTAGACCCTCAGTGCGATAGGCGCGCAGCAGAATTTGAAAAGCCGTCTGATGCTGTTTATTGCCCAGAAGGGTCTGCGAACGCTGCTTGGCTATCTCCACAGGGACGCGTATGAGGCAGGCGAGCTGGTTGGGCGGAAGTATAGAACTTAATGATATTACTGCTGCTTCTGTTATCCTTAACCATTCTAACTTACCACTTCGGCAGTGGAGGCCGCTGCCATGTGTACATAGGGTGAATCTTTGGTATTACTGACAGAGCTGAATAACTGTTTGCCACACTCATAGGCGCAGAAGAAGAGAGCCGCTGTCGGAGCACTGCCAGCTGCTGCTGGAGCCAGACCTTTGTAAATTCCCCGAAAACCGCCGGCACGCCAGAAGCCCAGTTCGCTCTGAAGGCGGGTCTTTACTGTGTCTATGGGAAATAGAGCAATGTCCACCACGACGCCGGCAACGCCGCCAGCCTGCAACAAGCCGAAAATTCAGAGCAAGAGGTTCGCATTAGGCGAGATAAGAGATTACTTACGACCAGCGCGTGCAGAAATGTAAACTTTGTAGCCGGCTCCTGCATATTATTTGGAATTGGGTTGCCGATTACTTATAGTATTAGTCCAAGAGCGGCGATTTAATCCGCCCAAAGTAGTTTGGTTGCCAATGGAGTTATTTATTTACGGCAGCATAATAATGATACTGATAAGTGTATTTATGTATGTTTTTATTGGTTAACGCAACAGCGGTGCACGAACGATCTGGCAGCCTTGTTAATAGTGTATAGCCTGGTGGCAGCGTGAAATCCTTGTGTTTGTTTACTTTTTGTATTCAAATCAAAAACAAGTGTTGTGCAGTGCACGTTTTTCTAGAAGTGCTAGTGTTGAGGAGATGATAATTTTTCTAGAGACTGCATATCGGATACTAGAGACTACATATCGGAGACGCGAAATAGTGCGTTTTGAGCCATCGTCAAATATCACGTATTGTGAAAGCAATTGGTGGCCAGCAGCTATTGAAGATTGAAACATGGCCATACGCTTGACACAGAGACTGCTCCAAACGCAGACACCATTCCTGACGCGTGTAAGTTGGGCACAGCCTCCCCGGAGGAGGGCGACCAGTCGGAGTCCGATTTGCAGCGTCAGAAAATTACATAATTATTGATGTGGCTGAACCAAAGTTATCCCATGGAAAATCTCTACGTTATACACATTGCAGGGCTATCCACTGCTGGTGACCAAGGAGAAGAGCGAGGATGTGGCTCACACCAAATCGGCGCTGCAAAAGAAATTGACGGTAGGTGGTTTATTTCTTCAGCAATTGAGGTTATACCAACGATATCGTTGCATATATACAGGGCACAGACATACCCTCAGCTCAGTATGGTGGTCGCCATGGTGTGACCATGCTGCCCGGCGGCGGCATTGGACCCGAACTGATGGGCTATGTGCGTGAAATCTTCCGCTATTGCGGCGCCCCCATTGATTTCGAGGTAATTGACATTGATCCCTCCACCGAGGGCAATGACGATCTGGAGTATGCCATCACCTCGATCAAGCGTAATGGTGTGGCGCTTAAGGGCAACATTGAGACCAAGTCGCAGAGCCTTAACGAGACGTCGCGCAATGTGGCCATCCGCAATGAGCTGGATCTCTATGTGAATGTGGTGCACTGCAAGTCGTATCCCGGCATTCCGGCCCGTCACAAGGACATTGACATTGTGCTCATTCGCCAGAACACGGATGGTGAGTATGCCATGTTGGAGCACGAGTCGGTGCGCGGCGTTGTAGAGAGCATGAAGGTGGTCACCGTGGAGAATGCCGAGCGTGTGGCGCGCTATGCCTTTGAGTATGCACGCCAGAACAATCGCAAGAAGGTGACGACCATACACAAGGCGAACATTATGAAGCTGTCGGATGGCCTGTTCCTGGATGTGGCCAAGCGCGTGCACAAGGACTATCCGGAGCTGCAGCACGACAACATGATCATTGACAACACCTGCATGCAGGCCGTGTCCAATCCACATCAGTTCGATGTGATGAACATGACCAATTTGTATGGCACGATTGTGTCCAATGTGCTTTGCGGACTGATTGGCGGCGCTGGCCTCATCTCTGGCAGGAATTATGGCGATCATGTGAGTGATAGAAGTCTTAGTTTATGTTGGACTTGACTTAATCTTTGTCCACGCACAGTATGCCATCTTTGAGCCTGGCACTCGTAATACGGGCACAGCCATTGCCGGCAAGAATATAGCGAATCCCGTGGCCATGATCAATGCCAGCATTGATATGCTGAACCATCTGGGCCACAAGGAGCATGCCAAAGTGATCAGCCAGGCAACCTACCAGACGATTGTTAAGGATGGCATACGCACGCCAGGTGAGCGCAGAAGTTCGACATCTCATCAACAGCTGTTTGTGCAACACTTTTCCTTGGTTCTATCGCAGATCTGGGCGGAAACCACTCCAGTACCGATGTCGTTGAAAATATACTCAAGATCTTGAGCGATAAGCGCGTGAATTGGTAAAATAATTCAACACCATTTTCCTATATAACATTTTACATTACAAAACATTGCTACACGTTGTTCTGTTCTACAAATACGAGCGCTGTACTACAAAGTGCTGTATTTAGTGTTATTCCGCCAGTCCATACATTCTACTCGCTTGTTTTCTTTATATATCTTACTTCACTGTTTTACGCCGTTTCTATAGTTTTTACTCGTCTTTTATTACGCCTATTATTGTATTATAATTTTCATGCTATATTTAGTTGATAAATTATATATTTGTATAATGTATTATTTTCGAACCACTACAACAGAACTGTAAGTGTTATACTTTGCTATACCTTAATGTTATAATAACAAAAACTGTATCTAACCCAACACACACAAAAACACACCACACATACATTGTTACTAACTTTGATTAACCCTTATGTAAACAGGCATATTTCGAACAAATATGCTTTGTACAAAATTTTGCTATACTCGTACTCGTACAGTAAAGATGCCATAGCATTTGTGTAGATGTATGTAAATTTTAAAGGGAAGCGCCAATAGGAGAGTCCGATCTAGCCCTGTCCGTTTATATAAACACCTAAATCTCGGAGACTAAGAGTCAGAGTCAGAGTCAGAGTAAACTTTGGCCACTTTCCCCCTTGCATACCTTCAAATCGATAAAAACTTATATCTCCCATTAATTTTTCGAAAATTTTAGTTGCAAATAGATTTATATTTTTATAAGCAGTTTATCGACGATCTGATCTACAAAATTTGTAATGCACTGGCCAAATCATAAGAGCTAGACGAAATTTGTTGAGTTTATCTGAAATAGTACTAAAAAGCCGCCTCCAAATAAATTCCGAGTACGAGTATCTTATAGTCGGAATTTCGACTATAGCGTTTTTATTTGTTTTGAGTTGAAAACTGTTATATTCTTTAAGTAGTGCTACCCGTAGTCAACCCACAAAAACACACACAACACATACCCCACCACACTCCGTACACGTACACACGTATGTAGTTTTGCCGCCGCCCTTGAAAGTTTAACAACAATTTTTTTCATAAGTACAAATCTAACCATAAACAAATTTTTCTCTCTTTCCCCCAAAAAAAACAAAAAAAAAACCCATGCTTAACCGCTCCGCAGGCCACATGGAAACTATTTCAACCAGTTTTAAGCGCATCTACCACATCTGAATATCAAAGATCTAACCAAAAGAAAACCAAAACAAAACTAAGCAAAATTTTACATTAACCCACAACTAAGCCAATTCGAGTCAACTGTTATACAGCAGCCCCCCGTCCCTTACCCTCTAAATATTCCAAGCATTTTTGTTTAATGTGGTGAGAATTGCCATTCAGTTTTAATTTTTGTGGTCTAAAAGTTTTGCGCTGCTTAGCTCCCCGCCCTAAAACACACACATCCACATCCCGGCTAAGTGTTATGTGTTCAGTGCATCCACGATGTCCAAACTGTTATAATCCAGGTAAACTGAATTTTATGTATTTTCTTTTTAAAATTTCTCTTTTAGGTTTCATTTTCTGTTTTTATCTGTTTTTTAATGCAAGTTTTGAATGTTCTCTTTCACAGATTTGCTTGCCCAGGACACTCACTTCTTTTATAGTCTTTGCACCACTCTTTAACCACAATCCCAAATCCAATCCTTTGCTACAAAAATTGATCATATTTTAGTTTCTTCCTTTAATTTAAGTCAAAAAGTGTCCATCTTTAAGCTCATTTTTTAGGGGCGTACAGTGAAGCCAAATCCAATTTGTAAATTTTATTTAAAGTCATAATTGTAATATGGTAAAAATTAAATTCAAACAAAATGTATTATTCTGTTCGAATATTTATTGAATATAAAAAAATGATAAAAAAAAAACTGTGATATTTTCTTTTTGAGACTATTTTGAAGGGTTTTCCGACTGTCAAGTCTGAATGTTACGGTTTTAACATTTGGTGGAATTAGCCACAGTCGAAGTAAGGATCGGATACTGATGGCAAACCTTGAGCTCGTGCCTTTGTCTTGCCCTTTCTACTTACACAACAGACAAGAGCCCAGTGGGGAGGAGAAGAAACTCACACCCGCGTCTATTCTAGTTGAGCAATTCGTAACTGGTTACTGCTGGTCTGAGACGAGAGTAACGACGAAAATTAATGCAAAATGCTAACGTCCACTGAACTCATGAATAAACAGAGATGTTGTAGTTCTCTAGAGTGGACGTAGAAGTTAACTTATCAAGCAAATATGACTAGATAAAGGGTGCATTACGATCCATTGATCTGGGAGCAAACTCTCAAAAAAAGTTACGTATTCTCTATTTGGTATTATTCCAGAAACGCTTAACGAAGTAGTTTTTCCTACAACAAATTTAAGATGATCCCGAAACAGCTGTCAGGCCTGTCACTTTTTAAATTTTGGCTAGATATTTTGCAGTTGCCCTGCAGTGAGAAGCGGCTCTTATTATATTGTTCGTCGGACTTCTTATACACATGAGCTTGGCAAAAAATCAGCCTCAAGCTTGTCGGAGTTCAACATTTGATTTGAAACGCAGATATATACTAAGGTTCTGCAAATAGCAGATGCCTACCAAAAATAGAAGGCACGTAAGCTCTTTAGCGAACTAAATACCTGTTGTGTACCGTCGACAGGACAAAGATTATTATTAATATGGGTAGTATTCGGAATCCTTAGGACAAAGCAAATAGTAAAGCACATGTAGGTAAAACCCGATCCATGCACCTTCCAACATTTCATCCTTCTGATCATTGATATATTAGCTTTATACATTATCAGCAAGCGTCTCGGGAAGGTTTGTTCATTGCCTTCATCCTTGTAGCTCGGAGAGTAGTGCTCTTCAAGAAGTCGGGCTGATGAATGACCTGAATCTAGAGATTCCTCTTGTGGCTAAGGTAAAATCTTAATAATTTATCCTTCCAGGCTATAATCGTTACCTCTTCTAAATAACCTTCCTTGTCTTGAATCTCACTCTCACTTGCGCGGTCAACGGCATTACAGCTTATTACACATACACACACAGCACATACTCGTATAAACACCGACTGCAAAATATACACAAATTCCATAATTTCATTATTGTTATCAGAACAAAATGTTTTTTATTTTATCTTAAAAAAACCGCAGATATCAGGAGCGAGCATGCTTCTTGCCAGCTTAGAAGCGCAACTTCTGGAAGAACCACTTGTTCTTGCCCTCCTTGTAGACCGACTCGAATTTGACACGGGTCTGGAAACGGTGCGTCTTGCGCTTGACGGGATCCTTCAGATCCTTGGGGGACAGTTTCTCGAAGCTGATGTCGTGAGCTGTGTAACGTGTGGGCATCAGATGATTGTAGTTCAGGCTCTTCAAGAAGGGCTTGACCTTGGACTTCTTCTTCAGCTTGTTCTTGCCCATCTTCTTGGTCACCTTGCGTGGGTATCTGTCGATACCGGCAACCAGAGCGTGTCCGAAGGGCTTCTCAGGTGTGCCATCGTCAGAGGTCTTGACAATGATGGCCTTGCGGCCAGCGTAACGTCCACTAAGGACGATTACGATTTTGCCCTGTTTCATAATTTTCCTCATCTTGGCGGCTGTTCGTGTTCACGTCCACGTCCATGTGTACGAAATGTGCGCGTGAGGGTTTTTATTGTTGTCGAGACAAGCGCGAGTCGCATGTAAGTAGAAATGGGTAAAAAGGCAGAAAATTAGCACAAAACTTCATCGCAAGAGTTGGAAGAACACAAATACTATGTATTGCCACGGTTTGGTGGCAAATTATAGTTAATTATAGGCATATTTCTTGAATTTTATTTCACTTTAGAAAAACACACCTCACGCTGTTCAATACCGGAAACCAAAAGAAGGGAAATCATCAGCCCAAAGCCTAAAAAACACCAAATAGAATACAATAAGTTTAGTATATTTATGGTATATTTCGGTTTGGTATACAACGGGCACACCGGAAATCATAAATGTTAATTTAACATAACATTTTGCCCGTGGAAACTACCAGTCACCATGAAAATACTAGAAACCAGCACCATCTGTTTATATTCGAGTGAGTTGGCAGGACCGGGCAGTTTCAAACAAATATCTGAGGTATAAATAGCAGTTTAAGCATGAAATTTGCTTAAATTTAATAATTGCAATTGAGTAATAGTTTTGGTCAAGTCCTTCAATAGAAAATATGTATATAATTGTTTGATGTCATGAAAAATCAACTGAACGAAAAATTTGTTGTTTACCAAAACAAAGTTCAACAGATCCGAGTAAACACTTATGGTTATTATTTACATAGTTATTTTTCGATGGCTTTAAATACTAAATTATTGCAACTGCAGTTCAAACGTAGCATAAATGCGCAGTACTACGTCTTTTTCTGAATGATCCTGAAGGTGTCGCGTCTGTTAATGATGTAGCTAAGGGCGGCGGCCACAGTGGTGACGCCGGTTAGATACCACAATCCATGCAGTACCGGATGGTCTGGGCAGAAGAATCACAATTACAATCTTTGTGTTAGCAAGTGGCGTTTCAAAATGTTACCTATGTAGTTCCAAATGGGCGCCCCAAGACTGATGCCAATGGTGGCCAGTTGCACGCCTGTGTTGATCTTGCTAATCAGTGTAGGCTCCAATTGGGCGGTGACATGGGTGGCATCGAAGTAGCGCGAAAATGTTTTCTGGAAATGTGGAAACCTTAACATTTGCTGCGGATTTTAAGTACAAAGACTCACCGGCGGTGGCAGACTTATATAGCGTATGACAAAGCCAGCGGCTATTAGGAACACATCACGGAATACAACAATGCCCATTAGCCACATGGGCAGCAGCTCTGTATAGCACAGCGAGATGACCAATGAGCCCATCAGCAGCTTATCGGCCATGGGATCCAAAAAGGAGCCCGCTTTGCTGGCCTGCGAGGGCCAGCGTCGTGCTATCTGGCCATCCAGCTGAAAGAGCACTCATTAGAAAGATAACTATAGCTTTTCGTGGACGCCTGCTCACCAGATCCGTAATACCGGCTACTACCAGCAGACTCATGCCCAGCGTAAAGTCGCCTTGGACAATCACATAGCCTATGTAGGGCGAGAGAATGGCCCGACTGATGGTCAGCATATTCGGTATGGTCATTATGTTCTCCCTCTCCTCCCTGATTTCGACTATCTTCTCGCGCACACGCTCCTGCACCTTGTGACCGGCTTCCTTTATGTCATCCACCAGAACATTCTTGCGCTCGATGAAGCCCGCGCGCCGCTTGTGTATGACACCCTGCAGCAAATCCCTGCCCTGCCGAGTGCGCATATGCAGCGAGTGCTTTTTGGCATCGGCGTACAGGCGCAGCCTGGCCACATCCCAGTTGCGGCGCTGCTTGATGTCCAGAAAGGAGATGCGTATGAAGCCGGTGGCGGCAGCATAACGATTCAGGCAATTGACAAAGCTGCTGCCGCCCACGCCCAGCACATGCTCTAGCGTTGTGGCCCCATAATGCAAGCCGCCGGCACAGAACGGCCTTTGTACTTGCCGAAAGATGATGGCGGGCAGCATGTTAAACGCCGGCAATTATGGTCTCAGCTCACTCGAACTTGGCTTCCTGGTTTTTGGATGTTTTATGCACTGCAAGGAAATATATTAACTGGTGGTATTTATCATCTATATGGTGGTTGCGCTATATATTTATCATCTATTTGGGTTGATCTCTGGCCTTGAGTGCGCACATGTCCCATATAATCCTGATAAGGCCGCTATTTGCTGCTTCTCTTGGCTGTCTATGGACCTACCATTTGTTGTAGAGCGTCTGCAATCCAAATCCTATCAGTGCGTAGCTAAATTATTGGAAATTTATATATTTTTACGGGAATTTTAATGCGAATTTGTTTATTTTTATTACGTGAGTTTTCCGTATTGGTATTGGTGTGCTGCAGCGATAAGTGTTATCGGTCTATCGATTACCTATCAGCTGGCACAGAATCATTGGCGCAAACTGCAGCCTTTAAATTTCTAATGTGTTGAAAGATTTAACCGTTTGTCGTTGCTTTAATTAATTAAAAATAATATGAAATGTTAAAGTAGATAACAAATAATCGCTTAAAACAAGCTTCAGATATTTTCTGCGGCAAATTTGGGCACACTAGGTGTATTATTTCAATCCACACTACGTAGTTTTAAGCTATAACTATAAATGTGGCTATTCTCGACATAACATTTAAATGCCATATCTGAATTTTGTCGGATTTCATACACAACAGCTTATTCATATTTAATATCACTGTAAAATATTCAACTCACCGCTAATAAACAATCCAGTTTTCCTTAAATCAATCAGTTCCAGCTATTTTTGTGCTCTTTGTTGTGTCTCCCTGCTGTTTAATTCTCTTTGACTTTAATGTGACAGCACTAAAATGTGTGAAAGGTGTTTGAGATTTATGGTTTAAACACTTAAATGATAATAATAGCAACTGTTAGAATGGTCAGTTGACAATCCACATTACTGTTGGCTTGAATCATTAATAATGTATTAACTTTTCTTATTTATTTTAGATTAGCCAAATGCCTGTCATAAGTGTGGCAACTCCGGCGAGCACAGCTGTTATCGATATGTCACTGTGTGGGCAATCGCTTGGTAGTCCACGCAGTGCATGCTTTAGCACTCTACAGTTGGCGCTTAATTTAAAATGAGCAGTGGCCTGTATTTTAATTGGCCGGACTCTTGGCATTTACTTGACCTTGTCTTGAGCTATGCTTTGTTTATTTGCTTTTATCGCTGGCTTCTCTGTGGCATTTTAATAATATAGCAAAAGCCTGGCAATGCTGCTGTGTACATATTTAATGAGGGCGGACCCGCCTATTAATAAGCCAAAGCCAAGGACGTTGGACAACCACAAGCTGTCAGTATGTACTTGACAGTCATTTAATTGGATTAAATTTAATTACGCGGCCACTTACCGAAAAAAGGAGCGCTCTATCTCTGTCCAACCAGCGGCCTTGTGTCTTTTATATGCAAATTAATGCGCGGTAAACGTTTATTACTTAAAATAAACTTGGGCCAGCTTCTCGACTACTCTCGACTTCGGCTTGGCTCCTTTAGCTAATGAATTTAGCGAAAGTTGCTTGGACAATCTGTGTTGCATTTAATGTGCCTAATTATGGGTGGTGGGTGGTGTTCATGGGGCCCATAAAGGTGAAGTAAAGTTACTCAAGTGCCCCCATTCATAGCGAGTCCAGTAAAAATGAAAATAAAAATAAAAAAAACCAGCAAAAACAAACATAGTACATACTCATAACTCTCTGCGGCAATTAAAAATCAGAGCATGTCGTTGCGGCTGCTCCATTAAACATTAAGTAGAGGGTTCGCTTTCCTTTTGGCGGCGTTGCTTCCGCCTGGCGGCACGTTGCTGTTTTTGTCCTCCTTGCAACATGCTGTTAAGTTCATAATTACAACAAGGACAAGGCGACATAAAAGAAAGAAAAGTAAATTGCAAAACTCAACCCGACAGCTACATAAATACATATGTATATATGTATTGTACGTTCAGGTTGATGAATGAGTGCGCCCATCAGCATTAATAATAAAGTGCAGCCTGCAGGCAAGGTGAGCAACAAGAACAACAATAACAAAAGCAACAACAATGTCCAGGCATTGTCAGCCATCATTTTGTATGCGCAAAAAATGGACAAAAGAATGTTAATTTCAACATCCTGTGATTTCTGCTTGTCAGGCCAAGCCCCCACGCTGAGTAGCTGTCATACTTGGCCCGTTGTCCATGTCAGCGTAAGTGGAAAGCCTGGCGGTAAGGATATGCGGCAAAGTGTCATATGGTTTGTCATATGACATAGGATTATATTGTCACATTAATATGAGCAATACAAGATGTAGTCTTGGGTCTTTTAAATGGAAAAGATCATATATGAATTCATGAACTTAATTTCTTAGCGACCTGAATTTTATGGTATAGTCGACTTACGTTAAGTTCTTAAATATAACTGGATTTTATAGACGATTGTTGAAATTCACTCGGTTTCCTTTGCTAGAGTATCCAGCCTGCCATCGAGCAGTGTGTACAACTATATAACTACATATAGATAGTACATATATAAGCGCACTTAATTATCTCTTGTAGAATCTTGCAAGGCCATTTTAAGTTTCGCTTGGGGTAATTTCGAACATTTTTCCTTTATGCTGCTGTTGAATTTTTTATATGAGTATTTTTTTTTTTATAATTTTTTCGCACGCCTCATTGCGCTTCATTAATCAAAAGTAATTTCTCGCCTTTGCCACCTGCCAAGAGATGGCGTACGATGGAAATGGCGAATGTCAGCATCAGCGGCAGCAAAAATGGCAGCCATTTTGCATGTGCTTCCTGCCTGCGGCTGGCAGTGCCAGTGCCTCCACACCCCGCTCCACCACCCCCACTCTATCTATCGCTTTCTCTTCTTCTTGCTGCTTCCTACTAATTAACTGTTTTACATTAAGTGGCCATAAAAGGCAAACGCTGACCATTTGAGTCTATTTTAATGTGCGGCCCAGCACAAATGGCAGGCGTGATCGGTTTGGACTAGGCGTAGATGCTGCTCCATTTGGTCATTAGCTGGCCCAGAGGCTACTATGGTGTCCTATGTATATCTCTAACTGGACGCTACTTAAATGATTTACGGGCGCTTTAAAAGCAAACCGTAAAAACCTCAAAAAAGTAGAAAAAAAAAAACAGCAGCCAAAACCAGATAGCTTTTGCAATTGAATACAATTTGCCAGAAATTGGGTAATGTGTGGGTGAGTGTGTGTAGTGGTTATGTAGTCTGTGTGTGTGTGTGTGTGAGTGTGTTTTCTTTGTGCTTAATTTAATTAAATACTTGCTCGAGCCTTTTTGTTCAACAAAATTGTTTAATGCGGTCTGGCATAAATTGTGGCTAGTTTCTCATTTGCTTTAAATTACACTAGCTAACAAAATTGATGGCTTAGGCAGAGTGGTGAAGTCTTATGAACTTCTATGATGTATTTCTTATGATGATTATAATATTGAGAATTTGTTGGCAGTACACTGTATGTGGCAGTACACTTTTGTGAGTGGGTTTGTTTGTATGTATCTGAATCCCCTTCTTCGGCTTGCCATCATCATAGTCTCTGACGCCAAATGAGCATTCGTTTTTTGTCTTTGCTTTTTCGGAGGTTCAAGATCTCTATCTCTAAGGATTAGTTCTATCTATATCTCACTCACATTTTGGCTTCACATGTGTGCGTAGAAACAGACACTTCGGGTGACGTTTTGCTTGCTTGTTGTGCATTGCCGAGGCTAAACGAAGAGCTGTTTGTATATCTGAACTTCCTGACCCTAATGCCATATACAATAGATAGGAGCTTGCCGTCCATTGTCACTTTCTAAGCCCATATTCTTGTCACACAGTGTTATTTGCCTTCACCTTTAGCACAGCCTGGCTCACCCAGGTTAAATAAATGAAGCATACGTAAGCTGGAAATTGGTCAACTGATGACTTGGTTTGTGGACAAAAACCAGAGCTGGCCTTCGATTTGGAGCAAAGCTGTAAGTCGTTGTGAAGTAAATCAAAATTTGGCATGAAATTACTAGTTGAATTTTGTGGTGGCCCTAAAGTTTGTACGCCTCAGGCAGGTGTGGCTGGCTTTGCAGGCTGCTGCCTGCTGCTGCTGCTGCTTCCATACAGGCCTGGCCACAAATCACAAACCAATGTAGGCTAATTAGAGTGAAAAATAACAGCAGTGGCAGAGGCAGAGGCAGCAGCAGTAACAAACCGACCAACTCAAACTGTAACAATGACTTTTCACCAAAGAATTCTCCCAACTATGCCAAGCTGTGCCCAGCAGTTCCCTCTGCAAGCTCTTTTAACGTCCTGCAAGTGCGCTTTTGTTCTAAGTTATCAACCACAAGTGGCGGCAAACTTTCGTTTTGTGAATGCTGTTTGGTCTTAGGGGTGTGAGAGAGGGGGGCAACTTAAAAGCAGATTAAACCACAGCTGCCAAGGGCCGCCATATGCGCCCCGCCTACGGAAACATCAAAAGTCGCCGTCAATGACAAAAACTTTGCAGCCGCTCCTGCTGCGATGGATTTTGCTTGGCCCCCGCTATGTCTGAGACCAGGCAAGTAACATCAGTTGGAGGAAGAAACTGTTTGGTAGCCTTGAAATATTTTTCGAAATCGATTACCTAAGCTTCATTGTTCCCAGATTGAGTTGGGTAACTGGTTCTTTCTGGTCTTGTCAACTTCAAAATTTCAGCTATTTTGGCCAAAATCTTGTCCCGCCACAAACTTTTTTACTATTTTCCATCCCTGCTGGAAGCAAAAATCATGCGACACTTGTCGAAATTTGCGAGTAATTACAACAAAGTGGAGGGCGTAGGCGCTTGGGCGTTTGTGTGGGCGTGGCCAATAGACAGAGTTCTGTCATGATTTCAGCTTTAAATTTAATGCTGCGGGCCTTGTTTTAGTTTATGCCCTACCATAATATTCCACACAGGAGTTGAGGTGATCAAATAATGTGCGGGCTGAAATGTGTGTTCGAGTTGAGGTCAGGTGTCAAGGATTTTGCTTGATAAGTTATGCGTGGGTGAGTGAGTATGTGTGTGTGTGTGTGTTGAATAGACAAAGCAAGTACTTGGCAAGTTTTGACATATATTTATCTCATTGATTTATGTTCACTTTGATTGAGATTTCATTGAGGGAGGTGGGGCATGCAGTTTGATGAAGCTAATGAATTACAAAACATGGGACAATTGCCAGATGTTGAATGAAGGAACTTAAAAGTTAAAGACTGTTTCTGTCACATGAATAGCTAAGAGCTAAGAACTCCCTTTAGGTTAAAATGTTTCCAACATTTCAGACTATTTCAGAATTTTTAGAATATTATTTAAGAACTATGCTAGAAACTATTCATTCAGCAGTTAAAAGGCGAGAGAGAGAGAGAGAGACAGAGAGAGTCAGGAATGAATTCAAAGAAATGAACGATATTGTGACTGACAGTAAGGTCGGTAGAAACTGAATTAGTCTAGGCAAAGGAGAGGAGTTGCCTAAATACTAACCAACAGAATATTTGGTATTCCATGGGCATGGTGTCATCTGAAGCAATCAACTGTTTTTCGATGTTGCAAGTTGCTGGCCTGGCTTTAAATCTGCAAGTTTATGAAATTACCCAAATAAAACTAATAAATCCTATCAAATTTCAATCCACTTTCGCATTTTCTGCGCATTTTCTTCTTTATTTTGCACACAATCTTATCGAAAAAAAAATCTTAAAATGATTGGGACACTTTTCTAGCCATTTCCACGTTAAAAGAAGTTTAAAAATAGCACAATTCGATTTTATATTGAATTTTAAAGCATTTGCTTTTTTATCAGCATTTGCCTTTGTCTTTGCCTTGCCATTGCATGCTTTCGTGCGCTGCCAGGCTGGCCTGCCCACATTAGCACGCAGCGCTGACGGCAAAAAAGGCTATAGCTGATACCTCGCACCGAGTTCGGAACTTCGAAATCAGCTGTTGCGAATCTCCCCATGCCCATGGAATGACGAACAGTATTTCAATAAGAATCAGAGTTGAGGTCTTTGAGCTTGTCTATAGGCCAAGCGAGAGAAGATAGCAGTTATTCAACAGTTCGACTTACAGCTTATAGAGGCTTTCTCAAATGCATTTGTGAATCAATAGTTGGCCTTTGTTTTTCATATATTCCTCTGGATCTGGCATCTTTACATCTATTTATAAAAGTCCATTAGTTTTCTGCATATTCTGAAAATTTGTTATTCAATTAAGCTTTTCTTTGTCGTCTGAAAAGTTTCATGGAAATATTCCAAGCATTTCCTTTATAGCCCATACAAATTTCATCTATGCTGAACTGAAATTTTCTCCTACTATATACAATTTAGCTGCTTTTTTTTTTTTTGCTGATTTTTCTTCTGAAATTCTTTGGCCGTGTTGGAGCGCCTGAATGAAATTTTCTTTCAATTGAAATTTATTTGTATATTTCACAGCGACTAAGCTTGGTTGCCTTGGCGAGCATTAATTCGCTTTTAATTTGAATTAAGAGCACTTAAATGTGAGACGATGAAAAAGAATATGTTTATATTTAGGCCAGAAAAGTGGACATCATCAATCAAGGCCAACGAAATCCCCACCAGCATATGAGTATTGCATATAATAAAATCATTAGTCTGGTAATGCCACACAAACGTTTTGCCGACGAAATCAAAATAAAATCATCAGCCCGAAATGATGATGAATGATGGGCCTTGGGTTTGGTTTTCGCTTCATGACAAAATCTTTTTGCACTCCAATCTCTTTTTAATAAACAAAACACACAACACATGAGCAGGAGCTGGAGCAGGAACGAGTCTTCATATGAACAAAATGATTGTCCTGGGCCATGGTTCAGCAGCTAACATTCAATGGCCAGTGGGAGCAGTGTGCCTCGTCCTTGTCGTCATTATCAGCGATGAGAATGTCTTGCATGGGCCTGTCCAGGCCTGGCATGGCAATAGTAGTTGCCTGGGATACGTTTAGCCTGTGCTGGTCCTGCAATTAGCCAAGCAAACATTTTGGAGAGCTATCATTTTGGGTGTGATTTAAGCAGTTGTAGTGAGGGGATTGTTTCTTACGAAAGAATGGTTAATAAGGTTACAAAACATCAATTCACAACACAGAAATATGAAGACAATTTGTTGTTTTTACAGAAGTTTTCTTATCTCAAGAATTCAAACCATCATTAAACTATCTTCCAACTCTCATTCAAAGTATCACTCATCTATTCCCCTTAAAAGTACAATAAAGAAGACTCGAAAAATGTTTGGCGGGTCGCTCCTCCTTCTTCGCTGTTGTTTTGCTTTTTTTCGGCCACCAGCAAGACCAAGAAAAATGAAAATGTTTAACGAAAAAAATAAAATACTCACGTTTCTCCCAAGCGAACGTGATTCAATTTGTTTTGTTGGTTAGAAAACTAAACTAGCAAAAAGAGAAAACTAAGTATTGCCAAGCAAAGCAGCAAAGTAAAATAAAGCGAAAGCCTGGCGAAAGCAGCAGGGAAAAAAATTATAGCACAAAATGTGGGAGTAGGTGAGTACCCCCGGCTGGCTAGTTGCTTGCTCCAAATGTTAAAAGGCACAGACAGCTCTGGCTCTGGTTGAGCCTTAAAGTCAAGATCGTGGCAATGGCAACGGCAAAAGCAATGGAAAGGGAGGCATGAATGAAAAGCACCATGTAGATGACTGCCCCAAAAAGTAGGCAATGGCAATGTGAGTGGGCACACATCGTTGTGGTTGCAAGAGAGGGAGAAACTGCAGACAGCAATGGGTGGCTTAAGCAGTTGTTGAAGGTGTACTATATAGTAATGAAACTGATACTATGGAAAGCGGCAGAGATAGAGTACCCTCTAGATTTTTAAGGACAAGATTTCAGAATAAAGAAACTCAGGGTTTCTTTTAACATTTCTTCAACTGATTGGTATGTTGACTGAAGACTTCTTTTCCAGCCGTATACACACTTTTTCTCCCGCCCTCGTTTTTCCAAAATGAAGTTAAGTATGTTGTGGTTGGCCAGCACTCACCCACACACATGCCCAAGTACACATACACACATTTAATACCAGGCTACTGGACCACATGTCGAAGGTCATTTTAAATTAGTTTTTGGTTTTTTTTTCGATCTCCTTTTTATACTCGTACTCTACATTTGTTGTTTTCTGTTTCCCAGTTCTGTTTTTGTCATTGTTTCTGTGACTATTTGGAGCTTTGGGCTTAAGCCAATCTTTAGCAATATTTGCCTGGGGATTTGCCTGCCAACATTCGGCACATTATGACAATTACGGTTTAGAGATTTGCGTCACGTAAGTGAGTGGCGTTGCGTTGCTATCTTAACAGATATATCTATATGATATAACAGTAACTATGCCATCGATATACAAATACGTATGTACAAAACACATATGCGTAGGCGAAAAGCCAGGTCACACTTAAGCCACTTTGCTGAGTCATGTTTACTTCGATTTGGTGCCAAACACTTCACAAGTTGGCCAGGATTCGGTTTTGGGTCTGGTGCTGGTGTGTCTGCCGCTGACGGGGCTGTGTCATGCCATGCCATTATATGTATTTGCATGGACATGGACCAAGTGTAATGGCATTCCGCAAAATCAACAACTTCATTCTGTGAAAATGGCCACCATGACCACGACTAAGACCCTATGCCAAGGCAGATGGCATAGTGATGTCTTACCTACGCCATATCCCACTCCCACTCCCTCCCCAGCAGTCAAATAACAGCAACAGCAGTAGCAACTTGTGCATGTCACAAAAAGTAATAATAAAATAACATTGGCAAAGTGTGTAATCCATTTCAAGCACCTGTCAGTCAGTTGGTGTTTATTGCGGATAGTGTGACCAGATTTCAGAGAAAGTTTGTAAGTACGTCAGTTAGTTTTTGTTTACATTTTTAATATTATTTTATTACAATTATTTCATTGTTCAATTTAATGTGGAATATGTGAGATAAGCTGATTGAGAGAGCAAAGTGTAACAAACAATTACAATGCTGCACATTTTCATAATGAATTCATAACTGAATATGAAAGTAAATGATGTAATTTGCTGAGTGTTCGCCCCGAAAGAAATGTTTATATTCTAGAAGAAAAACTATTATGTACAATTCGTTTGATTACTCAAAAAGATGTTGTTTAGGAAGAGAACACTTTTTTCAACAACAAGTTTCATAACCTCAAACCGGAAACTATGGGAGCTAAATGTAATAGTTATCAACTTTGGTCAGCAGACGTCGAAGTTGAAATTTACGAGGTTTGATTAAATTTGTTTTTAATTTAGTATATGGTCACACTATTTTTACCAGCACTCAACACTTCGCGCAACAGACAGCGTTCAATATTTTGCACAAAACTTGCTTTTGTCATTTTTAGGACAGGCTCAACTTGTAACACTCGCAGCCCCTCATCACCCTCCCTCCTCCCTATTCCTTTTCCACGTACCGCGCACTGTGCCATGTCAAAAGCAGAGCACATGGAAAGTGTGTGTGTGTGAGAGAGAGAGCGACTGAAGAGGAGGACAAGCTTGGCGAATGTTTCTTTATTGGAATTGTCGTAAAAGTCGATAACAGATACTGCACACGACTTGGGCTCAGGTAGGTCACAAGCAATTTAATGTCAATTTTGGTATTAAACGTGCTGCTGCTGTTGCTCACTGCGTGCTCCCTGGCCTCGATCTCTCTGCTCCCATTCAGTTCTAGTTCAGTCCTGGCCAAGGCAATTTCACCTGCTGTCTGCCCAACCACATGACAATGTGTGTCGATGAGAGTGTTGGGGAGGTGTGATTTTAGGTTGTTTGTCCAGCTGCCCCCATAGACACACACTTAACAGTGAGTCGAGTCTCTGGCCTCACCCTGCTCCACTGCTGAAAGAAACGTCACAGGTTTTTGGTCGCCTAACTTTTGCAAATTAATGTTGACAGACCGACCTGACGGGAGACATTTGATTAAATCTAATTAATTTTGCTTAAGTTTCGAATATATTTTGATTTATTTACACAATTTTGAACACATATGCACACATACGTGCACACGCGTAACTCGATTTGTTTACTTAGCATTTAATTTGCTTTTAGTGCGAGCCTAAAAGTAGGCAATAGTATATAAAATAGCTGCTTTGACTCTCAGCCACACCCACCCACTCACCTTGTTGTAAATCGTGTCACGCACACTCAAACACATTAACATGTTAACAAAACGGCAACCCATACACCCAAACAAGCACACACTCACACACAAACACATATTGAATAACTGCAAAAGTGCTGCCAACAGCAGCAGCAGCAGCGTACTTTTGCGTTTTTTTTTCTCTTTGCTCTTGAAGAAATGGCAAAATGCGCCCGCTGCGCTTGGTCCTTGGTCTTCATGCTTGCTCGGTTTGGTCTGGCTTGGTCTGGTCTGGTGCTGGCGTTTCAAGTTGAAAATTTGCAAACAAGCCAAACGACGCAACGAAATTATATGTATATGGCTCGAAACTTAAATTGGAGAACGACAAAATGATAAAAAAGAACGAGAAAATTAACAGAAATAAAATGTATATGGAAAAAATTGTAGTAGCTTATTGAATTCTAAATGCTCTTTTTAGAAATCAAAGTTGAAAGTTAATAATAATAATATGAACTAAAACTAGGAGAATATCTCCAGACATAGGGTGCAGAGACAGCAGGTTTAGATCATCAGGTTTAGATGAGCCAAATCGAAGTGAGAATCCATATGAAGCTGAAGGAGATAGCCAGCTTATTTGCCTGCCTGCTATCCTGTACTGTCTCTCCATTTATCTATTCTCTTGTCTCATGTCTCTTCATCCAGCTTCTGTTTCTTCCACCTCATGCACTTAAAAGGTGTGATAAAAGGACATACCCATTGCTGGTGAGTGTATTTAAAACGGCAAACTTTTCACACACCGCATATGTATTAAAAAGTGGATTTTAAGCCACACACGCAGCGTGAGCGGCTGAAAGAGATACGAGAAGAGGTTGAGGCAATAGCAAGTGACAAGCGATTCTCTGTGCATCAAGGACGAGACGTTGCGTTTCGCTGCATGGGTCTTACCCAGATAACCCCTTACCCCGCTATCTGCCATATGCATGTAGACCAACAAGTTTGTTGTTAAGTCAGCTGTCGCCATTTTGTAATCATGGCCCGTACAAAGGCTATCGTACAAAGCATCGCCGTCTCCCCCAGTTTGCGCCTTTAGGCTCCTGCTGTTGATGAATTTTTTTTGCGTTCGCCCCACTTTACATGGCTGTCTGCAAAGTTACTTCATTTTGTGTCACAAAATGAGAAGCTCGTCGCATGATTAGAAATCGTCGTCGCTTCTTTCTCTCCTCAAGTATGCCGTATGGCAATTAGGCAAATTGCCAGGTGGAATGTATTTTAAACTCGCATTATCTGTTCCGCCAGTTGATTAACCTGGTAGGTGGATGGCTTTTAGAGGTAATTACATTAACAATTCCAAAAACATTTGGCCTCCTACAATCCCAAACTGCTCACGTTCACGTGACCGGCACTCCCGGCTTGAGCAATGTCACCCACTGCTGGGCATTCAATGTGGCACGAAATGTATCCATTATTCAGGACGTGGTGCAAACAACTCGACCGACAAGCCAACAAGCCTCGGCTACGTGTAAGATGCAATGGCCAACTTGCAGCAGCCACCCACACTCCCGCACACCCGCACCCACAACCCCGTAGCCCGCACACTGTCCAATTGTTGGCCATCATGCGGTGGACCCAACATATTTGGCGTATGAACTTGCCAAGTAACCTTGGGGCTGGGCCTGTGCCTGGGCCATGCAATTGGCCCCAGGACACACAACAACAAAAGCACAAGTGCATTGAAAGGCTGTGCAAACATGAAGCGAGCCAGTTGAGTGCTTGGGTTGGGTTGCACTGGGTGGATTGGATGGTTAGGTGTCTTGTGCAGCTACAGCGGTAACAACTCTTGTTCTGGTCAACTGGGAATAGGAGGACGAGAGTAAAGCGGCTTGCGCTGTAATTAAAATCCGCCAGATAGCGTTTGTAATCCCCAGAAAGGAATATCTGCACAGGCCCATATATGCATGCAATGCTGTTGATAACAGCAGAAGAGCTGGTAAACTCAGAACAAAAAATGGCAGTACGAGAAAAGAGGCTTACAATATTTGGAAGCTTGTAAAAGCGCTTAATAATCTCTTATGGTTAGTTTCAAAGATCATTAAGGAGTTCACTGATTAGCTTATTATAACAAATGACAAATTCTGAGTTAGATCGAGAACTAGAAAGTAGGCTAAGCTAACCTAGAATCTTGAACAGCTCATCAAATTGTGGAGATATCTTACGAAGTACAGAGATGCTATTCAATTAATTAGAGATTGTAAGTTCTTTGAATAGGAAAACATCCGTCTAGTTCTCTGCATTCTATTCTCTAAGGAATTTAGGCACATTTCTTAGAACTTGATCATGGAAAATCTATTTCAAATGCCGCCCGAATGTTGTCCGCAAAGAAATACGATTAGATCTGGCTGCTAGCATTCACACTTACTTTCATTCCACACATTCGTCTCTATATCTATTCCCAATCTCTAAAATTTATTCCATATCAACGAACTTACACCTTGCTTACATGCAGTTACTGTTGCTCTTCTTCCTCCATGGCGGCTTTGATGTGTGCCCCAAAGTCAGGTGAACGCGGAGGTGCAGGTTTGCGACTTTGTCAACTGCCTTTTCATTCACCCAGCAATAAACCCCCTCAGAGTTATCGCTAACTGCCCATCGTGCAACCATGGTGAGGGTGAGGCCATGTTTTTTGCATCATAAGTCACACAGTGTTGTCGCTCGAATGCACTGCTGGATAACCAACAAACGCTTGTTCCACCTCCTCCATACCGACCACCATCACATACATATATATGCCTTTGTGGCATCTGCTGCGCCTCATTGGCTTTCGTTGTGGCTGCAAAAACGACTGAAACGTATGCTGTTCCGGCTGAATTGCAGATTTAGTCAACAGGGATATAGCCACCACATCACCCACATCCGGCTGAGTTGAATTCGTTGCCATGATCATGCTCTCAGTTAGTTAGTGTAACTAACTATGTTTTGCCATTTGCTGTGCATATGGCTAATGGAATGGGCCAACACCTTGCTGGACATCTGCTAAGACTTTGCTCTAATTTAAGAATTTTGCCAAAGGCTTGAATGTGAATGTGAAAGGACGAGCAGATGATTGGAAACCTCAGGCTAGACATTTTGTTGGTCATGTTGAAAAATAGTTATACAGAATGACAAACGAAAATGGTATACAAACTTCTAAGCGCGCTGCTGTCATTCCAGTCTGGTTTAATAGATCCTTTAAAAGTTGCAAGCAATTATGCTGTTATTTTTGCACTGCATGATAAAAGCAAACTGATTTTAGGATGGGGTTTGCCCGTTCACTGGTTGGGCATGCTGTCAAAGGATTTAAAAAAACTGTACCGTGAAGGAGTGTATGTAGGCAGAGAAATAAAAGAGTAGTGTAAGGACTGTCGGGAACGGCAATATCAATATATAGCGAGTTATGCTTAATTCTCAAACTTACACTGGAAAAGTTGCTATCGAGACTGATATAAATCGAGAGTCCGCTCGCCTTATAGCAAATATTTTTCTGGGACTCAAGTTTTTTAAACTCTGAAAACTCCAGCTACTCACAGATGAAAGCAATATTCAAGATATAGTTTGCTCTTACGACGTGCCGCAGCTTGAAGCTGGGAAGCAGTTCCCCTTCTCGGGTGACCAGAATTATAGCCATAAAACTGATTAAAATTGGCCTGCAGAATCTTCTGGGCCATCACTCGTTACTGGGCATCAATAGAATCTAGAGTTCACCATGTTTTTGTTTAAAAGTGTGGCAAAAATACCTAACTTTCGTCGAAAATGGGGGTCAAAATCAACAAAAAAGTATGCTTGAAATATATTTTGAAGGCTGTCGTACTTCCTTGGATCCATCTAAGCCTTTTCAATGAAAAATGGAACTTCCAACAGGACTCAGCCGTAGTCTTTAGAGCAAATATTGCCCAAGCTTAATGCTAGATGAAAGTCACAGATGAAAAATTGATTAAAATTGGTCTGCAGAATCTTCTGTACCTTCATTTGTTGCTCGGCATCGTCAGATTCTTAAATCCGTCATGTTTTTGTATAAAAATGTGGCAAAAATACCTGAATTTCGTCGAAAAGAAGTTCAACATCAACAAAAAAGTATGTCATACTTCCTTGGACCGCACATGGGTTAGTTGATGGGTTTTTCGATAAAGAATGCGACTTAGCCTTGGTCTATAGACCAAATTTTGTCCAAACTTAGTGGTAGACGTTGTTTTCTTCTTCGAATCTGAAATCATACCAAGAATGATTCCCATATTCTCCAGATCTAAGGCCCATGGAAAGACAAGGGTCTGTTCTCCACAACATAAAACAGACCCTTTTTCAAAAAAGGAAAGAACGTTTTAAGCTTGCACGCTTACACAGAAAAATATACATACAACTCATTTTTTATCACCCTGTATAGGTTAAATTTGCTCTTTCTAAAAATACTGATCGAATCAGTTTTGTTCCCGAAACCATATCGATTCAACACCAAAGTCGCGCTTTACCTTCCGCAGCCTCAAGCTTGTCGCTGACAATCGGCTGTCAGAGCTTATATATAATAAACAAAAATAATGTAGTCAGCTTGCAGGCTGGCGCTACATAAATTATAACAATAAAGACACTAAAACGCATAAAATTCTTATTTATACGCCGTTCCGGTCCGCACAGAAATCGCTGCGTTTGACTTTTGGCCTCGCTAGTCGCTGATAATTTGAGCCCATAAATTAACCAAACTTTTGCCTCACTCACACACACAGACACACAGGCACACAAATATATATCGACTAACTATTGAATGTGGCTGTACTGGGAAATGTGCTGCGAAATGCCTTTGAGCTGGACAGGACCTCTACCAGGACAGGACAGGCCATTCCAGGCCAAGCCACGCGGGTGAAATTAAAAACTGCTGATAGTCCGACAGTCCGATTTGACTGCCCGCAAAATTGCTTTGTGCGTAATGCCATTAGTGTGTGGACTTCTGTTTTTCGATAGAAGGTGGGTCTGCAAACCGCTCTCCGCCCCCCCCAATAACGGGTAATGCAATCTGTTCATTTGGCCATACGAACTTGCCCTTTGGTTGGGTCCATTGTAGGCAGCAGTCAGTGGCCGGAGGAGCTCATTACGTATTGATGCGCCCTCATGTGAAATAATTGCCATAGTTGTCCATTGGCGTTTAATAATTCATGTGTAAAGCAAAATCGTGTTGGAAGCTATTATGTCGAGGTCAATGGATCAATGGGCAGGCTGATGATATGGCAGGTCTAACATGTACTTGTTAGCTACGACAGATGCTGAGCGATAGGGACATTTTCGTAGTTAATTTAAATTAAGCTTAATTGTGATAAGAAGACGTATATCAACAGAGGGGAAAACATGCTATTGATGAGCTGCATTTTCTGATTGGAAAATATGCGAAAATTTATTCATCGTTTGGTTTCGATTTCAGTGATTAAAACGATTACTTTTTCTAATGGTTATAGAGTTTGCTGAGAGTGCAGAATAGGTATAATTGCTTGAAGATTTCCTATTTTAGTTCTTAGAAGTTTGCTTTGTGAAAGGGATCATCAGAGGCAATGGAACTGTGCAAACAAGTATTATGCACACGGTAAGGCCTGCATTGGTTGGGCGTTTGCAACTGTGAATTGTCATCTGCTCTTTACTTCTTATTGTGTTGCTTATTGCAAGCCCCCAGTTTCCAGGGTAGATATGCGTGTTTGACTTGTGTGTGACTATCGCAATGACACCTTGAAATTGTATTGTATGTTAACAAGTTAAAATAAAGATTTCATATCACTTAAAGATGGTTAATCAGCTAACTAACTCATGTAAAGAGTTTCATTTGTGGGGTAATACTGTAACCTGTACTGGATCTTCTCTAGACATGGTCAAAAACTGGCTCTGAACACATATAGATCTTCCAGCAAGAACAACACCACGCATTGCTCGTGTTTACTTATTATTTAGAAAGGTAAGAAAACGCTCTCATTCTCTCTTACACCCTCTTCTTCTCTCTTCCTTTGACAAAATATTATCTGAGAAACAAAGACATCATTTGCATAGGAACTTCTACCTTGCTTTGGACTCAGTTAAAGGTGGAATATTGCCAAACCGTTTCCGAGTTGACTCCTTCACCATACACCTATAGTGCCTGGTGTGACAATTTCAGTCTATTAGCTCTTATGTCTTCTACTGTGCTTTAGTCGTCAGCTAGTTATATAAGACAAAGAGTTTTATATATATATAGATAATAGATGCATGAACGGAGCGAAAACATTTGACATAGTAAGACCAAACATTGCAAGAAAACTTTGATCGGTGGATTTTGGTGGATGAGCATAAGTTTTGCTCTTGCTAAGGTGTTTGAGTACACAACTGCATGTCCTTCTCAGCTGCTGAAGTGACCATGACTAGCGTGCATCCCAAGAATTGTTGAACCTTTGAGCCAAGCTAAAAAAAGTTCAGGTTCAGCTACACCCAATTCGGTTCGCAGCAGTTGGAAGTCGGATATCCATGACGGCATGGTTTAGGTTCGAAGCTCTGCTTTTAAAAGTTAGCATTTCAATGAATGGAATTATCTAGTACAGTTTCTCCGAAAAAAGACAAATCTCTTGCCCAGCTTCATAGTTGGTTTTACAGTTTTTCAGCAATGCTTTATGGGCAGTGTACAGTCTTTGCTATTTCTTCTTATATGACTGACTTTGGCTTGTATGTATTAGTATGTGATCTCTATGTCTATGTGAACTGTTTGGCAATGTTTTAGAGAGTTGCCACTGATGCAGCCACTATTATTTTCATGTTATCTGAATTTGCTGACTTTCAAGCAAGAATTTATCCATTTCTAACCCCAAAATCAAACTGCAAAACCTTGATTTTTACTTTATTCACATTTTAAAATTTACTTTATTTGTTGAATGAACTGCATTTACTTTACAATATATATTTATCTATTATCTATGTTTATTTTATGCATATTTCATAAATGTTTCGCCGACATTGACCAATCATAATTAGCTAAATAATTTAACAAGCAATTAGATAATTGCTTGGGCATTTCAATTATGTTTTCATATTTTAAATCATTTTCAGCTAAACAATATTTTGTTTTTATTTAATTTTCAATCAATTTTACTGTAATTCATGAATTTGGAAAGAATTTCTAAATGTATAAATAAATTAGACCCGTGTGTGCGTTTGTTACTTTTTTTTGTTGTTTTTTCTTTTTTCTTTGAGTAAAAACTAAATAAATGAGAAACATTTTCAAAAGTGCTAAAAATTAATGACGTAATTAATAATTGTGAAATAATATAAATTTGTATAATTCCTTTTTTTTTAATAAATGTTTTTAAACTGATCACAGCAAAAATTTCATTTGAATAAACACAAAAAGAACGAGCACAGAGCAAGGCAAACCTATTCAAAATTATAAACCTTTGTTCTTAATTTTAAATGTTTAATTTTTTGTGTTTTATTTTGGGGAGTTTTCTTTAATGTATTTACATACAAAAATTTACTTTAAATATTTTTCTAAAAATCTCAAACAAAAGTTATACAATTTATAAATTTTTAAAGATTTTTGTTTTGTGCTTTTTCAGGATTTTTTAAAATAAGAGAAAAATGTTTTGTAAAATTTACTATTCCATTTATAACTACATACAATTTTTATTTTTTTTTAGATTTCATGATATTTATTTATTGGTTTTATTCAAACTTCAACAGAAAAAATATGGTTTGCAAATGTTTTTTGTAACTTTTTACAAATTGATTCATTTTTAAGGACTTAAAGCAAATAGAAAAGGTTGAGTTGTGTCGTTTTATGTTCAATTGTTGCATGACTTAAGGCTCGCTCCTTTGCAGTTGTGTGGGTGTGAGTGTATTTGGGTGAGTACGTGTGTATGTGTGTGTGTGGGGGGATGTTGCCGACGCTGTTAGTTGATGTCAAAACGTTGGGCCTATAAAAAGTTTTTGGTATTAGTTATGTTTTGTGTGTGTATGTGTGTGTGTGTGGGTGTGTGAATGATGGTGCGTGTGAGTTAAATTTAAATTAAATTTTAAACTAGACAACAAATTAAATTTGTTGAGTATTTTGTTGTGTTCTTTTCCCAGGCTACTACTTTTGCTTGTTGTTTTTCTTGTTGTTGTTGTTCCTTTCTCGCCGTTTTAACAAAATGCGCAAAGTTTTGGCTCTTTGTGTTAGTTTGGACTGCTCTTTCTTGTTTGTTTTTTTTTTGTTGAGTGTTACGCCTTGAACTTAAAGGACTTGATAATAGGATGTTTGTTGTAGTTTTGTATTGTTGGTCTTGTTGTTGCTGTGGTTGTTGGGCTGATAACCAGCTACATGGCTTTGGATATGTCTTTTCATTTGGCTTTCTTTTGGCGTGGCTTTTAAACACATTCGGTGCCCAGTTGACACAGCGGCGCCTTGGACTACAGAAAAGAAATATGAAAAAAACGTTGAGAAGTTGTTGATATTTGGCAGCTTTTGGGTGAAAATAGAATTTATATAAGGTGAAGTTAAATCGTTTAAATTTTCAGTAAATTCATAAATAAGTTATATATAAACTTTAAGCAAATTATAAGCATAAACTAAGATTAATATAATATAAGTAATAAATATAATATAAATTTATAATATTTCAAAATTAAATTAAATTTATAATTAAAATAAATGCACAGTAGATTATATTCTCCATATATTATAGATAAGCCTATCAAAGAAAGATCTATAAAGTACCACCACAAATTCTTGAATAATTATATACAAAATTTGAATAAATCAGGAATATAACTATGAAACGAAACCAATCTAGATCAAATCTAATCGGCGGTCGTGGGGCTACAGGGGATATCAGGGAAATATATCAAATTTGGTTTCATTTCGATGAAGAACAAAAGTTATGCTTTTAATATAATATGGGAATATATGATAAGTTGTCTGATCTGGATAAAACTCTAACTTAATCAGCCTGCAGACAAAGAAGCATCAGCTCTTAAGACTTCTGAGATCTCGGGGTTGAAAGACAGACGGACCGTCGCAGCTATATATACATATTGAGTAGGATGTAAAGCTTTAATTTGTCTTTCACCCGTCTGGTCTTAAAAATGTCAAGATTTTTAATACATTTTTAATAAAACAAAGAAAACAAAATCTCAAAATCCAATCTAATTTTGATACACACTTAATTGCTTCCAGCACACAATTCTTGCTGCAAATCTTTCCACCAAAACCTAAAATAACATTTGATAATAGTTAAGTGACCTTTCTTTTTCTAATCCTGTTAAAACTTCTTTAATTGTGCTTTATAATTATAATGGAAAAAAAAGAAATGTTTTAGCAAACACAAAACATCAAAAAATAAATTTTAATTAAAACCTAAACGCTTAGCAGGCGATTTTGTAATTTTCGCATTGTTTTTATGCAAATTTCATTTGGCTGGCAGCCCAGAGAAATGCGTTTAACGCTCCCAACATTATAATTATTATTATTTTTGCTATAGGGCAGCCGTTTTATAGCAGCAGCTGCAGCAACTTTCATTAATTAATCAGGCTAATTAAAAACGACAATGACAGCGCAGCAAATGCAAATGCAAATGCAACGCAGAGCCACAACGCCGCAACGCAACACAAAATTAAATATAATTAAAATATTTTAGTAAAACTCCCAGCCCGCAGGAGGGAGTATTAGGGCCTTTGGCAAAAGGCGACTCCATGCCCAATCCCTCAGTGTGTTTTGATGCTCCATTGACGCTATTTAATTGGCTCCTTTTTAAGTTAATTGGCCAATTGATATGCACATTTTGTTTCTGATTGCAGTTTGTGACGGGGGGTTTACTGTTTGGGGGCGGGGGCACTGTTTACTGTTTGGGTTTTCACAATAATATTGCAGTGGCTTGCTCTGGCCGATTTGCGTTAAACAAAGCACAAACGCACACATATACACAGATACATGCAGTAGCTTAAATGATGTATAAATTAAATCATAAAGCAATTAAATGATAATTAAATGATAAATATTTACGTCGGCTTATAAAAATAATGACAGTTTTTATTTTAGTTTTATTATTTTTAGGTTGGTCATTATGCATGCATGTACGCCACTTACCTTTTAATGGCTAATTAGAAGTTCCCTATGACAGAACATGCGTTGTGGAAATGTCTCATTTACTCGCAGCGCATGAATAAAGAAATATATATGTTGTGTTTTTTTTAATACATTTCAAAATTAACTGAGCTTTAAATATCTGAAGTTTATTTGGCAGTTGAAATTGTTAGATTTTCTAATTGAGCATGGAAAGATTTTGAATGTATTCTTAGGGCAACAGATCAATGCATTTCCTAACACAAACAGTTTCAGAGATGAATTGAATTCTTATACGGATGAATAGTTTTATGAAATGTTTTGTAATGTTTATAGAATTCTAGTTAGGTTTTATTAAGAAACAAATGCAAAGACAAGTCGACACACTGTTTTGGGGCAGATTTTGGGCTTGAGGCTTGATTGAATCATCTTTTTCATCAAAGTTAGGCTGTTTCACCTTCCGGACAAGTTAAGCAAGTTTTGTATGTAAAGATATTACAAAACTATAAAGGCGAAGCAACCAGACAATGCCATATGCCATATCGTTCGAGAAACTATGACATTGCTGTGTATTAGAGCCCTGCATGAATGCAATCAAAGTGTTTAATAAATGTCTGTGGTTATTGTACTCACTTCAAATAGAAAGAATGCTAATACCACTCACACCTAACAGATTTCATATAACATTCATAATCTACTAAGGACTACTAAGTGAATGTTGTATAGCATGAATGAGAATGGTTGGTTAGAAGAAAGTTATTATGGCATAATGAAGTAAGGTTATGATACTTAAAGCGAAAGCTGCTATCATTTATAAGAAGGCTTGTAAGATGGATAGATCCCATGAAACAAAGACTGAAGGCAGCTCAAACAGAGCTTAGAGTGTTCTTTCGTTCTACACATCTAAGTCATTCAAATGATTGAGCCAGCAAACAATCATGTATGGAATGATCCCATTTGTGTGCTTTCCACTCTTGTCTCCTCTCCTGTCACAGTTTATGCGCGCTCTTTTGGCATTAGGCTTAACATCTGGAGAGCCCACTTCTTGTACTCGCGATCTCAAACTCATTACTATAAGAATTACTAATTGGATATAATATAGAGAGTTTCTTACATAAATGATGAATGAGAGCAATGTTGTTTGATTACGATAGTAAAAACATTAATTTCGATTGATTATTTTATGATTACTTAATAAAGTATTCACGTTCAAGAGTATACAAAAGAGCAAATTCGTGAATGGTCGAGAATTCCATATGCAGGACCTTGTATAAATGTACAAAAATCATATTCAAATTCTGAGTTTCTACAAGATCTTTCTCTCTAAGGATTCTTTGGCTCACTCTTTTCTAATATTTTAAAGCTTAAGCTGCTGTCTTCTTTCTTTACATGAATCTAAGGTCGGAAAAACACTCACAACTCGCTGATGATAAACTATATTCAAAGATTTGTTAGACTCACAACTAATTGTTCTAAACATATTTATAACATTTATATTATTTATGGATAATTTGTATACAATTTCGTTAAGGTTTTCTCTAAATTGTGGGAGAGTGTGGCGGAGAGAGTGACATAGTGTTTAGTAACTCTGATATGCCTCATCTTTCAAAACTCACTCTTTAGCTTACTTAAGTCTGACTTAGCCAAAATTGTATGACTTAGCTTAACACAATCATATAGTATAACTAATAGATATACAAATATATATCCACTGACTACTTAACCATTTATGTACAACATTAACTTAGTCTTAAATATTTAAGTTAAACTTGTGATCGATTCTATATAGTCGCCCCTTAAAACCTTACGTAACTAAAGTCATTGGGATTGGGAGCTGACATCACTGCTGATGATGATGTATTCAAACCGCTTACCTCTTCCTCCATAGCGGTGGGCATCACATTCTTCTCCAGCCGGAAATGATCTCCTGGGGTTTTGTGATAGACGGGATTCTCGAAGTTCATCGTGTTTGCATTCTTTGACCGGATCCTTAGCAGGCACCAACCCGTCTGTGATAGGAGAAATATATATATGATGATGATTCAGAGATTCAGTTGTTGCCATTTGATAAACTTACCACAACTACTGCTGCCACGGCTACAAGTGCCCCAAATACTATGAGCGCTATCTTGCCAGAGTCGTGTTCTGTTGTCTCGACGGCAACGGCGCCATTATTTTCTGTTTTTGTCGCATTTCCGCTTGCCGGCTTTTCCACTGTTTTTGGAAAAAATAAACAAGAAAATTATATTCAATATATTTAAGACATTTTCATCTTTAGGCCCTAAAACCAAACACCAAATATAGAACAGAATAGAAACCAAAATAGAACAAAAAAAAGAGAAATATGCATAAAAAGCGTAAAAATTAAATTAGAATTTGCTTAATTGAAAAGGGAAAGCAGGAAAACAAAAGCCGAAAAACTCAAAATGGGGGAGGCAAATTGTCCAATCTGTTTGATATAAATGTGGGAGTTAACTCCCAATATCAATATTACACAGAGAGATATCTTATTGAGGGAATATTTTGTATTATATTTTTATATGGGAAACACAAATTTGTCGAGCTTTCAGTTGAATTCAAAGAATATTTAGGTATATAGACCAGTGTACTGCAGGAGTGAATAATTTCGCCATTACTAGTGTAAGAGCGGTGGTGACTTATATGCAGCTGCTCAACTCAGTCAATTAGTATAGAGTTAGAGACCGTTCTCTCATTTGCTGGAGCAGACGCTTGCTGACGCCTAAAGCAGAGAGAGCTATGATAAGCGATAAGTGGGAGAGCGTTGTATCGTTTTGTTGTAAATATCAATGGCGATCAGAAACCTCTGGATTCTGTCAGAGCCTGCTCCTTGCTGAAATTGGCAGTCAAACTATGGCAATGCTCACTTAACAATTCATACCAATGTTTATTCAAACACCGCCACAAACACCGCATATACAAGTAGGTGACTAGAAGTGGAAGTTTATCGCTGCACTTCTCTGATTTAGACTCATCAGATTAGAAGATAGTTTTAGGCAGTCTCAAAACTCTTCAATTTCATAAATAAACCAATTCATTACAAATTCTACTTTGATATTCGAAAAGATACTAAGGTGACACTTTTAGAGATAGTTGGGCCTAAAGATACTTTATGCTTGAATGAGACTAACTTCAAATAGGAAAATTTACTTAGATTAAGTATATTTTTATTAGGGAACATATAATGCTATGATGTCTATAATCTATGAGGGAATACTATATTGTTATGCTTCCAATTTCATAGCTAGAAAATGTATCTGTTGTGTTTTTTGTGTATGAAACAAGGACATGAAATGATTTCTCTATGTGTTATGTGCTTAGTGGTAATACCTTATGTTTAAAGATCTTCTCGAGGGGTTTCATTAAAGGAAAATGTAGTAAGCAATAGTTTAACAGCTCTGTTCCATTTATAGAAAGTTACTATTGTCTTGCCATCTGATAATAATGTACTTTGTAGTTCATTGAATGATTTTATATACTTCTATACTATTTGTCTGACATTTTGACAATTTCTTGAAAATAAACTGGAGCTATAAAGTTGAACCCTATATGTATTTCCTTCTTTGACAATAGTCTTAGTTCTTATTCTCCAATTTTAGAACAAGCAGGCTGTGGTTTCATATATCCTAAATAGAAATAAGCATTGAGGAGGCCTAAAGATTTTCCATAAAATTTATAAAATAATCTATAGAAAACAAAAACTTCTTATAAGTTTTAAAAGCCTATCAGCTGCAGCATTCTAAATTCTTCTGAATTAAGTTTAACTTTTCTTTAAAAACACTCCAACTTCACAAGTAATTGATAATTATTAAGATAAGATGCCAACTTTTGAAATGTCTCAATCTAGTTATTTTCATTTCCTTAAGCAAACTACCATCTCTCTGCTTTGGCCTTTCCACACTTCCTTGCTCTGACCATTAAACAAAACGGAAAATTTATGAATTTTTCAAATTGTCGCTGATTCGCTTTTTATTTGGTCAACTTGGCTGCCCAAATATAATTACAATATTTCTTTATTTTCAACCGCCAAAAAAAAAGTGCCGACGACATCCCGTTGTGCTTGTTTTCCGCCCGTTTTGGTGGCAGTTTCTTTTTTTCTCCCCAACCGCCTTTTTGTGCTGTTTTGTCAGTCTGACATTCGCTTTTTTTGTTCTGTGGCAAGGCAGGAAGTTGTAGGATTTTTCCGCTGTCAACATAATTCGTTTTCATACTTTCCGTTTAGAATTTGTTCAAAAGTTAAGCGCGGCGCTACGATGCAAAGGATGTGCCACATTTAACGGCACAATACGCAGCCCCCTTCAACCCACCGAAAAAAAAAACACATCCCATACTCAAAGTTGGTATTAATTCTCTGTCTACCATGAACTGGCCAGCGGATGTGGATGAGCATGTGGCAAACGGCAAGAGGCAAGAATTATCATTAAAAGTTGGCAAAAACGGCAACAGCTGTGCGCCATCGATTGACAGTAGGGTAAGGGTAGGGTGTGTAAGGGGGGGAATGTGTATCAGTAACGGGGAGTTGGCAATTTATTTGCGGCATTAACAGACAGTCAAGTAGCAAGAAGAGCTGCTGTTGAAAAGTTGTGCTACGCATATTTTGGGCACATTAATTGCACATAAGCACAAAAAAAGGAAGAACAAAATTCTTAGAAGTCTTTAGCCTGGTTAGGACTGCTTACAAACACATTTATATATATATATATATATATTATTATTAATAATTTTTTCTTTCGAGGCAGTTAAAAAATGTTGCGAGTTGAGCCTAGTTGAGCTTCACAAGCTGTTCTATGGAAAAGGTTGAATTTATAATTTGGTTCAAGTGGGCGTATTATTGAAAGCAAAGAGAGAGCTTGGGATGTCAGAATTTCTTCTTAATAGGTTAAGATATATTATTAAAAAGAATTGTTTTGTCTTTGGAATTGACCTCATGAAATCAAAGGCACGTGTATAAGGCGATTGCTCTGCATGATATATTTGCCTAAAGAATAAAGAGAGATGATGAAATTTTCTACGAAAAATGCTTGTAAACAAGTGCGAGTGAATAGCAACACTCGTGAAGATAAAATAATATAGGCAACAGATGGCAATTTACAGGTGCAAAGTAACAAGCAACATGGTCATAATTGGATATTGGCGAAAGCAAATTTTATACCATTTTGGGTCAGAATGATTCCCATAACGATTAGGCTTTCAGAAATGGATAAGATTTTGTAAGTTATATTTTGAATGAACTTAAGATAGAATAAAGCTAGCAAAGTTTGCAAATCTGTTTCGAAAAATATGGTTTTATTCGGGAATATTAAAGTGAATGACTTCTGCTGAGTGTTGAGGCTCCATGGGCTTGTTGATAACCTAAATTATTACATTTGAAGTGAGAGATTTATGAGTCATCCTTATATTCACATCAACTCATTGTTTTTTGTGTTCTATGGGACAGTGATCTCGTGGATGATTAGTTCTTTTATAATACGAATTTCGTGTTCGATTGGAATGTTGACCGAAGACAAGACGTCTTCGTTTGCCTGTCAGCAGTTCAACAATCAACTTACTTAAGGAAACACATGGCGTATGCGTTATATATCGAAAGGCACCAGACCATTGGCCACCGAAGTAAGGCTTTGAATAAGTTTCTTTTGAGTCATATAAAATTATTCTATTACACATTATTCTATTCTATTAAACAGGAAACTTTTGGCTATTTGGAAGACAACATTGTTAGAACCAATGCCAAGGCATAGCTCCCATTGCCTGCATTTTCCTAACTAAGCTAATTTGCAATTTCAAATTAGATAATCTCTGTAGTTTATTTCAATTTAAAGTTATATTCTTTAAAGATCCGTATATGCTCAATGGAATCTCAAAAAACTTACTTTAAATGGCCAACAACCTTATCTTCTTCTTTATCACAAAGTTGATACTAAAAACTCCTCAAATCTACAAAGAAAGAAACGTGAGTAAAAGCAGCTTTTCTGATATTTTCCGGCAAAACAGATTTCTGGAACATCGAATTCATATGCTCAGCTTTATATATACTGCCCCTCCCTGCTTCCTTTAGCTCTCTGCTATATTTCATATGCTGCTATAAATGTCATATATTATGGCGCTGGGCTAATCTATAGCAAATGCAATTTTCCTGCCAGCCAGGACACAAACACACACACACACACACAGACAACACCAAGGCGAATTCCAGTCATCATTTTTGTTTTTATAATGCTCCACATGTGTTTTATATATGTTTTGTTTGTGTCGAGAGTGGGATTCACACGTGGAGTACAGCCAGCCAGGACTTCCGGCTCAGGTGTACCCATTGGAAATGGCCATAAAAAGTGCGACAGAATGTGTTCGCCTGACTCAGCCAGGGCGTTGTCAACAATTGTGAAAATGAAATAAAAACGCGTAAAATATGTGGCGTCACCTTTTATTCTTGTTGTTGTTGTTGTTGTTGTTGTTTGTGAGTTGTCTGTGTTTGAGCAGCTTAGATAAACAACAAAAAAGTTCAAAACTTGGCATGCAAATAAACAAAATGGCGGCTTTGCTGCTGATGCTGCTGCTGCCGTTGTTATCTTGGCCATCTCCATCTCCATCCCAGTTGTTAATGATCCTTGGGGGCAATATGCAGTAAAATCCTAGACGAACCATAACAATGCCATACAAACTGACCAAAACTGCAGGCAGGCACGACTGAGGGTCATAAAATTTTTGCAACAGCAACACAGCAGCAGCAGCAGCAGCAGCAGCTGTTATGGCCAAAGCTCAGTTTATATGTGGGCTGTTAGGGATGTGGGTCAGGATATTAAAAATGCAGTCGTTACTTCGACGGCTCAAAGTTTATGACGGCACAGTGTTGTGTCTGTGTCTATGTATTTATTTCTATTGCCCTCGTCTGTCTCGGTGTCTCTATGTGTGTGTATTTTTGCTAAAGTTTGCCTTTGCTTAATTAAGCAATCTGAATTGTGCGGGCGGACACGGACGCTGGATCATGGAAAAAGTAGCACAAACCGCTAATTGAAATTGCAGTTATGAACGTCAGTTCGTCATCATCATCATCATCATCATCATGGTTGTGTCTTGAACTTGCCTTGGCTCTCGGCAGACAGAATTCCTCCTTACACTGGACTCAAACTCTAACTCAGAGTCGGCCAACTAATTGAAATAGTCCTTAACTAGTTTATACTTATTTACTTCAACGTTTGTTCTACTTCTGCGGTCATTGTGAAGATAGAGATTCTTGAATACAGCTGAAATCTAGGCTTGTCACTTTTACTTACAGTTCAAGGTACTATTTGGCTGTTGTAATTAAGGTTGAGCGGGCTCAAGGTTGCATCTTCTCACAGTGCGGCTTCTTCGGTTTTCCATTAAAGTTTAAACTATCCCAAAATATTCAGATCTGGTAGTTCTCTCTGTGACTAAGATCTGTCTAAACTAAACTGAGTTTCACTGAAAATTTCGGAAGTTCGGAAGTGTTCTCTCCGCTAAGTCTGCTTATTGATGAGGTTCATTTCTGACTGAATAAGGATGCCAATAGGCAATAGTATGAGTCTTTTAGATGATGATATTATTGCAAACCATTAATTTTCAAGCATTTTCTAAGATCCCCATATCTCCACAGTCCATTCTCCACATTTTTACACTTCCTGCTACGAAACCGTAGTCCTACAATCTGTTAATCGATCCCTTCAGAGTATATCAGTTGTAAGCCAATGTTGTCTAGTTTTAAGTTTTTCTTGGCCTGTGAAAACTTTTGACTAAGCACTCAGCTGCACAGCCAGTTTGCCTAACATCGTCTTTCCCCTATGCCGTCTTTGTTGTCCTCGCTTTTCTTAAAAATCTGTTGCAGTTTTCTTTTAGCCGCTTTCGCTGGGGTTCAGAGGGGACAGGTTTCTTCAGGTTTTTGCCAGACATTGGCTATATGTAAGTACATTTATATATAGTTAAAGCTAAGGCTGAGAGCTGCTTAGCGTTCGCTTCGTTCTACTTTTGAAATTGATGTAATTAGGCGCAATTGTGCGGCTTCATTGCTAAGCTCCAAAACGGGAGGAGGTTTATTTGGGGTGGTTCAAAGGGGGGGTAGAGAAGAGAGCATAGGCTTGGGTGTGTGTTTGTAGAGGAAAGGGAGGGGCTTACTTGGGGTAGGTATGGCAACCATCTAAAAGTTGTCAGCAGTTTGTTGAGTGATTCAAAGCTATTAGCCAGGACATTTTTATATATTAAGTGGACGACTGGCACAAAAGTTGGAGGAAGTAGTAAGTGTAGAGAGAGAGAGAAAGAGAGAGAGAGGCTAGGGAGCTAATAGAGAGGTAGGGAACAAGAAAGTATGCTGCAGGCAGCTAAATAATTGGACATCACGATAACAACATGCTGCACATTTAAATCAAATACAACAAAATATCAAAGGCATTGACTGCCTTAAGGCTTGTTAAATGATAGCATAGTGAGCGTATACAGGGTGTTTTTTATTTCACAATGTAGAGGTAGAACTGTGTTGTTTAAATATATATATTAGAGCAATATAAACAGATTTTCTTTAGAGGAAATTCTAAGGAATTTTGTGAAGTTTATCAGAAGAAGGCTTTCTCAACTATAAATTTAAATTTTCATTGAACACTAAAATTGTTGTGGGATTTTAAGTGCATTGAACTTACACCTTCCAAGAAATAAATGAAGGGCAACCAAATTCATATGATCTTCTTTTCAACTAGAATAAGTTATCAAACCCAATTTGTAGCTTTATTCGTCCAGCTTCATTTTCCTATCAAGGTTAAAAATTTTCTACCAATAATTTCTAAAAATTGATTTAACTTTCTGACTGCTTTTAAAAACACAAATTTCACATGACATCCACTGAAATCTCTTACAAATGGAACACCCTGTTCTTAGCCACCCAAGCCCCATTACCTTTTCTTTGTTGCCATGCCACAATTTACTCTCATATTTTATTTTTAATATGCTTCTTAGAAAATTTACTTGAATTTCAATTGATCAAAGTTAAGGTGAATATTTTCTTCATTTTTATTTTTGGGGCGAAAAAAGTTTGGATTAAAAATAATGATAAGGTAGATATTGGTTAGAGTTACAGCTAGTTGTAGAACATCTAGGCATTCTGCCACTAATTGGACATAACAACAACAACAACAAGGACACTAACAACATGGAACCGCAAAAACCACACAAAGAAACTAAGAGAAAGCTGCCTCAAAATATTTTTGCACATATTCAATGCAAATTTTTGTGGACCAAAAGCCGCAGCCAAAAACCCGAACCTGGTGGTGGTGGTGGTGTTGCCCTTTCATCGCCAGCAGGAGCAGGATAAATAAAAGCTCGCTGGGCATATATCATTTTGTGGCACAGCCAGCGTAAATATGCCGTACGACGACTGTTAGGCTCCCGAGCCTTTCCTACAAGTGTTGACATTGCCAATTTGCTCGATGTGGATGTGGATGTGAGTGTTGTGTATGAGTATGATGATGGCGATGACAATGATGACGTTGATGTATCTCTGGTTAAACTATTTGCTATGCGATGCTCCATCATTGGGTGACTGTTGTTGTTGTTGATGTTGTTGTTGTTGCTATATGTGTACAATTTAATTTCAGGACGATTTGTTGACGACTCTGACGCTTGTCGCTGATATGTCATCAACTTTGGAGCTGATGTTGCCGATGTTGTTGCTGTTGCGGTTGCCAGCCGTTCATCCGGATTGTGACGGAGCTGTTCGCAAATTGCATGCAGATAAACGCCGGGGTAAGTGTCATAGGGTTGTCGCTTAAGTTCGTCAGCACTGTAGGATATATCCTGCTCAGCATCGAGCAGTTGGGGTAGGTAATCGAACTGGGACAAGATTTGGCCATCGTTGCCATTAAACATGTCACCAATGCTGCTCTTTGTGGATTCAACTGATGCTGCTGCTGCTGCTAGTCCAATATTTATGTTTTACATGGGTGTGTGTTTGGATGTGCAGTTTGAGTGATTACGTTGATATCATTGATGTTGATTTATGATGTTGTGTAGTCGAATGTGTGTGTGTGTGTGTGTGTGTGTATTGTTGATTGCATGTGTGTGAAGAAATTGTCGTGAAAAATGGCATACAAAATTAAAAGCAAGTCTCACATATTTGTGGTGTGAAAAATGTAACATTTACATACGAGCAGACATAGCTGGCTATCTATCATTATATATAGCCAACTGTTAGATATAATTTGTGGGACAAAAATAGAAATAATGGGCGCAACGAAAATATGACAGAGACATATGAGTTTTAAATTTATCAAGCTGTGTTAAACCAGAGGAGAAGGTAGAAAGTAGGAGTCCAACAGGGAAGACATTAGAGGTTCGCTTTGGATTTAAGTATAGATTAACCAACACCAGCTTAAAGTATACATATGTGCGTGATTAACAAAATATGCTACAGCATTTAGATAGAAATTTAAACATAAGGAATTTTTTTTTTAAATTTAGAAAACATTTTTAAGTATTTGATAGAGATACAAGATTTTACTTATAACAAAGTTTTTAAGACACTTAAGTTTGACATTAGAAACTTTTAGACAAATTAAGGCTAGATTGTCTTTGAAAGGGATGTGGCTCAGAATTCAGGATTGCCATATCTATTTGAAATCGGAGCTAGGTGAACATTTTACAGACAAAAGGAACAAAGTAAGGCAAGATTGGCTTTAAATAGGTTCTTAGTTAAGGTCCAATTATTCGGCCTTTCAAAGCCCCAAATGCTTCAAACAGAGTCTAGCCACAGATTGCTCTAAAAGTGACAGCATCGCAACAATTTAAGGACGAACTAGGCGAACAAAGTGTGGCCTGATTGGCTTTGAAAGAGGGTGGGCTTATTAATCAATGACTTAAGTCGATCAGACTTAAGATCGAAATTGTACTAAACCAATTTAGATACATTTTTCTAAGGAGTCAAAGGAACCAAACATTAAAGATCATTTAGATACTTTTAGCATATGAACATATTGCTCCGCTGTTTAAAATGTTACCACACCTGAAGTTTCTGATTACACTACTATATAGAAACCTATATAGACATATAATACTCCTTTAGCCTATGATTTCTGCACGTAAGCAAACGAGTCAGCACTTTGAGGCCATTTTTTGTCAGAAATGAGACTTTTACTGAGGCTTTGGGAAGAAAAATGTCTTCCATATTGGCCTATATTTGTTGAGTTTGCGATTTCTGATTATTATTCATCAAAGAATCAGCACTTTAAAGCTCAGTTGGTCACATATTCCTTATGAGTAAAAGACTCAAGAGTATAAAGGCAATATGGCAACACTTTCATTCTAATATTGGCGCTTTTGCTATAAGTACCAATATCTCAGCCCATCAAAGCCAATATTAAAGCACCTGAGACCCTTGATAAGGCTAATGCAATCTATATATTGTCCTATAATATTCATTGGATCTGCGCTATCTGCCTTAGAACCAATAACTACGCACTTTAGGGCTAATTTCGAAGCACCAGAGGCCTTCGATTTGGCTATTTGAAGAAAAATCTGTCCAACATAGGCATATGGATTCGTTTGATCTGTGCTTTTGACATACGAACCAATGACTCAGCTCTGTAAAGCCAATTTTGAAGCACCTCAGACTCTTGATAAGGCTAAGGGCATCAGAAATTTGTCATATAATATTCATTGGATCTGCGCTATCTGCCTTAGAGCGAATGTGTAAACACTTTAAGGTTAATTTCGAAGCACCTAAAGTCTTGGACTGGGCTATTCCAAGAAAATACATGCCAATAGTAGCATATAATACTCGTTTGATCTATGCTTCCAACATATGAACCAATGACTTTGCATTTGAAGGCTGTTTTCGACTCATCTAAATCGTTTCATAGGGCCAAACTTTGAAAATGCATTTCCTTGATAAATCGATCTGAATTTCGAAATATTTTACAGCCTCAATAATAATAATCCCAACATATCAAAAGAACATTGGGTTGAACCCAATTTGTTCATCCTGCCATTTTCTTAACCACGCACATTTCCATTAAAAATTAACACACACAAAAATCCTGCACCAAAACCCAATTTATATATCAAAATATCATCACTCATACCCGGCATATCTTGAGGTAGTTTCGCATTAACTGCTGCTGAGGCTACAAACGGTTTCGTTTTCAATTTAACGCCCGTTGAGTTGAAACGCTTCGCAGGGTGCACGGGGCGTATACGCACTAAAGAGTCAAGTCCAAATTAAAAATGTGAAAAATGTGAAAAATCAACGAAAATTTAATGACACGAAAAAACGAGGGCAAAGCGTATTTAAGTGGGCTTAAGCAGAGCTTCAACTGACGCTGCAACCGCAGCGACCGCAGAGTGCAGCCATGCAGGTTGCAGGACGATTGTGGCCGGGGCGAGCTTCAAATGTACACATTTAACATGGCCAAATGCAAGTTTAAGCTACTTACGATCTTCGATGCACATGAGGCCGTCGGCCATCAGTTTGAGCCCGGTGGGGCAGGCGCAGGAGATGCGCGGACTGCGCTCATTGATCCGGGGGGCGGGCAGGCACAGATGCGAACAGTGGCCATTGACCGACTGACAGTGATTGATGCCATCGGGCTGGCGATACGGATGATATACGTGGATGACCATAGGATGTTGAAGCTGTAAGACCATAAAGTGGTGTAAAGCAGATAAGGATATAAGAAGATTGGCCGACTCACCATATGAACTGCTGTGATGGGCTCAACGCCTTCACCAGTAAATTTGTTCGCCTTGAATACAGTCTGTTTGTCCCAGTCGGTCCAGTAGATGTAATCCTCAAAAGTGGTGATGGAAAATGGATGCCTCAGATACTCCATGGAGTACAGAATCTGACGACGCTGGGAGCCATCATAGTTGGCCGATGATATGGTATTCAGTTTGCCATCCACCCAGTAGATGCGTTTCCGCACCAGATCCAGTGTGATGCCATTGGGCCACTTCACATCATAGTTGATGATGGTGGTTCGATGTGAGCCGTCCATGCCAGCCCGCTCAATACGTGGCGAAGCCCCCCAATCGGACCAATACATCCAGCCATCTATGGGATCCAGGGCAATGGAGCGTGGTGTATCTACAGCATCCTCAATGAGCACCTTATTCATATTGCCATCGAAATTGGTCAGCTCAATGGTGCACTTCTGTGTGTCCGTGTAGTACACATGATTGTAGATCCAGTCAACGGCCAGACCATCCGAGGTCACTGACGAATGTTTCACCACCACGGTTTGCTCATTGCCCTCATCAATGGGGGCCTTGTAGATGCTTTGAGTGGTCATATCACTCCAGAAGATCATGCCAGTGCGAAAGACAAAGTCCAGCGCTGTGGCCGACTTGGTGTTGTTCACTATGGAAGTCATCTCCTTGTGATCCAAGGCTATTTTGCGTATGTCATGGCGTCTGGCCAGCAGCAGGGAGGCGTGTCCCTCGCTAGCTTTGCATCTGGTGTGGTTGTGCGCATCCCGCATGTATCCCTCCACACACTCGCACTTAAAGCTGCCCACCTCGTTGACGCACAGCTGGGAGCACACACCCGGATTCTGCTCACACTCATTGATATCCACACAGGTTTTACCATTTGTCGACAGTTCGTAGCCCGCCTGACACTCGCAGCGATAGCCCACCGGGAGATCCACACAGCGATGCATGCAGCCGCCATTCCTTGTAGAGCATTCATTAACGCCACACTTGCCCGCCGGCTCATCTTCGCCATCCGGGCAGTCCTTGTGTCTGTCGCACACCTTGGACAAGGCTATGCATTGTCCACCACCACAGTCAAAATGAGTGGTGGCATTGCAGGCCTTTGGCTTGGCGGCCAGCTGGCAATTTCTTTCGTCGCTGCCATCGGCACAATCCAACTCGCCATTGCAGGTTAGATGTCCTGCAATGCAGCTGCGGTCACCGCATTGGAACTGATCGGGTCTGCAGGTGACATTCTTACAGTTGTCCGGATGCTCATCATCGCCATCGTCGCAATCCGGATCACCATCGCAGAGCCAACTCTGATGCAGGCAAGTGATGCGATCCTTGCACTGATACTCACTCGGCAGGCAGGGCGTCAGCCTACGCGTTTTGTTGCCACAGTCCTGCAAAAGAAGAGCATGGGGAGGTAAAGATGAAGTAGTGGTTTACATTCATACATCATAAAGGGTGACTCAATGAAATTGCCTGTCTTCTCTCAGTGCGCTCACTTTATTTAAAATGCATTTCACGGCAGCGGCGGCGGCGGCGCCTGTCAAAAGCCAGCCAACGGAAGTTTACTCTAAAAATGCCATAAAGCAACAACAACAACAACAACAATAGAAACAGCAGAAACAACAACAACAACAACAAGTTGGCTTCTTGTTAAGTGGCAACAAATATGCAAGCAACTAAGCCGCACACACACACACTCTGTCACACACACTCACATGCTGACTTGCATGCATTATATTGCATACTTTTCAGGGGGAGCTGCCATTTGAAAATATTCTAAATTTCTTCCTTTTTTTGTTCCCTCCACACAAGTTACGCCATCAAATTTTCGGCAACGTCGCAACAAAAGGATCTCTGCGTCATACACATAAATGTTTATAGGGTGCAGGAGCAGTTGCCATGCTTCTGTCGTCCAATTCCACCACCACCACCACTTTCACATTTTCGTCCACGTCCTTGCCGTCCAAAGTAGTCGTCATTTTTTGTTGTTGTTGTAGTTGCCGTTGGCGCTGCCAGTTGTGAATAATGCTCGCTGCTTGCATAATTTATGCTTCCTAGCTGTCTCACAAATATACATATATAATGTGGTGCGAGGGTTGTTTAAAGACTTGCACTTGGCCATAACATTTGCATATTATGGAACTAAGGAAGTTGCAATTTTATGCATATGGAAAAAATTTGACTTTGGTAGTGGAAAAAACAATGATCAGCTGACATTTTTGGCTGAGTTATCATCGGGGTGGCATGAGACTAGGGAAAGAATAACACAAATAAGGCTATTTTGAGGGAATAATAGCTAAAAGTAAAGGATTGGTTCACTAGAAGTTGGTTAAGAATGTTGTGAGAGTGCAGGACTCTTAGATAGCCGAGACACATGTAAATTCACTTAAAGACAAAGAATCCACCTTGAAAGTAGACTGCTTTGGAATTAACAAGATTTCCCTTATCAGCTGGTTTGAACTGAAACTTGATAGCTTGCTGTATTCCCACAGAACCAACCCACGCACAAAAAGTTTTCCAAACTCTGTATATATATACATTTGAAACTATATATTTTGTTCACAAAACTTACCCGCTCATCGCTGCCATCCGGACAATCATTATCGCCATCGCAGAGCCAACGACGGGTAATGCAGTCGCCGTTGCCGCAAGTGAAGGCGACATTCTGTGGACACTCCACTTTGGGGCAATTTAGCTCATCGCTGCCATCGCCGCAATCGTCATCGTGATCGCACTGCCAGCGCTTCTGGATGCAGCGTCCATTGCCACAGGTGAACTCATCGGAACGGCAAGTATCATCTTTTCATTGAAAAACCAGTTAAAATGTTAGCAAAGAGTTAAGCCAGACATATTTAGATGTTCGGGGAGGATTTGTGGACAATGAGCAATGGTTAGATATAAATATGTGAAGCATAAGCCAAAAGCTGAAATGTAAAGCAGCCAAGAGAGGTAACTACGGAGTGTGAGGGAGAGATGGGAAGAGATATGTGCAATACAAATAACTCAGCTAGACCAACGACCAGACCAGCACCATTATAAAAATTGCTAGCAAACAAAAGGAATACCAACACCAAAGGGGATAAACACAAGTAAGTTTTGTTGCCGCAACAAAAGCTGCAACAACAAGCTATAACTACAGTTAAGGTATTGCAAAACTAAAGAGTAGCTAGAGTTGTGTAAGCTACATATAGTATGCGTGTGTGTGTGTGCTTTTTTGTGTAAATCTCATTGCCTGTGCTTGTATGAAGGTAAGCATGGCGTTACACAAATGTGTAGCATACTTAGGGGAGTTGGCATATAAGTATGTAGAATAAAGCAGGTATGTTTGTATATGTTATGTAAGACTATACTATGTATATATATCGCAAAGGCAAACACTACACCACTACAGCAATACTTTTAAGTAGATTTCGTTGAATGTCTTACTGCATAATGCCTCATCGCTGCCATCTTCACAATCTTTGCTCTGATCACACATCCAGGCAAGCGGTATACACTCGCCCACACCCGACTTGCAGGTGAACTCTTCAGGTGAGCATGTTTTGCTGTCTGCAATTGTAGAAAATATACATATATGTGGGGTTCAATATGTGTGTTAGTAGTGCAAGGCTGAAACACTAATGTATTTTATATAGTAAAAGTAGCTTGAGTTGATTTGGTCAAAGGCTTAAAAACATTTTGCTTATAAAAGCCAAACTTAATATGAAAATTTGTTAAGCTGAAAGACTTCTTTTAAGTGTAAGATATTGGGGAGGGTATCATAGATATTTGACACCGCTTCCCTAAAATTTATGAATAGTCAAATAATAAAAATAATAATAATCTTAGAATTTATGCACGCACAGCTGGAAACAAGAGAATATAATAACAACTTTTCCTTATTAGATTTTAAGAGCTGTTTAAAAAGCAAAAGGCAGACAGACAACCAGACTTCTACTATATGCTTCGTCTCCATTTTATTGACAAACTTTGCTTTGATGTTGCCGTTGACAATGACGACAACGAAGTAGAAGAAACAGAAGTTGAAGAACACAACTAAACCATAAACAAAAACGCAAACTGTTCCACAAAAGACATCAAACTTCATTGGCTTTGAAGGGGCTTGTACCAGCCCCCTCCACACACACGTAGCTCACATAAACTAAAAGCATTTTAAATAAAATTAAAATCAAATTGCTGGTATATTCACTTCACCCTCTCTCCCCTTGCTGTCAGCCTGCCTGCCTGCCTGTCCAGCTTATGCGACAGATAAGAGCCGAAGAAAAAGTGCCATTGAATACAATACAAAAGTTATTTCGAGTGCTGGTGGCTGGGCTGCGTCCAAGCCGAACTGTAAGTGGGCCATTCATTGAAGCCGGAAAATTGATTTTCCTCTGGCACACAAAGCGGCTCCTGAAACCCGCTGAGATCTTAGGGCAAACGACATTTCATTCATTCACCAGTGATGCCTCCCTGCCTCCAGCCTCCTGTTGCCCTCCTCCTGTCAGTTTTTACGAGCGCAATAGTTGCCACGAAATTGGAAAAAACAGACAGTCATCTATAGTATCTGCTTCTCCCCTTCCACCACCGTACCCTGCATTTCCACACAAAGTCGATATCATAGCCCGAAGCAGTACACAAAATTTTAATGAAGCCATAAAAATCATGGCGTATGCGTGATATTCTGTCGCATAATTGTAATGGATATATCAAGATGTTACTTTGAAGTCGGTTACAAGGATGATGTTAAATTTATATAATAATAATTTTAAGGTTTTAAAAATCTTTATGGTATTTTAATAAAGCATATTTATGAAGTTCAGCAAAGATTCATTGATTACATTTAAGAGAGTTGAACAGGTTGAGGAAAAAAAACAGTTCAGAAAATGTGGTTTAAAATATGAATGAAGCCAGGCTAATGATGTAGAATTTAACATAATTTTGTATTTTGTAAGGACATAGACTTAATATAGAACTTAATATAATATAGTCCCATATAAAAATCGGTCTTTATAAAATTTTTTAAAATTATTTGAAGGCCATAAAAGTTACTTTCATTCGCTAAGATTGCAACAGATCGTTTGTTAGTAAGTTTGCGTCTTGAAAAATTTTTAAAAATTATTTTAAGGCCTAAGAAAATTTCTTTCCTTTGTTAGAGATTGTTTTTTATTAAGTCTGCGTCTTGAAAAAATGTCAAAAAATTATATTGAGCCCTTTGAAAATTTCTGTAATTTTCTAAGATTGCTGCAGATCGTTCTTTATTAGGTCTACATCTCCCTAAATTTTTAAAAATTATTTTAAGGCCTTAGAAAATTACTTTCCTTCGCTAAGATTATAGATTATAGATCGTTCTTTAGTAAATCGACAAATTTTTAAAAATTATTTTAAAGCCTTAGAAAATTTCTGTTCTTTGCTAAAATACAAGGCTGACATAAGGCTCTTCAACGGTTCCACTTCCATCGACAATTTTGCCTATGCTTGACCCCATGAGGCCCGATCTTTTCTATATTATTATATTATATTATATCTTTGAGACATCTGATTTGGTGAAGCTTAGGTGTTTGAAAGATCATAAGCTGTTATTCTGTGGACAATGTGGAGCGTGCCTCCGTGAAAGTAAATCCATAAAAGTAGTTCATATGCCATGTCTTATTGCTTATAGAAGACATTTACTGCAACCTGAATTCTTTTCTGTTCTTCTGAAAACTGCTGAGTGTTGGAATTCGATGCGAAACTAATTTTCAAGAGAATGCACAAAATATTTACAAGAATATTTTAAGGTACATTTATTTGAATATTTGCCAGCAAATGTAGGGAAATATTTCAATGCAACTAAAATGTTCGTAAGCAAACCACAATTTGCTACGAAATGTAAATGAAATAGATTTCTGAACACAACACGGCCATAAATTCCAATCTAAGTCCATATCACGTATACGTAGCACGACGACGACGAAAAGAAAAAAAAAATAATAATAAATTAATTTATTTGCGACAACGAAAAAATATGCCAAGAGAATTTGAGCATAGGTAAGCGCGTGTTATGTTAAACAAACAGCACCAGCTTAGGCAAGCAACACATGTGTGTGTGTGCGTGTGTGGGTGTGTGTATGTGCATGTTCTTGGTATTTACTTTTTATTACGCACACAGCAGGAATTACATAATCTTATCAAGAAAAATCAAGCGTGTCCAGAGAGAGAGAGAGAGCGAAAGTTGAGCCCTGCAAAACGTTTTGGCAACGAGTTGGCTCCTTGGTAGAAATGTACTCGTATAAACAAAGGACATTCATTTCACGCGCCGGGCGGTAGGCAATGAAAAAAGTGAAAACACACACCCGAAAACAACATGAACTGGCACATCCTAATACGCATTAAGGGTTAAACACAAGCGTTTTTATGCGCCCATTGTTGTGCAAGCGAGGGTGTGTGTTGTGTGTGTGTGTGTGTGTAGATGTTGTCAGCTTTGTTTAACGTCCGGAGTGTAACTTCAATGAAAGTTTTCGATGTGTGTGTGTGTATGTGTGAATAGGAATGGGTGTGGCAGTGTGTGCGATAATTGCTTTAATACGTACGCATGTGTGCGTTTTAACTTTATGGAGTGTTGGCTGATAATGTCTTAATTACTGCCTAGATAAAATGCCAACTGCTTAGCCAAGCTAAAGTGCCTAGCTACCCAGTAGACATTGTGGATGTTTGATTTTAGGGATAGTAATAGTTTGATAAAGAGTTGGCAAAACATTTGAAAATAGATCTATAAAAAGTCCTTGCGGTAGATGCGAATTTTATGAGAATCAAAGGTGGATAGAATGATCTTAACTTCCAGGACATTATATGGCTATAATTTGCTTGGTAACTTATAGTAAATTTTCTTTCTGAAGGAAGATAATACTGTCATAGAGAGATGATATAGCTTGGCATAAGTCTTACCTATATAATGTAAGGCCTATTCATTCTCCCTGTTAGAAAATGTTGGCAGGGTCTGTCTGTGTGTGGTTTGGCATGACAACTATGTTTATTACTTGCCCTGGCATGCGGCGTATTTGAACAGTTCCACGTACCCAACCCCCCCTCTCCAACCATTTACAGCTACAGCTGCTTATAAACTTAATTACTAGCCAGCGCCAGCATTCACAGACAAGACATCCCAAAGACAAGTTGCCTTGGCAAAATTTATCTATACGAACTTAGATGTTGTCTACTTTAAGGCGCCGCAAGCTTAAATTTGAGCCGCCGCTGGCAGGCAATCACAGCTACTATATAAGATTATAAGTAACACCATTAGGCAGACAGTTAGAAGGCCATAACCACGAGAAGAAACTTGAGACGAGTGAAAAGTTTTTTGCCCCAAGATATGTCTATCTATTTATATAAGTGGATTTTTGATATTGTTAATTGCTTTTAAAAGTGGCTGGATTAATGTAGGAAATTGTGCAAAAAAATGATAAGAAATTGTTAAGAAATTTGTATTTGATAACTAAAAATTAGTTAATATAGCTGATACTATTAGCTGACCTTCTGGGAGACTATAGTAGATACTTAATCCTTCAGTTTCAATTGAAATCGCACAATTTCCTTAGCTAATTCCAAAGTAATTAGGGATAAAATGCAGATGGCTTATGAATTTCCTTCTAAACTTTGTTAAATTTTGAATAACTTATTTTGATATAGAAGAAAATCATCCAAAATATCCATCATACATATAAATTAATCATAAAATTGACCCATTGCCATAGACAAGGGATCTGCTACAATCTGTCATTGCTGTCACGTCGCAACTTCAATTAACATACATGACGTTTTCGTCGCACAAAACAAAAAACCAAAAACAAAAATGTTAAAAATATAACAGAGAAATGTCAAAAGGCATTGATGAGAAATTTTAAAGCCTATAAAAGGCATAAAATGACACACAGCATCAGCATCACCCAAACAGTGGGCGTACACGTGTTCAATTGGCCTTTGGGCTTGTTGAATGTGGCGGCGCGTTTCCCTCCTCCATCCGCCATCCTCCATCCTCTCACAAATAAACCACAGGCACAATTTTGCGCTTTCGCATTTTGATTACCAGAGGGATTTTTATTTCGTCATCGTTTGATGACTTACGAGGCGTAGCTCATAAAAATCGCAACAATTTTTTCAATTACAATGTGGAAAGTATATTCTTTTTGTTATTTTCTGTAGCATATAGTTAGGCGCATGTGAGATACGCTGGCAGAGCCATAAAACGCTAAACAAGTTGCCAGTAAAAATGGCAAACAAAAATCTTGCATAAAATTGTGAAAAAAAACGGAAGGAAACTATATAAAGTTAAGAGCTGACGAGCTGAGGGTAAAGGCATAAATACAAATTAGTTACGCTGGTTGGTCACGTCGCGATATTATTGCGCCTGAAATGACATTAATTTATGGGACGGCCTGCTTTAAGGCGCGCCCAAGGCATATAAACTTGCAAATACACATGGCACAAGGTCTTTGCTGAATGTTGGCTTTTAGAGGGGGATGGGTGGGGATGAGCGGTAGTTGAATCATAAGAGCAACATGCTTTCATTTCTTGTTATTTTGCTCTCTTTTTTTTCTTTTAGTAATGTGGCATGGCAAATCCTCCGCCTATGGTTAGTATGCAAATTTTTCATTTGATTTTTGAAATCTGTAACTTATGATATCCTTGCAGAAGGAGAGAGAGGGTGTGCCATAAATTTGTTAAAATATTTCTATTGCATTGAGGGAAGTATGTGTATGCTGGAGAGTATGATTAGCTGAACAAAAAAGTCTCTCAGAAAGTTCGACTGAAAGATGAAAATAATGATATTAGAACTGATACAAGAAGATGGCTAATCACAGTCAAGCTTATGGCAGCTAAATTCTAAATTAATTTGAATATCATATACAAACTATGGATATATATATGTGAATACTCTGCTTGATATTCCAGACTTTCTTATAGTTTTGTTGATGAATATTTCTTGAATTACTTTCGACATTTGATATCAAAGTCATATTATATATATCTAGCTAAAACTTAACTCTGAGATTGGATTATTCTGAATATTGATATACTGAAATATCGTTAGCAATATTTGTAGAATTTGGATTTACTTCCCCTGTTAAGCTGTTGAATATATTGCTGATATCAAACATACCGTATAATATGATATTTGCCATAAGAAACTATTGTTAGATCACTTCTTTAATGTATATAATTTGAATTTATATAAAAGTTAATATAAACCCCTCACATAACATAACTGTAAGAATGCCAATCTAATTGCAATATGTTAACTAATAACAGTCTGTTAAGTACATAGATGTTGTTATGTAAACTGCTGTCATTATGTTAATCTGACTCTCATTTATGTAAACTTAAATTCTCACTATGTTAACCACGGCATGAAAAGCTTAGCTTAAACTTGCAATCAGAGAACTGCAGTGATGAACCGAAACTACTAATTAGCTTCTAGTTAAAATCTACTACAAAATCTGTCCACAGATTCCTCTACAGAATCATATAGCTGACAAAAATATCTATACATCTCTATGGACAGTTATGCAAATTAATACCTTTTCACTTGCTGAAACTTTAGCCTTCCAAATATCAAATTCATTTAAATCGTAGCACTTTGCTTCCTCTCTCCCCACTTAACTGCAAAGTTATCTTTAAGTTAGTCATTCATCCTTCAATTATATATTTTGCTTACTACACTCCGATTCATCGGACTTATCTCGGCAATCGGGCGCCCCATCACAGACCCAGGCGCGTGGTATACACTGCTCACCGTTCTGGCACTTCACCTCGTGGCTCAGGCAAAAGTGCACTTAAAAGCAATATTTGGTTTTACAAAATTAACAATTTATGGTTAATAATTATTATCAAAACTAAAAGTACTTACTGCACAATTCTGGCGCCTCGTCGGAGCCATCGGCACAATCGCTTTCCCGATCGCAGCGCCATTTGTTGGGTATGCAGTTGCCATTGCTGCAACGGAACTGCTCGATGCCGCAAGTTGACTCTGGAAAATGGAAAATTGTGGTTGATAACATTTTACACAAATTATTACTCTAAAAATGAAATTCAATTTAAGCATGGCTCAAGGGGGTGGCTGGGGGTTGAGCAACTGTTAGTTGAAAACTGATAATGGCTTCGCTCGAAGCCTTAAGGAAATCTATTTTTTATGCTTCAATAGTTTTCTATGTCAAAAAATAAATGTGATTTTTATGTTGTGGCTTTGGCTGAGAAACTTGCTTTTGCCACTAGCTGTGGTAATAGCTGGTCCTGACTTCGTCCCTACCTCTCTCTCTCCCTCTCTCTCTGGCTGTGCCTCAGCTACGCTGTCGACTTTTGTTTTATGCCTCAGTCAAAATAGTTATGCCATTTTATGGTTATTTTATTTTATGACTTTGCTGGTTTTTATCAAAAAGTCAAATTTTCAAACAGAAAGAAAGTCTCCCAGCTGTGCCAGGGCAAAAGGGCTTTAAAAATATGTATGCTTATATAAATTTTAGGCAAATCAATTAAAGGCTTCTCTGGTGTGCTAAGCTTTCATCAGACATTTATGAAAATTTATAAAAACAAGGCAAAAATGCAAAATATTTTAGGGACTTAAGTGGCCTGCTGAGCGAGGTCGGAATGGAAATTCATGAGGTTTATGAAAATGTGAAAATGGTGTATAAAATTGAAGTTATAATCGATGTTGATAAAGGTTTATGTGCAAATAAATAATATATAACTAAGGCTAAGTAGAAGTATGTTGTATCTGTTTTCGAGTTGGAGCATTTCAGGGATTGTTATTTACAAACAAACTAATTAAATTTGCTACCTAAAAATATCGTAAAATCATTCCATGAATATGGTCAGTTCCACAGAAATGTATGGTAGTTTATCTATGTTTAATTCGGATTAAGAAAAACAAAAGATAATCCGTTCTGGGAGCCATATGATATAGGGGTCCGATCCGGATCAACTTGGGTCACCAGACGAAGAGGCTTCTAAGGCTTCAATTTGGATAAGAAATAACCAATTTTTCTGTACTAAGAGTTCATTCCGAATCGGTCGGTTATATGGGAGCTTAATGAAATAGTTATCCGATCCGAATGAAATTTTATAAGGACACGTGGAGGCATCGAAAACTGACATCTGTTAAATTTGGTTCAATGCGGATGAAAAACAAAAAAGTTCGGCATACGAAGAGTTTATTCCAAATCTTTCGGTTATATGGGGGCTATGTGATATAGTGGTCCGATCCGGATCAAATTGGGTCTGCAGACGAAGAGGCTTCCAAGACGGACATATAGCAAATTTGATTCAATTTGGATAAGAAACAGCCAATTTTGCTGTACTAAGAGTTCATTTCGAATCGGTTGGTTATATGGGAGCTTTATGAAATCCAAATGAAATTGTGTCAGCACACTTGGAGGCATCGAAAACTGACATTTGCCAAATTCGGTTCAATTCAGATGAAAAATAACAAAGTTGTCTATACTAGGAGTTCATTCCAAATCGTTCAGTTATATGGGGGCTATGTGATATAGTAGTCCCATCTTGACGATTTTTACATATGAGAAGCTTCAAGCAGAAAGATTCCTATGGCGAAAATTACAAGTCGATATCTTTAAAACCAGTTCGCATAGAGACAGACGGACTGACAGACGGACATGGCTAATCAACTGGGCTTGTCATGCTGATCAGAAATATATATATACATAATAGGGTCAGAGATGCTTCCTTCTATAGCTTACAAATATCGTGACAAAACTATAATACCCTGTGCAAGGGTAAGAGAGATACTTTTTCAGTTCTAACACTTAAATAGTTGAAGTTCCTGTTAAGTAAATGACTCAGAAAACCGATTAGGTCCCGCTTATCCTAATCTACAGAGTCAAACAGCCAGTTCAAATGATTTAATCACCCTAGTTTCAATGATTTCTCGCATTTTGAAATATTATTTTAATCCTTGTCTGACACTTTTATCGTCCACTCTCTCTCTCTCTCTCTATTTTGTGTGTCTCCAACTTAAATTGAATCCTTAAGCATGGCCACTTGGTAGAGTTCAGTTCAAGCTGTACTTCAAGTGAATGTCAACTGGCATAACATTTGAATTTCAGTTGTTTGGCCTTATATATCCAAGACTGTAAGTCGCTAACCGGTTTAGTTCCAGGAGTCACTCAACTTGCAGTACGCTGAGCTGAGGCAAGTTTTTATCCTGCGTGCTACAACGCGTGTACGTTTCTACAGACGGCGACATAAACTTTGGCCGTAACTTTTGTGTGTGTTTCTAGCGTCGTCCCTCCGCAGTGTCCTGGCAGTGTCACTGTCCCACTGAGACTTTAAACCGACGCCGCACTGCGAAAAATGCGCATCACGTTTTGCATTTGGGGACCTGAACCCAAGCCCCGTTTTGGGTCCCAAAGTGTATTCCCAGCGTATTTACCTAGCAGCGAGCGGGCATTTAGCGTCGCCATTGAATAGACAGAGAGAGGGAATGGGGTGGATGAAGAAGCCTAGTCTAGGTTTAATGAGCAGCACAGACATAGACCTAGACTTGGCCTGGCCTGGCGGTGTAAATAGAAAACTTGCCGCCAGTAGTTGTAGGCGAAGCGAAAAAGAAATTAATGAAATTTTCATAAATAAATTTTGAAGTTTGTGGAAGTGTTTGGCAAGGGTGCGGGAAGAAACTTTGATTACAGGAGAACTTTTTGAACAACGACCATGAAATGTTAAGGATATGGATACATTGAAGATTAAAATCTGAACAAAAATAGGGTTTAAAATTGGTTCTTAGGCTTAAGACTTTCTGAGAACCAAAATACATCGCGGACTCAGTTAAGAAGGACGAACCAGTTTTTATATATTCTTTTATATAGTTGGCAAACGATGTTCCAAAACTCACACAAGATCTATTTACATGCATTCACTGCTTGAGCTGTCTGGAGAAATAACTAAAACAGAGCCCGGGCAACGCCGGGTAGACTGGCTAGTACAAATAAATTTCTATATATAACTGGCCGCTGCTCAATGTCAGAATTTGCTTATGCTGCTGTTTTATGTTCACATTAACATAATTATTTATTTATGACTTAATAGGCTGAGGTCTCCCACGCCTTCACACACACACACACACACACGCACACACACATAATGACATGCCTCAGAGTTGCCTTAATGCATAAACAAATAGCCGAGACACATCCCTGTTTTCAAATCTCCGCCTCTGTTTGTCGTCGCTTTGTCATTGTTCTCTGGGTTTCTATTACTTTTATAAAGCTCATAAATTTGTTGCTCTGTGTGCAGCAAATTTTGTTACGCATATTTATTATGTTTTTGTTGCGGTCTGCGGAGTGCCTAAAAGCATGCTACAACATTTTTCCCACCCATTTGCCACACAGATACGCACAGCAGCAGCAGCAGCAGCCGCAGCCGCAGATGCAAACTTCATTATTTACAGTCTGCCGCGCCGCGACGACAACGTCCAGGGGCTAGGTGTGGTTGGTGTTTGTGGGAGATTTATGTTATGGGGAGGGGTTGGTGGCAGGAGTACCTTTTAATTCTTGCTAAAGCTTATATTCATGGTTTACATACATGTGAGCATGTAAATATGCAATTCATTTAGACAAACAGCTAACCTGCATCTAACCTCACCTGACACGTCACCTGAGCTGACACCGCCACACCTTTGCCGTGATAATGGCATTGCACATTGGCATTTCTTTATTTTAGCAAACAATCTGCAAGTGCATTGAGCTCAGCTTATCAGCCCCCATCCAGCTGGCCACAAATCAAAGGCCAAGTATAAAATAAATCCACACCAAGCTCAAGGCTATCTCAAGACAATGTGACAAAGCCATTCAGCAAATGCAACCCAAAAAAAAAAAGGTACAACAACAACAATAAATGAAAACTTGGAAACTTTCCATTCAAGTCTTAGCTGAAAACTTTTTGAATTCAACAAATGCAAGTAACATGCCCCCACCCCCGTCTGCCTAACCGATCTCATTTGCAGCACAAACATACATAGCTTAAGGCAGAGCACAAAAACTTGGCTTGTTCTTCAAGTGTCCACAACTAGCAAAAGTTTTTGCGGTCATCCATCGATTTGGCGCATTAAAACTTTTCTGATATTTGCCATTTTCCATTTCCTATTTGAACGAAGCCATATCTATACAAGTTCGTTTCCAATTTAACCGTTTGCATTGTACGAGTATCTTTAAGCTTTGATATCAATTGAATTTCGGTGAATTCCATTTAATTTATTTTTTACCTTCTTTTATTTATTTATTTTTGTTTGTTAATAAAATCTTATAAAAGTCATCAGTGGGTCTAAGAGTGGGTCTAAGTGTGTGTGAATAAGACTTTGATTTCTAAATACTCTAATTTTTGTAATATGTCCAGGCCAAGGGCAATTCAAGGACATATTTATAGGAGGTGCAGATAACTGTGAGGCTGAGAAGTTAGATATTTTATATTGTAAGATTTTAATAATTAAAAAAATGGCAGAGAAAATGTGTAAAAATAAAAAAGAACTCTAAATCTTTAAGTAAAATTCTGAGGAAATAATAAATATAAAATATCTAGTTAAAATAATAAATTATATTAATTCAAAATTCAAAAAGATTAAAATAAATTTTATAAAAGATTAAATTAAATTTTAAATATTTTTGCCATTAATCTTTTTAATATATTTTAATTTAATCAAATATTTTAAATATCAGAAAATTGTTATAAGAAAATTATAGAAAAATGGAAATATTAATTTCCCTTAAGAATTCACCTTTCCTTTTTAATTTTTTTTTTTAATTTTTTAATATTTTACTTTATTTTGATCTCTCCCTATAATCCCATGCATACCCCACTTTATAGTGTATAAAGATTTTGAAATATTTGTCATTGATTGCAATTGCTGGGCTTATGGCCCTTGCCTCTGTTCTCTCTCTTCTGTCCAGTTTCATCTAATATGATTTTCCTGTTTATTGCTGTTGTTCTTGTTCTTGTTGTTGTTGTTGTTGGGACCTGTTGGCAAACATAAATTGAATTGTCCGTTTCATTTAAACAGCGGAAAAAGGAAGCAAACGTGCACGATTTTTCACTTTGCGTGCCTCACACTCTTCGCCAGCTCTCGTTCGTGTTCGTCTCAATAAATAAATGAAAAATTTGTGCCGCAGTTAAGGAGGATTTTCCCTTTCATTGTTTACAATTGTAACGTTTTCGTTTTCGTTTTTTTTTTTTTAAGGATAGCGACTTCTCACGCCACCGCGCACAGCGGGCACAAAATATGTAATAAAAAAAAGGAACGAAAAGGGAAAAGGCTCGCTGTTTTTTGTTGTTGTTGTTGCTGTTGTTGTTTATGGCACCTTTTTCCACTTTATTGAAGTTGTTTTTGTTATGTTTGTTGTACAGTGTGCGCTTCGTCTCAAGTATTTCAATAAAAAAAGGGGCACCCTCCTCTTGGGGGCGAATGCGGGATCATAAATCATGTGAAGAGCTATGGCCTGGAGTGCGCGCCCCAAAGAGCCCATGCTTCTTTCTAATGAGCCAAAGTTTTCACATGCATATGTATTATGTCCTGGCAACTGTTGCTGGAAACTGGACACAATAAATGAGCAGCCATTGGCTACAAGTCGCCTGGAATTGCATTTTAAATGCCTGGCAATTTATATGTTAAAATAAAGCTGCCTGCCAAATGAAGCGAACAAATTGAATTCGCAAGTTTTTGCAGCACTGTTTGATGTAGAAATGTTTTATGTATTTAGAATGTCGAAATAATCGTATGTGATAAAAGTGATGTTTGTAGAAATTTATATGCATTGGCAAAAAGCGAGAGTTTGGACTGTAAAATGTATAGACTTGGGTGAATCATAAAAAAAACTGTGATAATGTTTAGTTTTATATAATCGTAAAAGTTTATTTTACACACAACTCACAACTTTCCTAAGTACAGGGTGTTTTGGAACAGCACAAGGCATTTTTATTACTGAGAAAGTTTTCCAAAAACAAATTCTAAGAATAAACAACGTGAGCAACTACAGTTTTGAGGCTCATTTTAGACATTTTTTTCATCACAAACTATCGCTTTTTGATTTGTTTTAAGCAAAACTTTTCAGATTCCTAATGGCATCTTTATCGTACCCATGCTTGATGAGGAGGATCTTATGTTACAGACATTATCAGATCAATCGCTTATAAAAATGCATATGATCAGAGAAAAAATAGTGAATAATCAGTTCATAATCTAGTTTGTTGTGTCTAAATTGATATATAGCTTCATAGCTTCAACAACAAATGAGCAAATATTTGCTTGTCAAGGAGGTCATATGCCAAATAGTCTGCGGAACACATTGTCAGAGCTATCTTTGTCCTGACTTAGAACCATTGCACTGCTTAAACGGAAATAGGTAGAATGCCGAACTTGGTATAAGAAGGTATAGTTCATGGAGTAAGCCCGCACTAAGAAACCATTTTGCAATAGTCAAACTGCAAGTGGGTCAAAATGGAAGTCAAAAAATGATGGCGGCAAGAGGCGCTCTGATCTTTTCTTGGTGCTTGAACTATTGGATCGATCGTCATGATCACTTGATGGTCGATGGTCAGTTGAAGATCAAGGGCTACATATAGGTATGCAAAAACCGATAAATCGATATACATTGTTTTCTAAAAGTATTTAAAATGTACTAATGTAGCCCAACAGAAGGTGAGGAGCTATTATAGCGCTATATTTCGGTATATATATCGTTTGGAAAGCAGATTAATCGATTTACATAGCGCCAATGGTTTTGGAATCATTTCTGGTATACTAATGTCGGCTATCAATACCGATATATAGCCTATATATAAAAAGTTATCGACATACATAGTTTTTACATATACTTAAATTCGATATACAGTTTATCTTGGGCAAAGACACAAAAAAGTGAACCCTACCAGCCTCGGGCTAGTTTTATATATAATTCTTAAATTTCTTTATCAAATTTTTCCACCCAAATCAAATATGAAGCTTTAAAATATGAATTTCAGTTCAATATCAACAAAGTTCGCCCCCTTCTCTCTTTTTATTTACAAAAATTCTTTCGAAAAACATCCACAAAAGTATGCCAATGAACTAGAACAGTGAAGGCATACCTTTACCCTCAGCATTTCTTTGAATTTTATAATATTCCTTTTTTTTTTACAATTTTTCTCTATATTTTTTATGAAATTATGTGAAATTTCTTCAATATTTATCAACTTTGTCGTTATGAAATATCCTAGAAATTTCCGTGAAATGGGTTCAGCAAAAGTTGTGTACATTTCATGCTGTTGGTTAAACACTTGACTTAAATATCGACGAATGGCGGGGCTTAAAAGTGAGGCTTGCATAATTTATGGCTTGTAAGGCAAGTCAAGGCAAGGGCAATGGCAAGCTGTCTGTTATGGGCCCGCTTCAAAGGGGATATGTGAATGTGACTGAAGTTATCTAAGGTTTGCAGTCAACTTACAGCAAATATATACACAAACACACGCACACACACACACACTTTCAGCAAGCAAAACATTTTTCTCTTTCCTCTGTATTTTTTAGATATTTTTCGCATTACATTTGAGACTTGCTATGCGAAGAGACGAAGACGTAGTTGCCGTTTGGCTTGGACTTATCAGCTGTCTGATTTTTCAAATGTACTGCATGAATATTTATGTCTGCGATATCGAAAGCAGGCACTTACTAAGTACATATATATTATACACACACACACAAATACAATCAATATATACATATATATGTATATGTATATGGCAGCACATGTGTAAAAGCTGCTTAAAAGTCTAGCAACGTTTTGCCATGTCTTCTTGTCTTTTGTCGCACTCGGCGTATACTTAACATGGACGCGCACTTAAGGCAACAGCAGGCAATGCTCTGGCAATGTCTGCGTACTGTTGTTAATAGTCTACCCCTCCCTTAGCCCCCTGTTTAGTTGCCTATAAGTTATTTATTTATTTACTGCTGCTGTTGCTGCTGCTGCTGCTTGGTTTCAAAAGTCGAAGTGAACATTTATATTTTTGTTTTGTCGCTGGGCTTAAGTCGGCATGACTCAATATACTATACAGATAAGTGCATATATATATATATATATATATATATATATAGATATATGTGAGCCACGCCCACCAACAGACACACACACACACATGCATAAAACATAAAAGCCGAATGAAAGAAAACACACAAAAACGACGAGACAATAACACTAAATCGAACTACACTCAAAGGCAGTTAATGTGTGGCAGGATTTTGTTTTGTGCCTGATCGAGAGGCGTGGAAGGGCAGGGGTAGAGCCTATAATGCTGCTGTTTGTGATTGGCATGGAAATCCAGCTATTATGGCAGAATATGGCATATGAGTTGGTGGCCTAAATGGTATTATTATCTGTGCGTGTGTGTGTGTGTGGGTGAGTGATGTGATTGACTTAAAAAAGTTGGAGATTTGCGGCTTAGAAATTTTTTGAGAAAACGCAAAGATGAAATTAAAAAACAATATAAGATAGAGGGATGAAAGTTAAGGTGGTTTAGGGCGGTGATTGAGTGTGGAAATGTTTAGCCAAGACATTATGGATTTATAGGGGCTTTTTTATGGGAGAAAATAATCAGAGAAAATAACCAATACTGTCCAGAAAGGTCAAATGTTGTATCTTAAAATGAAGCATCTCTCATTCAGTTCCAAGGATGTTTAGTGAATGCTGTTTGAAGTCAGTTTTAAGCCACAAAACTCCTGATGATAGTCTGCGGCTATACATAAAACGAACTTGACTAAAGCTTCAACTTTTTAGAGTGATTTTGAAAATTCTGAACTGAAAAACTTACTATGGAACTTCATGGACTAACTAACTATGGACTAACTTGAATGATAAAGATCTTTGATTGACCGCATTAAATCTCTGAATTAGCATTGTCAGATTGCTGAATCTATCCTTAACAATTAGCAACTGCTTTTTGGTTAAAAACCATGATGTAATTTCATACCAAAATCTCACTCTCCTTAACAGTCTCCAACACATCTCCCTTAATCCTGTCCAAATATAGCAGACCTGTAAACGTGTCGTATGCTTAACCCAATTCTCAAGCCTCAAGCAGCAAAGTTCTGGCAAACATATACACACACACACAAACCTACCCATCCACCTACCTCTCTGCTGCCCCACACAGTGTTTACTTAATAAGATTATGAATGCTTAAGTTTTGTGTATAAGTAACACATACCCGCATCAGTGTGTGTTATTATTGTTGTTGGTGGTGGCGTTGCTGTTGTTCTGGCGCTCTTGCCAAATGTTGTTAGCGCCTGTTGCGGCTGAGCCAGCTGTAATAAGCCGATGATGAGCAGCAGCCAGCCCAGTGAGCTGCGTATGAGTCCCATGTTGGTAACTTCTAGCCTGGAATTTTTTTTTGTTTTTGTTTGGACTCAACTTATATATGGGTATATATATACATATGCATATACGTATATGTATATATAATAATGTGGCCTAAGTGCTTGTTTGAATTATTAAATTAAATTGTTGTTTGTTGTTGTAATTATTTTAAATGGCGCCCAAATGGCATAACAGTCGCATAAGCACCAGAATTCAGCCTCCTTGGCAGCCGCAGCTAAAAAGTAGGCAACACTTTTTGTCCCTCAAACCAATTTGGCGATTTATACAAGTGTTTCTGTGTTTTCAATAGATTTTTGTGCTGCACTTAACAAACATTTTACGACTCAATTTATGTTAAGTTGCTTCAACAACTATTTACACAGGCATTGTCTGGCTTTTGGCAAAGTATATGTAAATGTATCAATGACTTTTTTAATTATATCAAAATAGTTAATTATTTATTTAAATATTTTTTTTAATACGCCTTTGTAGAACACAATTTATGCACCTGAATTTAGTATGCATTTTGCTGTTTTTTTTTTAATGCAGCTTTTGTGTGATTTATTAAATTTTCATGGCTATTTTTCATAGGCTTTATTTTTTCGCATTGGCATTGTTTTATACTTAATTTTTGTTTTATTTATGGCTTTGTCATGGCCTGCACATTTATTTGCCTTGTGCAAGCATTCATTTTAAGCTGTTTGTTTTATTTTTTCATATTTAATATAAATAATTATTTATGCTTTTGTTAAATATAGAAAAGGCATATAAAATGCATATTAAAACTGAATTTTCCCTCTCTCAGTTTGTGTTTGAAATTGAGTTTGAATTGAATGAAGAAATGGAAATGGATTAAACTAGTTTCATAAATTTTTGAGTAATCTTGATATATAAGCTTGACTTTACAGTTCTATAATATTGAATTTAGTTGGACAATCTTGACAAAACTAATTTTTTAAATGAAGTCGAATATTACATTGTCTGTTTTAGACAGAATTTGGTTCTATAACTTTTACCTTATAACAATTTTGATCAATTTATATCAAAAAACAGTAGCTAAGGTCAAACAAAAATTCTTAAAAATTAGAATTTACATTATTTTTAACTGACTTTCTATAAAACTCTAAAATATGCTAAATCCACTTTCATTATCTTGGTGAATCTCCATATAATGTTCGTTCATACAACAGATTTTCTGTATTGCGAAGTGTAGCTGAGTATGTGCTTTTCATTGCAGTTTTTCTTTTGCTTTTGTCAACATATATAAATATAATCTCTTGCACACACATGCACATACACATGCACATACACGTACACACACGCATCAACATATTTAATTATTTATTATGACAGCTTAATGTGTCGCCAGTGTGAAAATCCCAGCTGGAACAATTAACGCCTGACGTTTTAAGACCCAACCATGGGGCGAGCGATGCACTTGAAATGTAATGCAACAGCCCCCCGCTCTTTTTGTGTCAAGTTCATGTAATCCAATCCGTTGAACAAAACAGAAAAAAGTGAGCTTAATGGCCACAAAGGCAAATCAAATCAAATGAGAAATTAAATCAAATTAAAATTATGCCAAGCGTTAATTTTTTGTTCCATGTGTTGAAGAGCGCAACTTAAGAGCGCGCAGAAGCGTGAAAATGAAAATAGAGGAAAAAAAAAATGAAAGAAAAACAAAGGACATATTCATAGAAAATGTGGGCAAAGCTTCTGCTTTGGTGGAGGCGGGGGACTGGGTGTGCGGTAAAAGCTGCTGTTGCTGCTGCTGCTGCGACTGTTGTTGCTGCTCAAATTTTTTGTCATCAAAACATTTGCCGCCAAAGTGACGCCACAAAACAACTTGCAACACGGCTCAAGCACTGGAGCACATATACGAAAATATTTTTGAAAATTTTAAAATATTTTATTAATATTTTTTTATGAGTTTTTAAGTTTGTATAAAATTTAAATTTGCTTTAATTGTTATTTCTAAAATTTTAATTTTTAATCAAAAATGAATTTGTGTTTTTTCTATGCACACTATATAATGTTATATATTATTTAATATGTTTTTTATATTTTGTTTTAATTTTTATATATATTTTTTAAATATTTTTAATTTTGTTTTATTCTCTAATTTATAGACGATTAATTTATAATAATTCTGCAAGTTTTCTATATTTCCATAATTTTATTTTAATTATAGAATTTGTTGAAGATTTCAACTAAATATTTTTTAAAATTATTCTTAACACTCTGGCGCTGTCTTACTTGCACTTTTCGAAATTTTCAAATGTTTTGTTTATATTTCTCGCACTCTATTAAAATTCTTGTGTATGTTTTTAAGCCGCCGCGAGCTCTTGTAATTTGAAATGATTTTGACAATCTGGCGCGCAGCAGACGTCCGTTTAAATTAAAAGTTCGTTGCTAACTGAGTTTTAGGACGGCTTTTGGCAAAAATCTTAAAAATATTATGGCAGCATCCCGCATTCAAGTCTCAAACAGACAGAATTTCATCTCCAGCTGAGCTTTGCCGCTCACAACTGATAAGCATTTCCACTCGAGCAGCGGCTGAGCAACAACCCATTTTTCACTCAGTGAATGAGTGAGTTTTATATTGAGAGTCGAGTGCCAACAGATTTGAGTGAGTCTGTTTTGTACAAGAACTACAAACAGCTTATCTATTAATAAGGCTGGCTATTCTATACTTTCTAGACTTAACTAAGGGGAAAACTAAGTGTAAACATTTAAAAAATACCTTGGCCCTATCTACGAATTTAATAATTAGCACTGAGTGTTATTTTTCTCACTTAAAGTGACGCCCAATCCGTCTGAGACGCATTAAAAACTCAAAACACTTGATGATAATGCTTGCAACTGATAAGCGAAGGCGGCTAGTGCGGCTGGCAGGGGAATAACCCGATCGTTTAACAGTTCCGTTTGCATCAGCCGCGGACTTAATAGGTCAAGTTTGCACTGTTTGGATGCAATGCGTCGCAAATCTTTGGCTGAGAGCAGACGTTTAAATTTGTTCTTCTAAGAGATAGTGTGAGCTTCTTTGTTTATATTATTTTTTTTTATAGTCAAGGCAGAGGGTAATATAATTTTGTTATGATATTTGAAAGGCATATAAGGAAGCAGCTGAGACTTGATGAATTATATACATTTCTTTTTGATCAGCGTAGAAAGCCGAGTTGATATAGCCATGTTCATCTGGTCTCACAGTTTTTCAGATAAAGCTGTGAATCTTTTACCATGGCCTTCTTTTTGCTGTCTGTCTATTTATCTATCTATCTTTTATCTAACTATCTTTCTATCTCTCTATCTATCTATCTCATCTCTCTTCTCCTATATACATGAAATTCCCTTCTCTAGATTGAACATTTTTATTAAGTGAGCTGTGAACCAGAGACCCGTTGCTCACGAGAGCAGACTATTTTGACTTTACCTCGAGTAATCCAACTGAAGTCTATATTTGTATGGAAATAAACGTGATCTAATTTATCTTAATTTTATGAATATTCAATTTTTTATCATTTAAATTAAGATAAACAAGAATTTATTAACATAATCCCTTTTCTATTAATTATTTTCCTACATTTTAGATTACAAAATACTCCCCATGACAATGTAAGGTGATCTCTCTATGCACCCATTGCTATAAGACTGCAGCATCTGTTCAGTGACAAGTCGAAGTAGACTATATAGTAGCCCAACTGATAAAAGCAGTCAGTTGAGCATCACAATCTTCATATGAGTTTATTGAGCACAATTGCCTTAAGTCGCAATTAAAGTAAGTTTTGATAAGTTAACCACATATTTAACCACTTGTCAATGGCTGCAAAGCAGTTTATCAGCGAGACGCTTGACCTCATCACTTCCTTTAAATTCAATTAAATATAATTGCTAAGTTTATAGTTTCAGTTAGCTGAAGTTCCAAGAATTATATTCTTATCAATTCTTCCTGGTGTGGGATTTCCAAAACAAACAGCTATTCCCGAACTTTTAAGGCATACAAATTAGAGCTGAGATCAAGTTAGTATATACGTTTGACTACAATCGCGCCATTCCCTGTATGAGTATGCTGTATGAGTATTTGTCGCACTTTGTTGCCTGATGCAATGGCTTAGTTGAATTGCACTTGAGTTGCTGGTAAATGCGCGCTAAATAAGACTCAGCTTGTGCTTAGCGTTCTAGAACTTATTTGCCACTCATCTTGTAAGCTTCAGCTGGTTTGGCTCTGGCTCTGGCTCAAGCTTGTTTACGTCGCTGCAGAGAAGTTCATAATTAAGGCTTAGCAGCTCAGTTTGTTGTGCATTTGATAAGCCTTGACTTGGGTCAGAATTCGTAAGTTCGCCAAATAGTTTATAAGCATTTTCACCACAAAGGGTAAGACGATTTTCCCACTAACATTTTCAAATGGGAATTCCAAGCTTACAAATTATTTATTACAAAATATTTTCTAATTTCTAACTATATGTATGCAAATATTGTGTGATTATAAATTTATTTGTATTTATTTTTGTATTAAAGTTAATATAATTGTAGATTTATGCATTTTATTTGCCTGAATTTTGTAATATTTTTTGTATTTGTTTTTCAAACATGTTGACTCTTGAGCTACTTTTTGCTTAGCATAAAATAATTTTTTCAGCAAATATTTTGTATTTACTTTGGGAAAGCTTATCTCTAGCAAAACATTCTATCATTTTTAACGTGCAATTTCATTTCATTTTGCATATTTCTTTTATTTTATTTTCAATTTTGTGCTGTGTGTGTTTTTTTTCCCCAAACTCTGCTCAATATTTGTCAGCTTCACTGTAGCATTTTAATGGCCCAGCCTTAAAGTAGGCAACACAATTTTTACGAATGAAATCAACGAAGCATGGCGATGGGGCGACAGGCAGCAATGGGTGTTTTGGCAAGGCAGACTGGTCTGTAAACCAAACCTAAATTAAATGCATTGGCTAATAAAAACGCACGCAGGCAAATATATATATACACACCCACATATACACACGCAGGCACACAAGAGCTAAAAATTAAATGAAAATAAATTCGATAGGCCAGACTCACGCTGGCTGGTTGGCTATACAGTTTCCGTTTGCCAGGTTCCAAGGGGCACTGGACACTGCCTACATGACACTAAATAAACAGCCAGTTGTTACTTACTTCAACAACAACGACAACAACAACAACAACAAAATTGTAGCCAAAACAAATAGCCAAACACCAAAACCAATACAAAAGCAAACAGCTGCCTGGCGCGAGAGTTGGAGTGTTTGGACAGAGACAGAGCCTGAAGTAAATGGTTAGTTCTGTGACATTTCTAAATTGAAAAACTACAAATGACTGACAGCAGATTAGAGAGAGAGAGAGAGAGAGAGAGAGGGAAAGCGAGCACGTAAACTGGCAACAGCTGCAGCTGATTCTGCTTCCCACCCCATGCTTCATCCGCAAATTGTAAATCCCAAACCCAAATCCAAAGGCAATGCTTGACTTTCAAGAGGCATGGGCGTTGGTGTAGGCGTGGGCGCTGGCTTGGTCATGTCCAACAAATTCTACACAACACACAAATACGCATACCAGCACACACACACACACACACACACACACACACACTCGTAGCTACGCATAAAAAATGGCCTTAACAAAACTTTCATTCAACAGAAAGCAACAGCTAACAAACAGAAACAAAAACACAAGCAAAAACAACTCCAACTTCTCCAACAGAAATACACATTTTGCATTGAAGAAAGTATTTTTTTTTGTAGGATTTTTGAGCTCACCCTGAATACAGGTGAAAGGACTTGAATGTGGCCAAAGGATGAACAGTTGTTGTTTTTCTTTGCTCCAGTGTAGATGTGTGTGTGTGTGTGTGTGTGTTTGGTACTACAAATCGACTCTAGGGAGGTCTTTAGAACTTACATTGATTGAATTGCTGATTCAGCTTAAGCTTAGAAACAAAATCAAAAATATATCTAGCAAACAAATTTGATTTGTAAATATGGGCGAAACATTTTTGTGCAGATAGAAAGTAAAATATATAGATTTGGTGCAAATTATTGTTTTATTTGTGGAGAAAATAAATTGTTTAAATATTTTGTTTCATTTAATTTATGTATGAGTTCGAAATTGGAAAGAAAGTAAGGCAGCTTTGTGAAGAAATTGCCAAGGTTTCGGATAAATTAAAACGTTGCAAGATATATTTCATAGTTTGCTAAGCCAAATACGAAATTGTAGAAATAATTTATAAATATTTTACTATTATTATTTTTAATTTAAAACAAATATTTTCCAATTTATGTCTAGATATAAAACGAATATAACAAATAAGAAAATGGAAAGACAAGAAGGAAATTAAAAATATTCTGCAGCGTAGATAAACATCGACCAACGACCATTGCTTTCATCTGTGAGTGCTTCATTGGCTTAATAATAATATTCAATATTTCAAGAAAATGTAATGGTTTTATAAATTAACGCTTCCTATTCACGATTCTTGAGCTTCCAAGCAGCACGCCTGGATTCTGCAATGGCCTACGAATATCTAGATTCCTTTTCAATGCAGCAAGAACTCTTGCTAGCAGAGGTCAGACCTCGAAGCTCACTTTGTTAATGTATATGCTTGTAAACCCAGTTAAATTCCGGATATAGGCGAATGGCATTATGATGGTTTTCTACCAGAATCATCACAAAGTACTTATAAGAAGCATCTTGTGCAAACCAATGGGAATTTAGAATACGTAAGCCACCAGTCTGCGCCCAACTTGTTCTTCAGCAATAGAATGCCATGATGGCATGACTTTTCGGCTTGCCGTAGGTCGTTTGCGACCACGAATTCTATGGCTAACCTGGCTTAGCATGATGTCCAAAACGACGAGCCTTATCAGAACGAGTCGGACTGGAGGAACGACGCAGCTTTGTCAGCTGACAATACTGCCATAAGCGAATTCGAAGCAAATAGCATATCATTTTGATTCTTTCTGTACAATTCTTGCATATATCGGTAGACTCTCATTTCCGATGTTTCATCATGACAATGGCTAGGTTGGGAAGTTTAGATACATCTATCTTATATCCTGAACCTGGCACCCTCTGACTACCATTTGTTAGGCTTTCTGCAAAACTCTCTTGATGGTAAAAAGTTGGCCGAGCGACTTACAGCGGCTCGTAAGTCACTTGGCTAAGTTTTTAGCTGATAATCCAGAATAGTTCTACACTGATGGAATTATGAAGCTACCCGGCAAATGTTCAACATTTCATAGATAATAATAGCCAATATGTACATGATTGAAATTACTTTTGAATAAAGAAATTCTCTTTGAAAAATGTACCAAAAAGCAGCGGAGACTAAAAATTCAAAACTTTAAATCATTTAGAATCTGAGATTAAGTTGCAGTTTAGTAATTTAGTTTAAGATTATACTTCATTGTGGCTCATATGCATAGCTCTATTGTCACTGAAGCAACTAGAAATGCCAACTAATTCGGGTATATATAGTTCCACTTTCAATCTAGCTTTGATATGATAACACTTAGTTATATATATATATACTATATATACATATATATACTATCAAATCTGACATTTTATGAATACATAAAAATCTTCACTATTTTTTCAAGATTCTCTAATTCTTGGAATTCTTCATTCGCATTCTCTCACTTACCCGTAAACTTGCACTGTTCGATTCGCTCATCGCTATGGTCCTTGCAATCGGAATCGCCATCGCAGACAAACCGAATGGGTATGCATTCGCCGCTTGAGCATTGGAATTGCTTCTCCTCGCAATAATGTGGCAGTGTTTGGGCTATAAGAAATGAAATGCAAAATGGCGAAAGAATTAATTTAGTTGAAATTCAGAGATGTTCGTTCGTTCGTTGAGCAATGAAACAGGAGACATAACCCTAATAAAATTCATAACTAATATTTAAGTTGAAAACTTTGGCTCGTTAACAAAAGTGAGCCGACAAGGAATGTGGTTTGGTTAGCAAAGGGAGAAGTGAGAGAGAGGATGGGCAGACAACGTTGACAAGCCTGGAAACCCTTTTTAATGAAAGGCGAAAACTGACAATAAACCAGAAAACTTGTAAATAATGAAGCATTTAAAGCGGGTGTGTGAGAGAGGCTGCATGTGTGCGTATTTGTCTATGTATATGTGTGTGAGAGAGTGTACTATTTAGGTGGTTGGGTGGGTTAGACCGCAAATGAAATTGCCAGCCCCAAAAGGCAATATAAAGACAGCGACGACATAAACAAAAGGGCAAGTTTTGGAAATTAATAAGCGAAAATACGAGCGCCTTTGCAGTTCACAGAGTAGCAGGAGCCAGTGAGTATCCTTAGAGCCTATTTGGCAAGACAAGTTTTGTTAACTTGACAAAGTTGTTAGCTTAGTTTCTGGTGTTGTTGTAATCTGATATCTATGCAACTTTCTCAAACTCTTTAAGATGTTCTTGGTGTTGAAAATTAGCCATCAGACCCAAGGCGTATGTTCAACAGCAACTGCTGACTGTTAATGTGCCACAATTAGGCCTTTAAGTGATTTGCGATGAGATGAGCTGTGCGTATCTGTGTGTGGAATGCCACTCGCATTTACCATTTGACGTTTAATTGCGCGCATTTAACACAAATTGACAATTGCTGAGGAAAATACAGAAACAGGCTTAGATATACAGAAGATATTCGCATGGATTCACCCAAGCATACATACATACGGACACACATTAAATTATAAAAGCAGTCATGTCCTGCACACAAATAGACAGGCAGTCTCTGTGGCACACACACATATACAGATACAGGATAACTTATGCCCTTCTTCATTATGAAGCAAAGAATTCACAGCATGCAAAGCTATAGCTTTGACTAAGGCCCCTCCATTGCTCCTGTGGAGGGAAACACATGTCGTATGAGTAATAAAATGGTATTAAAATATGCATTACTCTTTCTGGAGGTTATATGATCAACTATTTTCATATGTGTGTTGATTTTGTGGGCTGGTCAGGCTAGATCAGGTTGATCTTTGTCGGCTTGTGTGTCAGCCTGTCTGTCTTCTATAAGCGCCTAAACTATTGGACCGATTAGTATGACATTTTTACTGTATTAGTGAGCAAGGGGAAGGTCAAGGACTATATATATCGTACCTTATATAGACGATAGCAAAATGTTTCATATCTGTGCACCTATCAATTAAATAGTTTACTTTCTTCCATTTCCAGTTTCCCCTTAAGGAGAAAACTAGTCATGAATCTGTGCTTTTTGCCATTAAAATTCTTATAAAATAATTTTTATTGGCCATCCAACGTGACTTTAATGAATTTTATGAGCAGTTTTGCTTTAAATATTTATTTCAATATTGCAGCACAATTTCAATTAAGCGACTAAACGACTCACTTAAAATGCAAATTGCATTCCATTTTATGCACTATATACGAGTACATCATAGAGATTTTGTCAACAACAGCAGCACCAACAATGCCAGCAACAACAACAACAACAACAGCAACAGCAATAATAATAATAATAAATGCGAAATGTGTTTTTGCAAACAAATAAAACTGAATTCTCATATCATATTAAAGCAGCACTTTTGTATGCAAGCGACAAATAGGACAAACGAAATAGAAAGGAAGATTCATATATATTTTCGTATTTATATCTTTCTATGTGAAATTTGCGCAATTTTTAATAATTTAGAGACTAATAAAAAAAACTGTGATTGCATTGCGACAAAGAGAATAGAAGAATATATGGGCGCTTGCATAAACATATATATCACACATTATGCAGACTGAAGAGTGACATAAGATGAGCAACAGGGTGGGTGGGGCAATGTGCAAATATCAAGTGATAAGTGAAATGAAGTGAACTGAAATTCATGATATTGTTATGAAACTTTCTCCAAGGCATGGTTAGACTTTTGCTTAAGTAACATGTTTATATGTTTCACATATGTCATGTATAGCTGTATATATATCCTATATATCTACTACTTATCTTGGATCAAACTTCGTTTGGGTGTTGGCTGGACTTCCTTTAGTTTCAATGTTCACACAGATTTATATGTGGCATTTGGGATGAATCGTGGATGGACTTCTCAGCTAATGGCCTTCTGGTGAAGCTAAGCTAATCTAACAATATTGGCTTGATGTCAACATCTAGCGCACATGCAGAACACCATGACCTATCTTTAATTGCTTTTCAACTATAAACTCCTTCGATTTCAATGGACACATTCAGTCTTATACATCTGTAAGCTTCTTTGTCATCATTTTTTACCAGGTTTTCTTTCATTTGCAAACATTTGTCTTACTCATTAGCTTTCCTTACAAAATTCTTCCTTTACAATCTCATTCCTAATTTTTCTATAAATTAAATTAAATAACTTAAGCAATAATTTCAACTCATTGAACTTGTCACCTAAAAACCACAGCAATAGGTGTCAATTTGATTGATAGAGAATCAGAGAATGTGTCTGACCAGAAACGCGGCAGATTGAAGTCGCGTTCAGGCCAATTAAGTGCGTGGTGCAAAGTTCATTGAACAATTTTTGCGCAGAAATCAATCAATGGTCCGGCCTCGCTCAGGCCGGCTCAGGAAAATGCCTTTTGGGAAGACAACACAAGTCGCATGAAAATTTCGCACCATTAATTCAATGACAGCTAAATGCTTGGGTCACTTGTGGTTCTGCTGTTTGCTGCGCACAAAAAAAGGGCAAAATAATAATAAATCAGAAATCAGCGCAAAAGTCAAACAGAGTTCAAATCAATATAAATGCTTTATTAACAGACAACAGGTCTGATTCTTCTCATTTTATGTGTTTCTCTTTTTTAAAGGGAATATAAATCTGAAGCAAAAATTTTTGCTGATTAATTATGATTGACGATTGACCAGAAATAGCCATGCTTAACATTACGCAAAATGTCTACAAAATATTGTCAGACTTTTACTTTATTGATAAAGAAACTGATTTCCATTCAAGGACTATGGGCAAATCACAAGTTCAATAAAAATTTCTAGATAACACTATAGCTACAAATTTCAGTCAATAATATTTACTAATTCCGTCTGTTGGAGAGGCAGCACTTACTGATAATAAAGATATGGCAAATTATTGATAATACACTTAGAATTTGAAGCAAACTGTTCTTAAAAAGTTTTGAAATGAGACCAAACTGGTTTGAAAATCAAAACAAATCAAAATGAAGCCAAATGCTTCCTAAAATGAAACGAAGCAGTTCTTTGGATGAGACCAAATGGTTCTGAAAATCAATTCAAACGGTTCTGAAAATGAGTCTAAACGATCGCTAATATGAGACAGAGCGGTTCTGAGACCAAATGGTTCTGAAATAAGTCCAAACATTTATTAAATTAAGCTTAAAATGTTCTTCTTTTACACCACAGAGGTCCTTAAAATAATACCAAGAAGTTATTGAAATGAGCAAAAATCGATCTTGCTGTGATTCCAAGGCGATTTCATAATTAACATCCAAAGTTCAAGAAATGAGACCCAAAGCGTGTTCTGAAATCGATGACCTCCTTCACGGCATAAGAAAACAAGCGAAATTTTCTAACTATTGTAAACGAAAATCTTGATTCTATACTTAATTCTGTAGTTTTTTAACGACTTCTTTCTTAGTGTACTTTGTAATTGCGTGCTGATATATATGAAGGTTGCGTAAAGTTCTGATAGATATGAACATTGAGTGGGAAATGTTCACATTTCATGGGAATTGCTTAGGATAGTTAATGTTAGTCATTATATAGGTGTTGCACATGTGTTTGCAAACACTTTGACATGCAATTGGCTGAGAAATTTATTTTGTCTAAGACTTAGAGCGAGATGGCAACAAAATCACTGTTAATAAGAACATCAACTTCAAGCTGTTTACCTGTTCATAGACAACGCCACCTTCTTACAATTTGCAGTTTCTCAAAAGCTCTTCAAAGTTTTGTAAACAAAAACAAAAAAGTTTTCGTGAAATACTTTACACTAAGATTTGCCTTTGCACGCTTGTTTTTCAAGTCTTACTCATTGCTCCTCTTGTAGATGGAAGGCTTTTGAAACAATTCCTTGAGATTGAATGGATAATAGTAGATATAAGAGCTTTTATGGAGTGCTCTCTCTGTATCTCCTTTCCTCTGTAATTTGTACAAATTGTATGCTTCAAATTTAATGTAGAGTTTGGCATAGAAGTTTCAAAGGCTGTGAATATTTTTCTCTTCAATTCTAAATGAAATGTTCATATGGAATCTTGCAAATGTGTTCTCATTACTTAAGAGACACTAGTCTTAGATAAAACCTATGAGACAGCTTCTTGATAAAAACAATAATAAAGATTTCTTCTTCTTGCAGGCATTGCGTGATATCATAATACAAATAAACTCATACAATATAAATATATGAGAGTGTTCTAGACTGCGAAAAAGAAGTAGACAGCTTTTCTAAAGTCAACTTTCCGCATTCTAATTCGCGCAATGTACTTCTACTAATGATCTGATATCGATTTATTCTCTGATTTGCCTGGAAATCATACAAAGTCGAGCTCTATATTATAGAGAATATATTTAGGGAACAGTTTTTATAAAATTAACTGCTGAAAGAATTCACCAAAAATATCCACTAAAGCCAATGATACAGACTGTCTATAAAATTGTCATTCGTTCGAGGGGAATTAAGTTATTTAAAGAAAAAAGTTAAAAAATATGAAAAAAAATGTTTAAAAAATACCAAAAAATTATGCTTTTTTTTGTTTATACAAGAAACTATCCATATTTCCCATAGTGCACTGTAGACATCCAATTGTTTATGCAAATTCAAAGCCAGCTCTTTCTTCTTTCCTTAAGAGAACAACCAGCAAATACATATGTTTCTCTTTCATACGAATACTTTGGTCTGCGAAGCTCGTACAGATTTTATATATATTAATAATATTCCCCACAAAAAGTAACCAAAGATGACTCTACAATGTATGAATAATAATTCATTTAACAGTTTTCTAACAAACTTTCGACTCATAATGATATGCTGATATGAACAACCTGACTAATGATATTGATACAATTTTTATAATTGCTCTAGACTTTTGACTGAATTTCAAACATTATTGATAAGCATTAACATTTAGATATTTTTGCAACTATTTCATAATTACCTATGAAGCTTTATCAAAGATATCCTCCTTCACAACGGCGCCCCCAAAAATGTTATCTAATATTTTGTGTACTTTGTTCGATAAAGCAATTATGATATCTAAAGTCAACAGTGCCATAATACAAGTACATTATAATCATATGAAATTACGCAAAATTGTAGATAGATGTACTTACAGTCAACGCCCATTAAGTTGACTAGCAAAGTGTAATTAGAAAAACAGCTTTTTTGAGAAGGGTTACATCGTATGACGAATTGTTGAAGAGAAACATTGTAAGCGATAAGTATATCGATATGGCGATATTTCTCTTAAAATATGAGACACGTCAAACTTTCGTACGAAAACACTTGGGTAATAAATACTTATTATTGTTGCTTTACCATACCGGTTTGGGTGGCCTGATCGCTGGCGTCATACGAAACAAACATCAACATCAACAATAACAATTGCTCACATATTTGTGTTAGTTGATTGGGGGGGACCGCTTATAATGAGTCAGAGTTTAAAATTCACATGAGCAATTCTAACGATTTTGTGTGGGATTTGCTTGCTTTTATGGCTTTCATTCAATTTCCTATAACAAAAAAAAATATATATATATGATACATGTGTTTACGATCGTCAGCTGAAAGCCACGTCGCTGAATGGTTGCCCCATACGAATATTTCTAAAGAAATTTCTAATTAAGTAGAAAATTTGCAATTCAATTGCAAATTATTTGCATTTAGCGCAAATTTTTGTGTTTGTTTTGTTTTGGTTTCTGTTATGTTTATAACAAATTTTAGTGCAAGTCATGTGCATACATATGTATTTGGCTAGCCAAAATAATCACGCCATTATTTTGCCTTGCCAAGCACACGAGGCGTATGCGTAATGTTGCTATGTGCAAATAGGTGAGCGTTAGAAATAGCTTTAGCATGTGAACTTTAGAGATTTAGGGAAATGGAAAATAGGAAAGAATTGAGCAATAATATAGAATAGGGAAAGTGTAAGCTAAATAATTATTTGCGAGTGTATTTTAGTTATATTTTCAGAGATTTTCAAAATTAAGCTGAAAGAAAGTCGCAAAAACAAAACCTGGCTATGCCTTACTCATTGCCATTAATGATATTGAATGTTGGCGGACAACAGCTGTACAAAAATAGTGCCAATGAGCTTTGTCACACAGCATTGATGAGGAACGGAAGGTGTGAAAACAATACGTTGCCCATGAGCCAGGCCAGCCATATCTTCCTGCTTTGTAAATGCCAACTAGCTTTTGTCAATCAGTTTTTGTAACACAGAATTGAAAATGTTAAAGCAATGTTAAATAGATGATATGCAAGCGCCTGCTCCTTTACAAAGAAGATGTGAAAATGGTCCTTACAATGTTAGTAGATATTCTACGCATAGAATAAAAGTATTATCCATATCTTATAGCATATCAATGATGGCCACAGTGACACTCTCATCTTATAAAACTTTTCCAACATCTGAAAAACTTAAGTAAGCTCGTTAGCATTGGAGATTTTTGATGCTGCGTCTTCTCACACCTAACTTGCTGACTCTGACTGAGTTGGCTCTGTCTTATTTGGGGCTTAAAAGTTGTACAATTGCCCAGCATTTAACATTGAAATGTGAGACAAGACAGCTGGCTCGATTCATAAGTACCCGGCACTTGTTTTGTTGTTATTTTGCATGTTGTCAGTTATGAAATGGCAGAGACTTGTCAAGAGACATACTATATATACCAAGCCAACGCTATGGACAATTGCAAGTGGTTGTTGTTACACTTATTTGGCTTCACATCAATTGAAAGTGGTTTATGAAAGACTGCAACCAGTTTGCCACAGACGCAAATAATTATACATAATGACAAATATTATGTTGCTTTTGTAATTAAGTTGAAAACATAAAAAAAAGGCAAACGGAGAGATATGAAACAATGCCACAAACAAAGGATACAGCTCTCTGTATAATTAGTCCAGAAGTTAATTACAAAAGTCTGGAGGACAGTTTCGTTCTGTTCTGCTCTGTTTTATAATGAAGTCGGCCAACTGGTCTTGGAACTGAAACTGGTTTAATTTCGTTTTTAAAATAAATCAATGTGGGCCTGGGAGCTACCATGTTGCCTGACTGTCGGTCCTGATTTGGGCAAGGGCATGTAAGGTTGCCTAAAGGCTCAGACATGGTATACTACGTGCCCAGAAACTTCGATGCGAAATGTCAGTTGTCGTTGTCCGTATTTATTTTTTCATGGGCAATTAACTCCATGTCAGTTTTCGCCACCGATTTAGCTGGCATTTTTGTATGGCCTTTAGCATGCGGAATTCTTAGTTGCCAAACATTGTTCTATTTCAGGTGCTGCTTTTTGTCAATCAAATAGATTGTCTGTTCAATGCCAGCTCATTCTAGTTAGCTATTTTAGGCAATTGGAACTAAAATTTGAATAACTCAAAATGTCAGCCGTTACACGATAAATGCATTTTTCTAATGATATTTAACAATTTTTTTTAGAAAGTCACTAAAACCTTTTGCTGCACAGATTGAGACAAGGACATTCATTATACGTGCATATATTATTAGCCTAAGTGCAACCTTTTGTTAGATGCTCTTTAACCTTTGCGCTTTTGCTTGTTGTCTGACATGACCCAGCATTAGTTATGCATCGCCTTTATATTTCAAGCTTGTCTTTCGTTGTTTATTTTTTGTTTACCAAATTTTTTGGCATAATGAGCTGAAGGTTTTGCCTAAATTATTAAAATTAATTATGAAGTGAAATCGAGCACAGCAAACTGTTTAGCTAAAAATATAAATAATTAGCTGATGATTAAGATGAAAATTGGACTTCAAATCGTATGGGAAGAGAAATGTGGAAGACCATGAAGTTGAAGACAAAATTGAAGAGCTTTTTGTGAAGGAAGTAGAATTTCAATGGAGGAGATGTCTTCAATAGAAGCTTCATAGATTCTCTAGAATAAGTAATTTCTTCAATCGATATGTTTGTACTTAAGTAGATATCATGGAAAGTATGGGTAGTTTTAGTAATATTTGAATATTCTTTTAAGAATCTGAACCATAACACAGCTTATGATAATCATAAAAAAGGCGTCTTGGTAGTCGATCTATCTCTTTTAAAAAAATATTCTCAAAATTCCAAAAATTCGCAGAATACATTTTGTGGGTAGTCTTGGTAGTCGATCAATCTCTTTTAAAAAAATATTCTCAAAATTCCAAAAATTCGCAGAATACATTTTGAGGAATTGAATAGATTTCATATATAATCTATTAAACATTTGAACAATTTTATATTTAATTAAATTTATGATGTTTTTATATGATGTTTTCATCACTTCATATAATACCTTTAATGTTGAAAATTCATTTGTGAATTGCTTAATAACTTTGGACTTTATTTGTGCCCAATCATCTCAAGTACTATAATTAAATATTATAGCTTTTTTTTTCATAATTACAATTTTAATTATAGTATCCGAACCGTAATAGTTTTGTTTTCATCTACTATAAAACCTTAAACCTTTTCATCTTTACACCTATTGCCTCAGATTTCACATACAAATTATTTTGGTACCTTAAACTCTAGGTTAAGGTCAGCGCTCACATGATCAAGAGACCTCAGATCACTGTGTGGGACACAACATCTGCTCAGATGACTCTACTTAGATGAAGAAACTTCCAAAAAGCAAACCCAAAAGCCACTTGTTGCTCTTTTTCTCTTTTCTTTTTCTGTCATTCTCTTTCTTGCTCGCTGCTCAAGTGGCGCTGGCTCCATTCGTGAAGTCAAGAGACGAAGTCTACCAAGAAGCCGGCCGGTGCACAAAAAGCAGCACAAAGCGGAATAATTACAAATACAAGCAAAAGCAGAACATGAGCCAGCGAGCGGTGGAAAGTAAAAGGCAAAGGCTGTAGCGCGAGCTGAAGAAGGCAGCCGAGGCGAAGTCAAAATGTGACGTCGTGGAATGTGTTTGGTTTGGTGTGGAGATGGGAGTGGAGTGGAGTGGAGCTGAGCTGAATTGTAGTTGCCAGGCGGCTGACTTTGCGCATTGCCAGACGCCACGGCTTTTGAGGCTTGGCAAAGCATATAAAACTTGTATTGGAAGTCTGGCGAAGTTGCTTGGTCAGGCAAAAGTAATAGGAATAGTGCGAGCAGTCTTACAATAACAAAAACAACAACAACCAAGTCATGTGCAACATTGACTATTTTTAGAGAGTATGAAGTATAACACGGCTCTAAAATTAGAAACGAGCCAGTGTGAGAGATGGACTTAACAGTCAAGTGGTTTTTATTTGAGATGATGACCAACATAATCAGTAGGCTTTTAACAGAATATTTCTTATGTTAAAGAGGCTGGATTAACAGCAGAGAACTTTACAGAGGCAGCGCAGCTTGTAAATTTCATTTGAAAACATTTTGCTAAGAAGTGGGAAGTGAGTGGATTTAAAATGGGAAGTTGGCAATAAATTGCGAACAGTTTCGGCTTGAGCAACAAAGTTGATAGCAGCTTCTATATGCATTTGATTTAATTTTTTCAGGCTTCTCTGTAATTTCCGTAGAAGCTGCGCTGTCTCTGTTAACGGCTAACAGTGACGTTGGTGGTTTATGATATGAGAGCTTAAAAGTCATGTTATCGAAATCAGCAAACGCTAAATATTTTAAAAACTGTTCTGTTGGCTTAGGGGGAGCTTCCTATAGGCTGCCTCAAGATGCTTTCAAAGCTTTATTTTGCAAAATTCGATCGGCAAAACTGAATGCTGATAGTCAGGGCTCTTAAAATACAGAACTTAGCAAAAGAGCAATAACTTTTCATTATAAACTGTTAGAAAATTATATTATATAGATCAAATTATATCTAGAACGAGGGTATATCATGAAAAATACTCTTTTATACTCACTTATATCCAACGATGTGTTCAGCTTCCCGGACACATTTAGGAACTTAAAATCCATATTGATGTTGAAGGCTTTGCTGTTGAATAACGATGTGACAAATGGATTGCCAATGCCTGGACTTAAACTATTTGCAGCTGCCGGCGCCATATTTTTTAATCTATCCAACGGCGGACCCAGGGTGGTGGCCTTCAGCTTCTCCAACAGAGCCGAACCACTTAGACCCTGCATTTTCCAGCTGGGACCGGGGGTGCCGGCGGCTGTTACCTGGGCGGCATTGACAGCGGCGGCATTACAAAATTTACTAATACTCAGAAAGCAGGTGATGCACAGCAGATGGACGGGGGAGGTGAAACTGAAACTAATCAGCTGCTGGATCTTGCTCTGGTAATTGATGCTGCTGCTGAAGAAGAATGCATTTAGCTTTGTCTTCGGCACTGTTTGATGCTCGGCCTCAGAATCAGCCTCATCTTGGCAGGTGTTGTTGCTGTTGGAATTATTGTTGTTGCTGCTGTTGCTGCTGCTGCTGGTATTGTTGTTGCTGCTGCTGCTGCTGTCGGAAACTGTTGTTTGTGTTGCTGCCTGTTCGGCCTTTAGATAACTGATTAGTTCTAGCTCTGGTTCTGGTAGCCAAACTGTGCCCATTTTATATGTGACCCTTTTGAGTTGTTATTTTTGGGTTTCCCTTTTGGCTTTGGTTTCTGAAATTTAACAACTGAAACGAAATACAATTACACTTTCCACTTGATTTTCTGTTAAAGATTTTTCATTCTCTTCTACAAAAAAGTTCACATTTGCATTATTAAATAATCGCTAGACAACGTCAGCTGGTTTCCACACACAAATGCCAACGGATAAATTAAATGAAATAAAAATAAAACTTAAAAGACGCAAAGCTTGCCAAAAATGTCAAGACACGAGACCCAAAGAGAGAGAAAGAGAAAGAGGGAGTGAGAGGAGAGAGATACAGAGAGGGAGAGACAAGGCGTATGTACGAAGAGTAGCAGCAAAACGCACGATAAACATGCAAAAGCATAAAATAAAGAAACATCATACGATGTTGCAGAAAACAGAGAAGGAAACCATGAAATTACAAAAACAACAAAAAATACAAAAAAAACTAACAATTCAGAATGAAGCAATTACGAGTGCCCGACAGCCGGATACTCTGTTAACGGTTGGTAACATCATTTTACATAATTTCTTTAGTTGTTATAATCTTACACTATCCGAAAGGAAACCTAGATCTCGGAGACTATAAAAGCTAAAGTCACCAAATTTGGTAGACTCCCCTAGAGAATTTGATAACTTTAATATTTCGCTTCTAGTAAAACAGTAACAACAAGTCCATTTTCTGGCTATAAGATAGTGCTGCGGTATCATCATTGATATCACGATAATATCTAACAGACAGAAAGTAGGCCATGAGTATTTATGTGTTTTTGTTTCATAATTATGTTCGATTATCTAATGTGAAACTTGGCAGATTGGTAGATAATGTGTCTATATATAACTTTATCAAATTTGGTTGCAATATGTCAAAAATTGTAGTAAATATTGAATATGTCAACAATTTGTGAAGGCCAAAAGAAGCGTGGAAAAATTTTCAAATAAATTTCTACTCTACCAGAAATGTTCTATGAATTAAAATCTATAGTTGAAAATTTTTAAAAAATTGCATTTATAGACGGAAGGAATGAGGAGTTCATGAAGAAGTGTAGAGAGTCATCATAGGAACCTTCTTTAATGGATCTACTGCAACTTTCTTTAACAAATATTTAAGCGGAATTCTAAATATCAGAAAATTAGCATTTTTCTATGAAGTTCGTATACAGATAGCATTTCAAACGGGAGTGCAACTTTGAGTAAATATTTTTAAATCACCAAATGTTGATTTCGTTGAAATCTAGGCACTCTCATTATCGCATTGTTGAAGACCTCTTGCTATTTTAAATGTTCACTTTAAGAAGTAGAAAGGTAGATAAAACTGTACACTAATTTTTGAAATTTATTTGTTATTATTGAAGAAATTTTTGAGACAAAGTTAGGTATTTTCAAAATATTGGAAAAATTCATTCATATTGGAAGTCAGTTTCTACATTGGTTTGCCTTCAATTGCATCGTAATCGTATGGAAACCCAACTCTAATGTTGGGCTCAGTGTCACATTAGCACAAACTTGATATACTTCTCTTTCGTTTCATAAACAGAGCATAAAATGGCGACGACTTGGTCAAGCGTTCCAGTTGTATGGGTGGCTAAACATGCAGGTATAGGAGCGAGTAGGTACGAGTATATTAAAAAGGGTCAAATTTAAGAACAGTTAAAATTTACTAGAATTTATTGCAAACTTTTCTCTGTCTCTCTCTCCGTCTGGCTTGTCATGCTTGCCACATAAAACTATATTAATAATAGTTTATAACACTTGATGATAATGGGCTCCTCATGTGTGGTAGATAACTCCTGATAACTGGCGCTACTGCCACTTGAGGCTAATGAGTTTTGTCTTCTTGTGCAATCGTTGAATTGGAGCACCTTCTTTTCGAACGAAACACACACATTTGACACAGTTCTAATTTTAGTGCACAAAAATTCATGAAAATGGCAAAAAAGATTTGACATGCAGCACACGTGTTGTTTATTTTGCAGGGTTAGTTTCAGGCAACTCAGCTAAATATTTGCATACATTTTTCAATTAACAGTTTTTGCTCACTTTTCTTCTTTTTTTTTTTGGTTAAACACAACTTGAAATTGCCAAAAACTTTTCTTATTTGCTTTAGCTCTTTTTATTTATTTCTTTTCTTTTCAGCTTCTTTTTTTGGTGTGCTTTGAACTTCGGCTTGATTGGCGCAACCAATGAGTTTTGAAAGCAACCGCGTAACGCTTAAGATAACGAACACGACTGAGCACACGACGATAAACGACTGAAATGCTCCGACCAATGCCAATAAGACAGCCACATCCATATGTTAGTCGCTGCCGCTTTTCGTACACGTTACGCTAACACACCTGGCGCTGGGAAAATATTGCAGAGATCAAAGCCTCTCTCTCTCGCTCTCTCGCGAACGAAACACAAATCATTATGGCTGCCTGATCTACCGCAATGAGCATGGGCAACATACATTAGCAGTCTTCTTCATGTTCTCTTTGACACTTTGTTTCTCTTAAAATATCGAGACCATGGAAAAAAGTTCAATATTTTGGCATAAATAGAAAGCTAGAAAATTGAAATTTTCTTTGAACGAATATTTGTTGTAACAAAGAGGGAATGATCCAGAGAAATAGGCTCATCAAATTGAGATTGCTTGCTGTTGTCAAGCTTTGGCATGTTATGAATATGTCTGAAATCATCACTAGGATATCCTCTTGCCTTACGAGAATACGATCTGCTATATGATTCAACAAGTTTTGTAGGGAGCCTTTTGCTTTTGTTTCATATATATATATATATTCTGAATGTGTTCTGCATTTGAATTAACATATAACAGGGGTAAATATCACATCCATGCCGCTCTTATTTTTATATATTCATTGTATTTATGCCAAAATATTTAACTTTTTCCCATAGTACATGGGTCTCTCTCTCATGTTTGTACATAAAGTAAGAATGAGCTTTCTCTTAGCTGACATTGAAAAGTGTAGTTGTACAGCTGTGAGAGTCGAAGACAGCTGTTTGTAAGAGAACTTACAGCAAATGCAATTCTTTTTTCTTTTTGGAGGTGTGTACTATATTGTTATCAAATGTTGTACTATATAGAATCTATTCAATTGGGGCTGGTCTTAAATGGCTTGTTGGCATAGGTCAGGGACCATGGCACGCTTTTAAAATGATTAATGCTATTTCATTTTGATTGGTTGAGATGTTATGTATAACTAGTTGCTTAGAAGTAATGGAGGAAACTATATATATATAAATGATATACATACGTATATTAATGAAATAATCTATAAATAATATGACACTTCCTGCCGTTTTGTTCATCTATGACGATGTTAATAATAGTATACCATCATATGTTGAGCAAGCTTTTGGTTTGAGTTTAACAGGCCTCTTTATATCGAAAAATATGAAATTGATAGAAAAAGCCTTCATTGGCTGCTTTGCCGACTATATAAAGAATATGCATAGACATCGATATAACCATGTCCGTCGAATCACCATGCCGAATTACTATAGTAGGAAGCTGACGTAGAAGATTTCATATAAAGGGAATCGTATGTAAGCTTCGGCAAGCGTAGAGGGCCTTAAATCTTCATATTAATGAAATAGAATCGATTCTCAAGACTGTTATGTCTACGACCCGGGATCGACATGGGATTTATCCTGCCCAAGGACTGTCAACAACCGGAGACGGAAACTGCTCAAAATCGAAAACTGTCGACACTGATGGCGCGCTGCTTTTGCGGAAATTCCGCTTGCACTTTGATATCCACAGTACAATTCAAAGTGCATTGCCCCTGTTAACGCTTAACATTGATGTCGATGTGTTTCTCAATGGTTTCTCTATGTAATGTTACATACCAGAAATCCATATTAACATTGACTGTTAATATAAGCGCTGTTGCAGCTGTATAGGCACATGCTTATGTGCCTAATTAAAAACATTTAAAATTAGCAAGAATTTTAGTTTTATGCATTCAAATTCTAATTTAAATGGTTAAGTATGGCTCGCACTATGTGTGAGTAGTGTTTATTTGTAGAAATAGAGTGCGTTGTTCCACTTTTGTGAAATTTACATATTGATCTCAATGTCTAAACTTGAGAGTATTACGAATACGAATGAAATGTATATGAAATATTGCTATTTATGAGTATTTTTGGATAATTTCAACTAAAAGTTCGATAAACTAAAGTCTAATATCATATCTAATTGATATCATACCTTCTCACACTGACTGAGCTCAACTGCTGCTTTTCATGTGCATACTTTTTGCAGTATTCTACGTTTTTTTGACCCCACAGAGCCATTGCCTACGTAAGTATTAAGCTCGAAACTCTCATTAACATGGGTAATTATTTGCATGTTTAATTTTTGTATAATTTTACGTTTTCGCCTAAAATGCAAGAAAATGTTTGCGACTGACTTAAGTTGGACAAAAGCGCGCACGTTGCTGATGCATGTGATTACTGCGAAGTGCCCTCTGGAGATATGAATTCAGCTTGAGATAATCTTAAACTATGCACTTTGTAATTGTTTAGTAATAACTAGTAGCTATAATGCCATATAGATGTGGGTCAGCCGAGTTCAGTTAAGGGCTTGAGTAGATAATAAAAGAGTAGAGACAATTTGATTGGCCTAGCAGACGATTTGATATGAATAATTCAATATAGCACATTTGGCTTCATTTTCGATTCAATGGATTATATTTCACTAGCTGCATTCGCTTTGACAATGTAAGTATGACTTTGAGAATGACTTTGACATATCAATATGGATCAGGGGCGTAGCCAAAGGGTGAAGGTTTTTCTTTTTCTAAAGTATAAACTTTATAGATATTTATTTAATTTTTTAGGATTTTTTGACGCCCTTTTCATATTTGGGGTTTTGTTATACTATTTTGCGCTTCCCGGCCGATTTTCTCGAGCTTATTTTTCGGGCGTAACAAGCTCTTCGTTGGCTCACTAAGAGTATGAGGAGTCTTCGGCTTGTTGGCATAGGCTCAGGATATAAGAAAATTCTAATAAGATGTATACTTACTCAGTTGAGAATTGTTATATTTATCTTTTAGTCTTTAAACCACCTGAAAATATCTTGTAGAAAGCATATCTTGCCCCTATTCAAATCTAGCCTTTAGGCCAGTGGTCGGTCGGTAAGCTGCGATCTATTGTGTATATTCGCTGACATAAAGAAAGTGTTCACCTTTCTGCAAGAGTTCATCATGACATATCAACACCTTGTATGACTGAATGATTGATTGACTGACTGATGGATCAATAAAAGGCCTAGCAATAAGATTTACTACACATAAGAATAGCTGAATTTATTCAGGGCGGGTCGAAACATACAATATTCTTTTTTATATACACTTAACAATAATTAATAATTAATAATTAAACGTAATAACGTAGCCGTATTTTTGAAAACGGAAAAAATTCTTTCAACTGTGTTTGTGTTTTTTGTTTGTTTGTTATCTTTGTTGCTTTTGCTAATTGTTATAGTTAATAATAAGTAATTTAAGTAATTAGTTTGTGGCACTCTTACAGCTATATACAGTTTGGAACTATGTAATTTGTATTATATTTAGCTTTAAATTTAACTTTAGTTTTCAATTTCACTTAAGAGATAGATCCATAGACATATATCATTCCATTTGACATACATACGGATCATTAGTAATAGTTTTTGTGTGTGTGTGTTTGTGTGTGTGTGTGTTTATTTCATGCTAGAACTCTGCGACATTTACGTTTTTGTACAGCATCCTTTAAGGATTTGCTCCGCTTTCGGAGATACAGATACCAGCCGCGGCTGTCCATGCCGCGCTTAAAATGTTAAAAATAATTTACACATACTCGTCGAGTTGTTGCTCAGTCTTCAAAGGCGTATCTACTGCGGGTGGTTTTTCATTTCCATTTTGGTTGTTTTTCCTTTTTGTTTTTGGGCCAGAGAAAGTTGAGGTGGAAACCCAAACCGCTTAATATGATGATATGCCTATGACCGGTGAGTACTAAATCAGGAAAGATATCGAGAAAGAGAAGAATCGGAGAATAATGAAAGTAAATTATGTGAAATTTCCTTAACATTTGTATAGCAAGATTGTCTTTGAACGGCTGAGTCAGTGGTTCATATGAAAAGTGCGATAAGATTAGCTCTTCAGGTGACATAAAACACTGATAAAGTAGATTTCAATGCGCTTTGTGGAGAATCAGCACCATACAATTAATCTTGTCGCCCTTCTAAGATAAAGAAATTATGAGAAATTGTGTTAATAATTATATAGAGCTAGATTTTCTCTTGAAGGCTGAGTCATGAATTCAAAGGGTAGTGGAAATTACCGTTTTAAGTGACTTGTGAAGAAGTAACTATGTAGATAAGCCACTGACTCAGAACCTTAAAACGAATCCCGCAGCACTTTTAAGAGCAATTTATACACCATTCAGAAAATGATATATTAATTTTGGCAGGAAGCTTACAACGCCTAGAAGGAAGCGTTTCCGACTATGTGAAGAATGTATATTCTTGATCAGAATGACAATGGAAATCTATATAACCATGGGGTCCATCCATTCGTCTGTCCGTCTGTCCTTCTGTTCATCCGTCTGTTTCAACACAACGATCTCAGAAGTCTTTAAGGCTACAGAGCTGAAATTTATAGCAGATGCTACTTTAGTCTGCAGGCTGGTTAAGTTTGAGTTTTCATCTGGATCGGACAACTATATCATATAGCTACCATATAGCCGATTGTCCCGGAATGAACAGATAGGAACGTAACTTTCCTAGTTTTTATCAGAATCAAACTAAATTCGGTTTGTATCCATTTGAGGAGGCTCCACGTCCACTGGCCTGATCTAATGAAGATCGGACAACTATATCATTAAGCTACCATATAACCGTTTCTTCCGGAATGAACACTGTCTATCACAAGATTAGCTTCCAAGTACTGAGTCATTGGCTTATCTGTGGTCAGATTTCCTTGGAGCCAAGTCCATCTTCCTACAATTTCCATATAATTCAATAACACATCAGTTCAGGATCAAGCTTGTCACACTTCTTAGACTTCTTGCACATTTCCTTTTCAAATCAAATATTTCATTTAACGTTTCCACTCACCTCCTCATCCATAACGCTGGTATGATCATAGATCCTTGCCGGCAGATTCTTGCGCAAACTGAAATGATCCTGCTCTGAGGTTGTGGTCTTGCGATATATGGGATTCTCAAAGTTCATGGAATTGATGCGTCGCTTGCTACAATAGCGATAGCCAAGCAGCAGGAGCTATTAAAGAAAATTAAATGTGAATTGTGTGTATGCTCACTCCTTGCTGCTCCCCTTCTTTAACTTACCACGGACAGCAGCACGGCACTGCCACTGAGACTGGCAATCACAACCAGGGCAATGAAGCCCGAGTCCGGCTGTGGACTGGGCACTGTGGTCTGTTCAATCTGTGTGTGATTCTTAACGGGACGCCGTTCGGCAACTGTGAAAATTGTGAAAATTGAAAAATGCAAATGAAAATGAAAGAAATGTTGACGTTTTCAATGCAAAACAAAAAAACACATAAAAAAATCCCGAAACATAAAATCTTAGAGCAGATAGCTGAACACAAAAGGCAAGGACATAAGGACAAACTTTGAATGCAGTTGAGGTTGTTTTATGTCAAAAGCGGACAGGCGGGAGAATAATAAAATTAGGGAAAAGGTGAGACTGTGGTGGTGTTATTTACACTGCACAAAAACAGTGGGTGACAATTGCAAGTAGAATGAATTGATAAATGAATGGAGGATGATGATGAGGATGTGATTTGAGGATGTGTAAAGGCATGTTTCAGTATCCAATCTAGTGATGTGATTCCACTTGCTCTTTGATAGTAGATGTACATGAGCTGCCCAGCTGCAGGTGAATGATGATGGTAATAGCACCTGGATGTTTCTACTTTGTTTCTTCCATAGTTGAGCTGTTCTCAGTTTTCTTTCCCAGTTTAGTGAGTTCTCAAAGCGTTCACAGCCTAAACTTTAACCGTATCAGACCTTGCCTTAGAGCATACTCTCTTGACTCTACTTTATGACATCCTATCCATTGTTGTTTCAGCCTCTTTTGTGTTACAAAGTATGGTAAGAAAATTAAAAAATACCCTATATCTCCTTTGCCCCTTGAAAATGTTATAAAAACCGTGGCAATAAAAAAAGCGCAAAATAAAACGCAAAAATTGAGCAAGCGTCTAACCCACACAGCTTTTCATACAGCCATTTTTTTTTTGTTTTCGTATAGCGGACTGAAGTACGACTTACAGCTTCAGATGAAAAACTGTGCACCGGCTCCATCTCCGGCTTTGGATTCAAAGAATTTTCAATCAAATCGTTCAAAGTGCGCATTTAGGCGCAAATAAACACTTAAACGCGCTCGCGCCTTTGATGGCCAAACTTTTATGCCACGAACAGAGGCAGGGACAGATGAGCATCGAGGTTGGGGCAAATGATGATGCTGAGAGTGAGAATAGAGGGCTCTGGCGGAGGGTTTTCATTCGGATGCGTAATGACATCGTTAACACAACGCATTTAATGGGTCTTTTTTTCGCCAATCTGTCTGTCTGCATGTCGGTTTGTCGGTCTCTGTCTGCTCTGACAAATCTTAAAACGCGTCAAACAGTAAAAGCTAACAGCATTATCACGAATTTCACTTTAAAGCCCCCACACATACACACACACCCACACATATATACACATTACCAGAGCCAATATTAAGGCTCGGGCTTTGCGACTAAGTGGGCTGCGGGGGTGGGTTGGGAAAGTATATACTTGGGAGTTTGGCACATTGTCGTATCAATTGCATTGTTGGCCCATTTGCTGCCTCAGACAGGCTCTGTCTACTTGCGGCGGCATCTGAGTCTGAGCCTGAGCTGTGTTGTGTTTAGGTTGGCGTTGCAAGTGGAAGTGGATGGGCTGGCGTTTATGAAACTGTCAGGGAAATTGGAATGGAGCATGGCAGTTGGGGCTTGATTTTGATGATGATTAATGTGCAACATGACTAAGCGAATGTTATGTGTAGAGCACGGCTAAATGAAGTGGCTTGAAAGTGGCTGAAAGTGGCGGTTGCAGCCACAATGCCGGTGTTTCGTTCTGGTTGCAAGTTTTTGATTAATATGTTTTGGCTTTAAACTTTAACCCCAGGCAAAAGGACATAAAAACGCACTAAGTGCGTACACAAAGGATTGACAAGTCACTAAGGAAATATCAAAAACATAATGGATAAGTACAAGGTAGATTTTTTTGTATACAAACACACACACAAAGACATATGAGAGTAAGAGACAGCACAACAAATATTAGTGGGGAGTAGAGCTGGTGTACTAGCTTTGGCTTTATAGATATTACGATGGTTTTTTGTTTTGGTGAAACTTAAATTTATAGTTTTTTTATCTTTAATGAATTAATTAAATTGTTTATTAAGAAATTTTCAGTATTTAAACATATTTAATTTATGAAATGAGCTGAAAATGGCACTTGCGGATTTAGTTTCAAATGAAATTAAAAATGTAGGCGGCAATTTTTATCAAGTTTTGCTTTTATAAAATTTTATGAAATTCTTAGAATGTTATGGCATCATTAGATTTATTTTTAAGAATTTATTTGATTTTTAATTCTATTAATTTGTAATTAGATATTCCTCAAATGCCATTTTCCAGTTCAACTCCTAGCAAATTCATAAGTTTGGTTCTGGTCTCGGCTAAATCAAAGGGATTTTATATTGGAATTCAATGAAAATTATTTGTATAAAGAAATTTGAGTTGAAAAAAATTTAAAAAAATTCAAAAACAAATTCAAAAGTAATTTTGGGAAATCAGCAATCCGAAATTTGTTAGACTCTATTAAGTTTTGCTGGAAATTTCCTTTAGTTTTCTTGCAAAAGTTTCTAATAATTCCTAATCCAATTAAATCTTACAAAATATTTGGTACAAAATTGAAATTCCAATTAAATGTGACAAATATTTGGTGAAAATGAAAATTTGTTGGAAATTTCTATAGTTTTTTTTTTGTTTTACTCTGAAAGCCATCGCTAGATTTGCCATCTCTCTCACACAGAGTTGCCAGGCCTACCGTAAGCTCCATGTTGGGTCAGTGGCAATTTTGTGCTTAATATTTCAATTTCATCCGCCAAAACGGCAACTGGCGGCTGCGCATGCGCATTGAAGCCGAGTCTCTTATGTTGGGGCGGTTTCGTTTTCGTTTTAGTTTTGCGCGCCCGGGGGGGTTGGGTGACGGTGGTCACAATATAAAGCGCTGCATGCATCATGCATCGTCATGCCAGATACAGGTACGTTTACATAGTTTAGGTTTAAGGTATCGGTTAGGGTTAGTTGGGCCAGAGAAAAGGGTTAAAGAAATTGCATGCAAAGAGGTTAAGAAGTTGGCAAAAGTTTATCAATGAAACACTTACGATCTTCGACGCACATCAGGCCATCGGCCATCAGCTTGAGTCCGGTGGGGCAGGCGCAGGAGATGCGCGGGCTGCGCTCATTGATGTGCGGTGCGGGCAGGCAGAGATGCGAACAGTGGCCATTGACCGACTGACAGTGATTGATGCCATCGGGCTGGCGATACGGATGATAAACATGAATGACCATAGGATGTTGAAGCTATAAGAGAAGGAGAAAGGCTTCTTAAGCAATGGGTTGCTGGAATAGGGTGGGTTGGCTTACCATGTGGACTGCTGTGATGGGCTCAACACCTTCGCCAGTGAATTTGTTGGCTTTGAAAACAGTCTGTTTGTCCCAATCGGTCCAATAGATGTAATCCTCAAAGGTGGTGATGGAGAACGGATGTCGCAGATACTCCGTGGAGTACAATATCTGGCGACGCTGTGAGCCATCATAGTTGGCCGAAGAGATAATGTTCAGCTTGCCATCCACCCAGTAGATGCGTTTGCGCACCAGATCCAGTGTGATGCCATTGGGCCACTTGACATCATAGTTGATGATGGTGGTGCGATGTGAGCCATCCATGCCAGCCCGCTCAATGCGCGGCGAGGCACCCCAGTCAGACCAATACATCCATCCCTCTATGGGATCCAAAGCAATAGAGCGGGGTATATCCAGCTCATCCTTGATGAGCACCATGCCCATATTGCCATCGAAATTGGTCAGCTCGATGGTGCACTTCTGGGTGTCCGTGTAGTACACATGATTGTAGATCCAGTCAACGGCCAGACCATCCGAGGTCACAGACGAATGCTTCAGCACAACCGTCTTCTCATTACCCTCATCAATGGGTGCCTTGTAGATGCTTTGAGTGGTCACATCGCTCCAGAAGATCATCCCAGTGCGAAAGACAAAGTCCAGCGCTGTGGCCGACTTGGTGTTGTTCACAATGGAAGTCATCTCCATGTGGTCCAAGGCTATTTTGCGTATGTCATGGCGTCTGGCCAGAAGCAGGGAGGCGTGTCCCTCGCTGGCCTTGCATCTGGTGTGGTTGCGTGGATCCCGCATGTAACCCGCCTCGCATTCACATTTGTAGCCGCCCACCTCGTTGAGGCATAGCTGGGAGCACACACCGGGATTCTCTTCGCACTCATTAATATCAGCACAGGTTTTGTCATCCGCGAGGAGCTTGTAGCCCTTATGACATTCACACCGATGACCCACCACCATATCCATGCAACGATGCATGCAGCCGCCATTCTTTGTAGAGCATTCATTAACGCCACACTTGCCCGCCGGCTCATCTTCGCCGTCCGGGCAGTCCTTGCGCCTATCGCACACCTTGGACAGAGGTATACATTGAGCTCCACCACAGTCGAAATGAGTGGTGGCATTGCAGGCTTTTGGTTTGGCCGCCAGCTGGCAATCCCTCTCGTCGCTGCCATCGGCACAATCCGATTCGCCATTGCAGGTGAGATGGCCCGCAATGCAGCTGCGGTCACCGCATTGGAACTGATCGGGTCGGCAGCTGACGTTCTTGCAGTTGGCCGAATGCTCATCATCGCCATCCGGACAGTCGCGGTCGCCGTCGCAGAGCCAACTCTGATGCAGGCAGGTGATGCGATCCTTGCACTGGTACTCATGCGGCAGGCAGGGCGTCAGTGTTTTGGTCACATTCGTGCAGGACTGCGTAAGGGTGAGAGGTCGGAAAATGTATAAGTGTGTATGTGTGTGAGAGATAAAGAGGATGGCTAAGGAAGGCGAAGGCAAAGTTTTTGGTGCGCTTGTTAGAAGTTGGCGTAACTTTTCATTGCATACTTTTAGTTGCTTACACACGAAATTATGTTGGGGACTCGGGACTGGGACCCATTGCCGGCTGAGGCTGACGCTGGGTCTCTCAAGTCCCTAACGAGTCGTGGAAAAATGCAATTTTATGCGTGCCATGCGTTGACAACAAAAGCTGCAAAGCTGCCAAAGCTGGCTGCCGTGAGTTATGCCCAACTCTTGCCCGTAATTTATATGCCTTGGCCGGAGCACACACAAAAACTGGCAGTTCATGGCTCATGCTGAAACTTCAACCCACAATACGTGAGGGGAGGAGGCGGCTGTGGTGTTTGGTGGTTTGTGCATTTTTCGCCATTCGCCATAGAAAATTTGAATTTATGTGCTGGAGCATTACTTACCCGCTCATCGGAGGCATCTGAGCAGTCCGGATCGCCATCGCAAACCCAGCGCTTGGCAATGCAGGCGCCATTAGTGCAGGTGTGCTCAGCGACCGCATCGCAGGGAACCACCGGACAATCGCGCTCATCGCTGCCATCGCCGCAGTCATCGTCGTGATCGCACACCCAACGCTTCTGTATGCAACGTCCTGTGCCGCAGGTGAACTCATCGGAGCGGCAGGTCTGGTCTGTTGGCAAATGAGTTTGGACAAAGGAAATTAGATTCAAAACTGGGCATGGTCATGGGCAAGGGCTTAAAGGCAACATAAACCAAAAATGGCCAAATGAACTGAAGTGCCATGACAGGAATATGCGGGAGGATGATGAATGGTATAAGAGGGTATAAGAGGGAGTTGCAAATGAAAATGTAAAAGCAGGCAAATGAAAACGGTTAAAGATGAGTGAGAATTGCTTAAGGCGGGCTGAATCGAGTGAGTGTCAAAGAGTGCGATGAAGTATTTACTTGAAATTTTAATGAAGTTTTCAAGGAATATAATTTGGAGATGAAAGTTAATTATAATAGGAATATAATATTTAATTAATTAACTAATGTAATTAATATGTAGATGTAGAGTTTAGAGATTTAGTGAGAAAATATAATAAGAGTAGGGCTCACTAAGCTTTTGCAATGAAGAAAAAAGTGATGAAATATGTTAAGCAATAAATTTGTAAAATTGTGATCTAAAGCTTTGGATGTTTAAGCTAATATTGTATCTACAGGATTTTGTAAGCAAATTCCTTAAAAGAAAACAAATTGATGACATTCTCAGAATGTAAAAACAAAAGATTTAGAAAATGTTAAAAATTTCAAGAAATTTAAGAAAGAATCATTTGAGCTTTCTCATCAGAAGTTGGAATAATGAAGATCTGCAAAGTCTGAGCTATTGCATATAAGCCTATCCTATTCCTATGTCAGTTAATATTATTTTCGATTAAATTCTTCATATAAGTTTATCTAAATTAACGTCCTAAATATCTGGCGATGTTTTTGAATTTGAAATAGAGCAAAATTTTAAAGGATAACATTTTCACATCATCAACAGCCACGAAGTTCTTCTGCTTATCTACTGCGGTCTAGGATTAAGTGTTTGTAAGCAAGTAAGATATAGCATCTCCCTCTTGAGCTCTAACTAACACCATTGATATAGTTTTGTTGATGTCGCGACGCTCTCTAATTATTCTAACCGAATATGGGACCCTAAATCTTCCCTATCTTCTGTCTCCCATCTTCGTTTCATAATCAAAAGCTAAGTCACACAATTGAAGATGAGCTGAACACCCAGCTGACCTGGCCTACATAGATATTTCAAGAGAAAAACTAATAAATTATATAACAAAATATCCAGGAGGCCTTTTGTGTTATTAAAACTCCTCCAAAAATATTTCCTCACTTCAGTAAATTCACCTTTGACTTCAAATCCATATTATAAAGATATAGAGTAAGCTATTTTTTAGGGTTTCATTTTCAAATCACTATGGAATGGCAGAAACACAAGTATGTGCGCCGAAGGAACTCCCACAAGTCTCCTTTTTAGTCTGATTTCCATTCCAAATTAGGTAATCTCAGTTCTGGGTTCAATTTCAGCTTCTCCACTGCCAGAAAGACACCCTCTATATAGTCTATATTCCCCAAAATCATTCTCCCTTACCTTGTCAGCTTAGAAAAACTTTGCTATCCCAAATTTATTTGTGCCCTTTTTGATAAACGACCTTTGAGTGTGTGTCATTTCAACTGAAGATAAAAACTGAACTTTGGAAAACGAAAAAAAAAAGAAGAAGAAAGTGGCCACAAATCAAGAGTGCTTAATGACTTATTTGATATGTAGTTGGCATTGGCTTACTGCAGGAATGCTCATCGCTGCCATCGCTGCAATCTTTGCTCTGATCGCACATCCAGGCCAATGGCACGCATTCACCGACGCCGCTCTTGCAGGCAAATTCCTCAGGCGAACAGGTGCGTGCCTCTATATGTGGCAGCAAGAACACAACATGAGAGAGAGAGGGGAGAGAAAGTGGGTGTGTGTGGTGTAAAGTTAAGTTAAAGTCTTCCACGCGTAGCTTTTCACATGTGACAATACTTGTAAATTCATTAATTTTCCCGCTGAAAATGAGCTGAGCGTAAAGTAAACCCTTTGCCTGAAGGGCGTTGACATGACCAGAAAAGCGCCTTGAACTCAGGGGAATGTTTTGCTATGGCAGTATTTGTGTATGTACGTATGTATATACACACACACACACACATATATATATAATAATGTTGTCAAAATACGTGCTAGTTGGGCGTTAGGGCGTCTCACATTGCGTATAAGTATTATGGCTGAGCTTAAGACGCATTTTAATGGCTTTGCAAATGATGCAATAACTGCTTTTTATAGAAGCCCAAAACAGCTGTGAATATATAGTTATAATATCTGGCTATATGTTTGACTGATAACGGTTTTACTACTCATAAGTTTGCATCAACTAAATCTGCATAAATGTAGTTCGAAAATATGCTCTCAGACAACATTTACATTAGTAGCTTTATGAATTATGGTTTGACATTGAGTTAGCAAATATGTTATAGGGATAACAAATTGATGTTGCTTGTTATTGTAGTTGTAGTTGTAGTAGTAGTAGTAGTTGTTGTTGCTTACTGCAATGTAACTCATCGGATTTGTCGCGGCAATCGGGGTTGCCGTCGCAGAGCCAGCCGCGGGATATGCATTGGTCCACAGTTGCACATTTGAACTCATTGTTGGGGCACGAATTTACTATATCATACGAATTTTATTTATATATATATATAAATGGTATATATCTCACTGCTATGTATTTACATATATTGCAAATCGAATGATTTATATCTCTGGTACTTACTGCATAGCGTGGGCGCCTCATCGGAGCCATCGGAACAGTCATTCTCCTGATCACAGCGCCATTTATTGGGTATGCAGTTGCCATTGCTGCAACGGAAATGGTCCGACGAGCAAGTGGCCTCTGTAAAGAGAGCATTGAAAGCATGTTAAATGGAGTGGCATCTAGTTTGGAGTGTGTGTGTGTGTGTATGTGTGCCTGGCTTTGAACTTTAGCCAGTTTTTTGCTGTGGGACCCGTATCAAAAAAACACAAGCCAACAAAAGGTCACAAGCGGCTTGTTTATTTATATTTGTATTTGTGTATTGGCTTGTTTATGTGTGTGTTTTTGTGTGCGTGTACCCACACATATTTATGTACACGTACTTGAGCACGTGCTGTGCAAAGAAACAGAGAAAAAAATACACATAAAACCCGAATGAAAGGGGGAGCAAAAAGCGTTGCATACACGCGGGCGCTCAATGTCCAATGCCAGTGCCGCTCAGAAGAGGGGGCGACTCTTAGGCATAGCAGCAACAGCAAATGTGTATGTTGGGGCCTTATGAACACGTTTGTGCAGTGTTTTATAATGTACGAGCATGTATAGGTAGGCAGATATGTGTACTTATGTGGGTTATGTAGCATATTCAAGTGAGAATTTTTGGTTCAACTTGTTGCTAGAAGGAAATGTTTGGGAAACACGAGAATGAAGGCAGTCTAAATAAAGAACAGGGGTTTTTTGGGGAAAATGTTGCCTTTTAAGAAAAGTTTAACTAGAAATTGTGTTATCAAGACGTAATATTGTATTTGGGAATTTGTATATAATTTTTATATATTTTTCAAATATTATTTAAGTCTGCAAACATTAAAAATCATTAATCATTAATCTATTCGCATCCAGATCTTCTTATGGAACAATTACATAGCTATCATCAAGCTCATTTAGACGTATTTGTGATTATATTATCTTTGGAACCTGCACAAAGTTCATTGTGGGAAACTACTAAATCTTAACAAATTTTAACAGCGAAAAAGGATTGAGGTCTGTTCTCAATACATTTCATTAGTTATCTGCCTAAAGTTATTGCAGAAATATGTCAGAATTTCGATCATAAACTAATATAACATATAGATCTCAGCTAAGTTGTCGATTGCTGTTACTTAGTTCGAAGCGACTCAAGTTTGCTTGCCCGTTGGACTTCAACATAACAAGTAAGCTTTAACCGATTCAACTATATCTTCGTTCTTCGAATCTGAATACTATATGTAATCGTATAATATTATAAGTCTGCACACTTTCTTTAGTTCTTTCAGCTCTTCTAAAATTTCCTTTAAAAATTCTATAATCTTCAATCAAGTGTTTCATTACAATTTTTATTTTATTTGAAAACTTTCTAAAATTATCAAAATTTCCTTCAAAACTCTTTGGGTTTTTTTTCTACTAAGAATTCCTGTAAAGTTTTAAGTTGCGTTCAGCCAAGTGGCGTTTCTTAAATTTCAATATCACATCAATTCTAATCAATTTTTATGCTGCTGTTCTAGGTCGAACTTGTCATATCAATAACATTTTATACGATTACTTTTCTAAACTTTTTTATGGTTTCAGAGCCAACAGAGTCCTTTGGTAGCCTAGAGCTGATGGTCCTATTTGTTTCTATTTGTTATGCCTTCTATTTTTGTTTTTGTTTCTGTATTTTCCTGCTGCTTTTGCCAAATGAAATGTAGCATGAAATGCGCAAGTGGAAAAATACAAAAAAAAACAAGAAAAGGAAAACCAGTATAAAGTTGTGTTCAACATGCTGCTATGGGAGCAAAAACAGCAGCACAACAACACAAACACACACACACAGACACACACACGATATGCGTCAATATTTGTTAAGTAACACAAAAAAGAATAAAGAAGCAAATACAAATATATAGCAATAAAAATGGTCACATGTGCAACCCAAAAATTACAAAAAAAAATATAAATAAATGTATAAAATACAAAAATGTAAAAAAGGTATTACGATAACATGAAGGCAAAGCTGATAGAAAGTCTTGGGCGAAGCATAGATACGCTATATATGGGAGTATATGTTGAAGGATATGACAGACAGATCATTTATCATAAGCCATATAATATCTAACATATTGATATATCAGTGGATAATTGCCAAGCTTAAGAACTTTTACTTATGCTGATGAATGCCAGCATATTAATTCTGAAAATATTGCTTGGATTATTAATGAGATTCTTGTTTATAAAGCAGAACAGTTAAGACTTTCTTCTATGATGATAGATATTTGAAGCTTTAGTTATTTATATTGGAAATACTAGAAAATATTTAAGTGAAAAGAGAGCTAGAAAAGGCAAATTCTAAACAAAAGTTCAAAGCTTCGCATTGCCCAGATCATTCAAGATTTTCCACCGAAATTTATTGAGAATACAAGGCAAAGTGACTGATTGCAATCAGCTTGGTGATCCTTGTCTATGTTCTCTCCAAGCAGACGCACTACCTTCTCGTGGTTCCTCCTGGATTGTCACCTGACACCCGTTAGGTGTCAATCTGAAGTGTGCGGCGGGTTCCCTAGAACTTTAAGCTAGGTTTTGACAAGGGGCTTGAGATCCACCAAAATAAAAAACTTTACTTCAATGAAAGATGCAAAAGGAGCCTACGTTGGAAGGACCAAGTGACTGAAGCAGTGACATCACTTGGTGTTACCAATTGGAGGAGACTCGCTGCAAATCAGAAGTGCGTGGAGGCGAATCGTGCATCAGGCAGAGACATAGTAGGGTTGTTAATGCCAGATAGTAGGCAGGACTGGCCATATCTAATAGCTATATTATTATCAGAATCAGAGGACTTGTTAGATTATTATAATGTAAGAAAGTTGTCCTGTCTTTTTCAAGATAAACCTCATCCTAGGGCTGTTAATCTGCTAAAAATTTTGTTAATAAAAACTTTCCAAGCAGCTTTTGTACCTTGAATTATGGTTAAGCTACAGATTTGGACAAAATGCATTCAAAAATTTCGAAACTTCCCTCTACCTTCTGTGGATTTTCTACTGAATTTCATAAATTTAAGAATCCAAAAACACTTTTGAGCTTATATTTGACTTAACATTTTCTACCATCTAACAATTTTTTATCTAGAAATCTTTCTATAAGTCTGCGATATATCCCAAAGAATAGCCAAATAAACTGATAACAAGTATATATATATATACATTCCCTATATTCCACTCATTCCAGTTGCATGACAAAACTCATACTACCCCTTCATGCAGCATACGGAAAAAGTGTTCCTTGCCATGGCCCATATTTGTCGACTGTCCGCGCCCCTTCGCACCTGTCCTCCCAACGCCAATTTGATTTCAGTTTGTATGCGAAATTTTGTTTGTCGTTTTTGCTAATATTTGCGACATTATTTCGTAAACTGGGCCCAGCGGACAAATTGGTTTGCAATTTTTACACTTTGTGTGCCTTTGTAGCATATTAAATTTGATGTCTCTACCGGCAGCAATTAAAAATCAAATTATATATACACATTTCTACATGTATTTGCCGTTGCAATGGCAAGCTATATCCGCCTATTTATGCTTATGACTGCGGGCGGTCGGTCATCTAATGAAAAGTTTCATTGATTGCATTTTGTGAGAGAGAGCGGAATAAAAATATGCATGATGCAAAATGCTGACAAAAAGTTAGCTTGGCTGCATTACATTATTTATAATTTGTATTTTTTAACTAAGTTTAAACGGCTTTTCAGTTGATTAAAAAACTTTGGCCTTTGGCTGTGACAGCGCGCGCCTGGCAATTTGTATGCAAATGTTAAGCGAGGCTGAGCTTGGTCTGGCATGTTGGCAAAATATTCTGTTGCATACAATGCGGCGTCGATAACTATATATATGTGTGTGTATGAGTGTTGGTTTTTTGTATGGCAAATTGTGATTGGGACTTTGGCATGTTTATTTTAAGTAAAAAGGTGTCAAAAACTTGAGCTGTGTTGAGAGTTAAGAGTTTTGGCAAGTTGCGGCCGCGGTTCAAGTTATGGACTAAGTGCAGGGATCTTATTGAGATTAACTATCAAAACTTATAGATGATAGTTTTGAGTTACCCAAAAAGCAAGACAGCTAAAAGAGCTGGCAAGGGGTTGTGGCAATGAGATTGAATGAATCTTTTGGGAAAGTTTGTACCAGCTTTGAAATTTGTGAAAGTAAAAGTTACTTAAAATTCAAACAAAGTTAAATGTGGCTACAAAAAGAGGGTTCTATTAGTTCTTAAGAAAATGAAATGAATACCCATAGATAAGATTTTATTGGTAAAAACATAAATACATATAATTATGAGGCGAATTGGAAGGCTGATTATTCTTTTTTGCAATTGCTTAAACTTTCATTTGTCTCACAAAAATCAGCTTAAAATTTAATAAACAAGTTTAAATTAATTTTAGACTTGTTTTTTTGGTAAAATTTGTATGTTTTCGCAAACTTTTAATGAATTTTGGCTTAAACTAAAGTTGACAACTTTTTGAAAATTTAAACAATATCTGGAAAATGTATATATTTGCGTTTATACAAATTTAACTTTTCCATTTCAATAGAAAATTCTAAAATTTGACAAATTTGTTTATTAAAAATTCCAAAGAAATTTCTATAAACTTTTAATAATCAATTTTATAGACTAAACAAACATGTGGTTGCTTTTGAATGATTTCTAAAATCATAATAAAGTATAGAAGAGTATTGTTTGAGAACTTATTGCCTCAGCAGCTTATGTTGGCCTGGTTTAATTTGGACAAGAAACAACAAAATTACCATATGAAGTGTTTATTCTGAGTCATTTTTATGTCAACTATATGATGTAGTTGTCTGGTCCGGATGACTCTTGAACATAACCAACGAGGTGAGACATATATATTTAGTCTCAGCATTGTAGCTGTCAAAGTATCTGATATCTTAAGGTTGAAAAACAACAGATAGATGGACTGTCTCCCCTTGCCATGTTTGTCAAGGATATATATACTTTTTATGGTTGGAAATGCTATGCTCAGTGAATTGCCATTTTCATATACGATACAGAAAGGATTAGCTTGACTCCTACGCAATGATGACAAGCAAAATGTTGAAGCTTTCTACTTTTTTTAAAAGTCAAACTAAAGATGCTTGGCTGGCTTCTAAATGAGCGATGCAATGCGGCCAATTGATGATTTGTTCTTTATCAGTTCGTTCCATAACAAAGAAGGTTTCTTTTACTATCATATTTTTCATTCGCAAATTCAACAGATTTGGGCAGCTGCTAAAGAAACTGTTCCACAATTAGTGCAAGCATTTCGTACAGCCCAAATAACAAACCCAAATGGCAAGAAGTTCTTAAGTAAATCACATGAAAACAATACGAATTGAACCAAGATATCGCTCCCATGAGGATCACAGTTTCAAGAGGGAGAATAGCAGCAGTATGAATGCCCCAATGGCGATGCCACTCGTGGAGCGCTTGGCTCCAGCTGCCGCCGCTTGCTGTTGCTGGTGGTGCTGCTGATGTTGTTGTGGTTGTTACCGATCTGGGGTCTGCACATGTGTACAGGGATAATATGTAGAGGACAGGCACAAGCGAAGAGTATAGAGAGACGTCTAAGTAACCAAGTCCAAGTTAGCTGACTCGACTGGATTGGTCCGCAGGGCTTATGGAGTGAGGTGGGTCGGGTGGAGGGACACCTGAAGAGGTAAGCCGTTGTGTGCGGTTCGCTCAGGCATAGGGGCCAGTGCTGCTGATGTTGATGCTGCTGATTGACTGTCACATTTTCCACCTGCTCGTCATAGAAGTCGTCATCCAAATCTTCACAGTCTTCATCAAAATCATCCCTCTGCGAACGCACAATGCGCTCTTGCTCCAACTTTGGCTTGATATATATAAGCAGATGATTGCACCTATCTTTAGATACGCCCAACCAATCTGGGGATGCTATTCCAAAAACCCAGCTTAGAATAATGCATCTTCTTCAAAATAAGACTCTCCGTCAAATTTTTGGCACCCCATGGTGTGTGCGTGGATCTGGGCGTTAGACAAGTGGGAGATGATCTCAACTCTCATGGCATTGTTTGATCTATAATTTTGGTACTTTCTAGAGAAGCACAATGAACTTGCTCTTTCCTATGATGAGGTCTGAGCTAATGTCAATGAGATTTCACTGTCATTTTTCCACATTAAGAATACACAAATATATGATATGATATAAAGGGGCATGGAACTGCCCACTTAACCAATGGATGAAAAGTTTCGATCGCATTGACATGTTAACAAAATTTGAACCCTCTTTTCAATAGAGATACAAGTACATATGACGACTATTCCTACATTTCAATATGAGCTTCTACCGATTTTACCAGGATGATTTATTTGGAATTTTCCCTACGATTTACTTATGCCTTAAAATCTAATAATTTCATATTTATTCTTATGTTTATTACATTTTTGGCTACAGTTTTTAAACATGAAGACATAATTTTAGTATCCCAAGCAAAAGAAGGGCTAAACCATAACCTTTTTATTATAAAGTGAACAAATTGGGAAATACAGGAAATGTCAAATGAAATGCCAGGTAGATTCTCCTACGCCACTCAACTCGTATGGCTCTTGGCTTGTGGGATCTTCCCTAATCACGAAAATGGGTTTATGTATAAATTGGCTAAATATATTCACAGAAGATGTATTAAATCAGCAAAAGAAGGGCTAAGTTTAAGCTAATCTAAAGGAAATATATATAGAAAGACTCCCCTAAAGATGAAGAAGTGATATCTGCCTAGGAAGTCTCTTTCACCAATTGCTACATATTTTAGTTCATTTCTTTAGACCACAAATTGAAGTTTAATTTAATAAACAAAATTCTTAAAAGTTACACTTATATTTCACAATTATTTCCAAAATAATATTCTTAATGAAATCAATTATTTTTCATACCAGTTCCAAGGACCATGGCGCCGAGGCTGTGACTCTGCGTATGCATTAGGCTGCTCACAAACAGCAAACACCAAATGTGTCCCATTTTCTGTGTCTTGGCAATTGCTTTAAGTGGTTGAAAAGTAGAAGCGATTAATTTTCTTTCGTTTTGACGCCAGAATTGGTTTTGTCGCTGAATTCTGGTATTATGATTAATGTATTGCGGATATTGTGTGTCTGCCCTAGAAAATGAACTCTCGCACTCGTCGACTGCTTACGGAGGATTGGCAAAGGCAGCAAAAGACAGTTGGGTAGCCAATTTCCATTATGTCAGTTCAATTGTGACATATTTAAGGCATTCAACTTGCACAAATTGATTGCATAATTTCCGTTACAGGCCAACCAACACAGCAACAAACACGCAGGAGACGGACAACAACGACAACAAACAAACAGACAAACAAAAATGCCAAAACAATTTTCAAGTTCATTATGGACTGGCCCCAGCAGCGTGGCATAGTGTAGCATGGACTACATTAGCCACACATACACAAATACAATGCACACACAGAGACAGTTAGAGTCCTTTACCAGACTTATATACATATATATATATATACAGCCTTGGTAATATTTTGACCAACATTTAGCAATTCTGTGGGAAATTGAGGAAACTCATTTAATGCGAAACTAAATGATAAATGTTAAGTGAAATGGGAAATCAGACCAACAATTTTGGGGTTCTGGTGGGGTGAAGTGGTCTGCTGTGCTGTGCTGTGCTGTGCTGTGCTGTGCTGGCACAAAATGTCACAGATCATCATTGACGATAAGTCTGGGGCCACATTTTCACTTCACAGTTGAGTGCCAGGCGAGACAGCATCAGCATGCAAAAATTGCCATAGCACATCTTTCAGCGGCCAACGGACGGTCAAGTGAGAGCTTTTCTTTTACTTTTATCTCTACGTTTACTCTAATATTATATTGGCCACGTGCTATTTGCTTTATAAGTCATTTCATAAGCACAAGAGTTGGCTGTTTTCGAGGGCAGACTGCTTTTTTTCCGAGGCGTCTCGCACACTTGGCACACATTCTGTTGGCTTACATTTCACGCGCACACGCCTTTGTTTTTCGCAACTTAAAGTTTTGCTTTAATGTTTTTGTTTCTCTGTTTCTTGTTCCCTTCTAATGGGTCTTATTTTACACCAAACCACCAAAACACGCGTTGAACGGATTTCGCAAGCATCCGTTTGGTTGAAAAGTTCGCCGCTAACTGAGTGTTTGGCAATGGGGAGACAATCCTTAAAAACAATCCAAAAACTTGCTTTGCAGCATCTCAGCGAACTCCGAGAGCTTTGGCTCGCCACTCGAGTGGGAACCATTGAGTGAGCGTTTTATACTAAGTATGAGTAATTTTCCCCCTGCTTGGCTTATGATTTGAGCTTTGTTGTGAGTGTAAATTGTTGTGTGATGATAAGTGTCTTGACGGGGGGCTGCTGCGGGGAGGCTTTAATAATATGCCATATCAGAGCAGTTTTGCAGAGCATGAAATATGTTTCTAAATGGCATCATAAGCATTAAAACCTGTTGAATATTTGGGGTTATAGTTTTTACGATAGATTTGTATATAAGAGTGGAGTGATTTTTCTAAGCCAGTGGTTAATATTATTTAAGTAACTGGAGCAGAGTATATTTTATATGGTAGTTCACTAAGAACATCTTCTTATGAGATTTGAAGCGCATTTATACAAGGTCGCGACTTTTCGTAGTCAAGCGACTGCGTCGAGGTAAATGTTGTGGGTAATTTTTAGAGCAAATTATAATTATAACAGATTGTTCAAATGTGCATCGATAGACAACGAAGTGAATTTGAATCTCTCTTTGAATCACTTCTCCGATCTTGATCAGAACAGGTCAGCAGACGTAGGGTGTCCTCAAATGGATACAAACCAAATTTGGTTTGTTTTAGGTGAAAAACAGAAAGTTATGCTACTACGTGCTCATTCCGGAAGAATCGGTTATATGGGAGCTATACGATATAGTAGTCCGATCTGGATAAAACTAGAACTTGACTAGCCTGCAGAGAAAGGAAGCAGCTGGTAAGAATTTCAGCCTTGTAGCTTTTAAGACTTCTGAGATCTTTCTGTTGAAACAGAAGGACGGACAGACGGACATGGTTTAATCGATTCCCCTTGTCATGCTTACGAATAATATATAATTTATATAGGAAACGCTTCATTCTATGCTTTGCCAGCTTCCTGACAACATTAATATACCATTTTCTAAATTAATTTTTCAAATTTAATCTACAACTTGAAACATTTTTCTTTGAACTAGAAATATTTTAGAATTTTTAAAAATAATTTCTCCTTCAACTCCTTCAATAAAATGCAACCTGAACCTTCTCCCATATGTTTTTCTTGGGTCTCTTTTGTGTCACAAACTTTTCACAACTTTCGTCTACTGCATGCAACTGCATTGCCCTGTGGCAAGTCAAGTCTTGCAAGTTTAACCGTAAAATTTGGTTGCGCCTTGGCGCTTACCATTTTTGCTGATGCTGCTGCTGCTCATTTTTTGCTGCCAAAATATTATATAAAAATTACGACAACATGAACCTAAATGCAGTGAATTTCATTAGGGAGTTGTTGTACATGTAGTTGTTGTTGTTGCTTGTGTCTCTTTTTTTGTGGCTGGCACAAATTTGTGATAAAATAAAGCAGACGACCTCACACAGCTTCCTTTTATGTCGAATCGAGACGCAAAAGTCTCGTGCCATGGAGCTCAAACTGATAAAAAAAAGAGAAACAAAATCACACAAAATGCATGCAAAAACGAACAAGAAATGGCTGATGCAACATCGCTGCATGCCACAGTCAGCAAAATGCGTTTCGCAGCCGCTAGACCGACTGTCAATGAGCGACGCAGTTGCAGACACTTAATGAGCGCATTGCCATGGCACAGTTTTTGGTCAGCAGCGGTAGCGGTACAGCAGCAGCCCCGCCCACTTGTCCACACTTGCCCGCTGCCCGCTGTGACAATTACGGAGCGTAAATTTAGCAAACTAGTTTTGGCGTTTTAACTTTCGGATGGAATGCTCAATAAGAGTGTGCTCAATATTTTAGACGCGAGTGTAGCAAAATATACAAAGGCTTGGCAGTTGCTGCCTAAAAGTATGCAGTGGCTTTGACATTCGTTTTGGGTATGTTGAGTGCGAATGCAGAAGGCAGCTTTGGGGAAAAGGCAATGCGCTATAGAGACGAAAGCATACAAGGGGTTGCTAATGGATTTTTATTTGAAGCAGAGATCTTATCTTTATAAAGATATATATTCATGTATAGAAAAGGTAAATGTATATTAATTTTTTTATGGAGAAAGCAAGAAAGAAAGTATTTCCGACCATTTAAAGTGTATATATTCTTGATCAGCATGCTGAAAACATTCGATATAGCCATGTTCGTCCGTCTGACCATCTGTTTACTAAAGTTCCGAACACTTAGTAGCATAACTTTTCTATTTTTCATACAAATCAAACCAATTTCGCCTTGTATCCACTGAAATTCTTCCATTTCTATTCTAGTTTTCTCTATTATAATAATTTTCCAAAACTTACCAGCAAATTTACATTCGGCCACCTGCTCATCGCTGTGATCCTTGCAGTCGGCATCGCCATCGCACACGAAACGTATGGGTATACAATCACCATTTCGGCATTGGAATTGCTTCTCATCGCATTTGGCTTCCAAAGATTGCCCTGTGTGGAGCAGTTTAGACAAACTTTAGTTCAAAGTAAACAGATGATTAAGGCTAATAATGTAAACGATTTGTTTTGGCATCACTTAGACTTAAGCTGGCACAAAAGTTTTCTCATTAAAAAAAAAAAGAAAAGCCAAAAACAGGACAAACAACTCAAATTGATTAGGGCTCAAAAAAACTTCAAAACAATCAACAGCAGACGCAACTGTACATTCAAGCATGTGTGTGAGTGGCAAATGATTTGCATACAAAACGTCAAGCCATGGGAGAGTGAGAAAAGACAGACAGAGAGAAAGAGAGAGAGAGAGAGAGAGGTTTTAATCAACAAAAAAGCCTCAAAAATGAAGACACAAACAAATTTAGCATTGGCTTGGGCTCAAAATAAGAACTTTCTGGCATCTTAAAAACTTGAGGCCTGTCGGCCTAAGTAGGCAACAAATATGCATGCACTGAGAGAAATATAGTATGCAAATACATTCGTTAAATTTCTATTGATTTTATAAATATTTTTATTAACTATGTTTCTTGGAAGTAAAATCGTAAATGAAAGTTTTTCAAAATGGCTTTCTAAAATATACAAAATTTCCTGCTTGACAAGCAATATCTTCGACATTTTCCATTGAATTTCCATAGATTTCTCTCCTACATTTTCCACAGTGTACATACACACACACACACACTCTCACATCTAGCACCCATAGAAGGGATACAAACAAAACAAGCCATCAGCACATCACAGGGACCCACAAAAGTGTCAACAGGGTCCTGGCATATAATAGAAAATGTGACAGCCGAAAAAGTTATAGATTGCCATTGCTTAAACATAGATCCTATACACTCACACATACACAAACACGCACACATACACTTCGTTATGCCAACTCAAGAGCAGCCATTTTGAAAAGGGTTCCTATTCTGCTGTTGACAGCTATGTTATGCCGCTCAATTTCGCTCTCTCACTCACTCTAGTACTTTCTTGTTCTCTCCATCTCTCTCACTCTCTCTGTCTGTGTTATTGTCTCTGTGCGCTATGCTGGCTCTATAGCTCGAGATCAATCAAAGCTGTTTACGTATTTTTTTTGTAATTGCTGCAATTGATGCTGGGCTGTTTTGTATGTTCATGTGGAAATGTGAAACAACGAAAACATCAACAACAACAACAACAACAATCATAACAACAATACCAACAACAACAGCAACAACAATCGAAATTCTTTAAATGCCTTCAATCAATAAGGTCAAATCAATTTGAATATAGTTTTGTTGTCGGCTCTGGGTTTCTGTCTGACGCCACTCTGGCTGGGAGTTGGCTTTCAATTATATGTTTGCCAGAGAGCTGAATATGAAAACAGGAATTATTATTTTACTAGATGTATGTGTGTATGTACGTATGTATGTTCAATATATATAGATACATTTGTGTATAAATGTGTACTGACATTTGTAAGGTCATAAAGCAATTGAAAAATGGGTTGCCTTGTTTCATATAGTCACATTTTTGTTAAACTTTTTGAATTGGAATCAATTTTTGGAACAAGGAAAACGGACTTGTTGTCTTATCAGCCTCATATATATCTATAAAACCCAAAAAGGGTGAGTGACAGAAGGGCAGGAAGGCGTGGAAGGCTTAACCTTAATTGATGGGAGGGCGGCACTTCATAAAGTATTGATCTTTTGTCCCTCTATTGCATTTCTATGAAATAAGTGCTCCAATTTCCTTCAAGTAGGATATGAAACACTTTGTCGAAGTGCTATCGCTTAACTTTGGGCTTAGAAAAGGCAGTCGAAAGCGCTGGAAGCGTAGCCTGGCCATGTCAGAATGTGGGAAGAGTACACATAGTCCCCACAGAGTCTACTCTACTCAGTTTCTGGTGATTAAGCCAGTTGTGACCAGTCAGGTCATGATCTATTTAGGTTACCCAGTTCATCTGATTAACGCTGTATTGCCAAAAGCTTGGCTTGACGAAGTTCAGTGAGTCTTCCCAGTGTGGAAGTTACATCGGGACGTTGAAGTACAAGTGGATCTACGATACCAAGCAGCGGGGCTTGTCACGAGCGAAGCCTAGGCTAGAGAGTCCCATCTGCATTCTTATACTTCACTAAGAATATATTCAATTACACTTTCATTCTTAAAGTTCTCATTCTCATTCTCAAAGAAATGACCTTAAAAATTTCAAAAATTAAGTGGGTAAGAGTGGGTTTTCCATTGACATAGATGTGGTACAGCGTGATTTCTCCGTAACTAAACGCTCTATAATATTTTAATTTTCTTGTGGTGAAATAACAATTTCAGATTCAATAAGGAAGCATAATCTCTTGGATAATATTGAACTACTTATATGATCGACGAAATCGTCCAGTTTGCCAGCTTTTGAACTACTTTGCTCTACTCTAGCTATGATCTACATAATTTGCTCACACAAATTCGTTTGCCATTCAACCAAATAGCCCCCTGCGGCTTCTCTAAAACTCAACAACAGAAATATAAAGACCAAATAAAAAACCTATTTAGCATATCGTACGATATCGTCTGGGTTCAAAACAAGTTTTAGCATCTAACTGGTTGGATTAAAATCTCACAAACTCAATTAAAATAAAAATGCGTAACTTTCAACTGTCAAAATTTTCAGACAGACTGCAAATACAAAGGCAATGGAGAACGAGGGTATATTTAAAAGTAATTATAATACAGAGAATTATATATAAGATCAAAATACTGTTTATATTCTATTTGTCAAATCAACCTACAGTTTCGTCATATAGGAACATTCTTCCTTCCTTTCTCATTCCTCTTGCTGGGGTCCAAATCAATTAAATAGACTAGACGTTGCTTGAAGCTGCTTATCAGGAATACGTGCCTTAGTACTTATTAACTTGCCCTCGCATTACATTTCAAACATGCTTGGTCGAGTATGTCATGTGAAATTGTTTTCATATTACGTAAATTTGATATATTAATGGCAATAAAGGAAAGTCGCGCCGATAAGCAAAAGCAGAGCAGACGCCCGACATGGCTTGATAAGCTCACTTCCCATGGTCAGATATATGTATATAGCTATAGCTATAATTACAGTCACAGATTGATCGCCTATAATAATAGCAACTTCTAGTGATAAGAAGGTCTACCTATAAAAATCTAAATATTTTGTTTCCAAAATAATACTAACATAATCTACAAGCGATAAGCAAATTGAACAACAAATACTGGAATCATGCCACTCAAGTGGCTGGGAATTTTTCTAATCAGCCTGAGATTGCTGTAATTAATGCTAATTAATTTTAGCTTAAACTGACATCAGATCAGTCAGTACCCAATTCAAGTTCAATGTCAATAAGATTAAGCTGATTGCCAAACGGAATGATTGTTTATAAACATAATGGCATAGGCATAGCATGTGCCTACTGTTGGTATGAACGCACGCAGTGCATCGCCTGATAGATGATTGCATTTGATATTAAATTGAATATGCAAATGCGCAACTGTTTAGGGCCAATTGTGCACCCGTGGCAGACAATCACAACAACAACAACAACAACAACAGCAACAATAACAACAGCAGCAAAACATCACCTAAGCAAACAAAACAATTAAAAAGGCACAAGCGTCATTTAGTTGTCTTTATATAACTCATATAATAGATCTATAAGAAATTCATCAAAACACGCCCACTATTAATTGTTGTTGTTGTTGTTGGCAAAGCAAAAAAGAAAAACATTTACAAATAAAAAAACAACAAAAACTAGTTTAGCCTGCTAGAAAAATCTCTTGGCAGTTCGAGTATAAATTCAATGTGAGATGCCGTGAAAATCTAGCGAAGCAATAAATTAGAAATATTTGAAAATATGTCTAACATAGAGAATATTTGATACGCTGAAAATTATATATTCATGTTCAGTTGGTAGGCTATATAGCTAGAGTTTAAGGGTGGAGTTTCTTGCAAGCAAATTTTCATAGATTTTATTTTGTTTTAGAAAGCAAAAATGAAAATATTTAAAGGAGATAGAAAAAGAGAAACAGAGCCAAAATATAACCCATATTATAAATAAAACATAGATGGAGAAGTATCTGTATCTGAAGTATCTTCGTTGCGATATTGAGCCACTTGCAGGAGATGACAACTATCCCAGATCTTTTAGGTTGGACCACGTCACGCATGCAAAGCCAAATATCATAAGAATAGTTTCCAATATAGTAAGCCAGTTTTCTCAAACTAAAAAATAACTAACAAAAAACTTTCGCTTTCAAATTGGAAACTAGAAAAATGTAGGTAATTTATAAGTATTTTATAAATATCATATCTTATTCCAGTTCAAGAAATTTATAAATTTATTTATAAAAATTTATTAAAGGGATTCGAAATTCCCGCTTCTAGATACAGCTATCAATGCAAGTAATCATAGTGAACAATCATATAAGGTTGATCAATCCCTCTTCTACATATAACATACTTCACCACAAGGTGTTAATAGCCCCACAATGAAAAAGTATAACAAAAATGAAAGAAAAACAAATCACTTTTGCTTTGGCGACCTTGCAAAAACTTAAGTTTAATCTCTTTTGACGAATGCTCGAATGAGCGCCTTAACATGTTGCTTATAATTATTTTTTTTTTCACAAAAAAACCTAAGAAAATAAAAATACATAAAAATCAACAAGAAAAAGTGGAAAATGTAACAGTGTGAAATATGTGTGTAAATATTACACAGCACAGCATATTTTTAGCTGAAAGTGTATATACGTAAGTCTATGTATATGGCCAGAAATAAAATAGAGGGGCTCGCCTTTAGCTACACTAAAAAAAATGCCTTTCCTCTTTAACCTAACTCAGTTGAAGATATGTTTGCATTCAATTCAGAAACTCTTTGAAAAAGTATTGAACCCCATTTTCAGTTCAAAAACTGAATGACTTTTATAGGCTATGGCGCTGGACTACGTCAATTCTTCTATATAATATATAGATATGAGTAGATCTACGTAAATTTCTTGTTTTTTTTTTTTTTGGTATTTTTAGAGTGATTGAGAGAAAAGATCTCTGAAATGCGCCATTTGGATATATGTCAAGAATTTTATTTATCTTGTACAAAGTCCAAAAACTCAATGGTCAAGGTAAAAAGAAGGCAAGGCTTATTTTTTTTATTTTAGAAATATTTAAATAAAATAAATATGTAAAAGCTTGAAAAGTGAACTCAAAATAAGATTAAAATCAAAAAATTTTTGAGAATTAAATTTCCAAAAAATGTGATGCTAAAAAACAATATATAAATTCTTTGTTAAGCATATAAACTTCCATCTATATCTATATTGAGTTGTTGATATATAGAAGATAGCACATCAGATCAACAAGAGTTGGCTTGGCAACTCTCGCCGGATTAGCTAGCATTTCATAAGAAATTTCATACAAATATATCTCAATAAATACAAATAGCCTCAATAACTATAGTCTATCATTTCACATAGCCCGCACTTCCACTTTTCTTATCATTTGACTTCCTCGAGACCCTCTATAACAACCTTGACTATACCTCATCGTATGACCACCATAAAATTTATCAATTGCTGAATCCCTGCAAAAATTGATATATAAACAAATTATATATAAAATTGGCCAATAAATCTACGTACTTTAAATGATAAGATAATCCCACACTAAATCTCAATGGAAAGGTAAGGCAAAACTTCAAATATTATTTACAATTGGGGAAATGCCCTGCAACGTAACAGATAGACAGAGTCACAAGCGACGACAACTTAGTGATTGTCTAAGCGGCTGCCTTATCAAAACTTTATACGCAGCCAATAAATAAATGAAGAAGACGAAGCCAATCAATTGAAATGAAATGAAATGAAATGAAATGCAAATAGCGGAAATCAAGGCGGAAGTTGCGTTTGCCAATACGCCAAAGGGGATTTTCGCATTTTTCAATATCATAGCAAAAGCAGCGTGCAGCAGCATGCAGCATGTGGTAAGGCAAGCAACAAGTGGTGGCCTCAGCCGGCCGGTATAAGGTGCATGCACTTGAGGAAAAATGTTAAAAAAGAAACGCTATAAAATTTGTTATGGGAAATTATAAATTTAAGGTATAAGAAATATATATTGAAGCTTCTAACTAATTCTACTTAATTGCTGAGAAGTAACTGAGTTTGATATAGGATATAGCATATAATTTTGTCTATATTTGAACATTTGAAACTTCTGTTTAATTTGATTAAAATCTGCTGTTTTTGTATATATAATTTCCTATATATACAGATTTTGAAATGGCTTTGAGAGACACAAATATATTATACCAAAATCGAATATGCTGAACTTATTCCTGGCCTGAACTAATCCCACTCTGGGGACCCTACTGAACCATGAGAGGGCCCACAAATGCTTTGGCATGACATGGGATGGCTTCTGAATAGCCGTAAGAAGCTCTTACTGTGGGAGAAAATCATGATCTACAAGGGGACGTTGGCTTCCAAATGGAAGTATGCAGGATTACTAGGTGCTGACTGGTACGTAGAGAGGGAGGGAGGGAGTTCGGCGTACCCATAGTCGGTGATGCCATCAACTGCCCATTAGCAAAGTACCTCAGCTGTTTGCCAAACACCCTAATGCTCTAGCAAGAAGACTCCCAAGAAGGCGAAGAAGTGCCAGTTTGAGAACTCGTAGACGGCTACCTATGACCCACCCAATGGACCTAAGACAGCTTGATATATAATTGAATGAGTTGTTGATCTCACTGCAAGATAAGTTGCCCCATTTGGGTAACAGAAGGCTGTAAGTTCTTGAACATAAGAAATAAACTAACAATTTTGTTTGATTGAAGGAAACGCAATGCCAAAATGTGATGGTATTTTGTGCCGACTACAAAATTTTTACATAACTGAGAACTTTTTAATCTAGTCTCAGGGAATCCAAAAGGATTAAGACTGACATTTATAAGTCGATAAGGCTTTATCTCTTCAGGCTGCTTGAGGAATATACATCCCAAACAGAAAAGCTGAAGTTTTCATTAAAGTTACTATCTTTGGTATATAGGTAGGCACTAGGAAGGCGTATCTGTGAGTGGGTCAACTTTGGATTAATCATTAAAATCTGTTGGGTTTCCTTTGCTGGAGAACAAGGCTAATAATCATTGAGAAATATACCTATAAACACTCCCTCTAGCCATACATTTTTACTTCCCTAAATTGTAATTAACATTTTTTTTGAGTGCACTTTAGCAGCTGCCTGTTATTTGCCTCAGCTCAGACTTGCATGACCTGACTTGGCTTGGCCTGGCTTGTCTTGTCTTGTGGTTTCTGTTCTAAAATTAGCTGCTCTGGCAAACACATGCAAACTGGCCATCTATCTATACACATATATATATATTTATATGTTTATGTTTATTTTTATGTATATGTTGGTACATTTCTATGTAGAATTGCTCTCACCTATGCCCAGAGGTGTGCCTATCTTGCCAGACACATTTAGAAACTTGAAGCCCATGTTTATGAAACCTTTGCCATCGAGCAGTTTGGTCAATGTTATGGAGGTGGCGTCGGTGGTGGCGGCAACGGCGTTGTTTGCCTCAATTGCAGTCAATAGATGTTGCTGTTGTTGATGATGTTGTTGTTGTTGATTGGCTGCTGCGGCTGCTGCTGCTGCTGCTGCTGTGGGCGTTGGCGTTGCTGTTACCGTGGGCGTGGCGTTGCAGCATTTGCCAAGCGTGAGCATCAGAGTTAACAGCAGAAGATGTGCATTGGCGGAGATGCAACTCAACAGCTGTTGGGCATTTGTTTGACGATGCTGTTGCTTCTTGTTGCTGTTGTTATTGTTGCTGCAGTTGCAATTGTTGAAGGTTTTCTTGGCTCTGATATCACTTGAAGTGCACGTAGAGCTTAACTCTATGGCCATGGTATGAACTTTTATTTTGTAGTTGTCTTTTATGCTGCTTTCTTTGCTTTGTTTAGCTTTTCAAATGTTTGTTCAACTTTGTGGTGACACTGTGTGGTGGGGAGGGGGAGAGGAGTATCACTTAAGAGAGATAAACTAATCAGGAAGCCAGAGAGCGAAATCTGCCTGGGTTATCTAATCCGCATGTGCGACTAATGCCAGCGCGTTTATTTAAAAATAAAATTTATATACAAAGCTAAATGTTGCTTTTCTTGATTTAACTCTGCCGCTGCTAAGGCAACAGCATTGAAAATTCTTGCCAAAAATCATACGATATATACATATTAGAGGTGGGGGAATGTGGGAGAGAAACTAAAGGTGTCACGATTATGCCAAAGGCAAGAAGAAGAAGTTCGTTTAAGATTAGAAATCTTGCAGGTAAAATCTGTAAAATTTTGCAGTCGAGGAACAGGTAGATCGGCGGTGGAAGCGTAGTAGCTTTATCGACTCTCAGGCGGAAACAGACGGCTGCTGGATGCAAAGGAAAGACTAAAGGTGGCGAGCGAGCTCACAAAACAGAACACAAACAAACTGCACTGTGACATTGCTTTGCTTTTACACTCAGGGAAAAAACTTAAAAAACACTCAAATTTGTATGGAAAATTGCCTGTCCACCGCTGAGTCAGATCATGCCTCTATTATAATCATTAAATTTTAAATATTTCCTAGATTTTAATTAGTTTTCGATTCACTTCGAGATCACGATTCACGCACACCTCTCTAACGCATATGTAATGTCGCGGCGAATTCTCCGCCGAAATCACAAAAAATCAACAAAAATAAACGCAAACTGGTTCAAAAATCGTACGACACACACAAACACTAACACACAAAACTTGCTTACAACAACAACAACGGCAACATCCAACAAAAAAATTAAGCAAAAATATAAGACGACAACACACAAAGCTAAAAGAACAGCAACAACAACAATTGAAGAAAGAAGGTGAAACGCACAAAAAATACAAAAAAAACAGAAAAAAATATCTGTTGACGTAGCAATTATTGAAAACAGCAAAAGAAGAGATATCGCATCTGCGACTATAGCCGGCTTATATATTTAAGCATTTATTGCTTTGCCATTTTAATTAATTAAAAATACTTTTTATACTTTTTTAAACATTTAGGCACGCGTTCTATTGTGATATAAAAAAAACAATAACAATAAATAAATGTTTTCTTATCAGAAGTGCGCTCTCTTGCTATATCTCAAGGTGTCTGCTGCTGGCACGTGCTTGGTTCCTATCATTGTTGCTGTTGCTGTTGTTGTTGTCAGTTAGTTTTGCTTTGGATAAATATTTAATTCACATAATTTTGCATTAATTACAATTTCTTGATATTTGCATAAGCAAAACAGTCAACAGTTTCGACCAGATCTGGTTTTCGCAGTTGCCGTTTTCTCAGTTTGTTTTTCAGTTGTTCAGTTTTTGCCGCCCGCTTCGTACAACGCGCGCTTTTCAACTGAATACATCTTGAGAATTTGCCTGCACATTTAAGCGAAATGACAAAATAAAAAGTGTACGATCGCTGTAGATTGCCTCCGATCTGTGTCTGCCTCTGCCCATCTACCGAACGTGTGAATGCGAACGCAGCTCATCGCTATAGCTCTTGGCGCTACCTTTCAGCTTTTCAGCCGGCGGCGGCGTCTCAGCGTCGTCGGCCTTATCAAAATGCCAAGAATGCGAACAGACCTTAAACGTGGCCCGAACGAACATCGTATTATAAAACGAAGGCAGGCCAGCAGTGTTGGTGTGAGCGACGTGCCTCTTTTTCAGAGTGATGCTGTCTGCTCTTAACTTAATTATTAAACAGATCTCAATATCTGTGGGGGCTCTTAAGAGTGGGGGAAAATGGGAATTGTCTGTGTTTGTCTCAATGAAGCTTAAAACTATTTATGAATGGATTGTATTTGGTCTGATAAGCAAAGGGCAGCAAGATTGTGGGAAGATTTCAATGCAGTTGATGAAGATAATGAAAGATAAAATAAGATAAGAGAGATGGAGTAAATTTACAATTACGATTACATATTTTTAGAGTTATCTTAGAGTTTCTCAGAAAAGCTTTGAGTTGTCCAGAAAATGCCAATTTACATATACGATTTTAAATATTATATAAAATTGATCAAATGTTGCACAGAACATAGATCTAATAGTAGATGTATGGGCTTATTCCTGCTTTGAAGAAGTTAACCAGCTACAGAGGTTTTATATATATAAGACGACTTCTGAAGCTGCTCACAAGCACCCCAAACTATGTCCTGACAATCGAAACAGGAGCGAAAGATACAAACATCTATTCGTATAATCTGCACCTGCAATACCTACGCAAAGTCTTATTCTATGGTCTTACACTATGATCCAAACAGATTTCCCCATATATTATCACAAAGGGTGCTGCGAAAAAGTATTTATTGGTGCAATGAGCTTAAGAAGCAAAAGCAAAGGATATACAAAAGAAGTCTTGACCTACATGTTGGATCATCATATTGTAATAACATCTATAAATGCTGCAATATTTCATGGATAATAAAAGCTAGAGCTGATGCTCTGTTGCTCAAAGGAAACCTTAGGATAGGCTTCCGTAAATGCGACGAATGAATTTTAAACGAGGTAAAGATAATAGCTCATTTATTAGGAAGCTGCCCTATTTCTAGACAATATAGAAACAGACATTTCAAACAGGAAACATTAGACTTCTTCATTGTCTTGCGACATTAAATGGCAAGAGAGGATGGGTTAATTTAGCTTTATTTAGGAAAACAGCTATTAGATGTGGAACCTGACTTTCTAACTGACTTTTCTGGGTAAATCACTGTGTCTTGCGACGATCCTGGCAGCCCAGTATAATACTTCTGCATAAAACGGAACACAGCCCGTCGTCTCGTCAGATTCGTGTTGTCTTTTGTATTAAACTAAGTTTTTACTTGGCAGACTTTAGAAAGCCATGCCCAAACTTGATTCTATCGATCTATCTATATGTCTATCCATCTATCTATCTGTCTATCTATCTATATTTTTTGTTTTGGCTTCCGGGCTGTATAATCAAGATACCGTAACCTAGCAAACCAGAGTATTGCTCTTATACTCTCATTCCGTCCAATCAGTTTGCTTTTCTAAGGTATTTGAAAAGATAGATCTTAAGAAGAATGTTCTCTGTCCTGAGGGTTCTATATATAATAGCCAAACAACAGCTTGGGTTTAACAGGGGGCCTGGGACGCCTGAGCATTGTCAAAACTAACATAAATGCTTTGGAATTTAGGCAATAGTTTCTTATGTTATATATGTTCGCTGCAGTATGGCATCCAGGTGTACTTTTCAAAACAAAGAAATAGCTACGAGCACCCTATTAGTTACTTCTACAATCATATCTTACTGATCGAAAATTGTAAGTCCATGACACAGACAAAGAAGATCTTCAAAAAAGTGTATTTGGCCCTTTTTATAAATTTTATACTGCCGATCGTATAGCATGGATAAAAGTCTAATCCTATGCTGATGATACAGAAATCATTGCCTCAAGTTTTCAAAGAAATTTCATATCGCAGCAATTACAATCTGTCTTAAAATGTTTAAGGGATTGGAGAATAAAAGTCAACACAAACAAATCTAACAAACTAACCTTCCTATTAAGATCATGTTGATGTTATTCTGTAACCTTTAAATGCCTCGAGAATGCCCAAAAGTGTAATTGTTAAGTACCCGAGGATACATTTTTACAAAAGGCTCACCTGGAAGATTTAATATAAAAGAAAATCAGTTCAAAAACTAAATAATTGAATGTACCTTAGGCGTCTGTAAAGATTTCACAATATTGTATATTGGCTTGACTCACTTGAGCTTAACCTATGCTGTCATGTATTAAATTTTATTGATAAGATTTGTGTAATAATCAATTGATAGATTGGAAATAAAAGGAACTGGTGGTTGCCTAATGAGCTTTCCATGCATTTCCAATCTCCCAATCATTGCACTAAATATTTTTCTTAGAATTGTTCTCTAAAATTTTACTTATCTTTTCCAAAATCTCAACTAAAATAGGTTAATCAAAGGTCTTATTCAAAATTTGTATACTTTATTTTACTTTCAATCTTTCAATCATTTCAATATATATTTTCTTAGAATTTTTCTCCCAAATCAGAATCTGAACTAAAGCAGTCTCAGCCAATGCCTTACTCAAAATGTTCACAGTTGATTTCCCTTGCAATCTTTCAATCAATTCCCTAATCAAATTTCAAAATAATTACAGGTAAATCAACACCAAGCCACTTATGGCCCTTTAAGAGCCCACTCTATAGATAACATATCCAAAAGATTGTCCAATTATAATGCATGATCGTGTGAAGTGTTGTTATACGAACCTTGTGACGGCCACAAAACACAATAAAGCACTAAAGAAATTAAGCTCAGCAAACGCAAATCACTTGAAAACATTATAACGATAACCAAAAATATATATCAAATATATGGCTATATAACAACCTAGTGTTATATCTATACATATATATATGTATTTATTTTCAACAAATTTTTATCATAAAGCACGCGATTTCCTTTCAACGATTCTTTTTTTTGTTTTTTTTTTTTTATCAAAGAACGCAAAAGAAATTTAATTAAATTAGACAAGCGGATGTGCAAAATTGAGATCGCGCGATATTATATATATGTACAGACTATATATAGTTGAAATAAATTGTAAATATTAGGGTGGGTTCCCGTCTGGTTTTTGCAAATAGCCAAGGCCCGTTGGAATTAGGTGCGATGCCTAGCAGCGACCGACGCGAACTGAATTAATTGTCTGCAAAGACTCAAAATTATTGAAAGTTTGGCGTCGTCTGATTGAAAATGTGAAATTTGAAACTGAAATGCGACGTCGTTGACTGATAACAGACAGACTGCCAGCTGGAACTAAATGAAGCGGACAAAGTGGTCAAAACCAACAACGACAGGTGGTCAAAACTACAATAGGCCGCTCTAAAGCCACTAATATTAATGTTAACAACATCACAAATTAGGCATCACCATGTGCATCATCATCTTCATCTGCAATATCATCATCATCATCATCATCATCATCTTGATTATCATAATTCCCAGCATCATCTGTCTATCTATATATCTATCTCTGCTTCATCTGCATTTGTCGGCGGCCCACTTGAATGGCATAATTTATGATTTACGTGTGTAAATCATTTTTCAAGCATCGCCTTTTTGGTTGCTGTTTCCCATTTAGTCATGATACTGACAGCCCCCGTTGCCTATGACCCCTCACATTCCTACACCAACCCGTATGCTTTGTTTTGGCATTACTAATTGCAGGCGTTAAATATAGCTGACAAATCGCACCAAATCATAACAATTAATGCGCCCCTTGTCTACACTCGACTGCAGTTTATCGCTTCAAGCGTGTGTTGAAGTTTTCAACTTCAAGCCGCTACCCCCTACTCCCCCAGCCATTACCGCCACATCCCTGAGTTCTAAACATATGCGATATTGGTCGAGTGGTAGTTGGTTGGCATTGACAGCCGCTAAGCACTTTTTGTGTGAAATCTAACAGTGGTCAGATTTATAGCTATATATATATATAGTCATGTATAGTATATTGATAAACGAGTAGTGGCCTGATCAAGTGGCCTAGGCTATATAATCACTATATAGTCATTGCTTTTGGAAATTTGTTAGCAATTGCCAGGTGTGTGTAGGTATTTTACATGGATTGTTGTGACTGCGCTGAACGGAAATGCTGATATACTCTATCTATGAAGTAGTTGAGACGATCATTTGGGGGGATTTATTTTAAGCAAACATTCAAGAAATCAAATTGATAGTTAAATTGATAATGATATTTATTTATATTTATTTAGAGATCAGCAGACTTTTGGGTTAAGGGCGATCAAATTTCAACCAACTTTTGGAATAAGTAAAAGCAATGTGTAAATGATATATTTTCGAGGAAAAAGTTTCCTGGCATGGCTGTTCTTCATGGAAATTTTAATCCTTTTTCCAACCATCTAACAAATTGATATCAACTGACCCTCTGAGGTGTTCAAAAATGCCCATAAATAGAGAATTTTAGGGTGATCTCTTCATCAGAATTTTACGACAGCTTATTCAACCCGATTGAACTGAAAATTTGTAATCACATTATTTTTTATAATTTTTATTAACAGATTATTTTTATGATTGATTTTTATTGATTTTATTTATGATTTTTTCTATATATTTTCGGGTAAGTTATCTATTTTTAATACATATTTATTTATATATTTTTTCATTTCATTTAAAATTATATTTTATTTTTTAATGTATTATTTCATAGATTATACTTTTTTTTCTTGATTGAAAAATTTAAATTACTTCAATATAAATATTAAATATTTTTAAATTATTTAAAAAATTTCTTTAAATTATTTTTTTTATTTTAATTTAATTTTGAACTTTGTGTAAAACAATAATAATTATTTAATTAATTTTTTTTTTAAATATTTATATGAATTGAACCATCCATTATTATTTTGAAAATTTTTCCATTAATTTATTTAGTTTTTTTTCTAGTTTAAAATTGTTAATAATTTTTTTTTCTTAATATTTAAAGTTAATCTTCACTTCATTATGCATTCTCAGACGTTTATCTGGCATTCACCTGCTCTATTATCAGGCATGATCCACAATAACAATAACAACAACATCAATAACAAAAGCAACACGCACAAAAATTCCAAATCTAATTAAAAATGCAACTCCAAGCCCGGCCGGATGGATCGACTGAGGCCTGCAACTGTGGCTTTTGGCTGTCGCGCTCGAAAAACAAAAGCGTGGGCTCCAAACGGCGAATGTAAACAGCGAATGAATGAATGAAGCGTTGGCCAAGAAGTAACGGTAAATTTCACATGTGGCAAATGACAATAGAAGTTGTGCTGCCGCCGCTGCAAACGCCGCAGTCGCAGTCTCAGTATCAGCCGCAAAAGCGGCGCACAACTCTGAATAACGCATTAACAGTTGTGGATGCTGCTGTTAATGCGCGCTGTTAACGGTTAACAGCGCCAGCGCCAGGGTATGTTGCGCAGCAGCAGCAGCAGCAGCAGTCGGCGGCTACAAACGATATCGCTCATAAACGTCATTCAATGGCTCTATCTAACTATATGGTGGACTATCTTTATATCTGTGTATGAGTGTGTGTGTGTGTGTGCTTAGGGAAGCGTAGCTAAATATGAAAACATAAAAATTAATGTTATATTTATAGTGTGGCAGCAAAAGTTGTAAGCAGGAGGCGTTGCTGGCTGCGACCGCTGCAGGGCAGCATAAGAAGCACAAGTTTGGTGCTGCAGCGGCACGAAGGCGACGACGAGGCATTCATTTAGTTGGCAAAAATACTTATATAAGTCGAAGCTCAGCCAAGTATTAGTTTGGGGTTGGGGTCAGCTTGAAGGGATGGGGATGGGAAGGTATTGCTATTTGCTTTGCCCGTTGGCTGCTGGGGTCGCTGCTGCTGCTGCTGCTTCGTGTTGTTTGCCACTAGTCCTAGTCGCATTTGTTGTTGGTCTGCGTACAGCCAAAGGGGTTTTTCTCGCTTGAATTTCAATAAGCAGAGCACCAAAATATTTTCCTACTATAAATTGTAAGCCCCAACTCCAACCAAGCGCAATGTAACAGCGGCTATTGGGCACAACAAAAACAACCAGCAACAACAACTCAAATGTCTACTCTGTGGCCTGCTGTGCTTCTGTGCTTCCAGAAGTGCTCCACATACCTAGCATGCCGCGCCGACAGCGTCCGCAAAGTGCGGCCAAAAGTGTGTTGGTGTTGGTGCGCGGCAACGGCGACGGCGATGGCAGCCGCTGACTGCGGCCAATGCGGCGTATGATGGATTTTTGTTTAAGCATTTTACAGTTGGCCGTTCATTTGCAGCAGAGATTCTCTATCATTGTGTGCGTAAACATACAAATAAAGCCTTAAAGTCAAATCAAATTTTGAACTCTTTTGGTTATATAAGGGGGTGTCAAGGAAATCTCTATAGATTTGACTGATTAAACATTTCAATTAATATATTCGCTTGTTAAAATTAGTATGAAGATAGAGAAAACCTCAAAGGCTACTAGAATGGCTTCTATTTTAAAGCGTTTTTGAGGTGTTTTGAGGGTTGGACTGAAGACCCAGCTGAATGCTGCGAGATTTGAAACCATCGAAATTTCTTCACCCCAAATCTAGTAGATCATGAATTTGTTCCAAAGCCTTTGAAAACTTCCTTTAGGAACGAACGTGTATTCAATCCACGTAGTAGTATTAGCTCAGTTTGTTTGCTTTCTGCATGCTGCTCCTTCTCCAAAGCTAGCTTCATTCTTACTTTTAATGTTTTCTTTTTGAGCTAAAGAGAAGCTTCTTAAGCTTTCTAGACGCAGAGTTTTTGTCACCTAATAGATTAAAGATCGAAGTGTGTGAAAAAGGCTGTTTGTTTTCCAGCTGTTCACCGTGTATTGGAAGTCCATCCATAGTATTCTCAAAAAACCTTCCAGTATTCTTAAAATCTCTCATAATGAACACCAAGTTTGACTTCATTCCCTCCAGTTTGTCTTGTTTCCCAATGATTAACCACAGCAAATACTCCATTTCAACAAAGATTTGTCTTTTGAGCCTTTGGAACACTAACACTTCATAAGCTGCTCTAAGAAGCCCCTAAGCCTAATGTTGCTGCATTAATCATAAATGCGGGTCCAGGGCCTTCAAGCTATGGCATGATATATTGTTCAGGGCGAAACAGCTGCTGCTGCTGCTGCTGCCTCTGGCTATAAAGCGCGATTATTTGTTATGCCTGGCCGTTCATTTGAGAAATGCGATGTCAACACTTTTCCAGCAATCAGCTAAGCATGAGGTGGACAGTGCAAAATGTCCTGCAGTTGGTCAACAAAAGTCGTGCCATTGGCATTGTCTTGTTCAACATTTAACCTTCATTACAAGCTGCGCTTCCTGATGCTGATGACCGATGCTGCTCCTACTGCTGGCTTGATGAGGGCATTTCAAAATGATGTGCCTTGATTGCTGGCGCACTCAATTGGGCAACTTCCGCTGACCATTCGATGCGGATAGATAGACACAGACGTGTGTGCGTTGTCTTTGGCCAGCATTTTTGTCCCCATATGTATTTGCTTTAAAGCAACTTGAAACAAATGGAACATTTTGTCAACCTAAACACGGCACCAACCACAAAGCACTCAAGCGGAGGCAACCCTTACATTACCAGCCAAATAATCATATGCCGAATGATACCAGGCCTAGGCAGGATAGACGGGGAGAAAGAGAGAGAGAGAGCGAGCCGTCAACATTGTCAACATGCAAAGGCAAAACGTTGGTTATGGACTCCCCATTTGGGTCTGAGTTGGCCAATGGAAACTTTAAACTGCGGGTATTTGCTTGTACTGGCGACCCACAACAGTGGGTAGAGTAGAGCATCCACAGATAGCAGCAGCTTGCCAGGATGACTGTCATGCACCCCTGCCTGCCTTTGGTTGTGCAGTGCAATATCTGCCGGCAAGCATTTGCCATTCCATCTACAAAGGATATTCGCAAACACACGCTGGCAATGGCACAACACGCGCTGCTGCTCCTGCTAGGGATCATGGGGGTCATTGTAATCATAACCGTAATATGCGTCTATCCCAAAGACCAGAAACCAACTGCAAAAACAGAACCACAGTCAAGGCGCCAAATTAGTCAAATTTTATAATGGTCATACAGGGTGCCCTTTCTCACTAGCTGGACAATTGTCAACTGTTTCGAAAATCAAGTCAATTGTATAGATTCTGGAGAGAGGAGATGCCCATCCCCAGCCTGTGGCATACGGCTACTTTTTTGGCAAACAAACAAAGGCAATCGACTGGAGTTGTGGTAGAATCCAAGGCGGTTGCCGTTGGCACTTCACCTCCTCCTCCTGCTAGTGCTCCTGCTGGTCCGTTTGCTCTTAAGCAGCTGCCACTTTGACGCTGACGTTGACTGCGCTGCCTCTGCTGCTGTTGCTGCTGCTGCTGCTCCAAGCTGATGGACAACTTTCTGTCCACAAAAACCAACTAAGCAGCAGCCAGCATTGAGTTTCCGCGACAGTTTTTATGATTTTCCACTCGCATACCATTTTTCTTTTGTTTGTTTTGCAATTACTCGCATTTCCCCAGGTTGGCCTCGCATTTGTGGACTGTAATAGATAACAGTAACATTCGCTGTTGTGGGCCGGCTGTCTGTTAACACCCCCAAATACTTTGTCTTGTTTTGACAGATTTTCGCAAACTCTATGCCTCGCTGATTCGCATTAGTCATGAGCAGTGACAGCATTATCATCCACTCCGCAGGACAACGGCTGTCCCAGCTCCTGGAGTATGCGCATCAATGTACATCCTACCTTCCCCTGTTCTTCCTTTTCCTCTGCTCAGAAAACTACTTTACCTCACTTAACCCCATCTACTCTCCTGGACGACTGGCAGTCAGAAGTTAGACAAATAGACAAACAAATAGACAGTTTGAGTTTCAGGCAACAGGCGACAGCCACGTTGAGAACTTAGCACTTTCCACTTAATTGATATCACTTTCAGTTGGCAGTGTCCTGGCAAAATAAAAAGGCACAAAAAAAAAACTTTTTGCTCTCTCTGACTTCCGAGCAAAAAAAAAAAAGTCGTCCCAAGTGCAGGGGAGGCCATGTAAATCCGCTTAAAGCAAAGTGGACTCATAAATTATTGATTTGATTATGTCACCCGTGGCTGAGCCTCTGGAACAGGCACATGCAAGCCCAAACCCACCCCCGCATCCCTGCACCCGGTAGCCCACGCTGGTATTTATAAAGGCTCAACAAGCGATTATGCCCAGCAAGGACTCAATTGTCACCGACGACTACCCACTGGATGGTTGGAAAGGTCAGAGTCAGAATCAGAATCAGAGGCAGAATCAGAGGCAGAGTCAACAGCAAAGTGCTGACGGATTAGCCATCTATCTGTATCTGTATCTTTGTATCTGTATCTCTCTCTATCTAGCATCTGTAGCTATACATATTTTGTATCTCCAACTGCCTGCGGCTTTTGAATGCATTATAAATGAGGCTCAGCAGTTCTGGCCAGCAGCTATGCCAATGCCTGGCTAGAAGGGAAAACTGGCCACCATTTTGATTCTATTGACCATTTGCATGCGGGCCTCAGCTCAGCTCCGCTCAGCTTAGCTATTTATAGCCATAGTGAGGGCCAATTCGGCCTAACCTTGCTTATATTCGCATAGATTTCTACCCACTTGGCGATGGCCACATGTTTGCCATTTTCATTTGACTAATACGCTTACAAAGGGCGTTTCAGCTAAGTGATGAAATGTGGATATAACAAATTGTAGGAATTTGTTAAAGAAAATCTACACAAGCTTTGCTAAAGGCAGTTAATCCAGGGTCTAACTTGGAGCTTCATCTCTAAGCGGAAGAGGTGCGACCCCTGAGGCCTTTGCAGTGGTTTACCTTTGACTCGATCTGTACAAACAAGTTGCGTTAATCAAAAAACCCTCATCTGTTCCCACTTTGAAGTAGAGTTCTCCAAATCTTATCCTGCTTAGCATCTAGATATCCAACCGAAGTAAATCATTTCAAATAGGTTGAATACTTCCATCGATATACCACCGCAGGCTAAGATTTCCAAGATCAGCTAGAATCAAGTTAAGTTCCATATTCATTAGAGTATCTTCATAAGAGCTTTCCCCTGCCAAGTAGTTTCCACCAGCTTCCTCTTTTTATTTCCTTTTTCGATTTTTTTTGGTTACCTTTTATTGGATTTGCTTGCGTGTCTTGCCCGAGCTGGTTGCTTAAGTGCCATTTGTGTGCCCGCCACGTCAACTGGCCAGCCAGAGCATCAGCTTCATTTCCATTTCTCTGCCCCATTCTCTGTCATCATCATCACCTTGCTACTGCTGCTGTTCCTGCTGCTCCACTTGCTTATTCACAGTGCAGAGAAGGAGCAAGCTACTCACAGATTTTCATTTGATTTCCACACAGACTGAACTCGTTCGAGTCATAATTAAATCGCTTTAGGTTCAGCTGCTGCGGTTGTTGCGCTGCATATTTGCGAGCCACGCCCCCCCCCCCGACCACCCGAAACTAGTCCAAATGCCAGCCCATAATGTGTTAATCATTCCACTTGAAGCACGTTCCGTCTTGGTTGCCATGGGTCATTTAAGAGCTCTAGCTGGGAAGCATCTTCTGTCGCGTATCTTTTCATTTGTAGATACATTTGTTGTTGTGGGCGTCCACTTTGTCACCAGTTCTCCAGTCCTTGCCCTTGTTCCTTGCTTGGCTTTGGCTTTTATTTATTTGTTTGCCTTTTGTTGACAGCAATTTAAATGCTTCAATGGACTCTACCTTCCCTTATCCCTCTCCCTGTCCCTGTCCCTTCTCCGGCTGACTGATGTGGCACAAAAGGGTTTTCGCAAATAAGTTTCACCTCGTAAATTAATTTCCCCAGCGCCGCAGTTACAAATTGTGTGGCCTCTGGGACACTGCTTAAGACTTGACTAGGCCAAAGGTCAGTTCCAGGGATTAGCGGCGTTTTCCTATTCATATACTATAAATATGCTCTGCCAACATATTAATTACAGTGCAAATATAAAGTGCAATCATAAAACCCATGCAATTTGTGCAAAAACCCCAATTGTTTTGTAATTTCCATTGATTATTTAATTGCCCAAATTGTGCTTAAAATTGAGCCCCCATAAATTGTCAATTATAAACTGCTAAAAGCCGACACCACATGAAATTAATGATATTTATAACATTTTGTTTCCATACATTTTACCATGGAGCTTAACTAATTTTCACTTTCCAAAATATAATTTAAATAAAAGCAACATAACTTAAATGGTTTTTTACATGCGCCGAGAGGCGCTTAAACAGAAGCTCGTTGATTGTGTGGCATTAAAACTTATTGATTTATTTTATAATATTTTATTTGTAAATTTTGTACTCTGTTATAAAGGAGAAGAGAAGAGTATGATTGGCCTGGCTGAATTAAGGATTTGTTATCCAAGTCGCTAAGCAAAGTCTCTATCGAACTTTGTGTCGAGATGTTGATGTACCATGAGCAGTATGTTAAGGTGGTTCCACACTACACCAATCCGCGGGGCCAAACCCAGGGTAGAAGCTCAGACCTACTGCCTAACCTACTGCCAAAAACGAATTTGGCTCATTAATGTCTGAGATTCAATTTAACCTTAATCATAGTTCCACGGGTTTCAAGGGATGGCAGGTTTATTAACAGAAACCTATATGAATCTGATGGCAGAGGTTGTCTTCTTTGTCTTTTTGTTGACTTTTTCTCTTTCTCTTGCCATTGACTTGATACAAACAGCAAAAACACCCCCACAGTCGAAAAATAACCAAAAGCTTGGCATTGCTCTAGACCAGAGATGGTCCAAAGAGTCCATCCCGCGGAATAGGAATCAAATAAGCTCAGCCAGCATATGTAAAGTCATATGGATATGCGTAAAATGATGTTGTTGAGCCGAAGTCGGACGAAAAGGCTCTTTGCCATCATGCTAAGCGTCGAGGCGCCACAACTTCGCTTTCCCTGCTTACACTTACATATGCAGCTTTATATTTTTGTGGTGTTATGTATGTGGTCATCCCTGGTCTTTATTCTAGACATTCCTACTTATAAGCATGCGTGGTATGTGTGTATATGAGCCTTGCTTTTGTGTGTAGAGCAGTGTATTACAAACTTTGACCTTGATTTTTGCCCAATTGCTAATGGAACTTGGTAAAAACAGATCCTTAATCTGCGCCTCTACCATCAGCAGTAATTTACAGATTTCAGCGTTCTAGATATTGACTTTTGATCTGTGCGCTGTTCCTAAGCTTATCAGTCAGAAAAGGGGTTTCATATTGAGAAATTACTAATTAAAGATATGCCCAGATTCTTTTTGATACTCTTCCATTGATGCTGAATGAAACTTGCAAATATAAAAGAAATGTAAATATGTCGAAGCGGCATTGTTGTTGCCTAAGTGTAGCAGCTGTTCGTGATATTTGTCATCTAATGTAATGACAGATGATTTTTAACCACATTAGTTCACTTCCATACGAACTTTGACATAGCTTTGCACTCACTTGCAAATGCATTTTGGCCAAACGGCTGCTTAGTACTTACCTACACTGTAAACTCTAACTAGGGTGAATGATTTGGCATAGAAGCTTTAATAGATTGGCCTGTGCATGAATAGCAAATCAGTTAGGCAGGACAAAGATATAAAGAGGGATACACGGAAAGCATTCGTTTCACATATGGCTTAGTTGAACCTCAAGATATGTCGTTGATATACAAATATAACAATTTGATAATTAACTAAATCATTTATATAAAGATGAGTTTTAAGCCTGTATCCGATTTTTCTGATAACAAAATGAGCAATATATGAAAAACATTGTTCAAGAATGAAAAGTTTCTTTTTATTCCTTTAAGTAGACATGTTTAGTTGCTTCAAAGCATTCATTATCATACTCGTTAGATAAAATTCCTACAGGATCCACATAGTAATATAAACAGCAATAGGAAAATGGAGCAGAAATTTTCATAAATATTTCATCACTAGAAAACACAGCATTCCGCTGTCGAGTTTCCTCAATTGCAGCTTTGTCACTTGGCTTTCATTGAAATTTAAGCCTACATTATCAAATTAAATCTTCATTTGACAGCAAAATACTGCCATAACTCTTTCAAAGTACAACTTTTTTTAATCTATATAAAATATAAGTTGAATTTTGTGAACTAAAAAATTTAAATGGGAATTTTAAGGCTTTCATGATTGCAAGTTTCACATCATTGCTTGATCAAAAGTTAAATAATTATAAAATAATATATACAAAAATATTTGCATTAACTTAAGATCTATCTGTTCTTAATTCTTCCTAAGCTTATGCAGCTACTGTCAAACTCAGCTGTCAGGCAATTATTTTGTTGTAGGGAAATCGTTTATCTTTTGCCCCACACATTCTCAGGCTGCTCCAAATGGCTGCCACTTGGCCAAAGCTGATTTATGTCGCGCAGCTTGATTTTCACATATGCCCAAGAGCTATTCTCGAACCCCAACCCAATCGCAAGGACATCAACTAGGCCAGCTCACGCACAATGGCGTTATCCCTTACACGCCTGAACAGCAGGCTGGGATGCTGCTGCTCTTGCCATTGTTAGACGTCCGTTTTTGGGGCTGCTGTTATCGCGCTTATCGCCTCAAAGGACATGGGATTCAATTTGCTTCGATTAGAAATTCCAATTGCCAAAAGGCAGGCGGCGCTGACGGCTTTGGCCTTGTCATGCCTGACAGATTTATAGAAGTCAAGTTGAAGCCCTAAAATTAAAATGGCTTTTGCTCATCAGCTGCTGCCTGCTGCCATTCCTGTCGCAGCCCCGCTCTGTCTTCTCATACCAAAATATTTAGCAACAAGGAGGCGCGCACAAGTTGGCGGACGCTGTGGCAACTGTGTGGCAATTGTGTGACACATGTGGCAACAGCGCCGCCGTCGCCGCCGCCAGCCGATATTTGTTTATAGCTCACATTAGGCGCTGGTTTCTAACAAACTGCTAACAGTTTGATATCCGGTGCGACGCCGGTTCCAAGTTAGTTTTGACTAGACTACGACAAGGATGAGCCAGGACTACTAGGAGGATGACTGCCTGCCTTCCCACTGTGACGATGTTGGAGTTGTAGACACGTGCGGCCATCGTTCAGCCGTTCTTTCTCTTCTTTCTGTTCTTACTGTCAATCGCAACTGTCACGTTCGCTTGCTGGAGTCCTGTCAACCGCCCAGCCACCCCTGCTTCTGCCTGCCTCCACCGTCACCCGTCCGTCTGCTGTCAATCTACGCCACGTAGCCCAAAACTTCCGGCCAACATATTTTGTGCCTTTGGCTGGCATATGTTGCAGCTGAACCCAATCCCAACTCAAACAGCAATTGGCGCATCGAGTGTTGGCCTCTGGTCCTTGATCCTTGTCCTCCATTATATGCATTAAATGCCGAGCGCACAATTGAAAAATTAACAGTATTTATTTACGGTCCGAACAAAAGAGCACATGCATACCCCTCCCCTCCACCACCAGGGCAGAGCCCTATCCTTGGGTGCGTGACGGGCATGCAAATATGAATAAGGGTCCTGGGGCCAACAACAAAAAGGACCAGTGCAGCAATTTTTTAATTGGCGCGGAAATTGTTGATGGAATTGGGCTTGAATTGGGCAGCCGGGAGGCTGATGATGACCAGATGGCGAGCATTCCCTGGCACTCCAATGCTCTGCAGAATGCGGAGTGGAAGGTTTTGGGTCATCTCATGGCGATAAAAATATCAAAAGGTAAACGAAATCAATGCAAAATTATAGCACATTAAATCCATAAATAAAACGCACACAAATGCCCCAAAGCAGAGCAACCCATTCCGTAGCCATAGTCCTGTAAATGGGAATGGAAATGGAAAGGTGGTTATGTGAGCGTACCCTTAGCTGGCCATTCATTTAATTTTTCGCACGATTTCAACATTTGCTTGCCGTTGGGCAGAGAAAGGCCGCAGGACATACAACAGGAGCAGGAGCAGCATGTGAAGATAGAAACATCAGTTAAATGACCGCAAAGACAAGCAATTTGAGAAGAATGGAATGAGGATTGGGGTTGGAGTTGGAGTTGTGCTGGTGGTTGGTCGGTCGGTTGGTTGGTTCGTTGTTATTGTTGTTGTTCTTGTTGTTGCTGCTGCTTGGCAGAGGGTGTGGAAAGTGGCAATGCGTGAAGTGCCATGCAAATAAAAAGGGACAGAGGAGGTCTCTTGCCACTCTGCTGGTGTGAGTGAAATACAAATGCAAAGTTCAAACAGAACATACCTTTCTGAGCCAAGACAAATGGAAAGAAATTGCTAGATGGGTCATACACTCAGCAAAAATGTGAGGTGAGACTGAGAGACCTTTAAAAGGGAACGAGAACTTAAGGTGAAGCGGAATTTTGAGCTATGGCAAGTGTGTAAAAGGGATCTATGAAAAGAATTCTAGAATTCTAACCAATGACCTGGGAATTTCGCCACACTGTCACACCTTCTTACGAGTCATAATCTGAAGGAAAACCTTGAGAATATACTTAACAATGCCAGTCCTTGTATATAGATAATGGTATTATGGTAGAAGGACCAAATACAGTCAGTGTGCCGACAAAAATTGTGCATGATTTGCTGAAAAAACTAAAGCATGGGCCTGGTCTTTGGTGCTAAGAACCGCCAGGATCTTATACAGTCTCTTCTTCGTATAACCTTTGTTTCTTTTCATTGTCTGCCCCTATGCAGCCTGCCTAATGCATATGAGTTGCTCTTCCTGCGTGAAAACAACTTGGGGGGATTCACGTCTCAGTTCCACTGACTGCATTCCAACATCTCCTTAACAGCTTAGTCTTCCTCGAAGATTGAAACGGATGAGGAGACCACAACAATGGCCAAGAATAGCAAGAACGGAAACGGTAGTGATATAAAGCAGAGCATTCCTACACATGGCTCAAGCACTGAAGATGAGAGTGGCTTTAGTTCCATAAGCTCTTTCCATGATGTTGTCTTGCCTTTGAGTTCTACATTGATTGGAGAGACGGGAGGTGCAACGCGAACCTATCCATAGAGTCGCAACTCCACACTGAAATGGCTCTGAATGGCTTGGGTGTCGCCCTCGAAGACCTATCGCAGTGCTCATCGATATCAACGCTTCTCTATCTTATCCAAATAGGATGCGGCCCCTGTGCTCTGAGCTTAGCCGAAGCTCAGCTACACCAACTGCTCCCCTTAAGTTTAGTGGTTCTTAGTTCTTAGATCTTTCTTAAGTTAAATCAACTCACATATTCAGCGTTTCGATTCAGACTCACAAATTTATCGATAAACCACAAAACAGAGCCATCTTTATCTACGTTACTTAAGCCTGAATTTGTCAAAAATATCCTGGACTTCTTATTGAGCAATTTTATGGATTTCCTGCTGGTTTTTTAGTGTAACACAAAACATGCTCTTTGTTCTCATTTCATTTCCCGAAAGGGTAAAACTTTTGCAACAAATGAAATTAGCCATAAGAAAGCCAACAGGAGAAGTTGCAATAGGAAAGCCAAAAATAAAAAATAAAGAAGTTGAAATTTTGCACACTTTCTAACAAATTTATGCAAATTTTTGCCAAAAATATACAAAATTCATAAACAAATACAAAAGTGTTGAATTTCAAAGGAACATTTGTACACCAAGAAATTTGGAAAACAGAAGTGACAGATCAGCTAAGAATGTCAATGGTGAAGGGTGAAGCATATTCTTATATTTAGGGGTGAGTTAACAGCAACCCCTGCAGCAGGACCACATCAACAGCAACAACAATAAGAGCTGCTTTAACAGACAATGTTCCTGTTACTACAAAACTGACGCAATCCACAAATATCACACCAGGCAGGGGAAATGCGAGTAATTGCAAAACAAACAAAAGAAAAATGCTATGCGAGTGGAAAATCATAAAAACTGTCGCGGAAACTCAATGCTGGCTGCTGCTTAGTTGGCGCACTTTTTGGTTTTTGTGGACAGAAAGTTGTCCATCAGCTTGGAGCAGCAGCAGCAGCAGCAGCAACAGCAGCAGAGGCAGCGCAGTCAACGTCAGCGTCAAAGTGGCAGCTGCTTAAGAGCAAACGGACCAGCAGGAGCAGCAGCAGGAGGAGGAGATGAAGTGCCAACGGCAACCGCCTTGGATTCAACTACAACTCCAGTCGATTGCCTTTGTTTGTTTGCCAAAAAAGTAGAAGTATGCCACAGGCTGAGGATGAGCATCTCCTATCTCCAGAATCTATAAAGTTGACTTAATTTTCGAAACAGTTGACAATTGTCCAGCTGCTGAGGAAGGACACCCTGTATGGCCATTATACAATTTGACTAATTTGGCGCCTTTACAGTGCTTCAGTTTTTGCAGTTGGTTTCTGGTCTTTGGGATAGACGCATATTACGGTTATGATTGCAATGACCCCCATGATCCCTAGCAGGAGCAGCAGCGCGTGTGTTGTGCCAGCGTTTGCCAGCGTGTGTTTGCGAATGTCCTTTGTAGATGGAATGGCAAATGCTTAGCGGCAGATATTGCACTGCAAAACCAAAGGCAGGCAGGCATGCATGGCAGTCATCCTGCTATCTGTGGATGCTCTACTCTACCCTCTTCAGTGGGTCGCCAGCAAAAGACCCGCAGTTTAAAATTTCCATTGGGCAACTCCTGCCTATTTCCATTTCCATTGCCTTTTCCTTTTGCTGATATACAAACGTTTTCCTTTTGCATGTTGACAATGTTGACGGGTCGCATATACAGATGTTCTGACCCCTGGTGGACCCATACCCTTCCGCCTCTGTCTCTCTTTCATTGCTCTCTGGCGTAGGCCTGGTACAATGCGGCGTATGATTATTTGGCTGGTAATGTCTGTGGGCCTGGCTTTGTGTTCGTTCACCTGGTTTGTGATTAGTTCTTTGTTTCGCCTGACAGGCTGTGCAATTTTGTTGCCAGTTTCTTTAAAGCTGATGCTGTTGGTTCTGTTGGTTTGTCAGAGCAAACGGAAGTTGCTCAATTGACTGCGACAGCAATCAAGGAAGACCAGTTCAGACAGAGTCGGAAATGGAACTTAAGCATGGGACAGGCAATTTCGCTGACAGATTTCGATATTCGATTCATGCCGCTGATTGGCTCCAAAGTGTTGACAACGCATTTCTCAGCGGATCTGCCGATGCTGCTGTTGCCACTGCTGCTGCCACTGCTGCTGCTCTGTATCTACCATTTTGATTAATGGTCAAGGCCTTGAGTGGCACATTGCAGTGCTCTGTTGCCGTCGGTGACTTTTTTATTTGGCAATTATGTTGTTTAGACCTCAGTTCGAGGTGCGAGCAAACATTTTTCATTCAACGAAACGGCAAACGCCCCCAAAAACAGCATAGACGCCCACGCCCACTTTGGACTTTGATTTCATGTTTCGAGGCTTGTGCTTGTCAGTGACATGCGCCGTCATTAATTCAACACGGCCCCAAGCTTTACAGCACAGCACAGCACAGCAGCCCACTGCCACCTCAGCCCACCCTTCAGACGGCTGGCCAACTCCTGTACAGGCAGAGTCCTCGGCCTCGTCCTCTCTTCGCAGATTTTCAGTCTCAACCGCGCTGTCATTTTTCAAACAATTTTTTAGCTTTTCTGACATTTGACAAGTGTTTCTGACTGCGGCAAAAGGTGGCCAAAGCTGCAATGGATTCCAACTTCATACAGCCAGAGCATAATGGAACCAGAGTGAGTGTTCCCACGCCCAGTTTCATCGGCAATCTCAGTTCTGGGCTAAATGGCACTAAAAACCAGTAAATGTTCAACCTCGGCGCCGTCTTTGCTGGCAAATTTATGCAGATGGAGGAAATTAAACGGTCTTAAAGAGAGAGATTGGTTATTTGTATGCTGAAGTTTGAATACACTTTATGAGATCTTTCGGTAAAGTTTACCACTGACTAGACAAGGATATACTTCTGAATGCCCTGGATAAGTTTGGATAGCCAAAAAAATCAAGCATTCAGAAGACAATATAGAAGACAATATGTTTAAACTTCTTATATATACAAAACTGCAACGAATTCACATAATTTGATGCTCAAATTTCTTTAGACAATTGCCTATCCTTCATTCCAATCCTTCTTTTGACTCCTGCATCTATATCTTCTTCGTTTCTCAAACAGAATGCCTTAAAAATCCAAAGTATCCGCCGCCTAGGGTAACTTATTTATATCCCATTAATGAAACTGCAGACAGCCATCAGATAAAACATTAACGCGTGTCGCAATCCACCCCTATTGTCACCACAACCCCCTCTTCCTAGCCTCGTCCGCACTATTATGGTAATTAGCACATTGAGTAAGCGTAGCCCCATGTTGGACTACAAATGGTTGATTAAATGAAGCGAAAAACTCAATGCTGGTCAATGCACACAGTATATAATGGAACTAGCCAAGCCCATTCCCCTTCCTCATCCATATAGATGCCTCCTTCAGACAGTTGGTTTGGGCATCTCCCACTGCACACCATCATGGGGAAGTGGACTATTTATCAGCGGCGTCAAAAGAATCCAGAAACGACGCTTGCCCAGGGTGAGTTCAATGTTGCGCCAGACCCCCATATCGTAGCTGCGGTCGCACATCTTGAACATATTACTGCCACGCCAGATGATCATCATTTGCATCACGAACTGAGCCGTCGATGGCACCACGGCGAACACATTCAGCTTGACCACACTGCTGGTTAGCACCATACGGCTCAACTGATCACGATCGAGGTTCAGGTTCTTCTGGCCATAGAGGGCGGCATAGGCAAAGATGGGATCCATCAACCAGTTGGAGTCAGTGCTCCAAGAGTGCCACACATTGTAGATGAGGCAAATGAAGCTGCCCAGGGCCAGATGGAAGACGAAGGCTATGAAGTACCGATGGTTGGCATGTCCAATGCAGTTCGCGGTGAAGTTGCAGTGATGATCCCGCTTGAGAGTGCAGCGATTGCACAGGCGGCAGTGCCAGGCGCGTGGCGGCACCAGCATGTGGCAGTGGGTGCACAAATGCCACAGATGCGTCTCCGAGGGAATGGGATTCTGTCTGCCTTTGGGCAGAGCATTCACACTGGTGTCCGTCATAGAGCACATCCACATATTGCCCAATATATTGTGGACACAGAATAGGCCCAAAAGGCAGAGACTTATGTATGTCCAGCCTGAGGTATCTAGAATTTGCGGCAGTATATAGAAGTATTCGTAGTAGATAAAGAATCCAGTGATCACCAGCAACATGCCCACGGACATGGGATTCAGTAGGGACAGCAGGAGCTTCCGATGGCGCTTCACGGAGCGCATCAGCCGCTCCTCCAGGCACACGAAGAGGCAGCACATGGTGCGTAGAATTCGAACAGAAAATTTAACCATATATATATATGTCAGGTATATAAAGGATAATGATCAAATCTTAAAAGCGAAGGTGTGAGATACTTTTTTGAGAGTCCAAAATTATATTTATGTGTGTGCAGTGATGATTTTGGATTGTATTCTCAATGAACACATTTGTAAATTCAAATTTTCGGATGACAAGTTGAAAATAATTCGTGTGCAAATAATTTAAATTAATTGTTTAAAACATAAGTGTGGGTGGAAAACAAAGCCGATTTTCTGGCATTTCGTTAAGAAGATTATAAAGAAATTGCTTGGCAATTGGAAATTGGCAAATGGAAAGCTTACTTACAACGAGGCCAGTTTCCATTGCGTCGTTATTGTAAGCAGCTCAAGCAAAAATAAACGCTGCTTAGAAACAATTCAAACATTTGCAACTGTTCAAGGTACTGAGTCGGGCTTACGAAGGGTAAGTACGGGTATGAAGTGGGGGGAGCATTTACGTCTGTTCATTTGTGAAATTTAAAAAAAAAACTTTTTGGGGGAACTGTAAAAGCTGAATCGTTAGCGAAAGGTTAAATTTGATACAAAATTTGATAGAAAAAGTAGCGCAGGCGTATTGTATATACTGCTGCCTGAAAAGTCGGTTGTAAGAAGGCTATATGTTGCCTGTGACTGAAGAAGAACTTGGCAGATGATTGAAGAAACTTTTAGAATGTCTCTGTAATGCAGTCTGCTAAGCTTATGTTTAATACAAGATATATGCAGTACTTATAGGTTGTAATCTTGTCAAAGAAAGTTTATATACTATATCGTAATTTGAGTTTCTTCAGAAAGATAACAAAGGAGCCATGTTGTGAAAGGGCAACTTTATACTCACCTACTAATTGTGTCTTGTCAAAGTAGCTTCTTTATTATATATGTATATGGAAACTTTACTCCTACATTTCGACCTTATTTTGAGCCTGCCCCTCGTCCTTTTCTTTCCTGGAAAGGTCATCATAAACAACCTCTTCGATCTTCTTTACATCTTATTTGAGGGCTTCAAAACGCTTGCGCAACCTATCATTCTTCATATTAAGCAAACGGAAGCCACTGTTCAGGTTGTCAATGAAGTGTGAGATGTTCAAAGGACGCTCATAGTCGCCCATGATAACGGAATTTGTGATGAAACGCGAGAGCTATGAGGTCAGCATCAATATGCATAGCCAATACTCTTCAATGTCCAAGTGGAAGCCATTGAAATGTTAAGTTTTCAAGCCCAGCCTTTCGGCCACTGTTTCATGTGAGACCAAGAATCCCGCCTCCAAATAGATGAAGGAAGGATTAGGAATATGAAGCGCTGGCTAATGTAAGTTCAATGATCTGAGTAATGATAGTACTGGCCAGCTGACACCAACTCAGACAAAGTCTGGTACATCTTTGCTTTCGAGCCAAGCCGCTGGCACTGGAAATATGGCCCAGGTCATTGTGAATAATTTGTAACTTGATGGTGACATCTTTGGCCAGATGCTCACGCAACTCTTGTTCCTTATCATAGTCAGAAAATATATCCATATCTACAAAATTGGACATTTTGTTTGCTGAACATTATATTTGTTGCAGATTTATAATCTTTATTGATGCCGTCCGGCTCTAGAGTTGTCACATGCTCTTGATCTGAAGCTTAGAAGTTTTCTTCTGATGGCTGTATGAGATTATTTATGGACTCACTTGATTTTTAGGGACTTTCTAATGTTTTATGTGTAAATACTCCTTTCAGGGCTGCACACCCGTTCGTACCCTGAACCAAAGTATTGCACTGAAATGTAGTAAAGACTATTATAGTTCAATGTGGATCAAAGTTCTATTTATTAAGGAGAGTTAGAGCAAATCAAACCTAAAATATGTTTTGCAAGAGTATCTCTCTGTTACTCAAATTTCACCCAAAACCTTTCTACTTATTCCTACCCCTTACTTCCAAACTTTATTGCCAAGGCCTTTTCTATTATTCTCTTCCCAACTTCTGGTTAGTAAATCAAAAACAAAATCATCAAAATCATTCATATAAACTGCAGCTGTATGCTATAACAATGTTTTCCATTTCAAATATCGCTGTCAACTGAACAAAAACAATATATATAAAATGTATATAAAATATGCAGCAAACATCTGGCAGAGCTAAAGGCCAAGCCTGCCTCTACTCCCATTCCACTCCCATTCCCCCTCCCCTGCCTCCTGTCATATATCTAGGCATTGGTCCACGAAGACCAAAGCCAACTGTCAGTCCCGACACAAATGTTGTCTATTTCGCATAAATTTTTATGAATTATTAATATGAACTAAGCATTTTGAATGCGTGGCGCGGTTTTCCATTTGACTTTGTGGCTGTGAATGGCACCCCGCCACCCCATGCCATAGAACCGACTGTGCACCTATGTGGTCGGTCTGACAGTTGGAGAGCAGAGCCGGGGCAGAGCCAGAGACAGGCGCCAGAGCCAGCTGTGTGTCAGCCAGCTACTTCTTTCTAACTGTGCTTTTCGTTTGCATAAAATATATATCAGCGGGTGAAACACGTTGCGGTGATGGCCTGGAGATGATTGCGTGATAGAATCCTGCAATCACTGCAATCGCAAAAGAACCCTGGCATAAAAATAGTGCAGAAGTTGTTGAATGATTCAGAATCGCTAGAAGGGCTTTTGCTTTTACAGAATCATGGGTATACGAAGCCAAAACTAATGCCTGGCTGCTCATGACATCATATGTTAGGAGCATGTGTATAGGTATCCTTAAGATGAACCTCGGCATTCCAAAGCTAACGACTAGACTAGAGACTCCTTAAGAGACAGAAGAGGTTTAGAACAAGGGAGTATAATCAGAGTATCCCACCTAAAGCATGTACTGTAAGGGTCTGTGACGTCGTAAGCAAAGAAGGACCTTTAGATCGAGGGCCTATAGACAGAGTATCTCATCTCAAGGACCCACTGTTAGACGTGCAGTGTTCTCTAACCTTCACATTCCCAACACGATCAGGATTCACGCACAGCTCCCTGCTCTCTGTATCATAGAAATCACGGCACGGTTTCTACTCTATTATGTAGAGTTTTCCCACTCATGGCTAATGTGTTTGCTTTTTCTTGGCACACAAACACAGACACACACAGAGCACCTACAGCACCTACATCCACATACACACACACACACCGGAAGCAAACAAACAGCCATTTAAGCTAGCTGTTTAGCTATTTCCGACGCGAATCTCTGCATCGTCTGTGTCAGCTGTCAATGTGTTTGTCAACCTGTGGCTAGACTTTTTCCGCAGCTTCTGTTTTCTCTCTTTCTCTCGTTCTCTGTATCTTTACCTATTTCTCTTGGCAGTTGACTTTGTGGCGCCACTTCAAGTCATTAGCATTGGCTCAAAGAAAAGTTGGCAACCGCTTTTGGCCAACTTCTCGCATAATTGCAGCGTTTGCTGCTAATTTAAGGCACCTCGTCGTCGACAACGTCAACGTTGTCCTTGTAGTCATCGTTATCCTGGCCTGGTCTCCCTGGCGGTGTCTTTGTTTGATTTCATTAGCCCGAGTAATGTGAGCCGCAGTTGCCAACGCAGGACTCGAACTTCAAGCAAAGTTTTCCGTCAGTCAGTCGAGTCAAGTAACTCTCAACAATTCTTGCTTTTCTTTTATATCATTTTGGTGTTCCCTCTCTTATTTCGGGAGGGGGGAAGGTTTTTGCAATTTGCAAGCAATTACCTGATGAGCATAGCCTACAGCACGTCACGAGCCTCAAAATGTAATTGAGTTTGAAGAAAAAAATGTTTAAAATTAGATATGAACTTAAACTCTAAGCAAGCAGTAGGAGCACCAATGTAGACGTGGATGGCATTTAAATGAACAAAAAGGAGAAGCAGCTGTACTTGTTGTTGAATTTCAAGGATATGGGCAGACTCTTTAAGAGGCTGAGAACAATGTGAACTCTTCAAATGTGAGTATCAACCGGGTATACCTGTATCTCTCTATCTGTAAGTATTCCCCAACTGGGCTCCCACCTGGGCAACCACAGCAGCTGGTCTTAACAAGGCTCTGCTTGAGTAGTCCTTTAACCTCTACAAGTACAAGGTGTGTTTATATAAATACTCGCTAGGCCATGTGTGGCAACTTGGCATCCTTAGTCTTAAGTTCAAATTCCTCGCCTGTTTTTAGCACACTCCAGAGACGCTTGCTTGGCAATTAAATTGCAGCCAAAGCCACAGCTTAAAATATGTTTTGCTTTAAATTTATGTCGCCATTTATCTAAGCTTGCGGCTAACACGAATTTTAGCATACGCCACGCCCACTACGCCCCCTTACAAAGGTATCCGCTTGCCTGCATCATTTATTTCAATGCTCCGCACCTGCTCTCAATTTATTTTGCTCGATTGCTTTGGCCTGGCTCTTTGGATCTAGCTGTGCTCCCAATGCAGCACAAAATTTTAATGAACCATCAAACGGCAATTGAAGCTGCTCAATGCGCACAGCGTCGACGTTGCGTATGAGTGATTTTGTAAAGCAAACATCTGCTGCCGCCGCCGCCGCCGTTGCCATTTGAGCAAATATGTTTGGCATGTAAAATATTTGGCACTTGCCGTACTTTTACTTGCAAAATGGCTTGTCATTTGTGCAAAATGAATTTGAAGTTCGTTTCGTTCGGTTCGGTTTTCCACACAAGCGCACACACACACAGACACACTCAGGCAAAACACACGTAGAAGGTATACATATTTTTTGTGAAACATTTTCTGTGTTTTTTTTTAGCCAGGCGCGACATATTTCCACTTACTTTGGCTTACGTTGTTGCTTTTGCTGTTGCTGTTTTATTTTCATTTTCATAAATTTTTCATTTTGTTTGACAATGTTTTGTGACTTCAACATGTGTTTGACATTTCCACAGGATGGTGGAGGGAGAGCAATGAGAATTGAGGGCGGCACAGTTGATTGATACCCTTGTCGGAGTATTTAGATGATGAGATCCAAGAGGTTGGGGTATGCAAATATAGTATATGCTTGCAATTATTGGCAGGGATACTTCGAAAGAACATTTGAAATGGATAGATTGCATCATACATATTCTATTATATGGAAAAAGTTGATTTGTAGAAGACATTTCGCTGATGTAGGTAAAAGTTTTAGCGATAATGTTTTTTGGAATTGAAGGACATTTGCGGGAGGAATGTATCGAATTAGACTTGTGTTGCTAATAAAAAGACAAAAGAAATAAATTATCCTACAAATATATTGCAGAATTTGAATATTAGCAAACTTTAGAGGGCTTAGAAATAATACTGTAGAAAGAAATTGTAGAAATAATTAGTCTTGACTCTGTGCAGGTACAAAATAATGTCTTACAATTGATTTTTGCCTAACAAATATGAATTGTGAATCATTTCTGCCTCTCCTACACTTACAAGAAAAGTATGATTAATATTTATAAGCATTTTTTATCAATTTGTTAAAATTTAATGAAGAATATTCTGAAAATTCTTCTATCAAGATTTGAAAGTTCAAATTCTATTTACTTTTATTCAGGAAACTAATTCCTGAAGACTATTTTATAATTCTCATTTGTTTTGCTATACAATTTTGTATAATTTTAGTTCATCTTACTAAGTTTTTGTTTAAATTTCTCTTTCTTCTTTCTTGTGATGTTCCAAAGTACAAAATAAACTCAAACTTGACTTTATCTTAAGCCTGGGTCCTTACCTAAACTATATAAACCAAAATGTAAAATGTTTGAAATATTCCCGATTCCAACACTTTCATTATCTTATTGGCAATTGCTGGACTCTTCAATTGTTCCTTGGCAGGATAGCTCAACATTTGTACGAGAATCATAGGCATGGCCGGCTCCTTGAGTATCTGCTGTATTTTGGTATCCAACATGGCGTTCTTAAGCACTTCTTGGGGATTGCGTTGATAGTTCCAAGAGCATTGACACCACCCATCGATGGCGAAGGCCTTCTGGTAAGCAGGCATGGAAGGATCCTTGAGTATCTGCTGGGTCTCGGAATCCAATATGGCACTCTGAAGTACTTCTTGGGGATTGCGTTGGAAGTTCATGAAGCCCTTTCAATACCCATTGATAGCTAAGGATTTCTGGTAAGCAGGCATGGCTGGATCCTTGGTCCAACATGGCATTCTTAATTACTTCTTAGGTATTGCGTTGGAAGTTCATGACCCATCGATGGTCTAGGCCTTCTGGTAAGCAGAGGAATCCGAAGTCTGCTAGGATTGGTTGCATGCCCTGCAGAATTTTGACCTTACAGACGTAGCCCTTGATGAAGTTCTCGTCCAGCTTGATGCAGGACTCCTTTAGGACCAGATCAAAGATGGCCAGTGTGGTGTACCAGAGAGCGCGATTGCTGTATAGTTTGGGAATTTTTGGGGTTGTGCTTGATGGCCTAGAAATAATGCTTCAAGGCATTGGTATAGTAGGCCTTCTTAGAGAAGTCGTTCTTCTCCTTAGCCTTGGCCGGATCAATGTAAGCATGGGGCTCCTCCTCCTTGATCTTAGCCTCCACCTCGCTGATCGAGAGTGTGATGCTCAGACTGGACCTTCTCAAAATAGATCTTGGCCTACTTGCTAATCTCTAGCTTGCGGTAGCTGTTGCTAATGATGGGAAAACTGAAGAAATCACCTCAAATTTTACTTTACCAAAATCTTAATTTTGAGGTAATTAAAGAAAAGACTGTCCTACCTCAAATTTTAACCAAGTTTTGTCTGTTTAGGGTTATATATTTTATCTATCTATATATCTATCTAGCTGTATTGTTTGAATGGCAGCAGCACTCACAACATCTGCTTATTTTTAATGGTTGAAAAGTTCATATGAAAGCTAAATGTTTTTCCCAACTGATCATTTGGCTACTGCGAGGAAGCAAATCTCATATGATATAAATATGAAAATTTCTTAATATATATATAAAATATTTGCATATATTTGATATCTTTTATCAAATGTTTTTCCTTATCAAACTCTAAATTTTCTTTTGAAATTCAAAACAAATTTTTTCACCCTCTCAGAGCATTTAATAGTCGCAGTTGTTTAAATCGATTTGCAATCGGAAGTGCTGTTGAATTTGAAAAATTGGAAACGTCATAGTGGTAGGGAATGGTCTAGGCTCACGCTTTTTGGGGTCACCTGGCATCCTTACCTTCCACATAGGCTGCCGTCAGCGCTGGGCGCTTTTCATTATTTTCATAGATTTATTGCAAAAAGTTTTGTGATTACTTTTTGTGCCATTTGCCTGGGCATATTTTAACATGCCATTGACATTGCTGTTGTTGTTGCTGTTGTTGTTGTTGTTGTTGTGGCTGCTGATTGACTTTGCTTAACCAACGCAACGCAACGCTCAGCTGCGACCGTAAAAAGCCTGAAAAGTTCAAATGGATGAAAATGGAAAATCTTTTCGGCCACATAAAGGCGGCTTTCGTTCAACTATTTACGCAGCAGCGCATAGTTGCCAGCTGAAAAGCAATTAAAAACTAATTACAGTTGCTACCAGGAACCAGGAGCGGAGTGGAGTGGCATGGGATGGAATGGAATGGAATGGAGAGTGACTCAGCGCCCAAGAATGTGAAAGGCATTTAATAAAAATTTAAAACTTAATTTAGTAAATACCTAAAAGACAACAAGAACAACAACAAGAATTACAATGCCAGAGAGGGCATCGTCGCCAGGTGGCTGGCAACGCGTATAATTAGAGCAAAAGCCAAGGCGACCTGGAAAAAGAGCAGAGAGCAGAACAGAAGAAACTATCAGGCAGTAGAGAGGGGGGACACTGTGGCTGCCGCAAAGCTTAACTGACTTTGTTCTAGTGTCGCCAGCCAACGTCGCGTATGAGCAATTAGTAGTTAATTGTAAAGTTAGCCAAGGCGGGTGGATGGATGTTTCGAGCTGCTGCTGCTGCTGCTGCATTGTCGTGATATTGATGTTGCTGCGTGGTGTCAAGGATGTGGACGTGTCCTGGTAATGCGAAGGAGGGGCTGCCTGGGCAAATGCGGATGCCAGTGCCAACGCCAATGTAATTAAGTAGCAATTTTTGCTACTGCAGCAGCATTTTTAACAGCTAATGGCACGTGTTTGATGTGTGCGAACGTTGATAGTGTGGGAGTGCGGTTGTGTGAACATATGTGTGTGTGTGTGTGTGAGTGTGTTTATGTAAGCTTTTGATAAATTATCGCTACTAATTAACGTATCAATGGCGTTAAGAGAATAGTTCTGACTATGAAAAGCAAAAGATTCAACGAGGGATTGTTGTTGAGCAGCAAAAGTAATGATGTTTGCTTTGAATAACATATGAAAAAGAGGAGTAGAATGGCAGAGAAATATTAAACAGCTTATAAAGTATAATAGGGATTAGATATCTTCCATTTAATATGAGAAAACAGACATAGATCTGATCTTCATGGGAAGCAATGCTGAATCTCCTAATGCTGACCCTAGATTCAGATCCTTTTAAGTGTCTGAGATACTAACCTTCGAGCTGAACGACTTCCTACTTAGAATTTCATCCTCTTAAGTGTCTGAGATAGTATCATTCCAGCTGAAGGACTACTTCCTAAGAAGTTCACTAAAACTAAGCACAGGAAAAGCCTGACAAATTACTAATAAAATCTTTTAATAAACTAAAATTCTATAAACTGCTGCATTAGAGTTCTACCAGGCGTCTTTCATCCAAATTCCAAATTCCATTTCATACATATATAAATATCCCAGTAATTTCTTAGAAAAGTGATTATATATATACTTTCACAATCACAATTTGTTAAGTATCTTCCTTTCCATCAACGAAATGCTTTCTCATTACATCAAACGTAGCTTAAGCTCAAGCTTAACTATCAAAGCCGTCCTTCAAGTTGCTTCAAACTAATTGAAATTGAAAGCCAAGAAAAACAGCAGAAGCTGAAGAAGTAACTGAATAACAAAAGCAACAATAGCAACAACAACAACAACTAAACAAACAGTCAACTAAGCAAGGCGATTAAAAGGCCAACTAACCGAGAAATGAACAATGCCAAATAAAGCCAAATAAAAATCAAACACGCCAAATGCAGAAACAAATGGCGGTGCAAAATCTTGTTGGCCCAGACAGAGGCATAGAGGCGGTTTCTGTCTCGGATTTGGAACCCAAGGCAAAGTCAAAGCTATTGCCTGAAGCACAGTGAGAGCCACTTATGTAAGTAAGATGAAGCCTGGGTAAAGCAAAGAACAACAAAGATGGGCAAAACGACAGAACCAAAAAAACAAAAAATGAGCAAGGAAGCGTTGACAAAAATCAAACAATGAAAATGCTGTTCAATATACACAAAAAGAAACCCAAAAAAAATGCTGTAGATAAGAAAACAACTAAGGCCAATGAAAAAAAGAAGCAAACACTGATAAAAACAAAGCAGAAAAGGCAATTGAAGTGTGTGAGTATGTGAGAGTGTGTAAGTGTGCGAGTGCAGAGCCAAATGAAGTGGCCATGTAGGAGTCGGGGTCGGGCAAGAAATATGCCTGTGCCATCTAATGCTATGAAATTCAAGCATGGAATTGCGCAAGCCAAGAGCCGGAAGCAATGCCTTGGGAGAAACAGAGGCAAAGTAAAGAAAAAACACTCAGAGTACAGGTAAATCAAGTGCCTCAACACTTGACTCGATGGCCACTCAATGACAGCAGCGGAAGGCAGACAGCAGGCAGCAGACAGGAAGTAACTCAACCAAACTCAACTCAGATTTAACTCAACAGAGAGCCACGCTCAATTTGAGTCGTCCAGCATCCTTGTTCTCAGTGTGCATGTGTGTGTGTGTGTGTGAGAGTAAACGGAGCTTTTGCCTAGCTTTTGTGCAGACACTCAGAGTAACATATGCGCGCTCTTTTTGAAAGTATTTACATGAGCTTTACTCTTATGCTCTTAATGACAAATGACAAAGGTTTGGTTTTTATTTATATAAATAAATAATAAATGCCACCACAAGGTTTGCGTTTAATTGATATTCTACAAGGACATCGTTTCGGTATTAATTTATTTTTAATAAATTGATTCTAGGAACTGCTTAGCTGGCTTTGAGATAATTACTAGAACAACTTGGCAATTTAGTAGGTGGCTTGACTGAGAGGAATACAGTTTCATGTTTCGGCATGCTTAGATACCTTTCCGGGAACTTTATGACAACATGTGGGAGTTGATTTCTACTTACAATGCTTTTCGTAGATTTTCCTGTAGTTATGGACATGCTTTGGCGCAGTCTGGGCGTTTGATTCTTCAATGAATCCTAAGACACATGCAATTGTAGCTCCTTTTATTAAGGCTTAGATTTCTATGGAAGCAATTTGTATCATATATGTGCCATGACTCTCGGTACACCAGTCCTTTTTATAGCGAACACTCCGCTTATAAATTGAGTACGAGGTTGGGTAGCCTTAGAACATTTTGGCTTTCCCCTAAGGCTTCATCACTCTACGAATCGTTGGCAGGATTGGAAGGAGGGGGGCCTATTCAGTTCTAGAAAATTTCAGGTGAATGCCTGAAAATTCTAAGAAGTTGCTGCGGAGGTGAAATTCTTGAAGCATCCTGTTATTGCCCTTAAGGCAATTCACACGGCTGAAAGACTTCCCTAAAAATAGCTGCTGAGATCGCTAATCTGTCCCTAATGGCTTCCATTTGAGTATAAAATGTTTAAATTTAGATAACGCTGCAAATTAATGGAAACCAAGAGGTTATAGAAATGCTCATAAGACCCTACTTTATAACTCAATTAATAGATATCTATAGGGATATTTTCGAGACTTTGTTATCCAAATGACTACGTCAATATTCAACGAAGTCTGCAACAGACTCACACTGCTGATATTCCCCATGACTTAGTATAATCTCTAACTGAATCAGTTAAAATCCACAAGTCAGTTACAAAAAAATAACTTATAATTTGGATATTAGTTTTATCATAACGATAATGTAGCAGTCAGATTGTTGTCTCAGATACCCAGGAAATGACTTAAAGTCCTTGACTAAAAAGCACCCTGTGCATCTTCTTCTCCTATGACTATTAAAATCTTGTTGCTTTCCGGTTTTTTTCTAACAAAATTGAATTTTACTCTAGGCCATATGAAACTGACCTAAAAATCAAATAAGAAATTAGCTGATTGATATTTGTAAACTTCACTTAAATCTTTATACAATTTATGTTAATTCTTAGCCCAGCTATTTATACACTTGCCATCACATCAATGTGCTGTGAGAATTTTACAATATTCCTTAGCTGCCATCATATTGATTACATTTAATATTAAATTGAATTTAGTTTACTTTCGTTTCATTTAACTTGCACATAGAATTGTAACTGGATTACACTGGCATTTGATGGACAGCAAACATATGATATATGTAAACACTAGGCTTATCTTTATATAGCCATACGATATTTACTCATTCCCATCACAATTGTAATAAGTTTTCAATCAAATGGCCCGACATGCCATGGTTTTATCTCTGCTGCAGCACAGACCAAATATCTAATGCAATTTGAAGCCTTTGCCAGAGAGTCTTAACACTTTCATGGCATGGAACATGGAACTTGAAGTGAGCACAAAACACACACCCACAACACACAACACACATTTGCTCACACAGTCACACATGAGTAATGTCTAGTCTGTTGGACTAATCCGTTTTAATTTTGAACGCGTTCTTTGAACTTTCACACACGCACACCCAGGACATCTAGCATTTAGTATGTGGGAACACTCAGACACCCTCAACAGCTGCTGCCTGGGAGTATTGCTGCAGCGCCTTAACATCTGCTTTGTTTGCTTTTCATTATGTGTTGAAGGCGAGGCGAAAGTTCTGCTTTTGCCTTCGTCTTAGCTTGATTTACTTTTCGGTTTTGGGTTTGCCTTTTGCCTTTTGTCTTTGTAGAGATGTGTGTTTCTATACACTGACAAAACCAGAACACAGAAACGTGTCATATCTTGTAAGATATGGTTCACTATTGCTATCTTATTTCTCTCAGTGTATGTATATTTGAGTTTTATTACATAGATACATTCGCATCGCATTCGCCTTTTGTATGCGACACAGCTGTGGCAAGACTTACTGGTGTCATTGACGCCCGCAGTCAGCATTAGCAGTTGCTGCCGCCTGCTTTGGCCAGACCAAAGTTCATGGCATTGTTTGGCTTTTGACTTTTGCCCCGTTGGCCATTGGCTTAGAACTGAGAGACATTAATTACAGCTGGCAAATACATATCAATTTACAATTACAATTTAATGCGCGCTCATTATGTAAGTAAATAGCTTTGCCAAACGGCAGCAACACCAGCATCAGCATCAGCAGCAGCAGCAGCAGCAGCAGCTAATTGTGTTTGCCCTGTCACTCAGTCAGTCAGCCAGTTGTTGTTGGCTTAAATAAACACAACAGCAATGGCCATAATTAAAAAGTTGGGCCAGCTAACTTTATTGATTTTACAGCAGTTTGCTATTTAGCTTGTTGCCAGTTAATGAAATCATCTGGCGAAAATTGTTAAGGTCAAAACGCGCTAACCAAAGTCAGCGACGAGCCAGAAGCCTATATCAATCCCAAAACCTCATTGAGCTAACGCTTGGCACCAACACTTATACACCCACACACAGATACACACACACAGGCGAAAGCTAAAAATGAAAATGTTTAGTCAAGTGTAGCCTGACCTCGTCGTCAGCTGCTGCCCTGCGGCACTTGGCTTATACACAGCAGCAGCCACAATTCGGGCACAGGATCTGGCCTATCTATTTTTAAAATCGGCCAGCATTTTGTGAGCTGTCTCTAACTCTGGTAATTACTCACACTAACACTGCCAGCAGAAGGATGAAATTGAAATTTTTGTAATAGATATATTGCCTGCTCTGAGTTCGTCCTGGTCAATCGAGCGTAGCACTTTGGATGCAAAGCCTGGTATGATGATGCGAGTGGAGCCCCAATAAGTATGCTGCAGTTTTCGAGCAGCAAGATACAACAGATGGTGGAATATGTATGTGTGTGTGTGTGTGTGGCGAAATCATTCACTTTTGGGTTAAGTTTAGAAGAGATCAAGCTTGGATATATGTTTGCAATTGCAATTCATTTATATGGTAGGAAATTTTGGAGATTTGAATAATAAAGTCAAGTCAAAATCAACCATTACAAGAGGATGTAGATAGGTCCAGCTACGGAATTCATAGAGTCAACCTTTCTCTGCCAACAACTAAGCGTTCAGTTGCTCGTATATTTAAGTCTCCATCTGCCGACGGCTAGTTAACCGACAATTTTTGTTCAAAAGCCGTCGGTGTCGTGTGACCAGACGAAATTTTAAGCCGTCTTTCACAGATGCAAAGAGAACATGTCCCACTCCATAGATTTTTTGTGTCGGTCAAATTGTGTTATTGACATTAATACGTAAAAATGGCATTTCTTGGCATATGTGGTGTTTTGCCGAAAAACTTGTTATTGTATTTGAAATAAAACTGTGTAGAATATGACCAGTCGCTGTGAGAAGAAAAACCAATGGGATTATGGTGTGATGTGAACAGTCTGAATAGGAAAAGTGTCAGCGAAAAAGTGGTCTTCACCAGCAAACCTTCAAAACTGAAAACCAACTAGGCTATGACTATTCTATGTTGTTGTTAGTGCAACTAACAGCAAGCTTAGTTAATCTGTTTGAACTAGATTGGCAAACAAAGACCACAAAGCATACAAAATACTCTTCGTACGAAGCTCTAGGGCACTCCCAAGTGCTGAATTTTAACTTATTTATAAAAAGCATGTTTAAAACATTTTATTCCCATACAAATATTTACAAACTTATTTTTCAAGAACTACTAGAACTCTGCTTATGGTAAGACCTTCACATACATATGCTGCTCACATACTTACATACACATATGTGTTTGGGTGATTTTATGTACGCGTGTGTTTGTGCCATCTGAGAGCAATACAAAATTAAGTTAGTTCAACTACTGTTTCAGTTTCAGCACACACAATCACACACACAACGCATGCTCCGGCTTTTATTGTGTGTCCAGCCATTAAGTGTAGCCTACTTATGGGCTGGGCCATTGGCATAATGTCATTGGATTTTACTTGCGCTTGAACTCCAGCAGCGCTGCGAGTATGAGTATGGCAAACAGGTTTTCGAGGCGCTACTTGAATTGCACATAAATTCACGTATTGCTGTTGTAGGTCAGCGCAAACACAAACACACACACGCACACACATGCACATAAACAATACTTTATTTACAATGTAATGGCATATAAAATGGCTGTCATGGCCATTGTGCTCAGTGTGTGTGTGTGTGTGTGTGTTTGGTTGGTATTTGGGGGTTTATTTGCCATACCGTTCAGTTGCTTAATTTCTACGCTTTTAGTTTGGCTGCATTTTGGGCGTGGCTGACATCCCCCCCTCCCTCCACCCAAATCTCTTTGCTTTGTTTCTGCTTATTTATTTTCGTAATAACAATAAATTACATTTCTCTGCTTGTTTCTTGTTCATTTTTTTCTTCTTCATTTCGTTTCTTGCTTTTTTTGCCCCCAGACTCATTTGGTAAGTTGTGTTTTATGTGACTGTCGCTTGTTTGTGGCTTTTTGACATTATTTGGTTTAAGCGAATAAATCTTGCTCAAAGCCAAAAGCAAAACGTTTTTAATAAATATTTCTAAGCTCAGCACAGTTTTTCTAACAAAATGTATATATATATATATATGCATATCAGAGCCTCTGGGCCAGATATATTGAATAAACTTTGCCTTTATATATTGACACTTTTAATTAAAAATTGAGATTTCAATTTGTAAAACTGTAAAATAACAGCTGCATAATGAACAGTTGTAACTTTCAGAAAAAGCTGCAAGCATTTCAGCTAAAATTATAATTATTTTCCAAAAGATATTTAAGAAAATGGCAAACAAATTTATACATCGCTGACTGGTGGATTTAGACATGAAATAAAGGGTTTTCTATATCATTTTCAGGATAAGTGATCAACATCATCAAAATAAGAGCTGAGAAAGATAGCTTTAATTGTTTTTCAAGCTGTGTAAGTGCCCGAGCCCGAGAAACCCAACAAGGCAGGCGAAGAGCTTATTTACAGCTTCAAGTGTCAAGGAGAAGAATCCCCTGGCAGCATTGAATGGGTCTGATCGGCGTTTTGTTGGGGACTCACCAAAGACCACTTGGCTTGGCAGTATACAAAATTTGAATTTATAACAGTTAGTAGTTTATATAACACAATTATAACATAGCTCTTGCAATGTCTATCTAATTGCAGTATGTTAACTAATAACAGTATGTTATCTAAATTGCCCTCATTTAACATTTTCTACGCATTTCGGAAATAAATAAATTTATACTCACATTGACTTTATCATAAAATCTACAGACAAAAGTTCAAACGCTTTTAAAATGCCAGCAATAAATTTGCGGAGAGAAAGAAAAGCAGACGAGCAAATTATAATTTAAGAGAAATTGCTAAAATGACAAAAGAACTTTGTACGCCCAGGACTCACGCTGTTATAAGCTCACTTAACACAAATAACACAATAATACCACAGTTACTTTCAATTCCATCGTTACAAACGAAAAACAAAAATAGAAATGTGATTTGGTTGATTTTGACTAAAATAATCAAAAAAGCAAGTCATTGTCCTTTATCCTCTTTACTCTGCACCGATTTCATTTGTCCACGTTAAAGGTATGCTAAAGCTTACTCAGTTTTCCTAGAATTCGAGCATTTTTGGGTTATATTTACCTTCGATTTAAAGCGAAAACCAAGCACATGCATGTATACGCGTGTGCATGTGTGATGTGTGTGTTTGTTTGCCTCGAGGATATACAAAAGCAAGCAAGAGGAATAGCGTTGTGCGCCTCATAAACAAAACCTGGCAGACAATAAAATGTGCCTCGGTGCGCAGCTTGCTTGCTTTTTACGCGCGACACTTTAGCTGGCACACACACAACAACTTTGCTTACTCTCACATGCACAGACACTCACATGCAAGGCTGTACAGTCATAAAATGGCAGGCATTAGGCTTAGTTGCGATTTGTGAAATGTTATGGGTGCTGCTTTTGTCAACGACTCTATCTCTCTCTCTCTCTCTCTCTCTCTCTCTAACTGCCATCATGCAGCAGTTTTGGCGTCGTGATTGCCTGCCATAAACTGTTGCCTACTTTCAGGTGCTGGTGCTGGCGCAGCTAAATAGCAAAGTTTTAGCCTAATGGCACTAAACTTTGATGCAATTTTAATGCATATACTAGAATAAGCAGCAATAGCAGCAGCACGCAGAAACCTCTATGGAAGTTGCCAGTTGCAACTGCAATTTTGTTAATTTTCCACTACGAGCAACATGATTATCATCAGCATGAGTTTTGCTTTTCATTTTGGCATGTCTTCCAACGCACCATGGGGCAAACACACATTCTGGTATAATTTAACAGCTCAAATAATCTTGTTGAATGAATTTCAACAATTGCAGTGATTCAATTAAATGCAATGTGAGTATTGATATAATTTGGATTTGATGTTTTCGAATGATTAATGTTTTTATTTAAGTTTTATTAAGCACAAGAAATTGTTTAAATGAATAATCTGAAATCTATGAATGTAAAACTGAATATGAGAGTATGTAACATATCAGTGGCAATTAACATTTTCATTTACTGCATTCTGTTAACCACATGAGTATGCTGTAAACTTCGTTTATCTGCTCATGCTATTACATTCTGCTAATTAGCATTACATTGTACACTCTCACTGTTATCGCCGCCGCTCAGTGAAGCTAAGTAGTATGTAAGCTCAGCTTTGATCGTGAGAGAGCCAACAACTGTTACAAAATATGTACATATGTATGTATGTATATCTTCTTATCTGCCTGCGACTAGAATATGAAATGTTATTGAGTTTGACCCGCTGTTATACTTTGTTCTAAATTTGTCCGTAATTTCATAATTCCCAGAAACCGATAATACGATCATAGTGTAACAATCTCAAGTCCTTTCATATATATGAGTTTGCAAAACTCTTTAGAATATCTGTTGGCATAGATTCAGGATAATCAGCTCCAAGTACTTTTAGTAACAGAATGTTAACTTCACATTACAGCCCCCTGTTAGCCTTTACATAATTTAAGCTCAGTTTTCGCAAAAGCGAGGCTCTCATCTAAGGGTCCAATTAGATCAAAATTTCAGCTAACATAGTTATCCTGCACACCACTGTGTAAGCATCCACAAAGTTTTTTTAATTAAGCCACGTGTGTGTGGCACCAAACTCCCAACATGCCGCTGCCACCCACACACAGACCCATCGACTTTCATTCATAAAAATGTGAAAACAATTCCGCGTATATGAAACTATTTAAGTATTTCAAACTGGCAGCTCCGCACATTGGCTTTTCTCTCTCTTGCTCTCATTTGGCAAATGCCAATGGAATTGGCTTCCCCCTAGCTTGGCTTTGGCTACATTTTGTTTTGCACACTGTAAGTATGTTGTGCATGTTTTGGCTATTTATGTATTTTCCACTCTCCACTGGCCATTCATAATTGAAAAGGCAGCTGGCGCTGGCGCCGCACAGTTGCGAATGTAAAATGCGGTTTGCGGCTAACGCTAAAAGCCTGCGGCTGCCTGAATGCCTAACGCTGCCCAGCCCCAGCGTTCGGGCTCCGGCCATGTTGGACTATTCGGGCAGTCCTTTATGTTTATTAGCTTTTCTAATTGAAATATGTACTGCGAAGTTCATGAAAACATAATTCACTTGATTTTTGGTGGCAAAAGTGTGGGCATTATGTTTCAGCGGGAACATATATTCATACCATTGCTGGCAGTCCGCAAATTCCAATGAGCTCTGGTATCATTTTGCTGCTGCTGTGGCTGTTGATGCCACAACCGGTTCGCGTATGTTTTGAGTGTAAAATAAACTAAATCATACATACAGGCAGCAAGTCTCATCAAGAATTCAACATGTCTCTTTTTTATTGAAATATATTCAAGCACTTTAACTCCCAAGCTGAACAAAATGTCATCAACCAACTGCAATTGCCAATCCTCCTTCAGCAGCCACAACTCGATTGTCATTGTGGCCCACACATCTGTCCTTCCTCATTATCAGTCAACGTCTTCTATTTGGGCAGCCGCTCATTGGCCAAAGCGCAGTCGGTGGCCGGGCTAATCGTCTGCATCTGGGGTCTGTCAGCACAGCCATAGACATAGTTGGCCAGAATCACCACAGGCGGCTGGTTTGCCTCCGTCCTGGCCTCATATACAGATGAGTCAGTTATAGTCTGGGCCTTATATCCTTCAGTTGTGTCATTGGTCAGCAGACTGCAAGTGGTATTCAGTGGCTCAAGAGTTGCCTGTTTCTGCTGCCACATGTGGCGTGTGCCAGTGGCCAGGTGCGGCGGCTGTCTTAGGCAATAACTCTGGCACATCAGCACTGAAATGAATTTGGATTTGATAATGAGGAACCAATGTTGCTGCTGTTGCTGCTGCTGCTGAACTCACCCCAACAGTTGCTGAACAACCAAATCACAGCCACTTTAAAGTACATCTTGCAGATATAGTTCTCCTTTCTGCTGCTGCTATTTCAAGTATACACAATTGCTGAGCTAGTTTTGTCAAGGATTACTATGACTCTCTCTCTCCCTCTCTTTCCTTCTATATATACTTACATTTACTCGATAAATTTTCATTTCTTGTTTTCAACACAATCATTGAAACTTTTACATGGGAAGTTTTCAGCTGATGGTTTTATCTGTAGTGTCCTTGTTGTCCCCGTCATGATGTGCCCTGGTGTTTCGTGTTTTGCTGCCTCGGCTAAATCCATTCAAATTGACGCATTGACAATTGTTTTACCAATTTCATTTCGTTTGTTATTCGACAGTTTTACCAAAAACTTTGCTCGCCTCATTGTTGTTGTTTAGTTGCTTTTTGTGCTCTGCTCTTGTTACTTAACCATTTTGACAACTGTTGTTTTTGTTAGTCCTGGTCTGGTCTGGTCCTGGTGCTGGCGCTGCTACTGTTCCATACTCCTCTGCTGTCATTGCAGCTGACTGGCATTTGGCTTAAAGTTTGCCTTCGGTTTACTTTATTTGCTGCTCCTTCTTTGCATTGCTGGTAGTTTATCAAAACATTTTCAAGTTGAAGTGCGGCTGCAAAAACAAAGGACGCACACCCGCGCCCGCTCGCTCTCTCGCCTCACAATATCATCGATTTTCTCAAGCAGTCCACAGAGACAGCTGTATAAGTGTACACTGAGGGGAAGGAAATATAGGTAAAATGCAATGTGGGATTGGTCTGGCAAGTCTAAACTGTAAGAAATCAAAAAATTCGTAATATTGAAAGAAGGAAAACCATGTCCGCTTTCTAAGCGCGTAGATCTGTTTTCTTTGATCTTTTCTGTTCTAAATATATTGCAATTTTCCAGGAGGTCAAAGATTTTCCAAATAAAGCTTGCTGTTCCGATGCGCGTGCTGTGAAAATCAAGAAAACTCCAATAAATACGAAGTTTAAGATTCGTTTCTCCCGCTTTCTGTACACTCTAGTCGAGCAGGATAAGGAGGACTGACAGAATTCAACAATCCGTGCCTCCTGGATTGCAGGTCAAGGAAGTGAAGTAACCCAACAATCCCTGAACTCCCTGTCTATGCTCTCGCGTATTATATAACAATCCAGAGCTTAATAGAGCCCAATATAATCAAGTTTTCCTAACATTGTCTAAGCTTTTTAGGCATTTTTTGAAAATCAAATGAATTGGCATAGAAATTTCATAAAAATTATCAAATTAAGCTCTCAAATTAAAAGATTTCTCCTAGAATTTTTTGTTCTTTACAAATTTTGCTAATAAACTTCCTCTCAGTGTAGACAAAAGAGGTTGTAAAGTGTGTGGTGGAGTTGGTAAAGTGCAGGGCAAGTGCTACAAGGAAAACAACTCAATCTGAATGCATGGCACTCAAGCAGCAGCAGCAGTAGCAGCAGCAGCTCAAACAACAACAATTACAGCAACAACAACTGAAGCCACTTGCTTTGGCATTTGGTTGCAAGGTGCACAAACTTTCATGCAACAGCAGAATGCAATTTGTTTGTTTGTGTGTGTGTGTGTGTGTGTGAAAAGTTTATGCAGCATTTACTTTTACTTGCCTCTTTGCCGCTTTTGTGCTAGGTGAGTCGCATTTGCGTAATCAGTCAAAGCCAGCTGACTATTAGCGGTGGCAGCTGCTCCATTTCCATTTCTATCTGGCTATCTATATCTATATGTATGATTCACCTTATACAACTTGCTAAATGCTGCTCTAGTTAATTCATTGAAAATGAAACTAAAGGCAAAAACTTTGCTCATTATAATTATGCACAACTGCAACTGACAGTTCACGCAAATCGCTGCTTGGGTAAATATATAGAAAGATATGGTATATGGATAGACATTAAAGTAGTTGGCAAGTAGAGTTTCTTATCATGTACCTAACTTTCACAAGATCTTGATGTCGAAACAAATCTTCCCTAAGCCCAATCTCATCCAAATTTAAGTCCAAACTTGAGAGACGTTGGCAATAACAAATATTCACTCACTTCTGCCTAACCTAAGGGTAACCTTAGCTCAACCTAATATAAGCCCCATCATATCTCGTTGTCACCTAAATCATACCACCACCTCCATAACTCCCTAACTCCCTCTTCTTTATAACCAACCAAATTCATTGCATTTCCCATTCCCCGCATCCTGCTCAATGGCAACAACCCCATCTTGGGATAATCCAATTAACAATTCCTCATGAACTTATCAAGCAACCCTCTAACTGTAACTCACTTATAATTTTCAGCTCCTGTTCAGGGCGGCTTGCCTTATCGAGCATCCTGGCCCTCCTCACAACCAGCACGGAAGCAGGCTTGGCAAACGCCTGGCACGTGCATTCCATTTGATAAATGTTGTCGTTGTCGCCTTTGCCGCACTCGTCGCGCTGATTATGCAGGCGCTGCCTGGTTGCCTATCCTCTCCATCTGCCTGCCCCTTCCCGTCCCTACCCACCACTACCTGCCAGCCAGATCCCAGTTAGGTATAGCATTGCGCCATGTAGATGCCAAAAACTTGCCACGACTTCCGTTTTCGCCCAGGTATATCTTTTTATTGCACACGTGCGCGAAAATATACCGCAAAATGTGATGTCCTGGGCTGAATGGGAGGAGGTTTGGTGGGTAGAATTGGAGGTACAAGGTATGGCAGAGCGTAAGCGAACTACCGTGTTGCCTCTTTAACCATTTTCAACGTCCTTGCCCCAACGCCTAGTTGGTATGCGGCGTCAGGTTTCGGTTGTGTGTAAAATTTACACTGACATGAGCTAACTAGCCTTGTATAGATGTGTGTGTGTGGATGAGTGGATCTGTGTTTATGTGTATGTGTGCGGCTCACGTTGCTGTTGTAACTTGCAACTTAAATGCGCACGTGATGCGTTGCCTGCGCTGCTTTATTGCGTGCCCAGGCGAAAATTAACAAAACTTCTTTTCTCTCAACGTTCCGAGATGGCATTGTTGTTGCTGCTATTGTTGTTGTTGTTGTTGTTGCAGCTTGTCGTGACAAAGTCCTTGTATTAAGATGTTGAGCAGCATACTTGCAGCTAGATACATTGCACTCGACACAAGTGTGAACTCCAGACCTAACATAATATCAAGCATACGTCGCGTTGTTCCAAATATTTGTTGGTAGCGCTATTGCAATCAGCTAAGCGACTGCTGGCTCCACTGTCTGTCTATAGACAGCAATCAGCTGCCGCCAGCTCAACCTCACAAGGACAACAAACACACAAACATATAGGAATCGCAAAACGGAAATTGCTAGGATGGCAAGGTAAGGCGGGGCGAGACGCCCCAAATATGGCTCTGCACTCAAACTTCAAATCGAAATTGTGAGCCACATGAAAAAAATGCACAGGCAAAAAATATTGTCGTTGTCGTCGTCGTCTTCGTCGTCAGCATCGATGGAATTATAATCAAAGTAGAAAATGAAAAAAAAAAAGAAAAAGGAAAAGCTGCTGCAAGAAACAGAAATTGAAAGTCAACACGAACGTTGGTAGGATATCGAAATCAAATCACAGCATCGTCAAATGCATTTAAGGCTATTTGCATTACATTTCTGTTGATCTAACTGAGAACAAGGGTAGGCCAACTTTGTGAGAGAGTTTGGCAAAGGTAGAGCAAAGAGAGGAGCATATTAATATAAGACTTGAGAATGAGTGGGAAGACTCAAGTGATCAATGTATGTAGAAGGGAGTTCAGCGGGGCCAGATTGTAGGATCTAGGAAGGTGACATTTTGTCCAGTTCTTGAAATCAAAATCAAATCAAAGATTGTATCAGCACAGTTTCCAGTTTTTCCAGTTGAATATTAATGTGTTCATTGAAATACAGATCAAACTCTCACTACAGCTTAGCTGAGAGTTTGACTCTTAGCTAACAGTTTCTATGTAAATCAAGAACAGATTTATATTAATGCTGGAACTGGTTATATATCATAACTATGTACTATCATATCTTCATATCATATCTTCATATAACTATAACTTCACAGTTCATCTGCATATCTACTAAACTGTGTACATACCTTGTCTATAGTCAAAGCTATCTAACCATTCTCTATTGCAACTCCTGCTGCTGCTGCTGCTGCTGCAACACATTCTCATGCGCCTTTGTGCTTCGCTGCACTTTGCGCGCATCTTGGCATGTGTCTCTTAATTTTTTATTTCCCATCCAACGCCATGTCCTATTGCTGTCGCTGTCTATGTTGCTGCTGCTGCTGCTGTTTGCATGTCATGCCGGAGAGCGAGAGAAATTGATTTTCATCGCCCTCGGGGACATGCGTTTGACTGACATTCAGTCAATCAGTCAGCTTGCAGTTGCATCTCCTGTGTGGGGCTTTGATATGTGTCTAAAGCTCATGCTGCCAGGCACGCAGCTGATGAATTCCTCAAATTTAGCTGTGAGCTTATGAATTTATTAGGAATTCTTAGAAAATTCCCTAATAACCTGGTGTTGTTTAAGCTCCAAAGACAGCTCTTAATTACATTATAAAATGTCGAATAAATTATGGCCTTTAAAGATAATGTTTTCATGTGTTTGTTTGTTTATTTTGACATTTGCATATGCTTAAACTCTTTTGTGTTTTTATGGCTCTTGTTATTTTTGCTTTTTCATTTATTGAAATTGAAATTCATTTACATACAACTTGTCTGCTTGTTGCTTCATTTCATTTTCCATTTTCCATTCTTTCTTTACATAAAATATTAATAATGCACATATGCGATTCTGTTCACGCTTTTGTTGATAAATAAATAGCATCAATATTTATACTTAACAAGTTTATACTTAATATATTTACCACATAATGAACAGATAACAGATAAACAACAACAACAACAGACAGCGAAAATGAAAACATTTTAAATAATTTCACATTTGACAATTGTAAAAAAAAATGGAATATTGGTTTTGGATATTGAAGAAGTTTGTATGCGCTTTAAAGTATTTGTGATGGTTGAATAATTTAATGATTATAATCATTAAATTATAGATATAGGAGGTGTCCGTTTCGAGAGGTGATTTAGATAGGTTAAAAATTTAATAATCTAGCTTTAACTTAAGAGAGTCTCATAGTAGATATTAAGAGGAAAGACCATTCTACTGTGATACAAAAGAGCCATTGCGATATATGACTTCCATTGTGAAGGATGAGATAGAGGCTTGGCAGCTCTTAAGTTTCCAGGTTTCATCTGCATGGTTTCAGGCATCTCCAGTTATATTAGTCACAACTGAATTGTATTCCCAAATCACAAACTTCTCATGAAGCACTAGCTGAAAATCCACAAATCCACAAAAGTATAGAGAACTATATATTATATAAAAGTTATATAATAAAATTAACCGCAGACCCAAATATCACATATATATTTGTATTGCCTCATCAGTACAGCTTTAAATTTTATTCTGTTAGTGGCAAAGTAGTTCAAGAACTTTCTAGGATGCATTAGCATAAGTACAATTTCTGCTGCTACCAAAGTTGCCGCTTTGATTTCTTGTCAAGAATTCGATTTATTGACTTTTTGATTCAGCCAGATGCTAAATCTGGCGATATTCCTGTATCTGCTGCAGCAATCTCCAAGTAAGTTCATTAGAGAATCACGATTGTCTCATCTGAAGATTATAAGATTGGCTGACCATGGAATCTGGAGCGGGAAGGTTAAGTTACAAAACATGCTCCTAAGATTACTTCTGCATATTTGAAATTTCTACCAGAGATCTGTATGATATCATTATATTATTATACTTCACCAAGATAATGTAAATCTGTGATACCCATTTATATAGTTCACGCAAACCTTGTAAATTATTTCACATTGGACAATTGAATATCTCAATAAAACAATAAATAATAAACAAGAAAGGAAGGCTAATTTCTTGTAACCGAAGCTTACATTCCCTTGCAGATTCAGTTGAAATTTAGTCAGCAAAATTTAGTTTAATTCGGATAAAAAACAAAAAGAAAATCGGTATACTAAGAGTTCATTCCGATTGTATGGTTATATGAGAGCTAAATGAATTAGTGATCCTTCTGGATGAACTTTGCTTAGCAGACGTAGAGGCATCTAAAACTAACATCTACCAAATTTTGTTCAATTTGGATAAAAGACAACCAATTTTGCTGTACTAAGAGTTCATTCCGAATCAGTAGGCTATATAGAAGCTATATGATATAGAGGTGCGATCTAGACGATTTGGATATTTGAGCTTTAAGCAGCAAGATTTCTATGCTAAACATTTCAATTCCATAGCTCTAAAACTGTGAGGCTAGTTCGCATAGAAACAGACAGACTGAAGGACAGGCAGCTAAATTGATCAAGAATATGTATACTTTTTGGGGTCATAGATGCTTTACAACGGTATAACAACACTTGCCAAAGCAAACCAGCCGCTGTCAGATCAATAATGTCCATTATAATAATAATATCAAGTGTTTCAATCGATTATAAATTGTCATTGCACAAAGTAGAGGCAAGGGCAAAGTTTATAATGCGACATCTGTGTGAATGATTAACAACAATTATGCATTAATGTGCAGCAAATGCATAAATAATTGCCTCTAGCTGCGGCAGCAAGGCAAATATTTATCACGCATACGTGGGGTTAGCCAAGCAGCAGCTGAATCAATACATTCAATTATAATTTCATGTACATAAGCAATACCTTCACTACTTTTTTTTACATATTTTATTTTTTAATTAAATTGGAAAAACTCGTAAAGAAATGGTTCAAAGTCAGCGCAGGGAAACCCTTTTAATTGAACTTTTTTTTAATTTATGCACAATAAAAACTGATTTAACGTTAGTGCTGTGGCTGTGGCTGCTGCTGATGCTGCTGCTGGCAAAAACTTTAACTTTTATGATGGACCCAAAACAACAAAGACTATGCCAGGCCATAAAAGTGCCCAAGGATTCGATGTGTGCGTTTGAGAGAGAAAGACAGAGAGGCGAAGAGGCAGAGTTGGGGCCAAAGGCAAAAGTAAAGTTTTTCGGCGTTTGGCGCAACTTTTGTTTTTTAGTGCCGGCAGTTTGGTCTATTTTACAGCATTTAAGTGGCCATGAATTTCCTAGGCAGTGGCCAGCACCAGCATCAGCAGCATTTGAAGTCTTTGGCCAGCGGGCATATACTGACAGAAACATGTGCGCGACCATCCGTCCACCTGTCCAGCATCCTCCGTCCCCCCTCCACTACTTCATAGCTCAGGTACCCCTTAGCTGTTTTATGTTGTTGTTATTGCTGCTGCTTTTGCGGTGGCGTTGATGGTCAGTTTTTGGTTTTGGGCTTTAAATTGGTTGTGGTTGTGCGGGCTGCTTCCTGTTGTCCTGTCCGCTGCAGGCAGCCACACGTGTGCGTCACAAATGGTTCGTGTATCACAAAGCCAACTTTAAGTTGTTTAAAGTGAAAGGATGGGAGAATGATCCTCTACTTGGTGAGACCATTTCTGCCTGGCAAATTTTCCATTAACTTCATGGGCTTCTTTTTACTTTTGAAAAGGAAAGTGGAAGTAAGCGCCAACTGATGGAAAGTAGTTGAAAAGGTTGCCAATCAAAGAGACTAAGAGATAATTTTGCATGCCTTTTTAACATCAGCAGGCAGAGAAACAGCATAAGCTATAATATTTTTAGTGGTAAATGAGTTTGACTAGGCAAAAGTAAGTTGTAAACTAGCTTAATGGTGTCTAGACAACTAAAGCTTAAGCCGTAGTAGCTGGAAATATGGTTGGATGTGAACAAAAATTCTGAAATTCTCTTTAACTGAATAGACTATGGCATGCTTTTAAGTCATTCAGGCAGACTATATTAATGTGGTCATTTGTCTTTCCACAGTCAATAGAAACGCACATATTTGAGCTTAAAGTGGGGACTGAACTCATACAAGTTACCAGAAATAGTCGACCTCATAAGATAGCTTAACTTAGTTTAGAAATAGACGATCCCTTAACTGCTAACTAGATAGTCTCCACGTTTTCAGATCCAACCGAATTGCAGCCAATTTTCAGATGCTTTTATGGGAGTTACAGCCTCAAGACTGCCAAGATCTAGAGAAGCTGATAATGATAACCAAAACCCCATCGATACAGACTCTCAAAGGTGTATTACGTGTGAGACTAGGCAAAGAAATCTCTCATAGAATTTGATAGTCACCACAGAAAAGTGTGAGAGATATTGGCTGGGAGATGTAGAACGAGGCGATCACTGCAAGTGACAAGAAGACTTGCAAAAAGAAAATAACTCATACAACCTAGGTATCTGACTGTATAGGTAAACTTAGGAAAACATCTGCTTAAGTATTATAAATACGAGATAATGCTGCTTTCAACATTTTAAGCTGCAAGCAGGATGCTCTTGATTCCCACTCAAACCACAGCTGCCTATTCACCTTTTTCAATACATTCTCATTGATGACTCAAAAAATAATCATAAACAAACCATATCTAAGGTGCATACAAATTGTTATCAAAGTATATCATCTGCATTAGTTTCACTTACCTTAAAGTTGGCATAGTCAAACCAGTGTTAGTTGGCATTGATCGAGATGAAGTTATACTGGAAAGTAGCACCTTTGACACTGTTCATCTTATTAGCTCTGATCCATCAAGAAAAAGGTGGGGTGAACACAGAGATGATCATGACATCAGACACAGACACCGCAAATCCAACCAGTTCCACAAACAACACAACTGCCGAATCGAATTGGAAACAGTTGCCTAGACGCGTAAAAAAAAGAAGAGAACGACCTGACAATCATTCGAAGTATAACATTAACATGCCGAAGACTAACTATGAGATGTACGTGAACTCCACATCGGCTATGAAGTGGTCAAAGCGTCCACAAGGCGAATGGATATTGGAAAAAATTAGTTCAAATGACGCTAAGGCGAAACAACAAAAACGGCCAAAACCCCAAGAAAAGAAAGTCAAAGTAAAACACCAAAAGGGCCACTAAGACCCTACCGAAAGCTGGCGCCCTATCGAAGTCGGCTTTAGTAAAATTTTACCAAAAGTTTCTATCAAAGTTGGTAGAAAACTAACCAAATACAAAATCAATAAATGATGTTGCAAATAAAGAGAAAATAAAAACATGTATGCTTTGTTTAATGTTAAATTAGTAATTAATGTTATTGTTAATGTTATTCAGAGATTCTTATTAACTTAACTTGGGATTAGCTTCACGTCTCTAAATTGCATTGATAAACTCAGCGAGTTTCTGTGGAGGATTCCTAAAGAGGATTCACGTTGCCATGCACTGGCTTTCTCGGACGATGCCTTATATAACTGCACGCCTAATAAAATCAATATTTGCACTGCCGTTGGACTCCGCGATCTAAAGCTATTCGCTACGGACCTGAAAGGCTATAACAACAGTAAAACATTGTGACTATATAGAAATAGGTGTGCGAGGGCGAGTTACTTGCCTCTGTCAGCGACGACTTCACCTGCAAGTTCTGGTACGTTGATGGCAACAATTCTGCCTGTCCTCAGCAGGCATGTCGATCAAGTGTCATTCCGAAGAACCCAATAAGGTGCTTGTGGCAGGGCATTATACATCTATATAATGTGCGGAGCAAGCAAACTGTCGCCTCTGTCGAATCATCGAAATGCCCGCTTATGTATGCCAATTGGTGGCAAAGCAATCGTTTGTTTGTGACAGCTATGGCTGGCTTAGACAAAGATACCTAGGACTTGACCCGCCCTTGATTTAACAACCTTGTCCAAACTACAAATTGATGGAATACCTGTGGCATATGTAAACTAGGCATAAGACAACAGGATAAAACAACTATCCCTATACCAGCAGTTCCTTCTTGTTCATCTTAAACTTCTAATAGCCAACATGTAACTGATCCCAACTTTCTGCTATGGCATCGAAATATTTGGCAACTGATGAAGCTGTGAGTATGCAAAGGCTCATGGTGGGTTTCTATAGTATAGCCCGATTTATTTTCAACTTAAGCCAATCACAGCCTATACTAATATTATACTTAATCTTGACTTACAATCATGGTTAAAATTCAGAAACCTCAGAAGCAAGTTATCTCTTTGAGCGACTAACATTCTCAAACTCTATTCGGGCTCAATTGTTCAGAGGTAAACTTTGGCAAGTTGTTCATAATTGAAAAGAGAGACAGTTCTTAGTGCCACGCCGTTGCATAATTTGCATAATTTTAACTAATAATATTGTAACCAAAATCTTGTAAAATCTTTGAGTTCTTAATTGATTCCACAATTTCAAGTAGACTTTTAAGAATCTGTTGATGACAAACTAATCTGATATTCAAATCGTTTAATTTAAGATATTCAAACACACACACACACACACACACACCCACACTTAACTACTTGTGATTATTCTTGTTGATTTAGCATTTTGCTATTTCTATCAGCTATAATCTAGCCACCCTGGCTCCTCTCTCTCGCCGCCAACCACTGCCACAACTTTGCCAACTCGATTATTTCCTTTGAGCATTTTTATTATGCGCCACGAAATTAAAAATTAAATTTAGCTGCGCTGCGCCACAGAGCTTTTGGTTTAGCTTTTAGCTGAACTCGTGCCGAAGCATTGAATGCTGATCTCCTGGCAAATAAAACAACAACAACATCCGTGGGGACATGGGCGTTAGGTGAGGCATGGCAAGTCGGAGCGTAGCGCCTCAATCCCTAGAGCCATGCGGCATCAGCGCAATTTGCGAGCCGCAAAATGCCTAAGGTAATCACTTGCCGCAAATTGTTGTCATTGTTGTTGTTGTTGTTGTTGTTGTTGCCACTGTTTGTTAGTCAAATTGTTGTTGTTGTTGTTGTTGTTGTAGCTATTGCAGCTCCCCCCTGCCAGGCTGCCTGCGTCCCTAGCTGGCTTTAACTGCTTTTGTATGTATTATTGTGCATTATACGGCTGGAAATTGACAAAGCCAAAATTTCCTTCGTGTTTTTTTTTTCGTTGGCTTGAAAATAGCAAAAGGAAGACACACAGACACACACATACAAAGTTAAGAAGGCAACAGAAATTCGCTTGCGAATGCCACTTGAGAATTTAATAAAACGAACAAGAAAAGCCCAGGAACCGGAACAGTAGAAGAAACGAATTGAAACGGAAGAGCTAAAGCTGAAGCCAAAGGCACAAGCAAAAGGCGCCGACAGACAAACAGAACGACAAAAGGACAGGACAGGATGGGGACCAGGGACAGGCACAAGTGCTGGTTAAATATTTTAGGCAAATGCCTTCAACGTTGCCATAGCTATTGCTATTGCTAGCATTGCCATTGCCATTGCGTTGCGTTGCTTCCTTCCCCCTTTTTGTACTCTCTCCAGCCTTAGATAGAGTAAAATAAATCAGCTGGGGCGTAGGCACTTGAGTTGATTTATGGCAAAGCCAAAGAAAGCAGGTAGGACAAGTCTCAGCCTCAGACTACGGCCTATAGCTACAATTCCACTTCCACTTACAGCTTCAGGTTTTGGCTTCAGATTCAGTTTCAGTTTCAGTTTTCCTTATGCATAATACAAACACCAAATTGCTGAGGGGCTGAGCAGAACTGGAGACAACCAAATGACAGAAATAGTAATGTGGATGCACTTTGGAAAAAATTCTAGAAATTCAACGGGTAAAAATTGATCAGTAAAGTATTATTTTTTCATATTAGAAAAAGCAATCCAAGTTTTTAAGAACTGATTTTAACTGATTTCATAGCAAATTTCTACAATTTCTTGATACAACTTTTCGCTGAGTGTCTGCCCAAGTTAGTAGTTTTTGGCAGTAGGCGGCTTTGCCCAAGTTGTTGTGAAGTTTCAGAGCAAAGTGTAGCTGTGACAGCTGCAGTAGAGTCATCATTCAGTGAGTTTGTCAGTCATTCAGTCAGTCATGACTGACCATTTAGTCTATTCAAACTTTAGGCAGAGACTGAAACTCAAATTTCAGGCTTAAGCTGAAACATTGACTTTGATATTTGGTAGCCACTTGTGCTTGCTCTGTTCCCTTTCTCTTTCACCATCTCTTTCTAAGTCTTAGCCTCACCTGGCATGGCTGTGTCCGCATTTTAATTACAAAGCTATTCAAAATGAAATTAATTCGGAAGAAAATGTTACAAAAAAAGGTTCGACTAAAAGGTAAGCTTTTGCCAGCTGTCCGCACTTGGACAAAAACTTAACAAGGAAAAGCAGAAGTTTGGCTAAATTGTATAAGCCGAAGCTTTGAATGCCCTGCAGCTGCCAATGTCGAAGGTTTGTTTTTGTTAAAGATGGAAAACTTGTATGAGAAATATCATATAAATGTTGGACTACATTTTTTACCTGAGATATTTATGAAAAAGAAAAAGCATTCCTTAGCTGCTTTGGCAAGTCAATTGAGCATGTCTTTAGTAAGCTTACTTGAGGTTAAAGATTCAATTCCTTTCTGGGTACACTACATCTAAAGCATCTACAGCAGCAATATAGACATTCTTCTTTTCTCAGCTTATCACAATCTCAAGCAGCTCTTCTTACCTAAACAAGCCCCATCAATAGCTCCAAATACCCGTTTCTTGCTCTCAGTTTCTTCTTGAATTTATGGCCACAATTAAAACTGGCTTGTCTACACGGGCCGCCAAAAAGTAGGCAACACATTTTAATGAGCCATGCGGCAGACAAGTTAAATATAATTAAAACATGGCCAAGACAAGGCTACAGCTCAAGGTGAACCGCCATTCAATTGCATAGAGTCCTGCCTTATTCAACCGATTAATGTTAATGTGAAGAGTAAGCTTATTTCAAGTCACAAACATTGACAATGGCAGGTACAAGTACCTTTAGGTTTTTAGGTTCACAAGCTGACTGCCTGCAACATACCTTGACTTGCATGCCACATGAAGCTGATGCTGAAGCTGAAGCTGAGAAACAAGCAAAATTTCATTAGACTAATGTGTTGCATGTCACATCAATGTCAGCATCAGACGCATTCGTCGTGTTACAGGCAAATGTGAAAATCCCAAACAAGCTGGACGAGTTGAAGATGAGGATGGGGATGATGCAGCAGCGGTTACCAGAGCTGGTGTTGGGAAAGTGTCACTGTTTGCCTGTCTGGCAAATGCAACATTTTACCAGCTAGCTGTTGTTGTTGTCACAGCCACATGCCAAGTTTTCCTGGTCCTCCTCTTCTTTTTTGTGCTGCCGCCTGCTTGCTTCCTCTCTCATACATCTTCGTCATTTCATTGCAGTTGTCAGGCAGCCAAGGATAACACAAATAACACAAACATAGCCAGCTGCTTCCTCTTCTGCCACTCTTACCTCTCTTCGTTAATATTAGACTGCCTTATTCAATAGATTTTTATTATTTTCCAACTATTACAACATTATTGTTATTCGAATTCGCCGTGGATTTGGTTTCATTAAATGGTTTGTATAGCAAACAGGTTGGATTATTTGGCTGGCATAGATATATGAATGGAAATCTATTTGGCGGCGGTGGCCAAGCCATGCTCAATATCGGCAACGTCCAAAGGAAAACTTTCAGTTTTAGTTTCATTGATTTCGATTGGAAAGTGTCCAATCAGCTAAACAGTTGGATGTTGACTGATTTTCTATGTGATTGGATAAAATAGGCGTGACTTGAAGCGTTAAGAATTGTGTTTTATGAAAGTAAAATGTTTGTGTATGCTTTGTATAAGTTGTAGAATTGTGAGAGCAAGATATATTGTGAGAATTGGAATATCAGCTGTTGATATTTTAGAGTTGGTGAAGAATTATTTGCAAGTCCTAAAAGTATGTCTTAAGTAGCAAATGGAAGCTAGTTTTGGAGAACTCTAAATGGGAATTTAGATGAACATCTATGATAAGGTCATGGGTATTTATACGACTTTTGAGTATTATAATTATGAAAGTGATAAGAAATAAGGAAAAGTAGGAAGCAAAGGAAACGCTGGTGGGCATGGTTATGGTTGAGTTGCCTGTGCTGCTGACTCAAAGGATGTTGCTTGGGGCCTTATGTTTAGGTTTGCATCTGCGGAAGTTCAGAATGAGACTGATGAGCGAGTGAAATGCCCAATCTGGTCACTACTTCACATCAAATTTGATATATATGTTGAACAAAATTATGTTTAATGGACTGAAAATATTTAGGTAAAGGCATTTGTAAAGCTATTGAATATTCAGTCTTAATCCGCAATGGTAAATCAAAGTGATACCTTTCATAAATTAATCATCTATTCAAAATCCCATATCCTTTGAATATTGCAAAATTGGTTTAATTAAATGTTAAACATTTTGCTATGATTATAGAAAATTGCAGCTAGCCACATATTGCCATGAACTCACAAAACAATATTTAACAAATGCTGAACAATTTACTATGAAATTTTGTGCATCGGTAACACAAACTGCAATAACAACAACACACACAAGTTGCCAAAAACAACAAAAGCAATATAAATGGAATTTCATGGCCAAAACAAGGAGTTGAAATGGTATGAAGCTTTCATAGTTGAAGTAATTAGATGAGAAATTTGAGCACACAGCTTGTGTTTATGTGTGTGTTGTTATATATATATATATGTACCTATGTGTGCTTGTGTGTGTGAAGTTTAAACAATAACATGCCAGGCAAACTAATTATAAAAAGTTTTTTTTTCCCGGACTCTGCGGTATGTTATGCCTCGCCTGCTTTTGCCTAAATAAATATACTGGAAACTAGGGAACCCCCTCTGGAATTTCAGAGCGCTAATGAGATTTTGATAGAAGTTTCTGACTGTTTCGGATGTTTCGGTTGGTCGGGGAACTAACCATGGGCTCATCTGTTTTACTCAAAACTTCATCAGTTGAAAGTTGTACCCTACGCAGCTGCTCCTTTGTCTAACTGCGCCCATGTGTTCTCCCGTACAGTGTGTTCTGCTGTTGTTGACAGTTGCCTAATTAAAAGTCAATTTCATTGTCGCTGGGACACTGAAAACCAACAGCTTCAAATGCAGAATGCAAATTTTTAGATAGACAGAGAGGGAGAGAGAGAGAGAGAGAGAGAGAGAGAAAAAGAGGAACAGCAAGTGAGCAAAGAGCATAATTTATAAGCGACAGCACTAGTAAAACTCCCTATTTGCTTGTCCAGCGACATGCAAATGAGGCGAACAGCATGTGGAGACTAGAGATGTGCGTGGGGATGCTGATGCTGCTAAGAAGATATTTACTAATATAAGTGGAATGTAGGAACATTTAAGAAACCAAAACTCATGCAAATCTACTCCTTTTTCATTAAAAGAAAGTCCAAATTGAGCAAATTCCGCTACAACATGGTTTCCCATTTACTTTTGGCTGCAGATTTGCCCTTGGAAGAGTTGGTAGAAAACGACTTGGTTGGTAAATCTTGAAGTCAAATGTCTATTTTGAGGACATTGATCAAGTCTAGTATAAAGAAGTTATTAGTAAATTTGAAAGCTTTGTAATTGGCATTGATCTCAAAGAAGATTTTCCTAAAATTATAAATGAGATTTTTGAAGCAATTGTTCCTCTTTGGGTAGGTTGTGTTTATCATATCTTACTGCGCTGAAACATAGGCTTCTATTCTACCAAGCATGATTTATCTGGATTGACTGACTGATTGGATATAATGGAGGAACAAATACAAGAGAAAGTTTGTATGAAATGGCATTTAAATGCTGTCAATATCTTATCGAAACAGGAGATGTTGATAAAGCTTTGAAAGCCAAACAGGAGCCATTGAACTTGTTCTATATCTTCGTACAAAGGGGCATAAAAATACCTTTGCATGGAAGTACTTACACATACATTTCTATAAATCTCTAGAAATATCTGTGACACTCCCTCATACCTGGTTATTTCTTCCAATTTATGACTAATTTCTTTCAGAACCCAAGCAGCGCCTACTGAAATTGCTAAACTAGATATAAATGTGAACTAACCCCTACAATATTAATATTATATTTATATATATATCCTTCAATCATTGCTTAATCGTGAGTGTACGTGACAACATTTCAATGCAAATTCACGAACATATGTTGAAACTTTGACTTTGTCAGCGGTCTTGCCCGCATATTCATCATCGTCGCGTTGGAAAGCAACAAAAATAAAACCTGAAAGTTGAAGTAAATTTTTAGCTAAATAAATAACTTGGTTTGGCTAGCAAAAACTTTAGTTTTGTTTATATTTTTTATATTTTTTTCGCTTGTTTTAAAGCTAACTGTTTTGCATATTACTTTGGGAAATATTTTTGCAACCACTTGGCGAAATAACATAAATTTCCGCCTCGTAACGCTGTGTTGCGTCTTGCTTTCGTTTCACAACCTCACTTACCCGCAAACACTTTACTTATTATGTGTTGTTCTTTGCGCTTAGATGGAAAGAATGGAAGAGCAGCAGAAAGAAGAGCAGCAAAACAACATCAACTGCAACTGCAACTGCAAGTGACTGACACAGTTTTGCGTGTTGGCCAAGTTGGCAGAGTTGGCAGAGTTGGCGCAAGACTTGAGCTTACTACGGCTGGCCATGTCTGCAGCTCCTTCAGCCAGCTACTGCTGTTATTTCAGCGCCTTAAGCTGAATGCATTGAAATAAATCTGCGCTAGGTTCTTTAGAGCAAAGTTTCTTCAGAGTGCAGAGTCGGAATAGTTGTTATTATTTTGCCCAGAACCAAAGGAATTGCGCTTGGCATGCAGCAATGTGGAGGGAATGCGTCTGAGTCGCGCCTGGGGCCAGCCAAAAGTGTTATTTACCTTTTCTCTTTGTTGCCAGCGATGAGCAGGAGCAACACCAGCAGCAGCGGCAGCAGCAAGAGGTGGAGGCGGAGGAGCTCTAGTTGGAGACGTTGTCGATGCCAATGCCTTGGGACTATGCAAAGTTCACTTTGCCGCTGCCTTTGCTTTGCATTTTAGCTCTACCTTTCCCTTGGCAACAGCTGTGTGCATTTCGCATTCCAGTTGCCATTTGTTGGTCCCCGTTTGCCACTGATGCTGCTGCTCCTTCGGCATCCTGGCACTTTGCCTAATGTTTGTGCTACATAATTAAACAATTGTCAAGCAAATTGTTGCAACTTTGACAGCGTCTTCCTTGCATTTGGGGTAGAGCGAACAAAGCATGATTTGGGGAAATTTGGTCAGCGGCAGTATAAGATGCCACAGGTGAGAGTTTAAGTTGTGGAAATAAAGGAAAATAAACTGCTATTTGCAACTGCTTCAAATAAATGAGAGAACTTAATTGATTTGTTAAAAATCTGGCCTGATTGATTGCTCTCTCACTTGCCACGGTAGAAACAAGAAATCCATTAAGAATCACGCTTTCCAACAAAACTTTTTCTACGGCTTTTGGAAACTGCAACTGTTGGCTTTTAAAAACTAGTTTTAGTTAATTGCAGTCTGCTTTATATATAAAGTTCTGCCAACTCCAAAATTTGTCAAAAGCTAAAGACAAATTATATGAAATTCTACCTCAGCTTAGGTAAACTCTGAAGTACGTTGGAAAAACGCCAGGTGGAAAGTTAAGCTCAACCGACAAACTGGCCGGATAAGTCAACTTTTAAGTAGTTTGGCTTGTAGAATGGAAACTAACTAACTATTTTTAAACAAACTCATATAGAAAATCCAGTAAAATATATCAAATTGTTCATGCCATAAAATATAACATTTAAGTGAGCCTTTAAGCACATCTCTCTTGCCACTGCTATCAATTTTCAAACAATTGTCAAATACAAAACAGTTATTCATATGCAGACAGGTACATTTAACACACACGTACACGTACACACCCACACACTCACATACAAATCAGACACAGCCATGAAATGTAACTGAAATTGCATTTGCGCATTTCCGGTCAGCGCACGGATGTTCCGGTGATCAATTTTCAAATGCGCTGTGTCAGTCGAATTGTGCGGCTTCTATTGAATGCTTCGGCTATGGCCATGGTAGCTACACGGTACGCCCGGGTTCACTTACTGTGGCTGCTCTACTGGTCAGCTGGTTGCGGATTGTTGGAGCAGCTTGACCTGTCTCACTCTGGTTACAATTTTATGGCTCTTACCAAGTTGGGCGATTGCAAGCAAGAAAAACCAAATTGGAATACAAATTCACAGATTTTGCATACATATTTGTTTAGAGTCAGTGCGGGGAATGGAATACAGGAGGGGATTCGGAGGTCGGACGTGGGGCTTTATGATATACAGTGGACGTGGGGCTATATGATATAGTTGTCCGATCTTGATCTTATGAGGAGAGGGGATGTGGAGTTTCTTCAACTTGATACAAACCAAATTTGGTTTGATTTGGACGCGAAACAGAGAAGTTTTGATATCAAGTGTTCAATCCGGAACAATTGGTTATATGGGAGCTATACGATATAGTTGTCCGATCTGGATAAAACTCGAACTTGACCAGCCTGCAGACAAAGGAAGCATCTGGTAAAAATTTCAGCTTGTAGCTTTTAAGACTTCTGAGATCTTTGTGTAGAAACAGACGGACAGGCGGACGGACAGACAGATATAATTATATCGATTCCCCTTGTCATGCTGATTAAGAATATATATACTTTATATAGTCGGAAACGCTTCTTTCTATGCGTTGCAGACTTTCTGACTTATCAAATTCCAATAGCCAAATTTTTCAAGCTCTCAAATACCATTCACGTTTAGCAAGAACCAGCTGATATTTTCCAGTTTCTTTACAACATGCTCAGCCCTAAGCTCTGTTTCCCTCTTAACTCAATCCGCCCCTGCCAGCAATCACCATGTAACTAGAGCTCTGGCTTTCACCCACGCACACATGTTGCTGGATTTTATTTGTGAATTTTAAGCAAAATTTTCTGGTTTGATTTCGCTTTTTTGCTTCATTTTTTTACATAGCCATTTGGACTAGTTTTTCTTTTCCTTTTTCTCTTACTTTTACTTTTGTCTATGCAATTTGTGTTTGCAGCCACAAGATGGAGTATTTGCTTTAAAAATTCATGTAACCACAAACTTTGAGGGAAATGGCTACATCATCATCAACATCAAAAAAACAAAACACCTTCAACTTTGCTGTGTTTGCGGTTAGCCGAAAATTATAAACAAATCAAATGCATTAATAATGAGTCGTCCGACATGCAAATGCTGACTGGTTTATTCATTTGGCAATTAGATAATGGCCTGCATTATTTATGCTACTAATTTCAACAACAAATCGGTTTTGGCCAGCCATCAGCATATGCCAAAGCCTTCATTGAGCCAGCTATAACAGCAATTTCTAACAATTTCTAGCAATTTCAGACAATTTCCTTTCACAGCTGTCGAAAGTTTAGGAAACAACTAAACTTTGCCCAAACCCTTGGCAGACTGCCTGAAATTCTGGCTGCTGCCAATTAATGAAATTAATTAACTGCTAATCAAATTTTCCGCCACTACAAGAAGTCGGCTACGGCTTCAGTCTCTGGGCAACATTCAAGTGCGTTTTCGTGCTGCTGCCGCTGCTGCTGCTTGGCTCTGGCTATATGCCTGGCAGCTGTCAATGCTTTGCCTTTGCAGACTGAGACTGCCTGCTCTCTTTCGGCGCAACTTAATTAGCTTCATTTCGTTAACTTTATTTAGTTGCTTTTAAAATGTTTTAAGCATTAGCTTGACGCACATGGCGTACGAGTGAGAGCATATTACGCATACGTTGGGGCTTCGCTTCGCATGCTTCGGCTGGCAGAAAAGTGCTCTTAATTGAGCTGTCAATATATTGCATACCTCTAGGCGTTGGCTTTTCACTTTCCTGTGAGTTAGAGCTTTTGTTAACAAATCTCCTGGCTGAACTTTTACATAGGTTTAATTTATGGCTGAGCTGTTGAAAGCAAATTCTATACAACTTAGAACTTCAAATTGCCCACGTTCACTTTTTGTTCTTTGGAAAAAATATGGATTAAAAATGTGTCTAAAATTGTTTATTATAATTGTGAAGTTTGAAGGTTTTTTTCGCTTGGCCATGCACAAAATCTGTTGGATTGCCTGAGGCCAATGAATGAGAATCTGGCGCGCTTCGATGACGGCATCAAAGTTGTGTCCTGGACCAAAGTGAAGCCCTATGAACATCTCACAGTGCCGCTGAGTGGAGTGGCTCCCGCAGGTGACTTGACCACAGCCCGCTTATCTGGCTAGGTTCCGGAATATACATAAAAAACAGCCAAAATTTCTAAAAAAAAAAATTAATAAAACCGCTTCAACAGCAAGAAAATCGTCTATTTTCTGAAGTTAAGAACAAATTTTATTATTAAGAAATTATTTTCTTAAATTTAGATTTTTTTTTTTAATATTTTTCTGAAGTTAACAACAATTTTTATTACTTTAAAATTATTTTCTAAATTTAGAAAAATAACAAAATAATTTTCTTAAATATAAAAACAAATTTTCTATAATTGTTTGCGATTTTTCCCCCAAGTTTAACTTAAGTACTAAATCTTTGGGTCTCTTTTTCATTGGTTTTCTATTTTTAGAATTTTTTTTTAAAGTTTTCAGAAAATATTTTCTATTTTATTCATCCCTTTTTTTTTGTTTTATTACTAAGATTTACAAACATTTGTTTTCTTTTTAATAATTATTTTTCTTTATTTTCTTCTTTATTTTTCTTCGTTTACATCAATTTTCTCCTGACATTCCTTGGATATAGTCTGTAAAGAAATTAAATGATTATTTAGGGCTGTGGAACTAAATGTTTTTCCTTACCTGAGAACAGTTTCCGGAATTTGAAGGCGTTTCCTTCTTCCTTTTCGTTGGCAGCCTTGGATTGTTACCACAGCTTCCGCTTTTTTGCAATAAGCGCATCAGGACTCGAACCGCTGAAGTCGCTGCTGTCGTCACTATTATGGCCAGGCGATTTGCAATCCATGCGACTGGCATGTTCTTTGTTCTGCGAAGACTTAGCTCCTTCTCCTGCATAAGGAATGTCTTCTTTCTTTTCCTTGGCAGCCTTGGATTGTTTCTTCCGCTTTTTTACATCAGGACTCCCACCGCTCCAGTCGCTTTCGTCAATATGGCCAGGCGATTTGGAGCCTTTCTTCTGAGGAGTCTTTTCTTCTTTATTTTCCTTGGCAGCCTTGGATTCTTGCTCCCGCTTTCTTGAATCAGGACTCAGAAACGACATGCGCCCTTCTCCTTCGTAAGGGTCATCAACACTCCAATCGCTCAGGTCACTTTCGTCTGTATGACCAGGCGTTTTGCAACCCATGAGATATTCTCCATATTCTCCGTTCTGAGAAGACTTGCTCCCCTGGGCTTCGTCCATGACGGGCTTGCTTTGTTCTAATGTGGAATTTATTTACTCGATTTTGCTTGCAATCAGCGAAGGCTTCATGAAGTGATAGGTAAAACCAATTGGGAATTATAGTTTTCACAATATCAATGACAAAAACATGGCCTACTTCATGTGGCATCAGATGAAGTTTTAGGCAAAGCATATATACACATATATGTTCTAATAACTTCACTCTCCGGGTGTTCTGTGTCTGTGCAATGACTAGAGGGAAGTGTTCTTCAAGCGCGTTGTGTAAGATATTACCTTGTCTAATAGGCAAATCTCGTGAAGAAACTTTAACTTTGGAAAGAGAAAGCCCATTTCGCCAGATTTGATTCGAATTGCGTTCTTACTCACTCAGTGAATCACTCAGGATAAAGATAGATCTAAAAAAAGAGCATCAAAAAAGCTAACCTTGGCTAATAAATGGCAAATATTAATGCCTTTCCGGCCATAATTTCAAATTAAGCATCGCTTGAAGTAAATCAAATCGTCGCCTTAGGGTTTCTTTTGGCATTTGTCCTCTCATTTCGCAGCTAATTTATAATGCACGCACTTTAAATTGACATCCATACTTGCCTGTGGACACTACTGTGGTGATCTCAGCCACAGGTACGCTCTCAATTTGTCCAGCACAAATTGCAATTTGCCAGGCGGCAAGCACAAGGACACCTCGCCCCTCCTCTCACACGGACATGGATTCTGATTAGTTGCGGCGCCGCTGGCTGGCACTTGGCTGTAATTTAGACAGCAAAAGACACAGTCAGTTCTGGTTCTGGCCATTTTCGGCTTGGCCTCCGTTTCTCATGCTGCATTTTAATTCCTGCTTACTAACTTATTTATACGCCATATACCAAGGACGAACAAGTAGAAAAGCTACACAAACGCACACACACACACACACAGAGTATTATCCATGTAATGGAAAATGATGTCGTGAGTGGCTCGCCAGCAGCTAGTTGGCAGTTTTTTTCTCTCTTCCTTGCACAAAATTTATCTCAGTCTGACAGTGTTTGTTTGAATTTTATTTCTTTTATCGAATTTCGGTTGTCGAATTTTGAGCACATTTGACAGCTGCTGCTGCCGCTGCCGCTGCATTTGGGATTTGTGTGAAAGTTTTGTAAGATTTCCCCATGTTTTTACTACTGGCTGTTCAATTGCTTGCAAGCTGTTTGCCAAAAGTAATATTGAAGTGGAAACTGACAGCCACTCAGGACAACGATCACACCAAATCCCACCGCACAAGTAAAACAAAAAAAAAAACAGAAAACATTAATCATTTTAATGTTTTTCTCCGTTTTGTTTGTTTTTTTATTATAACAACTTTTCATTGCTGTCCATTCAGCTGTTCAATTGAACACGATTACAAATGACAGCAGCCGAACAATGCCAAGTGCAACTCTATTATGAACACAATTAAGTCAAAGGATGTACATTTCAATTATGCATTAATTGACTATGGGTTTGGTTTATTGAGCAAAAAACAATATAAATAAAATATAAATTAACTTTCCTTTTAATTTAGACACAGTTTTGCACAAATTTAACACAATTCTCTACAAATGTTGCCAGCCATTTGCTAAGAGTTTTCAATGCAAACGAATTTGATATTTCAGCAACAGCTGCAGGATGCAATATCCTGAGTTTCGTTTTTCATAAATTTGGCAGCATTTTAAGCAAGAGAAAAACGGGGACATTCTTTTATTGAGGTTGATATTGATGCTTTTGGAATTCTGATGAAGTCTTTAGGTCAAATTGCTTTTTTGCTTTTACCTCAGTTGAGCTTCGGATTTCTGTGTGGTTTCATTTCCTCCTTTCGAATTTAGAAGTGGAAGTGGAAAAAGAGGACCTCCTCATTCGACTTTAATTTTTGCCCGGCACTTTTCACTCCTTATAAAGTATGGAAACTAAAGAAGCCGCACTGTATCAAATCTGGAGAACATGGTGGATAAGGCAGCAGCCCAATTCGACCAATCTATGCTTTGTCATGGTGGCAGAGCAATATATTCTTCGCCAACAAGGTCCACTTTTTCTTCAATTCGGCAAAGTAGAGATCTGTGAACGGTTTGCTCTTATCTAAGTAGCCGATGTGAATCTCAGAAAACGGTGGACATCACATTTCCAGCTGATGGTGAATTTCATGAAGTCAGCAATTCGGCAAAGTAGAGATCTGTGAACGTTTTCCCCATATCAAACTGTTCGATGTAGATCTCACTGGTGAATCTCAGAAAACGGTGGACATCACATTTCCAGCTTCGTGAAGTCCATTTTGTCAGCAATTCGGCAAGGTTGAGATCTGTGAACGTTTTCCCCATATCAAACTGTTCGATGTAGATCTCACCTTGTGAATCCCAGAAAATGGTGAACATCACCTTTCCGGCTTATTGTGAACTTCCTGAAGTTCTCAGTTTTGACTGTCGCTTGGTCTTTGGTGAGTATAAGTGCATCCATGATTCGGCGACGGTCAAGAAACGATACCGAAACTTCTTCGAATTACTCTCAAACAGCATCAAACACTGTTCTGAAGTCACACGATTGCGCTTGCTGTCCTTATAGCGCCGCTAGTTTCTCATGCTCAAAATATCATGCAGGATATGATATGCAGAATTTGGCTAAATATTTTATAAATCCTAAATAAATTTGTCAACATGAAAAACCAAGATCACTGAATTTCTTTTAATGATTACATTAATGCCATAGGAAAGTTAGCTTTCCCAAGATACTAAAAACCTCAAAAACTTTACAGAATCTTCCTTCAAATATCTATTAATTGGCAATTGCAATGCTTCGACTAATTTAATCTCATATATTTTACAAGAAAATGTTCCTTTAAAAACTAATTAATTTGGGATTATTTTTAAAATTTGGCAGAACTTTAATAGCTTACATAAAATTTTAACAAGTTGAACATTTTGTGACACATTTCGCCCAGCAAAATGCTGACAATTCAATTGAATAGCGAAGGGAAAAAATTCAAGCTACAATTTTTGCCGCGCTGTCATCAAAGTGCCGCCCCAAAAAATACAAAAAAAAAACAACAAAATGCCGGCAAACGAAATTAAAACCAGCTCGTGCAGCTGCAGCAGCAGCAGCAGACCGGGGGGATGAAGTTCAAAGTGCAGTCGAAAAAAATGCAAATATTGTGCATGTATATATATATATATATATATTATAATGTATATAAATGTATGTATGTAAATGCCAATGTAGAACAGAAGCAGCAAATGGAAGAACTATGCTGAGCTCCGGAGCTCTGGAAGTGGAAGACCATGGGACAACAGGAAAAAATGAGCCACAGTTAGCTACGGGGACAGGAGGGGGCCGTTTACTTGCTAAATGACATGATGAAAAAAAATGTTAAAAACAAAAGAGCGATGTGGGCGTTAAGAAGGAGGGTCCCACGGATATAAGGACAGCACGAAGTGGCAATGCTCTCCTTTAAAAAAATAAACTAGAGATAATAATCGTTAAAGCAAAACTTAACAATGGAAGTTTTAATAAAGGGTTGAAGTTAGCTTTGAATAAAAAAAATAGAGAAAAAATGAATACTATAATTAAATATGAGAGAAAAGAAAAGCAAACAAGATTAGCAAGGCAAAGAAAACAAGGAAAGATAAATACCAAAGAATATGGAATAGATGAAGAAGAAACGCTGGATGTGTGCTTTCAATTTGCCAGCTTAGCTGGGCTAATAAAGGGAATAAACTTTAATGCTATTTGGAGATTAAGGATAAGGGAGAGAACATGGAATTTTTAACTTATTAAAGTTAATTTTTCATATAAATGAAATTGTTTCTAGATGACTTAAAACGAGGATTTACTTAGGAAGAAACTTTAAAATCTTTTAAAACTTGTTCTTAATTTAAATGAACTTCTAATAATAAAATCAGAAAGCAGTAAATATTCTATAACAGTTTTCCACATCAGCCAACTATCCCTTGCTCAATCGACAGACCCTCGCTAGCTCTATCTCTGCTTTCCATTTCAGGCGCTCCATCATCATGAACATCAACTCCACAACGCCTTTAACGCGCATCATTGATCAGAATGGTTTCAGATTCCCATTCGAATTGGCCCATTCACAATGCACACTTTTTTGTCTGGTTGCAGGCATAAATTAAATTGTGCATTTCACTGTGCCACCGTGTGCATTGTGCGGGCGGCGCAAAAAGGCGCACAATATAAAAACGCATTGGAGGCCAATAAAATATTGACAGACAGCAAGCCAGGCAATGGACATGAACCAACCAACCAAACCAAACCAAACCAAACCAGGCCCAGCCGCCATCATGGTACCTATGTAAACAAGCTCAAGCGGTCAACCGCAAGACAAACGGTGCGTATGCGTGATACATTGCTGTCAGCCGCGGAGTTCTTTGTTTAAATATTAAACAATCTCCAGCCGTGTCACGTCGAGCCGCAGTAATTGGAGGCTCATTAGACAACCATGACAGGTGACTGAATAACAAAAAAGAAAATGTTATAAAAATCAGAAAACAAACATGAGAGAATTTCATAAGAAAGCTGAGCAGCAGCCGCTGCATAAATTATCAACTCGCGCGGCTCAGCCGACTTTGCAGGCGGCCATTATTCATTGTTGCACATTGACAGACAGCTGGCTGGAGGGTAAGGTATGGCGGTGTGAGGAAGAGAGATTGCCTGAGAATATTTTTGCCGCTAATTGGCAACGCGTCGGGCCATCTCTGCCTCAGTGTCTTTCGGGTGAATGGCGTTCGTTGAGTTTCATCTTCACACAGCTTCAGTTTAAATTTACGATATAAACTTGCAGACTTGGAAAGCCTTTCGGCAGCATTAATATTTATAAGACTTTTGACCTGAAGCAGTTATTTAGGGAGCATGCTAGGTGTTGAGGCTTGACTTTAAGTTTCATTGTATAACATAGACAGATATTTCTGGCTTTTAGACTTGGCTTGAAGTTTATTTGTATAAGGCAGATATTTCTGGCTCTTTGAACGTTCGCTTGCGTATCTCATCTTTAGAAATGACATCATTACTAGCATTATACCTATATAATAATAGCTATGGTGCCTCACAATATGGTCACCTGGAACACCAAAGTTAACAAGCTCTGGCAAAACAGAATTATGGTCCTTAGCAGCTTGCAGACAAAGGAAACATCTGGTGGCATTTTCAGCTCTGCAGCTTCAAAGACTTCTTAGATCTTGGAGTTGAAACTAAGGTCAGATGAACTGTCTATCATTCCGAAGTCAGTAATATATGATATTATGAACCGATTTCAACATCTTCTATATATAAGTAAGCCCCAAGATAAGAAACTTGTATATCAAATTTGAATAGCTTCACAAACTTCTCATTTTCATAGTGAATTTCTGATCATGAGCTGATCATTTCTATAACAGCTAAGTATATGATATGAATGATCCTTACATAAGTATTTATATTATCAGCTTGTAATCAGATACTTTGCCAAAGTTTCACTGCAAAAGCAAATGGATTTTCAAAGGACACACTTCCTTGCAAAGTTTTACCTGCGTTGCGATGATTCATCTAGCAGCTAATCGATGATATCAGCCATTTGGGGGTTTTTCTTACAAATTATTTGACTTGCTTTTACTTTGAAACTAATTTTTGCCCACCCTATGCATGTGTATGCTTGTGTGTGAGTCTCTTTATATCTTTGAATCGCCAGTTGGTTGGTTTGGTAATGTTAGTCAAAGCACCTGCGGCACAGTTTTCTACATTTTTGGCGCTCGCTTCATGCTTTTTTCTTTCTTTTTTGTTGTTGTTGTTGTTGTTCGTCTCTGTCAGTCAAGACTGACTATCTTATCATTTATCAGCTGTTTTGAAAAAAGATCAAAAGCAATGCGAGCGCAGCCATCAAAAGCAGCGCTTGGGATTAGAAAAGTGACAGCAGGATGTAACGTCAAGCTCTTTCCTAACACTGCTGGTGCGCCCCTGTGTACGGTGTATGGTGTATGGTGTACGGTGGTGTGTGCCAGGATTCGTTTAAAGCGCAGTTTGTTATGTGGGTCGACGTTGACTGCCATGCCATTTGCTCAAAATGAAACTAATTTTGTTGATTGTACAGCAGCGAAAAGTGGAAAAGTGGAAAGGATGCCAGCAAAGTCTTAAGGCCATCGACAGTTGATATATAGATGTGAATTTCGTCAGAGAGTGTGCATGAAAATGTGTGTGTGGGGGGAATGCAGCTTAATATCTTATGGACTTGAAAGTAGTGGCTGCTCTTTAAACAAAGCTGCTGCCATTTTTTAACAAGAACAAAATTCTGGGATAGCAGTTAAATGGAAATGATGGAACAGAAAATATAATGCGAATCGTATGGACATGAAGGCGAGTAATTTAGCAGCGATGAAAGCCAATTCAGAGGGGTTTTAGAGATATAAAAGAGTGAGCTGCTTGAAGATGAAGGATGTTGGGTCTTTTTTAAGATTTGACATTGGATTTAACTGCAAGTTTTAATGATGAGTTTGCCCTGAGGTATAGGGGCTCCATAGTAAAATGTACTAATTGGAGAAATCCTGAATACCTGAAATCCCCATCTGAGACTGAAAGAAAGCTCTATACTTTCCTATGTTAAAAGAATATCTGCCCTCTATATAACCTAGAAATGGTCTGCACAGGGCGTATTTACCTTTAGGGTCAATATTATACAAGAGCTTTGGATCGAATTTCTAAGACTGCATTCAGAGTGAAAGCTGTGACGTAGCTGAAGACGAAGCTGCAGCCGAAAGCCATTCGTTGCGATCAAGCGAATGAATGAACATTGGCAGATGATTTGGCAGTCTTAATATATCCTTCATCAAACGATCAGAACAATAAATAAACAGCAAGAAATTCTGCTTAAAAAACAGAGCGGACAGCTTGCGTTTTGGGCTTCGTCTTCGCCTGCCTACATAGACACATTAGATTGCTCTACTCCAAGCAAATCTTTAGTAAAAGGCGAAAGATTTATTCGACACTGAAGAGAAGCCAGAGTATGGTTTCTTCTTCGCACTTTCTCATCTTCAGCTTCAGCTTCGTCTTCTTCTTTTTCCTCGTCACCGCGTGGACTCTGATTGCAGCCTAAAATTTCTAAAATCTATGGCCAACATTTTCATAAGCGTGACTCACTATTGTTTACCTTTCCTTTGTTCCCCACCTGCACCCTTTCAGCAGTTTATCATCATTTGACTATATATGAAGGTGTGCATCGTTTCCATTCATTTAGCTAGCAATGTCATCCCTTTGTCTCCTGGCTTGCCATCGCTTTTCATCAATCAACAATACATTCTATTGACCATTCCAACATCCTCTGCCAGCATTCCTTGCCATTGTGCCTGGATCTACTTTATGCACAATGCTGTTTCATTTTATGACATTTTATTAGACCAATTAGATTGCATTGTGCCGCTTGCATCTGCCAGCCCCCTGCTTTGGTATTGTTCTGGGCTCAGCTCATTCACACCTATTCGAGTGGGGCTTCTTTTGTTAACACTTCCTTCTTTTTTCGAACAGCTCTCGCACCTATTTTGCCTGCCGAGTGCTCAAAATTTACGGCTCTCGATTGTGCTTTAACATTCATACACTGCCAGGCAGTTGGAGTTGCTGAAGCAGGAGCTGTGCGTTGTGTGTGTGTTGCCATTAGGACTCCTCCAAGCTCATAGGGGGACACTTCACTTGTAGCACATTTTTCAAATGTGCAACACTTGGTGGCGCCAGCTCGAGCTGGTGTTGTTGCTGCTGTTGTTGCAGTTGTTGTAGTTGTTGCCATGCCTGGCACACAAATGACATTTACATTTTGAGCACATAATGTTGTTGGCTCTTTTTGTTTTCATATACTCTGCATCCCAAAAAGGATTAAAGAGTTTTATACATTTTGTGATCTGTATGGAAAAGTAGACAAAGGCTTAGGAAAGTGTAGAAAATGTTATAAATCCTGCTAAGGCAGGTCAGAGTCGAAGCTGTGTTAGTGAAAATCTTGACAAATTGAGCAAATTGTCTATGAGAATGAGTATGTGAATGCTCTGATGAGCTTTATGGGTTCTTGATGCCAAGAAACAGTCATAATTCTCAGGGGTACGTGTATCCACATCAGAGAACTTGCAACAAGGGACCGACCTTCAGCAGAAAGTGCGCCTCTGATTTCTTTTGTCAATGAACGTTCAGATCTTTGCATTTCAACGAAGCCCGCTTTCAAACAGTCGCTGACCGAAAGACTGTTACCTTTGGTTCCATTCTCCATCCATCAAAAAAATGTCTTCTTGAGCACTCGGCAATGCAGAATCATTAACATGTTACATCTGGTCAGAGTAGTGACTATAGCAAGATTTCCTCTTGAACTAAGAGCTAGTTAATTGAATGTTGATGACGAGAATGAATGCAGACTGAGCTCATAGATAAACGGTGACTTTGCAGTTCTCTAAATGAGTTCCCAAATGAGTGACTTCTCTACCAATTGTGGCTATATAGAGACATACCTTTCGATACTATAGCTATAGCTATAGCATATCAAACAGTCGACCAGAAGACTAAACCTTTTGCATACCAATTCATAGCTGCTGTTACCTGTGTAAAGGACGAACTCTTGGCGCTGGCTGCTGGCTGCTGACTGCTGTTGGTGCTCCTGCAGCTTTAGGTGATAATTGCATTCGGCGTCGAGCACTCAACAACAGCAAGAACAACAATAACCAGTCATAGCTATAACAAGAGCAACAACAACTACCATAACAAGTGTGTCCTACAATCACAATTTCCATGTTGTTGTTGCTGCTGCTGCTGCTGCTGCTGCTGCTCTCGTTGCCGAACTAACAACTTCCTGCACTTGGACTCGCAAAAAGTTGCATTTTATGGCTTTAATTTGTACAAACTGCATCCGCATTTTGTGATAAATGACACACTTTGGTTTGTGGCCCAAAAATGAAATTAAAGCCCAGCCTGCTGAAGCTCAATCGTAAAGGTATTAGGGCCGCTTGGCAGGTAAAGTCGTTTATCAAAACGCAGACACTCACCAACTGACCGATGAGCAAGGCCGCCGGCGTCTCCTTTTTCATGCTCTGGCAGGCAATAAATTTAAGTCCAGCCAAAGAACAAAAGCAAAAGGGAAATCCATATAAGAAACCACAGAAAAAATGCCATTGAAAAGGCCAGCAAGGCCTATTTCAAAGCAGCCTTTTGAATATGCTGCCACAAAAAGGCCAAAAGAAGAAGGCTTTAGTCAAATGCAAAGACGCTTGTAGAGATACTTTATGAGAGCAACAGCAGAGGCAGCAGTTAATGATGAAGATGCTGCTGATGATCAAAGCAAAGTTTATTGAACAAAAGTTTCTTAGAGTGAATGGCAAAATGGAAGAGCACAGGCGGAGCACTCCATGTCAAGTGTGCATCTAAATTGAAAATGAAAAGTTTACCTCAACGAAAGAAATCAAAACTTGGCATGAAGACTTTAATATTTTTATAAACTTAGATGAAAGTAAGGAGATAAATGTATAGGTTTGTAAGTGATGAAAGTGAGATGCACACTTAAAAGGTTTATAGCTTTGATGATGCATAGAAAGTTTTAGGGATTACAAAAATGTGACAAGTTTGGAAAACAAAGTTAAGAAACTATGAATGTAGAGGTATAAAAAGAATATAGGTTTTCACTTGGCAGCAGGGAGCAGGATGCAGATGTATAAGGAAATGTCGAACTTATAATCAATATGTAAGTATAATGCGCTTGGATATACGTTTTGCTAACTAACTCTGGTCATGACACAGAGAGAAATGGATAGTTATTGAGTTCTCTAACAACAGAAGTCTAGGGTAATTTGATTATATTTGTAATTTGAGAGACTTTAGTTCAGTAAATCTGAAAGATCGATTGATTTGAAATATGTAAACAATACAGTTTTCTTATCTTCTCTAATTAGTCACATTATCCTGACAGGGATGTCAATTCAACCCAAGCTATCAATATTGTGAAGTCTTCCGATAATGTCACTTCCGATATTTCCACTCAAATTGGCTTTAAAGATGATAAGGCTGAACCATAAATCTTAGATTAAGATCTAACTGAAGAGCCTAACTGAAGAGCTACTTCTCAGCTAATATAAAGCTTACAACATCAGAATCTGTTTCTCTACCAAGAATCTGTTTCTGTATCAACGTTTCCCAAGGCGGAGTTAATGAATGTAAAGTTCTTCCAGACTCAAAGCAAGCTTCATATCTAGAAACAACATATTATACTGGAAATAGAATAATGAAATTTGCAACACCAATTCAAGACCATGACTGCAGCAAATGAGTGTGAAAATGAAATTTCAATTATCACAAAACCAAAATGTTCTATGAAGAAAAGCAGACCCTACTATAACCCCCAGCCACAGTATCTAACACATCACCATGGGCAGCCCTTCACTAGTTTTTGTAGTGTTCCTGGCCCTAACTCTTTCTGACTATAATACAGTGGATGCCTGTAAGTACACCAACTCCGAGTTATATCAGACTATATATCAATTAAATTTCCTCAGCAAGCTGTTCCGAAAGGCTCGCTCGTCTCCATCAACAGCCATCTCTTGGTTGGTCGGACTTGGAATCCTGTAAACGTGATAACTACAGGCAGATGATGGAAAAGATTGTTCAGCGTCAGGCCGCCAGGGCACCAGACAGCCAACAGCCAAGTGTCTCATTCTTTGACAAAATCAAATACTGGGCTTCCTTTATTTGGCAAATATTCCGTTGGTATTTGAATTTTGTGAAAAAATAAAAGTGTAAGGATGCGCTTGAAGAAGCAAGTGTTTTCATAATTGTCATTGCTTTGTGCTACAAAGTCAACTGCTGTGTTGCTTTTGTGCTCTGCTATCTTCTGTTGCTGTTGCTATTGCTGTTGCTTTATTGTGCTGCGCTGTGTTGATTTTCCAGACAGTCGCACACTGCATTCCGCAATTTAAGTTATGAAAAACGTTTTCAGTTCAGTTTTCGTTCCATTTCGATTCGCAGCGCTTCACTGTGATGTTGCTGCTGATGCTGTGATGTTGTTCCTAGTTGCAAAAAAATTTATTTGTGGCTTTGTTGCTTTCTTAAACTGTGTATGCACTATGGGACTTCGATGCAAATACAGAGTTGAATTTTCAAATAAAACATCCTAAATGTTGATTTAAGATATTGAAGAATTTATTATATAGAGAAAACTTTTTTTTTGGTTAACAGATTCAAAATTGTCAGTGATTTGTCAATATATGTTTATCTATATATTAGAAGTTCATGGGACTTTGTGTTTTGAGCATCTCACTTTATATAATGACAGTAAAATGATGTTGTTTTCTTTGTTATACAATAAAAAGGGTCAAAAATTGAAGCTTCAGCAGACTCTACAGACTGTTTCGAGACCAGCCATGATCTTTAATGGCTCAGGTTGGTTATGATGTCATTATACCCTTGCAGAAGGTATTATAATATCGTCACGATCTTTGTTAAGCATAGAAAGACATATATTCGACTCGATTACTAATTTGCAAGTCGCTGTCAATGTACAACAGACTAACCCTAAGCCCTTTCAATAGGCGTTAACATAACAGACGAATTAACATAGTTGCGGCTGAGGTTCACATAACAGCTCAACTTAGCATTAGCAGAGCATAGATTCACATTCTGCAATCACTCTCTTCTCTGAGAATCTGTTATGTGAGTGGCTAACATTAGCTGATATTTTATTGAATATCACTGTCAACTGCTCTCTCTCTCTCTCCTATTGCTCTGATTACAGTATTTGCCCACACCAAGTGCCGTACTAGTTAGATCTCTCTAAAAAGTCATCAGATTCAACCCACTGTGCGATATATAGATCTTGTTGTTGCCTTTGTTTGTTTTGTTCCCCAGTGCTCGAGTGCCTGCCCCCCTTTTGGCAGTATTGTTGTTACTGCTTTGTTTGGCTTTTCATGCATTTCATATTTTCATACATATGAGCCCTTGGCAGCCATTGCCATAGCTCTACCTCTCTCACTCTCTTTCTCTCTCACTCTCCATGGCCGCTTTCCATTTGGTTTATTGCGAATTTTTATTGTTTTTGTGGTGGTTTATGGAAATGCAGCAAACGCCAGCAAACGTGCCATGTAAATATTTGCCTTTGTAGCATTTATGCTGAGGCAATTTTCACAGCCACACACAAATACTATCAAAATGCACACACACACACACACATGCACACACACATACATACATAATTTCCGTTTAAATATGCACAAGAATCAGCCACGCTGTTGACGAGTTCACATTTCCATTTCAATCAGCTTTATGGTGATGTCTCTCTGACAAGGGTATAACTAAAGGATAACTGCAGGATAACTAGAGCAAGACATCAACAATTTCAAACATGGCGATTGCGCCTTTCCAACTTTTGGCAAACTCTAATAAAATATTTAAGCAAAGACAGGCTTAAATTGTATTAATTTCAAACAAAAGTTAATTATACAAACACAAACAGAGCATTGGCAAGGCTAAGCTCAGCGGGGGAGGTTGTGGTAGGGGGGGTTATACGAAACTATTAGACTAATGGGCTTTGCATGAAATTTTGCCCAGGCCGAGTAGGGGTCCCAAAACAAGCAACAACAACAACAACAACAAAACTGCACTAAAAAACAAAGCGTGTAGAAATAATGTGCTAAATGAACAAAGCAAGCTTTCCCTAGCTCTCTCTCTTTCTCTGGGCTTGTGTGTAGGCGTTTTCCATACAAATACTTGCAAATACAAATAAAATTAACTAAACTCCAACTCAAACTGAAAACTGGCAAAAGTGCCAAAGACCAACAGCAAAGTTTTCAGTTTGGCAAAAAAGCGTTCAACCAAAAACTAAGCAATAATTAAAAACTAATTAAATGGGCGGCTGCCGGGCAGCTTTGACACACACACACACACACACACATTGGGTCCAGGGGTTGAGGGCGTGTCAAGCTGTTGTTAAACTTAATTAACTTAAGGCCAGCCAAACAGCCAACAAAAACAACAAACATAATAATAATAACTCTATGAAAAGTTCCACATACAAGCACATCCACACATGGCCATGCTTATGGGTCGTATGAGTAATTTAATCATGCTGTTGGCTGTCGCTGGCACGCAAAGTCTTTTGTTGTCAGCCAGAAAATGCAATTTGTGCCACAAAACTAAGCAAGAAGAAAAGAAAAGAAAAAGCAAAAGCAAAAGAAGTTTAAAAACAACTAGATAAAAGTCAACAAAGCTTATTTTTCCTGCTTGCTGCAGAACCTCAACAGGATGAGCTCTTAAGATTTCAAAATATTTGTGGTTGTGCACAAAGTAGAGTCAATATGAGATTCAGTTAAGGAAAAGTGTGGCAAGATACACATATTAGGCTAAAGCACAGTGGTCGAAATGAATATTAAGTTTAACGTTTCAAAACAAATAGGGAATGTAGGATGGAAGCGGAACAGAGGAGAAGTAGCAGAGTAGCTTATATTGTATGATCAAATCGATCTCTGTGATACTCTAGTCCTCAGATGTATATTTCTACCCCTACTTTCAATCATGTACAGGGAGATTCATCATCTTTATTTCCCCCAGGAGGCAGCTGCATTTGATTCTTGTGGCCTTATCATTTGCCATACAAATCCAGGTTAGTTTCCTGGAATGAACTTTTAGTTTTTAACCAAATTGAACTAAATTTGTTATGTATGACCAACTTGGATCCAGATCAGAGAACTATATCTTATAGCCTTCGTGGAAAGTCATCACACAGCAAACAGTTGTGAGCTGCTTGCACTAGCGATGTGTCTGAATCAGGGAGAGATGGAGAGGGATCGAGCCTTTATTTGCGATCAAAGCAAAGAGCAGAATGTTATGTCTCCATCTCTTTTGGAAGGCTTTTTAATATTGTTTATTTCCACATTGTATTACCACAAACAACACCCAAAGTATACCCTCTCTATTGGACACGCTTGTGTTGCTGATGCATTCGTTGCACTTAATTATGATTGAATATGCTTAAAATGCAAAACTTCTCAAATATAAACCTCACTCTCTCTTTTACTTAAAGACCAAAGTCATGAAATTTGGCTGGATAATGAGTCTTGTTTTGATATTTATACTTTACAGCCTACAGGAAGTCATGTCAGGTGAGCCCAAATTGAGTTTGTTTTTGTACTCAAATCTAACAAAACATTATTCGATTTTAGCTAAAAGCGAAGAGAACAATTCCTGGCGCAGCTTGGCAGATACTTTTCAGACCTTTGCAGATATATCTCGTACGGCACTCAAAAAGGATAATCATTTTCCCAATAGATTGGGTTTACACAATTGATAAGTTTAGGGAAAATGAATAAAAATCTTAATTAGAAAAGAGATCTCTCCAAATATAACAAAGTTATATATACTTCTGTTGAGTAATCGATGAACATTTAGTTGTACGCTTTCTAACTAATTTCAACATTGTGTATAATCTCTAATCTGTTCTCACTGTGTTTATATAGTCTCTTATTATGTTTAGTATAACTGGGCTGTTCCTCGCTGTCAAACTGGAGGCTGAATAGTCACTTAAGCTTATCTGCTTTGCCTTACCTTTGGTCTGAAGTCTGAAACTGAACTTCAATCGCGTTCAAAGATAACTAAAATTTCGCTTTTATAGTCTACTATTGCTGTGTCTAGTCTATACTTTCTGTTAACAATCAGATATACGGACGTATATACTTTCCCCAGTCGCACTAATATAAGCTTTATAGACCTAATAAATCTACAGCAGAGAGAGACTATATGGCCATGGCTATAATAGCTTAAATTAGGCGTAAATGAAGTGGGTGAATGGAGACACAAATGGGTCTCAGCTCACACAACTGTAGCCATGCTTATGTCAGTTGACTTGCCTTGGTCTAAAGTACAGTATCAATTGCAGAATCCTTGTTTGCTTTTATGTCTATATACAGATACTTTTCATTAACCTATGACAACTTTATATTAATAATAGGCTTCACTTTTCATTCAACTCTTCACCTGTATCGATTAATGAACAACAATAACTATACAACTGCCACACAGAGATTCCCAGCATATTCTCCAGAGCTGATTGACATTGCCTGTTCCTGTTGCCTGTTCCTTTGGGGCAACAAAAAAATCTCATATTGTAGAATGCCTTTGCACTGACAAATGTGGCTTGCTTTTGGGCAACTTTGCATTCTCTCCGGATTGGATACCATCTGTACTCTGTTCAGTTGCAGTTGCAAAATTGAGTTGAAGTTGGATTGGCCTCTCAGCTGATGTCTGTGTCATTTCATTGTCTGTCTCTGCCTGCATGGGAGCTGATAGCAGGCAATAGTCAGTCAATGAATTGCATAGCCATTGGCCACACAATGGACTCGGCTGGGATTCTGTAGTTGAGTGGCGGCGCATTGTGTTGTGGCAAACTCTGCTTTCATATGCTTAATTGAAAGGGGGGTGGACGAAGGCATAGAGAGCTGAACAATCCACAGATATGAACAGGCAACTGAAGCAACCATTGATTTGAATAATTTCAAACAGTTGCAGCCGAAAGGCAAAGTCAAAGCTTAGCTATCAACTTTAAGTTCAGTATCACAAAGGCAAATGGCAGTTCAATTAGGCTGAAGCACATATCCTTTTGCAGTTGCTCATAAAAGTAAACAAAAAAGCTTTAAGGATTCCAATTTGCAGTTTTTGAACTGTCACATTCAACCAGTGAACTTTCCATATTTCATACAAATTCCTTCATATTTCTATCCTAATAAAGTCTTAAATTTAAATAATAAAACCCTGAATTTTAATGAAATTTTCGGTTTTGGAATTTCTTTTGGGGTGTTTGGAATCGTTGCTCAAAATGTCTGCCCTGCCGTGGCCTCTGGCTAAGCTTTAAATAAATTTAAGTAAGTGCTTGGCTGCGGCAGCTCGGCAGGTTTCTCGTAATTACATTTTTAATTAAAAACTTTTGCGGCTTTGTTGTTGTTGTTGTTGTTGTTCTTGTTGTGTGTTTTTTAGTGCGGGTTTTTATTTTATTTTTATGCTTTTGTTGTCTCTGGCCATTTTCGGTAATTTTTGTATTAGAGCTAAATGTTAAATGACCAAAAACCGAAATGAAAGCCATTTGCATAAATTTTGACTTCCCACTGCAGACGCAGTCGGACTGCATTTGCCACATGCCACATGTTTTACATATACGTAAGCTCACGTGCGCCACACACAAGTCTGCAATTGCTGCTAATGAGAAGCAAATCCTTGGGCGATGGAGCACGAGGAGCAAGAGCAGGCAGGAGCAGGAGGAGGCAAAGTTGTTATGCTGCTATGGGAATGTCAACATTTCTCTGCATAGATTAGACCTGGGTCCAGGACATGGGTTAAGCTATTGTCCTGCTGTTCGTAATATGTTTGTTTGACTTTAATCAGGCATAAACAGGCAACTGGCAACAGTTCACAGGACGAGAGTCCACAGGGATTTTGGACGGCGAATTTGCATTTGTGTAAAGCAGAAACTGACCTTCGCTGATCCTTCCCCTTACCCTGTTACACAGATAATACATTAATGTTTGACTTTAGCTGATAAACTATGAAGCGCAGCAAGCTTAGCGAATTGACAAGACTGGGAGAATTTTAACTAAACAAAATTCCAACTTTCCTATAGAAAGTTCATTTCGGCCTATTTTTTTTTTATAAAATTTTCTAAATTCCTTGAAAAAACGAACTAACATGGCTAATAACACCGACTACAGTGCCGCCTTTGCCCAAATGGATACGAATGGCGATGGGTCCATTACCATTGATGAAGTCAGCGCTTTGATGCGTCAGGTGGGCCACAAAACCAGCGATGAGGAATTGCAGAACATCTTCAATGCGTCCGATACGAATAAAGATGGTGTGATTGACTATGAGGAGTTCTGCACTCTTATGACCAACTTTGAGCAGGAAGAGGAGCAACAGCTGCGGAAATACTTTACTCTATTAGATCACAATGGCGATGGCTATTTAAGTTGCGATGAATTGCGTCATATTATGATGGAGCTGAAGCTGCACACTGATGAGCAGATGGTGGAGGGAATGCTGCAGGTGGCCGATACAGATGGCGATGGCCAAATAAGCTGTGCTGAGTTTGTGGCCATCATGAAGCGGTCCTGGTCGAATTCGTTGGGCAATTTCAATGTGGAACAATAAATAGACATTTGGAAGGCCAATCTTTAGGCAAAGTAAAGGATTTGGTAGTGTTTATATGAGCTGGCGGGATGGGGCATTAGATTTCTCTGAGAGTGAAGTGAAGGTTGATAACCAAGATTGATTTGGGATGAGATTTTGAATATGTTTTGTCAGCATATGTGGCTAATATGGTATAAGGTCAGTGCTCAGATTAGGACTCACTCAAGGCATACTTCGTAATCCAAGGGAACTTTTGGAGCCACTATTAGATGATCCTCTATATAGGTTGGAGCTGGCACTTAAGCTAGCCTAAGCTTTAGTCAATTGTCAGCCATTTTAAGCCTTTGCGCCAAGATAATAAAGGATAATGGTGTCAGATACATATTATGAAGGGAAAGTTCAATAGAAACGCGTTTTTCTGCAAAACCAGACTAACTCCAAAGATAGTTAGTTGAGAGGACTCTCAACTCTGCTTCTTTACTCTAAGCCAAGCTTATTTTACTCAGATAAAATCACCTTCTCATAGTTAAATCTTAGTATAGTATATCACACTACAGCCTATCTGGCCTATCTGGTGCAGAATCGTTCATCTTTTATCACGTTCTCTATTCCTCATGTTATTCCTTGTCACATTTTGAATAACATCATTCGACCTAACTTCTAAATTCTAAATTATTTCCTTTTTTTGGACTAAAATCTCATCAAAATTCTTCTTCCCATCTACCTAACATGGATGAGTTTGACTTTAGTACACCGCCACCAGAGCAGCGTGTTACCATCACCCGTAGCCATGGTCTAAGCGATGAACAGGTCAAGGATCTAAAGGAGGCTTTTTCCCTTTTCGATACCGAGAATACAGGCATCATACCCATAAAAGATTTAAAGCATTTGATGCGCGCTGTTGCCCATAATCCCGCAGAAGTTGAGCTACAGGACATGTACAACGAATACGATCCGGATTCGACGGGTGAGCTGCTGCTCAACGACTTTCTGGTCATCATGTGGAAGCGTTACAAGGAAATGACGCCCGAGGATGAGGTTATATTGGCTTTTAAGGTCTTTGATAAGCTAGAAAATGGCTTTATAAGTGAGTCCGAGTTTCGGCACATCGTAACCAATATGGGTGACAAACTGACCGAAGATGAGATTGAGCAGATTATAATCGATGCCAACTCGGATGCCGAGGGTCACATAAACTATGTTGATTTTGTGACTATGATGTCGGAGCGCTAGGCAGGCCAGGTGAGTTGAGACACATCAGATTTTGAGGCATGACTTTCAGTCTCTACTTACAGTCCGGCTGACAAACATCCTCAAAAATCAGCTCCTCAAAACAATAAAAGAAAATTATTGAAAATTCTACAATTCAGCTTGCATAAAACTCAAAATGACCGTTGAACTAAGCGAGGAGCAGATAGCCGAATATCGAGAGGCCTTCAATCTGTTCGATAAGGATGGCGGCGGCACCATTACCACCCGAGAGCTGGGCACTCTCATGCGCTCGCTGGGCCAGAATCCCACTGAGGCCGAGCTGCAGGATCTGGTCAATGAAGTCGATGTGGATGGCGATGGTGAAATCGACTTCTCCGAGTTCTGCTCCATGATGTCGAAGCAAATGCGCGATACGGATTCCGAGGAGGAGATGCGCGAGGCCTTCAAGATCTTTGACAAGGACGGCGATGGCTTCATATCGCCGGCTGAGCTGCGCACCGTCATGATCAATCTGGGCGAGAAGATATCCGATGAGGAGATTGATGAAATGATGCGCGAGGCTGACTTTGATGGCGATGGTCTGATCAACTATGAGGAGTTTGTCTGGATGCTTAGCCAGAAGTAAACAAGGGACAAGGGAGACTACAACAAAGACAACAACCAAAATCAAGCTTTAGCCAATATGTGCGGTTACAAAAATTAAAGTTTCTCATTCACCAGCCGTTGCTCAATTCTACCAACTTTGGTTCGTTGGGGTTGTTCTTCATTGTCGCCACATCATCAAAGAGCAACATCATCATCACCAACATCATCATAGTTGCTTCTCATATTTGCGTAAATTTCATGCTACGGTTTTTGTGGTCGGTTTGCTTTGAGAAAATTTAACTCAACTCCAACGACGTTCCCACCTCAGTACTATGCTGGCTTTTGAGGCAACTTTCAGCTAAACTCTCAACGTGGTTTTCACCTGCCTCTGTGTGTGTGTGTGTGTGTGTATATCTATGTGTGGCTGCTTGGATAGTTGGGCTGTATGTTGGTGCACTGCCACCTTTGTGGTCGTGTGAACAATTTTCCTGTTGCTTAAATTCAATTTGCTTATGCATTAAAATTTAATTTCACTGTGGCGAGGAGCCCCGGCTTCAGCTTTGGCCTTATGTTCCACCTGGCTGGCCTTATAAATATTTCGAGTGGCTTGCAATTTTTGTGCCCTGAAGTCGTCTCTGCTGTCAAAATGCCAACTTTGCTTAATTGAAACAGAAACTGCCATGTCGGCCAGCCATTACAAGATGGAAACTCTAAGAAAAAACAAGAAGGACGAGCACCGAGCCGAAACGAGCAGATTTCAATTTCAGATGTGATTTCAATAAGCACTTGCACTGGCATAAATATAATGCATATTGTATATACTATAGACTATATACAACCACATGGGTGTCGTCATAGAGGCACATTCAACGCTTTAGCTGTGAGGAGGCAATGGACAGTTAGCTATGTGAGCAGAGCCTGGCATCAGGACAACAGCTGACACTGGTGCTGTTGGTCAAGCTGACTTGAAAAGGAAATTGAATTTGTGTGCAAGTGCAAGTGATGGCTAGTTGAGAAGGGGGAATGGGAGGAGAAAAGTGAAAGAGTGTGTCTGAAATATGTACTTACACTTGCTTATGATTGAAGTCTTAAAGCTAATTCAAGTTGGGGTTGCATATGGTAGATCTAGTTCGTAGATCTATCTTACCAGGAACTTTATCCGCTGAATATTGAGCTGATTTTGCGAGATGGCAAATCTAGAACCATTGAGATAATCTTTACTTAGTTAAAGTCAAAGTCTCTTTTCATTTCAGTTCTGTATGTCTGCCTGTTTCGTAAGCTCTCTTCCCGGTAATCTGATAGCGACCCTCCAGGAGACAGCCATCAGCAGCGTAAACTCCCACAGTGTATGAGAAAATATTGCGAGTATCATGATAGTATAGGACCTCCATATCCTTGCGAATCATATCGGAGGCTTCTTGAGCCGCAAAGTGAGCTTGCGTTTGCGTATCAGCAGCAGCGCCAGATGACGTGCAATCACATTGCCCACCCTCATCAATGCCTCATCAATGCCACCGATGACCACGTTGATGTAGAGCTGATTCACGCGAGAGCGACGCGAATATAGCACAACTGTCATCCACTTGGCCAGAGACTTGGGCTTCGTATTGATGTTGTCATCGCAGCACTGGTCCTCAATCATCTCTTGATCGAGGCTATACTTAATAGACTTTATATCGGCAAGGTAGCCATCGACCATACTGCAGCCGATCTATCAGGGATTACATTTAGAGTCAATATTTGTGACTTGCTTGGCAACAACTACTGATGGATAGGCAAGAGCATAGCCAGCATGTTCCAAAGTCTGGACTAATCCGTCTAATAGGGGGCCATATCAATACCTTCGGTGCCACCAGTCATATTCATAGTAGATTTCGAGTTGTAGGAGGACAATGTCGAATATTCAAGCAGCAGAAGAACTTGGATTCAGCTAAGCTCACCTTTATGTCTACTCATGCATAGGATTAAGTTTTTAGGCCTAAGATTCAAATAGCAAAGAACCAACTAATTTAATATTCTCCGCACATTTCCAGTTGTGGCTTCCTCCCTGCCTCTGCCCATCTTCCACCCATCTCCTTCACCAGCCAGAGCATTTCCACTTCGTCTTTTTTACCTTTGTCTTCACACAATTTTCGTTTAGCACTGAGAAATTTTAGGTGCACATCGATTCTTGCATGTTTTTTGCGGTTTCCACTATGCAAACCTAACCGCAACTCCCACAGCTCCGCCAACAACACCTACACCACACCTGCACTTACACCGACACCGGCATCGCACCGGCAGAGTGTCATTTCGGACACTTCTGTGCAGACACTTGGGCACGCAAAAACCTGCATGCAAGTGACGAGAACACGTTGACGAGAAACATGGACACAGGACCTGAAGCTGGAGCTGGAGCTGAAGCCTTACTCAGTCTAGCATGACAAATGGGCAACAAAAAAAAAGTGGGGGAAATGCAGGCAAATGAGTATTTTCGTTTTTCTGAAGAGCACAATTTGCAGCTGGAGGAAACTTTGACCAACTGTGGTTATGCCGGTTGTTCCAACAGTTGCAGCAGCTAAGTGGTAGCTGAAGTGGAAGTTGCAAGTATGAAATGCCACAAAAAAAAAAGAAACCTCAAGTTCCGAATTCCAGTTAAATCCGGCTATATTAAGCGTACGCCTAGTTGCGGTTTGCCAGCTCAGACAAACAAAAAAAAAACTGCTCTGCTTGTACATCTTTTGGTCTAAAGAGGACAACATTGCGATGTCATGCCTTGGACAGCGGCTCAATCAAGCAACCAAAATCCAGGGCTTTGGACAGGCGAACGAACGAGCGAACCCTTTTTTCTTTGGGATTAACAGATCAAGGCACAAATGACCCAAGCAATCGTCTTGGGGATTTTTACGCTCTCAGCTGCCATTTCGATAAGGCTTGAAGGCTTATCAAGGCGGCAGCCGGCACAACTTTGACGACCCAATTAATTTCCCCTCGAAAGAGTGAAAAGAAATGTCAGGCAAGGCAAGGAAAAATAAAGAAAAGCTGTAGCAAAAAAAGAGAGCAGCCATGTGCATTGTGCGGGCGCGGAGTGGAGATGGTGGTGGAGGTGGAGATGGAGGCTTTTGCAAAATGTTGCGTTAAATTGTGCAGAAAAGTTATGCCGCCCCACTTTTTAGAGCCGCCCACTCACTCAGTGTCTGCCTACTACTGCTGCTCCTTCTCTGGCTGCTCCTTAGTGAACTTTGTTAAACATTTCATTTTCTGAACTCTCCACGTTGGCTTAGCAAACTACTTGAAATGTAAAAAAATGTTTGAGCAGCGGCAACTGGAAAGACGGAAAACTTGCAGCAACTTTGAAGGTTCACGTAATTATGCGCATTACTCCACCGGCCCTCGCCCTCCAAAGCAAGCCCTGTCGCCCTCATATTCCACTCCTGCTGGCAGTGACACTGCTGCTGAACTCTATTGTGCCTTTGCCTGCCCAAGGCTACCAAAATCCGCATCCGCGCCAGCTGCAGACGGGTCACAGCCACACCCAGCACAAACGCATGAGCATGATGCATAACAACTGCATGGATCAGGATTCATCTGGCGGCGGCGGCAACAACTGTGGCCTTAGCCTGACTCGTGGCAACTCCAAGCAGACCGCCTCCAACATTGCACAGAAGGCCGCCCAAGAAGCTAAGCAGGCGTCGGATACACAGCAGCCCGCTGCAGAGGCTGCTGCACGACAGGTCAAGGTCCAGCTGGCCGAGAAAGCCATTGCCGCTGCCAAGGCAGCGGAAGCAGCGCTGGCCGGCAAGCAGCAGATTGTCGAGCAGCTGCAGGAGGAGGTGCGCGAGGCGGAGATTGTGGTCCAGGAGGAGAGCGCCTCTATGACTGGCTCGCAGAATAATCTAAATGCCGCCGCCACGGCCGCCAAGCAGGCCGTAATGCTGCTGCAGGCACTGCAGAATGCCATCAAAATAGCTCAAGAGAATGTGGGCAATGCCGAGACAGCGGCCAACGGTGCCCAGCAGGAGCTCAGCGAGAAGGTGCAACTGGTGGACGCAGCACGCAATCGTGTCGAAATGTTGATTAGGCAACTGAATGCCGCCCGCATGGACTATGGGAATACCAAGAAGGCGGCGTACAAGGCGGCCTGTGCGGCGGCCGAAGCCCGCCAGAAGGCGGCCAGGGATCGACGCTGGACGAGTAGAGGGGAAGGAAAAGCAGGGTTGCAGCCAAATCAGCAACAACAGCAGCAACAGCAACAGCCGTGGGCAGATGGGTGAAAGATTTTATATTTTCTTATTTATTTGCATAATAAAAGCAAGGAACATTACTGAAGAAAAACGTAAATGAATGAAGAAAGCAAAAACATTTAGTGTTAAAATTTGTGTTGTCCAAAAAGGGAGAAAAGCAAACCAAACGGGCGGGCACCCTTCTGCGCGTCTCTGCGATTTGTAATGTATGTTAAAAAAAGGTGGAAGTTAATAAAAGTTGAGGTCGAGTTATATCATGAAACGCTGCTGGACGTATGGATCGTCAACGTCAGTGAAGAGGAACCAACGGAATTGGCCGGGTCTTCTGCCAGCGAAAACAACCTGAATGGTGCATAGTGCATTGTCTGCATCTGTTATATGCTTAATATGGGGGGAAGCGACTTGCCTCCATTGCTCGAAAACATTTAGAAGTTAAGGCATACCTAACAAGTTCTCTGATAGACCTAGAGATTAAGGCTCTATCCACATCGACTGCTCAAGTCACACACTCAAGTCCACACTTCCCAGACATAACCGAGTCTCTCTTGCCCAGCGGATATCGGGCTACTCTAGGTTTCCTAACAGTTACCTAGCCAGACTAAGCCTATATTGCGTAGTTTCTAAGTTTCTTAGCACAGTTATCTAGCCATAGTAAGCCCCGATAAGCGCCCACACACTACGGCGGAGCTTTTTAAGTATTCCTCTCTCCATTGTATAATAAAATTTGCACACAGTTACCTAGCCAGAGTTAACTACAATCTTCTTCGGCCTATATACGATTGTGTAGACGTCCCCCAATCTGTTAGAAAAACTTCATCATCATCAGTAGTCTCACCACCTTGTCAAACTTTCCCAATTTGGAAGAATAATATTATAAGACCACCAAATGGCCGTTCATAAAACTGTCAAGCGGAGTTTAATTTGAATGGAGTCTAGACACACAATCCTTCACTAAACTGAGCGATGGTCTACTACAGGCCAAACTAAAGAGAGAGAGAAAATCAGAACAAACAATAGAGGGCGGAACTAATAACCTAATATAAAAACAAGACCTAAATGGATACCACGCCAACAGCAAAGAGGCGTGGCATCCGTTACCGGATATCGGCGAACCGCGGCAACCAGGCATACCACTTCTACTGGGTCCTCAAATTATTGAAAATCGCATAGGAAGGCAGTGTGCTGTGACCGAGGACTACCAACTTTTGAAAAGCCAAACCGCCAACGAACCTGCCAACTTTTGAGAACATTTAAATTCATTGTGATGGTATTTTTCTTGACATTGGCCAGATACCATATGGTAGGTGAAACACGAAGTTGACAGTGTCAACATGAATACCGAAAAATACCAAAACATTCATTCTGGCGAGGAGCAGCTTGGCAAGATTTTAAAACAAACCCTCAAAAGGAGAGTCTATATACCAAATTTGGTAACTCGAGCTCTTATAGTCTCTGAGATCTAGGTGCTTATATGGACGAACAGACGGATATGGCTAGATCGACTCGTCTGTTGATGCTGATCAAGAATTCAGAGTGAACTGCGAAGGCGTCACCCTCAGCAATGAGACGCGTGTGACTGGACTCAGCTCGTTCGAGTTGGACATCACCATTCCCAATGCTGGGAGGTAAGGTGCATGGCTGTGGTAAAGTCAAGGTTGAGATGCAGGAAAAGAATAAGAAGAGGATCCAGTACAACCGTCGCTTCGTCAACATTGTGCAAGACTTCGGCCGTCGTAGATTGCTTTTCGCAGTTGCCGGAGATGATGTTGATGATTTCCAACAATAATGCTTGTAAATATTTTTATAAAGTAATTAACAAAATCGAAGATTTAAAAAATGTTCCGAAAATCGTTTCCAACTTGTTTTCCTATATTTAAAAATTTCAAAAAAAAAATGTTTAAGAAATATTATTAAAGTCTGAAACCTCAGGGGGTTTTTTGCAGTTAACAAAGTTAACAATAATAAAAAAGGTCAAACAAGACCAATTGGCTTGTAAAATAATTTGTGTGAAGCCATTTCGTTTTAACTTTTGACTGAGTTTTCTGTGTCAGTTTTTCACATGGCCCACAGGAGTGGAGTGGGCCACCTGGCACATTAGAAAACTTTTCGCCGCACATTTTCAATAATGATTAGTTTCGGGTTTGTTTTTAGCCAAACGCCCCGAAAAAAGCCATCAAAAGTTTAAAGCTTTTGTTTCAAAGAAAACTTTTGCGCACATGAAATGGCAATAAATAAAATTTTGAAGTCCCATTAATTGGGGGCCAAGAAGAGCCTTGAATGGAGAAATGTCGTTTGGTCTGTGAAAACACTTTATGGCAAAAGCTAAAGCCCCTGACGATTGTTTGGGTCATTTGTGCGCTGATCTGTTAAGCCGCCAGAGCGTTGCAAACCAAAACAAGAAAAAAAGGTTAACCCTGTTGTTGGCCATGTTGGATTTACGCCTACGCCTTTGATTGAGCGGCAAGTTTTGTTTTCGCCTGGCAGGCCTTAAGCCGCATGTGGCCTAAATCACTGGCTGGGCACTTCCCAACCAGCTTTTCCGCTCGTATACAAATGCTAAGCGCACAGCTAAAACAACAAGAACAACTGCAACCAAAATGAAGGCAGCAAATAACAGCAGCAACAATTGCCAAAAGTCAGAACAACAATAACAGAAGGCACAATTACACTTGAAGATAAAAATATATGAACGATTAACCAAATTTTCTGAACATACTCTCTTCTCCTCGCTTCCCAATCGGGAACTCCATCATCTCGTTGACAAATCCCAACCGAAATCCAAACAAAAAGTGACACTATAAGCTTAAAGAAGGCTATGACCCAAACAAAAATTCCAAATATAATTAAAGGACACTAGAGAGATGTGAAAACAATAGCTTAGAGAAGGCTTCTCACAGCCCAAACCAAAACGCCACATACAATAAAACCACGCTGGAGATAGAAGCGCAAGTTTTCTTTGTCCTTGATAAAAACTTTAAGACTTATAAAACCCTAAGAAGTACCATCTCTTTTCATAAGAACTTTACAGCCAGAAACATCATTTCTATAGCAACTTCTACAACGATTTTGGCTCACATTCAGTTAGTTAACATTCTATTTTCTCAGTGTATAAAATGCGGGCAAGCCTTGTCACTCATCAGAATAAAGTGAAAATCATTCGTTGAGCAAGCCAAAAACCAACCCAAACCCAAAGACCAAAAGCGTTGCCACATTTTGACCGGAAAATGTATTCATTTCAACACTCATTGTGTGACCGTTATTGTGTGTGTGTGTCTGTGTGTGTGTGTGTATTGCATATATGTTTATGTGTGAGTGTTAATGTTGGTCGCTCGTTTCCAATTTGCGTCCAGGCAACAAATCAAAACAAATGAAATCAATTCCATGAAGCAAATCAAATTTCATGCGTATTTCGTCGCTTTTTTCCTGTTTTTCTTTTGCTTGGACAATAAAAATTCGAGCCTCATTGAGAGGAAAAAAAGGCAAAGCGAAACTGAAACCGAAACTGAAACTGAATAAAATCAAAGCCATTGCTATTCCAGACCATATTTATGGTGCTTCTATTGGGGATAGTCAAATGCGGCCAAAATAAGCGTCAAAATTGTAGGCCTAGCTTTTTTTTATTGTTGTTCTTGTTGTTGTTGTTGGCCATAAAAATGTTTGGCAACAACATAATTTGTGGACTTAAATGTGGGCGTGGGTGTGTGTGTGTGTGTGTGTGTCTATGTATGTGCTTGTATGGATTTTTGTGGTCTCGCATGCAAATAAAGCTAAAGCAGTTTGCGAGGCAGCAGTTTGCTGAAGGCTTTAATACCCTTTGGATATGGTTTGGTATATCAATGTTTGCTTAAACTAATAGGATTTTTATAGGGAATATTTAAGGATACATAGTGTGAGGAAGGCTAATGTTAGACTTGGATCTCAAAACAACTCGATTACTGAAAGTAATACGAGTGTGAAGTGCTCCAAGGCGGCCATCAGTTCTGGTACCAAAATGAGATCATAAACCAACAGAAGATAAGTCATGGTCAATCTGAAATGCTTCTATATATGCGATTGTTCCAGAAAGTACTCTTAGTAGCAAGGGCGCAGCCAGCGGGGGTAGGTGGGGCCCCCTACAAGTCTATTTTGAGTATAAATTCACCACAAATTTGCCTAATGGACAAAGCTGGCTACACTCTTGCTTAGAAGCATAACTTTAGTGTTTTCTATCCAAATCAGAGAACTGCAGCGATGAATTATAACTTCTAGTGAACTACTGATATCTGGGGTGTAGTGTGTTGTTGTCTGAGTGAACAGTGGTGTGAGTTGTTGAGTGTGTATTGCGATAGTTTGAGTGCCAATAACAGCAAGGCTGATCCAGCTTCTGCCAAAGGTATCTGATGGCCATTGATAATGACAACAAAACGATTCAAAGCTCTCCGAGTTATCGCTTTTATGGCTTACGATGTCAGCTTGCCATTTCGCCAGTAAAGCGGGAGAAGCGGGTCTTTAACTCAGCCCGAGTTGACTGCACTCTTAGTAGTGCAAGTCATCACCGCAACAAGTGAGAGAGCGAGTGCCAGTGCAATGGTATTGGCTAAATTAGACACCCTAGCAGTACCTTGATCCCAATCGTCTTGCATCCATGTAGCCCAACGCCTGCCAACCAGATTTTATCTACATCGGTTATGTATTTACAAAGTGAATGATATATAAGCTTGGGCATGTCAAAGCTAGCCTTCCCTTCCTCGTCTTTTGCATAAAGAAACCATCAACGATGCCAAGGCATTCCCACCAATCTGCACCACCAATTTCCTGCCTTTGCAAACTTCATCACATAGTTATAACACTCTTTCCTTATCTTTCCATATCAGGGTATAACAATAGCATCGAATTTTTGAACCAAATTGACTTTTAAGCAGAAGTTTCAGCGGCTTACTTAAATTTTGTTTTCTTTTTTTCGTTCGTTAATTTATGCACCACAACTGGCAGCTGCGTGGCATCCTCCAGGGAATCATCATCAGCATCGTCAGCGTCAGGCAAAAAGCACACAGAGCATAATAATAACTGGGGAAATCAGACGCATCCGCTGTACCTGTACTGTATCCCATAACAATGCCTACCAGCACACCTGTATGCCATTTTGATGATGTCGATGTCGATGTCGATGATATTTGCGCATTAATTTCATATCATTAAACATTTGCCCTGCCATATTATATATTTACAAAAGCGCAGAGAAGGACACACAGGATAGAGGATCACACTGGGCGACGGAATTCGCCAATTAATTGGGAAATGTGTGGGAAATGTGTGTAGTGAGGGGCGGCAGGTGGAGCTGGGTGCGGGCTAAGCGTTATGTTGCCAGTCATATTGAAATTGAAATTTATGCGAATGTGCCATGGCCAAATGTGTTTGTTTAGTTTAATGACGGTTATTACATAGCCACTGATTAATTATTGTTGTTGTTGTTGCTGTTGTTGTTGTTGCTATTGTTGATCTACTTATGGATGCTGCTGATGATAATGATACAAATGGAGTAAACATTTGTTGTTGTTGTGGCTGTGGAAGTCATTAGCTTGATTAAAGTTTATGAGTAGGCAATATGAGATGATGAAGTGCGGGGGGGCGGTGAAGAGGTGAAAGGCATATGTGTGGAAATGAAGCTAATGTGGATTGGTTAGCCTAATGGTAAGCAGAGTTGTGTGAAATGTAAGATGAATAAAAGAAAAGTGAATCATTCAGAGGGATTACTGAGTCACATTTCAATAATGGATAAGCTGGAGTTTCTAGGATATGTAGGAAAATATACCTTTACTTTAGCTTACAAATCCTACCAAGCTCAGCCAAATTGACCTTCCTTTAATATTTCTCAATGCCTTATAACACATCTAATCATATCTACAACTTTTGTGGTTCCTAACCCATTCTGGATGCCAAAATCAGAGCTGTGCAGCCTCAGTTGCTGTTGAAGTCCAATTGAAAATCTAAAATAATAAACACAAATCATGCAAAACTGTAACTTTCAATTGCATTTTCTTTTCAATATTGCCTAAAACCCCATAAAAACTTTGCCCTCAATTATAAATGCCTCCCAGCTGGCCAGCTGTGGCACACATAACTTCCATTTTCTTAAACGAAATCTGCAACTATTTTTGTTTTTAATTTTTCCTTTGCTGCTAAATTTTAATAATAAGAATGCCAAAAACTTTTGGCCAACCAAATGTTTGCCAGTTTCCCCAGCTGAGAGTTTATAAAACTAAAAGCGCAAAAAGCAAAATTAATTTACAGACAGCGGCAGTGTCAGGGGGAAAGTCACGGAGGTTAGATGATGGCCATAAGAAGCGTTAGCGTTAGCACCCCCCACATAGCCATAGTCGCCGACGCCGCCAAACTATGAAAACTCATTTAACTGCTTAAAAGACGTGCAGAGCAACGAGTTGACAAAAGAAAAACACGCAGAGCAAAATGCAAAAGTTGTGTTGACATGACCTGCTAGACTTGCACCTGGCTGCTGCTGCTGATGTTGCTCCTTCTGGTGATGCACAGGATGTATTGCAGGAGACAAAGTGTTCCCGCTTTGCCATTGCTCTTACAGAGTGACAAACTTCGCACGTTGCACAAAAGACGGCGACAAAACTTCAGCAGATTGCTTACCAACCCAATTCCCCTCAGTCACCTCTGTAACCCTACCCCGGAGCAGCACCCTTGGACTGCAGTCAGCCTCATCCCTTTTGCGGCTGCGTTTTTTATGTGTAACACAAGCCCGGTACTTAGTGAAAAGTGAAAAACCAGTGTTACAATGTTGAGCTTTTAACGGTAAATTGTTGCAGGGAAAAGACAAAACTTTTCCTTTTTCTATTCTATTTTTTTGTTGCTTGCAAATGAACAACAACAAAGTTGCCGCGCTGAAGGAGGAGAGCAGGGAATCGAAAACTCGTTGGCCTGGCTAACAAAATGTGTCAAGTAAGTGCAATGCTTCAGCTGGAAATTTATGCAAAGTACACGAGTTTAGGGCGCTAAGGTGGGCAAGAATGTGTGTGTGTGTAAGTGTGTGTGTGTGTGTGAGGAGGGGTAGAGTTAGGTGGACCAAGCACTCGTGTATATTCCCTTAAGCATGCCAAGTGTATTGTAATTTCAATAGAGTTGGCTTAAATTTCAAGCTAAAACTGAAATTGCACTTGCAAACAGCAAAATAGAGGGAAAATCTGAGGTTTGTGGAAGTTTTTATACCCTACATAGGCACATGTAGGGTTCCAATTTGTGTGGGGAATAGCATGAGCGAAATACTTGATATAAGTCAAGCAAGCGCGAGAGATTGCCTCATCTTAATTGTGGTTGCCTCCTATGCTTTTTGAAGAAGCCTCTTTATATGAAGTTTCAAGAAGTCGAAGGCTTATACCAATCTGTCCAGGAAGCTTTTCCCCGCCTTCAACCTCGGCCCTCCTTTCTTTGTCTACTGAAATATATCCATCTCATATTGCCAAATTCATCAGTTAGTTTACATACTCCTTGGCCCACCCATATACTCTAAAATTCTACATAGTTTGAAGTTTGCCAAAAAGTTAATCAGATTTTTTTTAGCTATACAAAACTTTTAATAAGTGGCAAATGCGGCGTCCCTATTAAATATCACCAGCAGCTGCAAGATTTTATTAAAGTCTTCAACTGCTGGAAAACTAGCTGGGGAAAATAATGTTGAAATGGCTGGCAGCGGTGGCAATCAATTGTCCACAGAATGTCGACAACCACATCGAGCTGGCAAGCTGATTGACGGCCTAAGCATTGCCTCTGGTAGTATGGTTGCTGTCCCTGTTCCTGTTCCTGATTCCAGATTCCTGTTGCTCTTGCGCAGCTCAGCAATACGCCAAAATGAATGAATGACATGCAAGTCTGTTGTGGGCGTGAGCCATTGGTCCGACATTTGTTTGATGGCAAGGCGAAAAGGAAACCAGCCAGCCCGCAGCCTGACAGGGCACATCAGCCACCCCAAAACTGACTACAATTGATGAAATGAGAAGTTGAGAAGGAGTAGGAGCAGGAGCAGTAGCAGCAGTAGCAGCAGCAGCAGTCAAGTCAAGTCAAGTCAGTTCTGTCACTTCAGAGCGGGCCTCAATTTGCTGGCTGACTTTAAGTAGCCAGCAGCAGGAACAAGGAGGAACAGCAGGACCTGCTACTACGAATGTTACTGCAGCCTGCAAGGCAGTGGGATTAGAAGTGTTTATGCAAATGCGAACAACTTTGAGTGATTGCCTGGCAGGAGCGCTTAAAAGACAGGAAGTTGACTTGACAGCAACGTGAGCAGCTCTCTTGAGCAGTGAAAGCTTAAGCGGCTAATGGCATAAATCCATTTAAAAATGCCAACAAATTGAATCGAAAGCGATTGCTTAAGATTTCACTTAACCGACGGTTTTGTTTACTCAAAGCAACAGAGAAAATAAGTAAACAATTTCTTTTGAAGAATACTTCAAAATAATGTTTTTTAAGAGAGCTTAAGTAGAGGTGTGATCGCACAATGTGAGAATTACAGTGGAATTGTTAACTAGATGATTTACCCACATAAGGGAAGAGCTTGACATATGGAGCTCTTGGAGTGTAGAAAACAGTTCCTCTTCGAGAGTAGTGTTTTCCTTACTTATTTCTCCCTTTTTCCCTGCGAATTCTCTAGTGTTTTTACTCTCTGTCGTTCTAACTTTCCTACGTCTTCCCCAGTCAGCATTTCGACTCTCTATGCTCTTGTTTTCTTGTCTTTTTCCTTCATCCCAATTCAACTTTCCGTTTTCCCGCTTCACTTCTCTTACAATGTAGACTTGCTGTTTTTCCTCTTCACTGAACAGGAAAGACTCATATAATATGTAAAGCAGACACAGATTACACAGATTCTCCTGATCTATTCTCCAACTAAGCTGTAAGCATTTTACAGTGATCGCTCTAGAAGCTTTAACTTAGGTGACTATACAATACATAATAAGGTCAAATAGTGGGACTTTTTTAATCCTTTAAGGCTTTGCATATAAGCCAATGGTTCAGCATTTAGTGATTTAATATATAAAGGCTGATATTCATGCACGATATACATACATATATGAGGGATTGACTACTTAGAATATGGCTCTCATCTTTGGCAATTGAAATCATGTCATGGCTGGATTGATGATTGACCCATTAGGCAAGGACTATGCCAGCCACTTTTGGCAACAGTTTTGACCCATAATATCCATAGCCAGATAGGCAGTATTCCAAGCACACTTGAATATGGCAGGGATATCTTTCCCCAGCCAATTCTGTCTGATATTGTTTTTATTCTGCATAAATTTATATATTATATTGCACAACGAAATTGATAAGCATATTTCTCCCGACTATGCAAATACGTGTGTTAAGTGGCACGCAATGACAGTCTCTCTCTCTCTCTCTCTGTGTTTCTCTTTATTTCTCTTTCTCTGCTGTCAGGTTGATTGCCGTGTAAATAATGCGTTTAAAAACGCCCGCGTTAAAAAACGCATCGCGCTATCGCATTTGTTTCCAGCCAATAAAAATGTCCGCCATTGTCAGTTTTATGCCAGAGTTTTTTGTGCGGTCGTACAATTTCGGTTGAAACGCAATTAATTTCTCACACATTTTTAAGTGATTTTTGTTGCACTTATTTCAGTTGTTCCTTTGTTAAACGCATCTGTATGTGTAAGCTTAACCAAATGCAATTTCCGCGGTGGCTCACATTTTTTATTTTGCGGCCACATTTAAAAATTGTTAATTCGCGCAATTCAAATTGTTTTCGCGTTTTTCTTGTAAATGCGTAAATGGATTTTAAGTGCCATTTGGGCCAATTGCAGTCAGTTTGTGGTGGCTTTTCAGCACTCAAACAAAAGCTTTAAAGTTTTTAAATATATTTGACAAAAGTCTTAAGTTGAGTTTTACCAGAAAACTGCCTTTAAAAAACATTAAACAAATATTTAAAAATTTTAAAATATAAAAGAAATCATTAAGAAATTTTAAAGAAATATTTAAAAATATTAAAAATATAAATAAATTAATTTTTAAAAATTATTTTTAAAAAAATTCATTTGGCTACTTTTTGTATGGTAAATTTGCCAAGAGCTTACCCTTTCCCTCAGTGTGGCTTTGTTTGTGTTCAATTATAATTGCCAGCGCCACAGTTTAACTCACATTGGGGCTTCGTTTCAATGCCCCATTACGAAAAAGCCAATGCGAAAAGCAAATCAAAACGCATGCAAAATGCTTGACACAGTTCCTAGTTTTGCTGCAATCTTTGTTGCACCATCAACGGCCAAAACCAAACCGCAACAATGCAAGTCCTTGGCAAAAGTATTTCACTTTCACGCCGCAGCCACAAAAGTCGAAACCGAGACTTTTTTATGCCCAGCATCCAGCACCCAACACCCAGGACCCAGGCCAAGTGCATCAACAGATTTCAAGTAAGTAATTGCTGCAGTGCTGCTCTGTCTGCCGGCTGCTGCCCTCAGCATCTCGATTTCCCTTTCCCTGCCTCCTGTGTCCTTAGCGGCAGGGCTCGTTTTTCAGTTGCTAGCAACATTCGCTTAATTGTCTGCAGTTTTCTTTTCAACAGCTTTGGCAAACTTTTTTTTGTAGCCTCCTTGGCCCCCCAGCGAGGCAAGTTTTTGCTGAGCTTTAAAGCAAATCAATTAAACTGAGCTAACCGCAACTAAAGGGGCTGCGGTTGGGCTGAGAGTTTTCAAGCCAGGGACAGCTCTAGCAAAGACTACAATTTGTTCGAAAAGTGGGCCCTGCTGTGGTAATCATGTACCAGCTGGTCTCTAATGGGCATTAGATACACTTTAGTTGGCATTTTTTAAGCCAAGGTCCCAAAAAGTAGGCAATAGTTTTGGCATTTTCAAATTCGCCTGAATGAAATTGCTGATGATTCTCAATTAATAAATCTCAATTCAAATAGAAGAAAAGAGGTCAAGAGAGAAAGTCTACTCGGTCTGAAAGCAACAGTAATGTCAGTGGCTAGACCAGGATGGAATCAAAGTCTCCTTTTCCTGGGAACTGTTTTGATTTAAGGCAGAGATGGGCTCACATATACCATCATATCAATTCAACATGTGTGAGTACAGGCCATTTACTTAGCTGAAGTCGCATGGAAAGCAGGAGACAAACTACATTCAAAGAAGAACCCTAAGTTGAGCAGGAAATTTGAAGAATATTTAGTTCGCATTCGAAGAAATCTCTGAGACGAAGCATTCTGCCCGTTGGACCACCAACGCAGGCTTGCCCCCTCTCTTTCTATGTATCTCTTTCTGACGCATCGCTGCGTGTGTCATGAAAATTAACACAAATTTGAATGTTAACCAAATGCAGCGAACACACTTTATAGCAGACAACCTTCACCTCTTCTGGCATTCAATACTCACTCTATGACACCCTTTAGACTTCTGAAATCTGCTGTAAATTACTATAATTGTAAACGAAATTAACAATTCACAGCTAAATGTCCAGCTTAGTTGCTGCAATCAAAACTGTTACGCCATCCAATCAAGGACAATCAACTTACAAATCAAATATTCAATACATTTCTAACTAACATTGATTTGCCCTGACGAGAAATTTGCCATTCGTTAACGCAAAACGGTGGCCTCAGGCAGGCTGACATTTACCTGCATATATAAATAGCCTGCCATTAAGAATGTTGCAGGTTGCACGTTGCACATTGCAGGTCCTCGGAATCAAGGTTGGGCAACACTGCTACTGCTGCCGCCAACAGCTGACGTGGTTGTCGCTGATTAATTTATGCCAATATGCAATTTTCACACCAGCGAACTGCAACGAACCAGCAAGCAATTGCAATGACAGTTGAAGCGCATAATTGCATGGCCATCGAAGTCGTTGTGGATAGGGATGTGGATGTGGATAGGGATGTGAATGTCGATGCCAATGTCGTGCTTATTTATGGCATTCAGCTGGCCTCCGTCACTGCGATTCCTTTGACTGCTTGTGTGCAAATTAAGAATGAAAGCAGAAAGCCAACGTCATGGAAAATGCCTTTGAATGCCTGAACTGGAACTCTCAGCTCATAAATTGACCTGTCAGCTGGCATATAAGTTGCATAATTTCATTAAAACTCACAAGATATATGAAATGCCCAAAGTGCTTTTTATTCATTTGCCACAAATACATTAAGTGTTTTAATAGGTTTCAGACAATTGGGAATGAATGTTGTAAGTATGTTATATATTAATATATATATGAGATTTTCTATTACGATGTTTGAATACGATAAACTATTGAAATTTCGAAGAGGATTTTCTGTAAATAAGCTGTGAATGTTTGACTGAGTTCAAATATTTTAAATAAATCAGTAATGATCCTGAACTCAAACTATCTGCAATTCAGTAAAAATCTACATGAAAGTTCTACCTGTGTAAAGAGTCAAAAGTAGAAGGACAGTGACAGCTTCTGTGTATAAAAGCACGGACATAAGGCACATTTTGCCCTCACAATTACTTTAAGCAAATTTGTCTCTCCAGGTCCAAATGGATTTGGCTGTACAAGTGCACCCGCAGTTGCGGCAAACTCTCCAATTCAATGTTACATAGTTTGCAAACAATTCTTTCAAAATTGCGTTCTCTGCCATAAAAATAGTATGAAATTGTTAAAAACTTCACCATGAAAAGAAATATCTGTATGTACTCACAGGTTTGCACGGAAATGTAGTTCTTTGCAGTGCTCTTTGAGAGCCAGCAAAGTAGATAGCGTCTCCTTTCTAAGCTTTGGGATAGGGTGATTAGGTAGTATTCCCTCGAACTCATCTGTTCCGGCAACCCATTTGATCAGGTAATGAGGTGTATCTGAGGCCAACGCTATCCACTCCCGATTCTTTTTTAAGAGTCTGAAATTTACAAATGATGAGGTTGTAGTCAGTGTAGGGAAAACATAACACTCAGAGAACTTACAAAGTTAGGTTTCCCTTAAGTTTATTTGATATCGCCATACGATCCTCGTTGGCTTTGGTAAATAAGCTATTTAAGCAGTGGCGCATGTTGTTGATCTAAAAAGTAGGAGAATTTAGAAACAGTTTCTAGAATTCTAGCTTAAAAATCAAAAACTTTCGAAGCCTTTCAAACTCACCAATTGCATATCATCCATGTCAATCTGCACATCCAAATCCAAGACGATATCATGTCCTTGATAATAGGGTTTGCTTGTGATAGGATCACAGCCAAGTCCTGCCAGGAGGCCTACAAACTTGGTATGTTCGTCATTGCATTGGATCTGGCATTTGGGGCTGAACAGCAGAACCATTAAGGCGGCAAATCCATGGAGGCTGGGCGTCTGGGTAGTAAGGCCTGCAATCATATTGCTTCTCTGACTCTCGCAAACGGATGCGGCCACCATCATACGATTGAACTGATCGTGTGGATCCGCATCCAGGAGGATATGATCATTTGACTCGTTCGCAATTTTAACATTCATTGAGCGGCCTGCGTGCACCATGGCGTGCAGAGTGGTGACCTGCGGGCTGTTGGGTCCGTAAAGGTTGACAGACCGCTTACACAGACTCATAGGTGGAGCTGGTAGATCCATATCCTGCGGCAGTCGAGAAGCACGCAAATAAGCTTCATTGACCTGAGAGCGCTCTGTGGATGACATAACTTGGCCACGTCGTTGGCTGCGTAGCCGAACGTCATGATCTTCGTAAGATGCTAATTCTTCGTCGGAACGACGGGCAAGGCCCCGGTCGACCAGAATGTCGTTGAGTGTTCCAATCGGGCTGTGAACAAACACTGACGCCACATCACGTACTAGCGAAAATACTTCAATCTTGAAGCGACCGCTTTGGGCCACCGAGCGGAGCATATCATTGGCCATGGGTGGCCAGCAGTTGCGAATGCTAGTCATGGGTGCTGGTTGCACCAGGGCCAGCCGACACTCGAACACAGGTGGTGGAAAGTCCTTTTTCCTGCAGGCCATACGATCGCTCACAGAATGTAGTTGAAAAAAGAACTGGTCACAACTGACGATCTGCAGAAAGCCATTCTTATAAGGATAAGTTCAAAGCTAAAAGTTCAACACTCGCCTGGGTGATTTTGCCTTTAAGGAACTTGTCAAATACAGAAGGCAAGGACAACTGGCGCATATGTATGGGCTTCGATGGCGGCACCCATTGGCATTCTTTGATAATGCCAATACGTTTTTCCTGGACATAAGCGATGGCCTCCTCTGTTCTGCAGGGGGGTGAGAAGATATATATGTTATAACCAATGACTTCAACAGGACAATATATAATAACTATAAACTAACTCCATGATTTGTATGGTTGATCTCGTAGACATGTGGATGACGGCCTTGTAGACATCGCTTGGTATGCGACCTGGAACGGGAACGGGCACGGGCTTGTCTTTATTTCCATTCTGCTTGAACGTGATGAAGATCCTCTGAGAGTCTTTCGGAAAGGTGACCTCTATATTTTCGGGTGGAATCTCAGCTGCTCTAAAGAGCCCCTTGATGCGACTCGAATAGAGTTCGCCGAGGGAAGACGTCTCAAAATTCGTAAAATATAGTGTCCTTAAGGGGTCCCGCCCTTCCAAGATACGGTTAATCTCTTGGCTACTCTCGAATTGAGATCTGCTGCTCTTGGTGAAGTAGTTTGGATAGAAGGCGCCAGCTATGAGCACTTTAAGCAACATGACCCTCTCACTAGCATCCAACTGCTTGCAATTCTCAGTGGGCATGTCCAGCAAATGTAGATCCTTGCAACGGTCTCGAATATACTCCACTTGCAAGTGCATCTCCTGCATAGCACGAAGTGAAAAGCCAAAACGCTGGGACCACATGCGGGCCGACTGCTTCATCTCCTCACGGGCAAGCATATTTAAATAGAACTGGGGAGAAAAAGAGCTAAAGACTTCCGATCAAGCCAGCCCACTGAGCCAACTTACCTTATACAAATTATAGTTGGCCAATAAGTCGGATCCGGAACCGTCGGCAAAGATGAACTGCATCCAGGATGGATTAGGCTGAGGTCGGTTGCGGCCGCTTCTTTTATAAAATGCCCGAGCACCAAATCCAGCAGCTATTCGATTTGCCGATCATTATACACCATCATTATATATCAAATCCAAACAACTCACCTAAAATTATGGCATCCTCCAAGCAGTTGAACGCATAGCCCAAAATAACCAGGCGACCTAAACGCACATCCACGGGCAGTTTGACCATCAGCTCCCCCCAGCAGGTTAAGTCCCCATCATCATTCTTGTACTCTCCATTCACTGTTGGAAAGAGGGCGCCCACCTCCTTGAGCATGAGCACCGTGTTCAATACATCCACTAGATTTGGCGGCGATATAGCCAGCGCCAATAGCTCAACAGGTGGGCTCATGCCCAACTTCTTAACATTTAATATGCAAGCTCCAAGCGGGGAGCGTTGCATTTCCGGAATGCCAAAGCATTTCATTTGCTTCGTGTAAAAACATTTGTCGACCAGGCGATAGATTCTGCCACCACGTACACGTCCTAAGCGTCCGGCACGCTGGCAACAATTGGCCTTGGAAGCCCATGTTAGTTGCAATTGTGAAAAGTTAGTCGAGGAGTCTGTGATAAGGACTTTTGTGAGACAAAAGTCTATCACATAGGATATGTCCGTAATGGTTATTGAGCTCTCCGCAAGGTTAGTGCTTAGGATAACCTTGCGGTAGCCAGCCGGCGGGCTATTGAACGCATCATTTTGGTCTTCTTGAGACATCTGCGCATGGCAGTTAACAATGTGTATAAGCAACTTGCGGCTGTCCTTGAATTCAGCTTCAATTATATCAGACATGGTCTGGATTTCATGAACGCCCGGCAGGAAGATCAGTACAGCTCCAATACGCAGCGCCTCCTGGTAATCCGCCTCTCCGTTGCTGCGCTCTGTAATGTCTATATCCTGAAGTATTTGGAGAACAGCCTGGTAATTCTCCTCTGCAACCCAAGGTCTATCAAACGACATGGTATTAACAGGCCAATTGATATGGCGCAACTGATCGCGATACACTTTGACCAGTGGATATGGGTGCTCACGGCTGGCATTGATAACTGGCGGCTTCCAGTTCTTGGTGGCAAAGTAATTCATAAACTCGAACGAGTCTATAGTTGCAGACATTAGAATAATCTTCACATGCGGCGAATTAGTTGCCATTAGGCGGCGCACAACAATCAGCAGGAAGTCCATGTCCAGCTCCCGCTCATGCACTTCGTCAAGCACAATGTGAGTATAGCGATTCAGAGATTTATCGCTGACGAGTTTGTTTAATAGGACACCTGTTGTACAGTACAACAGACGCGCGCCCCTTAGATCGGTGTGTCGATGCAAACCCACCTGGAAATTGCAAACAGTCCCAAGCTGCCACTGGCGCTCCTTGCACACCCGCTTGGCAATCGATATGGCTGCGATACGGCGAGGCTGTGTCACAACTATATTACAATATCGATTGCTTTTAAAGGCCTCATCCAAGATATATTGCGGCACCTGGAACAGAGCATGAATATCTTGAGACTATAAATTCCATAAATCGCTACAGTTTTCCTCATTTCCATTTGCTTCTTTTTAATTCTTTTCAAAGACCATTCAAAGGCTACTAGATTTGAGCTCCAGTGTCATTGGGCGATGTTAGTAGCCCTTGAATTATAACTCCATTTTCGTTCATAAATGTCATTTAAAATTTTATTATTTACACAAACACTTTTTTGCAAAACTCTTTCACAAACACATTTCACTTATACTTTTCCAATGCTGAAGAAAACTCACCTGTGTGGTTTTGCCACAGCCCGTGCTGCCTTTAATAATCACAACTGGATTATTTTTGATGGCCCTTAATATCTCCAAGCGTTGGCCAAAAATCGGGAAGTTGTTATTACAATGCGTTTGAGATTTATAGGTAGCGGGGTAGGAGGCATCCTTACGCAGTACCACACGTCCAGCATTTTTCAAAGACTACGATTATATAGAAAAATATGGAAAATGAAAAATCCAAGCACATATATGTAAACCTCAGACATGCACATGTATATCGCACTTACATTGAATAATTTTTCCTTTTCTTTTGCCACCATTTTATCAATATACTTGTTATCCAATATTGGCTGTTTATCGCCTTTGTTGGGCTCCTCCGTTTCCCACTCGGGAGATTCAGGAGTTTCACACAATTTGTCAGACATTTTTTCTTTTTTTTTGATATTTTATCACAAAATCACTTAAAAAAAACCCGATCCGAACAATTTGAACGTTTGCCAAGAAGTGACTTGAAATGATTCAGCAACTCTCTGATATAATCGAAAAGGCTACTTGATTTATTTTAGAAACTAAGTTACGATATTTGTATATAAGGACATTCAGCTTGCTTTGTTTTTCAAAGTTTCCTATAAATTCAAAAAATTTAAACCGAAATCCTTTTATAAAACTATCTCATAAAGGGAAACCAACTATCTATGTGAAAATCTCTAAATAAGTATGTAAATTCTCAAACTCGTTAGCTAAACAAAAATCATAGCATACATTTTGGGGCAGAGTTCTGCTATGTCTGTCTTCATTCGTTCCGGCTGTCCAAACCTAACGAAGATGTCATTGGACAATTGACTTGACCGACTAACTACCGCTCATCCCCCCCTCAACTTCTTGCTTCTCGCCAACCACTATATGGTATGATCTTTTGATATGTATATGTGTGCAATCAACGTCAGACGGCGTCAGCTTGCCTTCAAATCTGATGGATTGCCGCTTGTGGGTGTGTGTGTGTGTGTGTGAATAACTGGCATTCCCTAATAATAAGCTAAACATTGCCGGCTGTTCGTGACAGCTCGCGCTTGTTAAACTCAAACCGCATATTGTATTCGTATTTGGTTTCTCTGTCCCTGCCAGCTGTTCAAGAGACCATGAAAATTGTAAGCCTTTTGCCATTTAGGCTCCGTTTGCCCTGACAAATGATGTTTTAAGGCTGCAAAAACAAAATAAAAAGTTAACTGTGTCGGTTATATTTTGATATTTTATATTTCTACGCAACATTTTTGTGTATTTATAGCCAGAGGGCTTGTGTTAGCAAATGTATTTCCTTTTGAAATTGTATACACTTTTGGAAAATGATATTATAACTGTGTGCTCTGCGTCGGAATGAAAGGAGCAATCCATTTTGCCAGGCCTATATGTATTACGCCCTTTACACTAGTCTGAACCTGAAAGTATACGACATTGCGTTCGAGAAATGTGCCTGGATGGGATATGAAGTTTTCCTGCATTAAGTGGGAAAGATAGTTATCCAAATTAATCCAACTTATTCGGAGTAGTTTGAAAGCAATTGGTTTTAATATTGTTTAGTAACATCTATGCTACTTATCTGCTTTCGAACTTCAAACTAGACTAAGCCCGCTTTTGCTTCTATTCTGCTAAAAGGGGATATTGAAGAACAGAAATTGCATACTTCCAAGAGCTTAACCAGATCGATATCAACGATACCATAGGTCAAAGTTATGATAAAGTGATGCTTCATCCAACCCTATAACTATGTTCATATATATTTAATATTTTTTAAGAAAATAATACTATTTAGACTATAAGAAACACTCTGTCCGTTTTAGCTAAGCCGAGTTTTATAAAGGGCATTATAACTGCGACTTTGCTTTACTCATTTCCTGTTATATTTCCTTGGAAATCAATCCAGGTCAGAGCCTTGACTTTGTCATACATATGTGTATTAATGTGTTTGCCTTTAAAGCCAATTATTTAGGCCAGTTTAAGAACTCAACTCTAAACAAAAAGAAACTCAAGTTTCAGTCTCAAGCTGAACTTTTCAATCAACAAAAACTACGCAACCTCTTAACTCTCCATCTCTCTAGCTGTTCTTCAGCCTGCCTGTCTTTTCTTTTCACAAGTTTTTTGAGATTTTTATTTTTTTAAACGCTGTCCTTGGCCGTAGACATTTGCCTTGCACTTGAAATTTGGGGCAGCAATCTGTGTCCTTAGCCTGTGCTGGTCCACCATAAATTGTATCTAACATCTACATAAGCCAAAAGATGCTGCATATAAGCATAGCTTTAACTGATATTTATAACACCTAACGGCTAATGAGCAAAACGTGCTGCAAGCCAAGCGCCATAGTGTTGATTCCGGGTACGGATGTGTAACATTCTTGTTGAAACATGAATATGCAAAAACACGAAGAAAATACATTAATTAAATTTTGGGCGAAAAAGAAGGCACAAAAACGTAACTCTTATTTATGGTGAAAGCAAAATGGGAGGTCCTTGCGGGTGAATGTGTTCTATAAAGAAAGAAAGCCAGTTGACTTGAGGCTAACATTTCAAGCATATGTATGAGTGTGAGTGTGTGTAATGGAGCTTTGCCATTTGATTGAGAATTATGTGAGAATGTATTGAGGTAGGTAGAGTTAGCTCAAGCCTCAATTTCTGCATAAATGAAAACGCTTTGCTGCTGCTGCTGGTGCTGCTGCTACTGTTACTGCTTGAGAACGAGGCCCATTAAAGCATAATCGTCTATCACAATTCAAAGTGTTCTTCGTTTGCATTATTTATTAGCCCGTTAAACCAAATAATAATGCCTCAAGGCAAATGAAAATTGCGAATATTAGAACACAAAAGATAATAATATAATGAGGGCGCAAATAATAAACGCAAAGGCAGAAGGAATTCAATTATGTGCGATAAACAGCCTTCATTAAATATTAAAGTGCTAATGGCAATGAAATAAGACAGCAGCCAGATGAAAAACACACAATGTGGCCAAAGAAAAACAAAGGATATCTATGTTAGAACGAGGCAATCGTTGTCCAGGCATTCAAAAGAAAAAGACATGGAAACTGAATGAGAAACACCAAAGAGTGGGCAATGCAAAGGAAACAGTTCTAAGCAAATTACTGTTATAGTACTGATGGTATGGGTCTAAGCGGGGGCGAGGGAAGTGGTAGAGCAACACTTCAACTACAATAAATGAATTCGCCAAGCAAAAGCAACAACAGGAACAATCAACTCAGCCGCAGGAGTGCTAAATAGAACACAGCTGGTTGGTTGAACCTTTTTGTTCGAGTTCCACCTTATGGCATATACTTGGCTAAGTAAACTTGTAGACATTTTCTAAAAAGACAGAAAATATGGAACTGTTTCCGAAGCGTTGGAATATATGATTGAAGGATGACGGTGAGTTGACCTAGTGGTCTCTGGCGATTGGGATTCTTGACTGCATTTATGATCAGATTTGATCAACAATTTCATAGCGATCGCCTTCGGCTCCTCTAAAAGACAGACAGACAAACACACAAATAAACACACATTCATTTTCAAAAACATAGACTATAACTTCATATTTAATTGATTGCTAAAATTCTCTTCTATTTATCTGAAATCGTACTACAAAAAGCACTTTGAAAATGCTTGCTGTGCAATTTGCCATATGCTTTCTATGCATATTTTGGGTTGCCTCTCAGCAGGGCAGCCATTTTGTAAAGGTATGCCAATACTCGCTAACCATCCCCACTTGGCGGGGTGTAGAGTGCTGGGTGGCACTCTGTGCCCTGTAGGTCATGTTGTTGCCGTTGGCATTATGTATTTGTGCTCCAGCCTCAGCCTCAGCTTCAGCTTCAGCTTCAAAGCTGCTGCTTGGCTCTGACTCTTGAACGTCGCGCGTCGCGTACTCGAGGGAAATTTTACAGCATTTTGATTTCTGGTTCCCTTGCTTAATTTTAACTTATTTTATTTGACGCTTTATTATGCAAGCTGTGCCACATGAAAAGGTTAGACGTGTATAATGCGAGTGTGTGTTTGTGAGTGTGTATATATATGTGTGCCTTGGACCGAATGTATGAAACCGCATGTTTGGCTTAGGGCTTCGGGCTAATTTTACGTATTTCAAATTCAATATTATGCCTTATTATCACATTTGAGGTTAGGTGTGCTTGTGTTACGCGGTTGGTTTATACATAATTTGAGGTTGGCATTAACTAAACAAGGATATTTAATGTTTGTATACGTTGCAGTCGGTGATTTTCATAATTTTTGAATCAATATTAGACATTATGAGGTTTTCTTGATGATGTTTAGAAGCAATACAAGCGGAGAGGGAGTTTGGAATTGCAATTTTGTTTAGATTTTGAGGTTAGTTTAAAATACAAAAGGAACTTGTGCGTGCGGATTATAGCAATATTTAACTATGAATTTGTTTAATAGTAAAAGACTAAGAAATTTTCTAATTGCTCTAATAAAGAAGTTCTTGGAACTATCTTTGATATAATCATGCATTGTTTAAAGTATCCCAACCGATATTATTAAAAAATGTGAATCTCTACGCCTCTACGCTTCAGGTACACCCAATTTCCAGCGCTAATCTGGAACTGCAAAGCCCCAATCACTGCTCTTCCTCACTCACAGATTTTAGTAATGCAAAACTAAATCACAAAATACATCAGCCACAGACAAAACTGCTCAATGTACAAATCAGCTGTCACTTACCATTATAATCATTATTGTCATCATCATCATCATTCACAGCAATGTGTTGGCCACCGAAATGGCTAAAACCAGCTGTCAGATGTTACTTAAATACAGTTTGGCAATTGTTATGCGCACCTGTGTGATGGCTTAACAAAATTTGCATCGCATTTGTGGTTGTTAGTGTCGGGTGATATACACCTAATGGGCGTATACATTTGTGGTTAGAATCAGGTGTATAAACAATGGAATATAATAGGTAGAGGTTGTTCTGGCTTTCAGTTTAGTTTTAGATAGAAAAAATCCTTTAAAATGTTCATCAATTTTGTTGGAAATTTGTATGACTACTTTGACAAGCCATTTTGCAAGCCTACCACAGTCATACATGTTTCGTTTTACAGGCAATACGAGATTGTATTCCTCTCAACTTGAACGCAAAGTCATTGAAATGATCGCTCTCAGAAAGAGATCTGCGAGAGCTTAGCTCTTGGATCTCTGCGATGGGATGAGTTTTGGTTTCAGAGCGTGAGATTTTGCATTGACAAGAGAACATTGAATCTTTCCATAGCAGGCCAACAAATAAGCTTGCTTTCATGTGAACTTGTTCTTCGGTTTCAGAGCGTGAGAGGGAGCGGTCACAGGAGAGCATTGAATCTTTCCAAAGCAGGCCAACAAGTGAGTTTGCAATATTTGAGCTCTGATAATTTTCTATAATTTGGACAGGAAACTAAATCCCAGAACATCTACAGTGAATCAAATGCAATCGGTTTCAAACCATGCAAATAAATGCCACAACACACACACACACACGCACACAAACTTCAATCCAGTTCCACTACACAGTTCCCTTCGTTTCTGCTTTCCCTGCCTTTGCATAACCTTCTCTCTACGTGCAGTGTCCCCAGTGTTTGGTTGCAGATTAACGTTTTTGTTTCCCTTTTTATTTCACATTTTTTTCGGGGCAACTATGGCACAACGTTGCTTTATTTATGCCATGAATAAATGCAAATTTTCCAACACCACAGCAGATTTTCCCAAACACACACACACACATACATAAGTGGGCAGTGTACGCTATCCCCATCGCGTGTCCTTTGCATAATAATAACTTGTAAATGTCATGTAGTGTGTGTGTGTGTGTGTGTGTGTGTGTGTGTGGGCCTGGTAAAGAAGAAAAGAGAAAAAACTTAGCATTAGCCTGGATATTTTTGGGCGTTGAAGCGTCGTGCGCCGTATGCGAATTAGCATTTAATATGTGTCATAAGGCCATGTGCATTAAAATTGCTAATATGCCAAGGTTATATTAGGAAGAGCACAAAAAAAGATTTAAAATTTATGGATATTTTAAAGCACAAATAGGCAAATATGTGAAGGTGAACGAGGGTACGAGCAACCACGTGTCCATTGAGTAAAATAATTGCTTTGGAGATAAGCTCACACACACTATGCTCTGCTCCAACCTTTGCATTCAAGATAACGTCTATTAGTGACTAATTGACCGGAAACCGGAAACAAAACGCACTTGTGGCGCAGTGTCAGGGGTTAATAGAAAAGGGTGATTAAACGAACTTAACTTTGAGAGCTAATAAGCTACTAAATCTTAATTTTAAATACTTCTTTTATAGAATTTTTGTTCGTAAGATCAAGGAGGGGGTGACTTATAACTAATGTGTATATTTATGACCTGCATATATAGTAACTATAGTCTATTTTTATATTCTGTTTATATTTCTATGCTCCTATTTCCTATAGTCTGAGCTGAGGCGGTTAATTAAGCTGGAAGAAATGGCAATATTGAAGTTTTTGAATGCTTCAGCTATCTCATGTTCTCGCGTTCTTTGATTGATCAATATAATTCCATGGATCTTATGACCAACTTTTTTGGTGATCTTAACGTTCGGCGTTATTTAAGCTGGTATGGCCACAAGGGAACTCAGTAAACTGTTGGAATTGATGGTGCAGAATCTTAATAGTTAGACTAGTTAGATTATCTGCTTGTAATGGCTGTTAAACACAAAGGAAATGAAGCAGCCGGCTCAAACTTTGATAGTCGTTCTGTTGGAGAACGGCGGGCCCAAGTGCAAACGCCCCAAACTGCTCCTTTATTATGTTGCGGCCAATGAGATGGAATTGCACATCTACGGCATCATTGAATGCTCCCACTAGCTGCGTACTGATTGCGGACAAATGCCGATTAAATACACGCCAATAACTTCTAATACGACATAGTTTTAATATCTACATTAATTATGGGTTATAAGTTGACAAAGAGATAAGCGCTACAGCTGCAGCTGATATTGATGCATTGAGATAACATGAGTGCTGCTCCTCGCTAGACAGAGTCAGAGTTCTGTGCTGCTGCGCTCTGTTACTGTGACTGCTGATGTTATGCTGTTAACATCTGTTATGTTGTTAGCTGCTGCCAACATTTTTAAGCAGAGACCAAACAAGTTGATTAACAGATGTTAATTGTTACGAACAGTGGCGTATTTAAAGCATTCTTTTATTTTCTTTTTCATTCTGTCATATCTGTTTATACTTATACAAAGCATGCCTTGCCCTTTTCTATAGTTGAACCAGGGAAGCTGCTTTTATAAATCAATACGATTAATCTCATCAATCGATTGGCAAGCGAAAAATAATATAAATGTCACCAGCTTAATGTTAAACTCTCAGCCAGCTTAATTTCAGCCAAAACAAAGGCTAAAGCAAGGCTGGCAAATTAAGTCAAAATTAATCTGCTTTTATTCAGCATACGTCATGTTGTCGCAATCATTATTAGTTAAATATTATTTGCTTTTGGCAATTAACTTGATTGACATTTGCTTTGATTGCGTATACGCCACATGTGGCATTAAAAGAAGCCTGCAGAGTCTCATTTGTGCCTGGCTATGTATGCATGTATGCGTATGAGTGTGGTCACGGAAATTGCATTTTTTGTAGAGTGTTCAGTTTTTGGGGCTTTCAGGAAATGGCTTCATGCATTTAAATGGTTTCTCTTTCAGCTGCTGGCTGTTCATTAAAATCAATTAAAATGTTTTAAGCCATTTCGAAATTGCAATGCAAGCTGAAAACTGTGTTTCAAATTTCAACAACAACAACTGAGTGGAATTGTACAAGCTCTTAGGAAGTTTCAACAGCGTTTGGCAAACAAATTGATGTTAAATAAACTACAATAAATTTAATTTAAGCAGGAAAGGAAGTTTAGCTTCGGTTTGCCGTTCACATTGTAAATATAGAAAACAGATAATCAACCAGCAACATCTGTCCTATATATACGTCTAATCTTATGATGTTAAGCCCTTGTAAGTCCACATTTCCAAGTTCCTATCAACCAAATGCTTGCCATAAGCTGTAATCGTGCTGCACAGTGTAATTGCCACGGCAACTAAAGTCATTCAAAGAATGCATTGCCTCTGCCAGATAGTATCTCTATCTACATCGCTCTATCTCTGTCTCTCTCTTTCTCTGTGTGTGTATATGCATCTGTGCCTCTCAATGGGAGACGGAGACTCGCGCATTGCTGTTTTGTGCCAGGAATTGCATAAAATGGCAATTTGTTGCTCCACGCTGGCTCACAGATTCGTTGAGGCATTTTTTGCATTGGCAAGCGGTTTTGCTTTACTCAGCTTCAGCTTCAGCTTTAGCTTCAGCTTGAGTTTCAGCTACAAATACAGACATAGATACATCCAGCCACTTGTGTGCTATACTTTAGCACAAGGAAAAGAAACGATAGAAATATGTACATATGGATGGAGATGTGTAGAGAGTTGGAGCTAGATAAAAGCCATTTGAAAACTATTACGCCCATGAGATTCATTCAAGTAGTGCGGCATTTATAACTCAAATGTTGCCCAAGTTGCAAAAAAGCCTAAAACAGTATGAAGCAGTCGATCCAGCCGCAGCAGCAGCAGAAGCACCAGTAGCAGCAGTGGCAAAACTTGAATTGTGGCTAAAATTGTAAGGAACTTGGCAGTGAATACAGTTTGGCATTAGAGTTGCCTGAGAGATGCTCTTATTATAGTGATTGTGAATGTGTTTGTGACTGTGATAGGATATAAGAATATCTGCTTAGGAGACAATGTATTTAGATACTAGCGATTGCACCCAGGGTAGCAAGGCTACTTTGTCTGCTTTGTTTTATGTAGAGCCGTTCGCCATGGCTATATGGCTCTATGGGATCTATGCCTAGCCCTATCAAGAGTAAGATAAGATATTTCACTTATACAGAGTTCAATATGAAAGTAAGTAAGCAGCAGGATAAAACGGGATGGAAAATGTAGAGGGAAGTCTTCCCTTTCAATGCAAGTTGCCAGTTTTCCCGCTTTTCCCCGCTTTTCTCTCAACCCCCTTACTTTACGCCGTGGGCCTTTTGTTTTTAATTTATACCATAAAAAATTGTATGGGAAATGCCCTAATTTTATATTAGCTAAGAGAAGTTGAAATTGTCTTTAAATATCAAGCTGCTAATGGGTCGAATACTTAATTTCTTAGCAATGTTTTCAAGTGACTTCCAAAATCTTGAACAGAATCATAGAAAGCTCTTCTTAAAAATTAAAAAAAGTATATTCAAAACTCCACCAGAAGAAAAGCACATTATTATTTCCCAAAATTGTGGCTTTAATAATTTTTTACCCAACCAAGACACCCAGAGACTTTCCATAACTCGTATACTGCAGCTGGGCTTGGCTTACTGCTCGCTCATCTCTGACGAACTTGATAACTCAGGCAGCCTTGAAGGGGCACTCAGGGGTTTTGGGGGGAAGTGCAGAACAGTCAGACACCAAGTAGCACAAAAATGGCAACACAAAATGGCTTTCTCTATGCTTGCTTTTTATTAGAATGTGTCCATGGAGACGTGGGCGCCTGCCATTGTCTGGCGGATGCCTTGCCTGTGCCCTCCCCCCTGGTTGCTTGGCGCGTGTGTGTGTGCGTGTATGTGTGTTTGTATGTAAATGCTTAGTTCAACATATATACATTTCTTAGCACGTAGTTATCTATACAACAAAGAACTAGCAACAACAACAGCTCTTGGAATAACAATAAAAAAAAAGCTCCTAGTCCCAGTTCCTACATAAAATTCTAAAAAAAAACTAAAAAGAAAACATAGAAAGTACACAAAGGTTTGCTTTAACCTTCAGTTCATTTCCTTAATGGACTTAAAGCAGCAAATGAAAGCTGCTAAGTATTGCAATCTATGAATTTGTTAATGTAAAATTAAAACTCTTGAGAAAAACAAGAAGAAATCTACGTTTTTAACAAATTTCCCCTAAGACAAGTATAAATACAAAACTCTTTTATTATTTTATAATTATTTTATAATTATTTATTAGCCACCAATAGTTATATTATTAATGTTGACATTACTGATGCTACCACCGCCACCAACACTAGTACCAACACTGCCACTGCCATCATCATATTGACCATTGGCAAAGGCAATGGCCAGGGCGCAGAATACAGTGAATACAGCGAACAGCTTCATCTTGACACTGTCAAGAAAATAACACAATCGGCGGCAATAAGTGTTGCCTTTATAGCTGTTGCAAATGCGGAAATAATATCTAGATATTATATAATTCCAAAGGTGACTAAATAAATGTCAATTGTTGCTTTAACTTGCTTATAATCTCACTAAATATGTAAGACGAATTATGAATTTCATAGTTTAATAGGAGGTTGGAAATTTTGCTTGGCCACAGGCAGATTGATAAACACATGAAATCAATAATTACTTCTCACTACCTTGGCCCGAATAGACCAAATATAAAGAGAATTTATTATTAGTCTACAGACTGCACTTCTTTAAGTCCACTTGAGATCAGATCATCTGCGAAAACATCACGAATTAGATTTATTTATCTCTGAACTGAAAACACACTTTTTATACCTTAATGAAACTTAGTATGCCTTGAGTGTAATTTGGAGAAATAGGTTAAATTTCCTACTGTAACAAAGTTCCTTAGCCGTTCTACATCTCTCAGTCCAGCCAGGGCCACTTACATAGAAATTTGTGAAGGTGAAAGTGGCGGCAATTATGGCCATTGAAGTTTGAGCCCATGCATTATGAAAAACAAACAGAAGAAAGTTGACATGACTTTCATATAAAATCAGCTTTGTCCTCCAATCCTCCAACTTGTATACAAATTCCTAAGCCATCTAGTTCCCCAATATCCGCACCAGCTTCACTGCTAACTGCTAATCGAGCACGAACGCTTCGGCTAGTTTAGCTGCTACATACCAAATTTGATCTGCTTCGGAAGCTTGAATATCTCTTATGTCAGGCACAGCGACTATGGGCGGACAGCCCATTGTGGCATTTGAACAGGTGGGCAGCGGCAGCTTGGAGGGTATCGAGAACACAACGGCAAAGGTGAAGTCGTCTGTCGATGTGGCGATGTCAAAGACTCAGGCGATGCGGTGAACGAGACGATGTCAAGACTCAGGCGCTGCAGGGAACGAGGCGATGTCGAAGGCTCAGGTGATGCGGTGAACGGTTGTCACACGATGCTGGTCTGAGACACAGAGTCCCCACCCTAGGCGATGGGATCACTGCGTTGATACTCGCCAGGCTCGTCTGTTCACTGTTGGGCTTCGAAACCAAGGCACCCGTTGTTTCCATCATGGTTACAAGCCGCCCTTTTGTGCAGTTTTTACCCTCGAGGTTGCTAAGTTTTTGTTGCCCGTCTTCATGTTGCTATTATGCTATTGCCGATCTCTTGTGTTCCAGAGCTGCTGCTGGTCAGTGTGTTGCTGCTGCTGATCGTCTTTGGCCCTATTTCTCCTATGCCCTAAGTAACTCACCGATATTAACTTAATGCATAACAATTGTGGGAAATGATATAGAAAATCTGGCCATCAGGCCTAAGAAGTAGCTGATAAGAAAATATAGATTGAATACTGAAAACTTTTAGGATCTCAAAGTTCACGTACACAAAAGGACGAGCACTTTTACTTTTATACTTCACAAACTGCCAGAGAAAATCAAGCTTCATTTACATTGATTTATTTATATTTTCAAACATTTCTATACAACAAATTTTTGTTATTCTTATGGTATTGCTCCTCCACTTAACTTCCAAAGTCGGGAACACTAATTGGAGGAGCACCACCAGCAGTACCAGCACCAATACCACCAACACCAATATTAATATTATTTATATTGGTATTATTAATGGTCTGACCTTTGACCATGGCTAGTCCAAAAAGTACGAGCACAGCTGAGAAGACCTTCATCTTAGTGAAACTTAGTGGTAAGTGTTATAGGTATAATTAATATACTATAATTTATACCATAATCCATATCTAAATTGATGAATCAATTATGTAAGTAGGCGTAGCGAAAGTTGAAACAGAAGTTAGAAAGGTTAATTTATATATCATTTATGGGGGAAGTCTTGTTAATAGTAAATAGTTGAGATATCCCAGAAATCATCAGAAACCCTTGTTTAGCTATCAAAATTGCCTATAAAAAGATATGAATCTAGTGGGTATTGAACTTATTCTCTATCTTCGCACAAATGTACACAAATGTATATATAAATTGAAATCTCTAGAGATTCAAATCTCTAGATATATAAGCTTTATACTTCATTAATATAAGATCTCAATCCAAAATCTTTATCTGTATATGAGAGGCTAAACGTAGGTTATCCCTATCAACTCTTGTTTAAAAACTAAAGTATCTATTCATATTATACTCTATATCCTCTATCAAACGATTCTGGAAATATAAAATTAAGCCACCTTTTCTTCAAATGCTATTTTTATTCATTTAAAATCAGCTTGAGACATTCTATAGCTGAGCTCAGCAGCATTCGTTAGAGGACTTGATAGTACATCCAATTCAACTTAGCCTGTATTTGGAGGAGGAGCAGCACCAGGAGCACTTCCGCCAATCTGTATGTTATTCGTATTGACGTTGCTTGCCTCCTGTCCATGAGCCATGGCCAGTCCAATAAGTACAAGCAATGTGCTGAAGACCTTCATCTTAGTGCTTTTTGACGTTAGTGATCTGATTGAACTGATTTTATACCGTGATTTTCGAATTCATATTTAAGCATGGCACAAGTGTAACTAATGTGATTTGACCATAGATGAGAGTGGGAGTTAATGGCTCACTAAGTTCTTTATATAACAATATCTGGGCATTGCTGTTGTGTGTTTCTTTGAAGGAAAGGGAATGCTATTTTCGTATGAATTTATAATAAGCTTGAGATGCTTGTGAGCTGATCTAAGACAGCATGATCTGATAGTCTCAACATATAAGCTCTCAGTAAAAATGAGAATCAAACAGCAGATCTCTAACACTGCAAAAACTCGGACAGATCATAAATATTGGCATCAATCGCTGATGATCAAACTTGACTTCATCTCTAACGAAGAAAACCTTCCATAACCCCAACCACAACTCATTTATTGCCATTCTATAAGTATATAAAACTCTCTCTCTCTCTAGTTAAACATTTATTTTATTTAAAATGATTCTTGAACAGTTAGTTATGTGGTTGGTGGATTTCCAATTACAATATTGTTAGTATTTGTATTGCTTTGACCGTAGGCCATGCCAAGTCCAATGAACAGCAGCAGTGCTGAGAGGAAATTCATCTTCCGTCGGTTTGGTAATACGTATTCTCGATATCTGCAGATGTTCTCTTTTATACCATGCTTTTTCAATCCATATTTGTGTCTTACGTAACTGTAACTAATGTTATAATAGACGTTTAACATTATACAAGAATATTCTTATTAAAGCGTACAAATTTGTGAACCAATTTTATGAAGAAATTTGGCTGTAACTTTGGCAGATTCATTTTAAATCATACTTTCAATGCTTTTGGATTTTCAATTCCATTAAAATCAACTACAAATATTGTCTAAGGAAATGTATACCTTAACCTTAAGAAAATACCTTCGTTAGAGAGCACTAAATTAGACCTCCATCTTTGGGTTCACTTGTAAAGTGAAATTTTGAAACCAAAACTTTTACATATTTGTCTAAGTATAACATTCCTTTCTAGAGCCTTGTATCTTCATCTTATATATATATATATATTCGCAGGTATCCAATATATATTATATATACCTTAACAAGTGTCCAATATATACGACTCAAGTCTCAGAGCCTTTATTTAAAGTCTTGGAAGACAAAACCAATCCAAATAAAAGGTAATTCTTTTAGTATATTTTTTTCCCCTTTTTTATTTCCTTTACCATATTTACCATATCATAAACAATAGGTACAACTTAATTTAGGAGATGGTTGGCGAATTGCCAATTCGAATATCATTCGTATTCACATTGCTAGTCCCTTGACCAAGGACCATGGCTACCGAGCAGAGCAGGAATAGAGCTGAGCAGACGACCTTCATCTTCGACCGTTGTATGGGAAATGATTGCAGCAGGGCAGCCTCTATATTATTTATACCATGTACATACAGATTAGTTACACGAGCGTTGAGAATCTGGCAATCGTGTCTGTGAAACTTAAATTACATAAATATAAGCTTATTCCGTGAAATGTCAAAGGACTCAGTGGTGTGCTTGGTCACGCAAATGTAACCAAAGCCTTCAAGTTACTCATAGCAGAGACAGCATCTTGACCTTCAAGGCTTTGTACTATGAACTGTGAATAGAGTGGTTTGGAGGCATTTGATAGACGATAGAATAGAATATATAGAAAGAGAAATCATGCTTATTCGTTGACCTGTTAGCAAAATAACACATGCTCTCTTGTCGCCGCTCTCTCTCTGACAATTGTCGTTATGAAATAGTTACTCTGAGAGCACCTTTCCGAGATCGGAAGTAATCATACGTCGTGGTGAACGGATTGACAGACATGGCTATGCTCAGTCAATTTCCGATGCTAATCAGGAATGTTTAGATATGTAATTACATACATTACCATGGATTAACTGGTGTAAGAACACGATATCTCCATTCTACAACTGAAGAGAAAAGGGAGAGGAGATCACATCGTTTCGAAATCTTGTCATAAATTGTAGAACTAAAACATCTACGTGTAAATCTCCAATTGACTATAACCGTATATAGTTTTCTAAGTGTTTTATTTATTGCTGATGACAATATTAAACATGCTTTTGAAGACCGAGATTATGTCCAGGCTAATCAGAAGGTGGTGGAGCACCTAGTGAAGCTCCGCCGCCAATATTAATGTTATTGGTATTCTGATTGGTTTGACAGTTGGCCATGGTGAGGCCAATCAGGACCATCAGCAACGAGAAGAACTTCATCTTAGGACTTTACAGCTAAATGTGATCTCAGAGCATTTTGCTCAGCTCATTTTATAGCATTGCTCTACGAATTTAACTGTGGCTAATGGGAAGCTCAGAGAGAAAGTAAACCATGAAATTGCTAGTTATATAGATGTAAACACTCAGCCATGATTATGTCAGTGTAATTTTTAATTAAAACGTATAAAGAGAGTCCTAAGACTAATAGAAGACCAAGACGCTGCACTGGGCAAGAGATCTTTAATGATGTTCATCAGGGTGTTAAAATGGTATGTACATAAAAAGTCGAATTGCTTTCTGTCTCCACGTTTTCATATCATCCATGTTTTCTAAGTTTCTACAAATACTGAAAACAGAGCGTTCAGAAAGTTCAGAAACTGTTCTTATTCAAAACTTCTACATTTTTGATGCGATTATATTTTCCTTCAAAATAAATTGACTCAAAAACAATATGATCTGCAGCACATTTATTCATCGACATATTCCATTGCAAAGATCTATGCCAGGCTTAATCCAAATCTGGTGGGGGTGAGTCTGGTGGTGGGGCATTTGGTGGTGGGTTTCCTGGTGGTGGACCAGGTGGTGGTGCCCCTCCAGGTGCCCCGCCTCCAATAACAATATTATTCTTGTTTACATTCGATTGCCCATGGACGGCCAAGGCAAGTGCACAAAGCACAACAAGAGTGTAGAACACCTTCATTGTAGACACCCAAATAACAAGTGATTTCGCTAGTTGTATGTTTACGCTATTTATACGGGGTTCATTTGTATTACGTAACTGGAACTAACTCCATATGGAGCAGTTTTGGGTTGCTGTTTATGTAAGAAATTGATATTTAATCGAAACGCTTACGTGGCTACTGTATATATTTGAAAATTCTATTGTAAATGAATGAAAATAGTGGTCAAACTTTACATGAGAATCTAAGGAACTTCATTCATATTCATATCTAAGAGATTTCTTTAATGGAAAACAATGAAAGTTGGAACATAACAAAGCTGGAAAAAGTTGAATCCAATGAAAAGTCCCTCAGCCACAAGCTTCTTTAGCAGCTGAAATAAGAGAATATATCATTTTCATCAGCATACTTTATATATATTGAACTCATTTGAAAAAACGACTAAAGATAAGTTACTTTGTTAGATATATTCCCTACTAAGCTACTCATAAACTTATTCCCAATCTGACTCTTCTCTAAACTTCTCTAAATTATTCAGTTTTAAAGCTCTAAAATTGAAAATGAAGCAATCCTTTTTCTTTCTTCATGTTTCAAATTAAGTAGTTGAGAATTCTTTTCATAACATTTCTGCCAATTGATTGACTTTGAATTGACTTTCCAATTAACTTGAAATTCCCCTCAGTACATATCCCCAGTCATGTCTAAATATCATATCAATTGCAAACTGCAACATAGAGGCATGCTCTGGCTCCTGCCTTTCTCTCTCTCTCTCTCTCTCTGCTTGTCAGCCCTTCTGTGTTGTGCTGGGCTTGGGCTGGCTTCATTTGCATGTGTTCCGCTCGTTAGACTTTCTTAATTCCCATTAGGTGTTTGTAACTCGATACGTTATGGCTGCCACGTGACTTGAAACTTCTTCTTCTTCGACTTCTTGCATGCCATTTGCACAAATAAACTAAACATTTTCTCTTTTTTTTTTGCAACTACAACAAGTTGAACTTTCAACTTGAATGTAAATGTTATGGCATGGCAAAACTAAGTTTATATCTCATAAATATATAGGAATGCTATTGCCAGGCGTTTGGGTTTCTACTTGGCAGCACTTTAGTAATGCATAAATATCAAAGTAAACCACTTTTAACCAAATACCAGGAGAAGCCAGGTCAAGCCAGGCATAATGTTGTGGACATTGCATTTATGTTTGGGTGCAAAACAAAGGCCTTAGCTGGTGCTGGCCATGTGTGCTCATAGCCATTTTCTGCATTATTAAGTTAACATAAATGTGGTTTTCGTTTCCAGCTCAAAGCTAAGCAGTTGTAGAGTTTATTTAGTTTGAGATAAAATCTGCTTTTGAACATAAGAAGTAGTAACTTCAGGCTGCTTAGCAAGTTGATTTGCTGTATGTAAAGCACTGTCAGCCGTAGCCAAAAATAGTCTTAAAGGTTTTTGTTTGCTTTTTGCTGTGCAATTTTATGGATTTTCAAATAATATATTTTCACATCTTCTTGGCAAAGTGGCAGTTATGGAGCAGGTGAATTTGGCTGCCTGACTCATGGATTATCTTTGGTTTGCACATCGTCCATTTGAACATATCTTCATTTCCAATGTGACAAGAATTGGTCAATACCAATTGATTTTCATTTAGTTTTTCTGATTTTTCATATTTAACATTCTCTGTTAATTAACATTTAAGCAAGTGCTGTCAATCTTCTACATCTACCAATAGTTTGTCTGTAATCAAAACCAGACTGTTAAATTTCTCTAGGCATGGCACACATAATGCTCCGTTTACTTGCTCTTTTTTGAGCTTCATTCTTCATCTGCACATGCAGGCAATTCTTTCACTCTATGGCAGTCCCCTTGTACTCACACTCGGGTCACATCGCACCTCGCTCACGTTTCAACCCACGCTCTAAGCAATAGCACAATTTATTTATCTACTCTCTCAATAAAAGCTCATCTTGTTCGCTTCTTCATTGCTTTTAAGTTTACATAGCTCATTCAAGTTAACATCTCTTACATTCTACCGCAGTCCCCATGTGCTCACACTCGGGTCAGATCGCATCTCGCTCACGCTTCAACCCCCACTCTCTCAATGACTGCTCATCTTCATTCCTTTTATGTTTACATGGCTCATTCATGTTATCTTTACAGCCAATGATAAGCCTATTCTTGTTATACGCTTAACAGCCATTATAACAGAGAGACACCACAGCAATATCTCTTCTTATAACTTATTAACATTCTCCCACATATATAAATATATATAAAAACATTTTAAAAATTTTCCCAAAATACAAAAATAAAAAAAATAGTCTAAGAACATTTTTCAAAGTTTGAAAATGTTATGGTTCATGTCAAACGCTGCCGCTCGCCCCGGAGAGACACTTGCCTCATTTTTATTGAATTTTAAACTCACGAGGCATTTGTGCAATTTTCCGCAAGTCAGTTTTTGCTTGAACTGGGGAAAACCTTGACCCAGGGGAGAAAATGAGCACGACAAGGCTGCTAGAAATTGCATTTTCTACATTAATAAAATGAAATATAAAAAAGGAAAATTCCAAAAAAATAAAGTAAAACACGAAACTAAGAGATGAGAACTTAGAGTGAGAGACAAGAGGGCTGCTGGAGGTGTGTGGTGTGCACGAAATATGCAAATTCAGGCGGCGTGCAGTGCAGCAGATAAAATTGTGTAGAGACACATGTGTGTTTTTTTTTTTAGGCAACCCCTTTTGCACTTACATCTACGCAGTGAGGCAAAGTTCCCAGAAGAGGAGGTGCACATATGTAATGTGCAGCAGATGTTGCCGGCAGTGCCAAAAGTCACAATAAATTTGTGCATTAGTTTGCCAAGCGCAGCCGGCACCACCGCTTTAAAGCGTTTCCAAGCCAAATATAAATATATATTTGTAAATATTTATGCATAAATAAATTGTAAATTGTGTGTAAATAAAGCGATGCATGGCGGCTATTAAACGCTTTCATAATATTTACTGAAGAAGGCGCTTTGTATATCCATTAGGGGCAGGATGGATGTGGCGGTTTTGCAGGAAACGCGGAGTGCAAGAACAATATTGGCCTTTGGCGTTGTGGTTTGCCTTATTAAGAAAATTAATTAGTTGTTAATTGCGTGTCATTTTATGAGTGTGGTTTGCGTTGGACGTTATACTAATATAAATATAAATAAATGTCTGGGGAAAAGAACACACAATTGACGGCACTTTAATTCGGGGAACTGAGAATTAATTTAAAGTTTAGAAGAAATTCCAATTGTTTGTTATGCCGGCTCAAGGAGGAATGCAAAATCGTCTTGTATCTCTTGTATATAAGCTACGGCAAGCCGAAACAACCTTCCCTCTTTGACATTGTCTTTTCACTCATCGCAATCTATTTGTCAATTTCTAAAGTGTAAAAACTAAAACATATTCATGTGTGAAATGAAAAACTTGCCACAGACAATAAACAGCAATTTTGCGAGAAAATAATTTCCGCCATGCTCCAAAAAGTATGCTATGTTTAATAAAAGGAAATGTGGTGTGCAACTCTGGCTCTGAGTTTTTCTGCATTACGATTACGAATACAACTACTATTATGGTTACAATGCCACAAAAATGAAAACACACAAAATGGAGCCAAAATATTTTGTGGCTGCAAAGGAAGTGGCAGAGGCACTTTTCATAATCTTTTGCATTTTATGGTCGAGCGGTGGCGATGGCGATGGTAACAACAATAGCAAACATCAGCCAGCCAGCGTTGAAATTCGAATGAATAGCAAATTGTGGTACACAAAGACGATATACAGCCACTACCGCTTCTGCCTCTCCTCCACCTGCCTCCTGCCAGCTAACGGAAACAGCTGTTTCCCACACAGCTCTGCCAACTTATGACCTAAGCGACGTAAAAGCGTGAGCAGCGCAGGCAAAAGTTATAAAATTATTATTACATTTTATGTGAATTCAACGAATTTGCTGTGCATGCATGTTTTTGTCTGCATCTGCGCGGGGCGGACGGGGGTGTGTGTCTTTGTCTAGGTAATTTTCGCTATACCATTCGCGTGCTTAATTAAAGCAGCTTCCATGTCCAACCAAAGCAGAGTGCATAAATTTAAAGTGTGCCGCAAAGTATGCTGCAAAAATGAAGTTTGACTTTCCACATTTTTATGACCTTTTGTGTGTGTGTGTGAGTTCTTGTTGGTGTGTGCCGGAAGTTAATATTTTTTGCAATTTGCGCTTGGCTTTAATTAAAAACGAGCCACAAGAAAAATAAAATGTAGCAAAAATGAAATGCTGAAATGTCGGTTCAAGGTTCAAAATAAACAATGAAATGAAAAGTTGGTAAGGCTAGAGGGACTCTGGAATACACTTTACCATGTAGGATTGTGTATGATGATTGATGAATGTATATGAAGTGCTGGAGAATGAACTCAGATTAGATAGCCAACGAGGGATTCATAATATAAATAATTATTGTGCTGTGAACACGTGTTCTCCACAATGGCATCCATCGTAAAGGCTAAAAAAGTCGCCAAAAAGGACAAGAACACCCTCTGAACCCTCCGTACTGCAAGGGAGGCGTCTTGCATTACTCCAAAGCCCAGAAGTATCGCCTGAAGGGTGTCCATCAAGAAGGTAAAGAAGATTGGTGGTGAGCCTACCGTTCACCTGCGCAAGTCCAAGGCTAACTAACCCACGAAGATGTTCTTGAAGAAGAGTCTTGGTAAGGCCAACTTCAGCGAGCACAAGCGCTACACGCTCCGCAATCTGAAGCCCGGCACCGTGCTCTTATTGCTGGCTGGTCGTCTTCAGAGCAAGCATGTCATTCTGCTCAAAACCTTGAGCTCTGGATTGCTGCAGGTCACCGGACCTTTCGCCATCAACTCGTGCACGCTGCATTGCGTTTCCCAGCGCAATGTCATTGACCCCTCTTCACGTGTGGATCTGAGAGCGGTCAAGGTGCTCAAGCACATCAAGTAGGGTCTGCCGTCTTAGGCCAAGAGGGACGAAGAGAAGAAGAGCGGCCAGGCCGATATTTTTGCTGTCAAGAAAAAGCGCTTTGTGCCCAACGAGCAGAGCAAGAAGGACCAGAAGAAGGTCGACAGCGGGCTGCTGAAAGTGATCATGGCCAATCCAGAGGGTACTTTAAGAAGTACTTGGACAGATTAGGTCATATAATATATAATATATATAATATTTTAAGATATGAACTATCATTACCAAACCTCTACAGTAAACCATAATACCCTATCCATAATGAGCAGCGGCTTTGGCTTAAGTTTTCCACCCATCCGCAATGCCTTTGCCCCGTTGCCAAGTGAACTGAAACTGAAGCTGCCACTCTTTGGCTTATTTTGTATGCAGCCCACACAAATCATGTCATTACAAAAGCCGTTTGGCTCAGCCTGGTGTTAGAGTTGAATGTTTTGGGTGCCTCTGCTGCTCCACATTGCTCCACTGCCCTACTGCTGCCTTTTGCTCGTTTGATTTGGACCATTAATTTTGAGCATTCTCTCTGGACGTTGGACGCTCGTTAAACTTCTGTGACAGCCGCTTTTCACTGGCTTTGCTGTCCTCCTGCTCGGTTTGTTGATTTGTGCGGCGCTTTTCTGGCTGATTAAGTCATTCATCAGAGCCACAGACAGCGGCAAAACCTAGTAAAAATTGTGCGGTTCTTTTTAATGAAGCGCAACGCACAAAATAATTAGAGCCAACCATCAACGCTTGACTAGATCCTTTACAGGCTTCTTGTAATTTTTCAATTAAAGCGAAAACTTTTATATTGCCCTAACAAAATAATGCTCAATGTCATTATGATGGAATTCTTGGAACTGTGGCGTTTACGAGGCGTATACTTAATACGCAATGCGTAATAAGCAGGCAGCTCGTTTAATTGGAATTAATGATGAAAGCTGCTGCTGCAACCAGAGATGAATATGTGCCACCTCGAAGGTCAAGAGTGTTAAGCATGTTTGTGTATGTTCGTTTAGTTGGAACCATGGCAGCTTTGTTAATGTATTCTGAGAATCAACTCGACACAAAGGCAAGTAAAATTACATAATAAGGCAGAAGTCGAATGGAATTTGAGCTATTTCTAATTTATGAGAAAGAAAAACATTATTATGGCCATTGAATGTGATGTCATGCTGATCGAAATATATATGAAATAGATGTATGCTTTATGGGTTTGCTGTCTAATTTTAACGTTGGAATATAACTTTTTCTTAATTTGTTGAAAATCTTTTCTTTAGGTTTTTATTTTTTCAAAATAAATGAGGCTCATATACTCGCTCAACTCTAGGTCTACACTACGTCTATGTCTACTCCATTCCATATACGTTGCATTTACTCTACTCTACGCTTACTCAAGGTCTACTCCATGTTTGCTCTACTTTACATATATTCTTGATAGATTCTACATCTACTCTACGTCTAGTTTACGTCTACGTTTCACCTACTCTACATCTACTCTACGTCTAGTTTACGTCTACGTTTCACCTACTCTACATCTACTCTACGTCTAGTTTACGTCTACGTTTCACCTACTCTACATCTACTCTACGTCTAGTTTACGTCTACGTTTCACCTACTCTACATCTACTCTACATCTAGTTTACGTCTACGTTTCACCTACTCTACATCTACTCTACGTCTAGTTTACGTCTACGTTTCACCTACTCTACATCTACTCTACGTCTAGTTTACGTCTACGTTTCACCTACTCTACATCTACTCTACGTCTAGTTTACGTCTACGTTTCACCTACTCTACATCTACTCTACGTCTAGTCTACGTCTACGTTTCACCTACTCTACATCTACTCTACGTCTAGTCTACGTCTACGTTTCGCCTACTCTACATCTACTCTACGTCTAGTTTACGTCTACGTTTCACCTACTCTACATCTACTCTACGTCTAGTCTACGTCTACGTTTCACCTACTCTACATCTACTCTACATCTACTCTACGTCTACGCTGTGTCTACTCAACTCTACGAATACTCTATGTATACTCAAGGTCTACTTTAAAGTTTGCTCTACTCTATGTTTACTCTACGTCTTCATAACGTCTACTCTAGTAATACTCTACGTTTACTCAAGGTATACTCTACGTTTGCTCAAGTCTACAATTATTTTTCATCGACTCTACATTTAGTCTACTTTTACTCTACGTCTACATAACGTATACTTTACGTATACGCTACGTCTACATTCGTCTACTATAGATCTACTCAAGGTCTACTCCACATTTGCTCTACTCAACGTTTACTTTACATTCATTCTACATCTACATCTATATCTTAGCTTTAAATAGAATCAAACAAAAGATTACATTGGAAAGTGATGTTGATATCCTACCAAATTCACTCATTCAGCATGAAATTGTGTGCCCCTCATACTCATCTGAGGTGGCGTATCTCATTGACAAACTGCAGTTGCAAAGGAGTAAGCTTTGAAAGGATGATTTCCTGATAGCGATAGTGAGCGATGACAAGAAAGCATGCCATCTTTCCATAGCAAGCAAACAAACAAATATGCTCTCCCTTAGAATCAAAAACTTTCATATGCAATAGTGTTGTTCCCTGTGTGGCTATTGCTAAGTCGCATAGAATCCTAGCAACATAGCAACTGTACAGAAACGCTATTATATATCCATCCATCTGCTCAGAAATTACCATAAAAGCTTCCACTTGGCAACTCCCAAGCAAATTTTCCACAACTTTTCTTAAGCACTTCCAGCCACAAATATCTGAATTGTCAACCTCATTTGCTATTTACATTTGACAAATTATATATATATATCTAAATTCTTGTTGTTAAACCTCAAAATTATGACACACCTTACCAACATTTATAAAGTTCATCAAAATTGAATAAGATTCTTCGCCCAGCAATCTTCATAAATATTTATTAAATTAAACATTTCAGCAAAAAACAAAACTTTTGCAACTGCTTGGAGTCGTGCCTAAAACCATTTTACCAAAGAGTTATAGCTGCTTCTTCTTAGCCAAACAGAAATGGAAAATGTTGGCGGAAAGCGGAAAACTTGAAAATGGCAATGGCAGCCTGGAAAGATGTTGCATGCCAAAAGGATTATGACACGTAGCCAGGATAGCTTGAGAGCGTTGCACGTAACTTTTAGATGTGTATGGCTTGGCGGAGGAGTTATATGCATGTGTGTGAGTATGTGTGTAGGGGTGTGAGTGTGAGTGTGTATTTCGTATTAATTTCAAGCTGCTTGTTGATTCCTCAGCACATTTTTATAGTCGTTCTCAACGTACCGTACGTGTTGCTGTCACCTTGCTTCTTACCTGTTTGTTCCCATTTTGCTGTTTCCCAACTTGCTGTTTCTTTGTCTTTGTTTTTGTGTGTGTTTCTTGTGTGTTGTTTGTTTGTTTGTTTGTTTGCCAGTGTTAGCTGCTTGTCCTGTTTTCATTATTAATATGCTGCTTCCTTTTGTTTATGGCAGGCTGCCATCCTTGCTCCTGCTGGCTCACACTCCTTAAATTGCCTTTTGTTTTGTCAGTTTTTGTCAACGTTTTTCGCTCGTGTTAGTGACAGAAATTATTCTTGTTGACACATAAAAATTGTTAACCCTTTTTCGCCTGCGCATTCTCTCATTCGCATGAAAAATGACAACAGATGATAAAATACGCTTAGTTGTTATGTGTTAGTGTAACTTTATTTGTGTGTGTGTGTGTGCGTATTATTTTGGCAAAAACATTTGGCAGACATTGATGTATTTGGGTCACATGGTATAAGGACATGCAGGAAACATTTGCAAGTGTCAGGCAGAGACACAACTGGCACATGCGAGTTTTTCCAGCGGAAACTTGCGAAACTAATGAAAGGGCAGAGGAATATCATTTTCCTAAACTTTCTGTTTTAATAATAAATTTAAACGAAATTAGATTACCTAATTAGATAATTTGTCTTATTCCGCAGATTCTAATTTCCTTATGTTTTAGAATTTAGTTTTTATAAATATTCTTCAGTAATTTTTTATCATCATCTCCCTCTGAAATGGAAGCCTTCCTGATTTCCAGGAAAATTACATTTCCTAGCTCTTAGAAGATAGATTCTTAACCAAACAGAAGACACACTTTCTCTGCCTTATTTTGATATATCTTTTTATATATATCTTCTTTTTCTATACCCCAGAAGATTATTTTTCTTAAGAATTTTTTCTATTCTCACAATATTTTCCCCTTTTTCCTTAAAAAATACTTAATTGACTGTTACAAAATATGTACTGCTTTGTTTGTCATGGGATTCTAAGCATTCCCTATAAACGAGGAGGTAATTTGTTCTATCAAATAGAAGATAAGATATCGTAGAATTCTTGATTGATAAACGTATTTTATTGTTTTGGCAAAGACTTTTCCTATAACACTTCATGTATCGTTTTGATAACCTTGCAAAGGGTATTATAATACTGTCACGATATAGCATAGAAGGAAGCATCTATAAAATGTTTATAATATATAGGATAGTGCTATTTGTAATGCTTCGCAGGCGCCTTGGCGCTATCTATATCCTCCTGTTGCGCTTAGCCCGTCTGAGCTCCGTTGTGACAGCCGCTGCGAAGGCATTGGCTGCCTCCCAGTTCATCCTGGACTCCAGCATGCAGAGGATTAAGTTGCCTGGTGAGATCGGGCCTCTCATGACTTTCTCCAGAGTCGACCTGTGCGAGGCGAATCTCCTGCACTCGAAGATCATGTGGTACGGGCTTTCCACTGCGTCGCTTCGCACCAAGGACATTCATCCGTTTGGTCGTGTCCAAATTGAGATAGCTCCGAAAGCAGCCATGTTTCCAAGTTCGGGATAAGTTGATGTCTCCATCGCTATTTCGATGACCGGTCCCAACGTTCCTGCCACCTTGTGATACTCTGCTGTCTCAAAACGCGTGAGCTTTCTGTAGTGTGGGCTTCTACGTGAGCTCCAACTATAGCACGAATACAGGCGATATAGTCATGTCCATCTGTCTGTGCATCTGTTTGTATGCGAACTACTCTCTCAGTTTTGAAGTTATCAGCTTGTTATTTTCACTGCAGGCATCTTTTGCTGTAATCTGCTCATATGTAGAAATCATAAAGGTCGGACCACTATAACCTATAGCTCAAATACATAGATGAATATATAAATATTATATATATATATGTAAATGAAAACTTTGTACAATAAATGACGCTGGCAAGGTTTTACTTGCAAGCCAGGCAACGTTATATGTGCAAGCCCTGTGCTCTGTCTCTCTCACTCAGAAACAGATTTCTTTCTGTTTCATAGTGTTGTATGTATGTACATGTATATGAAAGTTTGTGGGTTTGTATATCAGAATGCATGCACAAAGTATTTGGCGGTAGTTGGAAAGATGATTACTAAGCAGCTATTGCTACAGCTGAAGGAAATAAGGTGAAGACTACTAAGTTTTCTTTCCTTTTTATAGTTCTGCAAGGGTATAAGATTCGAGTACCCGAAGTTAGCATTCTCCCTCTTATTTATGTATATTATTCGATCGTTAAGTGTCCTCCATTTGGCAATACTATTGGTTACCTGGCTTTAGGTCTATTGATTAGAATACTTAATTGCTTTTTATTGGAAAATTCAGGTTTTATTAATGGCTGAAATTAGCTTATATTTTGCTTCTTAAGTGATTAGAATAGACAACAGATTCAAGTTGGTGAAAAATGATAAATCACTCTTTGGATTTATGGATAAATCACTTTATGGATGTTACTCATTGCCAATGCCAAGTGTTTGCTTTTCTTGATCATTTTGCTGTTATTGTTCATTGATATACTTCCCCATTCTTTGAAGAAGTTAGCTTTTTAGTCTCAAACATTCATCTATACCAACTACTACTTAATTTTCTATTTGTCTTGTGTTCTTTTCCAACCAAATTTTCTTGGAAACCTTATAAAATTCAATTAATCAAGCTATCTACGTTTTATTATATAGCATTTAGAAACATATAAACCAAACGAAGTCAATCCCTTCTACAGCTAAAAGATATTGTTATCTATTACCGATAATACTCGTATATGTACATAGTTGATTTTTCTTTTTGATAGACACTTAGTTTCCCTAAGAAGAAACTTTTGCTTTTGCTATCTATGGGATGCTTTTGTAGAGGTTATTTTCTTTTATTAGAAAGTATTTATTCCTATAACTCCTTGAAAACATTTTCTTATACACACATTTTCCCTATGAATACCTACTTTGTTCATCTCCTTCTAGCCACTCATATGATATCTTGAAGCATATATAATATTCCTTTGCTCTTATCATATTTATTCATTTATATTTATTTTCTTATCTTTTCCCCCTTCTCTTGAGTTTTCCTTTAAAAAAGCAAAACAGCAATTTGGCAAGAACAACTTCAAGCAATGATTTTGCCTGTATTTGAAATATGTGCGTGGTCATTGTGGAGCTGCTGCACACCCCCCTCTTTAACTCTCTCTGAAGCTCATTAACAGTGGGCCGGCATTTGCATTTCTAATTGGTTTTTAATTGTTGTGCTTTGAATTTGGAAAATAGTGTAGAATATAAATTTTGACATTATTTAAGCTTTGCACGTTTTTATGGCAATACTTTCAGGACTTTTGTCTCTTTCTTCTATCCTTTTCTCTAAGTTTTTTTAGGCCAGAAGTTCTTGGGGTATTTTTTCACGCCGCCTCATTAGGCAAATCGAGTTTTTAGCGTCGCGCTAATGAAGCATAGTTGGAAGTCTTGTGCTGCCGTTGCTCTCCCTCAACTTCAATTAGCTAGAGGCACTTTTTCCAGCTATTTTTCCCAGCTATTTTTCTATGCTTTAGCCCAGTTTTTTGTGCCGTTTGCGGTCATTAAAACTAATGGCAGCTGGTACCCAGACCTGCTAGCCGGATATATCATTTGACCAACAAGCCAGGCAAACAACATGCAACTGAATAAAACCAAAAGGAGAAAAAAAATTGGAGAAAACACACAACTTTTTGGCTCTCGCATGTTGGCAAAACCTGCGGTCACAAAAGAGCAGTAAATTAAAATTTACCCAACATGAAATTGAAGCGGCTGTTGTTGCTGTTGTTGTTGCAAAGGCACAGCCTTGCCGTTCATTCATTTACATTTTTTCGGCTTTTTTTTTTTTGTTGGTTAGCTTGCAACTGCTTGCCATTTCCGTTGAGGCCCAGGGGGAATGGATGTATGGGAAGAGACGCCATGCTTTAAATGTTCCAACTCAAATGCGTTTCATTGAATGAACGTGCTAAAGATTCAGCTATGGGGATTAGCCGATGAGCTATGAATATATCACACACGCTTTTCCGAATGTCGCATGGTTAACACTCTGCTTTGACATTTTGACCTTTGTAAAAATATTCCCCTTTTCCACTCCTTACAATCTCAGCCATACATCATCTCTTATCACAAATTTTCGTCATACGTCACTAGCTTTTTAATACCTCGAGTGGTCTACTTTATAGATAAGATATGACATGATTGTTTTCTGCTCACTCCTTCCCCCCCTTGTGAATTCAAATCAATCTCTTCTTCTAGCTGAAATTATATCTATCTCTGGCTTTCATCTCAGATAACTTCAATTTTAAACAATTTTGTTGAAAATAAAATGAATAACAATCTTATCAAAGAGAACCAAGTTCCAGCAGATAATGCTAACTAATATAGCTGCCTGAATTATTAAGTATTGGATGACTTCTTGGAAATATATATGTATATAATGGAATGAGTTTGCGAAATTGAATGAATGATATTATTATATTTATATGCTTATAAATAGTATTGCTAGCGCTGATGAAATTGTAAGAGAATTTTATGCGAGTGCGCCAAATTGAGAGCACTGTCACAAACGTGTTCATGTTCATGGTGAAACGAGCTTGAGCCTCTCTCTTTCACTCTCTCCCTATCTATCAGTCTCAGCTTCAGTGCTTTTGCTTTTGCTTGGAACGAAACTATTGCTCAGAAGACGAACAATGATGAAAGCGAAGAGGAAGCTTAACTTCTCGAAATTGGGGAGAAACTGGGATAAATTCAAGCCGAAACATGGGGATTTTATCTTGGATTCGGACTTGACACCTAAAGTACCAGTCCAGGGTAAAGCTGTTGCATTGGGAACAGAACAGATCTGCATTGAAAATCAAGCGCAGAAATTGCCAATCAAGAATAAAAGGATTGGTTTAATATAAATAAGTGGACGTTGGCGTACGATGCGCACGTTCAAGTGGTCCAGCAAGGAGACCAACCAAATCCATGGAGCGAAACTCAGGCTCGAAGGACCCAACACCCTCTCAACTGGCCGAGGGGAGCTACCGCATAACGTTTGACTACAGTTTCAGATTGAAATCAAGTCATAAAAGCCTCAGCAAGCAAACTAAACCATACAATTCTTATTTGAATCCTTTTGGAGATGGTCTAGGAGCTAGCAGAGTATTCAACTGGCAACCAAAGGTTCGGGTGTTCAACTCCAAGAGATCCTCCTAGATTTGCTAATTTTGCTTTTGTCAGAAGTGACCTCAAATCAATCTTCGATAAACTTTCACATTGATTCAACAATGGATTACCTGATTGTATTAGAGTAAACGGAGAGAGGTAGAGAGTGAGATATCTAGGTGGGACAATGGCGCACACACATTCAGTGATTTCCTAATCGTATCTGGTGAAGTTCTGTAAAAAAGTAATTGAAGATTAACAGCTACAATTAAAAGTAGGACTCGCGTGATCTTTTGTAACCATCTAATATATCGTAATACTTGTTGCTCATATAATAATTTCTAATCTTTTCAAAGGTCCTCAGTGTATTACTACAAATATATCTACGCTTCTCTATCTTAAACACTACAAACTTATCAATGGCACTTGTCTGGCATCAAATGAATCAAATTATTGTGTTGGTGAGGGCGCACATTTTCAATGGGCTGTCGAGGAGCCACAGCCACAGCCGCAAAACATACATCTCGAGTGGCATTACAGACACGCGCTGTTTGCGGCTTTTATATATGTTTGTACTAACTTACGGAATGTTTTGATTATGGGAAACTCCCAATTGATAACATCAGTTCTCAAGATGTTCAATCACCCCCGAAACCCCATTCGATGCGCGATTGAACATTTAAACCCAATCACATTTAGCTCTTCCGCTGATAAGGATAGTGCCAAAGTTTTCATTGGCAAGTTGTACAAGTATCGATAAGGATAAGGCGTTATCGTTGGGGCAGCACTATAAAAGCAGCTGGCATTTGGATTGGGAATTCATTGTAGTCACAATATGTTGAAGTTCGTGATCTTGTTGTCGGTTGTTGCCTGCGCCTTCGGTGCTGCTGTGCCCTCGGGTCTGCTGCCCCAGTTGGATGGCCGCATTGTTGGAGGCACTGCCACCACCATCAACAGCTTCCCCTGGCAAATCTCTCTGCAGCGTAATGGCGGCCACTCCTGCGGTGGTTCGGTCTACAACAACAGAATCATTGTGACTGCTGCTCACTGCCTGCAATCCGTGTCCGCTTCAAGCTTGAGGATCCGTGCTGGTTCTTCCTACTGGAACTCTGGTGGCGTTGTCATCCAGGTGGCCGCTTTCAGGAACCACGAGGGCTACAATCCCAGCACCATGGTCAACGATATTGCCGTCATCCGTCTGAGCTCCACTCTGTCCTTCAGCTCTACCATCAAGGCCATCGGTCTGGCTTCCTCGGCTCCTGGCAATGGCGCTGCTGCTCAAGTTTCCGGCTGGGGCACCCAGTCCTCTGGATCCAGCAGCATCCCCACCCAATTGCAGTACGTCAATGTGAACATCGTTAGCCAGGCTCAGTGCGCTTCCTCCGCATACAGCTATGGCGGCCAGATCCGCAACACCATGATCTGCGCCAAGGCTGCCGGCAAAGATGCCTGCCAGGGTGACTCCGGTGGCCCACTGGTTTCCGGTGGTCAGCTCGTTGGTGTTGTGTCCTGGGGCATTGGCTGCGCTTTGGCCAACTACCCCGGCGTCTATGCCGATGTTGCTGTCCTCCGCTCCTGGGTGGTGAACAACGCCAACTCCATCTAAGAATTTGAAATGAAATAAATTACGATTCGAAAAGCACTTGATATGGTTGGGTAATTGATGAGAGTGGATGATGTGATATGGGAGTGCGACTCCAGACAAGATTGCCATATTTAAGGTAATGTAAGGAGTATAAAGAGGAATCATTGTGATGATATAACAGCTGGAAGAGCATATAAGGGCAGGGCATCAATTTGCTAAAACAAAGAATTCTTGTTCGACCACTTTTTGTGCACACTCAATTGTCGACATCCTGCTCTCCTCGCCCCCGTTTTTCTTTAACTTTTTCTATGCTCCTGTTTCTTTAAGATTCTCTTTACAATTTTACAGTATCTTTCAATTGGGCGAATCTGTGGGGCATTTAGTAAAGTCTCATATTGATCAATGATTCTATTCGGGATATTACGACTGGAACGAACCTCGAAGGAATTGTGTAACCACAACAGTATGTAGTTGTTGTGTTTTGTAGGTTTTTGCAGTTTGAAGGATAATTCAAGAATTTTTGAAATGGCTACCAATGAGGCATTGGACGGTGTCTCCTTATCATGCGATAGATTTCTCAGATCTCTCGATTTCTGCACTTAAACTTGCCCTGCTCAAAGACAGACTTTCTTCTCAACTCTCGCTCATATCTCTCCATATCAGTGAGTGTCCTGCGTGTGTAGGGCATCTATAGAGGCGCCTCAACCTTGACCAGAAATTGCAGATAGCGATTGCATTTGCAGCCCATGGCTTTCATGTGTATTTTCAACTGCAGTTCGGTTTGCCTTTTTATTCCAATTTTTTTTATACTTTTTTCTGATTTGTCTGGGTTGGTTGCGGCTGCTGCCCAGCGGGCTCGTATTTTACGTGGTTAAAGTTTTACGTTACGCCAAACTGACATGCAAAGCAGATTCAGATATTTGGGCAGAGAGAAAAGAGTGCCTCCTCTTCCTCATCTACCTCCTCCCGGCTGCAGTAGTTGGCACGTGCACAGATTAAGCGGACCCCGACAAAAAGCTTGCAATGCTTCTGCTTTGCTGCAATGAAAACTTGCAAAAGCCGCTTTGTTTCTCCTCCTGCTCCTTGAAAGCCTAAAAAACCAATGCGACGCCATTTTGGTTTCAATCAATTATAGCAGCAGCATGGCCACAATTTGCCGTTAAACGGCAATTTCCGCAGCGATTATTCAACGTCAAAAATGCCCCCAAAAATCCCCTCAAAAAAAACACAGCAACAAAACGAAACTATTTAAAACAGCCGCTTCGATGAACTAACAAATTTTGTTGACCAAAAAAAAAAAAAGGTTGGTAATATTTATGTAAGGCTCGGCTGCAGTTTATTTGTCAGCTGTTGTGTCATGGCCCTTTGTGGCTTAGATGGATTTATCGCTCTCAGTGGCAACTGTTTTGTGTGAAGCTTTTATTAATATTATTTTTGGAGATAACAAAATATTTTTAAAATAGGTTTTTTTTTAGAAAAAATTTGTTTGGCAAAGCAACAGGCTTATATGGGCTTCAATGGCTTCATGACTGCATAATAATAATATTGTCCTGTGGCTTTTAGTAAGTTTAATATGTTTATTGCGGTATTTCCGGAAAATTATGAACAGAATACGTGACGTATTTTCGATTTAGCCAATGAAAAGTGTAGGAAAATGTATGCGGAAAGATATTTAGTTAAATTTTGCAAAATTATATTCACAAAGTGAACTAAATTTGGGTTATAATGATAATGATACGACAAATGACCTTTGCAGACAGGCTGTCAAATTTTAGATATTGCATAAATATTTAGCAAATGGTTATAAATCTGTACAGTTTCGATATCTCGGACAAGCCGCTGACACTGACACCGAATTACTTGCTATTGACGACTCTGTTAGGTCTCTTTCTCTTATAGTTTCCAAGATCTAGATGTTCATACGTCCGAACGGGAAGTCGGCTATGGCTATATCGACTTCGGTTGTCATGCTGATCAGGAATATATATACTTTATTGGGTCGGATATGCTTCCTTCTATGCTTTACGAATACCGTGATAATATTATAATAGAAAAATGTTGAAAATGTTGAAATTGTATAATCCAGAGCTTGTTCTAAAATCGGAAGTCTGCACAGGCCAGTTGCCGTTTCCACTGCGAAAATAAAAAGCATTGAAATTCCACTTTCACTTCAGAAAGTTTGAGTTTTTCGAACTTATGTCCCAATCGTGCTGTGACGCCAGTGGACAGATCGAGGCAGAACGATGAACATCAACAAATCCAAGTGGATTGTTTTTTCTTATGCACGCTAGAAATGGCTTACATTTATATAAGAAATATTCTTAAATAATTCTTAAATATTCTTAACAATTAAAACTCTTCCCAATGAACTAGAAATTGACATAAAAATATATATGTCCAGTGAAAAGTACACGCAATCAGGAGAAAATAGTGAAGGCTGAACCTTTGAAATCGCCTATTTCAATCGAATTTGGATATTCCAAACGCCAAACGCCAAAGTAAACCGCATGATTTACGTGGAATTGGAAACGCGAACAGGCCTAATTGCTTTCGGATTGTTAGCGTAGACCCTGCTCTTAACATTACGCCTAAGGGAAATATCTAACCTTGTCAAGTTAGAGATCTTGGTGGGGCCATTCATTGTCTCTCCTTATACGATATTATAACCTAATTTGAGGTTCTTGTGCTCAATATTTCGCTATTGAGACAAGAGGTCATCTATATATATATTTCGGATCATACATCTATTTGCTCTTTATTATCTGCAAAGGCTCTTTTGACAGCGCCAAGCAGCTTTACGAAAGTTCTTGGATTGATTATTATTTGACTTACAGACGGATGGACGGACACACGGCTCTGCTTTTTCATGCTGCTCATGAATATATATACTTTATTGGATCGGAAACGAATACACCCTTGTATAAGAACTATACTTAGCAATCTTAGAATACTTACTCTAATTATCGGGATTATTGTCGCCTGGCCTCAATTGCTCGCTTTTTCTCAGGCTTTCATTTTGCGGCCGAATTGCAAATCTGCATAAAGCTCAACCAGCTCAATAATATTTTCAACACTTGCGTAATATATTCCTGCTTTGCTCTTGTCTAATTATCTTCTGCACTCAACATTCATTAATATTTGCAATTAATTTTTCTCGCTTTCCTTCAGCTAATTAATTTGCAAATAAGAACAAAATAAATATTGTATTGAAATTTTTGCATGCGGCAGGCAGAACATAAGTGGCAGCTAATCTACAGTGGGCAATATGGTCAGTTTTTTGTATAAAATAAGTAAACACTTTTAAGGCTGAAAGACAATAAAAAAGCAAAACGATTTACTATTACTGAGGCTTGAGAATTTTTGGAATAAACTTGCGCTGATCTTTGAGTAATTCGTGTGGAAGGAAGGAAGGAAGTTTGTGTTTATCAAAACCTGACCGAACACTGATTTAATGTTCTGTGTTTGTTTGCGTGTGTGTGTGCACCTACAGAAAAGGAACTTGACAATTATATGCTCAACAATATAGAGTGTTTATGCTAATAATTGAAAAACTGGTTAGAATTCAAATGGAATGAATATCTACAACTAGTCAATTCTTGGAAATATGTTTCCCGCTTTTCATATATATGCTCGTGCTCGTGCTTACTAGCGGATTTTGTTGTTTATTTAATATTCACAACAGCAACACCTGAGCTCTCTAGTACCTCTATAGTTCTCCAGATGTTCAATCACCACTGAAACGCCAACCAATATCAATTTTGAACACTTTAGCCCTTCCGCTGATAAGGATAGTGCCAAAGTTTTGATTGGCAACTTGTGCGAGTATCGATATGGATAAGGCGTTATCGTTGGGGCAGCACTATAAAGGCAGCTGGCATTTGGAGTGGGAATTCATTGCAGTCACAATATGTTGAAGTTCGTGATCTTGTTGTCGGTTGTTGCCTGCGCCTTCGGCGCTACTATGCCTGCGGGTCTGCTGCCCCAGTTGGATGGCCGCATTGTTGGAGGCACTGCCACCACCATCAACAGCTTCCCCTGGCAAATCTCTCTGCAGCGTAATGGCGGCCACTCCTGCGGTGGTTCAGTCTACAACGACAGAATCATTGTCACCGCTGCTCACTGCCTGCAATCCGTGTCCGCTTCGAGCTTGAGGATCCGTGCTGGTTCTTCGTACTGGAACTCTGGTGGCGTTGTCATCCAGGTGGCCGCTTTCAGGAACCACGAGGGCTACAATCCCAGCACCATGGTCAACGATATTGCCATCATCCGTCTGAGCTCCTCTCTGTCCTTCAGCTCTACCATCAAGCCCATCGGTTTGGCCTCGTGGGCTCCTGCCAACGGCGCTGCTGCCCAAGTTTCCGGCTGGGGCACCCAGGCCTCTGGATCCAGCAGCATCCCCACCCAATTGCAGTACGTCAATGTGAACATCGTTAGCCAGGCTCAGTGCGCTTCCTCCGCATACAGCTATGGCGGCCAGATCCGCAACACCATGATCTGCGCCAAGGCTGCCGGCAAAGACGCCTGCCAGGGTGACTCTGGTGGCCCACTGGTTTCCAATGGTCAGCTCGTTGGTGTTGTGTCCTGGGGCATTGGCTGCGCTTTGGCCAACTACCCCGGCGTCTACGCCGATGTTGCTGTCCTCCGCAACTGGGTGGTGAGCAACGCCAACTCTATCTAAGAATTTGACATGAAATAAATAACGATTCGAAAAGCGTTCCTTGTAAATGATGAAAGTGGCAGCTGGGAATATGAGGAAGAGCAGAGATTGATCAGAGAAGACTGTCAAGTTGGCTTAAGGCAGAATAAAGTGTGTGAATATTATTAGGTTCATCAAAAGGAGCCAGTCGATAAATTGGCTCGATAAAGAGGAAACAGATATAAGGTTCTTGGTATGATAATATCGATGAGACAAAAGGAGCCGGATTTCTTTAGTGAGAGAAAGTGAGACAATACTCTATTTCCTACAAACAAACACATACAAACGCAAATTGCTAAACAAAACTATTATATTAATCTTTAATATTTTCAATTGTCAAACAAACATGTGTAAATTCAAGCGAACTTGTGAATCGATTGAAAATGCTGTTAAGTTAACAGTGCGCGCCAGTATTAACATTTCGCAAAACTGGAAACGGTTAAAAACAACAGCTGCTAAGTTAACAGCGATCGTTTTACATTGTACACACATACATACTTACTTCCAGCTTATTACATTTATTTGTTTCTTTAAATAATGAATTAATTCCGAAAAACATGCCCATTTCCCACAGTGCAGTCTAGCCTCAGTGCTACGAACATGCACACGCATGTTCAATAATGATGCATTGCATCCAGGCAGAGTTCAATTGAGCCCATTTCGATAGAAGCAGGAGCAGGTTGTTGCGCTGGTAACCCTAACCAGCCCCAGTCCTCCTACCCTTACCCATGCATTGAGAGTGCTAAGCTGTAACTCTATAGCTGGCTGGAGATGTGTTTCGAGTTAATTGAATTCAATGTTTTTGTGCATTGTGGCAGCAACACAAAAACAACAACAAGAACACATGCACACGTCAACACCAACAGCAGCAGCATGTGTGTTTTATTAGTTACTGATTTCCCCAGACGACGGTGGAGTCACTGTCACCATCACCATTCGGCCATAACCCATACTATCTGGTTAACATGGATATTTTTTCCATTATTTGCAACGTTCTCGCGTTGGCTTTATTCATAATTGTTGTCTCATACATAATTACATTCAAAATTTAACAAAATGTCAAAATAGTTGGCAGCACATGCATCGATCGCATGCCTGAGAGAGCATACATACATAATAATCGTATGTACATATGCGTAAATATTAGAACTTCAAATTAATTGCCATACACAGCACGGCTGCAGCAGGGCTGATCATCGTCATCCACAATTCCAGCAGCGGCGGCGCCATTCACCTCCTTCACAACCACTGAGCCATGCAGCATATATTGATCGAGCTCTTGTCTACGCCCCTCCTCCTCCAATGTAGACGTAGACGCCGACGTCAATGTTGGTGTCAATGTACCCGAGTCATCATCATCATCTTCTGTAGCATACGAATACAATGTCCCATCATGGGGCCCTTCTATGGCACCCACGTACTCATCCTCATCGGTATCGCTGTCATATAGCGCATCCAATTCCTCCATATCAATCAGGACGCATCGCAAGTAGCGCAATTCCTCGAATGCCCGCGACACCTGCCGCTCGAGAGCCTTCATTTGTGACTGCGGTATAAGAGGGCAGCCCAGCCCCTCTAGTATGTACAACAGCGGATCGGACGGCGGAATCTCCAAGTCGGTCAGCTGCTTCAACAAATCCAACAAGCGCGGCAGTATGCCCACTTCAGTGAGATATTCCGTATACTCTTCTTCCAACAGAGACATGTTTTCTTTTCAGTTAATTAAATTTATTCAATTTTTTTGTCAATGCGCAAAACGAAAACGCAAAAAAAGAGAAGACAGCGAAAACGCGCCGATCGCGAAAATAACTGTAAACTAGTGTTGGTAGACGTGTTGAGTGCTGGAAAACACAGTTACTCGTCTCAAGTGCTTAAAAGTCGTGATAAATTCAGAAATCGTGCTAGTTTAGTGTTAGTTAGATGTATTTAGTGTTGTTTGGTAATGATCAGCAATCCCACGCACAGCATTTGTGATTAAATATACAATTCGATTTAGTTGCTGATTATAAAATATATATATACAAAAGATATATATATTAGCCTGTCATTTAATTTTAATGTTGAGCGGCCATGCCATCTGCCGCCAGATGTTGGTACTAACTACTATGAGAGCAATTTTCCAACACCAGCACTACTACTGTTAACACAATATTTGTACAGTGCGCTTTAACATATTATTTTAGTGTGACCAAAATGTATGGCAGTGGAATTAACTTGTATGTTAATTATGTCAGTTGGCAATGTAATGTGCGCCAAATTCTAAGCTGACTTATACTGCTCATTTACTGTACAGTATTAGTGATGATCCTTAGCTGTTGCTTTCGCTTCGGAAACTCCTGATAGCTCGATGCCATAGAGAAAGTACAGTTGACAGCAATCGGTTGTCTGCATTGGATTAAAATTGCAAGCGATTGTGCAATTGTGAGTACTCTTTACTTTACTTTCTCTCCATAGCGATATTTTAGCCAAGATTTTACTATTACCATATAATTTATAATTTACACAGAATAAAAAATCAGACAAATTAGTAACAAATTGTTCCACCATATTATTCAGCCATCATAAATAATTCAAAATGTTATACCGCTGCTTTTTAATTCAAAGTCAAATGCGCGCCAATGTTATTTAACATTAACTTAAGCAATATACTGAAAACAAGCAAGGTGAAGTTTGGTATTTTTCGGTATTCATGTTGACACTGTCAACTTCGTGTTTATACTACGTGTGTATGTGTATTGTTCGTAGCAGTGCTATATATTATGCACAAATTGTTTCACCTTTCAATTAGACATAAATATGAATAACTAAAAATTATATATTTTGTTTACCATATATTGTTTTGCCAATGTCAAGAAAAATACTATCATGAATTTAAATGTTCCCAGAAGTTGGCAGGCCCATTGGCGGTTTGACTTTTCAAACGGGGCAACGGCATCCCGTAGACACGCGCCTCGCTCTTATTGTCGGATGTACTTCCTCTTCCTTAATGAAAGCATTATCTAAGGTCTGCTCTTTGCTCTCGTGTTGGCGGCATTGGTTCCTTTTCACAGACGTTGTCGATCCATACGTTTAGCAGCGTTGCAAATCGCAAAAAAAAACTATATCTCTTACTTTCAAGATATCAGGATGCAATTAAAACCACTTATAAATATGACTGTTTTCTATGAAGTAATCAAATTTTGTTAAAATTTGTTAAGAAACATTGTCTGGATTAGCATTGTGTCTCGGCCGCCGTTGGCTGTTGCAGGGCAGCGTTGATATTTATTGCGTTGCGAACATACAAGCTGAAAGCATCGGAAGTTTTGATTTTGGATTTCGACAGATTGTGTTTCTCACTTATGCGTTTCATTGTTTTGTCAAAATTTTTAGAATTTCGCCACGCCGGCCCCCACAAATCGAAAATATTCTTGTATATCCCACAATTTTTGACAGATATAGTTAAAACCCCTCAGATATTCCGAAATTCATTAAGATCGGATAAGAACTGTAGACAAAATCGGTAAAAATGTATTTATAAATATGTATATGCAATACTCATACAACTCATACATATATAAGCAGAGACATATTAATGCCTTGTCTTGTAACATGTTGCAGAATTCTACTAGCAATTGGAATATAGCCATTGGTCTTGTTTTTCTGTGACACAAGCTTTTTCTTTCTTGTATACAATATAACAAAGAACAAATATTGTATTATTAACATTTAAATTGCCAGTATATAAATATATAGTTGTAAATAATTGAAGTCGAGGAATTTTGTTTGTATAATATATTTACATATTTGAATTTTGCCCTCTAATTGTAAATACCATTGTTTCGCTTACAGGTATTTATTTTTTACTTATCGAGTTATATGGTCACACTTGATGTGACAAACATAAACTGACGAAGTCCGTTTTAAATTATACCGCATATGATAAAAGCTAGTTTATTGCTAGTTTATTTATTCAGCAATCAATATTCTATATTATTTATTTCTTGTTAGAAACACTCTTTACCATTTCATACATTTTGCACACAAAACCTCTGCTGACGAAGCGCGCAAATATGCTCGCTGTAGTAAGAAATACCAAATTACAAAATACCAAAAAAATAAACTCATGGGGTATTAATTGGTGCATTTCAATGAACGAATCAACAAAAGCGAACTAACGAACGAAAAAAAGAACTATTAGCATTTATAGTCAAAATTCGAAATAAACTTAGCTACTGCACATTATTACCTACAAGAACGACGAATTAGCAACAAACTTTAAACCATGGAAAAAGCGAGCAAGGGTAAGCGGGTGGCACGCGATGAAAAACAGAAGGATCAAAAACTTGAGGACATCGTAAGTAACCCGGCAACGGCAAGAAAACTATGTACATACATACACTGGCACATACATACATATATATTTATGTACTTTTTAGGTATTGAAATCTTTAGATGAATGCCCCACGAATGAGGAGAAGATCCGTGTGCTTATGCAGCGACATTTGGAGAGCGAGAAGAATGCAACGCGCGTGGCCGGCGAATTGCGGGCAATGCAGCGTCACATGGAGGCTCAGCAGCGGGAGAAGGAGAATATTCAACGTGAGCTGAACAAGAGCGTCCTGATGCGTGACAAACTGCAGGAAGTGTGCCGCGAACAGCAGCGCATTATCAAGTCTGTTAAGAACGAAAGCATGCTGCAGATTAAGGTGGAGGAGGAGCGACGCAAGGAGAGCCAAACTAAGTTCCAGAGCTCGTTGAACGAGGTGCAAAAATCGCTATCGAAGAACAACGAAGAGAACATCAAATTGCGTGATTACAACATCGAGATGACCAAAAAGTAAGGGGCCGTCCGTGTGGTTGTGGCAAATGCCGGCGGCGGCGTGCGCTGTCTAAATATAGCCATAGACACTGCATGTCGACACTCACGCACTCACACATACCCATGCCTAAGCGTCGTGACCATATGTTCATCCATTGACTGTTGACTATAATATCTATGTGTATATTTTAGGTTAAAGCTGCTGGCCGAGCAATATCAGACCAGGGAGCAGCATTTGGAGAAACTCAATGAACAGGTTCAGCTGGAGGCGCAATTGCACCAGGCCAAGTTCAACAAAGTACAGGTGGAGGCGGCCATGGAGAAGGAAATACTGACCAAGTGAGTTCCAAGTTGAAAAAGCTGTCTTTGCATATGGCAGGCAGGTGTATCTGGTCTTAGTTACGCCTGCCTCTGCAAGATCACAGCAGCATCCTCTTTCTATGTATCAATGCTCATCAATGCTCTCTCATTGTTCCCCCAGAGAGAATAAAATTGGCCTGGAGAAATTGCTGCAGGCCCAGCGTGCCATCAAGGATCTGACTGAGCGTGAGCATCAGCTGAAGGAGCAGCTGAACATCTACACAGCCAAATATGATGAGTTCCAGCAATCGTTGCAAAAATCCAACGAGGTCTTCAGCAGCTACAAGGTCGAGCTGGAGAAGATGTCCAAGCACACAAAGAAAATCGAGAAGGAGGCCCTCGGCTGGCGTCAAAAGTACGAGAAGGCCAATGCCATGGTCATTGAATTGGCCACCGAGAAGCAGTTGCGCGATCAGCAGACGGAGCGCCTGAACAAGCAGGTGCAGCAGTTGCAGAAGCTGTTGCGCGCTTTGCAGCTGGAGCGGACCACCCTGCACCAGTGTCTGCGGGACAATAATATTGAGATACCGCCCATGCCACAGTTGCCACCAGAGCCGGAGCCCATCAGCATAACATCGACAAATGCGGACAAGGCCAAGATGGATCTCATGACACGCAACTGTGCGGAGCTCAAACAGACTTTGGCCAATTTGCAGAACCAGATGAAACTGCTGACCACCTCAGAGAGGGCTCCATCTGCAGCCGAGGTGGCTAAAAACAAAACAGCCGAGGTGGCCAAAAACAAAACAGCCGAGGAACAGCAGAAGGCGGCGGCCAATGCCAAGAAGAATAACAAAAAGAAGGAACGCAAGAATAAGGCAAAGGCAGCGGCAGCAGCTGCTGCAGCTGTGGCCACAAATGAAGACAGCAAGGCCGAAGCCAAAGCCGAGACTGTGGTGGCAAACGAGCAGCAGCAGCAACAGCAGTTGTCCCAGACAGCCGAAGAGCAAACAGAGCCTGCCGAATCTGAATCGTCGGGAGCTGCTGAGAAAGTGCCAGAAATTGAATCTCAGGATGTGGCCAACGTCGCACCCATAGATGTAACTGAAGTGCCTGCCCTAATTGATGCCAATGTGGAATAAATGTGTGCTCATATGGCCACCCCCCCACTATATATATATTATTTATTCTTGAGCCCACGACTGTCTTTTTTCACCATTTTGCTCTCTCCATCTCTTGGAATTTCTCTCTGTTTGTTTAAACATGAAACATGTCGAACTTTGATGGCTTCCTAATGCGCATTTGTCCTTATTGTACAACAACAACGATGAGATCATATTTATTTTTTATTGTATTTAATATATGTATGTATGTATTTATTAACTGCGCATGCATGTATATTTGTGTGTAAGAATTTCAGCATGAAGCAAATAGCGGAAGAAGAAAACGAATGAGAAGAGAATATTGAGAAAATGAGAAATAACATATGATTTTCCTACAAATATATGATGTACATTGATTGAGTTGTTAAAGGAGGGAAAAAAGGAAGGACACTGTGTGTGTGATATATTGATGAGATTCTAATGCAACCTCTATAATCGTCGGTTAAATATTTAATAGTCATTTTTATACCTAAATCTCCAAAGAGAAAACAGTTATGAAAGCTGATGTTCACAGAGTTTTCATTGATGTAAAGAAAACTTTAAAAATGAAGTTTCATTCTTCATACATCTACATTGTATAGTGTCATTTGATGAAGATGATGCTGGTAAAATCGGATTGAAATCTCCTATATATGAATAGCTTCTCAGAGTACTGCAATTGTAATTGTTGTTGTATTGAGTGGAGCTATCTGCTCTTCGCAGTTTAACGTACTTAACTGTAATTTAAAGTGATAAGATAACACATTCAATTAGCCAAAGCATATATGGAGACTCTCGATTCAAACCAATTGCAACCAGTTGCTGATTCTGCATTGCCGAGCTCTTATGCAGAATGGACGTATGAGAGAGAGTGAAGGAAGCTCTCTCGCACTCTATCTCTGTGTTTTCAGGCTGCGACTGCCTGTCCTTGTTGCATACCAAATTTATCATAAAAAAGCATGACTTATTTGATTTTGCCTTGAATGAAATGTTTGATACGAAGACAAACTGTTCTAAATGCTGAAATGTGAACGTAGAATATGAATACCCGTGTTAATACCAACAATTGAATGCAGAGGTTCAATTTTTTCGGCGGTTATATAGTATATCACACATATATCACATATTAACTTCAGATGCAACAGTTGAAGAATTTCAGAAAACTCCAGAATGTGAGCACATTTAAGAATCGACGATCGAAGATTTTTTGCAACTGAAGGACTGCAGGAGTGCCTAATTTCGCCACTGCTCAGCTCAGTCAACTAGTGCTGAGTTAGAGACCGTTCTGTCGTTTTGCTGGCGCAATGGCAAGCTCACCTGGCAAAGAGAATTATGATAAGCCATAAGTGGAAGAGCGTGGTATCGTTTTGTTATAGGTGCCAATGGCGATCAGATCGTTTAAGCTTATTCTAGACGGTAGAGGGCAAGTATATATTCGTACCCCATTCTGGCCACACTGTAATGATTCACAAGCTTGGATCCTTTTTTGAGACAGGTGTGACTAGAGACCTACAAAATACCAGTCTATTATCTTTATGTTGTTGCTGTACCATCCCCTGTGTTTGTGTTAACTTACGTGTTGAAAATGACGCATAAAACTTGCAAAGTTACAAATTTGTTGCAATTTGCCTAGCCTTTGCATGTAAACAGTTGATATTATAGTTAAGCTTTCCTTAACAACAAGGGTATTGTCAAAAGGTTATGAAGTTTGTAAGGTTTGAGAGTAAGGCATTTCTATATATATATATTATAAGCATGACAGGGGCGGCAGTTGATATAGTTCTTGGCTCTTCTTAGAGCAGTTTAGGAAACAATAAAATGGGAAACTAGATCGCCTTATAGTTATGTCGTTTCTGTGCGGAGATATGTCGTACTCGAATTGGAAAGGATAACAAATATTGTAAAACAGCAAATTTAATGTGTTTAGCTTAAAAGGAGACTATGTTGAAAAATGAAACGAAGGATAATATCTTTTATTCATCAAGATCAACAGTCGTGCCTGTCGTCGATCCTAGATCTCGGAGACTATAAAATCTATAGTGAGCAAATTTAGCATGTGGACTTGCCTAGTGTTCACACAGATCATGTTTGTTTTAGAATTTGGCCACGACCCCTTCCACCCTCGCAAAATGATAAGAAACGTAGACAATTTTTGACAAATTCAGTTGAATTTGTAGGCCAGCACTAAGCATGTCCTTAGCTTTGGTAGAGTTTCTATATTTTGTAATACAATAAATATTCTTCTGCCTGACTGCAGAGTATAAAGTCTTCGGCCATGCAGGAGGCACACATATCCTACCTGCATGCCACATGTCGTATACGTAATGGTCGCTGCAAATTGCTCGCAATCGCAATCGCACTCGCAACGCGTCGCCGCCAGTTTGTCTGCACAGGCATGCAACACTTAGCAGTGGTTTCCTCCTCCTGCTGCTTCCCCACCTCCCCTGCTCTCCCACTTACCACAACTTATACGCTGATTGGCCTGGGCCTTGACCATTATAATTACTTATTTCTTTCAGTTTAATTATTTGCCACACGCAGCTGTCAGTTTTTGAGCAAGCCACAGATTTTTTTTTTTTATAAATTATTTAAGAGGCCATGCCATGCCTGTGTAGAGGAAAATGACGGGAAATTAATTTAAATTGCATAAGGCGAGTCGTAAAAAAATATCAAACATAAAAAAAAAGATGTGGCCCACGGCTTGAGTGTGAAAAATGCCAGCCACAGGCCACAGGCGAACGCCGTCCAGGAAACAACAACAACAGCAGCAACAAGAACTGCTAAAACATATGCATATTTCACACCCACACACATGCACGCACACCCCCACACATACATTCACACCAGATGTGTGCACATTTCGCAGGCAATGAGCTTTTGAACATTTAATGAGTTAATACGCTAAATTTGAAAGCCGCGCAAGCGTGTGCCAAGTGCCCCCCACACACCCTCATCCACATCCTCATCCTCCACACACACACCCTCGCAAAGTTACCTATTTTAGAGCTTGAAAAATGCTCAACAACAAAACCAACAATAAGAGCAGCCCCACTAAGCACTTGTCATTTGACTGTAAGGTGTACGGGGTGCTTCCCTCCTCCCCCCCATCATCGCATTGGTGAAAAGTGTGGCAAAGCAACCAGCAAGAGTGCAGAGCCAGGCACAGACACAGGCAACAGCGGCACAAGCTGGCTAAGCTCTTGGGTGTAATTTCTCAGACAACGACGACAACCATTCAGGCTCTGGCTAAGCCTCAGCCAGGATAATAATGTTGTGAAAGGCGGCGGCGGCGGCAGCGGCGGGGTTTTAACATTGCAGTCAACGTCGCTGTTAAAAGCTGGCCGCTGTTAATGTGCTGCTGACGCCCCCGACAATGCGGGTCTACATATGGCCAAGACAAGCTGGTGCCAAAATTGCGACTACGAAGGCAAGTGCTGCCAGACTGCTTGACTCTGCGACGGGGCGCTGCAGCTGGAGAGTGTAAGAAGAAAGTAAGGCAATATATTTGACAAAGGCGGTGGGGGTGGTTGAAATAACTGGGTGAATGTCGTTACAGTGGAACAGACTTGTGGAAATCAGTAGTCAAATGTGAAATGCTAAGGAATATATAAGATCTCCTCTAGAAAGCTATTTCTTTTTATCATACTTTTTTCTCTCTTTGCCAAGTCTTTGGGTTCCCTTCTATTTGTTTTCTTACCCTCTTCTTTATGGTTTCTCGGTCTCTTTTCATCTGCCTGAATTCTCTCTCTCTCACCCTGTTTTTCATGTTTTCTGTTCGGTTTGATTTTCACAAGTTCTTTTCCTTTTCTATTCCTCCCTATTCACCATATTATGCCTCTATCTATTATCGCTTCTTTCTGCCTTCATTCTACCATATTTTTCTTTCTGTTTTCTAACTATCTTTGCTTTTCTTTATCAATATCCTCTTTTGTCCCTCATATGACACTTCATTCTTACTTCTACCAACACGTTGTACTACTGTTTGCTCAATACTTATTTGTACCATTCCTTGTGTGTAAAAGGAAAGAGAGTTTTCGTATAAAACGTCTGCTTCCTAGGAGACTCGGGAAGCCACAAAAATCTCTTGATGCATAGATTAACTTCACGAATTCTGATTATGCCAGCCCCACTGTAACCCACCCACCCAGCCAGCAGCACCACATCAAAGCATAAGCAGCCAACAAAAACCCGTCAAGCCATCTCCGCACCATACCAAGCCATACGATGCCCCATACAAAATGTAAACCGAACTCAAACCCAAAGCCGAACCCAAGAGATTCCGCGCACCCATTCAATGCTCCTGTGCCTGTGCTTCGCTCCAGCGGGCGAGCAGCTGCTGCTCTCACCAGCCGGGTTGTGAGAGCATAATATAATTGCTGAAGCTGAGGCTCCCAAAAAAAAAAGGAAACAACATCCAAAAAAAAAAAAACAAACGTCGCTTAGTCAAATTTCGGTAACAGAACCTGGTCGCTGGTCGGATGCCGATACGAGCGGGAGCCGCAGCCAGGAGCACAGTCGAAACGAAGCGTAACGAATTCAAACGAAACGCAAACGCCAACGTCACAGTCGTCGTCGACGACGTCGTCCTGGCGGACTCTAACTGTAATCAGTTGTGTATAGGACACTCGCAAGCGTGCGTCGGAACCACTTGCTGTGTGGCTTTTGCCTTTGCCAGTGCCTGCTCCTGTGCTGACTTGGCATATAATAACGGTAAAGGCGCGTGTACTGGAGGCAACCATTGCGCGCGGCATTTTCTGTGTGTGTGCTAAAACTTTTACTGGTTTCATTTCATTTTCCTTTCTCTTCCAATTGTTGTTATTGCTGTTGTAGTCATTGCAATAGAAATACAAAAATTTGTTAGAAAAATTTCCACAAGCCAAAAATGATGCGGTAAATCAAACATAAAATTTTCCAACCAGAAGAGCTACAGCTGCTGCTGCTGCTGCTGCTGCTGAGGCTGCTGCTCCTGGCTCTTGTTACTCTCCTTTAAGTCTGGCTGCCGATGCTGGCAGCGACTGCGCTGCTGCGGTGTCCGAGATAAAGGATATGCCCGGATCTAAAAGATACAGTTTTTTTTGCTTCCTCTCTGTTTTTTTTCCTCTTCTTTACTTTTGCTTGTTGGTCTTGTGTTTGCAGTAGGCTTTTGGCCTTTGTGTGTGCTTGGCTTTTGCTGGCTAACTTTTATACAGCATTGGTAACTTTAACAGCAACAGCAATAACAACATGAAGCAGCAGCAACAACAGGCTTCAGCCATTAACAGTAGCAACAACCAAATGTTAATGCATACTTTTAGGCTGAGGCTGAAGTGAGCTAAGCTGCGCTGAAAGAAAGGTGTACATAGTTTATATTTGTGTGAGCTTCAAATGGGAAGGGAAAGGAAAGGAAAGGAAAAAAATGCGTGTGCCCAAAACTTGAAATGCGAATTGCATTAATAAGCCAGAAATCATTAACAAATTAAAACGTAACACGCAACAGAGGCCACAACAACAACAACAACAAGAACAATAAGTCAAAGTCAAGTGCTAACAGTGGGCGGCGTGTACTGTGTGTGAGTGTGAAGTGTGTGCAGAAACAAGGAGTCAAGGACCAACTATAGCTGTTGGCATGCTTTTGAGGTTAACTCCTTCAAACGTCGTCGTTGTCGTTGTCGTCGTCGCCATCAAGGCAGTATAGGTAAATATATACACATCTTCATATACATATATACCTAGCAAAAGGCCAAAGTCTAGGCAAACAAATACTCGCAACCAAACAAACAAACAAACAAGCAAACAAACCAACAAAGTAAACAAATAGCGTTACGGCTACAAATGCAAATTTTTTCCTTTTATACAAACACACGCATTTCTAAGGACCATAAACAACATAAAGGCCTGGCGCCAGCAACAACAAAAAACACTATACGATTAGAGTTGAAATAGACACAGCAGGATTCAACACCAACGCCAGAGTTTGAGAGTGTTTGTGTGTGTGCGTTCAAACAACAACAAACCAGAACGCCACGCCTCTAAAGCTATTTGTATTAAAATTTTAATCGCTAGCGATTTATTTGACAAGGCGCCAAATCCACGCACGAAACACATGCACACAGGATATATGACATGGGACATACCTGCACACAAACATTGTGACTGAGCATACGGTTTGAGCTATAAATTTACGGACTAAATGGTTATATGATTTGGCTAACAAAAAAATGTGTACATTTCATGGTCGAAACTTGGCTTGACAGCTCATTTTATAGCTACTGAAAAGCTGAATAGGAAAAGTGTATTCTCTATAAACTTGAAATCTTAATTTCAATAGATTCTAGAATTTTCGTAATTTGATATAAATTTCTATTAGTCTCAACTTGCCTATCTTAAAACAAGAATTTTCTAAGCATCTAACTTAAGAAATTTTCTTTCTGCTTTAATTTAAAATTCCCCAAATCAGTCTGGCGTCTGACTTTCTTAGAAAACGAAATCTAGAAAAATCTAGTCAAAAGTTCACCAAGGTAAAAAAGTTGTTGCCTCAAGAGGAAAGTTTTCATTAAAAAAACTTGTTTAAGTTCAAGAATTCTTTAAAAAAGATTACTTTTGACTAATTCAAGTATATTACAAAGTGGAAACGAATCTGCATTAATATTTTATATATAAAGTATGAGTTTGATAAGAATTCGATTCTTGAATCAAGATAAAACATTATAAAAGTCAACTAAAATCAAAAATTTCTTTCTCCAACTCTAAGAATTCTTTTTATACCATTCACAAAGCTTGCGACGCATAGAAGGAAGCTTTTCCGATTATATAAGGTATATTAGGTATAAGGCATGACAGAAGGAATCGATATAACCATGTCCGTCTGTCAGTCCGGCCGTCTGTTTCAATACAGGGATCTCAGAAGTTTTAAAAGCTACAGAGCCAAAATTACCAGATGCTTCCTTTGTCTGTAGGCTGGTCAAGTTCTAGTTCTATCCAGAACGGACAACTATATAGCTCCCTTATAACCGATTGTTCCGAAATGAACACTTTTCTGTTTTTTATCCCAATCAAACCAAATTCAGCTTGTATCCTTTGTATCCCCTCCATTCAGATCTAGATCGGCTATATATTTACAATGTAAATGATATAGGGAAGCTATATTTTCTTGTCTTTACTAAAGTATTTCAACATCTAAGAACTGGTTTTAGTTTTGAAGTGATTGGTGCAGTTTGGGCACAGGAAGACTTCTGATGATGAGATGGCGATGATCTTTCAGGTTTGCCAAGGACAAATTTTTGAAGTTTTTGCTGTTGTAAAAATCTAGAGAGAAACGTCTCAAAATTACTAAGTTCAGTGGTTTTTGTTAAGATATTATAATTATTCTATAATTATCGTTTTACTTAAAAGGGCGCAAAGAAACCAGTAGATCCTGGCTCTTTCTTCTATCAGTAGCCTGATTTCTTCTGTATTTCTTTCAATTAAAATTTTATACCTTAATGAAATGATCTAACGCCTTCTGTCGATATCTGAGGGTGAAGGTCAAGAGATGCTTAAACAGGATCTTCAGAATCTCAATGTTCAGTGATATATGGCCAGTATATTTATATATATATATATAGCTACCTCTGAAAATGGTATAGAACAAATCATCCACCATATTTCTTTGCTTAACAACTAAATTGTAAAACCGAATTTGACTCTACGAAAAAGAAAGAAATAGGAATTTGTATTAAATTTCTATAAAAGCAACAAGTTGATTTATACCTGGATAGATACATTTCCATCTCAAAAACTTTGTTAAATTTAGACAGCTTCTCAAAACACTTTTCCCACTCACTGTTGCGGTATGTCCTTCCTCTTTTTGGCATTGCACTTTGAATCATTAATGTGTGTGGGGGCACAAAATAAATGTTCAGTGTCATTTATTTATAAATGTATAAAAGCTTGACGCTATTTGTACAACTATTTTAAGTGCTGTCAACTGGCAGCGGCAGCAATTGCAGTAGCATCGGGCAGAGGCAGAGGATGCTGCACAATGGCAAACACTTTGCGCAAAGCGACAATTGCTGCTGTTGTTGTTGTTGTTGTAGTTGTTGCTGTTGCTGTGTTGCCTTTGTGTGGCGTTTAAAAATAGCATCAAGGTGCGCTCTAGTTTCATTCAGACACCAGCACACGCCCCCATACACAGACACAAAAGTGGCTGCTGTTGTTAAGCAGCATTTTCATAGGCGTGGGCAAAAACGCCTGGCGCTATGCAACAGAATTCTACAAATAGAAAAAGTTTAAAAATAAACCTGTAGAAAATCAAATTTACAACAGTTTCTATGTATAACTGTAAGGTTTCTGCCATTTTTATTCAACTCTTCAAACTTGAACCTTAAACTTAAGTAAAGCCTGTCGACACGCAAACTGTAAAGGCCAAATAAAGAGGTGTGAAACGATTCAGCATTTGTCGGCACAAATTGCCTAATCACTTAAGGTGTTAGGCTATCAAATACACAGGTACTTAAGGACATACTGGATAGGTGCAGATAGAGAAAGTGTGGAACGTTGCTGAGTTGCCTTTTGAGTGACCTCTGCTGTAAAAAACTAATTACTATAAAGTAATTAATGTTGGGGAAATTGAAGAAACCAAAATGAATTAATGATATGAAGGAGTGGAACGAATGGCGAAGGTATATCGTTAAAGGTTAATGCCAAGGGGGAACTGCTTAAAGTCAGGCTTAAACATTATATGTGGCTTATTGGAGAACACTCTAAGCTCAAGATGTTTAAGTATTTTATCATATATAAAGCCATCTTGAAGCCATTAGGCATGTAAGGAATCTAGCTGGAGGGCATCTAAAGCTGCAGTAACAGAAGAGCCATACATCACTCCCAAAACAAACCTCCTTGGTAATCAAGATGTGCAATTTTAAACCATGACAAAGCCCCAACTCCTAGTCAGCTTCAGATATTGTTTGTAGGCTAAAAGATCTGCGGATTGAGTATGTATTACTCCACAATGTTGTATGATTAACTGAACAGCCGTCTAGCTCTGATTCTGTTTGGACAAAGGCATCTCTAACAGATGGCTCAAGAGAGCTTACCCTCTAGACTATTCGCTAGGAGATGACCTTAACTTCCTTCAAAACTTCTATTTCTGTTTAGACAAAAGCATCTCTAATAGATGGCTCAAGATGGGCCGAAGTCCACTTACATTCCAATGTCTTTCAAGCCAGTCTAATACCATGAATCTACAATTTCTCATACAAACCGCGAACTATACATATATACAGTGCCCTACTAATGCAAGGAAGTCTTCTGTTTGGAATCAGCAACAAGTTTGACATCTTCAATTTCCTGTTCATCAAGTCCGCTGCAGTGTCTCGGGGTGTAATTGGCTGATTGGTCAGTTAGTTCAACTGCACACTTGATTGGCATGGCAGCAGATACAATGTAAACTTCTCTATGCATTTGAGAAACAAGATTGTGGTGTTATATAGCTTTCTAAGTGCTCCAAGGTCCGCTAGTTGAGTCTTGTCATTGCCTCTGTAGAAATTACTAAGAATATATCAATAAATTTTGTTAGATACAACTTTGCATTAATCTAAATTTTCTTGTGAAGATTTTAGCCAAGCTCTTAATTTATGTTTGTTAATGATTCAAACCGTTCAAAAGCTAATAAAGCTAAGCCAACGAGTAATAAGTTGAAGTTAAAAGGATACTCGTCTTTATCCTAATACAAACTTATCATTGCAAGCGAGTATGAGTCTTTAGCTAAGCAATGTGCCTTTATTTAATATATATTTTTGACATATAACATCCTACACTTTGATTTATATTACTTTTAAACATTTTCTATACAAATCCTTGAGCTAAGCTTCTTATCCCAAGGCCAAAAGTAACAGACATTAATATAAATAGAAATAGTTTTCTGCCCCTGTCTATATCAGAGACAAGACAATATATTGTCTACCATCTAAATGAGATCAAACATTTATCACCCACACATACACACACACACAAACACACACACACAAACACACACACATGCAACCACATGTATCAATTTTCTCTCATATCGGTCAACTTAGCTAAAAACTCTACGCATTTTCTTGGCCATAAAAAACACACACGCACACACATTCAACAGCCACAACATAAACGCTTAACTTTCCAGCAAAATATATAATAACACAACAACAAAATAAACAACAACAACGACACAGCAACAACAAACTGTAGACGTAAAATATGGCCCAGTCACACAGATGTGTCTATATATCAGGCAAGGGAGAAGAAATTTCTCGTTTGCGTTTTTATCGCCAGCTGATAAAAGCGCAAAAGTTGTCAGGGCAAAGTTAGCGCCTGCCGGCCATAAAACACGCATACGCCATGTGTTGCCATGGCCTTGGTTATGCTAAGATTTTTGGTTAACATTTTTTAATTGCTTGGACCAAAGCACAAAAATCCACAGTTTACAAGTGAACATGTGTTCGTTCGACAACATGCAATTAACAAGCAGAGTTCGGAAAAAGTTTAGAGCACACACACACATACACATGCACAGGCATAGCAGAAACTCACCCACATAGAAACACATCTATGGACCAACGAATGGCACTTACAAAACATTAATTACTGCGCTGCGAGATTCCGCAAAGAGAGGACGAGTCGACGGTCGCCAACGCAAACTCTTGACAGTCATTGGACGCTTTAGCTAGGAAAAAGTATAGCATACTTTTTCGGGCAGCGCTTAGTTTTTGTTGATGCTGAAATGTTGCCATTTTATTGCCCTTTGCGTCGTTTGTTGTTATTGTTGTTGCTTTTTATTTTTAGCCAAAACTTTGCGCAATTTTTATTTGCTTCACTTGGCATTGTTATATTTGCTGTTGTTGCTGCTGTGGCTGCTTTACATAAAAACCTCAGCAGCAGCCCCAGAAAAAAAATGTATGAACAGCATAAAAACATGTTGAAAGCTCGCAACAACTGAACAACAAAAAGTTGTTACGAAACATAAATTTACTCTAAGAAAACATTAACGAAAATGTTTTCCGCTCTTTTTTTTTTTTGCAAAGTTAAGAACAAGTTTAATTAGTTGTGTGTTGAAATGTGTGTAGATGGTTTCTGTCAACGCCAACTCTTCTTATCCGTAAAGCCCATGTGGCTACAATTTTGTAGCTAATGCCTGAAGGACCATACTTTTTTTGTGTGCTCTTCAAGTCAATAGCTGGATTATACACAATGTTTGGCATTTAAGTGGTCGTATTTCAAGTGCAGAAGGCACTTGAAGGACCAAACAGAAAACCACAGCTCGAATTGTGTTCAGGACCAATCAGTTCATGATACACGCAAGAAAAGTCAGAGCATTGAGATGGAGTTTGCGTATCATATAACCTGGAAGTATATATCAAGTGCCATTTAATGCACTCAAGTACTTAGTATGATGGATGATTTATAATACAACAATATCTTTTAATCTATATCAGCAAGCTTCTCTCTATTGTGTATAGGAATAGGGTCGAAAGCAATACATATACGAAGAGCTCTTCTTTTGGCTTCGGCAATACCCGCAGTGTCTGTTTCTACGCATTCCCGCATGACTGGATGAGCCTAAAGAGCTTAAATGCTCAAATTTACACACATATTACAGTTTATATCAGCATAGTCATTTGGTATTAAGTAGGCGGCGGTGTTGCTGTTCGTGGCTTGGACTTGCCTACTTGCCTTACTTGTTGTTTTCTTCGCTGGCTGGAGGATCGTTGCTACTGGGACACCCTGATGGGTCCCACTACTGGCACAATACCTTGTATTATATACTGCTTTTGCGATCCGAGAACCAAGAGAGTTCCGAAGCCTAGGGCAAGGTCTTTTATAGGTAGATCTTGGTGGCAGCGCGGCTGGGACCAAAACTCTGCTGTTAAAGTTCCGCTCTAGTCGGCCACACTCACTCTCGAATGGAAGTTGTTGCCCTCTTTGTCTCAGTGCGTTGAGCCCTTCAATGCTAAAGCCTTTCTTCTCTTTCCACTCCTAATCATGAGAGAATAGATGGGCTGTGCGTTGGCTGCTTATATATGTGCGCTGATCTGACAAGTACTTTTGTCTCTCTCTCCTCTGCATTCGGTGCTCTGTTCTAACTGCGTACAGGTAATGTAACGCACACCTTTCAAATATATCAATGTAAACAAGAAACTTTATAAGCACCTGGACAAAGATAGAGCAAAAGTCTTATCATTCTCTTAAAACTATCCATACCCTTGGTAAAGAGAGCTTATCAATAAGTACTTAACTACTCTATTGGTATCGAAAGCTATTCGTTGGGCCTTCTACAGGTGTTGGAAGAGGTACATAGCCACACGAAACCAGCAGCTTTTTCATGCTCCCAATGCACATGGAAGAGTCACTATTAGCTGCTCGCAAATGCACAAGAGAGCGTCACGTAAAGACCGCCGTGAGCAGACTCTGCTTCTTCATATGCATGGCCTCATTGAATATTTGATAATGAGCTTTTGTTAATCGGCAGCATCTGAGAGTCGAAGATACGCTGCTCTAAGCTTAGTTGCTTTTTGCTCGTGCGACGGCAGGCTGCCTTATATCGGAGCAGAAGAACTTTATAGCGTACGTATTGCATTTGTAGGGTAATGATCGAATCCAAAGTGTTTTCAAATTTCAGCCGTCGATGTAGGGCAGCTATATTCATAACACATAGAGTTGATTCTCTTAGTGAGCCCTTTAACGATCTTCTTCTAGCTGGCTTTGATGAGTTTCGCCTGATCCAGAAGTTTTTGGTTTAATAGCTCCAAGAGTTGCGGCGATAAAACATCTGAAACGCTTTTTCTAGGCTCTCCGGCTGTCCCTTCGAGTGCCATAGTTGTTGTTGTTCGAGTAATTATTGCCGCTTAGATGATATATTCGCGATCGAGTTATGATTATGAATGGACTCGATCTTGTGAGTGATCTTCTGATCTTCCTTCGTTCTGATAGCAGTGATGATTTGGATGAAAAGCAGAATAGTTATGTTACTAAGTGTTCAATCCGGAACAATTGGTTATATGGTAGATTTATGATATAGGGGTCCGATCTTTATCCGATCAAATGTGTACAAACCGAATTTGGTTTGATTTGGAGCCTATATGGGAGCTATATATGATCTGGATGAAACTCAAACTTGGTCAGCATGCAGACAATAAAAGATCTCGGGGTTGCAACACAAGGACGACTAGACGGACTCACATAGCTACATCGAATCTCCTCATCATGCTGATGAGAAATATATGCTCTATATGTTCGAAAATGGTTCCTTCTGCGCATAGCAAACTTCATGACAAACTAATATATTAAAATTTCGTCTGAATGCTATAATTAGTTATCAAAAGTATCCCCAAACTATTTGCCAGACAACTTCCAAAAACTTAAATTTAAACGCCACTTCATATAACTGGGTAAAGTCAATAGGCCATGTTCAGCGAATTGTTTTCATTAATTTAAAAGCAGTTAAGACTCACTAAAAATCCAATCAAACTGCGCTTGTGTGTGTTTGTGTTCCTGCTGCTTAGGCAAAACTTCTGCAAAAAGAGAACTTTGCACTGCATTTCCGGTTGCGAAAGTTTAGTAACTCCCACATAGCCTAAGAAAAAGAGTTAGTTTTTGGGCATTGGCCAACAGCAAACTGACTTCATTGTTGGCCAGCCAACGACGAAAACTGCCAAAATAGTTTGTAAGGCTAAGGGAAAAAGGAGCTGGAGAGCTGGAGGGGTTGTGTGTGGGCCAGACGAATATTTATAGGAAATGGAAATGTTGGTGGGGGTGGGGGAAAATGGCTGGTTATTTCGTATTCAACTGCGCGAAATGCTCAACAATAAAACGCCATTGAACGTCGTCCTGCTGGCGACGTACATACACAGTAAAACCCCCCCCTCCACACACACACTCGGAGTCACCCGCTAGTCTTTATGGCTAGCAAGCACTTCCGGCTTCAGCGATATGCGCCAAGTTTAGACAATAATTTTTGCTTAGCAAAAGCAAAAACGCAAATGCCAAGTGCTGGTAGGGCGTGGGTGAGGTTGAAGACGAGGGGGCTGCCACAATCATTTTTTGGCCAAGCTATATTTATGGCCAGAATTTGTAGTGCGGGGCGCAAACCACAGAGAACTAGTATAAGTTTTGTTTTTCCCTTGCTTGAATTGTTTTAATTTATGAGCTGATTTAATGCATTTAGGGGCAAAAGAAAAGAAAAGCAAAACCAGCTAAACTTGATGAAATAATTGGAACTAATTCTGAATAAATTTTAATTTATTTATGATAGGAATTAGAGCCACTTCAGTTCAGTCAAAAGACAGTTGTGAAAGTACAATAGCAGCCTTGAGAGGCAGGATATATGTTTGACAATCAAATTGCTAGACTTTGATATATTTTGTCGTGTAAGGCTAAGCCCACTGGACATCTCAGTCAGACTCTAGTGGTGATCATCAGCTGTTTTCTTAATTTGAACAATGTGTTGCTAACTCACGTGTTCACAAATTCTGAATTCGGGTTTCTAAGCTATAAGTTATGGGTTTTGAATCATCTATATATAATCTGAGTATATGCTAGAGGCGTTGCCTTCCCAAATTTGGTGACCCTGCTTGTCCAGTCAATTGCTAAAATTCTTAGCGTGATTAACAAACGACTCTTGGTCCACACAAAAACTTATTCGTGAAGATAGCGAATATAAAAGAATTAGCCTGATTGACTTCCAAATAGTATTTGTTTCATGTTTTGATATACAAATGTAAGCTAGGGCCTTCATGTGGGCGTTAACATAGTGAGAATTCAAGTTCACATAGCCATTGAAGCAGTAAGTATGCAATAGTAGCAGAGAACACAACCCTATCTAGTCAATAGCCAATACACTAATCATCAATACACCCAATCATACACATAGACTAAGCACACTCTTGTACATACACACATATACTATACATAGCATAAGCTAGGCTAAAGAAGAATGAAAAGAAAGCCATTCTGTAGCAAACGTCGTGCGGTCTATGCCTACACCATATCGATGTACTTAACATACTGTTATTAGTTAACATATTGCAATTAGATGACATGATAAGAGTTATGTTATGTGAGTTGTAAATATTGACTGTTATTTAAACTCAATTTGTATACATATGAAATGATGTAACGCTGCCGTTATAGTCTCTAAGATCTAGGTTTTCACACAGACGGACAGGCAAAAGGACAGGCCTAGTCGACAGCACTTAAAGAGCAGCTGATGTTCCTTCCAATGTTTTATACATACATATACACATACATACTATGTACATACATACATACAAGCATACATACATACATATATGCATATATGCATACATACAAAGAGTCTGTGCCAACAACATCACCTTACATATGAGCTTTGCTTTGTCGTTGAGAGAAGTCCAAGTACATGGCTAGATTGTCTTGGCCATTGATCCTGGTCAGGAGTATATATATGCTTATGTAGTCAGTAAAGCCTTCGTTTGCTTTAGATATATCCACAAGAACACAATATACGATTGCAAATGCAAAAAGCCCCCAAAAAACTGAAGAACTTTGACTTGCCTATAAATACCGAAAACTTCACCGATTCCAGCTATTTGGCAGCAGTCCTTAAATTTTCATTAATCGTCTGCCTGTGGAACAGAGAGCTGGTGCTTGTCACAGCGTTTTCATATTTCTTTCTATTTAATTTTAATTAATTTGGCAGATATTTAATTATTGTTTTTATCTCTGATTAATGATTTCAATGATATTGCTTGGATTAAATCTGGTCAGCTGACGCGGAAGCTTTTAACGTTTAATTATTTATCAAATTGTTTCATTGCTAATTGAATTTGGAAATCTGAATCAGTCGAAATGGTGGCAACCATATGATATAGTGGTTCCATCTTGACGATTTTGACATCTGAGCAGAATTGTTGGAAATTTTAGCCTGACTAGTTCGACGGATAGGCGGACATGGGTATATCAACTCGACTTGACATGCTGATGAAGAGGATATATAGTTTATGAAACTGAAACTGAAACTTTTAAAGGCGAACTGAATATATCGCATGTCAGAGTTAGACAGAAAAGTCTTCGAAGAATTTGAGTAGAAAGAAATTAACCTGCCTTAAGAACTTCTGTCCTTTTTTTCTGTACTCTGCTTTCCTTGAATCCTCATTGTGGACCTAGAACATTACTATTTGAGTGGTTCCATTTGTTGAGAGTATTACTATTTGAGTGGTTCCATTTGTTGAGAGTATTCTGAGGCCGACTGAAATTACATGCATTATGAAAGCACTTTCCAGACTTGCCCTCCCTCTCTCTCTCCCTCTCTGTCTCTCTCTCTTTCTCTCTCTCTTTCTCTCACTTTGGGGTTTTCATGTTTTATTAATTGAGCTCATTAAGCGTCCTTCTCCACTCCCACAAAACTCATCATACATGCATGCTTATCTATTAAATTTATGCTGTAAAAACTTGGTTTATATAAATCAATTGGACAGCTTGACGCATAATTAAAGTTTGTAGCTGTGCCAACAAAATGTTGGCCAACAAATCTGTTGGCAGTCAATTGGACCTTAGCCAGGCTAGTTACAAATGGCCTATAGATATACACAGGCACAATATATGTATGAATGAGTTTGGCAAACGGAAGTCATTACTTATGATAACCATGCACACAACTGCAAAGTGGCCAAAATTGTGAATTTATGCCGGAACCTATGACACACACACACACGCACACACTCACCATACTTATGATTCAATTGACTGAGCATCGCCGCTAAAATGAGAAAATGAGTGTCGAATGGCACTCAAGTTGCCACATTTATACTTTTAGTTAACCCTTTGGCATTGCTCCTGGGAAATCAAGCTGAAAGTGTTGTTGTTCTTCTCTTCTTTTTAGTTTCGTTTTTAATAAAACAAAAAAAAAAAGCACTCGCTATTTTCAAAGCTTACAAAATTTGCAGCGCGACTGTCAGATAAGCCAAGCAGCGGCAAGGAACAATAACAAATGACTCCCCAAGGACCATGGCAGACGGGTGGGTCGCATATGGCGTTGCCACAGCTAGCAATAATTTGTTAGTTAAATATTATACACTAAGCTCCGGCTATATCTTATATGAAAAGCAAAAGCAAAGCCATTATTAGTCAATGTCCTTGCCATAATCGCACTTCCGACACGTGCAAATAAATGTAACTGCTGCCGTTTTGGGACAATCGAGAATTTGTACTATTAAGTCTAGTTCGGTTTTCCGTTTCATACAAAGAGAACATGAATCGACATAAATATGGGTGAAAACGAAAGGAAATTGAAGATTGAAGGAGAAAATTTATTATTTGAAAGATTGAGGGAAAAATATATAACAAGAAATGAGAGCTAACTTGGGTTTGGTCTTGGATTATATATATTAGAGAAGAGTTTTCCAGGATTAAGTGAATCATTCATTATATAAAATGGCAGTAAACACTGCAATCACTCTAAATGAATGACTACTTAGACCAGGGCTAGTCAAAAGTAGTCTAAATGAATGACTACTTAGACCAGGGCTAGTCAAAAGTAGTCCCAACACAACAATGACTACAATGTCAATACGATTTTTGTATGGGAATGATCCCTGAGAGGAATCACAATGGGAGTACAAGTGTCAATCTTGCTCTCTGATAGTCGTCTTTAGAAAAGCCACCCCCTTCTCTCTTTATCTGTCCTCTTGTGCCCGCATATACTACAATTTAGGGGACCCGAAAGAAGCGGCACGAAGCTCTATAGAAAAACGAACGTTTGCCTGTTTTTCAATTCATAGACTTATAAATAGAACTCCATACACAACTCTATATACCAAAGAGGTCGATTACGTGTGGATAAGTAGATCACGCATGATGTAGACTAACCTTATTCAGATGTGCGCCTCTCAGCTGAGAACGATCTCTCTCTATCTTTCTCTCGTTATTCGTGCTCTTCCGCCAGCTTACTATAATGACTTGTAGTCATACGATGTACAGAGGTCCTTTGTATAAAAATCGTAGTCATTTGCATGACTATACAAAATTATCCAATCAGGATTGGTCGAGAGTCACTATGGTCATGCAAGGCTTTATGGTATACCATTCCTATGGCTTCTGATATGCATATTATGTAGTCATATATCCGACTCTTCATTGAGGTCAAAAATCACTAGTGAGAAAAGTGTCTTGCTTTAGAAAACTTGGTGACCAGATTGATCTTTCAGTAGTCAATATATGAGGTGATTGGACAGAAACACATGATATGGCCATGTCCAGTTCTTGTTCAGAGCTCGGGTACTTCTCCACATAAGCATGCAAAAGGCATGATCTTGTTTCGTTTTCCAGCGCAGCTTTGCTGTAACATCATTCCCTTTAAAAGTATCCAGTTTTCTATCAGATTTAGCATAGAAACAAGTAAATATATATAAAATTTATAGCCAAATAAATTCATTCTCATATGAACTTTGAGCTCAATTTTCATTAACTTCCTTTTCCTTGTGTGCAAAATTTCCAAGTTCTCTCACTTATCTAATGGACTGTGCCTGGCTCAATCAGTCAATTTATCACTTCCTGTAAATATCCGCTTAATCTGCAACTTGAACTGCAACTTTGACTTCAAATTAAGCCCTATAAGCAATATCAATTTGCACAACCTGCCACAAACACGCTAATTATATAAAGTGCATCTTAGCTCCGCTTTCACTTATATGTAGAAGTTTCAACTAATTAATGTTTATCCTTGCGGCTTAAGCCAACTGCAGTGTGATTGTGTGTAATCATGGGGATGTGGATGAGTGTGAAATGATGTGTTGATGGTAAGCTGCGCCGCCACAAAATCCTCGGCCTGCCTTCCAGCACACCAGCTGTTCGCACACATCAGAGCTTCGCTTCACTCAACGCCGAATATGAGAGTTATAAATGCACACAAATACATACATATTTGAGGACAAGTATGTCTTATATATGTGTGCAATGTGATGTGTAAATGCACACAAGCATAATGTGACCTCACATGCAATATGCATTTACTCATTTCACATTTCCATTTCGATTTCAACCTTTTTTGCACATGTCGTCAACGAGGCCTGGCATAGCTTAATATTCATTTTGAAGCCGCTGTTCATTATTTTGACATTCCAGCCTTGCCTTTGTGCACTCCACTGCCCCTTGCTCTCGCCTTAAGCTCTAAAAAAAGATTGAAAATTGCAAGTCGTCGTATATCATTTGAGCTAAAAGTAAACTTTACTTGTACGAAAAAAAATTACTATAATTGGCGTTGATTTATAGCCGAAACGAAATGGTTCGTGGACGTTTTTTATTGTAGTTAGGAAGGAGAAATTCAATTGTGTAACGAGAAATGAAGTAGCTGCTAAAATCTATCCAAAATTTAATAATGCCTCGCAATTGTAGTACAAAGTGCGGTTTTGTTGCTGCGGTTTGCGTGTCAACGAGTGTTATCTGGTCTGGTCTGGCGGGGGACTGTGGGTCCTGGTGTCAGTTGGAGCTGATATTTAGATAGTTGGTTAGTTTGTTAGTTGCATGGCAGGTTTAGGTCAGGCAGGCGGAGGCAGGGGCAGAGGCAGAGGCAGAGGCTATCAGGCAGGCACTCCTCTCTTTGTGTCCATGAAAGTGGCATGAAAACAGCGGGAAATGACAAAGGCAAAGGCACGGCGCTGGCAACATGAAAACTCTGTGATACAATGGCAAAAAAATGTTATTTAAATAAAATAGAGCAATGTCTACACTGGTCAGACAAGCTGATTGTGTGAGATTGTCAAATAGGATTTTCCGGAAAGTCATAGTTTAATGGAGCAAAATCATAGATATGAAAGCTTTGTAGAAGAAATTTTGATCGGATTAGAGTCTATACATAAATCAGAAAACTTCGCATATTATCAGCGGCTTTTCAGTGATATTCTCATATATTATGTACCTTAAATTATCAATTTTCCAACTTCATGAACCAAATCCAACAGTTTCATGGTCATATGGAGTAGATAGATGATGTTATATCTTTCAAATTTGATTGCTTCCCTCATTCTTTAGCATAAGACTGAAGTCAGTTGGCACATATGCAAATCTGGTCACACTGGTTCACACATTCCCAATCATTAATGGAAGTCAGAACGGATATGCCAAATGCGTTTATTTTGTCAGTTGATATGAAAAAGAGAGCTGCCAGCTATGTGAAGTTCTATTCTGGCACATGAAATCTTAGTATGGCTTAATATAAGGCCTAAAAAGAACTTGTGCTTTTGACTGCTTGTTTAAGGAGTTGTTAGCTCTAACAGGAAGATGTGAAAATGGGCCTAAGAGATCTAAATCATAAATTATAAGAACAAATATTTACTTTCTCCACCATAATCCAGACTATTTCTTCAATAATTGCATGATTTCCTTGAGCTTCATTTAGTCAAAGTTATCTTTCAGCCCATTTCAACTATTTATATAGAAATCAAGTTAGAATATAAGTTTCATAGATCGATAGTCTTCTATTTACTTTGGTTCAAGTATATTTAGTTCAGTGTCAATTATATTGCCTTCAATTTTCCTTTTACTTTCACATTCTTCATTGTGTTTGCCAAGTATTATGAGAGCACTCAGTCAATACCTTTGCACAAATTGCCATTTACTATACAATTTTCTTTTCATCTTATGGACATTTGATCCACTGTTGACTATTTTAGTTAGTGTTTAGCTTGGCGTGCTTAGTTTGTTTAGTTTTTTATTCGAGTAGCATTGCATGACTGCATGCCAGGCCAGGCAAGCTGAGCACGAGTGCCGGCCAAGCCTTGTCCTTCATCATGCGGCACTGACTGTGACTGTGGCCAGGACTGTGACTATGACTGTGACTGTGGCTGCTGCTGTTGCTGTCGTTGCTATTTAGAAGTTAAGGGCCTGACATATACACCACAATGCCCATACTCAAGTCTAAGATTACACTGATACAAATTATTGCAAATATTTATTAAGATCTTCGATTTAGAGCACAGTTTGCCAGCTTGCTATATAGGAAGATAATATCTATCACATCGTCATTTCGTACCTGCACTTTTCTTACATAGTTTAGAAAGTGCTCCGCTTTAAAACTGCTTCAATTCTTGGTAGATTTTAGCAGCAATTGAAAACGCCTCCTATCGGCTTTCACACATCTTCCTATCCTTCAGCCTCAAAATTTTATAAGGATGACGATGACGTAGCGCTTCTCTAACTCCTGATGAATGAAATCTCTAAAAGCAGTTTCTGGTATTCGACTGAAATCTGTAATTTTAAATATATCCAATCTTTCATATCAGCATTTTATTTTATATCAACAATTTTGGTTAAAACATTCTCTCTGTGCATCAACCGGGCCGTACCCATGCCCACACACACACACATACTCACACATACACAATTAGACAAATGAATAAACATACAAAACTTGGCATTGCCTCGCCGCAATTTGCATTTTCATTTATTCTCTCCTCTCCTCCTCTCACCTCACCTCTTCTGCTGCTCCGCTATGCTCTTTGCTCGGCTCTCGCAGTCTTTTATGCTGTTTGGCTTTAAGGCCCCGGCCCACTTTAATAGCATTTCGGTGTGGGGCAAATATTTGCCAGCCGTGTTAGCTACGCAATTGGCAATTGGCTTATAAAGATGTGCGCATTGAAAGGCTTTTGCCTTTGCACTTCGACCTCATTTAATATTTAATTAGCCTGCATTTTGGCATTGAGCAATTTATATTTCCATTAGGCCAAAGCACTGCAGCTTGGCTGCTATTTTGGGTGGGTGTTCGTGTGCTTGCTAGCGGAAGCACATGTCGTATACGTGATATTTGACAAACATGTAACATGCACATGCCAACGCGGCTTCCCAGACAGCCAGGCAGCTGGCCAGGCCAGTCCAAAACTGCATTTGCAAGTGAAATGTGCCAGCGTTGACGGGGTTAATGTGGGGGAACGCCGACGTGGTGGGTGTTTGTCCTGGACCTGGGCCAATGCAGGGGTGTTCAGCATGACTTCCGCTGTTTAAATGGTATAAAAATGTTGTAAAACGCAGGCGGTTCAGCCACGTTTTTCTTTGTCCTTTGCACCGAAAATTGAGCCATAAAAATAGTTGCCAGCCTTTGCAGTTTTGCAAATGCAGCGCATTTGGCATTAAGGATAATGGCCTTAAATGGATGCTGCTTATGCTAATGACAAGCATATTAAGATAGAGAGGCGTTTGTTTTGAAAACAAAAAGGAAAAGGAAAATGAAAATGAAACTGTTGCTGTAGAGCTAATGGAGTGAGATTTACCTAAATGCATATAATGGATGCAGCAAAGCCATGGAAATGATCCTAAACATTGTGTTGAAAGGAGTAGGATTATGATGAGTGAGTGCTTCTGTTGGCTTGTTATTATGTGTGAATGTGGCGGGAGATTTGTTGCTATGGCTTGAAGCTTCAGGCAGTTCTTTAGAGGTCGAACTTTGTTCTTAAGTCAGGTTCATTTCTTTCTACTCAAATTGATCGAAAACTCTTTTGTGTGAAACTCACATGCAATATATTTAGTTCCTTTCATAAACTCTATATATTCTTCATCATTTGGAGCAACGTAAGAAAGAGAGAAGTAAGGCTCAGCAAATGTTATATAAAAGCCTCAATGTGCCTTGACCAAATTCTAGTTATTCTTCCTTATTAAAGCACACTTTGCTGTCAGGATTTGGCTATCCAAATTGAATGTAATTTACTTAAAAACAAACATCCTCAAGCTCGGCTTGAAAATGTTGAAGCTCTTGGAAACTTAACTTAAATTCCCAGCTGCTCTTGAAGTCCTGACACTTTTAGCTTGGCGGAAATCCAAAAAGCACTTCAAAAATTTGATCAGCCGAAAAAAAGTGGCAAAAGTTTTGCTGGAAATCATTTTAGTTTGCTGCTGCCACTGGTCTATGAGTTTGAGTTTTTCCATTTCCATTTGCTTGACGCACACGAAGACACACACACACACACACACACTCACACCCACACAGAGACAGAGACATCCGTAGTGGCCTCCGACTCTGTCATTTCCGACGTCACGGCTATTTTTCACTTGGAATTGATTTAGCAGCTCAGATAGACAAAAATGTGGGTCACTGCGGAAATCTCCTTTGACAGTTTTTAAGCCATGCAAAAATATACGAAATCTATATCTTCTATATCTTGCAAGCTCAACAAATTGCTGCAATAATTTCCTGCTTGCTGGCAAAATGCAAATATCAAATGTCATAAGGCCATGCTGACAAGTTTAACGCCTCTGGCCAATCCAATTCTCACAGCTTTTATTGGCCAAATACATAATTTATCAATGCCAAAGCCAAGTACACAAGACTTAAAGTCCACTTAAGGCGAATACACAATATCAAAACGCTGATATTGATCAAAAGGCTTAGCAAGGGGTGACTGAAGTGCAAGCAAAAGTTAAAGCTGCTTAAGTTAGGACAATGTCAAAGTTTTCAAAACAATGGACAGAGCTATGAGGCGGAGACCAGGAATTTTAATAAATTTGTTGCAAAAGTTTGAAACAGCTAAAGCTGATGCTGAAGCTGCTTATTATTCAAGGAGATCTATGATGAGCGGGTCAGCGTTGGACAAACATAAATTTGTAGGACATTTGGTAAGGAGTTCATTGCTTTGCATATTGTGCTTTCTGGCACTTTTCAGGCAATTGGATGGGATGAGTGCTTCTTTTAGAGAAACAGAATAGTAAATAGGTGTTCATTCATAATCAACTGCTTCTTCTGCTGTGCAAAGTGATGAGGAAGATTAAGATTGACATATTTCATTACCATTTATAGCCTAAAGGAACTTTAGCCAAGAGGACTCTTAGACTATTTACTTAGTTGTCTTGTGAATTTATAAGTTAGCTTTCCAACTAAACAAATGATAGGAAGTAGATGAGTGAGAACTCAGCAATGGGCCAAATTTCACAGATCTCTGAAATTTCAATTAAAAGACAATTTTTTGCAAAGTTCTAGTTTTCTAGTTCCCAACTCTAGACATCTTGTCTATTCGACAACGTTAAGACACACAATAAGAGGTGAGGAAAGGAACCTGCTACTGCTGAGCTGGACACACACATCAGAAATCAGACAGTCAAAGACTCTGCTAGGCAGCTTTAACCTTAAGAGATTGAAGCTCTTAATGAGCCATGGGAACTCAAGGAACAGGTGACTGCTGAGCTGGACACAGACACCTGAGTTCAGACAGTCAAAGACTCCAATTGGCAGCTACAACCTAAAGATATTGAAGCTCTTAATAACCCAAGGGAAAACTCCCATTCGAATTCTGACTCGAATCTTAGCAGGACACTTTAGACTGCATGGTCACTTACACAGTCTACTTTCTAGACTGTCTGAGTGGGGTTTTTGAGCGTGGAGCTAAATGTATTGTTGGCATCCATTTTGGCTGTCATTGAATTGGGACTACTCGATGAGGTAGCCCTTGACGAATGCGAGGCCTGATGGTACTCGTTTCTGAGAGCACAAATAGTCGGATTGAAAGAAATTTAGCAGCGAGAATTCCTCGACGTAGATACGATCGTGAAAGAACAGCCAAGTGACCAGCGTGTAAGTGCAGGGCGGATTCATTAGTATAAACTGAGTGCCAATAGATCACCAGAACCAGCCAACATAGAACATAGGACTTACCAGCGTGTAAATGCAGCTGCAGAACGAATTCATCAGTATAATCTGAGTGGTCTGAACCAGTCAACAAACAATAGATGGCGACTATATGCATAAATGCTGCGATCAGCTTGTGGCCCGTCTGTTTTTCATCCTGCACTAAATGAGTAAAACTACGTCCGGCTTTAATAATGGCCGTTTTGCGCCATCTGTGCATACTGCTTCTCCCACTAGCCAAATTTAACCGTAACGCTTGAAATCTGGTAGAAAGTAAAGCTCCAGTACGAACTCCAGCCAACTAGCTGCTGCAGCCAGAAAATAGTGCACTGAATGAGCAAGGGTGCCAAGGGGCGCGGATTGACCCAGGCGAAGACCAAATAGTCGGAATAATGAAACAAAGACATGAAGCAACCTTAGACCCCGAATTGCTGCCAATGACAAGCATGCTCACCGCGTCCAGGAAGATCAGAAAAGAGGCACGTATGGCTACCTGATAGTCACTGTTCCAAACTGCACTGCACAAAACGCATAATCATATTGATCAAGGCATAGTAAAGTACGTGGACCCAAAAGACAGCCGCCCAGACTTTCGGACAATGCCATAGTAGATCTGTGGCTAGGATGGTATAAGGAATGAGGCACCCGTGGCTGAAAGCAATACAGTCGGCTTTCGTAGCAAGGGGCGCAGCCATCGACTGCCGCTGTGGATGGGGGGCGTTGATTGTTTGCGCACATTATAACTAAATCGGAAAGCTATTTGTGGTCTTTATGGCATGGAACACATTCAAAATTTCGCTTTTCACAACATTTGCGAAACGTAGATAAAGCAAGCCCGCAAAGACTCTGTCAAATATACAAATATCTTTGTCCTGCCTGACTGACCGATTGCCTATCTGATTTAAGAAGAACGCACAAGTCAAAATTAGAACTTCTGGAAACTCTCTGGGTTAAATATGGTCAAAATAAGTATATTTCTCTTGAGACTATTGAGACGGCGTTAGTAAGCCGCATTCTCTAGTTCCTTTGGTGTGGAAATAATGAATAATTGTTATATATGTCCTGACTTATGTTATATATATTCAAGCAAACAAAGAAGGCTCTGTCACAACTCCGACTTGTATATTTTCTCAACCCAATTTAACCTAACGCACAAATCTTCTTCTTAGTTATTGTCGTTCCAACTACCTTGAACTTACGCTCATTTGCAAGCGTAACGCACAATTTCATTTGTGCTTTATACAAATATTTGCACTCTATTGAAATACGACAATAGGCGATGCCTAAGCTAGTTTCAATGCTCGATAAATCAAATGTTCTAAGAAAATAAACCATTGGCGTTGCACTGCAATGTGGTCAAGACAAAAACAAAAACAAAACCAAATTCAGATTCAATTCATTTGCATGCAAAGTGCTCATTAATTTCAACTATGATTCTCACAAACTCTCCCGGAACCCTAACCGAAATGCCAAACCCAACCCTAAACAACAACCCCCCCTCAACAGGGGTTGTTCCTTGAGCGGCGTGAAAGCAGTTGCTGCATACAAGACAAGGCAAGGCGCGCGCATAACTCGATTTGCTTTGATTTAGCTACGCAATAATAATCTTCATTTGCATGTTGCACAAACACCAACACACACATACACTAACACCCACACACGCACACTGTTAGAAAGTTACATATAGCGAGGAGAGGGCGCCTTGCCTGCAGCACAACTATTATATTTTTTGCAAACAAACACGCGGCGTATACTTGATTTAAGTACATAAGCAGCCAGCTAGCTTGAAACGAGCTACGAGTTGCACTTCCGGCAGCTGCAAATTGTGCTTTTCAAGACAGCAGCAGCAGACGACGACGGGGACGACGAGGCAGCCATGTAGCCACAACCTCGGAACCACTGAAGATGATGATGTTTATGTGGATGATGAGGAGGTGCGCTGCCCGCTGCAGCTGCTGCTTGTGCTGCTGCCACTTTTGGTCTGCTGTATTTTTTTGCCCGCTTCACTGATTTATGTAATTTTGTATTCTCGACCAGGGGCTAAGCTAACCAACTAACCACCTCTCCTCCATCCGTTTCTTTTTAGCCATGCTTGCCTCATTAGCGTTTTAATGCGACCCTCCAGAGTGTTGTGAAAGGAAAGGTGTAACGCAAACCGCCGAAAAGGATAAGGATAAGGAGAAGGATACGGAGCCGGAAACCCAAACGAAATAAATAGAAATAAGCAGAGAGTTAACAGCATTGAAATTTAATATCCATAGCGTTTTGCTCTTTGTGTTGCCCCAATCTGCCAGAGAATTTAGATAATGAGTGCGCTTTGAACAGCAGCTCTAAATGCAAATTGATATCAAGGCTAAATCTATATATATATATATATATATAAACGATATCAGCAATACAATAATACAATATTAAACCACAAAAAGCTTAACAACACATAACCAAACATGGCCTCACCACCAGAGAGTCCCATCGAGGAGGTGGTCTACGAATTGGAACAAACACGCGTGCCTAAACCCATACCCGTTGCCCTCGAGGATCTGTGCCGTCAGACCAAATTCACCAAGCAGGAAATTCGCGTCATGTACAGAGGATTTAAAACGGTAAGCGCCTTTTTCCTTCAGCTAAATTTCCAAATACCAATTTCTCTGCTAAATATTTAAGTTGTCCTTAAGCTCACAGAGAGAGAGAGACAGAGAGAGAGAGAGTGAGATTGAGCTCTGCACATTCTTTGGACAGCAAGGAAATGGTGTGTGTGCTCGAGAAATGGCAGCCAATTTAATGCACACGCGGTTTGAATTTCATTGCAAAAAATTTTCAGCTCAAAGAGCGCTTTTCAGCACAAACAGCAAACGCATATATGCGAGGGCAGGCCGATAAGTACTTAGCCTACTAAAGGAAAAGTGGCGATTTATTCTCCACAAAGTCTTCTTTTAGCTGTTCGATATAGTTGACCCAGCGATTATCCAACTTCTTTAACTCATCTGATAGAAACGTTCTCCAGAAGTCTACTAAGTAGACCTACTTGGTGGCGATGACCTCCTCCTTCGACTCAAATTTCCAGCCAACGAGTGACTTCTTCAAATTTGGATACAAAATGAAGTCGCACGCGACCAAATCTGGGGAACATAATGAATGGGGCAGCAGATTGTAGCCCATATCAATCAATTTTGCTGTGGTGACGGCGGACGTGTGAGCCAGTGCGTCTTCATGGTGGAAGTGCACTTTTTTCTTCGCCAAATACTGCCCTCTTTTCTGCAATTCGGCGTCGAATGAGCACAATAGTGAGGCATAGTAAAGATCTGTGACCCTTTTGCAATTCTACAGGTAGTCGATGTAGATCACTCCCAGAAAACGGTGGCCATCGCCTTTCCGACCGGTAAAACAGTGTTTGCCTTCTTTAGAGCACGTTCGCCCAGTAAAGTCCACTGTTCTGACTGTTCCTTGGTCTTTGGTGTGTATCAGGGCAGCCATGTTTCGTCGACGGTCAAGATACGATGCAGAAACTCCTTCGGATTGCTTTTAAACAGAGTCAAACACTGATCTGAAGTAGTTCAACTGTTCCGCTTGAGCAGACATGGCATCCAAAGCTGTCGGCAGCTTTCTCATGGCTAAAATTTCATGCAGGATATGTTCCACACGGTCTTTTGAGGTGTGTACTGTCCTAGCTATCTCGTGTACCTTCAATAGGCGGTCAGCTAATACGAGATCGCCAATTTTCATGAATTAATCCTTCGTAATAGCCGTTTCCGGGCACCTGGACGTTACTGATCAAAAACGGACGTGCGACCCCTTTAACACTAGTAGAAGAGTCCCTGTACACCACATCCAAGCGGTACTTCACTTCGCGGAGCAATGTCTCTTCCAAAAACTAGAATCAAGTCACCGACCGACCGTCCACTGACACGCCCGCTTCTACACGCTCTCAAACAAAGGTACCAGTCCGATTTGACAGAAGCCGCCAACAAGAATGTCCTAAACGATAGCAAATTTCTCTTGCGATACTGCCACCAACGGATGGTGAGGCTTAGTTCCTATCGGACTGCCCTCGTATACTTGTACCAGTATCATCTCCTGCAATACACTCAGACATTCTATATGTATGCGGTCAAGTGTGAATCTTTTGAAAATGTGGGTCAACCAGAGTTGGAGCATTATAATGATACAGTTCTATTTGCAGTAAATGCTTAGATGCACACATGAGTACATATATATATGTGTATATATGTGTATATATTTCGATATATGTTTAGTTTCTTTTACAAAGTTTGTATGAACTGTTACACATTTCGTTTGAGCAGCTTCCAAGCACACAGTCGACACACTCATTGAAGTGTTTCTTATCGGCAACACCAGACTGACACTTATGAGTGTTGGCTCAAAGTGGAAGTTGGGAAATAAGTAGTTCGTTGATGGCAAGCGATGCTTAAGCAATAATGGCTTCATAATTCCAAAAATGTACTTTACACTTGTAAGCCAGCTGATTATTATCAGTAAAGATATATGACTCAAATGACAGAAAAGGTAGAAAAAGGTGGAAAACTAGAAGCAAAATGAAAGCATGAACATGTGGCATATACGTAACTTACTTAAACCTGCTTCTAGTATACATAAAACTTCTTATACTTAGGGCCAATTTCACATCTTCCCATTAGCTTAAACTGCCACTTCAAACGTTAATTCATTTTCACAAGTTCACTTCACACTAGAACATGTTTTAACCTCTTACATTTTACATTTAACCTCTAACCTTATCACACTGCAAGAACCATTTTGAAACTTCACATCTGGCAAAGCCAATCCTGTCCTGTTGGGCATTTTGTATACAGTCTCTTGCAGAGATATGGATAAGATAGAAGAACAAAGCATATTTCTTAGTCAATTCTGTTAGAGTCGCCTAAATTATGGGGAAGAATATAAAGACAGTGATTTCATCAAGAGATTTCGGTTTACCAAGACCTGTTGCTGTATCACCTAGCACAACAACCGCCAATTCCTGAGCGATAGCACTGAGTCTTCTCCTCTGCAAGTTCCGCCTTTTAGAACCAAACATTTTCCCAAAGACATCTATATAGGGGCAAGAAGGGTACAACATTTATCTGCCACTTGTTCTCAGGCCTGCATCTTCTACTTCCAAGTGAAAGTGCCAGATTTCTTAATTACAAGGACCTGCTTCTGTTCCGTAACAGGTTCTACGGGAACAATCTTTTCCTCCGCTGTATATTTTGTGTTTCTTTTCTTGCTTAACAATTAAGCATTGGCTTTAAGCATTTTCACAAACAATACAAATTTTAGATCAGATGCTTGTGTCACTTTAGAGTATAGATCTTAAAACGGCCCTTAGTGTTCCTTTGAGAAAGCCGCTTCAATGGCAGACTGCCTATGCAAAGTTCAGTCTATTCATCAAATTTGGTACCGAAAGACTTATCAAACATGAGGAAATCGTTCGCTTAGCAAAGTTTCTCATCATACAGGCACATTATTATGAGTTTGGAAGATCTTTCTAACGAAATCATAGCTTTCTGAATGTCTTAGAAAGTAGGAAATCGCAGGGACAAGCTTATCATGAAAACCATATATAAAATCTCCGAGAATAGGGACTTCATAGTGAGTCGTTGCATATTTACACAAGCGTAGACCTTTCAATTCCAACATTCTTAAGATTTCTCTTTGAAAACTGTTCAAAAAAATTACTACGCAGCATGTTCGATCCAGAACTTTGATTATGAAAACAAAGTTGTATTAACTGTTAAAGATATTTTACTATATATATTATATATTGCCCATAAACCACAGATCAGACACAGTTTGTGCATTTCCCTTCTGAAGCTTTGTATGTATATGTTAGCTTATGATATATCTCATATCCATCTTTGATTGGTCATCAAAATAAGACCTTCAAACTGTCTGACAACTTTTTAAAGCCTTCTTAATTATATCCCATACATACTCTCTCTCCGCTGACTTTGAGCCTCACATTCACCTTCATCTAGTCTTAACATTTTCGCAATCTATATTTATATATATATGCATGTATCTTGTTGCCTTTTTTGCAGGAATGTCCCGAGGGTGTGGTGCATGAGGATTGCTTCAAGGATATTTACGCCAAATTCTTTCCACATGGCAGTAAGTACAACATGCTCGTTGTTTTTCCACATGCCACAGTTTCAATGCCATTTGCTGGCAGCTTATGGTTATTTTATAGTTGCGCCTCATAAAGCTGCACAGTTTGCAGCAAATTTATTTTACTCGAAGCGTAATCCCAGCTTCAACATTTTCTTACGATGTTGATATATATATATATATATATAAATTCTCCTTCTCATAGATTCTAGCTTATATGCGCATTATGTGTTTAAGGCGTTCGACGTTAATTGCAATGGGGCCATAAGTTTTCGGGTAAATATTTTGTGGATCATAGTTTATAAGATGAAATTGATATGTTTAATTGATTTCTGGGGTATTAGGACTTACTGGTCACCTTGTCTACACTGCTGCGCGGTTCGGTTTATGAGCGTCTGCGTTGGACCTTCAAATTGTATGATCTGAATGGTGATGGTCGGATTAGTCGCGGCGAGTTGAGCGAAATTGTCTTGGCCATACATGAGCTAATGGGCAGAAGGCCGCATCAGCCGGAGGATGATCGCAAGGCGAGAGATCAGGTGAGTTAGGGGAGATGAGCTGGAGATAGAAGTGGAAGATATATATAGATGATTCCGATGTTGATTCCAATTCTGACTTATGTTTTCATATTCTCTTAGGTAAAATCATACTTTATTACTTGCACAACTCGCTTCAACTCGGTTAAGCACAGAATGCGAGTTTAGTGTGCCCGTTTCTGTGTAAGAACATCAATGCAGTACTTTTGCTTTCATATATCTATTGTATTCGCAACAACATTCAATAGAATCTGCAAAATTTGATTTCAGCTTTCTTTAATTAAGCAAAATTTCCAGAAAATCAACTCAGTCATTGAAATTCTGAGAACCGCGCAAAAGCAACTCTATTAAAACTATGAAAAACTGCACACAAAAGCAATCTTTACCAAAGTATACTTAGGCTTTATGCTCAGCTCTGGGCCTCATCTTTTATGCAAAAGCCAAAGCCACACACTTGACACAACGGATGCAGCTGCGGCATCCGTTGAAGCGGCTTACGCTGCGTATGAGTAATTATAATGGTAAATGCAAGACCGTGTGTGTGTGTGTGAGTGTGTGCATGAATAGCATTGGCATTGTCGTGGCGGAAACGATAGCGGAAATTTTATTTAATGGCATATAAGGTTTTATGCCACATTAATGCCAAGCGACGACAATGCGCATGAGAGGAAGCACATTTAAGATAAAGCCAGATTTATAAGGACTTACATATATATATATATATAAATTTTCCTATGGCAGGTGGATCGTGTCTTTCGCAAACTGGACTTGAATCAGGATGGCATTATAACGATAGAAGAGTTTCTCGAGGCCTGCCTTAAGGATGATTTGGTCACGCGTTCGCTGCAAATGTTCGACAATGACCTTTGATGACAAGAGGAGGACGATGAAGCCCAACCAGAGCTAAGCCATTCAAGGACTATAATATCGCTTATAGATCTATAAAGAGAATTGTTTATAAACTAAAAGGTTCGCGCTTAACAAAACGCCAAAAACACACACACAAAGCAAATGGCATTCGGACAAACAAACATATACATAGCATAGTACATAATTAATATTAGTTTAGGCAGCTAAATACAAATAATAAACAATAAACTTTATGAATATGACAACAACAACAACAAATAATTAATGAAAAACTCAAAAAATTATATGAAATTATAGAAAATATGTAATTTTTTGAGCATATTATGAATTTAATCCTGCCGTCAAGAAGCGAATTGGTCTTATATATGTATGTATTTATTATATATGTATGTATATGTAAATGTACTTTATTTCAAGGTCAAGCAGTAACAACAACAAACAACAAACAAAAACAAAACACACAAAAACCACCAAAATGTTATTAAAAAGATTTGTATATGAAAATGGAATTTTTATGTCAGGAATTGCTAGAAAATGAACTAACTTTAATATAAAATAACTTTATAATAATAACAGGAAATACATATATATATGTATATGTGCAACACGATTTACTTTACTCGTTGAACAGAAGAAATTTCAAATTAAATTTAACAAATACTTGAAAAATAATAAGAAATTTATAAAAATATTTAATTATATTTAGCAAAAGCATAACAATAATTAATTAACATCGTATGTGTGTGATTTGAATATAACTATAACTACTCGAAGTAGCTACAAAATTTCAAAACAGTACGTGGAAGGTTCAGAAAGTCCTAAGAAGGGAATTTTAGGCTTAGGTTACAATTAGTTTTGGGCAATCCTTGATTGATTGGGTAGAAAAATATTCAAGCTTAAAACTGGGTTTCCTTTCGAAAGCATACAAATCTATGTTTATCTATCTTTATCTTTAATGAACAAGAATTGTTGAGATGATTTCCAAATTGATCGTTTTGAAGAGTTTATTCAGGGAGTATGTGGAAAGCTGGAGAGTGACCAAGAAGATGTCCTACATTCTCATCTTCCTCTTAGCAATTCAGCAAACATTTCTGAGACTCAAATCTGTAGAGTAACCGAGAAGATTTCCTGCATTCTCATCTTCCTCTTAGCAATTCAGAAGCAGTTCAAAGGCTGGTGCCAGCCTCTTCACCCTTAGGGTTCCCAACTGCAGCGAGATATGTTGCCTGCTTTGGCTGTATAGTAAGGACATACGCTTTGGATTATATGTAGTTCATAGGAATCTACTATGGCAGTTTTTTTTCAATGCGATTTGGCTTTGGCATAGATCTTAATTTCTCATACCACAAATTTCATTAAATAATCTATACGATTCATGACTGAAAAGCAGCAATTGAGTAAAAACCAGCTTCTCAACCTATTTACAAATGACTCCAAGATGAGTGAAGGTGTGACTGCATCCGTTTACTGTGCTGTTACTGTCCACAGATAAGGCTGTCATACAAGCTGCCTGAATACTGCAGTACATTCCAGGCGGAGGTCGTCGCCATAACCATAAGGAAAGCTGTTTCAGTCATACACCCTAAGAACCAAAGTAAACCCACGGTACATATATCTTCGCGGATAGTAAAGCAATGATAAGATCTATGCAATCAACCACTGTCAGTTCCAGAAATGTCCTAGTAGGCAGGAAAGCACTAGATACAGTGTTTAGCTATTGGGTTTCAGAGCAACGAGGCTTTGAAGGAATTGAGGCATCTTTCCGCATGCTTCCTGAATAAGCTCTTCCATCTGGAATCCGGTCAAACAATTCATTTAGTCAAATAATAAGATAAGATAAATGATTTGGAACAGAAACCCAGTTAAAAACTCTTGCCAGGGAAGACATCAGGCTAACAAATGATAGAACAGAGGATGTGTGCATCTCATTTAAGCGACTCCAAGACGATATAAAGAATCATGCATTTATAAAGTCCAATCGAAGATGGAGAACGACCACAACTTGCAAGATCTCCAGGATCATGGCAAAGAGAGCAGCGACAAACTTAGTCGTTTTGTACAGCGCCTTCCCTGGAAGGATGGCAGATTAATGATGGCATCTCTAACAACGCAAATTGCTTGAAATACGAAAAACCAGGGACACCAGGGAACCCTGGAATACCTTAGTTGCAAATACCTGTCTCTAATGAGGGCAAGAATGAGACAGCTTGGCGCACCTGCTCTCGCTTCTCTAGAAGTAGCGGCTAACAGACCACACAAGGAACTATTCGGCTTCGCAAATGACACCAAGATTCTGAAGGACTGTTAAGAACACGTAGAAGGTTCTGAATACTTTTCGGATCAACTAAGGGTATACTTTGGCCTGTCCAATTTAACCTAACCTAATCTCAATCACTGATAAAATCAATTGAAATTGTAAAAATGTGTTTGAAAAACATTCCTAAGCCTCAAATTTTCATTTTTATGCCAAGAACTCTCTAAGCCTCAACCACGTACAAATACCAGAATACCATTTTTGGACAAGTTTATTTTTCCACAAATTTAATTTAAAAGAGATTTTTAAAATTCTATGCATTTTCTCGGCTTGTTTTCAAACAATTTAACACTTAACTGGCTTAAAACATTTTGCGGTCAATTAAACTCTAACAACTAAACGAAAATTCATTGGCATGCGTTGAAAAGTTGAAGGAAAAAATGTTATATTTATTTATTAAATGAGTTTTGCAAAACAAATTAAAAATTTGCGCATAAATTTGAAATCAACTTTGGCAAAGTGCAACTCAAATGACGGCAATTAAATATGACAAGTTGGATTTGCAGAGGAAAAAAATGGTAATCAATTATTTACGGTCCTACTTTGTAACACAACAACAGCTACAACAACAACAACAACAACAACCAACCACCGATATATATGAAATAGCACTTGACAATTACAGTTTATTTAATATTTATAAAAAACAACGAGAAGCCAGCACATACACATACAAGCGAGAGCTGACAAACATATGTACATGACTTTTCAATTAAATTACATTTTCATGCAATTATCATATATGCATATATGAAGCATACGCCACGTTGTACACTCACACACACACACACACACACATATATAGGCATACCTGCAGAACATGTTAGTGCTTTCAATATGTCATGTGTCATGTATTATTAAGGTCAGATTTAAATATTACTTATAATTTCTTAGCATATCAAAGGCAGGGTCATCATACAATACACACACATAGAAGCGCCTCTATATAATAGATATATTCGTACATTTTGCACGAGAATAACAATGATATTAATATATATATACATAGTCAAGAGACAATCAATGTGGTTTGATATTTGCTTATCCTTATTTATATATATACATGTTCTTCCATTGCTATTTCTGAATAATGTAAACGAATTGAGAGTACGAAGAAGAGATGAACTAAGAACTCTGATATAGAGAAAGGTTTTGATTATGTAAGATCTGCTTAAGAATATGTGCAGTAAAGCCCTGCATGAGTGAACTGGAATGTCAGCATATTTTAATGAATATATTTTTACTACTTTGGGATCAGTTTTTATTCGAAAAATTGTATTTCTTAGAGTAACTTCATGATGCTGAGATGCAGGATTGTAAATTTCCTAAAATATAGCAATTCTATTAATTATTATCATATATTATGGGATGGAATGCCCTTCAGAGAGCACTTAATCATATCCATTAACAGCCACAATGAGAGAGATTTAGCAGAATTGATGACATATTTGAGTTTTCGAACAGTTTTGTAAGAACTCTCCAGAACCTTAAGAATGATGAAGCCAAATACATAACTCCCAGCTGAGACAAAACCGAACACAGCTCTGTTATGGAATTGTAGCCTTTTATAGTTATAGGTAAATACTGAAAGATCCATAAGAAGAAACTTTGATAGTGGAAAGAACCCAATAGGCAGCCAAGATTCTCAGCTGTTGTTTGAGCCAAGCTTTATCACAGTGAAGGACAATTCTACTTAAGCGCTTGGTTTTCCTCAATTCTTCTAAGACTTATGGCATACAAATTCAGAATATAGAGTAATATAACCCTAAAGGGTAAGGGAAATACTATGATTCTAAAACAGCACTAGAAATGGTGGTTCAGACCTGGTTCAACCAGCCAGCGGTGTCCTGCGCCCCGTGGTAGATTGCCCCACTCTTCGCTATCGCATAAAACTGCGTGCCGGCCGTGGCTTCACTCTGGAAGAGCTTAAGGGCTTAAGGCTCTGAGCTATGGCTTTGCCAAAACCATTGGAATTGCTGTTGATCGCATGAACAAGTCCCTGGAGACGCATCAACGCAACCTTCAGCGTGTCAAGGAATACAGAAGCAAGCTGATTATGTTCCCCATCAACGAAAGGAAGATCAAAAGAAGATCCGCGGGCCACGCAGCTTAAGGGCAAGGTTCTGCCAATCAAGAACGAAAAGCCCCTGGTTGAGTTCCGTGAGGTTACAGCCGACGAGAAGAAGTTCAAGGCTTTCGCTATTCCTAAACAAGGCTCGCATTGATGCTCGTCCGGTTGTCATTCGCGCTAAGTGCGCCAAGGAGACAGGCGAAAATGATTAGGGCGCCAAGGCTGATTTGGGTTTAAGAAAGCCATTTGAAAGTGCTTGAAGTGTAGCCTAGTCACTGCTGGGCAGTCGAGCAGAATGTGTTCGGGCTGATATAGAGAAAGCCAAATTTAGCCGTACTTTGATGCCACCTGGTTGTATTTCATCATAATTTTTGTTGCGTTGATTGATATGGGCATTGTTTTAATGAAAGTGACAAATTTAACTTGGTCAAACTTAGCTGGAAAGGCTCAGACAAGCATTTAAAGTAGAAATAAGCCTAAGACTTTGATATCAGAGAACGCTTGATATATTTAAATTCAAGAAAACCTGTTAACTCATTTGAAGTGGCATTCATTTACTACTCATTTGTGGTAAAGAAATATCGTCCAACTATTCAACTATATTTCATCTGAACATTCATTCATTCATGCAACTTATGCAGGGCTCTAATATGTCTGTTTAAATCTCTTTTGATAAATTTTAAGTACGCAGATGATTTCTATATATTTGTGTTATCAACATAAACTTGAACGTTTCATTCATGGCATTAACAGGTTTTAACATAAAATATTAAACAATTCATTGGTAATCTACAACAAATGCGCTTAACTAATACTAAACTTAAGCTTAGCAGCATTATAAGCTAATCTATATATATATATATATACTTCGTACATTGTCAATGTGAACTTGAACTTCAACTTGAACCTATGCGACCTACTTGAACAACCACCCAAAGAGTTCCAACTAGTAAGAGATTTATGCCATATGCATTAACTTACACTGTCCAACCAAAACAAGAAGCTAAAACCAAATACCAACAACAACTAATCGTGGATATTATAACTAACATTTATATCAACTAACAACTAAATGTCTAACTAGCAAAAGCAAATACGATATTAATATGTAATTCATAATGAAAATTGAAGCGCTTACAATTTATAATTATAAAAACGACAAATTTCCTAACCATAACAAAATGTTGAGTAATATTTATGAGCTATTCCAATTTATGTAAATGTCTAAAGCTAACTAAAATTATACTACTTACAACAACAAATTGGATGTCTTGAATAATTTTTATTAAATATTATAGCTAGCGTTAATCATAATCAACACGCACACACACACACACACACACACACACACACGAGGCATGTTTAAACAAATTAATTTAAAGCATATTTAGTTGAAACTAAATTAAATCAAAAAGTACCTAGTAAATGTAAATTATGATAATAATTTAACGAAATAAGTGAAAACATTTCAATTAAAGTCATGTTTTAACCCTAAGTTTTACTTATGCAAACTCTTGATTGATTTTGTAAGCAAAATGTAAAACTTAAAATTTTAAAGAAACAAAAAAAAAACTATATTTGTATAACTTAACAAAAACAAAACGTGGTTAGTGATTTGGATTGTTTATATATAAGTACTTAAATATAATTGAAAACTTCATACTCATAAATACTTTGCATAATATGCAAACTTTATATAAGAGCACAGACTTGTCCTTAGACTAGGCGACAGTCGAGGTTTCTTTTTTGTGTTTAAGCAGACAGAAGTTTTAACTTAGTGAAGAAATTGGCTATAAAATGAAATTATAGACTTTTTTAGAAGTTAACATATTTTTTTAATTATTTTTTTAATAAAGTTTACCAGGCTTAGAAATTGGGTTTGGTCTACTGGAGTACAGAGAGTTGATTCTAAGAAGCCATAACTTCGATTCTACGTGGACATCATAAATATAACTATTTTTTCTAGATTCCCGAACTTTTTCTTATCATAATCAAGGCATATATGAATATTGTAATCATTCGCATTAATTTCTAGATTTTTTTCATTAAAGAAAATCAAACAAAACTCACATTTTTTTCATGAAAATGGCTTTGATTGCCAAGAAAATAATGATAAGATTATAACTCTGGCAGAGTAATTAAATTTTCATATCCTGCTTAACTTTATTGTGGAATTTTGTGACTAATACTAAGCAATGCCCCTCAGAATGGTTGGCATTGCTGCCTGAATCTGGTCACACTGGTGACTAAAACGTCTGACTTAGTGTTTATTTTATGCACGAAAGTTGAAAAATGTGAACTGAATTGAAAAAGGGCATAGCCAGATGTAAAAATACTTTAAAAGAGAAGTCGAGATATTTATATATCAGAACTTCTCTATAAGTTTATAAAGAGAGAGCTTAACCTGAACTTGTAAGAAAGAATTGGCGTTTGAATGCTTCAGAAAGTACAAGACGGGTCGGATATTAGAAAATTTATTCCAAAGTTGCTCAGATTCTCTTTTTAGCACTTCTCCAGACACGCTAAGTGGATTTCCTCTTTAGTGTGGAGCATACTTTCCCATCCAATGTATCTATATACCAACTTTCATTGCTCTACTTTATACTTTCCACGATATAGCGAACTGTCTTACATATCCGTACAAAATTTGCCTCAGTCTTTAAACTGGAACTTTGCATAATATTTTAAACAGCCTTCTGCTATGATCTATTATAGTTTGGCCTAAGCTTTGTTGCCTAAACTGTACAATGGAAATTATTTATAAAATATTCCCATTCAAATTCTATTCTCTATTCTTAATTTGCCTTACTAAGTTATCTTGACTCAAACACATTATCTCCACTCCCTCCCTCCACTCTCTCCCTATTCTAATGACAAGTGCTGTACATAGTATACATATAATACCTAAGACCCCCACATACATCTCCACATAGTAAAAGTTAAACAACAAAAAAAAACTCATTTAAAGTTATTTTTATTTCATTGTCTAAAAATACTCAAAATACCTATTCAAGCCGAGTCTTAAAACTTCAAAGAGAAAATTAAATAAACTATATTTGTTGTCGACTTTCAAACAAAAATTAAACATATGTATGTATGTGTAAATGTTTCGATAAAAATCATGAATAAATCAACTAAATATTATTATTGTATTAACCGCATAAATGATTAATTGTTAGTTTAGATTCGGTGTCAGACTTAAGTTCAACAAATTATTTAATTTCCATACTTAGTTGTTAACCAAAAACATATTAAACAAAATACACAAATTAATGCTACTAATAATAATAATAATAACAACAACAACAATTACCCACAATGCAAAGGGGCTAAATGAAAGTAAATAAATTTTAATAATAAAGATTATAATAAAATAAATAAGCTAAGTTGTGTGTTTCTAGAAAAGGGTTAAAGGTGAGGTAAGAGCATATTCTCAAAGAGCCTTCGTTTCTTATTAAACCACAGAAGGTAGAGTTTAGGAATATATATGTATATATAATGCATGTACTAGCAACTTCTGCAGGCATTGCGCGGGTTCTTTTTGGTACTTTTCCAAATACACTCAACGATATATGAAAAGAGAAACAAAACACTTTAGCGTAAATGTATCTGTTGCCTCATTGCATTTAAAAGTTTGCTATAAGTCTTGCTTAGCAGTTGTATAATAATAAGTATATATGTTCACAATCTTTACCATAATTTACGGTCTTCAAATAATAAATGGACTCTCAAGCAGGTGAGCGAACTGCCCCCACTTTAGGCGATTGACACGCCGCAACAGGATTAAGTTTTGGGCAAGTCTATTGGCATGATATTGTAGTCGGTCATTGTATCAGCTGGAGTAGAAGCAAATCTGCTCATCGACCGGTATCAGCTTCAGATCCCTGGGCAGAGTAGAGCTCCTTATGTACCATGGACATCCAGTAATAATTCGCAGCCTTGGGCTTGTGTTGCGATTAGTCCTTGCCGCCGTACTACAAACCATCATACCATATCGCCAGATGGGTGTTATTATTCATGATTCATATCCGCACGATCATGCGAGCCCTTGTTTCGCAATTGCAGCCTGCTAGTATTGCCCACGAGCCAGTTCAATTTCCTCATGCTTTTGCGGATCGCCACCACCTTTGCTTTTACATGAGAGTCTTCTTTCTAGTGTTAGGCGCAGGTATACAGCCTTAGTTGGCTGCTCTAGAGTAGAGCCTTGGATTTGCACACTGGAGTGCTGCTGCCGGCAGATAGTGAGACATATTTTTTAACTCTTCCTCGCGTTCCATCTTCTGGACCAGTCAGCAACATCATTAACGTACTCTTATACGACTTTAGCGTATGACTTAGAAGATGCCATCATGCACACATCCTCAGCATATGAAGCCATGAGCAGGGACAGTATGCACCTAAGTCATAAACTCTTACTTGTGTAAATATTTCAGTTTCGCAACTCTTATGGCCTTGTCTGTGCGTTGTTCCCCCAATCAGCCTATAGCCTACAGCCATGTCCAATCTGTTTCAAGCTTGAAATCTCAGTAGTCTTAAAAGCTAAAGAACTGATATACCAGAATCGGACAACAATATCATATAGATCTCAAAATACGGCCTGTTTCGAATTAAGTATCAAACTTTCTACTCGCCTTTCTTCAACCAATTCCATAATCAAACACTTTGTGGCTAGTTTGTTGAGTATTATTTATTTATTTGAAATATCAATTTTATTTAGCTGATTTTTTCTTTTTCAATGTCATTTCGAATATCATGAAGTTGACTTTACGCATTCGGTTTGTGAATATCATTATCATTTTTATTGATATTTTTTAAAATTGTTATGTAAGAATGGTAGTTTAATATGAAGTACTCGTATGAAATTTCAATGATTGTATAAATATTTGTTGAGCATCGGTTTTTATGATGATGACGATGTTTCTCCTACTAAACAACAGGCATGACAATCAAAACCAGCTAAGAATCGGGTTCTTGCTAAGCTTCATTGAGTACAAACTAATTTACGTTATGGTTCAGCTGTCTCAGCTGCTTAGGGGATCCGGAGTCCCAGAGTACAAGATGGACATGGCCCTTCATCATGCCTGGTTCTGGTTCGGTATTGCTTGTATTGACACTAACATACTTAGATCATATATAATTTGTTGTAAAGGTTTACCTACAGACATTCAACATTAAAATATTTACCATAAATTTTCATGTTTTAAGTGCAGATTTTTGTTGGTTTTTGTTTATGTTATGTATTTTGATGTATATATTTTGATTTCGAGTGTTTTTTATGAATTTTTGTGCTATACTCAGTTTTTGGGTTAATTTGTAACCTTGCAGAGGTTTTTCTTATATTTTTGCAATGAAAAGCCAAGTCGATATAGACATGACCGTATGGTTGTTCTTAAGTGATCTCTCAGCGATCATATTGAAACTTTTATTATGTCAAAGTCATCTTTATCTTTATTATCGGTAAATTCCGTTTTTCACAAATATCTCTACAGATTTTAGCTTTAGTTGGCTTGCAAACCTTTCGAAAATCAATTTTTCTTCACGAAACTTCGAGAATTTGCACATTTTCGAGCAACTAATTAAAGATTTTGGCGTGACATAGAAATCTATAAAGATTTCGGCTTCAGTTGGCTTGCAAACTATAGGTTTTACATAACTTCAAAAGATTTCGTTCCCCTGAGACATTCTGTACTTTGACTCTGAGCCCGAGGAGGCAGACACAGAGGAACTTTCTGTTCTGCTCATTCTAACAGAGGTGAAAATAAACTGGCAAGCTCTGTTAGTAAAACTCTCTCTCTTTCTCTCCAAGACTAAAAACAGAGACCACGGGGTGACAAAGCTTTAGGCGAAGACGCAGCTGAAAAGCTCTGGCAGCTAAGAAGTTCTGTAGAAGAAAACATTTGGACTCGCTCGTATGTGTGCATAGTGCAGGCGAGTATGTGTCATATGTACTTAGGTAGACGTTCATTTGAGCTTCTTAAGCATATTCTGCTCGACAATCCGTGCGCCTTTGACTTCTCTTCTTGAATATATGAGACAGCAGCATTGACCTTTAAACGGGCGCGAAAGAATGGCAATGTGCTCGTTAATTGTACAAATTAATGTTAATTAACAATTAAGCAAGTGTTCTCAATCTTGAGGATCTATTTAGAGTAGTTTATCTATGAGAAGAAGCTTCGCCTTCATCTCTATTTTCAGCCTAAGCTTCAGAGCTTCTCCTCGGGGAGACTTAAATATTTATGACCTTGTCAATCAGTAACTGACTGACCGTAGAGTTGCGTATTCTAGATTGATTTACAAATTCAGTTCAGTGTCTGATATATCTAATACGTTAACCCTTTAAATCTGCAAACAGACTGCACGCGGAGACACGCAAGAAAGACGACAACAAACGCTACAGATAATGATTTGAAAACAATATCGTAGCGTTTGAGGCTTTTTGCCAGCCTTTCTGTGTTGACTAATTCTTGGAACTAAAGACCTTAACGAATGAATTACCAAGTTCGAAAGATCAAAGCTCGAAACTATTACACCCAACTCTGAAAACGCAGCCCCATAATTGATCAAGGCTTAACATTTTCTTTAGTTTCAACCGACTTGACTTCTTCAAAATGTCTGCAAGGCTACGTGAACTTCGATTTGCCGAAGTTAGTCATTCTTTTCTAGACTTGAATTTGTTGTATTTCCTTAGAGACATTTATTCTACGTTTAAGTTTTATTTATATACTATATATTAATTTAATATAAGTTTACTTCACTAGTTTTCATAAATTTCTATATATTCCAATGTCTGGCTACAAAATGCACATGAATTTTGTGGATGTTCTTTCGAAAAGTTCGAGCCTTAAGACTACACATTCATTTTTTAACGCAATTTTTTGCACAAACATTTTCGCACTTAATGAAAAATTGTCGACGACTTAAGTACTAAAAATATGTAAATAAATGTTTACCTTTGTTTATTCTTTTTAATGTGTAAATTTAAATATAATTAATGTATATTTCATTTAGGTTTATAATTAGGTTAAAAATTTAATAAATTTTGTTTTGCTTTTTTGTGAGTTTTTTTTGGATGGGTTGTAGATTTGATTTATTTAAATGTGGTTTTACAAAAACTTATGTTTGTGTAATTATAATGCGCGCTCAGCTACGTTTAACTAACAACAAAATTCACATATGTATATATGTATGTGTGTACGTATGTATGTATATATAACAACAATAAAAAATACACAAAATTCGTATGAGAAAAATAAATGAGAATTGTACAAAAAATATATGCGTATTGTGTTTCGAGTTAAATAAGTGTATGAAGTTGTATGTAAATATATAATTACATATGTATATGCATGTATGTATGTAAATGTAAATATACGTTTATATGAATAATTTGATTAACATTTGTTGTTTGTTTTTCCATTTGTTTACTTAACAATTAATAATAATAAATAATAATTCACTTTTGAACGTTAATGTAATGCAGGTAAGTTGATTCGCAATTCGAAATTCGAAAAAATTCGGTTTCGCATGGGTGTGTGCGTGTGTGGGTGAGGTTCGAAAGTGTAATGGGCAGTATGCAGAGCGCTGTTAGCTGATAACATTGCAAGCTGCAGCTTCTCACAGTGAATGTTAACCGCTGCATGGACTGCTAATGCTATGTAAGCAGCACTGTTAGTTAACATTATGGCGCAGGCGCCAGCGCCAAGTCGAATTGAATTTAAAAGTAAAATAAATTTTTGTAAATTACATCAAATATTTGGCATTTAATTTCGCGCAGCAAACGTATGGATTTTGAACATTTTGCACAAGAAAAATGTTGACAAATTTTGTTAGAAATTGTTTTCTTTGTTTTGGGGAACTTTGGGCCTTGGGTTGTGTAAGACAAAACCGTACAGAAATTAATCAATTGCATTTTTTACTTGTGGAATGCTCAATTTTATATAATAATTATATATGTATGTATATATGTATGTGTGTAAATGTGTAATTTGGCTTTTGCTTAACAAAAATGTATGTTGTTGCTAAATATATGGCCACAAGTGGAACTCAATGTATGAACAAAAGTCTTTTCTTTTAATAATTTTTATCGATTGCTTCAATGCATTTTCGTTTTTTGTTGTTTTTTCTTATTTTTGGCAAATAATTGTTGTTTTCATTTACTTTGTGCTTAAATTGCTATTACATTTAATGGCTACACGAGTACATTATGTATGTTTGTAGCATATGGTACTATACCCATTGTATTTAAGTTTGAATTGTTTTGCAAAAATTGTATGCTTTACTATATGCTATGCTATATGTTTGCTTAATGTTTGGTTTATGTTTAAAATGAAGTTATGCGTACTGTTGGTTTTTCGTATTGTAGAAATATGTTTAGAAAAGTTCTGTTTTATCTGTTTATCAAGTTCATATATAAAGTTGTTGCTTGCCTTTAACATACAGTTCCTCTGGTTTATGAACCGATCTCAATCTCTCAACTGTGTTGCTTTTGTTGGTAATTCTGTTTCCGTTTCTGCTGTTGCTTTTAAAGTACTTGCTACAAAAATTGTTGTGTGTATGTTTTAAAGTATTGCCAGGCCGCCAGTGACTGTGCCACAAAGTGAAGCCAGTTCTCTCCCTGCTTTTGCCAGCCACTAAATGCATTTTGCTTTACTTTCCCTTTCTCCTGCTTTCTTCGCCTTGAATATTCTCGTTCCTTTCTTTTGCACTTAATAACGTCTATGCCTCGTTTTACATTTGGTTTGTTAGTACTTCTCATCATCCGTTATTTCCCTATGGGAATTCTGTAATTCTCAGGCCTTGTAATGCTGATTCCTCACCGCACAGCACAGGCTCAAGGCGAAGGTCAACGACAGCAGCTCCAGCAGTATAACAGCAGCGGTTGTGGCAAATATGGTCACCCAGTTTTCATAAATTGTGTCAATTAATTTATCAACGCAGCCCTGCAAAAGAGAGATTTCGTAAGAGAGATGTTGGCAAATTTGGTTTTCAAGAAAATTCAAATTTAATAAATAATATTTCAAGTAATGTTCGGCCATTTGGAGGTAGACTAAATAGATCACAGCTCAGCCTTTCCAATGAAAGGTCTGCTACTTTACAAATTCGTCCTCAAATCCAAAAAATGCACCAAGATTGTCTGGAATGCCTTCTCTTCTCAGCAAGATTTATCTTTGAAATTGCTAGAAAACTCAAGTGGAGCCAAGCGCAGGACGTCTTCTTCCGCTCAATACAAAACTCTGCATTGATATATCGCGAATTGCAGAGCACAAATGATTTTCCAAAATTTCGAAGATGACACAACATATAATACAAATGGGACATATAGCTGATTTTGACAACGCAAGAGTACATTGAGAGGAGGGAGAAAATACGAATGACTTTGGAAAATGCTAGAAAAGACAATAAGCTACAAAGGTGATGTTAAAGAAGATACAGAAGATATAGATAACTACTTTTCATGGGCAACAATATTGAACAAAAATCATCAAATATTATATTATAGGAGACTAATTTTTAGAAAAAGGATGTTTTCTCAAAAATTAACTAAAAAAAGTTCTAAACTTCGCAACAACCAGCCCAGAAGTCGTCTAAATCAATGATGACGATGACGAACGCCAGAGGCAATAGAAATATATTGGGAAAAAATTAAAGACAATTGTGTTTCCTTGACCTGGAGATCAGCCTGATTAAACCTGAGAATCAAATTTAATATATTGATTCTACAAATATTTTGTAATGTGAAGAAAATAGTTTTCAATTATTCTCCAAGCCGCTTTTATTGAATTTCATTGAGATTATAAGTACACTAAGCGGCTCTCTCATCCAACTGTGTCAATAAAATTTTTATTGTTTGTTTATTAACACAAACGCACACACACACATACTTGCATATATACATTTGCTATGCGTGCTGCATATCAATAATTATTAATACATTTTTATCGTCTCTTGTGTCAGGCGCAGAATTTTTATTAGGTTTGCCTTTGCGTTCTATATTGAATTTTCAAAGAAACAAAAGAAACAAGTCAAAGAAACCAAATCATCAAGGATTCATCAACTTTTTATGGTCAATAATTTGATGGCTTTTAAAAGAGGCAATTCTGGACAATGGACACACCCACTTTAGAGATTCCTGTAGGGGGCAAGACTTCGTAGGAAATCAGTTTTGCTAATCGGTTTTAGAAAGCTATCTGCAGATCTACGCGACACCTATTAGGAGTCAACTGCCAGTGAATATTCGGTGGTCTTTAGGGGTTCCCGTTTCCCATATTGTTAGTAGGCTTAAGGTCGAAGTGAGTGAAGTGAGTGTGCCAGCATGCCTTATTCTCCTCCCAACAAAAAGCCATTTTACCAAGAAGTCTGTCACAAATTAGTATGATCTGACAGCTGTATTGCTATTTGTGTATAGTTCAGTTAGCCGATTTGTCCAATTTTATCCTCAAGGGCTACTGAAATTTTCCTTCTAGAGTGTTAACGCCAATGGTGAGCAGTATAGAGAGCCACGATGATTGTACATCTGCTTTAATTTTGATATGAAGAATCGAAAAGGTCTGCTTGATGAGCCACTGGGGAAGTGGAAGAGTGGTATCGAACATTCATTCATTTGTTTCTCACTCAACATCCTGTAGAAGCTTAAACTGCTTATAAAGAACATTTGATGTTACAAGAGCCAAAGCAGTTAGATAATACAGCAGTGCATAATCAATTCTACAGGATTTGGGACATTCGAAGACCTTCAAATTGGCATATATAAGACGTCTGCTTGTCCCAATGAATCACTGAAGTAGCGAAACCATACCATACGTTCATCATCTTTCATATATGAAATTTTCCCAATTCCTGTCTCTTAACCCTCCTAAACCCTCTTAACCTCTTCTAAATTTTGCAAATTTTACCTGCTGATAGATGGCCGTATTTAATGGGCCACCAAATTTCAAACGTCGCGACATTTCGCATTCATTATCCTTGAGATCATCTTTGCAACACGATTCGGGTATATTATAGAAGACATTCATGGAAGACACAGCAATATCAACAATATTTGTACGATCCACATTATTGAAACGACTCGTGGCCCAATCGCCGGGACCATCAGCACCGCAGCACTTCAGCTGTGTAAGGAATTTGTTGAAAATATAAATCAAATCTCAGACACAAATCTCATAATAATATTTACATTCTTTTGCAGCGTATCAAAGGTAACCGTGCGTGAGCTCATGCTGGACTGCCCGTATTCCTCCTGAACGGAAGACTTCACAGCGGCGCGCACAATATCATCCAGTTTATCTTTGTTGTGGAAGGCCCAGGCACCGGCGGCAATTTGTGCCACCATCACAATGAGTATGACACAGAAGAACTGCAAAGAGATTTACGTGAGTTATGAATGGGAATGGGCATAGCCGGGCGGTTGTTCAACTCCAATTTCAAGTGGCAAATCGGCATGTGGGCGAGCCTCCTCCAGTTGGCCGTCTGGCCGCGTGGGCTGAGCCATGCATTTTTAATTGGAACTGCACAGATTGCAGCTTGTTGTGGCATGCAGCGGCTTGAAATACTCACCGACACCAGCAGACATTGAGACTCGCGACAAACGCCCAAGCAGCCAAAGAAGGCGCCCAGCGTGATTAAGATGCCAATGGCCAGGAAGACATAGAGGGCTATGTGATAATGGTTATAGGATTGTGTCATCGACAGCATAAATGTGGGATCCGTTAGCATCCATACGGAGGTGATAACAATGGTCAAACCAATGATCTGGAAGTAGAAATTCAAAAAAAATATATATTACTAACTAGCTAAGCTGGGGTGAGTCGCTACGCCGAATCCTGTTGATCTATGTTCGAACAGCTTGATCAGAGTGCAAATAGGATTGAGTTTGTTTGCTCTATGTGTATGAGAAAGAAAGGGGACAAGGCTTAGGCTTCGTTTGGAATCAAAACAGCAGAATGGTCTTCCTCTGTCTCTCTGACTTACAAATCAACACAAATATGTATGTAAGAATGAAAATATTTATGTATAAATGAATGTATGGACAAACTTTGCCGAGAATTACTGGTGGGCGTGTGGCAAATGCGCTTTAGAAGCCTCCACTTCCATTGACCATTTCTGCTGCTTCGCATACCCGAAGTTAGCCTTCCTTTATTAATTTCAAAGCTTCGCGATCGACTTGTCTTAACAGATCTACATAAACTAGATTATATCTCTCAAGTTTTCATATAAACTTCAAACAAACACAAACACATGCAATTTTCAACAACAATCAAGCGAAATAGTCTTCCCTTTGAGAATAGAATTTTGAAGAATTTGCACTAGCCCCTGCCTCACTGACGCCATCTGGAAGAGGACTACAAAAGTACATATATATAAATAGGTCACACATGGGGCGGTAATTAAAGAGGGCAGTACAAGTCGTACATCTCCTCATTCATTGTTCTGTGTGTGCATAAGTATTAATGATATCAGCAAGAGAATTCTTTTCTTTCATTGGTTTGTTTATTTATCTGAATTCCCCCTGTCTGCCTTTGCGGCAGTCGCCGCGTCTGTGTTTATGTTTGAATGAAATAAAAACTACAATTATATTATATGTTGTTTACCATCAACATTTTTGCCAAGACATTGAAAAGAGAGCAAAGGCCTGACTTATCAACAAATGGTTGGGGTTATCGCCTAACCTATAAGGCATTGCGAAAGTTCTTTAAAAAATGTACATTACGAATGAAATGTTTGATTCAATGCGGGTTGTTTATGTACTTGCACATTTCCTCTCAGTTATTCTTGATTTGCTTACTCATTTTAATTTCATTTTGATTTGAATCATATTTTGCATTGCCATATATAGTATATAGTATAGCATATATATATAGTACAATATTTTCTCACTGAGAATTACCATGATGAGTTGAGTAGGAAAATCTAATTAAGAGCTAATGACTTAATAGTTGGGGTGTAGCCACATGCGCCTGTGTGTGTGTGTGTGTGTGTGTGTATGTCTGTCTCTCGCTCATTAATTATACAGTTTTATTATTCATAGCAGCGCCAATTATGTGTGAAGAAGTCTAGAGAAATAAACACATCAGCTGCAGCAGGTATACTATTTATGAATGGGGAGGCAAAACATTCTTATAGGCATTGTATAGAAGGAGAAACTGTACCACAAGTTTTATTCATAAATAGAACGAAGGCTTGATTAAGTTTGATCAAAATCTGGGGGCCGCCTGTTATTCTCCGAGACTTAGAGAATTCTGTTTGAAGCCATTTTCAATGCAGTTTTTCTACTCAGAAGATTGAGCCTCTGAAATTATCATTTTTTTCGGCTTCAACAACTTCGTCTATCGTCTAAACACTTTGATCTCACAATAATCTAATAATCTGGAACAAAAAGATGTAATTTTGTATTTATTCGATGTTTGGGTTTTAATGAACCGATCTATAAGAGCTTGCATTTTCGTGGTGAAGGACAATCTGTCTTCAGCGTTTGGTTTTCTTCAACATTTTCGGTAAGGATATCTTTATATATCATTCAGAAGTGATCATCCTATGATACTTTGAGCTTTGAGAGTTTCAGTTATATGAAAAATATGGCTATTTCATAGCTGATTTACGACAAAGAAAAGTGTCTGCACTTTAAAACTTCTTATGTAAGTTGATATTAGAAAATGCCAAGCCATAAATTTCAGTGGAGATCACAAATCCGACCTGATCACACTTAAACTAAACAAAGCTGGAAATATCAAAGTTGCTCATATGATCCAAAATATGACATTGGCGGAATCTGGGTACATATAACTGATAAAGTTGGGGCATTTTATAATAATTGTATAAAAAAATCACCTTGGCATTTTAGACTCGCAGCTATTTATTAACAAATATGGCATTGTTGAAGTTTGCTTTATCTTGTTTATCAAAATACAAAGTTTCTAATTTTTTTGGGGAATCTGAAACCTTATAGTGTCTGAATCTGATGTTTGCCTACCAGAGATAAGATTACACAGCAGCGCTGTCTCTGCGTGTTACCTTGAGACTCGACTCATATGACAATTCTCTGTCTCTCAAATCTTAAGATGTTAAAAGTCAACTGACAGAACTTCATGCAAACGTAATGTAAAGACACACACATATAAGACGAAGTTTTCTTTTTACGATGCGGGTGGTGGTGGGGGTAAGGGCGAGGGAATGGAAACTATGTCAGAGTTGCGTGTGTGGGTGAGGGGCGGCGGCAAACATGTAACAAAGTTGCAGAGAGACCTACAAAATGACATAAAATTGATTTAACGCTTCACACACACACATACAATGGTATATATAGATTTGTGTGAAGCGATGTCGCGTGTGTCGCCTGACATTAAAAAAAATAAAACTCACACAAACAAACCAAAATGTATGCCAAATGCGAGCTAATAAAAGTGCAAAGTCCTTCACTGACCTACTTTTAAAAAAGCCCAGCGAACGAACCAGGCAAAAGCAATGCAAAAGAGCAGGCAAAGGAGAGAGAGAGAGCGAGAGAGTGAGCGAGGGAAGCGGGAAAACCCCCCTCTTGGCATGTCCAGCTGCAATTGTAAACGTAACAATTAAAGTCATTGATTTAACGCCGCTCTTCTTTACATTTTGAAATGAAAAATAATTTGTATGAATAATTGACTGGAGCGAATATAGCGCACAATTACGTTTGGCGAGGCAGAGTGGGAGGGGTGAGTGGGGGGAGGGGTTGTATCTTGCTTAAATGGTTAATGAAAAACGTCGCTAGACATAGCAGATTTCAGTCCAAGTCAGTGGTCAGCCACAGTGTGACGCCAGCAGCAGCACCATGATCATCATCATCATCATCATCATCATCTTCAAAGTCATCCGATGGCATCATTGGAACAAACCAAATCGTGGCGTTTGATCACGATGTGACCCCCACAGAGCAAGCGGCAATGATGAAAAATGGAAATTGTTGAAAATCTATGGCACAGTGTGCAAAGGACTTGCGTTTGAATGATGCTAAAGGAATGATCAAATACTTTAGAGAGATATATGAACTAAGGAAAGTTTTTGTTCTACATTAACTCTGCAGTAGTAGCTCTGAAGTGGTAAATCTATGGTAGTAACTGTCTAGTAGTAACTCTTTAGTAGGAAATGTGTAGTAACAACTCTTTAGTAGTTCGTCTTGCTGCTCTAGTAGCTGTATGGTAACCCTCTAGTAGTAACTCTATCGTAGAAACTATGTAATGGTTGTAGCTCTGTAGTAGTAACTCTATAGTACAAACTATGCAGTAGTAACTGTGTAGTTGTTGTTGTAGCCAATCTGGGGTAGTATTTCCCGTACTCGGGAGGTAGCAGTCCATGGGCGGTAGTATCCCCGGGACGTTGACTCGACTGATGTGAGGATCGTCAACTCTGTAGTCTTGCTGCTCTAGTAACTCTGTAGTAATTTGTTTTGCCGCTGCTTTACAGCCAAGAATATGGAAAGCAGAACTGAGAGCCTGTTGAAGTTGCTACCGTGCGACCTGGACTACAGAATTTGAGAGACTATATTAACAGCAAAGAAGTTCTTCCATTGCAGCTGGGGAGTAGTCCAAGCAAACACTGCCCTGGACAGTTTTTCACGTGACTTGTCCCACATTGTCTTTGAGTTCAATAGCTTTCTATGGCTACTATATCGTATATATCTTATTATTTACATTTTTATGATCATAAAACGGATTCTCCGATCACTAAAGACTGATCAAGGCCACCTCAACTGTTTCTATGAATCAAAATATGTAAGAATTTGACACGCGACTGTGCTCGTGACTCGTGACAATGTCCGTGTCACATGCACACACCGCTAGCATTGACACTTCGCGCTGCTCTCAAACACTAAGTTATGGATATTTCAACAACTTTCACATAAATTAGGAATAACATGAGTTTTTTAAAACACAACACTTTCCACCCAGCAATTTCAATAAATTATTTACAATTCTCACACCACTGTGCAATTTACTGTATGGATCGCTTGCTTAGTTTGGCAGCATTCTCAGCGGAACAGCATCAACAACAACAACAATACATACATATCATACATAGATCTAAAATCACATTCAAACCTCCTCCCACCCACACATATGTTGTTTTTGTTGTTCTTAACATTCGAAAATAGATTTTGACTAATAAATACTATAGCTAGAAATCGAAAGAAGCAACGAAAATCACACACAAACACACACACACACACATAAAAATTTAAAAACAAATCCTAAAAACGGTTTCGAAAACAAGAAACAAAAATCAATTGTTTCTCAAAGGTATTTTGCAATCAACAAAACAAACAAATTGAGATTGAGGAAAAACCAATTGAAAATTGAAATGGAATCTGCGCGACTGAGTAATGTTGAAAGTTGCCATTGCGTAAAGCAACAACAACCATGAGCAAACCCTTTTCGCTAAAATGTGGGTGGGGCTCCGGCTAAAAGGGCGCCAAATGTGCCTGAATGAGAATAGTTTTGCAGAAGAAGCAGAAACGGCGAAAAATGTAAAATTCTAAATGAAAATCCAAACTTAACAACAACCAGGCACGCACGCACGCCGTCGGCGCTCATAAAAACACAAACGAAAAACCCAACAGGAAAAAGGCAGCAGAAGAAAAACAAGAAAAACAACAAACGCGTACTAAATGTGTGGGAGCCAGCCAAGTAGGAGGCGGGCGGGCGGCAATGCTGGAGATGTCTTTGCTGTCTATCTGTCTGCCGCTATATGTCTGTATGTGTATCTGTGTGTGTATATGTGTATGTCGCACCCACAACGGAACTTCTATTGTTGTTGTTGTAGTAGTAGTATGGAGTAGGGAGCCTCAGTGGGCGTAGGAAGAGCACCAATGCTTTAGCTAGGCGCAGGGAGTATATACACACAGTACGCTGCTTACAGCTGCATACACACACGCAATCCTTGCTTTAGTGTGTGTATGTGTGCGTGTGTGCTGTTCCTAGCTCAATACATACCCAAAATAATATGTTTATAAGGACCATAAGGTATTTTACACACGAACAGCAGCCGTTTAAGCCCATTTTGTATTAGTTACACTTTCTTCGCACGCCCGATTTATTTAATTTTTGTTTTTAACTCTAACTTTAAGGCGTGCGTCTGTTCAAAATGAAAAGTGTCTTTATGCGCGGCGGCTGTATCTCTAAGGTTGTTTGTTAACATTTATTTAACATAACATTTTGCCTGCAGCCTGGCCGTTTATGGATAACACTGCTTAAACACCAAATCGTTCTGTGAATGCTCTGTAAACAACAGCTGATAACTGTTAGTTGCAGCTATCGATAGGCGCTCACGACTGGCGCTATAAAGTGCATCCTTATGCTGTTAAACAAATTCAGATGTTGTTGGTTTAGCGCCAAATTGAAGATTCTACAAATTTTGATATAACTTTGTAATATAAAATAAGAAAAAATAGTGAATTAACTTCAAACTAGTTGGGCTTATGAAATATTTACACTCTGGATAAGCCTTTATGCTACTTCAGTTGTTTAAAATCTCATTGAACCTAATACAAAAATAACTCACTATATACTCCACATTGAAGTTAGTAATTTGGTTATACCGACATACATATATTAAATAATATCAAAATAAAACAGATCTTATTCAGTAATTATAGCAGCTCTATATGAATTTGATCAAAATTTGAACTCAGCATTAACAGTCACATTTAACATTGGCTTTTTAATAATTTAAAAAATTCAACACTCAATTAAAATACTAAAAACTACCAAAGTCAACACTTTTTACTGTTTTACCAACACTCATTTAGACTATGCACTTTATCAACACTCACAAACACAAAACAAAACGATAGAAAGAGAAACACGAAGATTGGGGACTCGCAATAAATTAAGAAGTCTCAACACAAAAGAAATGGCAGTTTAAATGCATAACATTAAGTGAAAAGTGTAAAAGTGCAATATCCATTGCATTACAACGAAAATGCAGTCACAAATTATGTGACTATTGGCTGCCTGCTGCTGCTAGTGTATTTTTTCATAGGCACACGGAAAATCGGTTTAAAGAAAAAACAAAAAATACACAGCTAAACGCGAATGTGAATGTGCACCAAAAGTAAGCAAGAGAGACTCAACACCCCCTATCCCCCGCCCACGACGGCTCGTATGATGTTGGGTGCTACAAATATTGTGTACAACTCTGTGGCTGTGGAGTGCAATGAAATGTTGCTGCTGCTGCTGCTGTTGTTAGGGGGCGGGGGCTTAAGTTTTTTAGTGTAATTAAAGACAAGTCAGCCTACACCCCGTTGACACACCACCCTACCCGCCGCCACACAAATGTTGGAGGAGGAGGACTATGTTGTGATTCTGCATATGTGTGTGCTTGTGTATGTGTGTGTCTTGTAATTTTGTTACGCAGTGGAGCGGGGCGGCGGTAGTTGAAGTGGAGTGTAACAACAAGCTGAAAACGAGAAATAGCGACACCAGAAAATATAAAACCTAAAACTTAAAAGCTTAGCCTGCGCTTTAAGGTTGCCTTGCTGTTGTTGTTGTAGTTGCGAGGTATAAAATTTCTCAAGCGCTGCATTTGGAAGCCAGTTATAGCCCCAACTCCCTCCCGCCGCCTCCCATCACATTCGCGTTTGCTTTGAAAAATGGAAATAAAATAACAAAACGTAACGTAAAGGCGAAATCAAGCAAACTTTTTTTTTTGGCTTTGCATAATGAGACAGTTGTTGTTGCTTTTTATTTTTGCACTTTACGCACTTGTCTTGGCTTTTCCGCATTAACAATTTGGAGCGTGTAGCTGAAGCTCAGCCAATCCCCCTCTGAATGCCCAACGTCCGATCCTCAGTACGTAATTTCACTTTCACATTCAATTTCAGTGGTGGACAGCAGCAGCCGGCGGGGCGTTTTTGGTTAAAACCAAAGTTATATTACTTTGTACTTCATTTTCTTATGGGCCGCCATTCGCCGTTACAAATTAGAAAGTATTGGTCTGTGTGTGTGTATACGCTTAATTTGCTTAATTATTTGATATATGTATGTATCGCAAAGTCGCATGCTTCCAATTCTAATTAACGGGCTGTCAACGAGTGTCTGGCTGTTGCCCCTGTTTCCCCCCCTAATTCGTCTTTGGGTTTAATTCAAACAATGTTCAATGTGTGGGAAATGCATAGTTTGTTATATTGTTGCATCCAAAAAGGGGGACAATGCACTGTAACTCTAAGCACACACATACATCAGCATTACACATATATACACCACACATTTCAATGATTTGCATGCCCCCCCCCCCCCCCCGCAATAAATACCGTATGTTTATGCGTTAGAATATTGTGATGTTTTATAAACTTAAAAGAAAAGTATGGAAATTTTGAAAATATTTAATCCATATACAAATACAGACTTCCTACAAAGCCCTGCTCCCCCCTTGAGCTGGAGTTAAAACTTAGCTTATCATTAAATGCTAATCATGTTTTTGCTAATCCCACGCATAAACTTAAGCTTAGCAATCATGTCGACTTCTCGCATGTAGAAACGAATAAATTAGCGCAAACAACGGCACTTGGCCATATGCTGCAGCAACACAACACCAACAACCACAACAACAACAATTAGATTTACGCAACTTTCAAGCTGGCTATTTTGCTAAGCATTTTCAGTTAATTAACAAAAGCGCTGTTACATTAACAGCGCCAACTTAACATTTCCCAACATTAACAGCATAGCAGTGAGCAAGTGTGTGTGAAAAATTACAAAGAATGTTATGTTGCATTAACAATAGTAGCAACAATAACAACAATAATAGCAACTAAGTGTATACAACAACAACAAGCAAAAACTGGGTAACGCTTTTATAATTTATTCCACTAAGTTTTTATGGCCCGCTTTTTTTGCTTTTGTTTTGCTATTGTTGTTGTTGGTGGTGGGAGAACATATGGACGACAGCCCTGTTACATTTCACACAGACCAACTCCAACAGTTGTTGCTTTTTATACCCTTCCACTTATAGTCTATATCAGCTGAGTCATTTTCTTATAGTTTTGAATTTGAATGGGAATTATTTATGTAATTCGAAATGCTTACCATATGGTCCATATAAACCGTGTCTATCTGAGATATAGAACAGATGGAGGGCCATCAATTGAAATATAATTTCTAGTATGAAAAAGTAAGAACTTTCTTAATAGACAAATAAATACAGCTCACAAAAGTAGGCAGTATTTTCGATTACTGTGGAGGTTTTTATGCAGAATGTGTAAAAATATTACCCGATCGTTTTAAAATTTGGCAAATCAATGGAAATTGTGCATATTTTTGGATAATTTTTTAATTTTTCGGCAACTGCGGACATTTGTGCCGTTACCGATCGCATTTATTGGAAGTGTTTTTTAAAGAAAATCAAGTTTCCTTTGTTTAAGCGCTCTCAATCTAAACCACTTTATGTTACCTAGGGCAGCTCTTATCCTAGCTTTTATAGAGAGATTCTTCAATAAATAGGACCCTTTGCGGTCTGTCTGGTGAATAGGCTGTGTTTGCATAACATTTACATTATCTGTAAAAGTAACATGAGAGAACTATGTTAAATGAAAGAAGCAAGCTGAGAAGTTCATCAATGATTATGATTATGAGAGAAGCTCGTGAATGATTAGCTGATTAGCCCAAAGTCTGGAGTCTGAGAGAGAAACTTTGGTCTAAATGTTGGCATATAGGACTGTCGTCGCGCGAAAGACAGGGACGAATATATGAGCAGAGAATACAAGAATGAACTCAAAGGAGTGAAAAAGCTTAGCAAACAGAATCCGCTTTAAAAAGTTAGAGAATAGAGCAGACCTTTTGCTGTTGAAGTTGGCAGTTACAATGGAAGCAGTAGAAATGGTCTCCGGTCACAGAACGTTACCAATGTATTACCCCTATCAATCTTCCTCAGATATGTATAGTGTTTAGATCAGATATTATCAACTAGGGAGCCGAACGCAGTTGTCAAACGGTACAAACGTTCATTCCAGCTGTTTTAGAGCTTTGAGTTTTCATTGAAAGCTTTCGGCCGCTCTCTTCGTGACAAATTGGAATAATTAACGGTTGTTTGAAAACAATAATATATAATTTAGTCGCCGTGCTCATAATAGTGTCTATTATATACAACCATTCCTCCTTGATCCTCTTTAAAGGTATAGACGGATGAGCGAGCATAGCTGGAACAACTCAATATCGTCATGTTGATCAAGAATATATATTGTGAATTTGTAATTGGCTTACAGATGAATGAAATTTGTGAATCTATTTGAGTTTTCTAGGGTATTCAAACTTCGACGTCTTACATTTATATTTCTATAGCGCTTAATCCATTTGGTAACAGGTTGATAAAAAGTGGTACATATATCATAATATTAATTACCTTTTTAACATAGTTTTTTTTTTTTGTTTGGTTTATTCCTACATGATACGCGTATTATTTACCTAAACAGTTTATGAGCTGAAGAATTTTAGAATTTCAACAGAACAAAACAAAATACACAATAAAGTTAAGGTGTCTGCTTGCTGTTGGCTTTTGGGAGTTGTAAAGGTTTTAGCCCGCTTGAAAGTTAACCTTTAGGGTTTCCGCTTTCCCCATTTACCAACAAGTTGTTTGAACAAAGCCATATAAATCACCATAAAATAATAAAATGCATAGTTCTGTGTGTGTGTGTGTGTGTGTCGGGGAGTAACAGCTGTCCAAAGATTTATCAACTGAAAGGCAAATAAAACCAAAGCAAACACAGCAGTTGGGGTTACCTATGTTGACTCTCTTTTTCCAGTTGCCTTTATTTTGTCCCCATGATAAGCAGCCCAAAATTATCAGAAAACTAATAAACCAAAACAAATTTCATTTTCAGCTACAGTCGAGGAACCAGAGACACATCCATAATCATAACCACATTCACGGGCAACGCGGCGGCTGATGCAGAGGCAGGCACTGGCAGGGCAGACATAAACCAGAAATCAGCGCAGGAACACTGATAGCAGCCAAATCCGGCGTCGTTAGACTACTCTCTGTGATTGTGTCCGTGCCCCTTGCAGTGATCTTCCTGTGCCTGCAGCCGGCAGAGCCAACTTGCTGCAAGCATCGTTTAGCCGTTAGGAGAGCATGTCGCACGGCAGCGCCGGCGTCAGTGGCGGCAGTCTAGGCGCGCAAACTGTTGGCGCCGGCGTTGGCTCCGGCAATATTGGCGGCAATTTGGTGGGCGCTGGTCCCGCTGCCGGTGAATATCGTGAACTCCATTGGACGGTGTCGAGTGTAATGGACTCATCGCGCGTCTCCACCTGCCTCATATCGATGCTGCTCATTGTCTATGGCAGTTTTCGCAGTCTAAATATCGAGCAGGAGCAGCGCGAGCGTGAGCAAAAGAAACGTAATGAATCCATGACCAATCTACTCACCGGCGAGCAAATCGAAAAGGAGACAAGTAAGTGGGTGTATGGATGGAGAAGAAGGGGCTTAAGGTGTGAGGGAGAAATCAAAACCTAAACCTATAACGAAGTAGTTCCTTGATTTTCAATCTCCTTACGTTTCTCTCTTCTTTCTTATCCTTTCAGCGGATAAATTTGCAACGTTGGACACAATGCATGCTCTCTGCCTGCCACTGGGTGCTTCAGTATCGCTCCTGATCATGTTCTTCTTCTTCGATTCGATGCAACTGCTGTTCGCCGTGTGCACAGCGAGTGAGTATGCTATACCTCTCCCACAGGCCACACTTACACTAATCTCTCCACACATTCTCTATGAACTTGCGCTCAGTCATTGCCACAGTGGCTTTGGCCTTTCTACTGTTGCCCATGTGCCAGTATATCATACGTCCCTGCACGGATAACAAACGGTTCTCGTTTGGGATCTGTGGACGTTTTACGGCAGCGGAGCTGTTCAGTTTTACGCTCTCCGTGTCGATAGTGTGCATCTGGGTGCTAACTGGCCACTGGCTATTGATGGATGGTAAGCCTCTGCTTCTTAGATATTTAGGGATAACTTGACTAATCTCTTTCTCCTTCCACTTTAGCAATGGGCATGGGACTGTGTGTGGCCTTCATAGCGTTTGTGCGTCTGCCCAGTCTGAAGGTGTCGACGCTGCTGTTGACCGGCCTGCTTATCTATGACGTCTTCTGGGTGTTTCTCTCCTCGTATATATTTAGCACAAATGTGATGGTCAAGGTGGCCACCCGACCCGCCGAGAATCCCGTTGGCATTGTGGCGCGCAAATTGAATTTGGGCGGCATTGTCCGGGACACGCCCAAACTGAATTTGCCCGGGAAACTGGTTTTCCCAAGCATCCACAATACAGGGCACTTCTCCATGCTCGGCCTGGGCGATGTGGTGATGCCGGGTCTGTTGCTCTGCTTTGTGCTGCGCTATGATGCATACAAAAAATCGCAGGGCATCACCTCGGATCCAACGCTATCAACGCCAAAGGGTGTCGGCTCCAAATTGACATATTTTCATTGTTCCTTATTGGGGTGAGTACGGGTTCGGTTCTGTTTAAAAAGGAAGGAAGTGAATCATCTACAATATAAACTTTAAAACTCTTTAAAATCCTTAGCTACTTCTTGGGTCTGCTAACGGCTACGGTCAGTTCGGAGGTGTTCAAGGCCGCCCAGCCTGCCCTGCTGTATTTAGTGCCGTTCACGTTATTGCCGCTATTGCTGATGGCCTACCTAAAGGTAAGTGAAGATGGGAAGGGAGCAACTTAAACTAAGATCAGTTCAGATGAGGGAATTTGTATCTAGGATTGAAACTTAGCACAAGTCTAAATGATTCCCCCATTTTAATATTTTGCTTACAATTTTATTTGTAGGGCGACTTGCGTCGCATGTGGAGTGAGCCTTTTATTACACATCCACCATCAAAACAAATGGAAGTCTGAGTGTACTCTATCTGAAACACACACACACACACACACAAACACTATAAACCAATTGAGAATACACACAAACACACACAAAGTATAAACGTAAACAGAAAAAATTCTCTCTTTAATAACGTATGTATTTTTTAATTATACGTATCAAGTTTTTCTTTAAAGTTTAAGTGAAAACTTGAAGTAAACGCAAACCGAATAACAATATAGTATTTAGTTTTTTTAGCATATGTAAGAGAAGTGGGCAAGATTTTTTAAAACAACAAGAAACACTATTATAACTTTAACATTATACATATATAAATATATACGTATACAAAATCATATGTGTTTATGTAATTGGCTTTAAAAACAACAATACAAATAAAAGAAAAGAACAAGCTCAACAAGAAATGAAAACACACATTCAACATTAGAAATAAATACATGCTGGGCCGTAGCATTAAATGTTAAAATCAATTATTGCGAAAAAACAGATCATATATACGTACACACCAGAGAACTGCAGGGTAACCCAATTTCGTCACTAGTAATTATGCAGCTACTCAATAAAGTTTACATTGTGGGAGAACATTCTCTCCTTTGGCTGAATATAATGCAAAGGCAAGCTCGAACTCTCGGCATCGTAAGCTAAGAGAGTTACCGTTAACTTTGATAAGCGCTGTAGCCACTTTCGACAATAACAAACAACTCATTAATCGTCTTGAAGAAGCAGAGCTGAAGTCTTATGAGCAACACAATACATGCCCACACTCACATACATCTGTATTACTGCGAGATTTCGCGACTCATTAGAATGAGCCCTCGCCCACCCTTGTTTTTATTGTTTTATCTAAAACTAATGCCGTACTCTCTCCAATACTCACACTCCACAGCGTTCACTCAACGCTAGTAATGACTTCTAGTTGCGGTTCATCGCTGCAGTTCTCTGGTACACACACACATACATACAAAAAGCATACCTACGCTACATATTAAAGAGCTTTGTACTCTGGCAACAGTTGAGATTTTCATTTTATACATTTTATATTCGTATTAGTTAAATATATGTATTGTTTAAGAGCGTTTTCTTTCAAAACATTGCCAATCAAAAAAGTGCATATTATGTCATTTTCGAATCAAAATTTTTGTAACTACACAGCAGTATGGGCGCCGTTCTGTAAATACTAAATACTTAAGTTGAAATGAAGCAAAACCCAGCAACCAACAACAAATAATAGTTAGTAAGCTCGTTCGCACCCTCTCAAAAAACAAAAACAAAATATATTTCATATTTGCCGCCGTCCTCATTTCCTATATTTCGGTCTCCTTTATTCATACTTCACCCACACCTGCGTATATACACTCTCACACACACACACAATAAAACGCAGTCTTTTTGCCAAAATCCATGTGTTCGTTTTTAAACATAAAGAGAAATTAAAGCAAAAGAGAAAGAACAAGAACAAAATTGTAGCCTAAAAATCATAATCGTTGCACTGCGTGTGTTTCACAAATTAAGTTTCAAGAATTTTAATTATTTATAATTAACAACTAACAATAATATAAAATTATGCATATGAAAAAATGTTAGTTACATATTTAATTATAAGTAAATGCAATTTCGAAACGTATAGAAACAATAAAAATGTGAGATTTGAAGAAAATACAAAATGCACTTTTATTTGAATTTGAATTTCTAGGCGTTGCGCGCACTGGACACCACTGAGCGGGAGCTTAGCATTATACAACACAGAAAATGGAAGTTCTTATGGCGTTTGCGATATGTGGTCTCTTGCTGTCATCGTCATATCCGATATATGCAGTCTCTAGTGTTGTATAACAGAGATCTCACAAAACAGTATAAGGACATATAAATGAAAACTTTGATGGCGCTAACAAAATTGTATTGGCAAGTTCTGCAAGGGTATATAAGATTCGCGTACCGCAAGTTAGCCTTCCTCCCTTGCTTTGATATGAAATTTGATCAGAGAAGCAGATTAGAATATGAAACAGACTTTTATGGATATTTCATTCTACAAATACCATATTTAGTACAGTCAGAATCAAAAACTTTAGGTTTGAATATGAAACGAATTGCAAACGTGGTATTGAAATGAATGGGAAATAAAATGAATGAATGAATAAAAAAAATGAAAACTTCAACTAATTCAACTTTTAAATTAATGTGCCATATATGCATTTATGCCAATTATTCACAAAAATAAATAGCATAAATAAACAATATACCAAAATTTTTTATTTATGCTATGTTAAGAAAATGTTAAGCTTGGCCATTGCCATAGAATTCTCTCTCTTCACATGCTGTTGCGCTCTCTCATGTACGCATCTGTCTGTTTGTGGTGTGCCTGTTGTATGCAAAACGAAAATATACTATAAATATACTAAACTAATTTAATCTTATTTGGCGTTTTTCCATTATTGGCTTTGGGCCGACCATTTGCATTTGTTGTTTTTTTTATCGTTTGTCTGCAATATTGCATAAAAACCACAACAAAACTACAAAACTTTACTAACAGTGTGTTAATTGCGATGCTCATCAAGTGGAATCGCGAGGTGTAACCAAAGAATAACCAAAACTCGAAACGCAGAGGCGTAACCGAAAGTCGTGGGCGAGGGAATTCTTGTATGTGTGTGTGTGAGTGCAATTCGCTGCGTAAAATGCATTTATCGTTTGTTGCATAAACAAAACTATCACAAAACTACCAAATTGTACTTACAGTGTGTTAATTGTGCCGCTGCGCATCAAGTGGAATCGCGAGGTGTAACCAAAGAATAACCAAAACTCGAAACGCAGAGGCGTAACCAAAAGTCGTGGGCGGGGGAATTCTTGGGACATTTTCACATAGCGCTCGTGTGTGTGTCTGCGTGTGTGAGTGCAAAAATTGTTTTGGTTTTTGCGCTTGTTGTTGTTGAGTGGCGACGCAGACTAAAAAATAACACGGAATAGCAAATATAAAAACTAAGAAACGGTGGGTAATCCGTGCAGCAAACTGAATCTGAACAGGCAGAGGCAGCAGCAGCAGCTGATGGGTGGCAATAGCGCTGCCGCCAACTCAAGCGCTTTCAGCGCTGGCAGCTACATTGGACCGACAAGCAACCACAGCCACCACAGTCACAGTCACAGTCATGTTCACAGTCTGGGTCTGGGGGCGGCGGGTGGCAGTGGCAGCGATCTGATACCAGCGCCGATTGGCACAGGCGCGAGCGTGGGAGTTGGATTTCCTGCGTGTGCGTACGATGGCACCAGTTGGGAGGAGTTCTGCGACAGACATGCTCGAGTTGCCGCCTCCGATTTCGCCAAAGCGTGCATCGCCTACATCAATGGGAATCTGCCGCCGGAAGAGGCACGCAAAATACCGCATCACAGTTTCTCGCAAAAATTTGTGGAGGCCTTCGCCGAGCACTATGACACAGAATTCTTTAGGCGGCGCAGTAATCTGAAGACAGTCCTGGAAACAGATGCGCTGGCAAGCCCATCTCCATTGTTTCCGAAATCGCTGCTGCGTCGTTTGTCATTTAAGGGTCTGCGCAAGGGCAAGGTGAGTGAGGGGATTCGTAGATAAAAGGGCAAACAATTAGCCAAGGATTAACATAAGAAGTGGCTTCTTCCGCAGGCATTCTTTCACAAGAACTCGGATGACATGGACGGCGGCGTGGGCAGCAGCAAGCAGAGCAAGACCAAGCTGGCCAAAATTGTGGTGGAGTGTCGCAAGGAAGGCATCGTTAATAACCTGACTCAGGAGAGCCTCGACCAGCCCACAGGAACCCAGAAGTGGGAGAAGTGCCGCCTGGCATTGGTCAAGGCCGTGGGTGGCTATATGCTGGAGTTCTACATGCCGCCAAAGGCAACCAAGCCGCGTAGCGGTGTCTTCTGTTTCCTAATCTCGGAGGCGAGGGAAACCACGCCCCTGGAGATGCCCGATCGTATGAATACGTTTGTGCTCAAGGCGGACAACAACATGGAGTATGTGATTGAGGCGGAGACGGGCGAGGATATGCGCTCCTGGCTGGCCACCATCAGATACTGCATGCGCACGCCGCCCACCCAGCAGCCCCTGATCGAGTCGGATGTGATAGCGGCGGCCATGCAGACCTCTCCGGTGACCACAAATCCCAGCGGAGTTGGAGTTGGTGCCATACAGAATCCACAATATCAGCAGCATGGTGGCTCCAATGGCAACTTGATTGGCGAAGGAGCAGGCGGAGGTGGAGCCACTGCCTTGGCCAGCTCCCTTTCAGCTGACAGCGCTTTGGCCATGGCAGCCAGTTCCAGCACTGATGGTCAGCACAATGAGCTGGCCAGCACACCGCCCAATGCCCCAGAGATACCCATGCGTCCGGGACGCGGTGAGCAGCGTTTGTCCGCCTCCAGTAATTTTGATGCCAACGAAATCAATGCCGATGCCGAGACGGATATGAACGTGGCCGATCTGACGGCCGAGATGCGTCTGTTTCCCTGGTTCCATGGCACTCTGCCACGTTCCGAGGCGGCGCGCATGGTCCTGCAAACAGAGGCTGCTGGCCATGGCTTCTTTCTGGTGCGCCAGAGCGAGACGCGGCGTGGGGAGTTTGTGCTCACTTTCAATTTCCAAGGACGCGCCAAGCACTTGCGGCTCACCATCTCCGACAAGGGTCAGTGTCGCGTGCAGCATTTGTGGTTCCCCTCCATACAAGAGATGCTCGAGCATTTTCGCCATAATCCCATACCGCTCGAATCGGGCGGCACCTCCGATGTCACTCTCACGGATTGGGTGCACAACAACAGCCGGCTGAACGATCCAACAGCCGCAATGGCTGATATAGATCAGGCGATCGCCAACGATCCGGGCATTGACAATGATAATGGTATTGGCAACGGAGCTAGTGCATCAGCAGCAGCGGCAACAGCATCAGCATCAGGCACATTCGCCGGCGGCAGCGGCGGCGGACATCCATCGCCGAGACATGTGAGATAGCCAAAATTTTGGAGTCAATTCAGTGTCAGTGATGGTTTTTATTTTCCTTTGATTTTGTGTTTCCTTATCATTTCATTATTTGCCGGCGGCGACACATAAGTTTAACCTTGACCCAAAGACGTGGAGGTTAATGTCCACGATGTGAACTAGTGCTGCTACAGCAGAAGGAAGGGGGCGGCTACCCACAGAAAGTAGATAAGCCTTAGAAGCATTTGTTTTTCATATTTGTTTTGCTTCAGTTTTCAGAGTGTCTATGAAAATGCCGATGAATATCGGTAGGAGATATTGGAAAGTTATATAGGAAGTATTCTTGCCATAGAAGACAGAGCGCTTTATTCTTGAGTAACCTTCATTAGTGACCTTTAGCTTAAATGCTTGTATTTATACCATGGAAGACTGAATTAGGAATTGTCAATTCTTAAGCCCATCCAATGTGTGTTATAGAGATCTTATAGAGATGTCTACATCTACTGGTCTGAAGTCCATTACTTAAATTTCATTATCATATTGAAATTTGCTAAAAAGAAGCTTCCATTTCATTCAAGAATTATCTAGAGCATAACACTCGCTCTTTGCGTTCTCTCTTTCTTCTGTTGTATTTCTCTTAGATTTAGTTTCTCTTTAGTTGTGGAATGCCTTCTTCTTAAGTGTTGCATGCTTCATGTTACCGCATTCATTTTCTATTATTTTCCAACATTTTAAAATTGATTAATCTGAAAGTTTTCATCAATTCTCCCATCCAATCCTTTAGTGCAACGAAGTGATTACCATGAATCTAAGTGTTCGCCTAAAGACAAACGAAATTGAACTGCCACAGGAGACGCCGCAGCAGCAGCAACAACAACAACAACAGCAGCAGCAGCACGCATTTATGCCGGAGCAAGTCTACTTTCATTTGGATGGCACATCGCTAACAGTGCACCACAATTCCCCATCGGCAGCTGCTGGTCATAGTCAAAGCTATCTGGATCATCACCATCAACAGCAGCAACTGCAGCAGCATCTGCAGCAACATCTGCGTGCCTCCAATGTCTCTTTGCAGGCAGCTCAACTACAGCCTGTGGCGTCAACGGCGGCTCGTCATGGCAGCATGGAAGCCAATGCCAACGGCGGGACAGGCTCAGGTGCAGCAGGCGGTGGCTCTGCCGAGTGCAGCGGACGCGCCATTGATAATCAGTACAGCTTCACTTAGGCTGGCCAAAATCCAGCCTCATCCTGTTTTGCAGTCAAAGAAGTTTTCGGATTTCTTCGCGGAATTTATTTTTGTGCCATTGCAGCGAAAAGAAAAGAAGAGAAAAAACGAATTTGCGTTTTTTTTTTGCATTATACAAATTATTGTATTTATGTAGTCATATATATACATAGATATATATATATATATATATATTTTCAATTCAATTCAAACATTGTTTCTATTAATTTTAGCAACTTTCCGGAAGACATGAAGTAACTGAATATATTATTATAATTATGTATACATTATATAGCTAAATGTGCGTGTGTTCATTTTAAGTACATAAATGTTGTATGTAAAACAAACCGAAAACAAATACGAAAAACAAAAATTGTAAAATTGGCTCGCGCCTAAGGTGCGACACATGCGAATCCTAAAACTTCCTGCTTTACAAAACAAAAGAAATATAATACCATACATATATATAAATATATATATATATATACATATAAACTATACTTATAATTATAAAATGAAAACTATATATACATATATATTGTGTATATACATATATTAAAAGTGGTAACCTAAAATAAATAAAGTTACGTACAAGTCAAAAAGAACAAGCAAATTTCAATTTAACAGCAAATGGGAATTTCAAAGAACTGCCCGCCTATGTTGAAGAGGGCTGTTTTGCTAACAGGGCGCTGTTATGGTTATGTTATGGGTGCAGCTTATCGATATGTGCTTATCGATGGGGAAAAATTTTATCTTCAGTCACAGTCACAGCTTCAACTGTTATTTTTAAACATCAGCGACTAATTTTGGTTAATTGAGTTAATTAATCAATTGAATTCAAGCTAATATAAATAAAAGAGGTGTGTATTTTTTGTTTTAATGGGAGAAGCATCAATTTTGCATACATCGTAGCCCCAAGACCGTCGACGACGCTACAGCTGAAGGAAATACGTTTTAGACTACGAAGCTTTCTTTCCTTTTATAGCTCTGCAAGGATATATAAGGTTCGGGTACCCGAAGTTAGGCTTCCTTTCTTGTTTTTATTGCTGCAGGAATAATTCTAGATGATTCTCAAAATGTAAACACAAATAAAATGAGTTTTCTTTTGTAATTATTCAATATTATCAATCAATCAAGATACACCACTGTGACAAAGCTTGGCCATTTATAACTCCACACGACAATCTTGATTAAGACTCACGTCTGACCCCATAGGCAAGTCCACCAGCTATGCGAAGTCAGTTCCAAGCACCATGGCCTTACAAGTGAATCGCGTTTTCGCCATCATATTCTACTTTGTGGCTCTGAATGGCCTGACAACGTTTTATTTTGATACCCGTTCCGGTGGCCTGAAGAACTCTCGGTTCCTTAAATATTATGCAATTATTTACAATATTATACTGCTGTGTACAATATTAATGGCGACATACTACTACAAATTAATCATGTTTGAGATCTCAGTATCAAAGGTTTTTTACTTTCTCTACTTCTTGTACATAATACTAGCCACATGCTGTCTTCTGAATTATGTGTATGACGCTCAGTTTCGGAGTGGTCGTGTTTATAGAGCCCTTGAGGAACTGCGAAAGATGGAACAGCAATTGGATGAGCTTGGCCACATGACAGCTGCAGAGGATTGTCTTCCATCCTTGCTGACACTTTTGATTAAGCTGGCATTCATCGTGCTGTCCGAATTGGGTCTCCTATTTGCTTCGTATAGCAGTAACAAACGTCCACTCATATTATTATTCCACTGCATATTTCGAAGCCTGGAAATTGCCAATTATTTGCTAATTACTTGCTTGCTTTGGAAGACTCTGTACTGTTCGAGGAAAATGCAATCATCTCTGGAACGTCGCCTTGGAGCACAACCTCAACAATCAGCGAATCTGTACGAACTACGGCAGCTGCAGCGAATGCAACAACTGCTCATAAATGTGGTCTCTGATATTGGCCATGGATTCCGAATTACAATACTATTGTACTTAATGTGCGCAGTTATTGTCGGCATTTCAACTGGATATAATGTGATTCGACTTTACTTTGCATATCCCTGCGCTAGCAAGCTTGGTGTAAATGGCCATGCAAATTTGTATCTATTTCTATACCGCCTGGTTTTGCTCTATATGTTAAGCAGCTTGGCAGGGAACGTGGCAAATATAGCTCGACGCACTTTGATTATAATTCGAGAAGCTGAATCGCAAATGCTTTCAGTAGAACGTTGGGTAAGTTGACATTTAATGGAAAGCTCACCATAAGGATGCTAACATGTGACTCTTTAATTACAGAGTACATTGTTCTCCCTTCAAGTCGTATCGCAGAAAACGGACGTGCAAATTTTTGGCAAGCTAAGTCTTAACCGTCGTTTAGTATTTCAGATTTTAGCTATGATACTAACCTACATCATTTCTATAGTACAAATCGATTACTTTAAAATCTGGCGATGAAAAGATCACAGAGTTATTTCCTTAAAATATATAATATTTGATTTGTTGCTTAAGCTTTAAACATTTGATTGCAAAGATTTCATAAATAGCAAAGGTTGGGCTGGCGCTTTGGTGACAAAAGTAAACTTAGCTTATGTGATAAGACAGTAAAATCATTCCTTCTGCGGATCTTACTCAAAGAGACACTTTTAAAGGATCCAATTGCCTCTTTTAAATTTACTTTTTGAATGATGGGAAATTATTCAAAAACATCGAATATCGAAAACATGCGGGAAAAATATCGATGTCTTAAAATAATTTCAACAGCATCGAAGCATCGACTTAACATCGATGTTTCGTTGAGCACTAATTTCAACCTGGTCACACTGTAGCCGGCAGCTGTCAACAACAATAAGAAAAAGTGTAAAAATTAATAATATTTAAGTTGCAGTTGCCAGTCTTAGATGGAACAGGAGTTAGATATTGTGGATTCCCTGGAGGCGCTGCGCTACCAGGGAAACTGTAAGTTAAAGCCATTGTTTTCCTGAATTTTTTTGCTCTCTCAAATCCCCCCTCATTGGTCACGCCAATAAATTTCCCCCACACTTTAGTCATGCTATAAAGAATTTTCCTGGCTCGTAAAATCTTGAATATTAATTTTAGGTCTGCAAGTTGAGGAGCTAAGCAAGGCCCTTACCGACGGATTGGAAGGTGTCGCCTTGCGTCAGCTGGTGTTTTGGCTGGCCAATGAGTTGCATGTGCTGCGCAAGACGGACGAGCATGTGTCATCCAGTAGCAAGGATAACGATGAATTTGCCTTTGAGTTGTCACTGCTGCTCACAGAGCTGGGCTGTCCGTATCGCCAGTTTGTGTCGGCGCCCAGTTCGGAACGCTTCCAGACGCGCCACTCTTTGCTGCAGCTGCTCGACTATTTAACCTCCGAGCTGATGTACACCAAGATGACGCTAAAGTCGCAGCCCGTTGAGCCGCCCAGCAAGAAAACCAAGACTGAGTCCAACATTGAGCAGACGGTGTTGCAGCTAGCCAAGGATCTGCAGCTGGGCGACTTGCCCAACAATATCAACACAAAGATGCTGTTTGAGCAAGTGGGCCCACGCCTGGATCAGCGCTTGAATCAAACCAATCGTGCTGTGGTCGGTGAGCCATTGATGCGCAGCAGCGACAAACCACTGACGGATGCCCAGTGGCGAGTACTGGAGGCCATGTACAAGGACCTGGATGCGGAGTACAACCTGCGCCGCCAGATGATGCTGACGCGTCTGGAGGCCACCATACAGAGTTTTCAGTGGTCCGATTCGATGAAACAGCGTCAGAACGAGATTGTGGATTGTTTCCAGCGCAAGCTCAATGAACTTGAACAGTTCAAATATGGCGGAGATGATACCAACCTGGTGGCGCTGCTGGCGGCGCGAGAGGATTTGGCCATCATTGAGAAGACCAGCTCGGCCAATGTGCGGCAGAACACGAACTGCAAAATACAAAAGCATGTGATTGGCCGAGTGCCGGATAGGGGAGGACGCGCCAACGAGCATGCACCACCGCCGCCTGAGATGCCATCATGGCAGCAACAGAGGGCCGGTGGACCACCAGGAGGCGGCGGCGGTGGTGGACGTGGTGGTGGTGGCAACTTTAGAGGTGGCGGCGGCAGAGGTGGTGGTGGAGGCGGACGTGGCCGTGGTGGAGGAGGTAATGGTGGTGGTGGCGGCAACTGGCAGCAACATCAGCAGCAGCAGCAACCTCAGCAGCAACGTGATTGGATTGGCGGCAGCGGACGTGTACAAGGCACAGGTTGGAATCCGCAAGCAGGAGCCGGTGGCGGTGGTGGCGGACGTCACAGTGGTGGTGGTGGTGGAGGAGGAGGCGGTGGTGGCTACCGTGGTGGACATAATCAGCGAGGCGGCTATCGATGAATTGCACGCAATATATTCATATAAAAGATTGATCTTAAGAGTCCTTAAGTCTATCTCAGATAACATAATGCCAACTTTTTTTTTGTTTTTAGCAAAAACTATTTATTGTATATGTTAATGAGATCGAGAAGCTTTTAAAAAATATAAGCAAATCTATGTCATCTCGTTTTGCCAGCAAATCTCGCGTGTCGTTTTCCATTTTCATTACATTTTTCTTTTTGGGTTAACTTTTCACTTTCAATAGGTTGATGTTTGAACTACGTGATTTGACTGTCAGAGGGAGGTAGGAAGGGGGTGTGGTCTTATCAATGGGATCATCTTGCAGCTTTCAAAACGGGTCAACATTAAGCAGAGGCGTCGTACCATGGGGGTCTCCCTGGAATTAGTCGTATTTGGCTAGATTATGAACTCCCATATGAACTTTAAAGGCGTCCATAATTTTCATCCATCGAAGCATTTGGATAAATTTTGTTTTTTCATGAATTTTGCCATATTCTCCTTGGAAATATAGACTATTTCAAAAGGGAACATGGAGAAATTCCTTAAAAAAAATGTATCCAAATTATTTGATTCCCTTCAATTTCCCTATTTTTTGTTTTAAGTTTTTAACTGAACTGTTAATGCAATTCTGTTAACATAGCATCGACTGTTAATGGTGAATATATTAACATATTAACATAGGCGATGGCTGTTAAGATAACAGTCTTTGGAAGCAGCTGCTTCAAACGAATGGCACCCAATATTCTGGATAATGCCAAGTCCCTTAAGCTATTGTTCATGGAAATCTGTTCATATATATATGCATATATGCTTGATCCGCACCCTGAGAGAAGTCGACATAGCCAAGCCACATTATCTGTCAAGCAATCGCAGTTTGCAAGTCTTTGATAAGGTCCCCCAATTGCTTGTAAGGTTGTTTAGGAGTTGGGCCATAGCTCTGCAGAGAGAAGTCTAGATGTCTGAGTATCTATATAAACATACAAATTAGTACAACAATTTTCCGATTTCTAAAATATTGGAATACCAATTCAGTTACTATATAATTGCATTCCGTTGACTTTCAGTTTGGAGAGGCTAAAGTTTGAATGGAAAAATTTCTTGTAAATTCATAAGATCCATATCAGAATTCCAAACAAAACTTAGATAATTATATGAAGACTTCATTCAACTATGAAATTCCTCTATAAGACTTAATTCCATTGGAAACCCTGAACTACGCCCATGCACAGCCAACCAAGCAAAGTATCAAATACACGCGACACTCAATTGTCATTAAGGGGTCCAATTTATTCTATCTATACTTACTACCTGCCAATGGCCCCCACTCTAGATCTGCCCACCACACACAGAGCAATAATTAACGTGTTTAATCAGCATGAAAACCATGTCGAAGTCATCCCAAAGCTCTATAGACACCCAACCACGCAGAGCATTTAGTGTCAGTTCAGTCAAAGCATTTGCAGCCGCTGGTTGGCGAATTATTACAAAATAATTTGTGAAAAATTAAATATTAAAAAAAAAACGTAGTAAAAATGTGTATAAAATTGTTTATAATAATTGCGCTGTGTAACGGTATTTTTTCGCCTGGCCATGCACAAAATCTGTTGGATCACCTGAGGCCGGTGAATGCGAATCTGACGCGCTTCGATGACGGCATTAAAATTGTGTCCGGCACCAAAGTGAAGCGCTATGACCGTCTCACAGTGCCGCTGGGTGGAGTGGCTCCAGCAGGTGGATTGCTGAGTCCTTTGTTGCATCCACCACAGCCTGCCTATCTGGGTTATGCATATGTAAGTTCTAGAATATATAGCCAAAAAAGCCGAAAACCGACTACAAAATTTAGAAATTTAGGACGATTTTCTTAATATTGAGCGTTGCATTCCCATTTCTTTAACAAATCCTTACCAGATGCTGCCGCAATGGCAGGCCGCCGCAAAGCTAATGGGCGATGGCGAAGCCATGGATGTGGCCGGCATGGTTACGTTCCAGCAGCTGCCCTACAACAGTGACATCAAGGTGACCATCAATGTGACGGGCCTGCCGGCGGGCAAGCATGCTCTGCACATACACACCTTTGGCGATGTGAGTCAGGGCTGCAAGTCAACAGGTGGACAGTTTCCCAATAATTTTGTAAGTCCATCAAGAGAGATGACCAAGAGTTTCTGTAGAAACTTCAATCTTCTTCCAGCTGGGCAATGTGGATGCCAAGGATGATGGCAGCATATCGGCTGCATTTACCAGCATCTATTTGCAGCTGTTTGGCTTCAATGGCATCGTGGGACGCTCCCTAGTTATACACAGCAAGCCCATAGATTTGAATACGGCTCTGAATGCTGAGGTGTTCTCATCCTCGCTGCAGGTGGTGCCCAATGCCTTGGCCTATCAGAATGAGGAGAATTCGGTGGGGCCAGCCATTGCCTGTGGTGTGATTAGTTTAACTAGCACTGCCATGGCCACGGTGGAGAAGTAGGGGGAACGGAGGGGAGGAAGTATCATTTCATTCACTTTTTATGATCATTCTATATTATATCTATCATGTGATATCTGCTGCTCTTGGCACTTATCATAGTATATATCCCTGAGTAATATGACGTCTGGTTTTCTATTACAAGGCCAAGTAGATCCTCCTTTGGAATGGTATAGGAGTGACGACAGAGGTGGGACGACAGAGGGAAAGGACAATACAATGAAGAAAGAGAAAGAACCTTCTACTATTTGAAGTGTGAAGATAGAGAAACAATACACGAAAGAATGAGTAGGAAGAGGTGAAGGAAAGAGTAAGCCAAAGTCTACTTTTGAAGAACACTTTTCTACACCCCAAAAGTTCCATATTTTAGTTCACCAATTCAAAATTGTGGAATAAACTTTTTCTTTCATAAATAAACTAATCTTTAGTAGATCCATAATCCATTCTTTCGCACAGATCAATGCCAATGTTTCTATATCATATGCTCTTGGAACATTTTAAAAGAATTGAAGAAGAGTTGAAAGTCTACTGAAGATTCACTAGCAATTTTAGCTCTTCTCAGTAGCCTTATCTTTAAAATCTCTTTAGTATCTGTCTTATCTCTTCAGTTTTCATCTAGCAATTACCATGAGACACCGGGACGTCTATATATTATATAGTCTGGAGTTAATATCATCATATAGTATGTATCATTCCATTTCGTTCCATTGTAAATCACTTCGCATAATGTCAATTAAAAGCCCATAATATGCAGCTCAGCGTTTTATTGACTTGAACGTGCTGCGCATGCCCAATTGGTGGACACCCAAGAAACTTTCTTCGCTCCATGGCTGGGGCCATTTGGGCACAGTTGCTGGCCAAACTTCGAAATGTCTACAACGGGTCGACGCGTGCGCGAAAGTAAAAGTGACATCGTTCACTGGCTGCTGATCAGTCTTATATTAGGATTAGGATTAAGCTTGGCACAGGCACAGGTTGAGGTGGACTTGGATTTGCCACAACTTGATCCTGATGTCAAAGCGGGTGGTAACAAATTTGAGTGGCCTTGGAAGCGAAATAAGACCACCAAGGGCACGCAGCAGCTGAGTCCTGGCTTGACTTTAAAAGATGACTATGGACAGGTGGACATATCCACTTTCAGTGATTTCCAGCGTCATCCTTGCCGACGCGTCTGCCAGCAGGGCCAAACACAGAGCTGCTACTACCAGCTGGTGGTGCATCATTACCAGAGATTGGGGCCTGAGTGTCAGCGCTGCCAGTATGATGAGCGGGCCTGTGCCGCGGAGCACTGCATCTTTGGCGATGGCGTGGCCACGCCTGTTATGGCTGTCAATCGGATGGTGCCGGGTCCGCCCATAGAGCTATGCGAGAATGACACCGTCATCGTGGATGTGCTCAATTACTTGAGGGAGTCCACCACCATGCATTGGCATGGCGTGCACATGTCCCGTACACCCGAAATGGATGGTGGACCCTATGTTACCCAGTATCCCATACAGCCGGGGGAGGTGTATCGCTATGAGTTCCAGGCGGATCGCAGCGGCTCGCTGTGGTACCACAGCCATGAGGGCTGGCAGCGGGGATTGGGCGTGGCTGGCGCCTTGATTGTGAGGCAAACGCGCCAGGCCAATCAGCATGCCCAGCTCTATGACTATGATCTGGTGGAGCATGTCCTGATGGTGCAGGATATACTCTATGACTTTGACTTTCAGCAGGTGCGCAACATCCTGATCAATGGCAAGGGACGCAATCATCTCAACCAGCTGCCGGATGGCGATGACAGACATCGCTATGAACGATTAAGGGTCACTCCAGGCTATCGCTATCGCATGCGCGTCATACTCAATGGCATCTTCAATTGTCCTGTGGAGTTTTCCATTAAGCAGCACAAACTGCTGATCATCAGCACGGATGGCAATGACATTGAGCCCGTGCTGGCCGATGGTTTCTTTCTGACCTCCGCCGAGCGTTTTGATTTTGTGCTGGAGGCGAATCAGTATGCCAAGAACTATTGGATACGCTTGCGCGGATATGAGGATTGTGAGGAACGTAAGCTGTACCAGGGGGCTGTGTTGAGCTATCGTGGGGCCACACGCAGTGATATGCCACAGGGTGATATAAGGGGCAGCAGGCAAGACAAGGAGCTGGATGATGAGGAGAATCCTTTCTTAATCATCAATGATTATCGCTTTAAGCCATTTAATGACAGTTTTCCAATGGACACCAACTCTACACTACGTCAAACGAAGCCGGTGAAGGACAATAGTGTGGGCACTGTGGCCTTGCGTGCTTTGGAGCCAGTGCATTGGTCACGTTACACCAAATTCCTCACGTATTATTCCAGTTTTGGCATGCGCCAGGCGGCCAATGGCGAACGGCACTTCCAGATCGATGATATAACCTACAATCCACCCAGCATATCGCTGTTGCAAGGACGCCATCTATACCAGGATGATGCCTACTTCTGCAATCGCAGTTCATTGGCCCAGCAGGGGCGGAGTTGTGCTCGTGAGGTGTGCGAATGCCTAAATGTCATACGTATGCCCGCCTATCGACCCATTGAAATGGTGGTGGCCAACTATATGGAGGTGACCCATCCATTTCATATACACGGCTTTACCTTCCGATTGGTTGGCCAGGCGGTGCTGGGGAATGTGAATGATCTGCGGAATGTAAGTTGAAATATAGTTTTTAGTGTAAATTTCTCAGAATTCCAATAACAATTTCTATGATCCATAGATTCGTGAGCTCGATCGACGTGGACGCTTGTCCCGGCTGTCCGATGATTATGCCGCCGTGGCCAAGGATACAGTACAGATTCCCGCTCTGGGCTATATCATAGTGCGCTTCATCTCAAACAATCCGGGCTTTTGGCTCTACCACTGCCATCTGGAGACGCATGCAGTGCAGGGTATGGTGGCTGTGCTGAAGATCGGCGAGGATCATCAAATCAAACGTTTGCCAGCCCGCGTGCGCTGTTAGCTCCCCTCCAGTATCTGTAGGTTTAGGGCCCAGTTCTAAAATAAATTGTAACGTTTATGGCCAACACTTGAGTCTTATTGGTTTTCAATTGGACGCTTATCGAGCGATTAGCCAAGCCACCTCAAGTGGCTGACGATTGTGCTTATAAGAACCGGTGCGACTCTTGAAAGAATCAGTTTGTTGACAACATGTCCAGGAGAAGCCTCGGAATAATCGCTGTGTTTTTGTGTCTTGGGACAGGGATTGGGAGTGTACCCTTATCCCGAGGTGGAGATACTTTTGAAGGAGTTGATTTTTATGAGTTGTTTAATGATCCCGAAGCTCGCCTGAGTCTCAGTCCCAGAATAACAACAGTAAGTCACTGAAATCTGGAGATATCTGTTTTCCATCTCTAAAATATCTTCCCCTGTAGTTACATCGCATTCAGGAGCATGGCTATCCTGCCGAGCATCATTTTGTGCCCACTGAAGATGGCTATATAGTGGGGCTCTTTCGCATTCCCTACTCCCACAATTTGCAGAATGAAAACGCAAAGCGTCCCATAGTCTTTATCCAGCATGGCTTATCCTCCAGCTCGGACGGTTGGATATCCATTGGTCCAGACGATGCTCTTCCGTTTCTGCTGTCAGATGCCGGCTATGACGTCTGGCTGGGCAATGCTCGGGGCACTACTTACTCCAGGAACCACACAACACTGTCCACTAAGCATCCTTACTTCTGGAGATTCAGCTGGCATGAGATTGGCTACTATGACATGGCAGCTGCCATTGATTATGCTCTGAAGACCAATGGTCAGGGACAGGAGTCCATACACTATGTGGGCCATTCGCAGGGCACCACAGTCTTCTTTGCCCTGATGTCCTCGCGTCCAGAGTACAATGCCAAGATTAAGACCGCTCATATGTTGGCTCCAGTGGCTTTCATGAATAATATGAATGATTGGCTGGCTCGAACTGTGGGGCCATATCTGGGACACCACAATACCTACTCGCAGGTATTTGGATCCCAGGAGTTTCTGCCCTATAACGAGTTTCTCTTGGCTCTCCTATACAACATCTGCAGGCCGGAGTCACGACTTGGCAGTTATTGCGATGGTGTCCTATATGATAGCACTCAGGAAGGCCGCAAGAATTCTGTAGGCATCACATAGAAAATATCCTTAAAATTTGTCTAACTGGTTGCTCTTTTCAGACTGCTGGTGCCATCCATGTTCAGACCCAGCCCGCAGGTCTTTCCACCGATCAATTTCTGCACTATTTGCAAGAGCAGCAATCGGGACACTTTCGACTTTTCGATTTTGGCACAAAGAAGAATCTGAAGGTTTACAAATCAGAACTGCCGCCTGACTATCCCACTGAGAAGATTACCTGTGAAATGCATCTATGGTACTCGGACAATGATGACATGGCCGCTGTGGTGGATGTTGAACGGGTGGCCGCCACTTTGCCCAATAAAGAAATGCATCATATAAAGGATCCACAGTGGGATCATGTGGACTTCGCCTATAATTGGGAAGTACGAAAGTACATCAATGATCCAATCATAGAAATAATGAATACTTACGAAGGAAATAACTAAGTGGTTATAGAAGTTGCCACGATCTAGATAAGATTGTGTTTTAAGAAATATAAATGTTAGTATATATTTAGTATCCTTAAAGGGTTTCAAACACTTTCCTTCTCTCAGTTTTCCAATCGGATACACATCGATTCAAACGCAGCCGAAGCAGAACAACCATGTGGTCATAGTGACCTTGCGTGCCTTGGAGCCAGTGCCTTGGACCAGTTTACATCAAATTTCTCACCTGATATTCCAGTTTTGGCATGCGCCAGGCGGCCAATGGCAAACGACACTTACAGATCGATGATATAACCAACAATCCATCCAGCATATCGCTGTTACAAGGTCGCCATCTTTACCAGGATGATGCCTACTTCTGCAATCGCAGTTCATTGGCTCAGCAGGGGCGGTGTTGTGCTCGTGTGGTACGAATGCCCGGTGCGGGGCATGATGACTGTGCTTAAGATCAGAGAAGATCATCAAATCACCTTGCGAGCCCTGCTAGCTAGTCTCCAGGAGGTATTGGTAATGGGCCTGGTTCGAAAATAAAAAGTTCTAAAAAAAGTTTATGGCCAACACTTGAATTTATTGATTTTCAATTGGAGGAACAGCAGGTCCGACGCTTATCGAGCGATTAGCCAAGCCAACTCAAGTGGCTGACGATTGTGGTTATAAGTACCGGTGCGGCTCTTGAAAGAATCAGTTTGTTGACAACATGTCCAGCAAAAACCTCGCCTTAATCGCTGTGTTTCTGTCTCTTGGGACAGGGATTGGGAGTTTACCCTTATCCCAAGATGGAAATACTTTTGAAGGAGTTGATTTTTATGAGTTGTTTAATGATCCCGAAGCTCGCCTGAGTCTCAGTCCCAGAATAACAACAGTAAGCTGCCTTAATCCGGAGATATCTGTTTTCCGTCTCTAAAATATCTTCCCCTGTAGTTACATCGCATTCAGGAGCATGGTTATCCTGCCGAGCATCATTTTGTGCCCACCGAGGATGGCTATATTGTGGGGCTCTTTCGCATCCCCTACTCCCACAATTTGCAGAATCAAAACGCAAAACGTCCCATAGTCTTTATCCAGCATGGCCTAACTTCCAGCTCGGATGGTTGGATATCCATTGGTCCAGACGATGCTCTTCCTTTTCTGCTTTCAGATGCCGGCTATGACGTCTGGCTGGGCAATGCTCGGGGCACTACTTACTCCAGGAATCACACAACATTGTCCACTAAGCATCCTTACTTCTGGAGATTCAGCTGGCATGAGATTGGCTACTATGACATGGCAGCTGCCATTGATTATGCTCTGAAGACCAATGGCCAGGGACAGGAGTCCATACACTATGTGGGTCATTCGCAGGGCACCACAGTCTTCTTTGTTTTGATGTCCTCGCGTCCAGAGTACAATGCCAAGATTAAGACCGCTCATATGTTGGCTCCAGTGGCTTTCATGAATAATATGAATGACTGGCTGACTCGAGCTGTGGGGCCATATCTGGGACACCACAATACCTACTCGCAGATATTTGGATCGCAGGAGTTTCTGCCCTATAACGAGTTTGTCTTGGCTCTCCTATACAACGTCTGCAGGCCGGAGTCACGACTTGGCAGCTATTGTGATGGTGTCCTATATGATAGCACTCAGGAAGGCCGCAAGAATTCTGTAGGCATCACTTAGAAAGTATCTTTAAAATTTGTCTAACTGGTTGGTCCTTTCAGACTGCCAGTGCCATCAGTGTACAGACACATCCTGCAGGCCTTTCAACCGATCAATTTCTGCACTATTTGCAAGAGCAGCAATCGGGACACTTTCGACTTTTTGATTTTGGCACAAAGAAGAATCTGAAGGTTTATGGATCAGAACTGCCACCTGACTATCCCACAGAGAAGATTACCTGTGAAATGCATCTGTGGTACTCGGACAATGATGACATGGCCGCTGTGGTGGATGTTGAACGGGTGGCCGCCACTTTGCCCAATAAAGAAATGCATCATATGAAGGATCCACAGTGGGACCATGGTGATTTTGCGGTTAACTGGGAAGTACGAAAGTACATCAATGATCCAATCATAGAAATAATGAATGCTTATGAAGGAAATACATAAGTTGCCATGATTTAGATAAGACTGTGTTTAAGAGATATATATAATATATAAACTTCTCAACAATTTACATATATTTTACTTCCTTAAGCGTTTGAAATAGATATTTTTCCTTCTCTCAGCTTGATTCTTTCCAAAGTTTATAAATTATATTCAAGACTTTATCATAAATTTTAATGGTTTTATGGACTGGCTGATTATGTGAGTGTTTTTCAAGTTATCAGATTGTAGCTCTATCAAAACATAGTGACCCATAAATATTTCTACCTCAGTGAGGGGTAAATACTGCAAAATAATCAGCGGATGCTATAATTAAGTTGCTCTCAAGTGGCCTAAATTTCCCATACGACCAAGGCCTCTCTCTAGTACGTATGTTAGAGATGTGCGTGAATTTGATTGTGATTATGAAGAAAGACTGCGCAAGCATTGGAACGAGTTATATCTGGCCTGACGATGATTGTCAGAGAGTGAGAGGTGACAAAAGAGCATGTGATCTTTCCATAGCTGGCAAACAAACAAGCAAGCGTTTTCTTTCTATCTATAAATTTTCCCAGCTCGTGAATTTTGCTTGACATTTTAAGTTTCAACGATCAACTTGTAGAATTCACACTCTGAGTATGTTGGATCGTGAGAATTCTCTTTCACCTAGTGCTACCTCTAATGGATTCTCTGCCTTATTCTTGGCAACGAATTGCAATAAACCTAATTGAAGCTATAAGTTATATATAGAAAGTTTTACGAACATACCAAAGGATTAGCTAATCTTAACAGTCACCTTTCTCGATAAGCCAAACCAATTTATGATAAGATCCTCTAACATTTAGACGGTATAAAACTGAAATTCTATAATTGATTGGCTTCAGTTATTACTGGGAAGCACAGCAATGCAGCAAGGATTGCCATTTCAACTGAGTCTACTGATCAGCCTGGCTATAGGCATACAATGCGCAGCTCTAGGCGAAGACTACATTGATTTCTACAAAATCTACAATGATCCTGAAGCCCACATCAGTCTGAAAGAGAGACGAACAACAGTGAGTTTGTGTTGCCATGAAGTTTTCCAGGTTGATCTACAAATTCCTTCTCTCTCAGCGTGATCGCATTGCCTCGCATGGTTATCCAGCAGAGCATCATCACATTCAAACCAAAGATGGCTACATTGTGGGTGTGTTCCGCATTCCCTATTCCCACAAGTTGCAGAACCAGAATGAGAAGCGTCCCATAGTGCTCTTACAGCATGGCATGATGAGTTGCTCCGATGCCTGGATAACAACTGGACCTGATGATGGCCTGGCCTATCTACTGGCTGATGCTGGTTTTGATGTTTGGCTGGGCAATGCTCGTGGCAATACTTATTCCAAAAATCATACAACACTCTCCACTAAACATCCCTATTTCTGGCGCTTCGACTGGCATGAGATTGGCTATTATGACATAGCTGCTATGATCGATTATGCCTTGAAGACCAATGGCCAGGGACAGGAGGCCATACACTATGTGGGTCATTCACAGGGCACGACAGTATACTTTACATTGATGTCCTTGCGTCCGGAATACAATGCCAAGATTAAGACCGCACATATGTTGGCCCCAGTTGCCATTATGAAGAATATGGAGAACGAGTTGGTGCGATTTTTGGGTCCTTATTTGGGGCATGATAATACCTATTCGCGGCTGTTCAGCTCACAGGAGTTTTTGCCATATAATGATTTCGTCTTGGCATTGCTGTTTAATGGCAACCAACTTATAGAACTAGAAAGTAGCGATCGTTTGAATATGGTAAGTACTTCAATCCGGAAATCTGTCTGGAGATATTTCTTTAACAAAACTAACCTATATGTAGACTGCCGCACAGGAAGGTCTTGAAAGTCATCCGGCCGGAATCTCTACCAATCAAATTCTACATTATATACAAGAACAGCAATCGGGATATTTCCGTCAATTTGATCATGGAACTACGAAGAATCTTAAGATCTATGGATCACAGGGGCCGCCAGAGTATGAAGTGGAGAAAATCAGTTCCGATGTGCATTTGTGGTATTCGGACAATGATGATATGGCCGCTGTGGTGGATGTGCTGGCCCTGGCCGATCGTCTGCCCAATAATATATTGCATCACATGGAGGATCCTGAGTGGAATCATATTGAATTCGCCATGCATTTGGAGGTACGAAAATACATCAATGAGCCAGTGATCGAGATAATGCAGGAATATGAGAAGGCCAACAATGGACTGTGATACAGCAAGAATTAGCATATGTTAAAGGTTTAGCTTTAAGATTAAGTCATAAGTGTTATTGAGGTATAATCTTTAATATAATTTTTAAGTATTTTTATAGAAAATTATAGTTTCTGGTTTCTTTAACTTTTTATTGAAATTTCAGGACAATTTTACTGTGATTTTTTTTTGGTTTTTCTTTTGTCAACGGAATCTAATGTATTTACTTCCTCTTACCTCTTGAAGAGGTTTAATTTTTTAATAATTGGTGAAATTTATGGTTGCCACTTGAGTTTACATAAGTTAATTGGAGCGTAGGCCCGCCCCTTATCGTTGGATTATCTGCAGCAAGTCAAGTGGCTGCCAAACGTCGTCATCCGCTGCAGATAACAATGTTTAGTGGTGCAATGATGGTCGTACTACCAGTTCCAGGTATCATATTATGACCTTTACAGAGTAGCTGAGACAGTTACATCCAAAGCAATATGACTAAGCTGCTGAAGAAAGACTCCAGGACGAATAGCCACCACAGTTTATGGCGGCATCAGCCTGAAGTCATCCAGGATTCACTTCGCAGCACAGAGTAACTTTAGTCTCAGTGCGGCACTATGAGATTGATCTGGCAGCAGTTAGCTAGCTTGCAAATTTTATGCTCTTCGATTCAGAAATATGGCAATATAGCCTTATCTAATCATTTACATATCTTAACACTCATATAACAGGATGACGCAAGAACTAAGCACTCGAAATTGAAATCATTTATGAACTGAATACTTGTAATTTTCTTTGCTTGGATTTTTTCCAAAGAATTTCCCATGAATTATAAAAGTTTTATTGATTAAACGATTGCTCAAATTAGTCGATTAGAATCCTAACATACAGATCATGCTGATATACTCATTCCATATGGGGGTAAATTCTCCAAATTATCAAAAATTTGCTGGTGGCAATCAGCCATATATATATAGATTTTCAATGATTTTATTCAAATAGAAATACGCTTGGGGTAGATGATATGCATAAATACGACCATAATTTCTAGATAATATAACCACTTGATGATAAGCTGCAAGTATAAAGAAGGTATAAAGCCAAAAAGCCAATCTTTGACACGCTTCAGTTACCATTGAGAGGTAGAACTTTAGCCATGTATAAACATTGCTTGTGCTATGCGAGTCTACTGCTCAGCCTGGCTGGAGGCCTACACTGTGCAGCCTTAGGCGAAGACTACATTGATTTCTACAAAATCTACAATGATCCTGAAGCCCACATCAGCCTCAAGGAGAGAAAAACAACAGTGAGTTTGTATTTCCTTAAACTTCTCATGTTTGCTCTATAATGTTCCCCTCCTCTTAGCTGGATCGCATTGCCTCGCATGGTTATCCCGCAGAGCATCATCACATTCAAACCGAAGATGGCTACATTGTGGGTGTGTTCCGCATTCCCTTTTCCCACAAGTTGCAGAACCAGAACGAGAAGCGTCCCATAGTGCTCATTCAACATGGCATGATGTGTTGCTCGGACTATTGGATATTAAATGGACCAAATGATGGTCTTCCCTATTTACTGGCTGATGCTGGTTTTGATGTTTGGCTGGGCAATGCTCGTGGCAATACTTACTCCAGGAATCATACAAAGCTTTCCACTAAGAATCCCAACTTCTGGCGCTTCGACTGGCATGAGATTGGCTATTATGATATAGCTGCCATGATTGATTATGCCTTGAAAACCAATGGCCAGGGACAGGAGGCCATACACTATGTGGGTCATTCACAGGGCACCACAGTGTTCTTTACCCTGATGTCTTTGCGTCCGGAATACAATGCCAAGATTAAAACCGCACATATGCTAGCCCCTATAGCTATTATGAAAAATATGGAGAGCAAGTTGGTGCGATTTTTGGGTCCCTATTTGGGGAATGATAATACCTATTCGCGGCTGTTCAGCTCACAGGAGTTTTTGCCACACAATGAGCTATTCTTGTCCTTGTTTTTCAACACCTGTGATCCGGATGTGTGGCTACGTCCAGTTTGTGATAATCTCTTTGATGGTCCGCAAGGTGTCCGAAACAATGTGGTGAGTCAAAGGTTAAACATACATATGTCCAAATGTCCTTAATATTATTTTATATATAGACTCTCTTACCCGAAGCTCTGGCTACGCATCCTGCTGGTATTTCTAGCAATCAAATCTTGCACTATCTGCAGGAACAACAGTCGGGATATTTCCGTCAATTTGATCATGGAACTAAGAAGAATCTTAAGATCTATGGATCAGAGGTGCCGCCAGAGTATGAAGTGGAGAACATAAGCTCTGAAGTGCATTTGTGGTATTCGGACAACGATGGCATGGCCGCCGCAATGGATGTGGAGGCCTTAGCCAATCGTCTGCCCAATAATATATTGCATCACATGGAGGATCCCCTTTGGGGACATGGTGATTTCGTATGGCTATTGGAGGTTAGAGAGCTTATAAATGAGCCAATCATACAGATAATGCTGGATTATGATACGAAGCCACTGTGAATTGTGGACTTTAAAGGGCAAAAGTATTAAGTGGTTTAGGTTTTAGGTTCAGTTTTAAGTGCAGACGGCTTAGACTAAGGTTTTGCAGAGTTTAAAATACAGCAAGAAAATGTTTAAGAACATTTAAAGCAGATAATTTGTTGAATTATTGGATTAACATTAATTTCAAAGAAATATTTATACGCTTAGTTATGAATTTTGCTATCATCCAAACATAATGACAAAGTTTAGGCGATTGCATCAAGTATTTAAACAAATTTAAAAGTGTTTTAAACTTTATAGACGAACACTTTATAGGCCACCCACACGCAGAGACACACAAGGATGAAAAACGGCAACCGAAAAAAGCTCTTCAAAGAATTTCGAATTTTTATTTGCCCACACAGCAATTGACTGCCATGGAGATTCCAAATAAATATATACACATATATATATGTATATATATATATGTATATATATGTATATAAATGTGATATGTTTGTACCATTTTTCCAATTGAGCAACTTTTGATTGTGAGCCGATGACCCACAGAAACCCAACCGCATATAAATTATTAAAATGCATATTAACGTTTTTTACCTCTTGTATAACACACACATTACTCATACGCCCCAGTGTACACAAGCAAATACATATGTTGTGTATGTGGAAATGTATTTCATCAGCTCGTTGTGGGTTCGCTTTTCTTTTGCCTGGAGTTAATGGGAATTGCCTCTGGGCCAACTTTCAGCATATGTATTATGCCTTTGATACTGGACTTTTGCTTGGCCCATTCCTCAGCCAAGTTCAAGGTCATTTCATTTTGGCTTTGCAGGCGTTGCCTGATATTGATTTGATTCATTTGCTTAAATGCCTGAATAGGTCTTAATTTGTACGGCATGTTATCGATGGGGCATGTAATCAGGGCCACAAATCGCTTCTTGATTAGTTAAATGGCTTAGTTAACTTGTATATAATTAGAAGCAATTAATGATAGTTGGGTATGAAATATATATATATATATGTAACATATACTAAATTAACTATTATACATTGTCTGAATGGGGCATTGTGAGCATCAGAAATCAAGCTGAATCAATTTCATTGCAGTAGCTTTGACTTATCGTAGGTATATGATGCAAAATCGAGAAGCTTTACTCCCATATTAGTTGCCATAGAGTTTACTCTTTGTTTTCATTGGGTGATTGACAAACAGCCACACTGTCCAAATGTTAAGAGAACGTGAGAACCCTGAAATCGAATACGAATGAGATAGATTGTTGTAGGAAAACACCAAGAAACAAGAAAGGAAGGCTAGCTTCGGCTTGCTAATCGATCTAGATCAAATCTGATTGGTGGGCATGGAGCTACAGTGGATACAAGGGATGAAGAACAGAAAAGTTATCAATCCCCCAAAGTACGCATCATCAACAGCGCAGGCAGCTGATCACTGGCTTTGGCCAGCTTTAATTAGAGATGGGAAGTTGTCAAATGATGCCCTCTGTGGCTAAAGATCACCACTTACTTTTGTGCTAATGGGATCACAATCATGATTGTATTTTATGCAGGATGCCGCCCACAATCACCGATAGCATCGACAGGCGCACTGTGGGATCCCAGGTCCAACTATTTGGGTGGCGAGCATGAAATGTAATAGAAAATACGTAACGATATTTGTGACAACTTGTAATTGAAACAGGGGGCAGAATGGCTTATAGAAGATGATGGGCTGTAGGGTTTGAAGGGCTTATGAAATTTAAATGAAATTTAAAGGACGTTTGTTCAGCTGTTGAGAGACAAATGTGGGATATTTGGCTACTCGAAGTTCGCCTTTCTTTCTTGCTTATAGATATATATGTTCACTTTAGCCAGGACTTCAGTCTAGCAAGTTTAAGTTGTTGGAATATGGTTTGTGCAGCTACCAGTGATAATAATCGGGAAACTCTGAACTAAAAAGGATATATAGAATGGATTTCAGTATACCTTCCAGTGGATCTTCCACTTAAGTATTCTCGTCATGTTGTACTCTACATCTTCACATATCATTTAGAAGCTGCTTCTAAAAATTTAGAAGCTTCTTCTCAAAAATTGAAAGAAGAAGTGATAAAATAAGTGATTTTCTGTTTAAAATCGTAGCTTCGGAAGACCGCCAATTTGTGAGCCCTTTAATATGAGCGAGCCTGACAATTAAGACCCCACTGCAAAATATGATTCAGCACAATCCGTCCTTTGTAGCCACACTTAAACACGTGCAGTTTTACATTACTTACACTTAGAGTAAGCTCTATAAAGTGTTCGTTCTTATGTTGTTCATTCTGTATTTTCCAATTTTCTACCCTATCACACTCCTGCTCTCTAACAATTTCATATTAGATTTCATAAATGATTGGCCATTATCTGTGACAATTTCAAGTGCTTTCAACATGTTTTTTTCTGCTCTCTTTAGTTTTATTTTACTCGTTATAAGTTAAGGGCTAAATCAAAGCATACATTCTATATACAATATACAGTTCTAGTTACACACACGTATATGTATATATATTTAAGGACGAGCGAACACACTCACAGTTCACAAAATAAAAACTTGAACACGAGGCGCTCAGCGAGGCGTGCCAAGTAAAAAATACACGGAAGCTTTAAATTGGCTGCAAGTGTGCACAAAAGAACTACAACTCGACTACAATAACAACAACAAGACAACAAATGGGGGCCAAAGTCAGGCAAGCAAACTGCACAAACAACATCAACAACAACAACAAATGCCTTGCCTTTGAGCAACTTAAGTCTCTGGCAACGAGAAGCAAAAGAAAAAGCCAGCTGGGGAGAGAGAGTGCGATATATAGGTCTGGGTATATATAACATAACCAGGTGGGTGCACTATGGTGGCACTTTCGATACTCTTGCAGGAGATATGATAGTTATGCTTCACTTTTCTTCTTAAGTCTGTTTGGAGAGGAGCGAAGCCCTTGCTGCGATTGCTATTTTTACATAAGCTGCTTAGGGTTCAGGATTCAGGTGAAATTCAGGCAGATTTCAGTTAAGTATTGATCAATTTAACAAATGAAATTTTCTTACAGTAACTATTAACATTACAGTAGAGCTTGCTATACCTAATAAGCTGCTATATAGTAAAGCAAGCCGCTGCTGATGAACTTTAAACAAAAGCGGACTTGGGGGAATTCTAGAATGGATGCAAACCAAATTTGGTTCGATTTGCTTGAAAAACAAACAGTTTATGTTCATTCGTCTATCAGGCCTGTTCGAGTTTCCACTTCCACTTGAATCATCATCATGGTCTACTTTTCGATTAGAGTTCGCCGTGTGGATAGGCACAAGAATCCGAATCCTGCCTGCATACGTACAAGCACTTCTCGCTGGTCTCCTTGTACTGGCGACGCCACTGTTTGGCAGTTTTGGACTTGGCCTAATCGTAGCGCTTGCTAATTGATGACAACGACTCGGTGCAAGCTTGCGGTCTCATGTTGGCTCGGAAAATCTGCATGATCTTATCATTTTCATAATTCGATGGATTTCCTTGGACCTGCAGGCAAAGTATGGCCGCATTTTTGGTTTCCCCTGCTGCGTTTGAGCACATAGAAACCTTCAAAGTCACGACAAACGCCCCTGAATAATCTAAATGGGAGAAGAGGAGAATTATAATTCAAATGGATCCTCACTGACTTGGCCTTGGCTGCTTCAAATGTTCCACCTTCAATGTATGGAGCTCTGTGGTCGCCCTGCCTGTGGCATGCTCTCGTATATATTTGATAAGCTTGGTAGCCGTCACTTTGGCTCCATGGGCATAGATATCGACGATGCCCAAGTCTCAGGTCTCCCTGCGCTTCATTTCTACCATCAGCTGGTTCATCTTATGCATTAGGAACTTGAATATATCATTTTGCATGTCCACAAGGTAGCCGAGAATTCGATTGAGGAACTTGGATATATTATTACTGTCCTCTTTTCGACCAAGGCATTTGAGCACTTGTTAATGAAATCCTGCCCGTCCTTGTAGTTCTTGGGCACCAGGGAGGTATTCAGAAGCCTCATCCTGATGAGCTGTTGCATGACTCTGTCCAATGCTTTGCGTCCAATGCTATTGTCTATATTAAATTTGGATAGATCGATAGATCACGGGTGTCGGTGGCAAGACGATCGCCTTGGGTGAGGGCAGCGAGGCTTTTCAGACGCTTGGCCACCGTCAAGGCAAAGCGATACTCCCGAATTGTTGGATGGTCTGATCTGTTCTCCAAGGCATCTCTAGGGTTATGTGCAGAGGTTGCCTCTTATTTTCGACACGCTTGTCGCTATGCAGCGATGATGCCTCTGAGATGATGGCCACCTTCTTTTTGCCTTCCATGATGCGCATTTGCGCTCGATAGATGACCAATTCCCTAGAGCACACGGTTTAAAGCAATTCACTATTTTCGCCTTTTGGCTGATATTTTTACACATTTTATAATCCTATTCTTTCTATTCCCTTGGCCTATAGTATAGGGATAAAAACCTCCCGCATAGATCTTAGTACTTAATATTTCTATCCCCTATTTCAATATTCATAGTCAATTCAATTGAGTCGACAGACGATCGCATCGAAAAAACCTTAAAAATACAAATGCAAAGAAACGATAAGGTCAAAGCAAATGCACCAATTAAGAAAAATCCAAAAATTTGCTAAGAATAAAAATTAAAAATAAATAATATAAAATTAGAACCAACTGTTCGCCATCTCTGTGCTTACTAAAATGAGAAGCAAATAGAGAAAACCAAGAAAGTAAACTAACTCGGCTTACTTGGTTAACTACAATTTGAAGGGGAAACAAATATTTGAAAATGCAGAAAACGGCCTACTTGATTGAAGTTGAGGCTTTCAAGGAAAACTCTTGAGATTTTCATATTTTCATATGTAAACATTTAAATTTCCAGCTTCATATGTTTAGCATGCAGCGAGAATTTTAGAGAAACTCATTGGCTCTCAAATTTGAGGAGGTATTTGAAGTAACCCTCAAATACGTCTTTAAAAACGATATGATTTATCTAACCATTGAACATTATCTCTATCTTCGTAGAAAGTTACACAAATGAACCTACTTATAAAGCCAAATTTACACATTCATTTTGCCAGACTTAACAGATCAACAGTCTTGTTACACATTAGGGAATCTTCATGGGGTATAATTATGAAATTTATTTCGGATTTTGCAATTGCAGCCCGAAATTTGCACTTGAGAAGCCAATTTCTCGCTCTTTCTGTTTCCAGTGCTGTTATTTCCTGGCTCTGAGCAAGCGTTGACATGCTGTGCTTACTAAACGATTACTGTCTCATTCAAAGCGGAAGATTTCCCTCCAGAATTCTCAAAAGTTTAAGTAAGCTGCTGCATGGTAACCAATTAGATAATTTGGTTTCTTCCAATTATTATTAATGGTTGTTTAAATATGTAATTCTGATTCTTGTTGACTTTCTCTAAACTTTCTCTCATTTTGCTGTATTCGATTTCCACTTCATAGTTGTATTTACGACTCTTTTTGGCATTAATATTTCATTGTACAGAGAATTCTGCAACAACATTATAAATTCTGTTTTGAACCACTTTTTTAAGATTTTGGGAAAAACTGCACAGATATTATCTTAATTTTATATTACATATAAATGTCGTTGTCCTGACTGACAGCAAAAGCAGGGTGACTGAAAACTTTCGGAAGAGAATGATCGATTGGCATACAATTTTCACCAAGGAGATGTTTATAGAGTGTCTAGAAAAGCACCAAAAGCTGCCGAGTAAATACCTTTAGATTATCCTTCCCATATTGCTATAGTTTATAAATTCCAGAGTATATAAACATCGGTTTGTCCTTATCATTTATCATCATACTTTCTGTACAACATTTAGTTGGAGTTAAGCAGGCGCTGATTGTTTTCAAGCGCCACGTTCATAAAGCCAAACTACGAGATGAAATGAGTTTCCCCAGACAAATTAAAGAGAGCAACAAAAGAAACCGAAGGTGGAGAACACGTAGAATGGAAAAATATATGCAAAAATAGTAGAGTCCCAGCGTACAGGGTCAAGTGCTGCCTGGCCGTTGGCCATTATTTTGCATATGCTAAGCTGTTTTCATTTTGGTGTGGAGTTCGTTTTTTATTCTTGTTTTTCGTTGGCATAAAAATAATTACATATCTTTTTTTTAGCACTTTACGCCTTTCTCTCTGTGGGTGTGTGTGTGTGTGTGGTCTGTGCAGTGTTGAATGGACGTTTATTTCGTATTTTATTGCGGTTGGCAACTGTTCTGTGGGGCACGGTCATGGCAGCCCAGGCTGTAAATGATAAGGCAGCCGCCGCATATTGAGATTTATGAAATTAAAATCCACAAAAAATTTAATTATAATATTTATTTTAATAACATGTTGGCGCTTTATTTAACTACAGCTGTAGACTCGCATTAGTCATGGCATTATATTTTAGTTGCGAATTTGCTGTGTATTTACAAGGTCTCTAAATTAATTGCTTTTTGGATGTGTTTTTGGTTGTCTGCCAACAACATGGGTTTTAGCTTGAGAGATTTCATCAGACATTTGTTAGACTGACGGAGACTTAGCTATGCTGAAGTGTGAGGGAAATGATATAGTAGAAAAACTAAACAGACTAGGCAGCTGTTAGACATTTGTATGCAGGTAGAGTAACGTCCTTTGGGCTATTCACAGCCAGGTTTTCAATCAAACTAAGGCAAACGGTGGAATAACCTCCTCAAATACGCGTATGCTGGCTTAGCTGAGTTGGCATACTCCGTCATTGCAATGGCTGAAATGTTGTAGAGGCTTTAAAGGTATAAATCGCTAATATATCCAAATTCTTTCTTTGACTTATCGTGTAATTAAATTGTGGTTGAATGTCAGCTAAAACCACGTAATTTTAAAGTCTTACTTATAAAAAATTCTCCTAATATGATGAACTTTGCAACTACTTAGACACTTTGTATGAAATTGTGCTCTGCATATGTGACTTGGTCCAACTTAAGAGATTGTATTGCTTATATCTTGGTTATTGCCTTGAAAGTTGGTCAAAAATCTATATGGGGCAGGGCCCTTCCCCCATTCGGAAAAAACTGCCTCCGCCCTTCCATCGACTGTTAATATTTTGTTATTATTCTTTATTCTTTGGGATCTTCCAAATAATGGGATCTCGGCTTTGGGTCATTCTGCTGCTGGTTTATAGATCCTTTAAACGTTTATTTGTTTAACTTTTGTTTAAGCTTTTTAGAGTTAGCACTCTGAATGTCATTAGTAAGCGGAAAACGGCGATTGTTTTCCATAGTTTATGGAAATTTTGTAGGAGTCCATCGGAGTCCATGATTTGCACAGCTTCTTACTTTAGATGCAGTGAGAAGCTGTGCAAATCATAGAGTCCGATGAACTCCCAATGAATTTTCAAAGGCTCAGTAATGATCTTCAGTCTGCTACCTCTAAAACGATGCTTTAAAAATCTTAAACAATCGTGCTAGTATTATTGCTCTGTATCATCATAGCATGGGCAAGTGGGAACACACTTTGAGTTTACCCGGCTTTACCCGCTCACTGATTTGGCTTGCCATGAAAGGACTTAACTATCTTGGCCATGAAGGTAAGCAAGTCTTGTGGAATATGCAGACTTTTATAAGAAAATCGCCTGCGGGACTAGTATGAGTCGCCTTTAGTCAAAACTTTGAGCTTTGGTCTGAAGCATTGCAAGCTCTGAAGAGGCCAATTACTCTCACAAAGCCCTGCATGTCGGTGCTGGGCGGGCAGTAATCCTCGACTTGGATAAGAAGCTCTTAAATATTGCTCAAACGAACAGCCACACAAGTTATGGAAGTTGGTCTTGAAAAGCTCCTTTACCATCATCTGTTAATGAACATCTACCGAACCCTGAAGCTGCCAAATTTATTAGGTACAAATGTGGCAAGGCCAGGAAACCCCTGATTACTCCAGAAAGGGGGGTCAAAATAAGCTAAAAAGTATACTAAAAAGATATTTTGGAGGCTGTCGTAGTTCCTTGGGACTCATCAGCGCTTTCTTTGATGAAGAATCAACATTACAACAGAACGCAAACCCAGGCCGCAGAGCAAACGCTGTCACAGCTTGGTGCTAGAATCAATTTTGGAATTTCACAGCCTTCCAAAAATGGCCCCATATTCTTCTGATCTTAATTCCAAGAAGTATAGCGTTTGGCCAATTTGACAAGTAAAGGTATGCGCCAATTACATAGGACTTTTGATTCCCTAAAGGGGAAGTCCCTTCCTTTCTTGTTTTATTAACTTTTTATAGCAAAACCTTCTCTTTAAGTACTATTATTGTTTACTGCAGCATAAAACCCTCTTCCGAGTACAGTAAAAATTCTCTATTTAATCAGTTTCAGGTATTCTGCCAAAATCTAACATGTTTTTTTCTAACTCATAAACAATTTATGCTTTCAAACAAATACTTAATTAAAAGCTTTTGTAGGACTTCTGCACTATTTTCACGTTTGGAATTTTACTTCCAACTATTACGCATACGCTGTGTGCCACTGCACACTATGTGTGTGTGTGGGTGCTTCCGAAAATTGAATTTTCACTCACGCACACCGTGCGCATATTTACATAATTGTTACATGTGTTTGCCTTTGACTTTCGACATATTGCTAATGCCGCTAATGTTTATTAAATGCTTCGACATTATGGTTTCCGGCTTAAATATGCCATCAACACGCAATTAGGTATGATTAACAATTTATATAAATTTTCATAGAGACATATTAAGCGAGGGGATGTGTTAAAGTTAGTTTTTTGGAATTATTTGATTTTTTAATACAATTCTTTTTGAACATTAAAACTTGGGTAATTTTGAAAGATTTTGTGGATTTAGGCAACTTTTTAACTTCATGAAGATATGTCTGGTGAATGTGGCGACGCTTTGAAGCATTTGAAAGCAGCTTTTGATACCTTTTCATACTAAATAGGGGTTATAGAATCCCCTATTTGTAGATCGTCCACCATTCTCTTGATTTCACGCGATTATCATAAAGCCAAAGATATCTCCTTACTAACAAATTCCCATGAATTTTCTTTCTTTTCTTTTCTTTAAAATTGCTTTGATATTTGAAGTAGACTTTTCAACAACTCATTAACCCACCCTCGTACATATAAACATATATACCATTGGATTAATTGCGTAAGTGTTTAGCTGAAAGAACCTTGTGCAATGCAATGGATGATGCTGATGCTGATGTTGATGGTGTGGCGTGGCGTGTGTGGCATGTGCACTGTCGTGCTAGCTGCATAAATTGACGCACAATTCAAACAACTGTGTGCATTGTGCATGGTGCCTTTGTATGCCCATTATAATGCATTAGCACATATATATAGACTATATATATGGTTAACTGAATAGATAGGCAAACAAGCGAGAGATAACAAGGCAATTGTACAACTAGATATGCACAGAGTCAACCATATAGTAGCTATGACGCAGCCAACTAGGAATCATTGTCAATCATTTGCACTTGACACTTTCGGTCATCCCATCCATCAGACTAGGCCACTGGGCGGAGTGTTATCACAGGGTAGAAGTTTATGGCAGCCAGCTGGAAATAACTAACTATTAATATAAATTTGGAAATTGTAAATTAAGGAAATCCATGAGTCTGTGCTATGAGAAGGTATCTTTCATATCTGCCACAGACATTGCTGTCTCTGTCCAACCATTCCTTGAAATTATAAAGCTTCCATTTCTGAGATATATCTGTCATGCTGTGAATTGCATTTTTTGGCGCCACACACTTATCCGACATTATAATTCAAAGCTAAAGCTTACAAAATTGCAGTTTCGCCTTACACTGTACAACAAATTAAAGTTGTTATGGGGACGATTATAGTTTTTACTAAGAAAATTATGATATAAGAAATAATTTTTGATACTTTTTTTATTTATCACTGGACTAACCTTAAGAAAGAAGTTATGAATGAAATTATAACAAAATCTTCTGGTAGATTGTAAAGCAAAACAGCAACAAAAACACATTGAAGATCAACAGGAGGAGGCGCTGTGATGCATTCCGGTGAAGCAGGTACTTGATAAAAATAAGAAAATGAAGAGAAAGGACGAAACGATTTCTTTATAGTTTTTCTGTATAAATTTTCCTGAAAAAACCCAAATTGTACTTAAATGAATATTAGATTCTTAGATCCAGAAAAAGGCTTTTCGGTATAAGAAAAAACGGAATTACCACATTCTTGTGAAGGAATAGGCTTGGGCAACCAAAAATGATACCAGGGTTCAATGGGAATCCAATCAGATCCGGAAAAAAAACGACGAGGTAATAAAAGTTTAGATTAAAAAAATAATAAAAGATATAATAAAATAACAATCTAAGACGAATTAGTTTAGATTACTTAAGTTTTTGAAAATCGAAGAGAAGGGCTGCTTGCTATTGTTATTGGCTAGAGCAAAGAGTTTTGTACTCAATTCGTCACTTTTAGAATGAGTTTTTTCTTAGCACACAAATCCAATTGAATTTTCTACCCACAACTCCCACTCAACAGCAATCCCAAGCTTGTAGCTTAGTGCAAACAAATCCAGTAGCCTACCAGTTTCTATCTAGTTTTAGCCAAAATCATTTCACAATACCGGGAGCATTCAACTTGTTATCACAACATTTTCTTAATATCACGCCTAAAAACGCAAGCGGAAAAATTTCAACAAAAAAATTTTGTACACATTTGTATTTATTTAGCTCTAAGTAGAAAAGTAGTTCATAAACGTACAGGCGACGCTGTACGTCAGCGATGAAATTTATGACCCGAAAGTTCTAATGCCGGCCAGGTGGGGGTGTGCATTCAACTGTCTGACGCTGACAGGCCTCTGGCCAATTAGGTGATAAAGCTTCACACAAAGCCCAACACCAGCAGAGCGTGGGTGGGGGAGTACGCCGCGCACATGCATTTAGGATTTGCGTGAATTATGAGACTGAGACTGGATGCTATTGCGCCCAGATCATCTACATCTACGTTTGGCGTTGATAAGCAACGCTGCTGATCTCTAACGCATTGAAGAAGCACAGTACGTCTCGGCATTGAGCTCAGTATTCCGTAGCGGTCTGGACAACCCACTGCTGTGAAAAGCGCAGTGCAAGATCTGTACTTGTACTTGAACCAAGCTCAACTCGGGCAACTCAACTTGGCGCTATTATCCTGAGCATTGCTTTCAATAGCTGTTTGAGTGCGCGTTGTTATTGTCTGTTTAAAAGTGCGTAAAATTGTAAAATTGTAAAATTGTGTGGAATTTCATATTAGTTGTGCGCTTTGGAATTAGTTTGTTTTGCCTTTTTACTAGCAAATTTTCACCTTAATTGTGCTTTTATTTTTGGTGTTTAATATGCGAAAGTAATAATGTTTAAACTGCTTTTTTTCTCAGAAGGTGTAATTCCATAATATGTGTGCTGTGGGTGCTTGAAAATATTTAATAAAAATGTTAAATTGTGAGAATTCTAGAAACTTTTGTTTTAGTATTTGTATATATTATATTTAGGCAATGTTTAAGTTCTTGAAAATATGCTTAAGGCAGCTGGAAGTTCAAACAGAATCTCTCTGTCTTTGGTCAATTTCTTAAACATCGAAAAGTTCAAAAATTTCATATTGTATTCCCTTTTCAACGTGAACTTCAAATCCAAAAGGCTTGTCTTGTTGTTCCTGTGCTTGGCCAGGTATGCAACTCCCATGGTCATCTGGGTGCTAAAGGCGTCCATAATTGGAGTACGCATCGTGTGTTTGTCCATAATACAGGAATCACCAGGACCGCATTGAGTCTGTTCAAAAGTAAATTTTTACTATTTGCTCTCCGTGTGTTGAATTGGGACCTCAATAGCGCCTTCTCTTCATATTCAAGTAGGCTTCTGCTTATAAACCTTCCATCTCTTGAAAATCGTAGAATTATGCCAAATATTATCTTTATATATAAGCTGATTAAGTGTGAAATTGACTCTCCAGCTTTAATGAGCCAAATTACTTTTTGTGTTCCTCATAGAACTACTGGAAATTATGTTCCTATCTATCTTCAGCACTGTAGCTTAAACTATCTCCTGGATGAACCTTTTCGTGTCCTTTGTGTTACTACAATAATTTCTTTAACTTTATCTTTATTAATGACTAACTTAACTCAAATAGAACATCTATACTAATGCATCTAGCAAGTAGATAATGTAAGTCGTTTATGGCTTGCAGTTTTTTTCCTATCAGCGAGCAAGTCCCCGTTTTTTTCGTCTTCCGCGTCGCTGGATATGCTGTTGCTTCCCTCAGCTGGTTGGGCGGGAAGTGGAGTTTCTAGCCTGGGTTTCGCGCATAACAAGCCTCGCATCTTGGTGTCGTGTGGGTCCACTTGAAGGTGCAGCGCATTGTACGTCAATGTGCCGATTCAGAGGGAGCTCTACTCTACTCTTTCGCGATTTCGACTAAACAAATTTGCGCTCACATTTCAAGATGTATAGAAGAAGATAGAAATTATCTATTGATTCTTTGAAGGAAGAGTACAAACCAAGACCTGCATGCCCTCAGTCTAAACACTGTACCATACGGAAGAGCATCGGCTCCCTTCTGGCCCATAAGCTGTCTATTTGAATGGTCAGAAATCTACGCGGCTTGGTGTCTTTTGGGTTCACTTGAACGTGCTGCGTTTTGTACGTCAATTTTTGAACTTTCGCTATGAATTCCGCAGCCTGATCGTCCAGATAAGCATTTGGATCTGTTTTCTTGAGGAACTTCTCCATATTTTCCTTGAAAACAGTCTGAAAATCACTTTAGTAGATAAAGTTTAGGAACTAAACTATTTGAGTTACTTGAAAACAGTTTCTTTAATTTGAAGGCGTTTCTTCTTCCTCATTTTCTTTCTTGGCAGAATTGGCCGCTTCCTTTTGCTTATAAATACTTTTCCTAGTTCAAATATAGTTTCCTATTTTGAAATTAACTTAAAAAATTATGTTGCTTTAATTTTGGTTATGAAATTATTATAAAAATTAAATATTTCCACTTGACTTTCATTAAGAATTTTTAATAAAAATATTTCAAATGAATTTTCAACATGTTAATGAAATTAATGTGTCTCTGAATTCATTTTTAATTAAACCACATTTAAATAATATTTTTTTTTTTAATTTAATATAGTTCACAATTAAACTGCCAGGCAATAAAATAAAATTTATATAAAATTCCAAAAGGCACCGCAAAATAATTCCACACAGACCGACAGCCGCATGAACTCAACAATCGATGGCAAAGCGAGCTAAACTTTAAAGTGTTTGTCATTAGGAAATAATAGTTGCTCTTACTATAAGTAGAGTCCCACAACAAAAAAAGGAAAGAAAACTTAATGAAAAATTGTCCAAGTGCGTGTGCGTGTGTGCGTGTGCTCAAACTAATGCAAAAGTAATCAAAGCTAAACGCATTAAAGCGAAAAAGTCTGGCAAAGCCAACACGGCAGGAAGTCAATAAAAATAAACACATAAAAGCAACTTGCGCTACAGGAAATAATGTCAACGGCGGCAACAACAACAACAACAACATCAGCAGGATTAAATCCTGCGACTATGGAGTTGACGGAGACCTCCTCAGCCGCGACGGCGACGGCAACAACAACAGTGGCCAACGCAGTTGTCCAGACAGTGGCTGCCATAATTAGCAGCACAACGGCAGCCACTGGCACATCCACATCCACATCCACAACCACAACCACATCCACCTCGACCACCACCGCCGAAACCACAACAGCTTCAACTAACGTGGCGGCCTCCTCCATTTCCGCCCCCACCTCGGAGAAGCCCAGCGTGAGCGATTTAAGCCAGGCACTGCAACATTTTGGCATTGTTGATTATACTGTTTTCGTGGCCATGTTGGTGGTCTGTGCTGTTATCGGCTTCTATTTCGGATTCATTGAAAAGAAACAGAAGCAGAAGAAGGGCCAATTGGTTAGCAATGGCAAGGATGGCCCTGGCTCGGCTGGCATTGAGGAACGTCGCGGCTCGGAGGCTTTGGACTACTTGGTGGGTGGGCGGCAAATGAAAGTGTTTCCGGTGGCCCTATCCCTTGTAGCTAGGTGAGTTACAGTTACAGATACATACCCATTCACAGTTACAATTACATTTACAGCTATATGTAGATAAACTTGAAATTCCCGAGCACAGGATAAAAGCGAAGCGTGGCGAGGCTTATTTAATTGTTTTGACGTGGAGGCGAATATGTTGTGGGGAGACAACAGAACGGTTTTGTAGTTTAACATGGAAGTGGGAGTGGGGTGGTTTCTCTGGAAGGATACATTTAGCGCATAAATATGTAGATTAAAGGTAGGCTCAAAATGCTAATTAAAGGTTCGCATAAAAATGTGTTTGAAAATAGTAAAGCAGACCCAAAAGTATACATACAATATAACATAAGAGTAGAGGAGAAGCATAGAGAATAGAGAATTTTTGCAAGTCTAGACGGGTCCGCCATTTGGTAAATGAGATGTTATTTTGTTGATGTATTCTTCAAGAGATGATCAAATTTAATTGGATTCAACTTTTGCCTGCCATCCTCTTCGCTTTAATCATCTTGCTGTCTTAAGGATTATTTGCAACCTGTCCAGGTGCGTCTCAAGGAAACACTGTGCAGTTTAAATCTCACTTAAATTGGTTATTTATTAAGTCGCTACAATAAAATCTTTCAAGAACAAAATATAGATTATATATCTTAAAGAAATGTGACCTTTTCATTGCCAGATTGTAAAGTAATCGATTTGTATCATAGAAATGACGTACGTTAGTATCATAGCTAATATCTGAAATACTAAACGACGGTTAAGATTTAGCATGCCAAAAACTTGAACATCCGTTTTCTGCCATACAACTTGAAGGGAAAACAATGTACTCTGTATATAAAGTGTCATTTGTTAGTATCCTTTTGGTGAGTTTCCACTAAATCTCATCTTACCCAACGTTCCACTGAAACCACTTCCGATTCAGCCTCTCGTATTATATTCAAAGTGCGTCGAGCTATATTGCCCACCTTCTCAGCCAAGCTGCTTAGCATGCAGAGCAAAATGAAGTCGTAAAGGTATAAATATAGCAACACATGGCCGCCTGAGAAGATCATGCTGTTTGAGAGATATCCAAAGTAAAGTCGAATCAAATAATATCCAGTTAAGATGCCCACACATGCTGCGCACATTAAGTACAATAGTATTGTAACTCTGAATCCATATCCAATATCAGAGACCACATTTATAATCAATTGTTGCATTCGCTGCAGCTGTCGTAGTTCGTACAGATTCCCTGATTGTTGAGGTTGTGCTCTAAGGTGACATTCCAGAGATGATTGCATTTTCCTCGAACAGTACAGAGTCTTCCAAAGCAAGCAAGTAATCAGCATATAATTAGCAATTTTCAGGCTTCGAAATATGGAGTGGAATAATAACATGATTTTGCGTTTGTGACTCATATATAAGGGAAATAGGAGACCCAATTCGGACAGCGCAATGAAAGCCAGCTTAAACAAAAGATTAGGCAGGGATGGAAGACAATCCTCTGCAGCTGTCAGGTGGCCAAGCTTATCTATTTGCTGTTCCATCTTTCGTAGTTGCTCAAAGGCCCTATAAACACGACCACTCCGAAACTGAGCGTCATAAATATAATTCAGAGCACTGCATGTGGTTAGAATTCTGTATACGAAGTAAAGACACCAAAATAGTACTGATTCTGAGAAGTTCTGAGAGATGGCTAATTTGTAATGATAGTTCGCAAGCAATATTGTACCCAGCAGTATAATATTGTAAAGAATTCTATAATATTTAAGGAAGCGAGAGCTTCCCAGGCTACCGGAACGGGTATTAAAATAGAATTTTGTCTGGCCATTCAGAGCCACAAAGTAGAATATGATGGCGAAAGCGCGATTCACTTGTAAGGCCATGGTGCTTGGAACTGACTCTGTATGGCCAATCGATGGATTTACCTATGGGGTCACAAGAGAGTCTTAATCAAGATAAATGCGTGGAGTTGTAAATGGCAAAGCTTTGTCATATTCACAGGGTGTATCTAGATTGATAGGTAATATTGAATAATTACAAAAGCAAACTCGTTTAAATGTTATAAACATTTTATTTGAAATAAAAGTGGTATGTTAGGAATGTTATTCTTAATAACTTATGTGGAGGTGAAGTTGAACTTTGTCAAGGTAATCCAAGTTTAGCTAATTAGATGGATCAATTTACTTCAAGTTATAAACTTTATTTGGGGCAGATATGTAACACAGTGTAAAGGAGGACAAGAGAGGAAGTCTAATGTCGGCTACCCGAACTTTATGTATGCCTGCAGAACTATAAACAGACAAACAGACATACAGACAGATTTTCATTTTAATGTAAGCAATGTGAACGGCATATAAGCTTCGGCAAGCCTTCCTTTCTCATCTGGTCGAGGTAGACCTGAAAGAAACTCTGTGCAGTTTGAATCTCACCTAAATTTCCATATTGTTATTTACGAAATCCTTTCAATAACATTTTTAAGTAACAAAACAAAGATCTTATATTTGAAGGACATAACTCTAAATGTTATCTTTTCATCGCCAGATTGTAAAGTAATCGATTTGTATCATAGACATAATGTACGTTAGCATCATGGCTAATATCTGAAATACTAAACGACAGTTAAGATTCAGCATTCCAAAAACTTGAACATCCGTTTTCTGCCATACAACTTGAAGGGAGAACAATGTACTCTGTAATTAAAGAGTCATATGTTAGTATCCTTTTGGCGAGTTTTCCATTAAATCTCAACTTACCCAACGTTCCACTGAAACCACTTCCGATTCAGCCTCTCGTATTATATTCAAAGTGCGTCGAGCTATATTGCCCACCTTCCCTGCCAAGCTGCTTAGCATGCAGAGCAAAATGAAGTCGTAAAGGTATAAATATAGCAGTACATGGCCGCCTGAGAAGATCATGCTGTTTGAGAGATATCCAAAGTAAAGTCGAATCAAATAATATCCAGTTAAGATGCCTACACATGCTGCGCACATTAAGTACAATAGTATTGTAGTTCTGAATCCATATCCAATATCAGAGACCACATTTATAATCAACTGTTGCATTCGCTGCAGCTGCCGTAGGTCGCACAGATTCCTTGATTGTTGAGGTTGTGCTCTAAGGCGACATTCCAGAGATAATTGCATTTTCCTCGAACAGTACAAAGTCTTCCAAAGCAAGCAAGTAATCAGCATATAATTGGCAATTTTCAGGCTTCGAAATATGGAGTGGAATAATAACATGATTTTGCGTTTGTGACTCATATATAAAGGATATAGGAGACCCAATTCGGACAGCACAATGAATGCCAGCTTAAACAAAAGATTAGGCAGGCACGGAAGACAATCCTCTGCAGCTGTCAGGTGGCCAAGCGCATCTATTTGCTGTTCCATCTTTCGTAGTTGCTCAAGGGCTCTATAAACACGACCACTCCGAAACTGAGCGTCATAAATATAATTCAGAGCACTGCATGTGGTTAGAATTCTGTATACGAAGTAAAGACACCAAAATAGTACTGATTCTGAGAAGTTCTGAGAGATGGCTAATTTGTAATGATAGTTCGCAAGCAATATTGTACCCAGCAGTATAATATTGTAAAGAATTCTATAATATTTAAGGAAGCGAGAGCTTCCCAGGCGACCGGAACGGGTATTAAAATAGAATTTTGTCTGGCCATTTAGAGCCACAAAGTAGAATATGATGGCGTAAATGCGATTCACTCGTAAGGCCATGGTGCTTGGAACTGACTTTGTATGGCCAATCGATGGACTTACCTATGGGGTCACAAGAGAGTCTTAATCAAGATAAATGCGTGGAGTTATAAATGGCAAAGCTTTGTCATATGCACAGGGCGTATCTAGATTGATTGGTAATATTGAATAATTACAAAAGCAAATTCGTTTAAATATTATAAACATTTTATTTGAAATAAAAGTGGAATGTTAGGAATGTTATCCTTAATAGCTTAGGTGGAGGTGAAGTTGAAGTTCTTCAGGTGATTGATGATCAAAGTTTAGCTAATTAGACGGATCAATTTACTTCAAGTTATAAACTTTACTTGGGGACTAGATATGTAACACAGTGTAAAGTTGACGGAGAGACGAAGAGACGAAGGCTAAAGTCGGGTACCCCGAACCTTATTGTACTCCTGCAGCTAGGCTATACAACAGACAATTTTGACAGCTCCATCTTTCAGACAGACTTTACATTGTATATGTAAGCATATGAGACCGGCATAATATAGCTGGTCCGAGCCTTATGATTTTGACCGAAGTTGGCCTTCCTTTCCCATCTGGTCGAGGTAGACCTGAAGGAAACACTGTGCAGTTTGAATCTCACCTGAAGTTGCCGTTATTGTTATTTACGAAATCGCTACAATAAAATGTTTAAGTAACAACACAAAGATCTATGTATTTGAAGGACATAACCAATGTGATCATTTCATCGCCAGATTGTAAAGTAATCGATTTGTATCATAGACATGATGTACGTTAGCATCATAGCTAATATTTGAAACACTAAACGACAGTTGAGATTCAGCATGCCAAAAACTTGAACATCCGTTTTCTGCCACACAAATTGAAGGGAAAACAATGTACTCTGTAATTAAAGAGTCATATATTAGTATCCTTATGGTGTTTTCTATTAAATCTCAACTTACCCAACGTTCCACTGAAACCACTTGCGATTCAGCCTCTCGTATTATACTCAAAGTGCGTCGAACTATGTTGGCCACCTTCCCTGCCAATCTGCTAAGCATGTAGAGCGAAACCTGATCGTAAAAGAATAAATATAGAATTGCATAGCCATCTGAGAAGATCAAGCTCTTCGACAGATATCCAAAGTAGAATCGAATCAAATAATATCCAGTTAAGATGCCCATACAAGCTGCACTCATTAAGTACAAAAGCATTTCATATTCGAAAACCTGGCTGATATTAGAGATCACATTTATAAGCAACTGTTGCATTCGCTGCAGCTGCCGTAATTCGTATAGGTTCCCCGATCGTTGAGGTTCCACTCCCAGGCGATACTCTAGACATGATTGTATTTTCCTCGCACAGTATAGAGTCTTCCAAAGCAAGCAAGTAAGAAGCATATAATTTGCTATTACCAGGCTTCGGAAAGCGGTGTGGCCAAATAATATGATTGCGTTTTTGTGAGTCTTATATCCAGCATATAAGAGGAATATTTCGGATAGCACGAGGAATGCCAGCTTAATCAAAAGATTTGGCACGGATAGAATACAATCCTCTGCAGTTGTCATGTGGCCACACTCATCCATTTGCTGTTCCATCTTTCGTAGTTGCTCAAAGGCTCTGTAAACACGATCACTCCGAAACTGAGCAAAGTACACACTATCCACAAGGCAGATTGATATTAGTAATAGTAATCCGAAGCAAAAACAGCCAAATATTATTGATTGTGAGAAAGCCTTCAACGTGACTATTCTTTGGTTGTATACCGAAAGTAAGGATATACAAAGCAGTAAGATATTGTGAAGAGAACTGTAAAATTTAAGAAAGCGGGAATATTCCAGGCGACCGGAACGAGTATTGAAATAGAATTTTGTCAGGCCATTCAGAGCCACAAAGTTAAATATGATGGCGTAAACGCGATTCACTCGTAAGGCCATGGTGCTCGGAACTGACTATGTATAGCTAATCGGTGGACTTACTACCAATGGGGTTAAAGTGAAGTTTAATCTAGATAAATGAAAGCGAAACTCTGTCATATTCACAGCGATGTATCTTGATTGATTGGGAATATTGAATAATTACAAAGGAAAACTAGTTTAAATTTTGTGGCATTTTCAGTTGAGGGTATTATTATTTTCTGGTGGAATTTGTAATTTATAGAAGAAAACATTTCCAAGCCCACTAGGTATATATGTATATTCCTGATTAACAAGGCAAGCCAAATGAGTATAGACCCTCGTTTGCATAGAACATTGCTATATTGATTAGGCTGACTAAGAATATATATAGTTCATACTGGCAGAATCGGCTGTGAATAATGAAAACTAAACCAATTCGAACTGTTTGGCAGCAGTCCCAACAGTTTTTAGACATTGAAAATGCTCTCGCCTTTCTCAATGGGTTAAGAAATTGTTGTTTTTCATTGAGAGAGAAAAATGCTCCCCTAATAAAATAATATTAAGAAATTTAACATAAAATTTCCTTTATCTATTTTGCTTAGGCAGCAGAATCGCGCCTAATCCAAACAAATCAATTCATATTTTATATCTTTTTCTATGACCAACCAGGCGTATACGTAATCTAAATGAAAATTCGCTTTAAAAGCAAATTGCTGGCCTAGCCCAGCGGGCGGACACGTCTGGCGAAATGTTTGTGAATGCAAACAAGCCGAGTTGGAGTTTATTTAAACTTGGTACGCAAATTGCCGAGCAGTCGAGCGAGACACAATACTACTCCTCGTGCCATGGCATATTCATTGTCAGGGTCAAGTTTAGGCACTTTTATTGGATAATGGATAATGTTTATGCTGATAATGCGCCTTGATATGGCTGGGCTGGCGCTGGCGCTGGCGCTTGCGGAACTTTGTGCGTAAATATTTGACGCTGAAATAAATATAACTCAGCGGCTTCTAAGCCTGATTGAAGTTATTTAAACTTACGGCAGCAGCCACAAGAACACAAACTCAAATAATTTACGAAATTACTTTTTTGTTTTGGCCGAATGACCTTGGCCATATCAGATGGGGGCTTTGCGTTTGACACGTTTGTGGTCAAGCACCTTGCCGTGGGTGCGGTTGCTACTGCTACTGGTCTGTGTCTTAGGCGGTGCTCGTCGTGTTCCCGTCGCATTAATGACAGGCGACAACAGCCACTGGACGGGCATCAAAGGACTAGACTGGTACAGCAGCAGATCCTGGTCATTTGCCTTGGCTGACAATTGTTTTGTGAGCCTTTTATTGTTATGGCATTCCTTACTTATTTCGCTGTCGTTTTGTCGTTTTTCTTTTTTGCAACAAATTCGGTCGACGTGCTTTGAATTACAATTACATGGCAAGGCATTTTACAGAGATTTTTCTTTCTTTTTCTTTCAATTTTTAAATATGTCGAGTGTTGCGTGCCTGCTGCCTGCTGCCTGCTGTGTGTCTGCTTGTTATCAACTTTTAATGGCATTTTCGGTGTGAAAACTTTCCATTTTAATGCTCTGTTCTTTATGTTCTCCTTGTTCTTGTTCTCTGCTTTTGGGGGCATTGCATTTATTTGGCGGCCAAATTGAAATGATGATTGTTATGGACATTAATCATTAAAATCTGATTATGAAATGCATGAACTTGAAGATTGGAAAAGTTTGACGCACTTAAAGCTGCACAGACGCTGGTTGACTCTAGGTTGGCCGCAATTGACAGAGAAATCACTCAGTTACACTTGCTCAACCTGCTGTAAGCAAACAAAAGCTGCTGCCGCTGTTTCCTCACGCAATTGATTACAATAGAATGCTCACAAGGCTCCCATCTGCTCTCTCATCTGTGGCAGCATGTGTATGACTCTGTAGATAGATGCTGATATAAATAACTTGTTAATCAACATTTTTTAAGTGATTTTTTTGAGGCATGCAAATGCGTGTTAAACAAGTCAAAGCTGTAGCTTTTCCTTAATAGAATTATAGATTTAAATATCACAACAAAAGCTCGACTTAATTGGTTTAAGGCTAACTGAAGGCCATTTTGAACTATGAAACTAAAAATATTATGCATTCTTTTGCTTGTTCGCTTTGTTTGAATCGACTTAAGAGCTTTTACAGTGACTTTACCAAATGCTCCAAATTATATGACTTTTCTATGATAAGGATTTGTTGCTTACAATTGATCTAAGTTTACATATATATGTGTGCCTCAAGTTGCCTTCTCTTTGTTATCTAAATATGAAATCACATATTTTGAGGCTTGCATTGTATAAATTATGTCCAATTTCAGAAAATATATTAAATTTGTAAATATTATTTCATAGATTTAGCTTGTAAAAGATTTATATGTTCTTTTTGAAGCAGATTGTGGTTGAAGAGAAGCTCCCTAAGTACGACTCTAACCCTAACATTTTCCTTAGAGATTTTCTTCATTCAATATTTGTTTTCCTGCTCTGATACTGATACTGTGTCTGATACAATCCTAGACATGCTTGTGCGTAGGGTATAAAATGTCCGCTAAGCTGTTCTTTTTTCATTTTAACATGGAATTCATACTTTGCGCTGCTCATCCTTGAGTGTTTATTAATAAAAAAGGACCAAGTAAAGCTATGTGCTTCTGGGCCAAGTCACTGCGCCAAGGCTGCGCGTTCAAGCTTGGCAATGCTTTCTCTTAGAGCCCAGAATACCACCGTCCCTATGACGAGGCATCTCCTCATGACGGTCGTTTAAGTAGGTCTTGATGGCGTTCAGAACCTTGCCAAAGTTTGCCTTGTCGTTGTTCTCAACGGCGGTGGCCAAAGCGGTGCAGGTCTTGCGTTGCAATAGGCATCCAGAGCGAGCCTTCCCCTTGACAATTCAGTAGGGCACACCCATCTTGCGTCACAGAGTGCTCAGGAACACCACCAGCTCCAAGGTATACACATGGTGAGCAATGACCGCAAGCTGGGCCTTCTTCTGTTCAACGAGCTTGGTAACAGTGTTGGTGCTGGAAGACACATAGCTGGGCTTCTTCTTGGGCTCAACAGTCTCAACAATCTTCCTCAAGCGTTGCTTCTTGGCCAGCTGCGACTCGGGGCGGTACTTCTCGAGCAGCTTGAACAGCTTCACAGCGGTGGTCTTGTCCAGGTTCTGGCTGAATTGGTGAATTGGTGACGGCACTTTCTGCAATACGGCCTTCTGGCGCTAGACGCGAATGCACTTGGGCCAGCGGACGAAACGCGCTTTAGCTGAACTGGTAGAGAAATTTCTTGACGACGGGCTTCTTCATAGCTAATGAAGCTGGGGCCACCTTCTTAATCACTGGCTTCTGCTTTGGTCTGGGCTTCTTAACAACCATTGTCAAGCATTTTAGTTAAAGATTTCACAGAAAAACAGCCTATATATGCCCTATCTGCTGTCAAAAAGGTAGGAAAGAAACTTGACAATATAAATCTAGATCAGTCAAGCAGCCCTTAATGTATGAATGCAGGACCTAGCACTGCGGCCTCCATGGCTCACTTTCTCGCATACTTTGGACTCATCAGCAAGGAGAGTTTTTGTCAGATTAGAAGAAAAATGCATAAAAACTTACACCTGGATGCGAAGGAGTGAGCCATGGAGGCTGCAGTGCCAAGTCCTGCATACGTATTGTAGTGCGAAACTTGGTTCCTATCGTCCGTTCAAGGATCCAATGCCAAAAATTGTATATAAAACATTTTCTTTATGCAAATTTTATTAAATTTAGACAATAATTTAATGAATATATTGGTATATTGATTAAGAAGTTATACATAAAATATAAATTTCCTACAGCTTAAAGATAACCTTGTCGTTGATAAATATTCAACTGAGTCATGCTTCTTTATATACTTATATATATTTGCTTGTTATTTATGAATTCTCGACTGAATCACAATTTCTTCCTTGACTTTGCAGCTTCGTTTCGGGCATCTCGCTGCTGGGCACCTCAACGGAGATTTATGTCTATGGCACACAATATGCCTTCATACTGATCACACTGGCCATATCAGGTGTTATCTCTTGGTATATTTTTCTGCCCGTCTTCTGCAACCTACAGCTGACTTCCACCTATGAGGTAAGCAGAGCGTTGTCTGATTGTATATAAAATTCTTTATGTGTTGCTCTTTGCTTTTCTTATGTAATATAACATTTACTTAAGTGTGTTATTTTGTGTTTAATTTATTGATTTATGTGTGTGTAAATAATATAATTTATATTTTATGTGTTAAAAATAAGTGAATCAGTGAATAGCAGCTCGAGCATGTCTGAGAGGGCAGCGACATTTTAATTGTAGGCGAGTTATCTGCCACAGACAGCAGTGGCAGCTATCAGCTATCAGTTCCATTGAGCAGTGCGTGCTCTTTCATGGGAAAAACATTGAAAAGAAAATACACAGCTTTACAATACAAATTTCCATAGAATTTTCTAAAAGAAAAACTAAAGACAAATATGTGTGTGTGTGTTTGTGTGTGTGCAATCAGACAAGTGAATGCATGTATTTGTTTTCGAATGCAAAACATGCTGTTGCTGCTGCTGCTGCTGCTGTTGTTGCAATGATGTTTTGTTTTTGTCGAGCAATATCTACGAGCGTTTGGCAGTTACAATAAGCTTAGAAGTGCATGCCAACAATGCCAATTGTTTGGCCTGTCCTGGTACACGGAAATGTGCACGAACTGCTGCTCCTGCTGCTGCTGCTATTTCTGTGCTGTTTCCATAGTTCATAAGCTTATAAGCTACATGGCGTATGTGTAATATTCGATTATGTATACGCGCACACATAGACATGTGCCGTATGACAATGTTTATGTGCAAACAAAAAAAAAATGAAGAAGAAAAGAAAAACAAGCAAAAAAAGAATATTTCCAGTACTTCGAGCTGCGCTTTAACAAGACCCTGCGGCTGGTGGGCTCGTCGCTTTTCACCCTAACCACGGTGAGTATCATTCGATTTTTGGTATATATATTTTGAACAACTTTGAAATTGAACATTTGAGTAATTTGTGGCATATTTACTTAGATGATCTGGCTGCCCATTGTTATCTATGTGCCGGCATTGGCTTTTAATCAGGGTAAGTACTTCTTTTGGCTACCATTGGATCAAGAAGTCCATGTGCATATATGTATATCTCTATCTCTCTGTAGCAAGATAAGCAAAGCGTATATATGCTTAGATGTTTGCTCAAAGTAGCTCGTTTGCTTTCTAATCCATGTGCAAGTTCACAGCATTTCCCAGCTTGTATTCTAGCCAGATCCTAAGATCTAATTTACACTCTTTCTCTGCCTCTCTCAAACTCTCTGTTTATCTCTCTAATTCTTTCTCTATTTTACAGTCACTGGCATAAATGTCCACATCATCACTCCGATTGTGTGCATTGTCTGCATTTTCTATACAACTGTGGGCGGACTGAAGGCTGTCGTTTGGACGGATGTCATTCAAACCATATTTATGGTGATTGCCATATTCTTTGTCATTATCAAGGGCACCATCGATGTGGGCGGACTCAGTGTGGTTATTCAGCGAAATTTTGACAGTGGACGTCTCGAATGGCCAGAGTAAGTTGAACAGCCTTGAAAGATAAAATTTTCATATATTCTAAATTATTCAGAACTAAATTTTCATATATTTCTATCGCATTACATATTTTGACTTCGAAGGGAAATAATTTAAGGTTTTAAGAGGGATTTTCTATACCATTCAGAAAATGGTATCTACATTTTGTCAGCAAGCTTGCAATGCATAGAAGGAAGCGTTTCCGACTATATAAAGAATATACATTCTTGATCAGCATGGCAAGGGGAATCGATATAACTATATCCGTCTGTCCGTCCGCCCGTCCGTCTGTTTCTACACAAATATATCAAAAATCTTAAAAGCTACAAAGCTTACCAGATGCTTGCTTTGTCTGCAGTCTGGTCAAGTTCAAGTTTTATCCAGATCGGACAACTATATCGTATAGCTCCCATATAACCGATTCTTCCGGAATGATTAGTAAGTAGCAAAACTTTTCTGTTTTTCATCCAAAACAAATCAAATTCGGTTTGTATCCATTTGAGAACTCTCCACGCACACTGGCCTCATCTAATCAAAAATATTTAGAAGTTCGTTGGAACTCTCTAAGTTCTAGCTTCCCTCATTCTACATATATTATAGTTTTTTACACATTTTCCAACACAGATTCACCATGGATCCCAAGGTGCGCATGTCGATTTTTGCCTTGATGGTGGGCAATGTGGCCTATAACTCCTATAACCTGGGCTGTAATCAGATCATCACACAGCGCTATATGTCGCTGCCTGGCTTGAAGGAAATGAAGCGTGCCTCAGTTCTGTTCATTTTGGGTCTGACTATACTAAATGGCGTCTGTCTATATAATGGTGTGCTGCTCTATGCTTCCTATCATGATTGTGATCCCTTGACCACAAAGGTGAGATTTAAAACTCAAAAATCGCTGATCAATGATTTGTGATACCAAAGATATTCTCGAAATTGTCATAAGATCATTCATTTGATCAGTAATCAAAGTCATGCACCTTTATATAATATGCCTGCCACTTTCAGCTGGCCAAGGCCAAGGATCAGTTGGTGCCATTGCTTGTTATGGACACGCTTAGCTCATTTCCCGGTATCCCTGGCATGTTTGTGGCTGGTGTCTTCAGCGCTGCCCTCAGCTCTCTGTCAACTGGCCTCAATTCGCTGGCTGCTGTCTTCCTCGAGGACTATATCAAGCCAATGAGGGAAACTCCCTTAACCGAACGTCAAACTGCCATCACCATGCGCCTTTGCACTGTGCTAATTGGCACTCTTAGTGTGGCATTGGTCTTTGTGGTCGAGCGCATGGGAACGCATGTGATGCAGCTGTCCATGAGCATGGCATCGGTAGCTCAAGGTCCGCTATTGAGTCTCTTTGTGATGGGCCTGCTGTGCCCGCGCATTAACTCCAAAGTTTGTATAGGCAAGAATCAAAAGTAAAGGAAATTGAAGTGCTGATATACTCTTTTGTTTTTAGAGCGCCACAGTGGGTATAATATGCTCCTTTTCCTTCATGACATGGCTGTGCCTGACAGCGCAGCTGGCCATGAACGAGGGTGAGCTGCAATACGAAACGAAACCTGTCAGCGTGGAGGGCTGCGATTATGAGTTTCAGCGTGTGCCAGAACTGGTAACACCTGCCAATGCAACGCTTACACAGCCGAAGGAGTAAGTCGCTTTTGGGGAAAATATGTATATAGAGCAAACCACTTAAGATCTCTTTCACAGCTCGCTAAGCCTGGCCCAGCAGATCTATCATATGTCATTCATGTTGTGATTCCATAAGTGGCGCCAGTGTGGGCGTCATATCTGCCTATATAGCTGGCTTCTTCTTTGGACGCAATAAGATTGAAGACGTGGATGTTGAGCTGTTGGCACCCTGTGTGCGAGGCTTCTGTAAGACAAACTATGCCAGCGTACAGTTGGACGATCAAACATTGAAGTCATCCCTGGAAAAATCATAGATTTTGTTCAAATTTATCTTTGTGATTGAAATAAATTGTTATGTTTAAGCAGATGGAGAGTTTTTGATTGTAAATTGGAGTTTTTAAACTTGAAAAAAGAGTTGTGAAATTGTGGAGATATGTCAATAACTTTATTCTTTCTAAAACTATAATCTCTTACAGTATTTCTCTCCATATATTATTGGCTTTTAATCTTGTGACTAATCCATAACTCTTGTGAGCTTAATTGGCTAATGAAATTGTTAATAACTATTCCTCTTTGTGCATGATTAGCTTATTTAAAAATGTACTTAAAGTTGTTGAAATCCAATTGAATCCTAACCTGACTTCGAATTCCCAAAACAAATTTAGTACTTTGAGTTGCGCTATGGCCCAGGCATACGCAACTTTGGCTCTGTGCTGTTCGTTGTGGGCACGGTGAGTCTCAAATCTCTGTCCAAAATCGAAATCCTTAACTAAATTCAAACTCCCTATTAGATGCTGTGGATGCCTGTCTGCCTGTATATGCCAGCCATCACTTACAGCCAGGGTGAGTGAGTCTTTGACTTCTCTGATTGTTTCCATTTAATATACATACTCGCTCCTTTGCCTCCGCTTGCAGTTACCGGGACTGGTGTCCATGTAATTACACCTATTGTCTGCATTATCTGCACCTTCTACACATGTGTGGTAAGCATTAATTAAATTCTACTTGTACTGCTCCTGCCCTCGCTGCCACAACTCATGTTGTGGCCATACAATTGCATTTCCAGGGTGGACTGAAGGCCGTCATTTGGACAGATGTCACACAGAGTTTCATCATGTTCGGCTCCATAATAGCGGTCTGTATCAAGGGCACCTACGATGTGGGCGGCCTGGGCGTGGTGTTGCAACGCAATGACGACAGCGGACGTCTGAATGCGCCCGAGTAAGTGCTAGAATGATTGGAAAATTCACTGAACAATGTAATTTGATTTGTTGTGAGAGAGAAAACTCATTCTAAAAGAGTTGAAGTTCGAACAGAAATCACAGGGTCGGATGGGAAATGGAACAAAAGGCGAAGAGGTTGACGGGGTTCTAAAAGCTTTGTTTGAAAATAGGTGAAAATATAGATACTTCCTGTCTGATCTTAAATGTTTTGTTCATCGAAAAGTCCACTTAAAATATATATCTTTTTCAAGGCTCAAATCAATTTGGCATCTCAACAGCTGAAAAAACCTCCTTAAAATTTTATTAAAATTTTCCAAGCCCCTAGAACCCTACATCCCATCATCCTCTATATGCCATTCCGCCCCTGGTTTAAATTACAAGTTGTCACAAATATCGTTACGTATTTTCTATTACATTTCATGCTCGCCACCCAAATAGTTGGACCTGGGATCCCACAGTGCGCCTGTCGATGCTATCGGTGATTGTGGGCGGCACCCTGCATAAAATACAATCATCGGATGTTAATCAAGTGTCCATACAACGATTCCTATCGCTGCCCAGCTACAAGCATGCCAAACAGTGCATGTTCCTCTTCACCCTGTTGCTCATATTCCTGTTGAGCTGCTGCAGTTATATGGGTTTGGTCACCTATGCCGTTTACCATGATTGTGATCCCATTAGCACAAAGGTAAGTGGTGATCTTGAGCCGCAGAGGGCATCATTTGACAACTTCCCAACTCTAATTAAAGCTGGCCAAAGCCAGTGATCAGCTGCCTGCGCTGTTGATGATGCGTACTTTGGGGAATTTCCCTGGATTGCCGGGTCTTTTTGTGGCTGGCGTCTTTGGTGCCTCGCTGAGCTCTCTCTCAACGGGTCTCAACTCTCTGGCCTGTGTGATCACCCAGGATGTGGTGCGTCCTCTGCTGAAGAAACCTCTGACTGAGGGGCAGACTGCCTTTCTGCTGCGCGCCACAGTTGTGGCTTTTGGTTTGTGCTGCATGGGCCTGGTCAGCATTGTGGAGAAACTGGGCATGGTGGTGCAGTTGGCCACTATGACGGCGGCAGTGTCTATGGGTCCACTGTTGGGCATCTACGCCATGGGCGTTTGCTTGCCTTGGGCTAATGGCAGAGTAAGTTCTGAAAATACTTGAAATTTGTGTAATTTTTAATATTCCTTCTGCCAGAGCGTTTTGGTGGGCAGTGTGGTATCCTTGTGGCCCTGGCCTGGATATGCCTCAAGGCGCAATTGGCGCAAATGGATGGAGAGATACGTTATCCCAAGATGCCCGTTTCAGTGGATGGCTGTGACTACGTCTACGATAATGCCACAGTTTGGAGTCATCTGCATGAATATACGTGAGTGAAGGCAAGGATTCAGCTTACCCCTATCTCTCTCTCTCTCTCTCTGTTTCTTTTTCCACTTACCGCTGCAGACCCTCAACGGAGCGTAATATATATCACTTGTCATTTTTCTGGTACACCGCCTTGGGTGGGGTTATATGCACTTTGGTGGCCTTGCTGGCCAGTTTGGTGCTCGGCTGGCAGGATGTCTCTGAAATCGATCCTGCTCTAATAACCCCCTGTATGCGTCGCTTTTTACCTAAGAAACATTATCAGGCTGTTGATTTGGAAGAACTTTTTAGACGTAAGACGCAAGCTGATGCCACAAAATCAACAGCTTTAAGCCCCGAACAGTTGACCGATTGATTCTCAGATATATAAAGCCCCAACGATAGTCTAATAAAACCGTATTTTTCAGATCGCTAAAAGGCGTTTTATTTTGTTTTTGTCCAGAACTTGTGTTGCGTCCCAAATAAACTACATATCATATGAGAAACTCATCCTGTAAATACAACACTCGCATCCTATAAAGTCCTTGCTTTTGCTTCTGTTTTGATTTCATGACCTTAAAGTATTTTGAAAGACGCTTCGATCGACGTGTGCGCATTTTTGGTTCCTGTCTATTTGTGGTGATGAATGTGAGTATGAGAAGCTCTAAACCAATCCAAACTAGCTTTATAATGTTTAAATATAACCAACTTCGCAGATACTTTGGCAGCCGATTTGTATATATGTGCCAGCCTTGACTTTGAACCAGGGTAAGCTGAATGGGACTTGAGTTCAATTCAACATTTTAATTCATCTCAATTGTTTAGTATCTGGCATCAGTGTGCATACGATCGTCCCCCTAACTAGTCTTATATGCATTGTCTATACCAGCATTGTAAGTGACCTTCAAATATCCTTGGTTCAATCGATATAAACTAACTCTTTTAATCAACGCAGGGCGGCATCAAGGGCGTTGTTTGGACAGATGTCATCCAAGGCTTTGTTATGGTTGGCTCCATGGCCTTTGTCATTGTCAAAGGCACTTGGGATTTGGGTGGCTTGAGTGTGGTCTTGGAACGCAATCGTCAATATGATCGTCTAGTGGGACCAGAGTAAATGAAACCTCCTTAGCTACTCTATGGATACTCTAACCTGTTCATCCTTCACAGCATGACATTTGATCCCACAGTGCGTATGGGTGTTTTGGCCCTTTTTATTGGCGGCGCCATCTTTAAGCTGCAGGCCAATTGCATCAACCAAACCACTGTCCAGCGTTTCCTCACTCTGCCTAGCATTAAGCATGTGCACAAGGCCTTGGTGTTATCCCTGATTGGCTTTATGTTGGTCATGAGCATGTGCATCTACATTGGCATGCTGGCGTTTGCCGAGTATTATCATTGTGATCCCATAACCACAGGAGTAAGTTCTAAGAGATGCTCGTAGGTATTTGCTGTGGCTAACTATTTTCTTCTTTCGCCAGCTGGCACAAGCCAAGGATCAGGTTATACCGCTGTATGTGATGCAAAGTGCTGGCTCGGTGCCAGGCATTGTGGGCCTTTTTGTGGCTGGTGTCTTCAGTGCCGCCCTCAGCTCCTTATCCACGGCGCTTAATTCCTTGTCTGCGGTGGTGCTGAAGGATTTTGTGGAACCATATCGTAGCAAACCACTGACAGAACGCCAGACGGCCTATGTGCTGAGGGGTGTGGTGGTGGTGTTCGGCTTGATCTCCATGGCCAGTGTGCCGATTGTGCAGAAACTGGGCATGGTCATGCAGCTCTCTTCGACAGTGGCGGCCATCACTTGTGGTCCACTGCTGGGAGCCTTCAGTGTGGGCATGCTGTTGCCCTTTGTGAGCACACAGGTGGGATGGTCAGAAAGGAAATCCAAAAGAAATATATCAAAGCAATCTTTTAACCATTTCCAGAGCCTGCTGACAGGCATCTCGCTGGCGGTCAGTTTTACTTCCTACATAGTGGTTAGAGCACAGATTGCCATAGCCACTGGCCAGATGACTTTTCCCGTCAAACCCGTATCCGTGGAGGAGTGCAATTATCAGTTTGAACTGCCAGCCAGGTGGAATGTTAGCTCAACAGCTGCGTATGTTAATGCTCCAAGGATTTCTTGAAATTATACTGTTATACTTATATCAACTCATCCTCATTCTCCCAACTCAGGTCTACTGCTGAGCCCAAGAGCCACAGCCTGCATGAGCTGTCATTCCTTTGGTATACCTCAATTGGTGCCTTTGGCACTCTCATATGTTCACTTCTAGCCACATTGTACTTTGGCAAACAGGATGTGCGAATGGTGGACAAGGAACTGGTTGCTCCAGTCTTGCATAATTTCTGGTATGGCCAGTACAAGAGTGTGCCCAGCCTGGATGATACAGATGCCGATCAGGCGGCTGATGAGAAAACGCAACTGGAACTGCATCAGTCCATCACGGTGCCCAAGCTGGATGAAACGGAGAAGTCCTAATTGATTTATTAATGATATTATATAAAATAATAAATAAATATGATAATCTTAGCCCAAATGCAGCCTTGTAGTTTGATCTTAGCTTTAAGAATTGTTTTGTTTGAAACTTAAACTAAGTCCCTTCCCCCCTTTTAGCTTATCTTCATAAGCAGCTTAGACATGGGTCTGTTCTATGAACTCGAACTCGCTTTTGGCCAAAACCTGAACTTACACATGCTTATTCTTTCAGTACTTTGAGAGACGTTTCAGCCGGCGTATGCGTTTGTTCGGTGCATCCTTGTTTGTCCTGAAGGCGGTAAGTAAAGCATTCCCCCAAAAACCGCTTTGATCTATATATAATCAGCTTGCCATTTCAGATCATCTGGCTGCCCATAGCAGTGTATGTGCCAGCTCTTACCTTCAATCAGGTCAGCGGCATTGGCATCCATACGGTCACACC